>OY293411.1:71298963-72737890 GCA_958502065.1 Chrysolina americana
GTAAACAGACCGCAAACCCGAGAAGTCCCCAGCTGATTATATACATATATATATAGAAAAGGGTTATTGTTCCATGTAGCTCCATCACAGATCTGTATCATTAGGTTGTAGTGTCATCTGTCACTCCCCATGATGATAAGATTCCGTGTGGCTCATGTCGCCTGTAATTTATCAATTGTCTCATGTCACTTGTCAATGGTCTTGGCTAGTCAGTCTAACATAACTACTCGGAGTACCCTTATTGGCCTGCTGCATATTCCAAATATTAAAAATCTCATTATATATATATATATATATATATATATATATATATATATATATATATATATATATATATATATATATATATATATATATATATACGGTGACGAACAGCGAGACCTCGCGTGTATACAATTTGTGATAACCTGGACTGCACTGATGAGGGACAACATTCCGAAACCGGTCTGTAGTTGGTTCACCATTTGAATCGGGTGAAGTCCTGCTGTTTGTTCAGAGAGTTCTTGCAAAGTTGTTCCTTCAAAGTAAGGATCTTTGCATATGTGTCTGACTGATATAATGTCGCGGTACTAGCCAGAGAAGTAGTTGTTTTCTGTCGGACACATGCCATACATACTATACAAAGTTATAGTCACTTCCTAAAGAATTGTTATCGACTGTTTTACAGTCACTTGGACATTGTTTGCTCCTTGAACCAAGTATTTTACATATACCATTTCGTATCCGTATTTCGTCCTTCTGGAGTGCTCTCTAATCTGTCGTCAATGTGGATCCTGTAAGCAATTGCAGTATTCATCTCGGCAGACGGTGGCGGGTAGCGATGCCTCGCGTGTATACAATTTGTGATAACCTGGACTGCACTGATGAGGGACAACATTCCGAAACCAGTCTGTAGTTTGTTCACCATTTGAATCGGGTGAAATCCTGCTGTTTGTTCAGAGAGTTCTTGCAAAGTTGTTCCTTCAAAGTAAGGATTTTTGCACATGTGTCTGATTGATATAATTCAATATCTGTCGCTGTATTAGCCAGATAAGTAGTTGTTTTCTGTCGGACACATGCCATACATACTATACAAAGTTATAGTCGTTTCCTAAAGAATTGTTATCGACTGTTTTACAGTCACTTGGACATTATTTGCTCCTTGAAAGAAGTATTTTACATATATATATATATATATATATATATATATATATATATATATATATATATATATATATATATATATATATATATATATATATATATATATATATATATATATATATATATATATATATATTCCGAAACCGGTCTGTAGTTGGCTCTCCGTTTGAATCAGGCAAAGTCCTGCTGTTTGTTTCAGAGAGCTCTTGCAAAGTTGTTCCTTCAAAGTAAGGATCTTTGCACATATGTCTGACAGATATAATTCAATATCTGTCGAGGCATCAGCCAGAGAAGTAGTTGTTTTCTGTTGGACATATGCCATACATACTATACAAAGTTATAGTCACCTCTCAAAGGATTGTTATCGACTGTTTACAGTCACTGGAACATTATTTGCTCCTTGAAACAAGTATATCACATATACCATTTCGTATCCGAAATGTCTTTCTGGGGTGCTCTCTAATCTGTCACCGAGGTGGATCCTGTGAGCAATTGCAGTATTCCTCTCGGAGGACGATGACGAACATCGGGACCTCGCGTGTATACAACCGTGATAACCTTGACTGCACTGATGAGGTACGATATTCCGAAACCGGTCTGTAGTTGGCTCTCCGTTTGAATCAGGCAAAGTCCTGCTGTTTGTTTCAGAGAGCTCTTGCAAAGTTGTTCCTTCAAAGTAAGGATCTTTGCACATATGTCTGACAGATATAATTCAATATCTGTCGAGGCATCAGCCAGAGAAGTAGTTGTTTTCTGTTGGACATATGCCATACATACTATACAAAGTTATAGTCACCTCTCAAAGGATTGTTATCGACTGTTTACAGTCACTGGAACATTATTTGCTCCTTGAAACAAGTATATCATATATATATATATATATATATATATATATATATATATATATTATCATATATATATATATATATATATATATATATTTGAAAACTAATATATATATATAATATATATATATATATATATATATATATATATATATATATATATATATATATATATATATATATATATATATATATATATATATATATATATATATATATATATATATATATATATATATATATATATATATATATATTCAATTTCGAGTCTATGCATGGGGATTTCGATAACGGTAAGAGTTAGAGGGTTGGTTAAATGGGGGAATATTTCAGAGGTCAATTATATGGATAAAAAAAATCTGACCTAGCTTCTTTAGTTCTGGAGTTATAGAAGAAAAATCGAAAATTTCGAAATTCTTCTTTTGCCTATATCTTTTTATTTTACGAAGATTTTTTTTAAATGTTGCCACTTTGCCATAGCAACTTTCTGTAGGCTATCCAAATATCTGAAAACAAATTATATACAGGGTATAGTATAAATTGGGCCACTCTCAACTTTTAATTTTCAAATAAGTACCTGTATTTTTTATTGCATTTTTTTGAATGCCAAGAGTCATGTTTCATATTGACGTAGAATTTTCATCTGAATTACAGAGTGTTTTGGAAATATTGAACTATTACCAGTAAAATTTCAATTTTTTTTTTAAATTCCAGCTCTAATTTAAAAAAAATATCATATAATAAGGTATATAGTGCCTAGGATTTGGAAGAAAATCAACATTATTCGACGAAGAATGTCTTCTTCAAGAATTCATCCACATTTCAGTTCACGCAACCCATGATCAATGTGCGAATATGAGAAAATTTATTCTTCCTAGTACGTGTATGTGCATTTAATCATTGCAAAAAAAAATATTCGAATGACAATATTCATACTCCAGACACCAATTTGGAAATATTTCATTGTTACTCACTTTTCGAACTACCTATATTTTTCAGCAAATTCAGCAAGTAGTTTGTATACTGAGAGAGTAATCTCTTTGGATAAATTATCTGTTCTGAATTCACCATTTGACACTGTAGTAAAATTCAGAGTTTTATGTTGCTTAGTAAGGTGAATTACTTATCATTTCATCTGAACATAATGCAATTCAGAAAGTGATAAAAAAAAATATAAATTAAAGACCAGTAAGTGAGCGGAAATCAGTACAGCTTAACGAAATGTTTTGCAAAGAAAAGGCCTGACTAGGTGAGAGAGGTGCATTATTCCTGATGTGTTCCACAACGTCCATAAAAAATATCAACAAACGTGATGAATTTCATTACGTTCAGATTCATTATAAGAATTATTATGTTGTTTGTAATGAAGCACTATTCGCGGGAATGGCGTTTTATTATAGTCATAACAACCTGTACACACGAAATAGCTTTAACTTCTTTAAACAAAATCATTATAATAATAATGTACTTTTGATTCAGGCATAATAAATTGAATTGTCTGTTGATCTTAAAGCTAGCCGTACTTCTTGGATTGACACAGAGAACGAATTCCAGACTCATAAACTAAAGTTGTCTTCTCTTTTGGGGACATTAGTATGGGTTGTACGATAGCTTTTTAATGAAGCTCAGGGACTAACAAGCCTCTTTTATTCAAAAATTCTTAAGGCCTACCGGCTTTGGTGTCACGTATAATGCTTACGGAAAGCGCATCACTGAAAATTTACATGACAAAAAGCGCAGTCTGAGATAATAAGAAACCCGTTGAAAGTAACTAGAAATATGACTTTATTACAACATGAATAATATGGAGGGATGTAAATCCTTCGTTACGTGAGCGCGAATCTCCGGCGAACTGAGCCAAGACGGATGGCAATCGTTCCTTTTCTTATATATGTAAGTGGAGATTTCTCGGTGGTGGAATATCCACAATTACCATATGATGGAATGATACTTCCAGAAATTTTATTACCTTTTAGTGAGGAAACTCAATACCTGTAAAACCTCAGAATATAATAATATTCTTCAAAGTGGATAAATATGGAATCAATATAAATAATAAGAGTCAACAGTTATAATTTGTCAGAGTTAAAGCAAGAGATTTTTGTTTATCTGCTTTATGAAAATAAATAATAGTGAAAACATAGAGAGCGACTTTCGAAGTCCTTTTACTGCTAAGTATAGTATTTAGTTTTGAATTAATTTCTCGTAACGTTCACCATCATCAGAGTCTAGATTTCCACTTATAGATTTGAATATTGATCCTAAGCCATTTATTAAGCCTCTTTTGTTTCTATTTGGATGTGGAATTATTTCGATTAGCTTACTTTCAACATTTTTTTCTGAGAATTTTTAAATTTTCATGTAGTTAGAAGTGTCTTTAGAATAATCTACGTTTTTGGCAATCAAACGTTCGATATTGTATGATTTTATTTTCAATTTATTTATTTCGGTTATAATGGGGTTCAAATCATAATAATGAATAATAGAGTGGTAATATTCTCGTATTTTTGCTGAACCGAGATTTACGGGCATCAAACCGGGATTGTTTTCAAGGTTTCTTAGTGCTATTGCTTCCTGCATAGTCACAATTCCGGGTAATCTGAAATGATAAAGAAAAATAAGTTTTAGTTGTCGAACGAGTAGAGTCTCCTAAGTGGGCGTTTAACATTGTCCATGTGAATCTTGGGTTGGTTTACGGTTGATAAAACTTTCTTATCTTTATTCACACTTTTTATTTTGCTAGGTTTTGCGAATTTGTTAGCGTTCTTTCGTCGTACGTGAGTTTTAACAAATATTTTTTGTTTGCGTTTGAAGATGTTGGGAGAGTCTCTGTTTTCGTTGATTCTTGTAATTTTCTTTTGTTTCTTTGAAAGAAGTTCTGAATTTAATTTTGAATAAAGTAGTTTTGAACGTTCTCTGTGTTGAGCAACGTAGTCATTCAATAGAATTTGATCTAGTTTCATGTCGAAAGGTTCGTTACTTGTGGTATGCCCGTTTATTACGTCTATGGGTTTCAATTTAGTTGCTGAATGTATGGAATGATTATAAGCTAGTATAGCGTAAATCATTTTCATTTTCGCTGGTATTTTCATGAATCCTTTTGTATTTAGTAAACGAAGGTGCTCAGTAATGGTTGAATGGAATCGTTCAATTGCTCCGTTCGATTGTGGATGGTTCGGAGAACAGAAATGAATTTTAATTTTATGCAAACTAAGTAATTCAGTAATTACTGCATTTTTGAATTCGGTTCCATTGTCCAAAATTATTTGTTTGGGAACACCGTGGTGTGAAAAGAAGTTTATTAGGTTATTGGCTACTTCGGTGCCTGCTACAGCTTCGAGATAGTATGCTTGAGCATATTTTGAGAAGCTGTCGATAATCGTGAGAAATTTGGATTTTTCAAATGTGAAAACGTCCATATGAATAATTTCGAAAGGACCAACTGCTGTAGGCGTGATGTTCATTTGCATTTTAACTGGGTTTCTGTCATATTTGCATCTTTGGCATAGTTCACAATCGTTGATGAAGGTTTGGATAGAATTCTTCATGTAAGGCCAATAATATTTTTCTTTTATTCTTTGGAGGGTTTCATCTATTCCTCTGTGGTTCGATTTACCTTCGTGATAATTTGTTATGATGTTTTTAATATCAGGTTTGTTTGTGACGTCAGAGAGTTTTTTATTACATTTTTTGAATTTTACTGAAGAATTTTTGAAATACTTTTGTAAAATCAGTGAAAATGGTTCGTACAAATTGGGATCTTCGAAAATAAGATGGTATTGTAGATCTGGTACAACATATTCTTTAATGAATTTTATTACATCTTTTTCAAAGTTATTTTGTGAGAACTGAATTGTAATTCGCTTCTTTTTCTCAAATAGAATTATTATTTTTGGCTTTGCTGGAGAATGAAGGACAGAAGAAATGATAATTTGGTTCTGACCATAGTTGACAGCGTAATTCACGATTGGAATATCTATAATCGGGTTTTCATCGGCACATGAGTGAATAGTATGATCGTCAGTCTGTTCAGTTTCGTGATTATTTTCGTTGTTAGTTTCGGTTGTTTCGTCAGCATTATTTTGCTGGTTTTCATCGATGTCATTCAAATAATTCGGTTCGACGTTGTTTCGTGTGTTTGTTTCGATAGTATTGTCAGCATTATTTGGATGATTGGTTTCGTTGTTGTTTTGTGTATTTGTTTCGGTTTGATCAAGATTAACTATCATTGAAAAATCGTCAAGGTCTTGTGGAAGTTCTCCTATTGTCAGAATGTCAGCGGAAGGTTGATAGTTAGGTGTATCAAGGCGCGGGTTTATATTATTTTGTTGACAGCCAAAAGTGGTATATGGGCCAGCTAGACGTTCTGACTCGCCTAGTATGTCGTCTAATTCTTCCCAGAAAGTTCTGGTTTCTTTCGTATGTGTTTCTATTCGTGACAAGGCATCCGCATTAGTATTTAATTTTCCCTTTTTATAAATAATGTTAAATTGATACTCGTCTAATTTGATTCTCCATCTCATTAATTTTGAGTTAGGATCTTTCAACGAGAATAACCACTGCAATGGTTTATGATCCGTTATGATGTTGAAATTTCGTCCGTATAGATACGGCCTAAAATATTTTGTAGCCCATACGATAGCCAATAATTCCTTTTCGATGGCAGAGTAATTTTGTTCGGAATTATTTAGTGTCCTAGAGGCGTAGGCTATAGGCAAATCTTTACCTATCGGCCCTTGGGATAAAATTGCACCTAACGCAAAATTGGAAGCATCTGTAGTCAAGTTAAAGGGTCTAGAAAAGTCAGGATATTGTAGGATAGGTTCATTCATCAAAAGGTTTTTACATGTTTCGAAACAGGTGAGGAATTCGTCATTCAGTTCGATTTTTGCGCCCTTTTTGAGGCATTTGGTGAAAGGTTTTGTGATCTTCGCAAAATTTGGGATGAACCGTCGATAGTAACCCAATAGACCAAGAAAGCCTTTGATTTGTTTTGTCGTTTTGGGCACAGGAAAGTTTTTAATGGCTTTAATTTTGTCGGGGTTAGGTTTAACACCGTCAAGGGTTACCACATGGCCTAAATAAGCAACCTCCTTCCTTAGGAATTCAGACTTGTCCAGCTGAATTTTGAAATTCGAGTCTTTGAGTCTTTGAAATACACACCTAAGACGTTCTAGGTGTTCCTGGAGTGAAGTCGAAAATACAATAATGTCGTCAAGGTATGCGAGGCATTTTTCATTTTGTATACCTCTGAGAATATTATCTATTGCTCTTTCAAACGTAGCTGGAGCATTCTTCAAACCGAATGGCATACGCAAAAATTCGTAGTAGCCATGTTCTGTGCTGAATGCTGTTTTTTCAATGTCATTTTCTTCCATTTCGATTTGATGGAAGCCACTAGCTAGGTCTAAAGTAGAGAAATATTGACATTTCCCTAATTTGTCGAGTAAGTCATGTATGTTAGGTAGAGGGTACTTATCGTCGATTGTCTTCTCATTAAGCTTCCTATAATCAATAACAACTCTCCATTTTTGCTTACCAGATGCGTCGACCTTCTTGGGTACAACCCATATAGGTGACGACCACGGTGAATTACTAGGTCTTATAATTTTTGAATCTAACATTTTACTTAGTTGATTTTCAACTTCTTTTTTGTGGACAAACGGATATCGATAAGATTTGGTATATATTGGTATATCGTCTGTTGTTCGTATTTTATGTTTTATTTTACTCGTAAATGTCAGTGGAGTGTCGTCATTATAAAATATTTCGGAAAACTCTTTACATATTTCTAAAATTTTTGTTCTTTCTTCCTCGTTCATATGGTCTGTTCTGATTTTTGACAGGTCTAAACTTTTATTTGGAGAGACATGAAAATTATTCAGATCGATTTTTTGAATTTCGTTTCTATCGAATTTGTCGACAGAGAACGGTGTCGAAAGGTATAATGTCACTGGACTAACGGTATTGTTTAAAATTGTTGTTAACGCGTATCCGCCTTTTGCTATCGTAAGACTTTCGGGTATTTCGCAGTTATGAATTTTGCAATGAGGTATTATAACTTCTCCTTCAGGAATGGATGTTTTAATTTTGATCACCTGTTCTGATCTGGGTGTGACGGTTACTAAATTCAATTCGTTACTCGTTTTGTGAAATAATAGTTTAATTTTGGTGAAAGGTGTTACTAGGTAACCTTTATCAAAGTTTATACTGGCTTGCAGAATTTTTAGATTGTCTAATCCAATGAGGCCTTTGAAAACATTATGAAATTTAAAAAGAAAGAATTTTAAATTGATTGGATGTGGTAATTTAAAAATGTTTGATGAAGGAATCTCAGCACTGTACTTATGTGAAGATTTTTGAAAGACTGTAGACACAATAAATGGGTCATTTCGTATTAGATCTGGAAAATATTTGAGGGCAATATCGGGATCGATGAATGACTTCGTAGAGCCTGAGTCAATCAAAAGTTTCAGATTATATTCTGGAAAAACAATGTATGATAGTTCACTTGTATTCGATGAGTTGAAGGAAATAACTTGAGGGTTTGAAATAAATTGTTCCGAGGCTCTTACTGAAAATTTACATCGGAACTTTCTGTTGGTTCTGTATCATTCGGGAAATAATTTTCGACGGGTTGATTCATATCAATAAATTCGTTTTCTTCATCAATATTCTGGTCAGTATCATAATATTCATGACATTGATTGATTTGATCGGTTTCGGTATTAAAAAGTTCTTCACTAATAAAGTTTCTTTGTTGTCCTCTGTTCGCAAAGTGGGACGTAGATGGTTGAGCAAAGTTTGTGTTTCTCGTTGAAACACTCATTGGAGTTGTTTGAAAATGAGTATTTCTTGTTGAAACACTCATTGGGATAGGTTTCGGTTGAGGTTTATTTTGTGGTTTGAAAATATTTCCACTTGGTTGTTTAAAGACTTGAGCATTCGTTAAAAATTGTTGACCTTGGGGTCTAGGTCGCTGTTGTACATTTATAGGTTGTGAAGGGAAACTGTTTTGTCTACGGAAAAAGTTATTCGGGGTGTTGGAATTGAAAAAAATATTCTGATTTGGCATAGCGCAATGAGAAATGTTTGTGGGCCTCAGGGGTTGATTTTGTCGTGTGATTTGGGCAGGTTTTACAATATTTCTATGAGAAAAATTTTGAAAATATTGGACGTTTTCTTCTTGTTTTACAAATTCTAGAGCTTCACTGAGAGTATTTGGTTTCATGCATCTCAAAGTGGTACTAAATGGTTCTTTCGGTCCTGATAAAAATGTTTTGAGGGCTAAATTCTGATAAAGATCACGTTTGAGTGTTTTAGCAGCTTCTGTGTTTTCATGAATGTCTACATAACTGCACAGCAAATTCAAAATATTTAAACATCGGTCATAGAATTCTTGAGCACTTTCATTATGAGATTGCCTTAACATAACAAGATCCCTATTCAAACAGACCTCATCTCTTTGATCTGAGAAATTTCTTGTCAAAATGTCTTTCAATTCTTGCCAATTTTTGGCACCCTGTATATTTACTAATGTTTTTGCATTACCTTTTAATTTGGAAATGATTGAATTCAATAAATAAATATTTTGAAAGTCATTTGCATTGGCTGCATTATAAAAATTCACTTATTGATAAAAATCTAGTTAAATCATTGGGATTACCGTCAAATTCCGGCACACAATTCAAGTATTCAGCTTTGAACTGAGCCATATTTGAACGATTGTTAGCTTGATTATCCAAAATAGGTTGTCTTGAAAGTGAATTTCGAATTGTTGGAATAGGAAGAGTTTGTGAGTCAGTTGAAGGTGTACTTATATTCAAATTTTTCAAATAATTGGTTATATCTTCGAGCGACATAAAATTGCACTTACAGTAATATGAAAACGACTTTGAGCATGTTCTTCTTATCCACTATAAGGGCTGCGTCTGGATCGGCGATTCTGTCTTCACCAGGTCGTTGCTCCTTGCAGAATTGGGCAATACTGGTCCCAAATCTCGTTGCTGACGATGGGTACGGGTCTGCGATAGACTGGGTGTTCTGAGTTTCGAGAAGCCACTCCGCAACAAAGTCCACAACAAATCACCAAAGTTTGATATTTGGTTCGAAAAATCAGTCAATCGTAAACACGAAAACTGCACGATCGATTCGATACAATTCTGATAATCCTACCGACTGCGCCAGAAATATTATCGATTACCCAAAGTTCGTTTTTAAAAAGATTTATTTCAGTCAAAAGTACAATTATTTGATATACGGAACGATGTTAACAGTATGAGAGCTAGCAACTGACTGCCTGAATGAAAATAAATTAAATGCTAAGATAAATTCTGCAAGCTTATCAGAAAGTGCTGATCGTGCTTCTTCTCTAGTGGCGGCATGATGTAATTCCTGTAAAACCTCAGAATATAATAATATTCTTCAAAGTGGATAAATATGGAATCAATATAAATAATAAGAATCAACAGTTATAATTTGTCAGAGTTAAAGCAAGAGATTTTTGTTCATCTGCTTTATGAAAATAAATAATAGTGAAAACATAGAGATAGATATCCGGCATGTTCGGGGAAAAATATATGAATCTAGGATTGTACTAGGCAAGAGTGGATGGTAAAAATAGTTTTCAGTTTTTATTACGATTTTTTTTATGACTACTTCTATGACTGACAAATTTTAAGATTTGATTGGAACCTAGGGATGGAGCTGGATATATGCTTCAGTATTTGTCTAAATAATTCCCAACAAAACCTAAAAGGATTTTCTGGTTCAATTGGTTGAACGAGCCTTTGCTGATAATGGTGTAACAAATGCTAAGACACTTGTGTAATTCAATGAAAAAACATTTTTAAAATACTATCGTGTATAACAACCCACGTTGAAATATACTTTGAATAATTATCGAACAAATTCTTGGTTGTGGAAATAATCAATCTTTCTCGACTCATTGTGATGTATTCGGCAAAGTGATATTCAATAATTGAATGAATGAAACATTGTTGAAATAAATATTTTGTTCCAGACAGACTTAAAAAACTGTCAAATCAGCGACTGCAGTCTGGCACAGACTTTGATGCGAGGGATATTTTGCCCTGAGACACGTTTTGAAAACACGACAGATATGGTGTGAATATAACAAAAATTACGATAAAGCAATTTCGGAATGGGCGCCACAAATTTTATTGTCAGTACCAGAAAATAATGAATTACGGAATTAACGAATGAGAGAAGCTTCAAATCTGTGAGTAAGAAGGCTTTTGCTATCCGGCCGACGGGTATAGAAACATCTCTCGAGGACTGGAAGAGTTTTTGGGAGGGTTAGTTAGTGTTGAACATGGAAGATGAATATTAACGTTTTTTAGGCGTCGGCGCGGGCCTCGGATACTCAACTGAAACTTGTGATAAATAATAAATAATAAAAAAAATGGAATCGATAATAAAAATGTGTTTCCCAGACGATTAACTAGGACTAGCTGCTATAAATAAGTCAAGGATGAGTAAGACTTATAATATGACAATTGTTGCAACTAACCACTGAGACTCTGATTTCGAGGGCTGGAATTTAGAGATGATAATAAGAATAATAACTGAAATTTTACAAAGCCAGACTTTCCCAGAACACCGCTCAAGATTAGGTATGTAGTAGGATTGTCTCCACAAGGCTCATTTAGCTAGTAGGAGAATATAGGAGTCACCTCCCACACAGCTTATTTGTGTTTTTTTTAACTCTTTGAGATACGTTTTTTGTTTAATTTCATCCTACTTGTTTAAAGATTTTGTTTTGTTTTGTTGTTTTTATTATTTCCAAATTATTTCATTTATTCAATAACTATTATATATTGTCTTTTTAATCGATGTGTTTGATTTGAGATTCCACCGAACTACATTAATTAATATCAATATTACTTCAAGAATTTTCCTTCGCGCGAGAAGCACGAACTTTCGGAAAAGTAGCTACAGATAGAAAAACCAGTAAGCCTTAAGCACGCAGATACCTGGTATCCCCTAGCCAGCACACATTCGGGGTGGTGATAGCATTTTACGTTTCGTATTTTGTTTTTGTTGCTCCTCAAGCAACCAACAAAGAACCGGTTTCGGGGACTTCATCCTTAGAGACAGTAGAGTCAGTGAGTGAATCTGCAGGCCAAGAAGCCTGAGAGGAAAAAGGTAAAACCAACTTTAATTTTCAAGCCTAAAGGACAATTACTAGATTATGAAGCGTTTTAGAGTGAAAGTCTGATAAATAAACCAAGTCCAGTTTATTAAAATGGGTAAGAACCTTGAAACCGTGATACCCTGTTTAAACCGAAAAATAATTTCAGCTATGATATTTGAGGAACACTGCAAAGTAGTTCTCGTAAAAAACTTTACCAAATTTAAAACACATATATGAGATAATAGGAATGACTGATTATAAACACAGTCATGGAATTGGTGGCCTTATTTTCTATTGATTTTTTTTTTATCCAGGATATAACAGTTTAACGAATAGTAGGTATCCAAGTTTATATTTTGAGAACTAAAAAGCTGTTTATCGAAAGAGCGTGACAACTTATAATCTATTATTTTCATGCGAAGGGAACTACTGTTATGTTCAAATAATTTTTGGAACCCAGCTGGAACAAATGGGAACGTCTGAAGAATGAAATAAGGAAGCCGTTGGAAATCCACATCATCTAGGATAAATTTGCAGCGTGTAAAGATATCCACAATACGAAAATAATGCCGATTTCCTTCTTGCTAGTGCAGAACGGTGCATAGTGATTCGAAGTGACGAGAGGAACTCACGCCTGACAGATCAATTTCCCGATCCTGAATGAAGTCGGCCACTTCTACATATGGAAGCCAGATATCAAATTTCTCGGCTTCTCATACTACTAACCAACAAAAGTAGTCAATAAGCCCCGGAGTGCATGCCCTTATTGTGACCGTGTTTGGCTATGCCGTTCTGTGTGAGGGGTAATCGAAGGTTTAATGCTGCAACGACTCTAGAAAAATGGTGCATGTATGCCAGTGCAGTGTGTACCCTTTTTCAAAGTTGATTTTATTTTCTGTAGAACCAGACTCCGGTTTGCCACATTTATATTTTATATTTCGAGTATCATTTCAACAAACCCCACTGCCGGTTTATCCTATAAGCGGAGTGAGCGGTCGCCCTGTTGAAGCATACTTCGAGAGTGACTGTACTAAGGAATTCATTTGAATTTTTTTCTGATCATTCTTCAATATACAATCGCATAATTCATAATTCATATCGCACTGAAACAACATTTACTAGTCAGCAATTCATTTAGGTAAATATAATGTGAAATATTACTTTATCGGATTCCTGAGAGCACTCAGAGAATGTGGACACCTAAAATGAATCAATATACTTACAGGTTTATTTTAATAATAATAATAATAATGAACGCTTACAGAAAATGAAGTGTTGTGAAAGTGTTGTCGATGATACCTAGTGCTGATGCATGTCCTAACAACATATATTTTATTTCAACTCCTTTCTTCTCGAATTTTATTTTATCTTACTATTTTATTCCATTTTTTTAATTCACTGTACTTATTTGTATTAATCAGAGGATGGCCTAGAAAAGTTGAGCGTTTAGGGCCCGTGAGCTCCCAAAACCGGCTCAGACAAAAACAACATTTTCAGATGTGCAACTGACATGTGATGTAATTTATATTCAAAAAGACACCGTTTGATCGATCAGAGCATTGGTAATTGTTGGTTACTGTGAGTCAACCTTGGGAGATAGACATATGCCATCGCGGACTTTTCTCTAGGCATTTAGAAAAACTACAATTCTCTAAACGTGAGCTATGTAAGCGCTTAAAAAAATTGATTAGATATTACAAAGCATTGCATATCTTTCATTATACCAAAATTATATCAGAATATATTGTGCATCCTACTTTCTGTAAAAAAAAAATCAGAATCACAGTGCGAAAACTTTATTAAAATCCGTAGCGCCGAAGTTAGCGGAGAAACAGAGAAACAGACGCGGAAAGCGATATATCGTTTCATTCTCCAAGGAATAGAATCCCCAAAACATCAAAACAACGTCCATTTCTCTCAAAGCGTATGAAAAATATTACCAACTTGAGTAAATGAAGAATATTAAATTACTGTAGAATAAAATCCTAGTTGTAATTTTTTAAATATTTTGCATAAGTAAAATTAGTAATTTTCATGTTTCCTAATTATATGATTATTTTGTCAGGGTTAATTTTTCAGTTGCTTCTGCAGCTTTATTTATACCTCAATAATTTTCGTTACAAATAACATTATTTCATTCATTTGACACTGACAAGCAAACAATTATCATAGTGAAAGCAATTAACGGATATGATTTAAAATTGCCAATATATTTTTTTAACATTAACTGAACAATAATTATTATTATTCAAGCACAAACCTTATGGGAAATTGCTTTCGGTGAATTCTTCTGATTTTTTGGTACTTTTCAATGTCCTGATGAAAAGTCTCCACGGGCACAACAAAGACGGCAAAACGGGGAATTTAGTATAGTAAAACGGGAGAAATAGACCGTGTTATTTTGCAACTTTATGCCTCTTGGAAATTGTAGCATGAGTACCGTTTGTCAATAATTGCAGACTATACAGGAGGAATATGGTTTTATGCATCACCCTGCATATTTTTTAATGGAACAGCACAATATTATGCAACATCATCTCCACTGAAACAAGACAATATCATATCAAAAATTTAAAAAAATCCATAGAGACCCAAGTTCCATAAGAATTTTGCGGGGTCCTTTTTATAAATAATTATTTGCGAATTCAGAATATTTTTTTTGACATTTTAAGAACGAGATCCAAATCATGATCAGACATACTTTATTTCATTATTACAAATATAAAATATTCAGTTGGCAGAGGATTGAGCTTCCAATAAAGAATACGTGGGATCAAGCCCAGTTGAGTACGTGGTCCTAATAAAAAACGATTTCAAAATTACCAGATACCATGTTAAGATTATTGAGAATACATATTTTCATAAACGATAGAAACTTTACTATCTGTTCTCTATAGGGCTATTTCTTTAATTTTTTAATACCCTGTATTTTTCACTTACTTGTATCAAAAGTTTCTCACAAGAAATCATTTGAAAACTTCATTACGAACCTCTTAGGGTGAGTGGATCTAAAATCAAGTGTTTAAAACGGTTGCTCTTTCAATATGATTTATTGATGTAGGATGAATCGCTTCTTTGCCTTTGACTCTGGCTTTGTGCTGGGGTCGAAGAAGAGGTCTATTCAAATCTGAATTAATGGATTATTTCAGTAGGGCACTTTATTTCATATCAACTGTTTGTGAGGGACAGCACAATTTGGCGGTGCTGAATATTTATTAAGAGAAAATTCATAAATTATCAAAAATTAGACTGAATTAAGAAATAACCACAACTTCAAGAAAATTGTCAATATGGTGGAAAAATCACTGGAACCTGAAGGTATCCATTTATGAAAATTCATGATTTTGAAATAAAAATCACAGGAATATATTAAAAAAATTAGGACTCAAATTTGGAATTGGTAATAATCGAAACTCATATAAAATCATTTGAAACCGGAAGTATAAATTGATTAAGTAGTTCAAATTGAAATGGTTAAAATAAGTCAACCAATCAGTCGAACACCTAAATTATATGATGGAAAAAAATGTACTCACTCTGAAATATTATTAATAATGAACTAATTATTTCATTACAATGATAAACTCATTCAAAAATTATTTACACGAATCAATAAATTGTTATTCATGTAATGAGGTTTATAATGACGATAATGATGGTATGGTAGCCGTGAATATCATAATATACGTAACACGCCGTACACCACAATGATCGTCTATGATCCGAATTACATACAAGATTTCATCTGCTGGCTTCAATGAATATAGATATAAATCATTTTCAAATTCTAAATTTGGTATTGTTGAAAATGCAGACACATTCAAGTTGGTTATTATGAAAAATAGTGAGCAAGGTGTGCCTTACCATTTCGTTGACAGAAAATTATTCATTCACTGTCAAACACACACTGCTATCATTTGTTTACGTGATTATACTGGTATTTTCCTGAGCGACTTATAAGGGGTTAGTGTTCTAATTTTCATTTAAAAAATATTGTATGTAAAACTGAGAAAACGTATTTTAACAATGTCAAAATAAGTACTATTTCAATTTCCCGTATTTGTAGAGGATTTCCTCACACTTGTGCGGCAAAGGGACATTTTCCAAACTGAAATGGCGACGAGGAAATAAAAAAATTTACTGTTGTAGAATTTTTTAATTTTGTTTAGTAGCAGGGGGTCTATTATCAAACGTTTGGAGCAACATAGAGCGATACAGACACCACTTGTTGAAGAGAGAAACAACATCGAATTCGTATACGTTGAATCTCCAGAATAGAGGAAACTAATCCATTCCCATTACAATTTTTCATATAGGAGCAAGAGTAATATGTTATTACCAACATTTATTTTCAATGTACTACTTGATGCGCATGAAGTGAGCGTACTGATGATTATCGAAAGAAGACTGCTCTGATTTGGTCAACACATCTCTGCATTTTCTGCGACCATGGAAAAGCAGGGATTGAAGCATTTCTTTTCAAGGCAGCAATCCGTGCGGCCGATGAACTCGGTCTCGTATTCGACACTGAACGGACGAACCCAAACTTTGTTACCGAGTTGGTACCGATTCAGCAAAGAGTCCAGGTCAAAGGTGCGGATTGTGAAAGTTTACTATACAGCTACGTAAGGATAAGCATATGGTCTACTTCAAGAACATTGAAGAACTTGGCTCATCCAGAAGCCTGAAATTCGAGTTTATCAGGTCAAGTGGGCTGAAGTCGGAAACCGAAAGATTCATATTGGGCTACCAGGATGGTATCTTCAACACCCTTGCCTACCGTAATCGCGTGATGGGTATAGAGGTCCCTGACACTGGATGCAGAGCGAGTTGTGGAGAAGCCGAGACCATCATGCATTTGCTGTCAGCCTTCCAGCTTATGCGGACTCAGCCTATATGCACGGGTGTAACGCTGCGCTACGAGTGTTGTACTTACCATCTACGACACTCGTACGGTATTGACGAGATACCGGTGTTGCCATATGCTCCGAGATTCAATGAGTCCATCGTGGACAATGAGAAGTGACGTATTGAAAATACTCATTCCTCACCCTCAGGCAAATACAAGTCAATAAGCCCGATGTAGTCCTCCTCGATCATCAAAGTAGGACAATTTTCGTCATAGAGTTTTCTGCTGCTGGCGAAACGAACATCGTCAGAAATGAGAAGGAAACATGAAAAAATTTCGAGACTCACTCTTTGAACTCCGCAGGCTTAACCCAAACCACTGTATTGAAATGGTGGTTCTGATTATATGGATACTTGCTGGAATGATGGACACGTTTCTCTCGAATCTGAAAATTCGAATCAGAGTAATTAGCCAGGCTGTGTTAGTTGCAAGGAACCTTCAACCGCCGTATCAGTATTACGGCGCTCTTCAAGAAGACAAAATCCACGCTGATGGTGCTCACCGCAGTTTTGAAGAAACCGCCTCCACGGAGGTGAACCGACCATGGCTCCAAAACACGGAAACCATACTCCTTCATTATTTCCGGCCGGTTAAGCCTTCACTAAATGCTGCTTGCATAATTACTTGTGAAAGACCTTCATCCACATTCCATCGATAATTTAAGTGTCATTTCGACAATGAGAACCAAATTTTCATTTTCTTTTATTGGTGTAGGTATGTTCATGGATAAAGTCGAAAAATCTGCATTTCTGTTGAAGCCAACTAGCCAACTCTTATAGTTTGTCATCCACCGCTATTAATTTTGAACATAATTATATTTATAATTATTCAGCCTAGTGATGGTAAATGACAATATCCGATTGTAATTGAGGACGGGAAAATGTTCATAACGCAAGTTTGTTCAATTATACTGTTTATCTTTCCAATTTGTCAATGTAAATGAAATAATAATATCATATCATATATCATCTATGATATGAATTAATTAATACTGAAGCTCAAACCTCCCCTTATATATTGCGAACACCCAAAAAGGAACTAGAGTTTCATTCTGACAGCTGAGGATTATTTATCTCGTTCAAATTAATATCATGTTACATTTCACATGATTGAAAGTATTAAGGAATCGCTCCAACCTGTACTGATTATACTAATATTCATCACTTTCCCTCCATATCGGATATTAATATCACCACAACGAGCCAACAGAAGTATAATTCAAAGGAATAAATTCCACTATAAATAATGGCAGTAATAAATTCCACGAAATTAATTGCCACTAGGTGAAAAACAATGCAATAAGCATTATTATATGCCACACGGTATTCTAAATATCAGAAATTGCAAAATCAAATTGCGGAAGGCATCACCTTATTGTCTGTGCAAATTGAATTTGCCAATGACTGGCAGCCCTATATTCTCGCCCTTCTATATCGAGGTTTCTTGCCCTTCTCTGTACAAGAGTTACCGAATAATTTACGGCCTATATCTTTCCTGGAATTGAACGATACCAACATTCGTCTCTAATGGACATGAATTGGTGCAGGAATTAATGAGTATATATAGGTATTTTGAGATATTCTGTGAATGAGATTATAATGATGATTAGCAATTCCACCTCTTTGAAATACTCCAGACACAGAGTTGCAAGTGACCAATATTGTCTTCGATTTGAAGATAAACCCAAATATTCAGCCCTATGCTGTATCACTTCCTTAAAAAATAACGTCACCGTTATTCGCCATTTCCGTTATTTTGCTATTACCAATCATAGCATGATCATGAAACAGATGAGTATTCACTCAACGAGAGATGAGAAATGATGACATCATGTTAAATCGCTTGCGGATATCAGAAGTATATTTGTTTGGGTCAAATTCAAATACATCATGTAGAAAATATGTTTCGAAAATATGTGATCCATCATCTTTTGCAATATATGTTTTCACCTTGACATGACTGAATATTTTGTACAGGGTTTGAATAAAATGGGTGCTGACCACATAAAGGGCTTAATCTTAATACTCGCACGACGTATACAGCCATGAACCCACATTTCTCCACAGACTGCAACAAGGGCAGCTGGAAATTTTTTGTTTTAACAGACAAAAAAAAATTCAACGTTTCTTGAAGGGCACCTGTGTTTTCTAAATTAACCACCACCTTCAAAGTCACCGGGTACTAATTGACATTCATTGCCCTTAACAGTACAAACAAGGTATTTCCTAGTGTGATTCCTCGTACAATTTACTTATAAAGGAGCTTAGGCACGAACATCACTACGTTTTCACTGCTCGCACCCCCATATGAGCGAGTCTTTAAAATTGTTTCAGCCCTCTCAGCCATGCACGCTCATATCTTCAGCCAACAAGACACGAAAAATGTACTCACATCTTTCATGAAGTACACTTCTCTCTGTTGACACGTATCCCTAATGCTTCCTAAAGTCAGTTCAATTGGTACTTTATCATACACAGTTCCTGCAGCTTCCAAATTGATGGTTCAATTGTTGCTATTGTTTTGGCGAAAGCATGACCTAAGGTATTAACCGGATGAGCTAGTGTCAACGCTTGCCTCATTTCTTGGTTACGAAGCCCATTAGAGACAGCCTGGTCTGCTAATCGCTCTATAACAATTTATGACGTGGCTAGATCTGCAATACAAATCAAGCTTCAAGTTCTTGCAAGGATTTGCTTGATATCTGGTATATGTGTTCTTACTGGGCCTGACCATACCGTAGTTCTAGATTTTTTAGCAGCTGTTCATAGTCTTTGTCTTCTTGAGCGGTAAGGATTAGTGAATTGTATGTTTCTTCTCCACGCAATGCTAGTGTTGATGGTACAGCTTTTTATCCTGAATTCCTTCCATTTGCTTTGGCAGCAGCTTAAAACTGTCGGTGGTAATTGACCCAAGGAGTTTTTCCGTCGAACTGAGGTGGGTTCAATGTAGCTTTTCTGATTCAGCAGGCCTTTTGAACATCATTCAAATTCACGGCCAGGTCCAGCATTGAATTACTGTTGAAAGTTTCTGTGGTATCAGCAGAATCCATTCGTTTTTTAAACTCACTTTGTTAGTTCCTTCATTTAATCCATTTTCAACTCGAAGTTTTCTTCGACCTTATCACCAATTGTTGCTGTTATAATTGTTTTTTCCGTCAACCAGCTGTCATTCCCCTACGAACAACAGCCCTCAGAAGTCGAAAATTGTGCGAGCTAAGGATTAACGAGGACTTACCTTTTAACGTGCGATTCCTAGCACGAGACCAGTGACCATTCTGGGAATCGAACCCGCGTCCCTCTGATTGATAGACTAGCGCTCTACCATCATGACCACTGCGGCCCATTATTTTCTTCATTTTATACATTTTTGCGTCGAAGTCATTTTTGATTTATCACTAATGGTTTCCTTTGTTTTGTCCATTTCTGCTCCGACTTCATCTTTGATTTTTTTTACTTCCACGTTCATTCTGTTTATTTCTGTCTCGACGGTTCACATTCTTTCTTCTTACGGGTTCGCCACACCAGATAAATTCTCTTTTCTACCTTTTTTCTATAAGTTTATTTTCCAGTTTCTTTGAATTTTGTAGAAACTCATCTTTCCAACTCACCAAATTTTCTAAAAGTTTATCTTCGAAGGATTTTGTTGCTTTGTCGAGTTTATTTATTATCGAGCCCAAATCAATTCCATAAACTTCGAATAAAGAGCATTCAGGATCTTCTCCTTCTTTAATCAGTTCTTCTGCAAGTATTTTCTAGAGAACTGTCTCTGCTCTGCTTGTTTCCAACTCTCTTTTCTCTAGGTCTTGCTCCATTTCATTGACCTTCAAATCAACAACTCGAAAATATTTTGTCTTTTAGTGCCTTTGACCGAGATATGAGTCCATTACACACTTCGCAAATACTTATTTGTTCAACGGGTCACCAGTTTATTTCGCACGAAAAAGATCTATTTCTTCTTTTCTCACGTAACACGGAGACTGTCCACTACACGAACTTACATTTATTTTGAAAATCCTATTTCTTACACCACTGTAATGAACATGTACGTAACTATAATTCGCTAATTTATTTCAACTCGTGAACAATAACTTTTATTCATTTCATACGTTTATAGTAATTTATATCAGTGTCATCGCCAACTCTGTCAACTGGCAAACTCTGAAAATATTTATATCTGCCAGTCTATATACCTCGCTGGTGATTTGACGCCTGGAGATGCCATCGTCGCCGGGCGACCATTCTAGATCTTATCAAGATAGTTCTCGTTTCTTCTTGGATGTGATACCGAACAGAGATAATGTCGTGCGTGCGACCTGAGCGTGATTATCCAAACAGACGCGGCCAGGTCCGGATCCAGGATTGTTACAATATCAATGAAGGTCATACATTGAATATGTCTAATCGCTGTTCAATGTCCAATCGAATTGAAATTCATTGTTATAGTTAATAGTACATAGGATCTATTTATGATTTGATCAAGAAAGTTACATCTTAATGTTGAAGTCCGTCGTTGTTGCCATTCTGATGTACAGTTACATCACCATCATGAATCTTCTATATTCTTTCTGACTATTGGTTCAGTGTGGATTTCGCATATTTGTTCATATCTATATTTTAATGAACGTTAAGCTAACATCCATATAATCAGTCAATTCCTGTTTTTTTTTTTCAAAATAAGCGATCAATAGGTACTTTGTGCAACGAACAATTTTCGCTATGTCTATAGATAAACTATTATTCGCACTATCCACTGTTTTCTCTGTTCAGTCTTCATCGCTTCTCATTTTTCACTCACTTATCAGTAATCATATCATATCAATAGTCATCTCACTAATTTCATTGATTATTAATATCAA
Source organism: Chrysolina americana (assembly GCA_958502065.1). NCBI lineage: Eukaryota > Metazoa > Arthropoda > Insecta > Coleoptera > Chrysomelidae > Chrysolina > Chrysolina americana. The sequence goes on from OY293411.1 coordinate 71,320,872, forward strand.
CTAGTTTCGTCAGGTCAAATTGCCATAGATACCTTGCATTACCTGAAGTGGATGAATGGGTCCAATAGTTCTTCAGATGGGTATTGGTATCTGGACGTATTAAGATTTCATCATGCACAACAAACATGCGAGGACATATCGTTCAGAACCAGTTAATAGAGTCCAGTACTTTCAAGTGATCTAGATCATACCACATTTTTGGGTTTTCAGATAGACAGAAATATGAACTGGAGAAAACATTGTAAATTTCTAGTTTCCAAGTTGAATTCATTTTCTTTTCAGTTAAGAAATCTTCGACATGTTCTAAATATTGATCAGTTGTTGCAGCTCTACGAAGTTTAAGTTGAAAGTAGGCTCCGGTACGGGATCATGTTCTGGGGCTTATCTGTTTCAGCTGGAGATGTTTTCATTGCTCAAAAACGATATTACGCTCCATGATTGGCATTTCAAATCGTGAATCATGCAGACCTACGTTTAAAAATTTTAAAATATTTACCCTGGCCTCCCTCACAATATTTCAATTATGTGAGCATGTTTTCACAAACGATGAATCTACATCTATTAGAAAAAAAGAAAAACATAACGTAAACACACGACAAAGGGAAAACTACTTTGTTTCCTTTGCTAAATTTGAGACAACATATAAATCACCCAATTATATGGCACCTAGATTATTTAACGCTCTTCCATTGGAGTTGAAGTGTTGTGAGTCTCCCAGTTTCTTCAAGAAAAACTTAAATCATTTCCTTACAGAACAGTGTTTTTTTGGTATTAAAGAATATATTCAATGATTTTAGATACCTTTATATATAGAGTTAAAACGTCGTGACTGGTAATATATGATAATGTAGTATTTGTGGGGTTGCAGTCAAATAATTGGGCTATTTCAAAGAAATCTCTCAGGACAACTAAATAAACGCAGTATACAAAAAATGTAGATATGAAAAGGTGGAGTACTTACTAACGTGAGAATGATTGATAAAATTGGTACAAAACGAAAAAAGAATATTCATGAAATGAAGTTGATTGATGTAGGTATGACAGTGACAGATTTAATTTTTTGCATCAAATCAAGGAAAATTTTGATAAGAGGATTGTTTCGTTTTATTTTTTTTTCTCAAAATTAAGTAGATAAGTATAAATTTTGCTGAGATTACTTAGATCAGTTCTTTTATTGATCGAATGTTCATCATTATTTTTCACCTTGATTTGATCAGTTCTTGAATTTGTTGAAATAATATTCAATAAAAATAGGCATGTGTTATCGTCAACTGTGTTTTGGCCTAAGAGAATAAATAAATAAGGATTATTTTTCAGAGTTATCATTCTGTTAAATTATTCATATTCGAAAAGTCAGTAGCACCTTCTAGGCGTATTCCTGGAATCAGAATGAGACTTCTTTTTCGTAAACATGTGTCCTAAAATTCACCCCCTCCAAGCTACAAACATTACAATTTGAAAGATTGTTTTGATTCTTGCTTCAAAAATCAGGTAGATATAATTCACAAAGGTTAATGAAAGTTGCCTACAGTTTTTAAAGTCAAAATTTTCTATTTTCTCAAAAAAAAACATTTGAACATCACAATTAAGATTGGCTATGAAAATTCATAAAATATTGGTCTCTTGCATTTTCCCGAATCAGCTAACCGTTTTCGAGAAATTCGCTAGTAAATGAAAGGGGAGTAGGTATTATCAAATCATGGAACTAAAAAACATTAGTAAACTATTAATTTTATTTCTGCTAAAAAATTATGCTAATGTTTTATATCAAATAACATACCGGTATGTCATAATCATCACGTCATAATCAAGGTCAGAAAACGGTATAATTTCAACTAATGTGCATTATTTGAAATGATTGAAATGATTTATTGAACAGTAAAACAGGAAATAAAATCTACTGTAGAAACCACAAGTTTGTTAAAGTAAGTGCTTGGAATGCTGCCCTCTTATTGCTACAATATAGTATTCCATTCTTGTTCGCATAGACTGACGTATGACTTCTACAACTCCAGGAGTATTTCTTAGGTGGTCAAACCATCAATAATCCGTTGACGAAGTACTTCAATGGAAGGTAAGTACTGGTCGTGCATCATAAACTAGGCTCAAATACGACAAAATGAAAATATCGTTTTTAATTTGTTCCTCTATCACTGGGTTACGGACTTCGCGCGGTCTGCCCGAATCGTTTCTGGGATGAATGTCAGCGAGATGTTCATTTAAATAATTTTCTATTTCAACTTACAAAACACAAAACGAAATCTACACTAAATCTAAGTGCTGTTACAATTTTAACGCCGAACGTGTCGAGAGGGGAAACAAGTACGAAGTCGTAGCCCAATAAGTATTTCAGTCTGCTAATTACCTACCTAGTAAAAATGTAAGAGACCAAAAGTTTTTTTTTACGACCAATTAAATTGTGGTGATAAAATTTTTGCAGAAATTGAAAATGTTGTCAATGAAAACAGTAGGCAACCCACATTCACCTCTTTGAATAACAGTTACTTATCCTATTTCTGAAGCAAGAAATGAACAGAGCTTCCAAAAAACCAAGGCACTGTGATTATTTTTCGAACATTCAATACATCATTGTAGCTGAATTTAAAAATTTTTACAATTTTTTTCTGCCAGTTCGCACATTCATGGAAAAAATCTTATTTTGACCCCAGCAATACGTCCTCAAAATACGTGTATTCAATTTAGAATCGCCCTGTATAGGATGAGACTTGATGGTGTTCTAAATCTGAGGAGCCGATACGTGCGATAAAATCAGTCAAGTTGATAATTGTAGGGCTATTTAAATACCCAGAAAAACCCCCTAAACTACTTCAATATCTCTCTCGAGAGAGAGACGTTACACCTGGAGAGAAATGTAGATATAAGTGATCGAAACATCGTTAAACCCTTCCACCCAATAAGGCGATGGACGTCCAAATCGTGAGGGATCTATTTGTCAATTACAGTTGTCTCCTCATCTGAAATTGAACATTCCGGAAAGATTCGGGAAACTGAAAGAAAGTGTGCATTTTAAATTTTCTTCCTGCTTATCTAACACGTTTATTTTTAGTAGTAAACTGAAAAATATCGTATCAGAGACGAAATTACTTCATTTGGTTAGTCATGATGTTATGATGACTTATTAATAATTGCGTGAAATAATGGACAATTTAAAATACCCTTCTGTCGGAAATTGTGTTCACCGCAAATACAAGAGGACAATTAAGTACAAAACATGATAATTCGAAAGTCAGACTGACAAAATCACATTTACATAAAATTAACTCAACCTCACTGTTGTGACCAATTACTTCGTGAATAACACCCATGTTAATAAGCGTAAGTACAGAACAATACACGAGTTAACGAAATGCGTTAATCGACCACAAACACGTGAAAGGGATATTAAGATACTCGTTAAGATTGCGGCCCACACTGTGTGCCCTTCCTTTAAACCTGAATGCAGCTGAAAATGCTGAAAAAGTAATTCTGAAGAGTCATTAGGAGCGAAACCGTTCCGCACATTTTAGTTGTTTTCATAATAATGCTACAAAGGAAGGTATCAATCAAATAAAATGAAATGTTTCCTTAATAACTGAGAACTCACTCAAACAGTAACGTCTTTTTGTATAAACACAACACTGAGGGATATCATTTGAATTGAGAATGGTGTTGTGAACCCCGAAAATAAAAAAAAAAACAGGAACATATTAAAACTAAGCTGAAATATCAGGAATTATTCTTCAATGGCATTTCACTATTATACTGATATGAAAGATACGCCAGATGTGCATGATAAATGCCTTAATTAGCTCAGGCTTCAATTTTGTCACTCAACATTGTACACTCCCCATTTTAGTTCAGAAACTAACTAGTCACTACGGTTTAAAATTAGAGAGGAAATTGAACTTGCAATTCACACAGAAAAACTCATATAACTTGTAATGTTATCGCTAACACGTTTGGACATACTGTGTAATCAATCATCTGCCAACCACCTCATTGAAAGTGACCATAACTTCACAGGAATACAGGAACCTACATACAATTTTGTTCTTGATAATCAGATAGACCTGTATAATGGTCCAATAACTAACTACTTGACTAGTAATAACCCAAGTGCCCCTCGACCTTCTATCATTATCATCATGTCCTTAGGAAGCACTTTCTTCACTTCATTTAAAAGTTAGAGTTGATTTAATGGAAAGCTCAGTTTATAACTGGCTCAGATGATGACAAATGATGACTTTAGAAACAGGTTAGCAATAACGATATAATATTTTTATCCCACCAGAATGTGAAAGAGAACTACTTACTGTGATTTGACACAGAACAGCACAATGAACCACAGCAACAGACTCATGGATCTGAATCTGCTGTGAAGTGCTTCCTGATGAAGATTCTTTATTAGTTTCAATCAACCCCCATCATTCTGGACTTAGATGCACAATGAGTCACTGGGACCACGTGTCAATGAAAATATCTCATCTACAGCGATATTATTTTAAGAATAATATTACTTTAAGTTATATAGACTACTTGGTAAAGTAGACTGGGACCAGGTAATGTAGATCATGTATCATTTTCATTACTATCATTCAAAATATAATTTTGGAGTGTGTTCCCGTCTCGCCAATGTCTAGTTTGGTATAGAAAAGAACTGATCCAAAAAATTTTTAAAATATCATTTGAAAATGTACAGAAAAATAAATTACTTTTCTATCACGATTGGTTTAGGGATTTGAGAAGCTCAATTAGGCGTGGGATGAATTGTCTTATAAAGTATTTATCGATAAAGCAGAACAAACCCTAAATGGAAATCCTCGTGCTCTCTGGAACTATGCCAAGCCATGAAAAATGTGTCACGGATTCCGAGAAAATGTACTACAATGACCTAACATTATCTAGTCCTGATCAACTTGTAAATGCATTTCCAAATAAAACATTCTCCCACCTGATAAACGTTGTTATTTTTTCTCACATATCAGCTTTTAAATTTGTCAGATTTTCTTGAAATTCTATACCCCACTACGCGTTGTTCTGACAGAAGTGCACTCTGTTTTTGACACTCTCAAATCTCCCGAAAGCACTTGCACTTGCAATATCGGATATTCTGATTTTTGAATTCACTCCCGCACTATCATCTTCTTCATCTGAGTGAAGTGTGGACTGGAGTTGTTTTGCAACATGTTCAAATCATGATTTTACCAAAATATCTGTATTCAAACATTCCAAAGGATAGTAGAGTTTGACCATTTTTAGTCTGAACTCAAACCATTGGAACGACACTATACTCGCCAGGCAAGCGTTCGATAATTCGAACTATTAAGAAATAATGCATTTAGCAATTACAGATCGAATAACATGATTTCCATCGAGTACCGAATACAGCTCTCCAAGAATGCCCATTAATCATTGAGTTCTCCTACATGACTAGATCATACGTGTTCCTGAAAAATAATTTGATGAAGGATGTTTAGAAGGAAGTGAAACCGGAAAACGAAAACTCCGAATCGGTACGTGAAGATACTCCAAAGACGATGGTTTTATTATTTCCTATGTCCGGAAAATACTCTTCATCAAAAATTTTCAAATTGAAAATTTCTGAAAAAACAATTGATTGACAATAATCTGAGCTGCCATTATCAAGAAGTGTATTAATTAACTGCTTTTTACGCTCACTATAGATTTCTTCTTTATTTCATTACCTAGCGTGTTCAAAATTTCAGTAACTCAGATAAGTCAACTATGATAATGAAGAATATATTTATCCAATAACCATTCACCATAAATCTGCTATGCAGTTTTTACAGACTAGATATTACTTGACTTTGAAAATAAAACAATCACACTATATCAAATATTCACTGATGCTCGAACGTAGTAAGTAGGTAGTCTCTTCGGTTCAACCCATTTTCAGTGCCCAGAAGGGTCCTAGAAAACAGACAATTTCAAAGCTTAATTATCTTGCTATTAATATTATTATATTATCAATAGTTTGAATTAAATATCCATGTTGTACAGTGTATGTATTGCGCATATATCACCAACTGCAACCTGCACAAATTCTCTAACAAGAGTTGCTATCATTTCTGAACTGTATTTAGTAACCTAGTGAATCACTTTGCTTTTCATAAGCTCTTCACACTTATTGATTTGCTGGCCATTCTGTGCAGGAACTGTTAAATTACCTAACCAGCTACGAATAATTCTTATATCATTCCACTTCCAATCTACCTCTGAACTAACCAGATATTTTCACGCCCAACATACTTGCCTTTCCCCATTATCATACGGGGTTCTTGCATTGACTTGAATACTTGTAAAACAGTTGTCGACAAAAAATCCTCTGCAAGCTTCAAAATTACTCTACTAGCATATTTCTTCTCGACGCTTTCACCCCTTTTCAACATTTTTGATGATGCTCAATGGTTGTTCCTAAGAGGAGAGGGCAGCTGCTTACGCCAAACAAAACTTTACAATGGCGGAAAGTCAACTTATTGCCTCCTTGATCAACCCATAAGAAGCGAAGAAAATTTCGGTCTCTCTTGTGAACGCTGATTCGCGAAATCCTAATCGATATTTGAAACTAGTGGTCGTGGTGTTAGAGCGTTGGCGTCCTACCCAGGCGGCCCGGTTTGCCACTGAGCTAGAGTGGTTCGTAATCCCCTTGTGAGTAAACTGTAGGTCCTAGATCTTCCTTTCTCGCACAAACTTTGCTGCCATTTCAATAACTTCTTCTTCATTAAAGGCTATAGAACTTTATCTTCTTTTATCTGAATTGCTCTGCAGTTGCTTGCATTTAGCATATTTAGCGTTAATAGTGGCTTGAAATGTCAAATCTTTGAATGGGTCAAACACAATCTGATAATTCATAAAATGTTTTTGTTGCACAATTTTGACTACAGTATTCCACATTGTTTCAGCTTCAATGCTCCTCAGATCAAGAGAGGTAATTACCGTCTAATTTCTTCATTTTAATCGCCCAATCTACCATATGTTTGAGATATCCGGCTACGAAGATGAAGGGAATTTCTTGATAAAATAATTCAAACTGTCTCCAAATGGATTTTATGTTCTTTGGTGTTTTTTGGAATGGTGTTGGCAATTGCAGAATTTATTATTTCAGTAGTTACACTACCAAATTTACCGTTATCGCTCATTTTAACTCTAATACAACACTTCGTAAGAAAAAGTAGGAGAATTTGTTGATATTTGGCTCTGTTGATAGCAACGCATGCTAGGCTACAGCGTGCGGCTACAAAAAATCTCTCAAGACTATTGAAAATTGTTGCCGTGGTTAATAAAAGTTCATCCACTTGTGGAGAATTACGTTCACATTCAACTTCCAAAACCTACATTTCTCATGGACGATTTTATACATGAGTTTAATTTTTACTATTCAATTACTAATGAATTTCAAAAAGAAGCTCAAGCCTCGGCTTTTCATGATTGTATCACAAGTTAACTTAAATAATTTTTTCACTCTTATTATCAGAGGAAGAGTTTCGAAAAACTAACTCCGCCTTGGCGAATATTTTAGAGTAAAGTAATTTTGAGTGTTTTGGCAAAACACTAATTTTACGGCAAAAAACTAGTTTCTGTTTGACGCTTTATCTATTTATTTTTCTGTCTATCTGACAATACATGACTAACTAAATTATGCATAGTAAATTCAAAATAAGTCAAAAGTGGAAAGAATTAGTCCACTACATTCTCCGGGCCTCTCAAGAAACTACTTTGGTTTTGTAGTTTCTTGGAGGTGACTCAGTACGATCTTTGAATCTATCCAGAAGTACTTCCTGTTGATTTTGAAGGTGTGTCCATTTTCTATTGTTTCGGCCAAACGAGATCCAAGTAGAGCTGCCTGAAGTTCAATTTTTGGTACAGTCATCGGCTTCAATGAAGTGACTTTGGACTTCGCCATTACTAATGAAGAAAATACTGTCTTGTTCGAGTCCTTCATGCGAAAGTACGATACAGACGCGTACCCTTTCTCGCTACCATCATTAAAAGAGTGAAGTTGAATTTCAATTATATTACTAGAGAAACCATACCAACGGGGAATATTCAAATTTCCAATTTTGTAGAGAGACGTCACCCAACATTTCCATTTTTTGAATAGCAGAGGGCTCAGTTTATCATCCCAACCTAATTTTTTGGACCAAATTTCTTGCAGTAAAATCCTGGCTTGAATTGTGAAAGCTGCTAACAGGCCTAGTGGGTCATAAACAGACATTACCACTCTGATAACTTGTCTTTTGGTAGGGATGGCAGTTTCTGAAAGAATATCTTTATTCTTGGTCAGTAACTTATCAGAAAAACTCAACAAGTCATCTTTTGGACTCCATATCAACCCCAATGTTCTCTCAAATGTTGGCCACTTTTCAAATTCCAAGGAAATGATGCTTTTTGACAGTTCAGCTGGAACATGTTTTATAACTTGAGGGGAATTGCTGAGCCAACTTCTCATTTTGAATCCTCCACAGTTATGGATGTCAATAACCCCTTTCACTACTTTGATAGCACCTTCTTCAGTCTCAAAGCTATCCAAGTAGTCATCCATATAATGGTACTTTTCGATGGCTTTGGCAGCTTCTGGACATTTGTCCGCATATTTCTAGGCATTCTGACGAGTCACGTATATAGCACAGCTGGGGGAACAAATTGCTCCAAACATCATAACTTTCATTTGGTAAGTGAGAATAGGACCCTTCCGATCCTTCCCCCTCCACAAAAATTGCTGTGATTTTTGATCTTCTGGGTTTATTTGAATTCTTAAAAACATGTCTTTGATGTCTCCCATTACAGCAACTCGCTTCTGACGAAAATTGAATAGAATGTCTAGTAATGAATTTAATAAATCAGGACCTTTTAGCAAATTTTCATTCAAACTTGTTCCACACACTTTGGCTCTGGCGTCGAAAACGAAACGAAATTTTTGCGGCTTACTCGGATGTTTAACTGCAAAGTGTGGCAAGTACCATGTCTTATCTGAAGTAGTGGCGACCTCTTCGTTTGTCAAAACTCTGGCATATCCTTTTCTAACAAATTCATCTATTTGGGTACAATACTAATCTGAGAAATTTTTGTCACTTTCCATTTTTCTTTCTATCGTATATAATCGGCTCAGAGCAGTAGCCTTACTGTCTGGTAATTTAATATTGTCCGTTTTCGAGAGTAATCCAATTTCCCATTGGCTGTTTTGTAACTGACGACAACTTTGTTCCATGATCTGAATGCATCCATCTTTTTCTTCTGTCACAGCATTTCTATTTCCACTTTCAAGTCTTGTGTCGAAAAATATGGTTTGATGTATGAGGTTCTTCAATTCTTCGTCTTCATTGGTAAAACAATGCATTGAATACTCTGCGTCAATTCTATTCTGACAACGAGCTAGATTACTCGAACTGGAGCATTTGGGGGACCCTGTACAACTTCTCTCGCTATGGTAAGATCGATGTGATCCTGACCAATCAGTATTAAAGGTTTCGCATCTGTCAAGTTGACAGTTGATACTTGGGTTAAATGCTTCCATTTTTCTGCAAGTTTTTTGATTTTTACGGTTTGTACAGGCAATTGCAAATTGGAAACGGTCCGAACATTAGAAAGATGGAAAACCTGGTCGTTGAGATTTCCTTGAATTTTAATGTTGACTCTCTTCGATTTTCTGTCTGTATATGACATAGAGTTTATCCAGTGCATCTTCAAAGTATCATTTATACCTTCTACTCCTATTTCTTCGGCAAGATTAGAATCCATGAGTGTTACAGTGCTTCCTTCATCAAAAAGTACGAATGTTTTCACGGTCTTTTTTGTTCCAATTAATTTAACGGGAAGTATTCGAAGAAGAACAGTTTTAGTGGGAGATTTCACGTGAAAATAATGTTCATTTATAAAACATGCTGATTGCTCGGGTTCCTCTTCATTCTTTTCAGCAGTTACTCCAGATGAAGCTTCGTGAACTTGTAAGTTATGCTGTTGTGGCAAGTCGTCCGGCTTCTGAGAAGAACTTGGGTGCAATAAACGATTGTGGTATTTTTCACAGCCTTGTACTCCACACTTCCTTCTACTTCTGCACTTGAAAATACGATGGCACGAAGCAAGACACGAAAATCAAATTTTATGTTCTTTCACCCATTCCCATCTCTTATCTGTATCGAGAGACGAAAACTTTCTACAATTGTATATGGAGTGATTGGATTTTGAACAAAATATGCAGACTTTTTCCGTAGACTTTTCTGATACGACAAAAAAGGCGTTTTTGTGATTTTTCTCCGTAAACTTGTCTGTGGAAGTTGAATTCGAGGTTGAAGGTTTGCAAAACAAACTGGCTGCTGAAGTTTCTTTTTGTAACCATTCAGAAAACTCAACCAGTGTGGGCATAGGTATAACTTGCATCTTGGTATTTTTGTTGACTATTTCTCTCGCCCACTGAAACTGAAGATGCTCTGGCAGTTTGGAGACGAGTTGGCTAAGCAGTTGGGGATTGTTCAGGTAGGCTTCCATTTTCAATGACTGTGAGATTCAGAACAGAATTGGCGAATTTGATGAATGATAATGGATATCGGGTATTGATTGTGGGCAATAACTTCACTTTATTCATCATGGATTCTATAATGTATTCAGGACGACCAGATCTGGTCTCTAGTGTATATAGAATACTCTTTAAATTATCAGGAGAAACAAATAATGATGAAGCTTCGTTCTTCAAACACTTTTGAAGACGTATGTTTTCTTCGTTACTAAAATTGCAGGTATCGCTAGATCTTCTATAAAGGGTGATAAACATTGGCCAGATTTCTACATTTCCACTAAATGAAGGGAGTTCTTTACCAAGTACATTCTTGAAAGACATTTTCGATGTTTCATCGCGGATTTGATTGTTTCCTGACAAAGTTTTGAAAGCATCTGTCATAGTTCGGTTTGCAATTGTAAATTCCTCAATTACTTTGATTGCGACCGAGTCGGTCGATTGGGGAAGATGTTCCTTTGCAACCGCAAAAGTATTCTTCTCGGGTTCTACTTGACATGAATGTGTCGATTCCTGTTTGAACAACCACGAGTTGACTTTTTCATTTGCGCATGGAATGTTGTCCAACAAATTTGCTGAAAGTCTAGTGCTGCTGCTTTTACCACTTTCACTCTTCACGCTGCTACTTCAGTAACTTTTCTGCTTCCAACGATGCTTTGGCTTTAACAATTTTCAATTTTCTCTCCAGCTTTTTCTGTTCAAACTCTTTTTGTATGTGATTTATGGCCTTCATCTTCTTTAGCTCAATTTCTTTCAGTTTTATACTAGTTGTTGAACTCTTAGACCTCGCAGACGTAGTAGCTACTGATTTGTTTTCGGTCGGACTGTATTTTACTGGTGGGATTCCTGCAGTACACCTGCTGGTTTTCCTAATTGTATCTCCTTTTTGCGACATTTTTTATGAATCTGGATTGGCTTCAATTTTGGCTAAATTGAATGTCCTTGATTCCAAATACTATTTGAACGCTCGAAGGACCAAATGTTTTGGCAAAACACTACTTTTACGGCAAAAAACTAGTTTCTGTTTGACGCTTTATCTATTTATTTTTCTGTCCATCTGACAATACATGACTAACTAAATTAAGAATAGTAAATTCAAAATAAGTCAAAAGTGGAAAGAATTAGTCCACTACACTGAGATTAACAAATGAACTGGCTTCATTGTCAATTTCCTGGAAGAACATTGGGTCCTTATACTAATAACATCTTAGGGTCCAACAATAACACCGAATAGGTGAAGTTCATGCTTTTGGTGCGAATTTCCCAGAAGCAATTAGATATGCATATACAATCTAGTATGCAGAATGGAATGAATGTCAAGTGGGCGAATATATTATGCAGAAGCGTTGCATAACGATATTGTCTCAGTATATGATGGTTTCGACTAATTGCCTGCTGATTATCATACTCAAATACACGGAATGATCATGATATATGTTCACGAGCTCTACAGCACCCAATTATTGCATCATATAAAAAAACTGATCATAACTCTAGTCAACTGACGTACAAGTGGAATAGTATATTAGTATACCAAAGGACTCAGGCATAAAGAGACACTTGAGTGTCATATACAGTGTATTTCACTTCTCATGGAACACCCCCGTATCTTATGTAATTTTCAACGTAGAACCATAAAATTCTCAAAATTGATTTATACACTGCTGCACGCCAACAGTGATGGAACCACCCATTTTTCCGAAAAGTTATATTAGGAGGCAAAATTGGCCCAAAATTCCTTTGGATTAGTGTTCAGGATCCCCAAATTACTACTAATACACCCGTCCTGAAAAATTCTAATTTGTTTCACTTCCCATGGAAACACCCCGTATCATCCGTAATTTTTGACGTAGAATCATGAAATTTCCAGGACAGATAGATGATAGATGGAAATGAACTAACTGCACAAAAGGGGTCATCATACGTGATATACCTACACAACTGAAAAGATGACCCAATTCACATCATCTCTGTACCACAGGTTATTGGGGTAAGGAGGAGCTTGAACTACAACTAGCTTCTTGGCTCATTCCTACCCGCCAGATTTTCCGGTGGTGAGGTGAACCATACTACCATAGGACCCAGGTCTTAGGACTTACCCTACGATCTTGGGAGGTATGTCCATGCGGTGAACGCAAATCTTCGATCTTCCCTGCCTCCTCCAGCCATTTGGCATTTACATTTTCGAGTTATCAGTAGAGATCCCGGCAAAACTACGAAAAAACTGGGTTGACTCTTCAGTGGTATTTCATGAAAAATATTTAATGCATGATAGATTAGCCAACTGTACTTAGTTGGCCTATTTTGGATAGTGACGATATTGAGTGCTTTGTTGTGCATCCTCTCCAGTCTCACCTTTTGAGACTTGGGAAGGCTGCAAAACACTGAACAGGCATAGGATAAAGCTGACCTGATGACCTGTTTGTACACTAACACTTTACACTTCCTGGAACTCCTAGCAATTACAAGGTACATTCCTTTGACTGTAGTCGCTCCTTGCTACAACACAAGCCGCGGCTACCGCGCGATGAAACTACTGTGCATAAAACGGCAGATGGACTTTGAATTTGATAAGGTACATAATCCAGTTCATAAGTTGTTTACGGTTGTATTTAAAATGGACGCTGTCTTGGAATAATGCACCATTTTGAAAGAGCTTAATGACTCTGTTCAATTATGAAACCAGAGAGGGAAAGCTCAAGAAACGAAATACAAGGACTACCCTTGAAATGGCTTACAACTTTCATAAGAAATCACCTTATCAGAACAAACATTGTTGGTGTATTTCAGGATCCAATCCTGGTCCCCTTTTCTCATTTATAAACGAAAAACTTGACTCGCCAACTTCCTTCACAATATATGGTGATGATATGTTTGCAGTGATTTCATGTAAGGACCAGCTTCAACAAAATGTAGCACAACCCTTATAAAAACCTTATAAAAATGGTTTTCTTGTGATCACCTGTTTGCGAATATAGAAAACATACAATCCATTTGGTTTAATAACAGACAGAAATAACATCTCGTCTTTCATGACATCGGAAGAAATGACAACACTATAAAATTATTGGTATGGAATAACCATTTTGAGTTGACAAACGAATTCATTTGAATCTTCACGGGAGAACATTGCATAGCCATAGGATGTTGAGGAAACTCGAATAGAAGGAAAATGTTCGAATAGAATCAGAGTGCCAGCCATAAAGTATGTAAGATAAGGATTAATGGAGTTTTGGACCCTCAAAAAATCGATTTCGATCATGTCACGTGATCAGTTGCAGGACGACATATACATATAAAAAGTTGGATGAGATGACAAGATATTTTATAAAGTTGTTCGAAAAAGTGGCAGATAATTCAATTTAATACTGACGTACAGAGTTTCAAGCCAAAATAAATTCTGAAAAATTGAAAACATAAATTTCAGTATTTCAAGCAGAGACTGGATGAACATAGGTTTGTAGCAATACGTATAAATGAAGCACATTTTGGGATGATTTCATTAGAATGAAATACCAATAGAAATCTACTACTGTCTACTGTAACCATTAGATTCTTGGCAAAGTTTTCTGGTCACTAGCACAGGCCAGCACTTCAAACTGATCCAAAAATAGTTTGGCCTCAAACTAAGAATTCTTTAAATAAACACTGAAATAGCTACAACGCCATCTTTCCGCGATAGCATAGTTATGGTAAAGCGTTTGCCTCTCAGCCAATTCAACTAACATAAGCGTGGGTTAAAATTCCAACGTGTTTACCGGTCTCGTGCAAGGCATCACACGTTAAAATGTAATGGCTACGTCTCTCCTAGCTAGTACAAGTCTTTAGAATAGTGTGGAACATATTCAGAAATAAAATTTTCAAGTATTGAGTGAGTGTTTAAGTATAGTGTTGATTTTTTCTTTGAATAGCGAGTTAAGAGCCTGATGGACGACCTGGGGAGCCGATCCATACACCGTTTCTCAGCAATGAAGAAACTTTGAATGAAAATACTTTTTAGGACGACTAAGGTGTAGATGCCCATCAGTATAGTACTTGAATGAGTGTGGTAATCTTTTTAATAGTGGAAAATTTAACCATCATCTTACTATGGAGTTTCGGCAAACTGACATCACACATTACTGATGATCAACCGAAAACGCACCAACCAATTCGTCAACCTGGCATATCTTTTGCACAATCTCTTTTTGAACAAAGGGATTTTTAATGATTTCACAGAAGAGTCAATCATTCAATATAAATGAAATTCCAATTCGAAGGCACCTAGTTTTCATTAATTCACCAATTTATCCAATAACGTACTCAAGCGGAAAATATATGGTTTTTTTCACGACCTTCGCTCTTGAAGTAACGCCCTTTCCTATCCCAATCTCTCGGAAACACAAAAATAATTGGGTTTGCAGCTTCGGGCTATTAATTCTTACTCCCTGTTAGACGCTTTTCTTTGAATGAAAAAAAAAACTAGGGTTGCGGATCGTGTCAAGCGGGTTGGTTGAAATGTAACCGTTTAGTAAGGCAAATCAGCGATGAATCTTGGAAGTGTTCGTTTGAATTTATATAAGTGTTCGTCTTTTGATATTGAAATGTAATGCATCTAGTTTAAGTGACCGAAATTTCGGTTCATAACGATTATCCAACTGTTTCACGGAAGGATGTAACTTGAGCTGAAGTGTAGTAATTTTGTGGATTATGATTTTTCATTGTTTATTATTCATAAAGAAGGCTATGGAAACGTAGAATCAAATTATTCAAAACATGATCTTGCTTTATTGTGCTATGTGAACAGGTGCACAGAGAAAAAACAATTGAATTTTCCTATATCTTTCATATTTGAAGTTAGGCTTATTTCACAACCTTATCAATATGCGAAAGTGAAATTTTCATAGGAGATATTAATATAAATTTGGATAAGCTGTCAAATGAAGTCAATGATTATGTCAACATTTTAACAGAAAATGGTTGTTTCATACATAAATAAACCAACTAGAGTAACCAATGACTAAAAAAGTAATCTAGATCATATTTTTGTCAGAAACTGTTCCCACTCACAAAATTATTCTTTCACCTCCTCAGTTATTGAAACAAGTCTATCTTATCATTTCACAACTTCTTTATGTATCAGCAACATTAATCAAAATAATTCTTTCCATAACAAACGCGAAAACATCACTATCAAAAAAACTGACCATAAAAAATTGAAGGATATTCTATCCAAAGAAACATGGGCTGATATTTTGCAATGCGAAGACTCTCAAACCTCACATGATATTTTTATTAACAGATTGATGCAATGTATAAATTAAGCAACTAAACATCATTTCATATCAAAAAATAAAAATTACAAACTAAAACCTTGGATTACTCGGGGTTTGATAAAAAAGAGAGATCTCATAAAAAAAAGCTGAAGGAAAACTACTCAGACGAGTTGAAAAACGAATTCACTCAATATAGAAATAAATTGAATAAATTAATCAAAACAACTAAAAATCAATAATACAAAACAAGGTTGAATGAAAACTCGAGTAGCTATAAAAAGACGTGGGAAATAATCAATGAAATTTCGAAAATAACGGTGAACAAGTAAACACTAAGCTCTATCAATATGTCGGGTATAAACGGAGAAGTTCTATCTAACAATAAGGCGAAAGCCAACGCATTTAATGATCATTTTGTAAACGTCAGAAGATTTCTTGAATGACAAATCGATAGGTTCGACGATACTGTTAGAACCAGTAACGGAAAACGAAATATTTAACATTGTCTCCAACATGAAAACTAATTGTGCGCCTGGACCCGACGAGATACCAGCGAAGCTAATAAAAATTATCTATCAGTATATTGTTAATGCCATAAAATATTCAAAACAAGTAACATTCCAGTGCAGGGGAAGGAATCACTTGTAACACCAGTTTATGAAGCTGGGAGTAAAAACGACTTTCATAATTTCCGACCCATCTCTGTAATGAATAATTTTGCAAAAATTTTTGAGCACACTTTGAAAAATAGCTTGGTATATTTTTTTGAATTTCATCATGTGATAACAAAAAAACAATTTGGTTTTATTATTAACTCAAACACTGAAAAAGCTATCATTCAGTTTACAACAACGATCACGACTCATTGCCGATAAGTGCTTAGCAGTGTTTCAGACTTGGCTAAGGCTTTCGATACGGTATCACAAGATGAATTAATGGACAAACTATATAGGTATGGTATTCGTGGTCCAACGTTTAACATTCTGCAAAATTAATCATCGCGCAGAAAGCAAACCGTTAAAATTGGAAATGATCTTAGTTTATCAAACGAAATCAGTGTTGGTGTTTCACAAGTATTGTGGCCCATTTTATTTCTAGTTTACATAAAATAGCATTGGTTGTGTAAAATCTGTTGATAACCTTATTTCATATGCTGACGACACAGCGATTGTTTTTTCTGGCAAAACATGGCACCAAGTGTATCAACGAACAGAAAATGGTTTGAAGGATATCCAGATATGGTTTAACTATAATCTCCTCAGTTTGAATGTCAATAAGACTAAATTTGTTTGTTTCACACTCCTAAAAAACGATCAACCAAACGAAAATACCATAAAAATACATACTTCCGAATGTCCACAGAGAAAACAATGTGATTGCCCTTCGATAAAAAAAGAATCAAAGCACAATTTTTTACTTTGGTCCCAAATTTTACAATTCAGTTGATCACAGGTTGAATGAAAATATCTCATTTAACAAATATAAAACTGGCATAAAAAAATTCATAGATCTCAACTAACTATCAATGGTGAAGTTACTATGAGTAAACATTTCTGCATGTAAATTTTTATATTTTTTTTATAAAATATAAATGAGTTTATATAAACGTATATCCATACATGTCCAAAATCTATGCAATAAAAAAATGTACATATCGCTATATTTCCATTATTTCCATTGAAAACATTATATATTTCTGTATGATTTATCTGCGTACCATTCATGCTTAATAAAGAATTGAAATCCTTAATCAATCCAAAGGGCTGCACAAAACAAGCACCCAAGTGCTTAGGTGAACCCTTGGGATCGTAAAGGATAATCTTCATAAATAAATATGCACACAAATATTTTTGTAAAATTAAGAAAAAATCAATAAATCAAATAAATCAAACCAAAAATTGTTACAAGTTCAACATTCAAGAGAAAATGACAAGATTGATCAGAAGACAATAACAACTAAAATATTCCTAAAGCACTAATTTCTCTGCGTTTTGTCAGGAGAATATGGAATTAAAGGAGGCATGGATTATCAGCTATAACTGCTGTAACTCAAAAATTGCTATGAGAATTATTGTAACATTGAATATATTCTCAAAAAGGTATGAATTCACATACCGTTTTCTGAATGAGTTGGGTTAGGCAGTAAACACAACCCACTGCCGTAGAGACAGATGTGGAAAATAATCGAAAATAGACTGGTCATACAAAAATCAGTTGTAAGAAATCCATTGATAACATAAAAGGCACGTTTGAGGAGGAAGCATACAAGTGTTATTTTGAATCCAATTGAAAAACTTCTGTAGGGACACTTACACTAACTGGACCATGTCGGCGTTTTCTCAGTCTCAAGTAATTTGGTTGGTTGTTTTCACAATTTATAGTACTTAATTTAATTTTCCACTTGCAAAATATATATGCAAGGTATTTTTATTCAATGCTGGCAGAATTTTTCTCTGGATTCATCCCCATAATCCATACTAGAAAACTCTTATTCGCATGCTGAAAACTTGAGGAAGGTGATATGAGTTCCTTAGTTAGTACAGCG
The DNA here is from genome assembly GCA_958502065.1 of Chrysolina americana. Classification (NCBI taxonomy): domain Eukaryota; kingdom Metazoa; phylum Arthropoda; class Insecta; order Coleoptera; family Chrysomelidae; genus Chrysolina; species Chrysolina americana. The sequence goes on from OY293411.1 coordinate 71,339,203, forward strand.
AAAGATATGGTGGATTGAATATCACCGTGCTAGAAAGGGAATATAAACTCTGTTAACCAATTTTTGAAACTTTTTTTGCATAGATAATTATCATAATGTTTTTGCCAAGTCAGTTTGTCGTCAGTGTTCACAAGCAAATTTTGTGAAATGCCATTTCTTTGGTCTTATTTGGGTTCCCAATTTGTTCGATGGAAACCATAGTAGTACTCGTTTTTCCAATCTCAACCACTTTATTTATTTATTATTCAAGCTGTATCTCCCTTGCTCCGGCAAACTTTGCTTTCGAGGGGTTTTCTCCGAAAACCTGGGTGATTCGCAAAAACAAATTTTACAAAAAAAGTTTTTGTTTTTTGTTGGATACGTTTTGTTTAGGTTGATGTGGAATATTACATTATTCCATCCTCTTTTTCACTCTCACTCTTAAATTGGGATTCCATAAGCTCGGGTATTCAAACGAAATAAATCCGTACTATGGATTAACGTGCTATATAATTTTTGATAAATGGAGAATACCCAAAGTAGTAGATGAATAATTTATAGACGCTATAGAATGTATTTGGTTGTGATACACAAAAAAAACATCTCAATGACGTTATATATGGATCATGTCTAATCTGGGTTATTCTAGAAACATCAAGATTCTGCAGCTTCCCAAAACGCAAATATCTGCCGAGTCACTTTCAGCGTTTAGGTACCTCTTCTGTGGATTTTCAGATTCATTAAATAAGCACCCTTCCACTTCCTTGTCCAATGCATACACCCTGATGTTGACTCTCTCTGGGAGACATTAGTATGCTTGACATCGGTCATGACTATTACACAAACTCAGCCTATTTTATTCGCTGCAATATAATCGGTCGACCCTCTATAGGAAGCATACAAACGTTATTTGAATGTCGGGGAATCAGCACCGATTACCCGTCGAAGTATAATAACCATTAGATCTCTTCATTAGAGGTGGTGGAACGAGGCAATTTATGGTTAAATACCGTGCACAGATCGGGTTTTGCTGCTGGTCTACAGGCCGCGGTGAATTTGGATTCAAGACACGCTTGTCGAATGGCAGACATGGCCGCGAGAAGATCAAAAAGATTGTGGTGGGATTCACTTATAATTACTTTGAGAGTCAGTGATGGGCAAATTGTAAAATATTACTTTCGTTTTGATTCTGTTCAATATACCTTGATACAAATATTTAATACAAAAAAAATCGTTATTACCCAAAAACTTCGCTTCATCTACCAAGAGGCTTATATTAAATGATGAAATTTTACTTTTGTCACAGTTTGGTTCCTTCGAATACGTGAAAACAAATAATTTTGACTATTCGAAAATACCCTTTTTCACACATTTCCATAAAGAGGAAAAATTAGGAAATTATCTGACAGAAAACATCCATTTCCTCATAGGGACAATGAATTAAATCTGTCATCCATATTATCAATGTTTCTCCAGGAAGACGATATTGATACCGCTAATTCTCATGTAGCCATTGAATATTATCCTTCCTTAGGTTGGAAATGACTACCAGCACCCATGTACATTTTAACTACTTTAATGTACGTGTGGGGGAATTAGTTGAAGTCGTGACCGTAGTCGAAATTATTTGTTTTCATTCATTTGCTACCTCCCCGTTGAAACACTCATAGAAAGGACCACGCATACTTCTTATGCAAAAAGTCTTTCGATCAAATTGTCCGATATTTCAATATCGTTGAACTCGGGCTTCTGAACAGGTGTTACCGTGTGTACACAAAAATTTTATGTGTAAACTGAACTTCATTGGTGGTAGTATCACAAAATTAATAGTTTTTATCTACACGATATTACACTTGGCAGTATCTTTCCTGAGCATTTTTCAAAATAATATACAGGGTAAATCGTGACTTTTTCCTAGTTACGAAAGAGAAATATATATTTGCATATTTGAAATTGATTTTTGACTAAATGACCCCCACATCTTTTCCTTCCTGCTAGTGCTCTCAGATTATGGTTATGCATGATTGATTGATGCGAACTGTAACAAGAATTAATGAAAGATGCTCTCTTGACCTGCCACCATTTTGTAATCGTTATGGAAATGTTTCAGCAGATTTGAATGGAGTTTATTAAAGGTAATGATATATTTTTTTGCTAAACGAAAACTGGTCATCGATCAACTCTGTATTTCCCACAAAAATGTGTATGAAATATCCTCCATAAAAAGAAAACAGGAAAATTAACCAATCAGTTGTCTTCATTGTTATCGTTGTTGTTGTTTTGTTTTATCCATTAACCAGCTGTCATCCTACGAACGACAGCCCACAGAAGTGAAACTTGTGCGAGCTAAGGATTAACGAGGTCTTACCTTTTAACATGCGATTCCTAGCACGAGACCAGTGACCATGCTGGGACTCGAACCCACGTCCCTCTGATTGATAGACTAGCGCTCTACCATCATGACCACTGCGGCAGGGTATTTCTGTAGAATTATGTAGTAATTCAAAGAATATACAGCGTGACTCACGATCGATGGTAGGTTAGACGTTTATGGTAAACGGAATGCAGGATTTTTCTGAAAATTCCACATCCTATATTTCGTTACCTGTTCTATCGATCTAAAATACTTTCAGAATGGCGACGTTGCCACTTCTATCAAAAAGTTCTAGCAACTTCATTTTTTAAATAGAACACCTCGTATATTAACACATTTTTGTGATTTCTATTTTATAATAATTCTTTTTTGTTGTGTAATAATGTCCTATACCTACCTATCGGTTTTCGAGATAAAATAATTTGTGTTAAATATGGTCCAAAACATAGCCCTAATTGAACTTTAGTACATCAGTACTTTCCATTCATGAAAAGTTGGTATTTCGATTATAGATTGGAAAAACTCAAGGTATTTGATTAACACCAATAAATGTATTCCTCGTCATATAGGGCGTGCTAAAATTACTGTTATTTCCATAATGCGTAAAAGTGGTCGAAAGATCATTTTTTCTAATGAAATTGCCTGTATATTACTCGATAAATTGAAAGATGATGAAATATGCTTCAATATGATATATCATATCCCCATACCTAAATCATCGAGTTTTCTCAATAGACCCGTTTTTGTGGAAAATAGTTATTCATGATACCTACAAGTGTTGAAAGTGGCATTTTCGAAACGATCGTCAGCGAGTGGAGCAAACCCACGAGCAAAATAAAATCAGTCTTAACAAATGTATCATACACATTTTTTTGTGCAACAATTACTGATAGTAAAAAAAACAAAAAGTATTTTGAGATCTATAGGATTCGAACACACGATCTTTGGATTAATGACGGTTGTACAAACAATTATTTTAGGTAGCCGTGGAAATATTAGGCTCATGACAGTTAAGTAATTAATAAATGGTTATTGACGGTTCTTCAAAAAATCGCCAAAAATCAATGCAAATATTCATAATTCGAACGAAGTTCTCATGAAACTATTTATTATACATAGACAGTTGATTAAATCATTTACAGAACTTGCAAAAAACTCATCCTGAATTAACACCAAAGAACGAGAGGAAGTTTGTAAGATTACAAAATAATTTCCTCGACTATGGCTCGAAGTTAAAAGCGCCTTCAACATTACCAAAACCTGTTACTTTATTATTTTGGCATATTTTTCTGCATATCCAGAAAGTTCCATCTGCGGTGCAGAGAAAGATTTGGGTGTATCACATGCCTCAGTATAACGAATTTTGAAAAATCACGAAATCCATATAAATTTACCAAAGTTCAAGCTCTCAAAGCATATTAATTCATTTTAATTATTTTAGGTAGCCGCTGATAATGGAGGTGCAATCTTACTATAATTTTGAATTCTGTTCAAGATAATCTAATAAATTTACTTTTTTTGAAGTTGATGATTTGATTGCATTGAAATTTCAAAAAGCTGAAAGGCAGAGTGAAAATAAGCCCATGACGAACGATAATGAATGTCTCTCTTTGGTAATATTTCTCAATGTTAAGTATAGAATTTCTAATTTAGCAAAATGTCCATCACAAGAAACATACTAATTTGACGGCATTTCTGAAATAAAAATCGAAGGGGCAAACCTAAGAAGTCGACATGAAATTTTTGTATCTGAAGGTATAGGTATATACTATTAATAGACATCTACCGGATGTAACAGGATCATAGTACACCCCCCGGATCTCCGTTAGTTTTAAATTGATTGAAATTTGAGATATCCCATATACATTATAATCGTCACTTTTTAACCTGAAAATGATTTATTTTTCACTTCTGGTTTCGCTGGAAGTGACATTAATAAAATGTTTTTATTTTTCACTGTGTACATAATGATATAATCTGCACCATCTGAATGATATTTAGTAATATGAAGGTACGTTGATGATAAGAGCGAAAAAAATGCAGTTGGCACTTCCAAATCCCGATAAAATAATTAAATAAAAATAACTGATTTTCAACTTGAACTCCCTGTATTTCAAAATCTATCCATCAACGAACTTTGCGATTCTGCAAGTTCAATCAGTAAGTACATCGAATATTACAATATACTAAAAATTCAGACAATTTCACCGAGAACCATTTTACCTATAAAAAGTGCGGGGTCCTTTATAATTGAAAATAAAATGTTACCTATACATCAAGATAGATTCAGACCTCTTCTATGGATTTTTAATGAATTAATAAATAATTTAGATAAAAATTAAACTGGATTGAATATCCATCCATTATATCAAAGCATTTGGTACCATGAACAATCACTTGTATATAATATAATGTATATAATCAAAATGCCATAAATTCTGCTCATTAATTGAATCATTTTTATATGGAAGAACTCAATGTGTAGTTATTGAAAATGAAAAATCGGCAGAGCTTGGTGTCTCTCACGGGGATTCCTACACAGGGCTCGATTCTTCCTCATTTCCTTTTCACTATATACTTTACACCCTGGAGTTATCAAGATGTCTTGAACATTTACAGATTCAAACATATACTGATGACACTATATTGTATAATGTTGAATCAGAAAACCTAATAAATCAGGAGAGTCATCTAAATGAAGAAATTTAATTTTGTGAAAATATCTATAAAAATCACTCTCTCAACATTAATATAGTAGTACCAAAGATCATCAGAGGGCCATAGAGTATAATTTGTGATAAAAATTCAGTTTCATTTAGTGGCAAATTTGCATGTTTGGGACTACTGATTTATCACATACTGAAAATTGCTTAAAATGTGAATAATATGGTTCTACGCCCGTAAAGATTATGGAATTTTTTTGATTGAAACGGACATTATCCATAATAAAAAATTGCAAAATGAGTTTGAATGATTCATTAATCATTTAAATTTTCAGCTACAGTGATATTGTTTATTGTATTTGTCTTGATTACGTTTAACTCAGTCCAATTCCAAAATGTTCAAAATTCGCGTATACAACTAGTGCGAGAATTCCATCGAATATGTTATTCATTTAGGTTAAATGCCACACCACAAAAATACCTAAAGTTTTAGCAAACGAACTTATACATACGTAACAGAGATCTACGAAAGATCTTTTTCGTAAAAGTCAACGTCAAAATATAATAAACCAGTCCGTCATATCATTCAGAGAATCAATGACGAAGTTATTTCTTAACAAACAGTGATTCAAAAAGGTTTTCCTATATTAAATTATATTTTATTGTTATAATTTCTCTCTGAACTTTTGTTATTGAAAACTGTTATTGTAAATTGAGTGGAAGAGCAGCATCAGCTGAACTCAGCCAGGTTGAATAGAGACAATATTTTTTTAATTTTCCGTTAGGAATTTCCCAGACAGGCCCTGTCTTCGGAGCCCCGATACTTCCGGAGGGCGTTCTGGATCATTTATCCCAATAACCACTCCCCACGCCGTGAGGTAAGAAACTACTGGGTCCAAGAATCATGTGCCCTGAGCAGGCGGACTGAACCAAGAATTACGGCCTTCTGCATTCGTCCGGCTAAGATTTCTGCCATATCACGGCAAGCCGGTATGATTTTTAAGTTTGAGAGCAGTGTGTCCACCAAGGACCCCTATTATCAGAACCACCATTTTGACAGAATGGTTTGGATGAAGCATGCGGAGTTCAAAGAGTAGATCTTGATATTTTTTCCGTTTTTCCTCCTCTTTTCGGACGATGTTCGTTTCGCCAGGAGCTGAAAACTCAATGACGAAAATCGTCCTACTTTGATGGTCGAGGAGGACTACATCAGGCTTATTGGCTTGTATTTGCCTGAGGGTGGGGAACGAGTAGTTCCAATAGATTCGGAACTTCTCATTCTCCTCAACGGACTCAATATCCCCGGAGCATAAAGCAACACCGGTGTCTCATCTACACCGTACGAGTGTCGTAGATGCTAGTACAACAGTCGTAGGGCCGCGTTATGCTTGTTGATATAGGCTGAGACCGCATAAGCTGGACAAGCTGACAGCAAATGCATTATGGTCTCAGCTGCCCCACGACACGCTCTGCATCTAGTATCAGGGACCTCTATACCCATAACATGACTACGCGGTAGACGAGGGTGTTGAAGACACCATCCTGGCAGGCCATTATGAATCCCTCGGTTTTCGACTTCAGCCCACTTGACCTGAGAAAAGCGAAGGTCAGGTTTCTGGATAAACCAAAGTCTTCAATGTTCTTGAAGAAGACCCCATGCATTGGCTTAGGCTTATGTAGCTGTAGGAGCCTGTCACACTCCGCAGCTCTCATGTGGGCTTTTTGCTGAACGGGTTCCAACTCGGTGACAGAGTTTGGGTTCGTCCGTTCAGTGTCGAAAAGGAGACCGAGTTCATCGGCTGAACGGTTTGCTGCCTTGAAGAGAAAAGCTCCATTATTATTATAATTATTATCATATAGGTACGAAGGGCAGTATGTTGATATTTCTAGGTGAAGGAGAATGAGTGCAAGTGCTCGTTGCTGTCGTTCAAAGTTTCGGTTTGCTCTCGAACTATACCAATTACCTGGACAGAATCACAAACACCCCACAGGACTTCTATTATTGGCCTACAATTGAAACAAACTACCGAAGAATATCCCAAGCAATTCTTTCTTGAGTGCAATCGACACGACTACCCGAGTCCATCCGCAAATTCATTAAAATTTCATGGAGAACACCCTAAACAAACAAGAATAAATCAGAAGGCAGAGAGCATCCAATTTATCCAGTCTTTGCGTTATCCAATATACTTTTCTACATTTCCATCTCGTTTCCTCTTTGGAAATGTAGAACACGTAGGTATGAATATGTGGTAGTGGCTTGAAGAAGCCCCATAACTAGGCCGAATATCCGACTCGCGATTCATAAACCGCTACAGAGCGATAATAAATCATGGAGTAACACTCAACTTATGTCTCATATCCGATCATTTCAACCCCAGTGCAATGGATGAAAAGTCGGATATTCTTTCGTCTACAGTGTACAATATCAGTGGCATTCAGTAGGGGATGTTAAACTGCAAAAATACTTGCGACATGATGAAACAGATACGTTTCAACCGAATCTGAACCAGATTAGCAAAACGATCAATCAATAATGAAAAATGAGAAATTTATCTATATTTTGTACCATTTGTATTTATGACACTGCAGTTTTATTTCATTTGGATATTTTTAAACTACTATTATCAACAATATCATTCGACTAAGAAATGTTCCTCAAGTGAAATAGTAAGTTAATCGCAGGGATACAGACTATTGATTTAATTGCATTAATTTTAGAAACCTACAGTTCGATAACTGGTGGGTCCTAAATTTCTCCTTCCCGAAGTACAAAATGCAAACATATCCTTCATATCTAAAGATAGCCACATCCCTGAGATATACTATGTAAAAATTCGTTTTCTGTTTTTTTTTCATTGACTCAATTCCTTATGTGACGATATTATTAAAAATGTCTGTATATGAATGTTGGGGATGGGGATTATTTCATGTCAGAATCAAAGCCAATCTAAGAAGCCATTTTCAGTATTGATTTGAATTTAAACTTAGAAAAAAATGAAAGGAATATCTTATCAACATCTCAAATAAAATTCTTGAGAAACTCGACAAGACTATTAACCAAATAAGGTGGTGATGAAATAACTAGATATTATAATTATTCGAAATTATTCAATTCTCACCAGTGAACGTAAAAGTGGTATTTTTTTCTCAGAGAAAAAATATTGTCTTGCCTATGGAAAGGAACAATACTGCATGTTTAATCTGACGGACTCGTCCATTAATTATTAACCCAAAAGTGTTCCATGTATAAAAACCTTTGAAACCAAACATTTTTATTCGTTAGGACTTCATAAGATGTGAGAAGACTACTCTCCAACAAAAGAAATTCTTTAGATCTCAACACCAACAGAGCCAGTGGATCTGTCGGAATATCCCCTATCATGTTGCTTTACAGAAGTGATTAACATATTTTGACCCAAAATTCCAAGGATATAATACAAGTCGACCGTCGGTATAGAAAGGTAAAAACGAATGCTTTCTGCAGGCTTCTGTGTCATGGGAAAGCTGATATTTTCTTATCCAAGAGTTCTGTTATAACGAGTCTGGGTTGGAAGTCGTGGAAGAGCCGAGGGAGATCTCTTACACAGTGATTTTATTCAATCAACAGGAATGAATACAAGCCATTGAAATATTCAGGATATGCTTGAAATAACGCATTGATGATATATCGACAAAAGCTCTCACTGCTTCTTCATATCAGCCAAACGATTCATCTAGTTCTCCTGTGACCCACAGAATGGAGTAACTAGTGAGGTATGTAGGCTCTGTAACACTGACATACAATTTGTTCAGTGTTTTTTTTGGATTAGGTGATGCCACATTGTAGAGAAGAACCTACTAACCGAGGATCATCAAGAGATAATTGAAATACATCACATGTCATGCAAGAATAGGTAAGTGCATCGTATTCTCTAGCTCGCAAAACTTTCTCGAATATTTCTGAGGACTCAGTATCAACTTCTGACCATTGATGAATGACGGAGACAAGGACTTGAAGAACTGAGTAGGGGAAGTTGGGAATTTTGAAAGCTTTGGTCAATAATTCAGCAAACTCCATTACGTATCGCTAAAAATTGTTGAGAAAGTGCGCCACAGTTTTCAAGACAGAAATCCATGCCAGTAAATTTTGCCTACAAAATAATCTGAGGAGCTCTACTTATCGTTAACAATCTTTAGAATTTCAGAGGAAGCGTATTTAAGAAATTAGTTCCCAAGATGTTTGATGGAACATTCACCACCATCATTCAAGATGGGGAAGTCACATCAAGTGCCCTACCAGTGATGTATGTCATGGGGGAAAACCGGGTACACAGATGTCTCTAAGACAATCAATGGGGTAGGGGCTGGCATATACGGGCAGAGACAGAGGCAAGACTTCAGTCTTAGTATCGGTACTCAAGCCTCCGAATTTCATTCCAAGCCGAGGTAACAGCTAGTTCCGTCTGCATAAGAGAGGTTCTTAGGAGGAATCCTTTAGAAACCAATCCATAGAGTCATTCTATCCGACAGCCAGGCAGCAATGAAAGCGCTGCGATCATGCAGATGTACTTCCAAATTAGTTTGGGAAATTCACAAAAACCTCAACGACCTCGTAGCATAGAACTAGGTAAAACATATCCAGGTACACGGTCACAATGCCATCTAGGGAAATGGGAACGCTGATGCCTTAGCATCTCTTATTGGATCAGAACCAGCCTGTGGAATCCCATTTGGGGACACATAGGGCAATACACGAAGAAATGGGTAAAGAATCATCATAAATCTTCCTGGGCAGACGCCACGGGAATTACTTACGGGAAAGTGATTGAGCCAACTGACTATCAAGGCATCTTCTTGAACTGAGCCGGAACTCTCTCAGGAAGGTGATAGGAGTAATAACAGGGCACTTCCACCTGAGAAAACACTTGCACATATTGAGGCTACACCAAGACTCTTACACTATTCAGGTTCTGTGGTGAGGAGGATGCAACACATATTGTTTGAATGCGAAGCCCTGGCTCGCATGAGGATGAGCACCTTTGGATACTGTAGTGTAGAAGATATCATACCATAGGAAAAACTCGTGAGAAATCTCCAGGAGTCCATCAGAAGATCCGGAGCACTCACGAGATAATCCTGACGGAGGGGAGCAGGAAGATTCTACGGCATTCTGGCCGGTGGCCATCAGCCCCGCCGCATTATTATCATAATAAAATCCCACGATGTTCTATAAACAATACAGTGTGTTTGATTACGATGGCATATAAAAGTCTAACCAGTTTTTACCAATAGAGAACTCTAAACCGCTTTCGACATTTCAAGGAAGGAAAGGTTATCTGCATCATATACCTAGGCAACATAAATTGTGAATCCCAAGGTATGTCCAAGACTCGCAGGACTGCCACTGGACTCAACGCTTCTGCTCCGATGAAATTTAATATTTAAAGTAAGCGCTTAGTTGCATAAGTATATGTAATGTGGCTGTCAGAGGGCAGAAATATGATTTCATGTCTGCCTCACAGGAAATGTTTATCTTGACGTGGAATTTCAAAACGGAATTTTATTTGCGGTTCTAATACGATCAGGACGTTTATTTATTTTTCAGGATGAAGGAAGGATATATGCTGATATCGGATATGACTTATATCGTTACTGCTGCTGGGATATCAGTAGTAGATGCAGTTATTCGAAATGAATGAAGGACTTCATACTCAGATGAAGGTTTGCTTTGTGTTATAAATTTTCATATATACAGGGTGGGGCACCGAAAACGGAACAGATCGAATATCTTCAAAACAAATGTGTTGTGAAGAAAATGCAAAAACACGTCGATTTTTAATCCTATTATAATTTCATCTCTTATACCTCTCCCCCCACCCCTTAGTCATTATCACCCAAACAATTTGAATAGGGAAAGTAGAAAGTGTGACACATCATTGAAAAAGTTATTTTATAAGGAATTCAACCATGTCAATTTTCGCTACCTAATTTTCTATTTTGGCGCCCTCTTGATGATACTTCATTTTCAAGCTAATTTGACATAAATTCGGTGCCAATGCAGTATGGACTTTTTTTGAAGGAAAAAACAAAATGGCGGCTTCAAAATGGCGGACAAGATTCAAAATTATGGTGCGATTTGATTCAAAATTGATAAGTGGTGGTTTTCATGGTCGAAAATTATGAATTATTTGTCATTGCAAAAAAATAAGATGGTGGCTCCAATATGGCGGACAAAATTTGTAATTATGGTCCGATTCGAATCAAAATTAGTATATGGGGATTTTCAGGGTCGGAAATTAGGATTTTTTGTCGATGCAAAAAACAAGATGCCGGGCGAAATTTGTAATTATGGTTCGATTCGACCCGGCACCCAAAATGAATTCTTCAAAACACATGTGTTGTGAAAATATGCAAAAACACGTCGATTTTTAATCCAAGGGGTACATGTTCCTATCATAACCTCAACTGTCATACCTCTTTCCCCAATCCTTGGTCACTCATACAATTCGAATAGGGAAAGTACTGAGTATGACACAGCATTGAGAAGGTAATTCCATAAGGAATTCAGACAAGTGAGTGTTCGCTTCCCAACTTTTCGTTTTGGCATTCAATTGCGGGAAAAACAACTGTTTCGTATTCCAATTTATAATATTTGTCCAATCAACTTGAACGGGGATTTGAACTTTGGTAGGTGTTTACAATGGCGATGACAATGTAATATTGAATTATGGTCCAATTCAACTCAAAGTTGGATTGTGGGTATTTTGGGTACAGATTTTCTGCGTGACTGAAAATAATTGAATAAAAAGATTTTATAGGTAAAATTTGGATTCTGTCACGCACGGAATTGCCTACGTCATACATCTAAAACAAAATATGGTTTTCTTTATAGCGCATTTGTATACAAATTAAAGCTTCTTTTTTATCAATTTAATTTATTCTTCATAGTCATACTGGAAACTTACAAAACTCCCATACCTATGCCAATTTTGAATCGAATCGAACCACAATTACAAATATCGTCCGTCATCTTTTCTTTTTGCATCGACAAAAAAATCATAATTTCCTACTCTGAAAATCCCCACATGCTAATTTTGATTCGAATCGGACCATAATTACAAATTTCGTCTGCAATCTTGGAGCCAACATCTTATTTTTTTGCACTGAGAAATAATTCATAATTTCCGACTCTGAAAACCACCATTTATCAATTGTGAATCAAATCGGACCATAATTTTAAATTTAGAGCAGCCACTTTGTTTTCTCGCTTAGAAAAATTTCATAATGCATTATCATCGTATATATGTCAAATTAGCTTGCAAATTAAGTATCATAATTTGGAATACGAATACGAATACGATTGTTTTTCCCACAAGAGTGCGCCAAAATAGAAAGTTAGTTAGCGAAAATTCGCATGGATAAATTCCTTATGAAATTACCTTTTCAATGATGTATCACACTTACTACTTTCCCTTTTCAAATTGTTTGGGTGATAGTGACCAAGGGGTGGGGGAAGAGGTATGACAGATGAGGTTATGAAAGGAAGATGTCCCCCTTGGATTGAAAATCGACGTGTTTTTGCATTTTCTTCACAACACATGTGTTTTGAGTAATTCAGTATCTACCTACATCAAAAGTTTCCAATTTATAATAGTCACTTCGGTATGTTGATCAGACAATAAATATTTTTTTTCTGTTCTACATCAGCAGAAAGTAAATGTTTGTTTGACACGTCACGGAAGTTGTTAGAAATGGAAATTACAATGGCAACTCTGAAATGAGATAAAAACTGTGCGAAATGTAGGTGTATCAGAAATATAGGTACCAATATTTTGAGGGCTTCAACAGTTTCTTTCGTGGTTGAAAATTGCACTACACTATTTTAATTTTGACAGACGGAAGAAACAACATGAGATAAATTAGGATAATACGGGCAATGAGACATTGATTCTAGTCAAGTCCAATTAGGTTTCGAGACGAGGATGGATTGTAGCACCACCAAATTTGACATTTCAGTAGCTGATAGCATGCCAAACAAGCAACAAATATTTACCAAGAATCTAGGTTGAAACCCAAAACATGTTCATTTGAAATTTATATTTAAATGAATCGTATTTTTGTTTCTATCTTGGAAAGTTATATTGAAACGATCCTAAAGCCGAACCTGACCGCTTACCGAATTCATATCCTCGTTCGTAAACAATGACTGAGGATTCCAATTGCTGCTCGATGCGCTAGTATCGACGTTACTGCAAAAATATTGAACTTTCTGGACTGGTCTGACTAACAATCTGCGGGGATATTAAGGGAATTCAGACAGCTGAAACACATGGTTCATAGTTCTAGGAATCGCACGTTAAATAGTAAGACCTCGTAAATCCTTGGCTCGTACAAGTTTCGACTTCTAGGTACAGTCGTTCGTAGGGGGACGACAGCAGAGCTGGTGAACGAAAATTTTTTTTTTTACATTTTTTGTAAGTGAACAATAGTTCACAGTACAGAGTTGACTTAGTTGCAGGTATAGTAAGTACAATGTCAATTTGAATGTATCTCTTCTGTTTCGCATTTCTTGAATAGTTTCAGCTCTTAGGTTAGATTTTTAAAACTTTATGTTCTATCAGTTTATACCCGTTCTGACTCATCTAATCTATTGTACTATATATAGTGAAAATGATTTAATGAAAACATTGCATTACCAGTTTTGGTTGAAATGAATTATATTTTAAAAATCTAAATAAATCAGTGGAACGAAGTTAAGACTAACAGTGGCATTAGGAGTGATATCCATCAAATGAATAAGTACCTCTAGTAACAGTCTCCGTTTGCGAAAAAACTGATAATAAAATAAAAATAGACTAGTGGACCAAATAAACCAATAACAGTTGAAGAAGAGGGCATTTCCGTGTATTGTGGGAAAATAAACTAATAAACCTCATTTGTAAAATAGACTGTTATCAAATTCTCCGGGAAAATTTGAAATTCATTGATTTGAAGCAAGAATTAGAGAAAAGGGAATTAGGACCAACCGATGAGAAGGCCTACCCCAGAAAAAACTTTCACAAGGACTGATTCAAGGAGAAGACCATGAAACCGCTTGTTCATAGATTCTGGAATTGATTTGAGTTAGATAATGAATTAACTCGAAAATCAACTCCTAGAAAACTGGGTGAGCTTAAGGCAGAATTACCCACGTTTCCCCTACTGCATACTTCTGCTTCCATTCTCACCAGCTTCAAGTATCTTTAAGAACTAATTATGGTATGCAAATTAATTCGCAGAGATGTATATTTTGTTGCCTACCCTAAAAAATATGTAAACGAGTCCTCAAGTCAAGGTTCAACCTCACATTAGTCGGACTCGATGAATTTATTTCGAGCTTGTCAATAATCTTGGTTGCAATGTATCTTTGCAATAATTTTCGTAAGCCTGTTGATTTATATATTTAGGTAAGAGGATTATTGTAAAATAATATTATGGTAAATAATTTTCATATTTTTAGTGTACATGCGATTGTTATAATAAAAATTGCATGGAAGCTGAATTCCGTCATATTTTTCAAAACAACAAACAAAACAAAATTCGAAGAGTCTGAAAGAAAAACTCAAGAAATTCGGGAGGGCTTGAAAGAACTTCAAAAAAATTCAAAGATTTTGAGAGAAGGACTTCACGAAAATACGAGAAATCTGGAGAAAAATCTTCTAAAGAATTCGAATAATTTAAAAGCGATTGGTTTCTGCGAATACCACTGAAACTTTCAACAAAAATTCAATGCCGAGCCTGAATGTGAATTTGGCTGAATTTCAAAAGGACATAAAAAATTTCAAGGTAAGTGCTGAACAAGGAAAGATCTCATTGAAGCAGTCTCACTTCAACTAAAAAACTGCATAGACCGTCGATAATTTGAAGCTGCAGCCAAAGAAATGGATGGAGAGGAATATTTTATTTATCTAACAGCTGATTTAACATCTATAACTACGGTATGGTCAGGGCTACCTACCATTAAAGGCTGAGAAGCAGACGTACGCTCGTTTCGCATTGCATATCCATCTACACCGAAAATGTGATAGATCGATTAGCGGTTTAGGCAACCTTAGATGGACTTCGCGACCGAGAAATCAGGAAAAATCGACACTAGCTCGTCCAACACACCTTGTAGATACACTTTCAAATGACTGGGTGAAGTAAGAATGTTTGAGGAAGATCCACAGAATCCTGTCAATATCGAAACTGTCGCAAGGAAAGCTATAAAGTACTGCCTGAGAAAATATAATTGAAATATTGGAATCCTGGAAATTGGTGTTGCTGGACATGAGTTAGAACTTGGATAATGAATAAAATGGGAGCAAATTTTATAGATTCACTACTATTGACGCTACCATAAGGAAAAGGAAAATAGAGATTCAGATGCTGATATTATGAATAAATTTGGCACGTGCGTAGCAAATATCTAACAGTCAAAGGAAGGACACCGACGGCAGAAAAACTAAAGAAGGTCAATAAGAAGGGGCAATTGTTGGCCTGTATCCAGCAAACCAAGGTTAGAATAACAACGCATATTACGTCGCTGATCTTCAACGACAATACAGAGGTTTCTTCGTAGAGGGTCTCTATGCTCTATGTGCTGCTGGATACAGGTGTGACTAGGACAATCCTTGGGTATACTTTCACTGATCCCCAAACACGAATTCAACCATCAAATTGGAAGATACGCACAGCGACAGAAGTACTAGCAACTGTATTTGGTGTACTACTGTACTGTACTGTATTTTTCCACAAGTGACTCAGCGTCATGTCACTTCCGGATTTACCAGAAATAATACACTTTTCGGCACTTGATATATTTCCACTTGTTCTCCAAAGGCATCCATACCCAAGTAGTTATATTACTAGAGGACTTTGGATATGTTTAACTCTCTAATTTTAGTGCTGAAATTCTGGAAAGAATACAATTTTACTGTTTTCGATCAAACAGTTTTTGCTATGACAACCAAATTTTTAAATTGGAATCACAGTATTTTTAATTGCAACATGTTGGCTCGTCAGATTACGGAAAGGAGCGTTTTATTATGATTAATTTGATAACTAACACTGTTAGCTTCAAAACAAACTTCGGTTAACAGACAAAAATATTACTTCAAATCTTTATCAAAAAAAATATCCATTGGGATTGAAATAATATTTATTAATTAAATGCATCGAGAAACTGGGATCAAGACAGCTGATAGAACACAACCAAAATATCGAATTAATTTCACTTTGTTCCGATAATTTTAATATCTGAGAAAATAGGTAATATGAGTAAGGTGTATAAAAACATTGTTGATAATTTCCGTATTTTCTTTGACCTGAATTTATCTGATTATTTTTTGACAATTCTTGCATCCAATCGAAACCATCAAAGCATTCATGTACGTTCAGGCCAATCACATCATTATTATAGTGGGAATTTTTTACCTTGAAAATTGCCGCGGGAATTTTTTGTGGTATTTTGTTTTTATTATGTGACAACTGATACATTTGATTTGACGTCTGTCACCAGTTTGCATGAAAAGTGGAAAATGATTCGAAAACGGTTTAGTACATCATCATTCGATGAAATTTTAAGAATATCAACGGAAATGCATGTGAGAATACTATTTTGAGTAACGTGTCAATTTGGAAACAGTTTCAATTGATAACCTAGGGACAGAGAGAAAGCAATAGCTTTCAATCGAACAGAACAAAATAATGTTACGGAATCCTCCAGCCAAGGACAAATCATCCATAATAATTGTATATTTCATGATGAGAACTTCAAATTCTAAACTTCAATCTGTTTGTAGTGATTCAAGTAAATTGTTGAAATAAAAATGTACTATGTATAGAGAATAGGTCTATGATTGGGGTATCAAAAAATAATGTATCGAATGCCACACGAGAGTTCGATGAAGTAGAAAATTATTCTCCAGATTTTTTCTCAAACTTGTTACCATTTGGCAATAGCCACTCGAGCCCTTCCGGCTCTCGTGTCTATTGCCTGGCAAAAAGTTTTCTAAAAATCTGTCAAATTATTTTCACTTCATTCTCACTCTCTTGTGATATTACAACTGAAAATGCAATTGATTTACAGAGTGATAAATTAATTACGGAATATAACAGAGATATAGACATCATTCAGTTCGAAGATGAAGTTCCCCATTTTGTTACATTTCCGAAAGTGAAGATAACAGATCTATCAGATATTTATGAACTCCTTATTGATGGCTTACAATCTTCTTTTCCGAACGTAGAAACCGTTTTTTATTTTTTACTATGCCCAGTGGCGAAAGAACTTTTTTGACACTGAAGAGGTTTGAAAATTATTTAAGGAATAATTTGTTCCAATCCAATTTGAATCATTTGATGATATTGTTTATTGAATCTGAATCAACCAAAGGAATTGATTTGATAGACAAATCTGCCAAATCCAATGCCAGCAAAGCTCCTTTGTCAATTATGCACACACTCAAATGGTTCTATATTTATTTTCAGTTAATTGTTATCACTAAATTATTCCAAATTTTTTTTTTCATTTTATTATTTCCATTTGACAGCCTGATGTATTTTATTTTGTTACTTCTATTTCATTCTATCCAAAAATGCATATTTTAGTTTTTAATATTTTTATATATTTTTCATGTTACATTTTTCATGTACTAGTCGTACTCAGAAGTTATTGACTGTAACTTATACAGGGTATCTGTAAGTACATGGCCAAACTTGAAGGAGTGATTCTCTGAATGATTCCTAGATTAAAAGTTCATATTAACATAGGTACAGGGTGTCAAAATTTTCAAAAGAAATATTTTTTTCGTAAATATCTTAATAATCCTTCAATCGATTTTATTGAAATTTGGGAGTATTATTAAGGGCCGTTGAGGGCTGATTTAAACCTAACTATATCAAGAGTATCATGTCCCATGGCGTCCCGGAAGGCACCGTAACCAATGTTTTTGACAGAAAAAATGTGCACCACGGATTTTTTTACATTTTTTTATTCGTTTCACATTTAGCAACTAAAACTACAACTTGTTAATTCTTGAATTTTTTTCGTATCGTTTTATTTTTAAGAACAAACATAAAATTAACTTTTTTGCAAGTCTCTGGGACAACACACTTCATCCTTGTTTGTACCTGGAGAAGTCAAAATTTGAACCAGTAGTGAAATATTAGGAAAATTACCTTGATCTACTTCAGAAAAATCGCTCGTGGCACGGCACATATACTTCCCACACATCTTAGAAAGAAGGGGCCCCAAATTTGCCTTGCGCCCAGGGCCCCCAGTTGCCTCGGTCCGCCACTGGCGGGATCAAATTAATCCTAATGGAATTTTCTTTTCTCTTAACCGGATGAGCCATCGTGATGCAATTTGACCAAGTATCAATATTACCAATTTGAAAATTTGATTTTACATTGAACGAAAAGAGAAATGTTGTATTCATCACAACATTTTAGGTTTGAAATAAGTTACTTATTTGGAGGTGTGCATAGATAGCCCCCTAGAATGAAAACTTGACTTTCAACTATAAAAATATTGATGTCGAAATTTGAAAACTGAAACATAGTTGTATTCAGAATTTCATATGGTGACAAAAGAAGAAATTAGATAGTCTATATCACTTCCGATGAAACCGGAAGTTGAAGTTTATGCCTCTAAAGATCCTTCAAATTTTATTCCACTATCTGCAAAAACAAAAAATTATATGGGTGAGCGGGACACCCAGTAATGCTAATTCGGATTTAATTTCAAATCGGTCATAGACATCCAAAACTCGCCGTATCTGAATTATATAACCCAGCAGCGCCTGTAATATCTCCCAAATATTTTTTCATCGCTATTGTTTCACACCCGTTCAATTGGATAAAATCTGAAAATCCCGCTCCTCTTCTATCCAATAAACCAAACCCCTGTCGCAATTTACAATAACTCTTTTTAATTCACCCCGGCCATTACAAAAAGGCAATTGCGCCACCGGAAATGAACAAGAACAGGAAGTCACATTCTGCGAGAGACAGAGAGGGACTAAGGTGAGACTGTCCGTAGCGTCACAATTTCATATCTGTCCTTAATTAGGGGTGTCGAGAATAAATCACGAAGCTCCATGCGTGTGACGGTCAGAGATGGCTAATCGGGTGTGTATTGTTTAGCGAGGCCTTCGAAAACCATCCATTGTCTGCACTTAATAGCGTGTTATGGATTACTTAACGGCCTGCAAACCGAGCCATATTATATTTGTTGGAGAAACCAGCATAAAACTGATAAACACTAGAGAGAATATTGGTTTATGTGGTTGCAGAAGCCGATCTGTATTCATGAGCGAATGGCTACTTACAGAGTGTGAAAATTCCAAGTTATGTGACTGGTGAGGGCACGGATTTGTAACTGTAATACATCCATAACATTTCTCTGTATACTGTGTCCTCCAAAGAGTTGGAATCATATTAAAATATACAGAAAGGTTTGCATCAGACCTATTGGTTTGTATTTGCCTGAGGGTGGGAAATAGATTCGGCACTTCTCATTCTCAACAACGGACACAATATCCCTCGGAGCAAAAAGCAACACCGGTATCTCGTCTATACTGTCCGAGTGTAGATGGTAGCGCTGCGTTATGCCTTGGGATATAAGCTGAGACCGCTAAGCTATGGACAGGCTGACAGCAAATGCATTATGGTCTCGGCTGTCCCACGACACTCTGCATCTATAGTACTATAGTCAGGGTTGAGGAAATCATCCTGGCGGGCCATTAAGATTCCCCTGATTTCCAACATCAGCCCACTTGTCCTGAGAATTGCGAAGGTCAGGTCTCTGGATAAGCCAAGGTCTTCAATGTTCTTGAAGAAGACCCCATGCATTGACTTATCCTTATGTAGCTGTGGGAGATTCTCACTTTCCGTAGCTTGATATTTGACTAGAGAGCCGATTCCTACGACCACACGATAATTTTACAAACTAATAGTTATCGATGTTATTGACACGTTGTGCAAGAAAATCTGAGTGGCTGACTGAGAATATCATTTCAACTAACTTCATCTCATTTGAATAATTATTTTGAAATGTAATATATTTTCTTTAATATTATACTTAAGAGATCAAGATCATAATTAGATACATTTTACTTTCAATAATAGTTACAAATATGAAATATCCCTTAATAATAAAGTCGACATAGAGCAGATATAACCATTTACCTCAGTTCGTTAAGCGAACTGTGTGTAACGCGTGTGGATAAAAGCCACTGTATCTTGGTCTTGGAAAATAGTTATTAATAGAGTACCTTTCCCACATCCGGTAAGCAGTTTTCCTACAAGCGTGCGTGATTCACCCTATACCCGCACGCAATTTAGTTTGAGAAGTGTCATTTTCCCGCACGCGGAAGTTTGTTCAAGAGTGCTACATAAATTTTTTAATTCGATTGTAGAAAAAATATTTATCATGTCATCTCATATATTGCGCTGATGGTACTGCAATATCATTTACCAGAAAAAGATGCATTTATTAGTAAAGAAAAGTAAATTTTATTGAACTACGTTAGATTTTTGTATGTTTGTAGCAAGTCAAAATTTTACAAAAGACAGACAAGCCGCTGGTCACACAAACACTTTGAAATCATCCTACAAGTTATTAAAACAGACATACAAGACAACAGCAAAAATATATAAAATCTTGTAAGAATAGTCATATACTTAATGATAATAGAGCAATAGAGTTTATGCGAACCCTTTCAGTAGCCTGCAAAGATGAAATAAAAGCTAACACTAGCAAGTCACAGAGAAAGTAATAGAATTGAATAATAGAACTAGATGAAGAGTTGATATACGACACATTCCATGAATAGAAATAGTGTTCTTCGCAATTCATCCACTGTGAAACTGTAATTGAGGAATTCATCTGCTGAATAAAAGCATTTCTTTAGAAGGAATGATTTGATTTTCATTTTAAACTGGAAGTCATTGACTTGTCTTATTTTGATCGGTAGTTTGTTGTAGAAATCGAAGTTTAAAGAATTATTTTCAGATACTGCCAGCTTGTATGTAGTATTTCTCAGTAAGTTACTTGACCTTGTCGGGTAAGGATGAATATCTGACTGTATGGGGAACTTCAATCTATTTTTATGTATTTCGATAAGTGTGTGAAAAATTTATGTAGTTGGAAGTGGCATTATTTAAAGCAAGATGAAAAGGGGATGGCAGTGGTCACTGTATCCGGCACCTGGCATCACCCTCATAACTCTTTTCTGGAGAATGAATATTTTGTTTGCATGACAAGAACTGCCCCACAAAATAAGACCATATGTCATATGGCTATGAAAGAGACCAAAATAGCTAGACCTGAGAGTACCGATGCCCACCGATTGTTTCAGTCTACGAATTAAACATATAGCACTGGATAATCTACTAGCAAGTTTGTTAATGTGACACAACCAATTGAGTTTATCATCAATATGGATTCCAAGTAATTTCACTCATTTGCCTTCGGCATTTGTAGCATTTGACGATATAAGAAGACTTTGTGTTTTCTCAGCATCGAGCTTTGAGAACCACCTCTCAGCCAATTCCAGGGTGTGGGTCGAAGAGAGAGTCAGCTCATGTAGATTACTGTTTTGGTCAATAAGCGTTGTATCATCAGTAAAGATAATGCAATTTTTAGGGAGTACCTGATAATATAAATCGTTAATATACAATATGAACAGAGATGGTCCTAGCACTGAACCTTGTGGTACACCATGCGAGATTTCTTTCAAGTCTGATTTAACTCCATTCACCAGAACACACTGGGATCTTCGTCGCAGATAAGATTAAAAAAATTCCAATGTAATGCCACGTATTCCATCGTAACTTAGTTTTTCAACCAATATATCATGGGATACACAGTCAAATGCTTTAGTGAGATCACAGAGGGTAGTATGCGATTATTCCCCTTTTTCTAGGCCCTCAACAGCTTTTGAAACAACCTCTGAAAGAGCTTGTGTGGTCGAAAAACCTTTTCTGAAACTAAATTGTTCGGGGCAAAGTAAGCCATTCACTTCTAGATAAGAAATCAATCTCTGTTTAACCAGTATCTCTATAATCTTTGCAATTTTTGGAATTATCGAAATTAGCCTGAAATTGTTCATTACCTGAGGATCCCCCTTTTTTAATAGTGGAAGAATTGCAGAACTTTGCAAAGCATCTGGAAAGATACCCAGAGAGAAGCAGTTGTTCAATATGAAAGCTAGGGGTTCAGCAATGACATCAGCAATAGGTTTGATGATAGCACTGTTTAGTTCGTAAATGTCATGACAGCCAGAGTCCTTCAGACTAGAAATGGTACTCTTTACCTCACCTGGTGTAACCGGAAAGAAATAAAAGGAGTCTACAGGTGTCTGCAGAGTTTCCAAGAAATCGATAGGGTCATGTTTTGCATCGGGGAGTGTAGCAATCAGATTATTAGCAGTGTTAGTAAAAAAATATTAAAATCTTTTTCATTTATAGATGTTTCAGTTTTTTTTGTGGGGATTTTTATTATAAGTATTATGCACACTGTAGAATTGGATCGCCAAAAGCTGACTTAAGGCCGATCACTTTAGCAAACATGGGAAAAAAATTGCAAATGGATGCAAACTCCACAAAAGTTGTCTTTTAGTGCTCAATGAAAGTATAAAAATGTTTACCCTCGTGAAAGGCTGGCAACATTGTTAAAAATGTGAAATATAGACTATTGTAGTTATTTCCTAAAGAAATAATTCCAAAATTTAACAAAATGGTGAGAACAAAGAAAATATCATTCTTCATCTTTCCCCAATTTTGCAAAAATTTCCAAGGTTGGCATCTGAGTAAATGAATTATTTTCTCATACTTTTTCTCAATAACTAGCCCACGAAGAATCAAAAAAAGAGACAAACGTAAATGAACGTTACTTTCTATATCATAATTCTCTTCAAAACTTAGGGAAATAATGTGAAGGATTTGTGAGTTGGTCGCAAATGCAAATTTTGTAGAAAAAATATAAAATTTGCCACCACCACAGATTTTGGGATAATTGTCAAATAAGAAGAATTTTTTTTATTTTATTCATTCTTAGAAATAATACAAAACTTTCGCAAATGTATGCAATGATGGTTATGATGATTCGTAAGATGTCGGGAAAGTAAGAGATAGAGTGTCGGTTGAATTGTGGCAAAGTTGCGTATTTTACAGACATATTCAATGATGTAAAAAATCGAATTTAGCACAATACAGGAAAAACCCAAAAATCCCAAATTATTTTTTTGCCTGTATCTTCTTTATTTGCAGACATATTGAAAATCTGTCCACATAATATTTTATTATAATTGGGTGAATTATTTCCTTTTAAATTACGGCACTGGAAATTGGTTCACTGAGTTAAATAAAAACACAATAGCAACTTTCACTTCTCTCCATGTACCATAGTATTTTTTGAAAGTATTTTTTTCATTTTTAGGTACCAATTCATATTTCTTCATATTTTCAATGCTCTTGGAGCGTTTTCTACAATGTACTTTGAATAGCAAAACCTTTTATGATGATCTGAATTATATCTACAACAAAAATAGATTATATGTATTTTGATAAGCTGAAAAAGAAATGACAGCAATAATTACATCCGAAACGAACACTATAATTATTGTAATAAAAATTGAAATGTAGTAATTTATATACACAAAAAAATTAATGGCGCAATAAATATTCGAATCGGAGTCCTTCCATTTTGAGACATATTTGAACTCGTTTTTTCGTATTATTTATTGGCCTCAATACACTTCTTTGCTCTATTGTTGCGAAAGCATTCAAAATCCTCAAGTCTTCCACATTTTCTATATCTCCGTCAGCGTAAATCCTATTTTTCAATGTCCCCCATGGAAATGAGTGAGCTCTGGTGATCTTGCAGGCCATCTTATGGGCCTATTATTAGCTATCCATCTGTCAATATTTCGAATGGAAGCAATACCCACGTTTCTCTATGGACCATAAGTGATTCTTGGAGATAAAAAGATCATAACACCACATTTTTGCTAGTTACTATAATACTTACCTATTAGTTGCTAATGTCTTTAGTTACCAAGTTTAATACCACATTCAACAACAGATGGATAGCAAATAATGGGCCAATAAGATGGCCTGCAAGATCACCAGATCTTACTGATTTGGACTATTTTCAACGAGTCAAAAATGTCTCGAAATGGAAGAACTCCAATTTGAACATTTATTGCACCATTAATTTTTCTGTAAATATAAATTACTTCATTTCAATTTTCATTACAATTATAGTGTTCCTTTCGGATGTAATTATTGCTATCATTTCTTTTTCAGCTTATCAAAATACACATAATCTATTTTTGTTATAGATATGTTTCAGATAATCATAAAAGGTTTTGCTACTTATTCGAAGTTCATTGTAGAAAACGCTCCAAGAGCATTGAAAATGCGATGAAATATGAATTGGTACCTAAAAATTAATAAAATACTTTTGAAAACCACTATGGTACATGGGGAGACGTGAAAGTTGCTATTGTGTTTTTATTTAACTCAGTCAACCAATTTCCAGGGCCGTAATAATAAAATATTACCGAAACATCCAAAATATAAAACTGAATTTATTTCGCAGTATGAAGGGAACGTCGGCGATCCAAAAACTACAGCAAAAAATACAGGTCCGTATTCAAATATTCAAAGATGGGGGTGGCCCAAGTCAGATGACTCCCTGTATAAAAGATTCATGGACATATTCTGATAGCCCAAATCAAGTGTCAATAACAAAATGTATACAGATTTTCAATATATCTGCGAATAATGAAGATAAAGGCAAAAAAATAATTTGGGATTTTTTTATTATTCCTGTATATCTCCAGAACCAAAAGAGCTGAATTCGATTTTTTTACATCATTGAGTAGGTCTCTAAAATACGGAACTTTGCCACACTTTAACAGACACTCTATCTCTTATCGCTTACGAGATCCCCATGTACAGAAACGAATTTGAATAGCCCTGTATATTTCATTCATTTATACAATTCAAGAATCGCAAAAAAATTAAAATTACAATATTTTATGTCAAAGGGGTATTGCAAAAATGTTCGAGAACGTAAATTAGCACAAATGTGTATCTATTGTATGTATATATTTCAGAAGTGAAACAACAAAATTTTAACAAAGAATATATTTTTCAGAAGTAACTACATAGCGAAAATTTTTGGTGATGGAAATCTGGCTCAGCTTATTATACGATCAATGAGAATGATATCCAGGTAATTTTCACCATTTTGTGAATCTTTTGCATTTTTTCTGTACAAAATATCAAAATAACCGCAATTGTTTATAATTTACATTTTTAACTGTGTTGCCGGCTTTGTACAAGGGTGCAAATTTTTATAGTTTTTTTAAACACTAAAACAAAATTTTCGTGACAGCTTGCATTCTTTTGTTATTTTATCACATTTTTTATTTTTAATGGTAAATGGATTGGTCAAGAGTATATATGGATTACAATGTGCGTTGATCAGAAAACATCATTCATGTGAATGAAAGCTTGGTAGCCCAAGTATATTGATTCGCGTTCAGCGAAATATAAATAAACTAATTTTAAGACACCGCAATGTTGCATAAGAAAGCATAATGAACACCAACAAACCAAGAATGCTGCAGAGAAATGTTCAATAATTTTGTTTTCAAACTCCCCACTTGTTGATAATACAATAACTCTTAGTGTAGTTATAGGCTCCAACTCGTCGAGTTCGGAAATGTTATCAAAGTGATCATTAAACTTTTTTTTACGGTGCCGAAATTGAATGAATATTTCATTCAATGACTACCATTCGATTGGATCACAGCATTACTTGAAAATTTTAGAATCTGTCTGAACTAATAAAGAGGAACTTCGTCAAACAACAATCTACTATTATTATAACGTATGATCATTTGAAACAACCCTCGTAATTTATTATCGTTTTACTGATGCCATAGTAATATGATTCAACACGTAACTTTGATAATTCCTGGAATATTTCCAGTTTATATTTGGTAAGATTGTGTTTTTATTGTGCTTTTGTGGCCCTGAATCTCATTTCAGAACAATAAAAGGAATATGGAATGATAACATTTCAATGTTATTACTGCCTGCTTTATTAGGTTTTTCATGGCACTATAATACCGGATAATATCGAGGTGTAATATACTTTTATTTCGTTCGGTAATCTACTTCCTTTTGCATGATTCAGGAATACGTGCTGCTGCAAGACCTAATTTAGAAAATTCTATAATAAATTGTTCCTAATCAATCTTGCTTACCAACTTTTTATTGAATTTTGACTGAAATCGAAGACAGACAAGTGACTTTTATTGAATAATTTTTTATTTGTATTCACATTTCGGCATTATGCAACATGAAGAAATAACTATGGTTTTTATGATCTCATTGAAAATATGAACATGATATTTATAGAATCAGATCTGCGACTGAAAAATTTAACTTTAGTCGCCATGTTCCACTGTTCAAGATCACCTATTGGAAAATATTGAAAAAGGGAATATTCTCAAATTAAGATTTTTTTTGATAATATAAACAACCTACGATATATCAAGAAAATCTTAATTCTTATTATATGGAATATATTCCTGTAAAGTTGTTATTTCTCTAAACAGTAAGCAGTAAGGTAATCCCATAAACCGGAATACCAAGTCCATTATTTGATCAAAACCAATTTCGCTCTCTTTTTTTAACCTAACCTACAAACCAATTTGAAATTAACTAAATACAATATTTTTAGTTGAACAGATACATATAGTGAAATGAGAGATTTAAATTGAGCAGACTCACCCTCTTACAACTGATTCAAGTCAAATAGATAATTTATGTTTTACCAATGACGTATTGTTGCCCACCAATAATGTGTTACATAAATTGTTACTGTTTTCTCAATACACTCATTTATACCGGGTGTTAACGTATCTATTAGACAAGGCATAACTTCTACAATATTAGGTGTGTCAAGATTACATTTGGTATAGGTAAATGGTAAGTGAAGAGAAGAATTTTCGCATTTTCTCCACTTCTAGGTTCATCGGAATTGGCTCCGGTTTTTTATTTTTAAATGAAACACCCTGTATATTGTAACATTTATGGATTTCTGACACAATTTTGGATCAGATTATGACATATTTAAGAGTTTTTACGCCCACTCCACTTTTTCAGAGTTACTTTTAATATTGCATCTAGGTGGCCATGATTGTACATAATAGTTATTTATGCAACAATTGCAAAAAGTAACTGTTTATTGCACTCGACGTGAAATTGTCCGACGAGGCCGTTAGGCCGAGTTGGACAACACGTCGAGTGCAATAAACATTTTTTGCACGAGTTGCATACACATTTTTTTCTACGTTCATGCAAAAATCAAAAAAGTATTTATTTAGGTGCGGCACTAGGTGAAGGAAAATGAAATAAATAAAAAATGAATAATTATTACTATCAATTTCATCACCATCATCTAGTTTTCCATTGATATTACTCATTTTAAAACTTTCAGTTCTGTAATTGTCAGAATTAAATTTTGACTGACGTTTATATAACCACAGTTGCATTATAAAAATCAAAATCATAGTCGCCATGAGCGCGTATGTTATCACGAGGTGTGGTCATAGTACAGGCAGTTAGACGGTTTAGAACAAAGCGGATCGGTTTTGATTATAGTGTTATTTTCGGGAAGGCATTGTTTGTTCAACTCTGACTGCTAACATTAATACAAAAAAAATATAAAATATGTAGCTGTTTAAAACGTATGGCCAATTTCACAGAATATCTGCTAAATATGTAGTGGGTTTGAACGTTTATGTTTATCATGATGACAGCACGTTGAAGTAGAATGACAGATGAGTGCAATATACACTTTATTGCACTAGGGCAATAAAGAGCTTCTTTTTCCACTGAATATAGTTCAATAAAGTTTTGCTTTTTGCATGAATGTAGAAAAATAAATTAAGTATAGTAGTATGTGTAATAATATATAAGAGTTTAAAATCTCAAGCATATTTTGACGCCGACGAGTTTCAACAATCGCTTCGTTTTTTATCGAGTTGTTTGGAATGACTATAGCTTTAGAACTTGTTAAAAATTATGTATATACAACTCGTATGCGAAGGATTGGAAATTTTTTTCATTATAAGACTTTCAGAACAATATGCATTGCAGATTGACATTCCTCAATCTTCCCAAATTCTACTTCTTATATCGAAATTGACAAATCTAGTAATGAGGGTACTCAGCTTTCTTGGTCTAGTTGTTCAATCATTCAGTCAACTGGAAATTTTGTTTGACGATGCATTATGAAATTTTAAAGAAAAATATATGATGACAGAAGAGTTCTGAATTCATGGTCCGATTCTGTTAAAAAAAATCGGTTTATTGTCTAACAGGAGAAATCCCAATTACAAGACAATGTATATATCTAAGTATAAAAATTTACATTTCGATTTCTTACAAATAAATAAAGATAATGAAAAGGAATGAGCAATGAGAATCAATGAAAAGATAGATGAGAACAAAATAATTCAAATAATTATTGTTACAGCTTTTGAAGTAAGAGTGCTTTGATTTTATTTTTGAAATGACTAAGATTATCTGCAAAAACGTCAGTAAGAGAGCAAACTTCATTGTACCTTTTGCATACAGTGTGTATTGGTGATTTGGTGCATAGATTTGTTCTATATGGTTGTAGGTAGAAGCACGACTCTTTTCTGCTACTCTGGCGTGGAACGTGGAAATCAAGTTTGTACAAAATATCAGGACAGTCTATCAAACCGTGTATAATCCTAAATATAAAGATACATGAATAGTATATTCTCCTATTTTCTAAGGATAGGAAAGAGAACCTGTTGAGAAGTATTTTGTTGCAGCAACCTTGCTGGGGGTAAACACCGTCTAATTTGAAGATCATGTATTTCATAAATTTCCTTTGGCACAATTCGACTGCTTGTATTTACACGTTATATATTGGAGCCCATATTAGCGAACCATATTCCAGTCTTGATCTTACAAATGAGTTAAAGAGTTTAGTGAAGCAATCAATATTATGAAAATCATTGCAGGTGCAAAATATTAATCCTAGCATTCTTTTGGCTTGTAGAGTGATTTTAATTATATGTAATGAGAAGTTCAGCTTAGGGTCGAACCAGATACCCAAATCTTTGGTTTCTGAACAATGAGGCAGGATATGATTGTTTATTTGGTAAGGATAAAGAGTAATATTCGCTTTCAGACTGAAGGTCATGTATTTACATTTCTGTATGTTCAGAGGTAGCTTATTAGCTTTGCACCAGTTGTATAGGGAATCAATGTCCTTCTGCAGCACTAGACAGTCACATAATGAAGAAATGGGTCGAAATAATTTCAGGTCGTCTGCGAATAACGTTACAGAGCTCAAAAATTCTTCACATATATCATTTATGAGTATGAGAAAAAGAAGGGGAGCTAATACACTTCCCTGAGGTGCACCGCTAGATGCTGTGAAGGTGAATGATTTGTGACCTCTGTGTTCAACGTATAATTTTCTGTCTGTGAGGTAGGAATCAAAAAATGACAAGAGTGGTTCGTCTAGACCGAATATATCCAGCTTGTTTAAATAACTTTTCAATAAGTCCAGACAAGGCCCTATCATTCCTCTAGTGTCTCAATCAGTTTCTCATGGCTTACGTATCGAAAGCTTTAGCCAGGTTCACGAAGATGCAAAGTGATGGTTTTCCTTCATCAAGAGATTTATATATTTTTGGGGTGAGAGAGGCTATTGCATCTTGAGAGAACCAAGCTTCTCTGAAAGCGAACTGAAGGGGAGAGATGATATCATATTTTTCGAGGAATTTTCACATGCGTGATTTGATGACTATTTCGATTATCTTTGCCAGGCAGGAGATTAAGGATAGGGGCCTATAGTTCAGGCATTACAGCTTGTCACCTTTCTTATAAATCGGTTTAATTTTGTTTTTTTTTTTTGAATGATCTAGGAAACGTACCCCTTTTCAAGATTATATTCGAAAGATGACATATTGGTTTGCATATACTATCACCTATAATTTTTATCGTATCTGAGCTTATTAAGTCTAACCCAGGTGCCTTATTTTTTTTAGTTTATGAATTATTTGTTTTATTTCATCTTCAGTACATTCTTCTAAGTATATGTTATTTGAAATGCGTTTTCTAGTTTCTTTAACATTTTTTGGTTCTATAATTTGCTGTGCTAGAAATTCTCCTACGTTGGTGTAACTATCCACAAAATTATTTTCTATATCCAATGGATTATTTGAAATTGTATCATTTTGTAAGCGAATTTCTTTTATTTCAGTATTTTTATTATTTTTATTTGTAGATTCCCTTAGTGTTTCCCATAATTTCTTAGAATTGTTTTTATTTTTCTCAATTTGGTATTTGGAAAAATTTGCTTTTGTTTTCTTTATAAGAAGATTGAGGTTATTCCTATACGATCTATATTCGTTTTGGAGTTCAACGTAATCCCAATCTTTATGTCTCTCTCTTTTTAATTTATTTCTTTTTTTGATAGATGTTACTATACCGCTAGTAATCCAAGTTTTCTTTTTCTTCACAGTTTTTATTTTAACTATTGATTTCTGGACACATATTTGTATTTTTTGTGTTAAATTATCAGCCAAGGTATCGGCATTTTCGTTCTGGAGAAAGTCTTCCCAAGACTCCGCAGCGATAAGTGTTTTCAATTTATTATAGTTTATTTTATGTAAGTTTGTCAGGCTGCAATTTGATTTTTCGATAGTATTCCCAATTTTCAGCATTGTAGTGAAATGGTCGCTAATAGAACTTTTCAGTGTGATTGGTATAACTTTGTTAACTATATTCCCAGTGAATAAATGGTCTAAACATGAGCGTGAGTTTCCTTGAATTTTCGTATATGTATTTATTTGTGAAATTAAATTGCTTTCATTGAGGATATCAAGGTAATTGTTCGAATCTTCAGTTTCGGAAAGAATATTTATGTTTATGTCCCCTCCTAGTATAATCTGATTGCTGTTATCATTCAGGTGTTCTCCAATGAAATTTTCAAGGCACTCATTGAATGCTGGTATATCTGTTTATGGTGACCTATATATTCCCACAATTACTATTTTTTTTTCTCCAATTTTATGGGTAATTTTATTGACGTGGATTCATGTATTTTGATATTTTGTATACTATAATTATAACATCTTTTTATAAAAATTACTACTCCGTCATTTTGATTGAGAGTTCATTCATTATATATCAGTTCATATCCTTTAAGCCGGTATAAATCAGTATTTTCAATTATTCTGGTTTCTGTTAAGATTATGCAGTCAAAGTCTTCCTCTATATGTTTCAATTCAATCTGAACCTCTTCAAAGTGTTTCGAAATACTACAAATATTTTGGTTGTATACCGAGAATCCTTTTATGGACGTGAGTTTGTTTTTACAATCTTCATATGATTCGTATATATGAGTCTCTGGTATATTATCCTCAAAATCCCTAATGTAAGTATCCATATTAATGAGTAATAAAAAAATGAAAAGAAATTAAGCTGGCAACACTGAAAGCATCAGCCTAATGATCTAAAAAATGCAACAGTGATAACATGGTTGAAATGATTATATACTAATTAATAAAAAATAAAAAACATGTCTGAACTAGTGAAGCATTAGGAGCGTTATTAATATTTACTTGTTTGAGCGTTGGCTTCGTGTTCTCTCTTCCAAGGCAGCTATCGGTTTAATAATCTTTTTGTTTCCGTCGGTTTTGGGTGTGTTGGTATCAATAATGTTTTTTTCTCCAAATGACATTAAAAGCGGCCTTTAATGACACTTGGCAGGCTTAGAAGTTGTACTTTTAATGCCTAGGCAGAAAAAGTCCATTTTTACTGCCTAGGCAGAAAAAGTTCGTTGCTAGGCAACCTTCCAAGTAACAATTCAAATCAAACTGGTTATTAAAATTGACAATGACAAAGTAAACAGTAAACAAACAAATTCAACAAACGTCATCAGCGGTAAACATAGTAACGCAGGGCCCAGTTACCTTTGATGAAATAATTTAGTTATTTGGATATTGATAATGAAACGCAATTTAAATATGAAAAAGTCGATTTTGCGTGGAATTGGAACAAATTTGAAGAAAAAATTATATGTTTCACACGGCAGAAAAGCAGAGTTAATGCCTTGGCTGGTTTCATAGCCTCGCTACGCTCGGCTATGAAACACCAGCCGCGGCATTAAATCTTGTGCTTTTATGCCTAGTAAAACAAATAACTATTTTTGTGTTCTGCTTCTTTGAGGTATTCTTGTAATTTGGAGATAGCTGCTTCTGCTGGAGATTCAAATTCCTTTTCAGGATTTCGTATATTCGGGGTTGGTGGGGCACTGTTTGCGTTGCGTTCCTCTGAGTGGTTTATTTCCTCTAATTCACTCACTGTATACACTCTATTATTGATGTACAGTTTACCTTTTTTTAAATAAGATCGATCGGTAGGGTCTTCTCTGGCTATGTCCAAGAACGTTTTCAGAATTTTATTTTCACGCCTTTGTTCAAATGTAAGGTCGTGTGAGATGGCAAAGCCCGTTCCTTTTAATTTTTTACACTGCTTCAGAATCTCAATTTTCTTTAAATACGACAGAATTTCAACCTTGACAGGAGGTTTTTCCGTGTTGTTGAGATTATATATGTTGTTGAAATCAGATTTTCTAACATCAACTTCCAGTAAAGAATTAAGTTTTTCAGTAATTTTATTAGGTGTGCTCTCTTTATAGTCTAGGCCAAATATTATAATGTTATTCTTTTTTGAATATCTTTCCAAAGTCTCTACTTTATTTTTTAGTGTTTGGTTTTCTTTTTCGAGAAAATGTACTTACTTTCTGTTTCAGTTCCTCTACTTTCATTAAAAATCTTGCTTCAGTGGCCTCAATCGCAGATTTGATTTCCCTTCTGTTCTTTATTACTTCGTCCTTCAAGTCTGATCGCATTTATTGAATCCAATTCCATATCTCGTTGTAGTTCCGGCTATGGTTAGCTTTAGGTGTGTTTTATTTGAGTTGTTAACCTTCAGCTGGGCTTCTGCTTGATAATACTTTGTTTATATTTTTAATATGTGAGTTTTGAGAGGTTATCTTGCACGCATTTTCGCTATTGTTAAGATCAATGTTTGTTTGCGGCTATGGGTAATTGTCAGTAATTAATTTCAGGTTTAAACATACTAAAAATCGGATATATGTTGACAGCACTTTGCGGCACTCTTTACACTAAGGCAGACCATATATTACCAGCGTATTTGAAAAAATCATTTATTATTTTGTAGTCTTGACAACTTTCTGATTGAATCGAGTAGGATTTGAAAGCTCTAGAAGATATTTCACAAAACAAACTTGTAATTTTCAAAAATGATGAGAAAATATTATTCAGGGCCGTTCGAAATCATCCAAATGAATTTTACATATCACCTAGTTATCTAGTTTAGTAGTCTACTTAGTTAGACACGAAAATGTAATTTTGCCAACTTGTCTTATTCCTATCTATCATACTAATCACAGAAACTTTGCGATTGTAATTTTCTGACATCATAGTTTATGTCTGACCATGGCCACCTAGATGCAACATTAAAAGTGGCTCTTAAAAAGGGAAGTGGGCGTAAAAACTCGAAAATGTCACATTCTGATCCAGAATTGTGTCAGAAATCAATATATAAAGGGTGTTCCAATTAAAAATTCAAAACTGGAACCATTTCGGTGATTGGAAAGTGAAAAATATGCGATAACTCTCCTCTTCAAATACCATTTATCTAAACCAAATCTCATTTTGATACACCCAAATTTCTAGAAGTTATGCTTTTTATAATAGATACTTTGACACCCGGTATATTCCCAGTACTGTAACTGAACTCATGTTGGGAAATATAAACATTAAAAAGTAGGTTGATTACTTTCACTGCGGACTTCCATTGTCGTGCTCATAGAAAAAAACTCCAGACAATGGAAGTCCGCAGTGAAAGTTAAAAAGTAAGGCTGTCGATATTCTTAGCTTGCTGAAGTTCTTCCAAGTCTTCTGAGAATTGCTATTAGGGATGAAATTGGTTGAGACAAATAAGTCATAAAAAAAATCGAGTATATGAGAATGTATGCTGTTTTTCGATAGACTACCGATTTTGCAAATCAAATGAAAAGGTATTTTATTAGTAATACTTCATGACACACAATCTATCTATCTTCATGAAACACAATCTATCTACATATTACCGAATACCTTCACTAAATCTGCAAAGTAGTAGTCCCTTAGCCACATCCCATATTTCCGTGTCAACCAGACAGAGTGTAACTTTGTATCGGCCATCTTCAAATTATGTACAACAACAATAACAAAAACAAAGTGTCGTTTTTAAAAATTGGTTCAAGTTACGCAACAATAACAATCGATAAATAACTCAAGTTTCAGTCTCCTTATATAATAATTTTCTTAGCTGTTACTGGTCCATCAATTCAAAGAACCTAAAACAGAACACATTCCAACTGCTTTTTTTCCTTATAGTGAAGCGTTTACGTGAAGTGATTTTTTTACCCAAGATAAATTCCACATCTCAATACTCACGTTCTTTTGTTCACCAGCCTATTTCTCCCCCAGTAAGTCCATCTCCGTTCGGTCCACTCTTGGTGTACATTCTTTTTCTGTGACATATCCATCTATTTCCCCGGTCTCACGCCGAAGTAGACACGAGTGCACGCCAAATTAACCCTATTGGCACGAACATGCACCGAAGAGAAATATGATTGTCGATTTTGGAAGAAACATAACATACGCCCATGTGAGTATAGATCTATATATTTCTTAAATCGTTGTTGAGTATATCTCTAAGCAGAATTGATATAAAATTGACTTCTGGATGAATCTTGAATATTTTTTTTCTTATTTTTTCTACTCATCTGGAATAGTGGAAAATTGTTTCATGGGCCATTTAATGTGAAGAAGTTCCAATATCTAGTATAATACAAGTTTTGTTGAGTCATATCAAATATATATGTACTGTAAAAATAGTTTTTGTATTGTGGGGAAAACTTTTGAAAGTATTCGCGAAATGCGTTCCCTCTGGGTGCCACTCAGATTATAGACTCAAACCAGTTTGATGGTGATGAGCTGCCAAATTCCATAATGAAGATATCGAAGATTGAAGTGAGTCATTCATACATTTTTATATACAAAGACATTGCAAGAATCCTTGCATAACTCTTTGATTTTGACTGGAAAATATTGCGAGAAAACTTTGTGGTAGGTACTATTGATGGAACTTTAAACACTGGGACACTGAGCAAATACGCATAGTATTGAAACTATTAACTTCTGCGCCATTTCAAGTTAAATTATTTTGAAATGATGAACACTAAATATCATCACTAAACTCAATTGATTGTCCAAAAATCAAATAATAATGCGAAAACAATTGAAACATTCTTTACCGCTTATGGCTAGAAAGGCGTAATCTACTTTATACCAGTTCAACCAAATAAGTATAATAGATAATGCTTTGCCCGGAATACGATTAGTAAATCTTCAAATAAAATTTGATTCTAAAATGAAACTGAATTTTTCTTTATTGGCAACAAGAACTGAAGAAGAGAACTAACTATTACGAGAAAAGACTGCCCAGTAGAAAATTATCCAAGGAATTGGTGAAATGTTTTAAAATTGTACCTACTCTAATGTAAACATGTCGAATCCGTTTTGGACGAAGATGTTGAAGAATTCTGTCACTATAGCCTGACATAACTTTGGTTCACAAAGGATTTTGATGAACACACCATGTATCATAAAATTTCATCTGAAAATGTTCAACAGATATAATAAAGGATGAGTTTTCGAAACAAACAAATTCAATAAAAATCAATAATTTGAAACCGTCTATATGACTCTCCTTTTCCGAATTTCTGCTACTTGTGTTGGGCCTTGACTATTGGGACTTCTAAGGTAGGTGCATATAAGGCAGGTGGTTCGAATGAATTTCAAAATTAAATTTGGATAATTTTTATAATTAGCTTTTCGCATATTTTCCTATACTATAGGATTGTCGGCAAACGTCGAACAGAACCTGTAACAACCACCAAAAGCTGGATTATTTTTATAATCAAATCTTATATTGAAATTTTTGCTTTTCGTCAAGTACTCCCAGTTCCTCTTGAGAAATTTTTAAATATTTTTCATGATGAAATCGAATGAACTTGTTTCAATGGCTTAATCAAGTTGATTAAATCTACCTGAAATTGGATAAGCCAGGTATACAATTAGAATTTGTTTCATATTTCAATAATCATTATTGAATCTTCTGAACTTGTGTCGCTTTCTTGCACCACATAATTATAAAGAACTAAGTTGACTTTGACAATGGTGTAAACGCCGATAGCAGTTCTAACAAATGGATCAATTATCATAAAAAATTTAACAAAAGTTGTAGTTTTCATTACTTTTTAATTCATTAGAGTTCCCCATAGTTTGGATATTTTGACATTTAATTCAAACTCCTCAAAATATTTTTAAAGTATGTCAGTTTTTTTTGTAACATCAATTTTTGACTCAACAATACCAAATTATTGGGGTCAAAAAGCACAAGAAGATCACCAGGTTACAATACAAATTGAAATATTCATTTTTGTTGAACAAAGCCGTCACATACATTTCTCTTGAAATAACAATAAATCAATTTCATGGCTTTGAGTTTACCCCAACACGCTATTTTACAAAAACTATTCATATAAAATTTATAGGAAAAACCTCGAAGTAATAAATTTCAGAAGCTGCTCATGAAATATATCATCCATCCATATTCCGCTTTATGCGACTGGTTTGGAAATGAAAACCTGATGAAAATTGGACGATCAACCATTTCCGAAGTTCACAGAAAGTCTAACGTTGTGGAAACGTCCAATAAATAGGATGAACTGGAAGCTCATCGGATGGATTCTCAGAAGTTATGGAAATATTCAGCAATGGGATGTTTTATTACAACACATAAAATAGTTTTTCCCGCATAAACTTTTCATATAACTGA
Organism: Chrysolina americana; assembly: GCA_958502065.1. Lineage (NCBI taxonomy): Eukaryota > Metazoa > Arthropoda > Insecta > Coleoptera > Chrysomelidae > Chrysolina > Chrysolina americana. The sequence continues at coordinate 71,376,271 of OY293411.1, forward strand.
AATTTTTGTAAAATAAATGAATTACTTACGAGTTATTTTCGACATGATGCAATGTGCAAACACTCACCTGAAAAAAAAGAAAAATTCATTAATATTTTCAGCTACCCTTTATGTTTTGAATTTTAATGAATGGCTTTTGGCAATACGACAGAACGAAAAAGATAACATAGCAAGATTGGTGAAAGTAAACAGTTTTTTCTTCTAACTCCCAATCATTACTGTTTCGTGGTGTTTGGTATATTTCGGTAGTGGTGGTAGTAATAATTGTATATATCTACAATCGAAAATGTTCTTATAGGCTTTGTTACTAACTTCATATGCCACCTTAGGAACAGCTCTGTTAGTTTGAACCCAACAGTGAATGGTGGACGACTCTTCAATGCCCCAGACAGAAATAGATCCATGGATGCACAAATCATAGCACCACGCCGCCACATGATTTGTTTCATGATTCATAGTTTTATTCAATGTACTTACAATCGCGAACATATGGCTACGTGTTGTTATGAAATAAATTTTATTAAAAGCAAGTCACCCACTAGTTGACCTCTGGTTTTAGCACTACCACCACCATGTGTGAAATTTCTAAGATGACCCATGTAAAAAACCAGGGAAAAAATTATTATTATTATCATTTGAATTAATATACTTTTAATACAATTTTACTTTACTATATTCCCATTAGGCATGCCTTCCTATCAGCAAACACTCTTTTGTTTGTCAATTTCAGTTGAGATAATGTCGATTGCAGAAAGGTTTTTATCAGCTCAAGCTCAGAGAAAACTCCTTCCCGTCTCATCTTATACCGAATTTATAATGTCATCCATGCATCTGGATAAAGTTCCTGTATTTGTTCTAAATTTGTTGAGAACATACTATTTCAATACTCAACGCACCATATTAGCCTATATTTATTGAAATTCTTACGGAATCTTCGTTAATATTGAGATGACAATATCGCTAAAATATCATTCAACTAAATTTTGTTTTGGAATAACCCTACCAAAAAGCACCTAACTGTTATAATGATAAGTGGAAACCATGTATGTAAATAGTGTCAAGCCAGAGAGAGCCTGACTTGACAGCTGTATACTTGCTCAGGATTGAGGCCAGAGTTGTTCACCAGGTACGTTAAATAATTTATATTTATATAAAAATCTTGCATATGCTCAGATTCTGTACAAATGGAAAAAATATTGTACATATTGCAGATTGTATTTATTCCAAAGCGCAAAATGATCATTTATTTTGTTTGCATTACACGTGTAATAAAAATTATGTAACGTAAATAGTATAATATATATTATAAAAATATATTAATACCTTTAATGCCCACTATTATCCACCGCACAGACATTCCACAATGTCAAATAAATTGGAAAATTAATATTCAAGTGGAAAATATGAAATCCCAGCATTTATGATAAATAAATGTTCGGTAGTAATCAAAGATGTTAAACAAACATAATAAATAAATCCTGCATACAGATTGTTTTGACAATTACATACTAATCAGTACAGCTTGTATAGTTTCTTCAAATTACTCGAAACCTTATTGAACAATGAGTTTTTTCAAGTGAGCAATATTTTCAGTAATAATTAACATAGCTATTTATGAAACAAATCAACTCAAATGTCAATCTTCCAATATACTCAAAGTATTGAGTAAAAAAGGGATTCTAGCTTTGGGTATGTTTTTTCACCTGTCAAAAGCATTTAACTGTCTGGATCATAATATCTTGTTAGTTGAATTGGAAAAATGTGGAATAAAAATAATTTCCTGCTCATAGCAAATAGACAACAGGGGGTCTATATAGGTTTACCATAAGGAAGCGAAACGGGCCCACTGTTGTTCATTATGTTTACTCACGAATGATATATGATAATATAAATAAGCAGAGAATCAATTGATAACTATTTATGCTGCTGATGATGAATGCCTTCTAACACAGGCAGACACATATCTAGAGATGATGGCAACGTGTTTATAATCTTTTTTCAGAAAACTAAATATTAATTTATGAAATGTATTAATATCAAACGAGTCTGATGATGATAATGTTTGCGAATTATCTAACAGCAGATGAAAAACCAAATGATAAATATGAACTAATATTACTATTCTGTTATCGAATGACACCAAATTTTCAGTCACATACATACAGGTCGTTTCTTTTATCATGTGGTAACATTGCTATATTCTAAACCGTAATAGATACAAAGACGATTAAACGGGAAAAAATGTAACTATTGTGGTGAGCAGTACATTGGTCATAGAAAATTTACGGGGATTCTCGCCCTTCCCAACTTATACAGGGAAAACTGAAAATGCTGTTTTCGGTTTTTTACGAATAGAATTGTTATTTTAGAAAATATAAAAAAATTAAAAAGGAAAGTTTTATTGAGGTAGAACGCATATGATCAATTATGACAGCATACCAAATTTCAACTTTCTAGTCCAACTGCAAGTTAAAAAACTTCTAATGCACGGCCTACGTAAATCACGCTGTATAGACATAGATATGTAAAAGTTATTAAAAAGTTGTCACAAAACTTGAAATGATGCGGGTTGAAAATATAAGTAATAAAACATTAATCAAAATACATACTTTATAACCTGTTACGTTTATAATCATGGTTCTGCCATTTCTGTCCTCCTGTTCTGAGGTCAAATTACATCAACGGAAGACATTTCAAAATTAATGACGGTCATAAACTTGCTTCAGCGAACAGATCAGCCCCAGTCTTTCAGTCTCTCAGGAAAAGAGATAAATTTCAGATTGCAATATACGGATTTCCATTGTTCGAGTGTCCAGGGTTTTCAAATAATGGATAAGCATATTGGAAATTTTAATAACAGTCGTACGAAAATCATAAAGTTTTGATAATCGATTTCACCGAAAGAAAGATTCAAGTTGGTTTATCGCAATGTAAATGAAAGAAATCCAAATTGAACTTATCATGCTTTATTACAAGGTAATATAGAGAACTAATTTAGGTGGGGTTGTTAATGCATTGATAATTACACAGTGAGGACCACGAATTCGTTGGCCACTAGGTAATTTCTCTATTTCATATATTACAAAAAAATATTCAATGCGAAAGTTGTAGGGTTTCATTCTTCAATGGCTAAAGTTTTTTTCAAACAGTGTATCTCAAAAAGGCGCTGCAAGGAAGTAGTTTTTTTTAATAGAATATTCAGCAAATCATTCCTTTTTAGAATTTCACGTAAAATCACAAGATCTGAATCAACTGAATAAAAAAAAGGTAATCAAAACTGATTTGATTTCCGATCTCTTACGCATAGAAGTAGGCGTGTCTATTGTTTCCATGACAACGAGAAAACAACTGTAATACGTTTCCACCAAAAATTAAATAATTAATGATATTTAGTGGCCTTTTTATGACTTTCTTTATAATTTCTGTCAATATGGTTCGTTCAATAGAAGAAAAAGTCGAAATTACCACTCTCCTATTCGCATTTTCAATAAGTGGTTTCCGAAACGTCCGATGAGTCAAAACTTATTGAAGACATTTTTGGTAAAATATAAACAAACTGGAACGGTGAAAGATGCTACAAGATTAACTACGGAATATGGTAAAATTCGATTACTATTAGCTGACATTGTAAATAACCCGCAACAATCAACCAAGCAAGTGGCTAATATATGTAGTGTTTCTTAGTATTATTTCTGAAACATTAGTACAATGCATTAAAAAAAATCTATGTTAACAAAATAAAAACTTTGCATCAATTGGTTGAATTGGTTGAAGTGGCGATTCGAATTTTGCGAGGTTGCAAATCCGTTTTATAAGCAACACATTTGTGATGACATTGTGATGACAGCACTCTTTACCAAAATGGAAGTGTAAATAAATACACTGAATTGTAGATGTTGGAGTGATGAGAATCCCCTTCGATCAAATAAAACAACCTAGATGAGTAACTCGCCGCTCACGCCTTAAACTTTGTAAGGGACATATTCTGAGAGACAGGCCTATTATAGACGAAGATAACAATAGCCGTTTCCCTCACCGGCAGTGTAGTGCGTTGTTCACAGAAATATTGAGGTTCAGTAAAATAGAAATAATGAAAACCAAATATGGAATGGAATTCTGAAATTATGATGGAAGAATCTCCACATGATTTTAAGAACAGCCAATTCTCTAATTGACATGTTTTTTCATAATTCATTCATTTTACTCTTTTTCAATTCGGTTTCCCTTTCTCGATCGTTACGATACTGGTAGTTTACCTGTGAAATGACATATTTTGATTCCCAGCTCCAAATGGTCTTTTACACATTTCACAATGCTTCACTATTGCTTAATAATAAAAACTAACAACAGTTTAACACAAATTAACTCTGAATTTGCCCTTCATGCATGAAAAAACACTTCTATAAACCAAAAACAAACAGAAATGTTTTGTTTTTGTTCTGATCAGGCGATATCGACAACAAAAAATCTCCGTTCGGCAATGGAAATACCGTTTTTACATGCTTCCAACAAGCTGCAAGGAACGTTTCAATTGTCTTCTTATTGTTGTGTATTCCATACAAGACAGTAATTTTGGGTTTTTGTTGCCAAGAATATACCCGACAGAAATCAAAATGACAACAAAACAATGTTATGATTTGAGGGATAACATTATGAAAAGATGATACCTTAAGAGAGTCATAGTTACGACCGCACCGGGGGGTCAGGGGGGCCGGTCAGGTCCCACCAGCTTCACCCGAACTCCCATACCAGATGGGCGGGCTTACGCTGGTGTGCTCTAGCGAGCCACGACTGTTACCCCCATTATGTCATCCCCCGGGTGTTAGCTATGCGCCCTTGCTATGATCGCTAACGATTTCGGTGTGGAAACCGAGGGAATTCCCTTTACAAGGTGGGCGCCATGGGGACAGCTACCGGCCTCCGGACAATCCCACACCTCTCTAGCTCACCGCTAACATAGCTTTCACTACAACTCTGACTTTCACCTCTAAGATCTTGCCGGAGATGTCACAGCACCGTTACCCAAGGATCATGCGCGACAACATTAATGTCCCCCCCAAATCCCCGCAGTCCCCCTAGCGGACCACTTGCCCCTGAGAGACCAACACCAGCCGGAGGGGCGAGCTAGTCGATTCTCGGGGCTCCCCTCCACCCTCAGTACCATTAAACATGAACCTCCGATCATGACGAGAATGGTCGCCGTTCGGCCCAGATTTCGCTATGTCAGCCTACCACATATCTGCTAAAGTCGCGGTAGCACGTTACCCAGACAGCTGGGATGGTGTATACCAACGACAACTTTAAAGGGTATTCGCCATGGGGTCTACACCGTTTACCCATGACAATACAATAATGTTAAGATTTGAGGGATAACATTACTTCAGTAATATCCGAATATTACTCATCTAGGTGTTACTTGATCGGGAGAATCCCCATAAATTCCGCGGGGCCATATTCAATTTCCCCAATTAATGTTTGGGCTGTTATTTTATGTGACCACGTTATAGGTATCATACTCTTAGGAGAAAATTTAAATGCTCCCAGACACCTCCAAATGCTGCAGATGAATTTAACTAGCGCATCCGCCCTATTTTCTGAAGGTCAGAAATAAATTGGATGAAAGTTATCCGGGAAGATGGACTGGCCAGCTCGGTCTCCGGACCTGTCAACTCCTGATTACTTTCTTTCCGTAGTTTTAAATACGGTTTGGGGTCATTAGATGTATTGCGTCGTCGAAGTGTGTTCAGAAATAACACCTCAAACTTTTTATAATGTTAGAGGAGAGTTTGAAACCCGACTCTTTACGTGTCAAGAAGTGCAGGGTAGACATGTCATATATGAGTAATAAGGTTTTCATTTATTCATTCAAGTTGATATATTTCTTCAGTTTATACTGATTCGTTGTTTTTATTTCTAATTTATGTCATTCGTTTTTGAAATGTTTCAGTTGAATTTTCTACAGCTTTATTTTTACTACTTTTCCGTTAGATTCAACAACTTGAAAACATGCGAAATGTTACAACGAGGTACGTACCACATTCATGGTACATGTGTTCAAAATTGTTTAAAATTTTATATAGAATCCAAAAGTGCTATGATATACAGGGTGGCCTATTTCAAACCATATTTCTAGGTCGCTATGTATAAATAAATGCCTAGCCTAGCCTATTTAGTTTCATGGGGAAGAGTGGAAAAATAGCATAAGCTGAACTTCGCCCCCTTTATTCACCTTGGAAAAATGCATAACGCCCCTTATACAGTACGGCTTTAGATAGTCCCCCCCAATAATTCCAAATTTATACTTATTTCTAGTAGATCAGACCGCTAATTCAACTCTCCCGACTGGATGTAGTTCAGAGTTAGGCTACGGTTACATTGGATGCGTACTCTGACGACCATCGAGTCGGACGTATTCATGCGTAGTCGTGCGACCGAAACAAGCAACGGCTGACAAATTGAACCGGTTATATTCGACGAGGACTAGTCGTCCGAGTTTGCGCGTATATGCACGATCGATTTTAAAATTCAAACTTGTTTATTTTTTCGGCTACTTCCGTCCAAGCACACAATGTACATAGAAGGCAAAAAATGATAAAATGTACATTCTGGCAACAGAGCTTATGTGGGGGCCTTGGATTTCGATGTAATTGCAAGAGGCACCTGTTGCTCAATCGATAAAAACCGTTCTAAACTAGGCCATGTTGCCACTTTGTACAATTGATAAAACTTATTACATAAAATTTCCCTATGAAAAAACATACCCTCCTTTAAATGTGAGGCAAAAATTAGTGGTTTCCTTGCGCCCCTGTCAAGCTTGCGCCCACCCGCTCCGCGGGGTTTGCGGGGGTGTTAGCTACACCACTGCGTAACAACTCTTCAAATAATACATGAAACTCGCCATTTTCTTCTCTATTTTTGAATAAAAAATCATTTACCCATATTTTTCTTGAACTTCTCAACATCAAAAGATGTAAAAAATTGTTCTCCAATACATATACTTCGTCTTTGGTCATATTGTTTGAACTGAAACTAGTCGCAATTAAATGTATGCAATGCGACCACCTAGATTTTACGACCATATTCGTCCGTTTACGTCCAACTTGATGGTCGTCAAAGTAAGCATCCAATGTAACCGTAGCCTTAGATGGGTCGGTAGTGAATACATCTCACGGCTACTACTCCCATGAGCTTTTTCTTCTTCTCTGATTTAATGAACATTTGCTGGAAAACATTTTGATCCCCTGCTTTTCCTATGAACATTATCAGTTTTCGGATGTTCACTGATTTGGACCGAATGATTGTCACTTGTGACATATACTCCTTCAGAACATTTCATAACCTATCAGAAAAAAGTGAGAATATCAATCCACTTGACACAGTAATCCGTTATCCTTCATTCCGCGTTCCCCACGAAAGATTTGTCAATCCAGAACCAATCCTCCATTTTCTGAGCCAGGAATTTCGAAGTATCGTAAATAACGATATCAATTTCTACAACGAATAACTCATATTTATTGCACGACCATAAAAGTGACACTCACGTTACTGGCCTGTCCAGTGTACTGTTCGTCCTTCCTGTTTCCGGATAAAAGAGCGTGAGCACTTTGCATAAATATGTCATATAAGGATGATGTTTACTGTATCCCGTCATCACTTGGGTTGGTGATAGAGCGAAGGACTGAGAATAGGCCAACATCTGTCCCTTTCAGAGGGTTGGGCTATCATATTTGAGAGATATAACTTGATTATTGCGGACCTTATGTCGCCAGGTGGTGAATACTTTTATATTCATATCTTTTATTCTCAATATCTCCACGTTATATAAATTTGCACAGTCATGATTCAGATACTTTATTGAATTTTATCCATATGCAGTTTCTTTGTTTTTAGTAGATTAGTCTTTTCATTTCGTGGAATATTCAGTAGCAGTACCACTAGAGTGGTGTTCGTTACGATTACACAATGAATGGAAAAACAACATATTTTTATTGATTAATTATCGAAATTGAATGTACAGTTTCTATAATACGTATTTGTTATATTACCTTCAGAAGTTGAATTTGAAGTGCTGGTAGTAGTGGAGGTGGCATAATGATGATCGTTTCTCAGTTTTTTCAAGAATTTATTGGCAATGCAAGATAAGCGATACGACACTTGGTGGACTGATCTGAACTAAAACAAGTCAGTACACAGTAGCTGTTCTGTAGTTACTTTTCATTTATACTCTCTTCGCCTTGTGGTACTAATTCGGAGTACATTCGTTTCAATTTCGAGAGACCTCATAAAGCCGTGCTGATGAGTTGGTAACAACGAAACAGCGCTGTCTATGCATTTTGAGCTCTCGGAATTGAATCAAAAATACTCTATTCACTTTATTTCTTTATGTATCAGTTATATCATGTATTAAGATATTTTTTTTTATTTCAAAGTTCTAATCCTGTAATCGGTGCCTCTTTGTAATTCCTGGGAGAAGAAACACCCTGAACTCTCTTTCCAGTTGGGCACAAAATCTCTAGTTGACATTCATAATTGAAAAAGATTATAGATTTTTAATTACCGAAACGTTGTGAGTCATAAATACATACAGAGGATTTATTTTCTTTGTTTTTCTTTTGACAACGGAAGCCCTGAAAATTCTGCACAAAATAACACATTGTCAACCACCTTCAAATTAAAACATGAAGTTAACTTTTGTTTATTTTTCAGCTAAGAATAATCCTTGAAAATGAGAGGTTGAAAAGGTAGCTGTGCTTTCTTAGAACCTACCAATACAGATAGTTTCACCATGAAGGAAATTCGAGTATAGCAGAAAGGCAGAAACAACGAATTGCTATGAAAGCGAAAGTTGATGCAATGGGTAATTCTCCACCTGACGATAATCAAGTATTTTCTATTGAAGGTATATAAAATACTGCATTTAAAATACACCATTTTAACATTTTTCTTAGAAAAAATTATTTAAGTACTAAAATAAAAAATAAAATGGGGCATTTGCAATTTAAAGGGATTTGTTTTTATTTCACCATCTGGCAACATCGGCTGCAAATTTCACAGATAAGAAAGGACAACAAATCTGTTACGTTTATAAGTTAAACTGAGATGACAATGTTCCGAACACAGACCTATTAAAATATAGGTCGCTATATTGACTATGGTACTTCTTCTTCTAGCATACTACCATCCCCTACGTTTTGTAGGCGCTGTTGCCAACATGTTGATTAGAAACAATACCCTTCAAAATTTAAAACCCATCATTTGAAAAATTGATTTGAATACTTTCTGCAGTGAAATTGAAAAACTCATGAATGAAACTCAACTTTATTTTGCTCAAACTTGCATTTGCTCCAATAACCTAAATTGAGGAGAATTCCCCGTTATAGTGGACAACGGATTCACGATTGATGATACATGTGCTAGATAACAAATTACTGAGTGCTAAAGAGGTCTCACTTAATTCAATAATAATTGCTGCTCGTGTTAATATTGAGGGAGCAAATCAACGTTTCAAAGTTTTTAAAATGAATTCAAATGAAAATTGCAGTGATCATTGATTACCATGATCCATCATATTTTTGTCGTTGCCTGTGCTGTTAGCAGACAGTTTTTATGCTGATTTTTCCCAACAATTTGATACAAATGTATTTAATTGAACTTAAAAGGGCCTCCTCCACTGATCCATCTTCTGAGAAATTCAGTATCTAAATAATTATTAGCAGAAACAGTGTGGTGGACAGGTGCTGTGTCGTGTAAAGAACATATTCTCCGTTTGATTCAAATGGATAAATGATTAGGCAGTTGTGATAGCTGCTTTTCCAAATAATCAAAGTAATTGAAGCTCTTCCCTCAAAGGAATATGGCCCAACGATGAAATTGACTGGTGGATAGAAAGCAATAGGGGTTATTTGTTGAATGATAATGGAAATTACGTCTATTTACCAACCCACTTTCATAAAATGTTGCTTCAAAGGAAAATTAAACATATTTATTTGAAAAAATCTATATCTTGTAGCAACTGTTGCTGAGCCTATTCACAAAACGTAACTTTTTTCTCAAAATCATCATCTAATAACTCTTGATGTAACTGAATACGGTACGGATGAAACTTATTATTCTTCAGTATTCTTTCTATGACAGTCCCACTTGTGTCAGTTTGTTGGGATATTTCTTTATGCGAGATATGAAGATCTTCTGTAGCTTTTAAGAGGACAGTTATTTCAGTTTCTTCAGTTAATGCAGTTTTGGTTTTTTTTATTTTTCAATATGCACATTTCCTGTTCGAGTAAATCGACGAAGCAAATTTTCAAACGTTTATTTTCTGCGTTTTCGCCTTTCTGAATATGATTAATTAAAAATTCTGGTCGCTAATAAACAGTTTTCATCACTTGCCTCCAGTACAAAAATCATATCGGTCAATTCTTCGGTGGAGAATTTCATTTCAAATGCTTTATCTTATTATAAAACGATAGATACGAAATTATATGACAGTAATCAAATTCAGTGTGTTAAAGTTTGCACACGAGAACTACCCATCGTCATGCGCATATCAGTAGGGCAAGTCTACTGAGATGCGCGTGACGCATTCATTTGCGCACCATGAACCATTTTACAAGCAACCGGTCAGTATCATTTTAACACTGTAGATACTTATGTCTGTGATTTAGTGAGCGTTTTGTACGGAGCATAACCTATGGAAAACTGTTTGTTCTTGATTTCTGTAAATGTCAGAGTGATAAACAGGCAGTTTCAGCCTAAATGAAAATGATATTACTAATTTCACAAAATCTGTTAATTTCAGGTGCTAAGTAATATCAGCGACAATAATTATAGGAATTAAGAAGTTCTTGAAAATTGTAGGATAACATAATAGGTGTTTCATTTGAAAAAATTAATATTTGAAGTTTGTCAATTCAATGTATCTGTATAAAATCTCCTGTTTGAAAAATGTAACTCTCAACATACTTATATCAACATTTCTACTCACTCTTGGTGTTGCATGCCTCAAATAGGCACTTCTACTTGAATTATACAGGCCGTTTCTTTTATCATGAAGTAACATTGCTATATTCTAAACCGTAATAGATACAAAGACGATTAAACGGGAAAAAATTTAACTATTGTGGTGAGCAGTATATTGGTCATAGAAAATCTACGGGGACTCTCGCCCTTCCCGACTTATACAGGGAAAACTAAAAATGCTGTTTTCGGTTTTTTACGAATAGAATGGTTATTTCGGAAAATATAAAAAATGAAAGAGGAAAGTTTTATTGTATTCAAAATGTAATAGAACTACGTAACGATAAATTTTTAATTAAACGTTTCGTGTCAACACAGCCACCATCAACTATTTTTTTCAAATACGGACCTGTTAATTTCATTACAAATATTGATAGAGCGATAAAATCACAATTCAGTGGTATATCATACTTGACATTTTTATAGCGTTTCATATAAAAGAACTGGCATCATCAGTGACAACAATTTTTAATTACGGTCCAGTCGTTAGTTCTTTTGTAAATTGTTTTGATTCCTTCAAAACTCATTCAACTATTAGGATACTTCAGTCATTGCCCAATACTTTCGATAGGAAGATACCCCAACACAACGAACATTCGTATTTTTCCTTTTTACTGGAAAGTATAAGGAACCAAATAAATGTTTTGGGTAAGGAAATATTACCTTACAAAGACTAAAAAGTGAAAAATAACGTATTTTTTTAAAATCTAGGATTGGTCAGTTAAAAAAATATTTCTAATTAAGATTGTTCTTTACGAGAAATTGCCCACGAACTTGGAGTATCTGTAAAATCTACCTGAAATATTTTGAATAAGAACAAATACAAATGCTACAGGATACGCAAAGTTCATCACCTACCATCATGGCCGCAGTGATCATGATGGTAGAGCGCTAGTCTATCAATCAGAGGGACGTGGGTTCGATTCCCAGCATGGTCACTGGTCTCGTGCTAGGAATCGCACGTTAAAAGGTAAGACCTCGTTAATCCTTAGCTCGCACAAGTTTCGACTTCTGGGGGCTCTCGTTCGTAGGGGGATGACAGCTGGCTAACGGAAAAAACAATTTTGAACAAAAAAACAATTTAATGAAAGGGATTACAGAAGGAGAGTACGATTTGCGAAATGGTTAAGACGTAGAAATAGGGAAGTTCGAAATATTTGAAAAAAAATAATATGGACGGACGAATCAAAATTCACCAACAATGGTTGGTTTAACAGAAACATCCATTATAGGTGGAATAATACGAATGAACATTTACATAGAGAAACTAACTTCCAGAAGAGGTTCGGAATAAATGTTTGGTTGGGAATTTTGGGAACAAACATACTAGGTCCTTTCTTTTACGATGAGCATTTGAATGGTGAAATGTATTTAAATTTTTTATCCAATGAGTTTGATGGCTACTTAGATGAATTGCCATCAAGCAACCGCCGTGAAATACAATATTTTCAACAAGACGGTGCCCCTCTCCATAATGCAGCAATAGTAAGGGATCATTTAGATGCAATATTCCCAACAAAGTGGATTGGAACCAATGGACCAATTGCCTGGCCAGCTCGATCCCCAGACCTTACCCCTTTGGATTTTTTTGTCTGGGGATACATAAAGGATAAAGTTATTTCGACACCTAGTACCAATATCGACCATCTCAAACAGAAAATAAGAGATGCATGTAATAGCATTACAACCGTCATGCTAGAAAATTGTCACAGAAATTGTATGGACAGACAACTTATGTGCATTAAACAAAGAGGTCGTCAATTCGAGCATTTAATGTAGAATTCTTTTTCTGTATTGGTTTTATTTTATTCCACAAATTCATTATGAAATAAATTGTCTTTCTGTTTGTTTCATTTCTTCTCCTCCTAAGTAAGTTTATTTCTGGGATAAATTGCTATCGTTCGTCTCTGAAACTGCAGAAATCTTTTATGAATTTTTATAGTATAGATACAATTTTCATAGATACATTCATTCAAAACGTCACTGATAATTTTTATATCGAAGCGTTAGATTCTGTGGAATTCATGAACAAACCAACGACAGGACCGTAATTAAAAATTGTTGTCACTGATATACCACTGAAATGTGATTTTATCGCTCTATCAATATTTGTGATGAAATAGACAGGTCCGTATTTGAAAAAAATGGTTGATGATGGCGTTGTTGACACGAAACTTTTGATTAAAAATTTATCGTTACGTAGTTCTAGCACATTTTGAATACAATAAAACTTTCCTTTTTAATTTTTTTATATTTTCTGAAATAACAATTCTATTCGTAAAAAAACGAAAACAGCATTTTCAGTTTTCCCTGTATAAGTTGGGAAGGGCGAGAATCCCCGTAAATTTTCTATGACCAATTCACTGCTCACCACAATAGTTACCTTTTTTCCCATTTAATCGTCTTTGTATCTATTATGATTTAGAATATAGCAATGTTACCACATGATAAAAGAAACGGCCTGTATTTCAAAATATACTTATAAGAGTTTTCTTTGAAATAGCCCAATTATTATCATTTCTTATACTAATGGGCCACCCTGTATGATTACAAGGTGTTACGTTACGGAAAGAATAAGTCAATTTCAAGAAATGTTCATTCAATTTGGATTTTATTCGAGTATTTTTTTTATTATTCAGTCTTTGACATTTCTTTAAAAACAGGAACTATCGTTACTCAACAATCTTCCAAAAGAACTTGGCTTTATGTTCAAATATCTGATTTTAGATTTGGTTCGTGTAATATGACGGACGTATAAGCCCCTCTCTTCAATGCAGCTGGTTATTAGTTTTTCATTGAAAATGATCTCGAAAATTTTGGCATAGGCACTCAATTTAAGTTAAACAACTTTCGCATTCTGTTACATTCTACTCTTCCGCGGGTGCTGTAATTGACGCTCATTTGCTGATTATTTAGAAGACATGAATGAACTAGTAAAAATGAAAACTCTGTGGTATAAAATGACCTGAAAGAATACAAATTAAAAGTTTGTCGATTAGGATATCAAGGGATAGTTCAAACAGAAATTAAAAATCCTGTGTTTACAATAATTAAACCATCTGAATAGAAACTCCTTTCATAACCCAGCTCAACTAAAAGTTTTCACCAGCACAAAGCATTCATAAAATGCCTCGTGATCATATTAAGCTAACAAAGTTATGGTATGGCGAATTAAACATCATTATATACGAATCTCCATTATTAGATCGCAAAGGGTGGGCCTTAACGAACTGAAACGGGGATTTAAAACTTTGTAAAAAGTGCTCCTTCTTCGATTTCCCAAGTGGTTCGAATTTTCCGAGAGCCACGGCTGTCTGGGATTGAAACAGACAATGAAAAATGCAATTTTTGTTCTCATCTCTTACATTAGCACCACACAAAAGCAAAAGTTACTCGTTCTTGCTTTCAATAATGGTGTTTTTGTGCAGCCAGGATATATCTGTGGGTGAGACAGTTAATTTCACGGAATGGACTCCTCTAGATGAGGTTTGGTGAATAGAATGCAGGAAGTTATTTTGCTTTGCTTTGGAAAAACCCATCTATTTTCAACATTATTTACGAAACAATGATTGCTTCGCTTAATAATGGAAGGAATTCGTAGAAATGGTTGTCAATTACTAAGTGAAATTTTTTTCTGCATCTTCAAATTTGTCAGTGAAAAAATAATTAATTTTCTACTGAAAGTTTTCTTTTGAAAGAGGGATGAAACGACGGATAAGTCATAGTACCATGATTCATCATAATATTAGAAAATTTTATGCGAATTTTACATACAACATAATTTTCAAATCGAAACAAAAAAGTTTGATTTCGTTTTGTCTGCACAATATTCTTTTTAGTATGAAACACGAGATTTCGCTGACGTTTTGCACAGTTGAAATAGGATGATCACAGCGCCCTAAGATATTCGTTGGCGCTGGTTATGAATGCTATGCAATAAAGAGGGGACGCTTCAGGGAAACGCTCTGTATATTCCAAAATATTTTTTTATAAGCAACAAAGTAAAGCATATAACTTCTATCTGAAACCACTCACGACACTGTTTTCATAAAGTTGCATATCCGCGAGAGATTTAGACCGCCTATTCTCTCTCACTCTTTTAAAGTGTGAGCTTCAACTGGCAGAATTCGCACGGCTCAATAATCAATCAAAGGCGAATGACACTCCATTGTTTTTCCACACAGAGAGTTAGGTATGTTCATTTCTTAAGTATTACTCCAAATATATGTATCAAATGAGTGTTTGGTATATGTAAAATTGAATTATTTTAATAATTCCTAATTTTAAACCATTCTGAAGATAGATTGGATGGATTCCCAACGCTACCTCACATACTTAGAGTGAAATGTTTTCTGATGGGCTATATGATCTACTATTGATATCGATAATGGAATTGACTATATGCCGTGCAGAACCAGAATGAGGTTATTAGCGAGATCGCCACATCATGGACGAAACTTTTGATCATTTCGAGGATTCCAATGATGACCTTTCTCTATCTGCTTTCACCTCCACCAATAAAATTCAAGAAGGTTTAAAGATTGGAGAATTTCAAATTTTCTCTGTGAAGGCACCTCATTGTGGCTTAGCAGTTTTTTTTTAAGGAATAAGTGATACTGATAGCTACATTTTATATGAGCTGAACAAATTACCATTCATGAGCTTGAAGGATATTTAGACGAAGAGTGACAGATAATTTAATTGCAGAAAATTTGGTAGAACTAAGAATGAAATTTGAAAATGAGGGAGATCTTGTAGAGAAAAAAGAAGTAGTAAAGTATAATATAATAAATTGAAAATAAATTTTATTCTATAGTGCATTCAAATTTCAAATACGGACGATGTCAACAAAAGCACGTGAATGCCAAATTAGAACAGAGGGGTCCATCTAATTCATCATAATGTACAGGAAAGATATCGTAAAACATCAGAAAGTCATGTCATCATAACATCAACGCATCATAACGTCAAACGATCATATTCGTAACGCATCATGACATGAAGCATCATAACGTATTCCAGCATAATCCTTTAGTCTATGGGCTTGCGGTAACTTGGTGGGAAGAATGATGGTAGTGAACGTTACCTGCTCATTGAAGAACTAAGAAAAGACCTTCGACATTGGTAAATTTCAAATAATACTTTAACAATTAGATTTATCCATCAATTGTTCCCAATTTTTCATGAATAATTATTTTAAAGAAACATTCTTAGAGATCCATTCATACCATAGAGGTTACGCAAATATATACACTGCAGGTATTTCGTATTTTTCATTTTGAATATTTATCAGATAAGGAATCAAAATATTTTTAAAATTTTTGACAGAATAGGTTTTGTTGTTTTCGATACTTAGGGAAACAATATACGCAAAACGTAAAAGTTCTTATATATTTTCCGGGTCTGTGTGGGTCTCAATAATATTATTAATTTGAACTGATTGTTTCCAATTATTATATTCATGTCAACAAACTCTATCTGAATTTATTAAAACAATGTTTTTGTTCAGTGTGATAACTCATGGGCTCTTCACTTTTTGCTGATGGATATAACGATTCTAGATGAATTATTGCGAATTATTATGTGACAAAGATTTGGAAAAAAATCGGTGCCTGCATTGATTAGGAACTAGATGCTAGTGCACAAATTTTCACGACTCCAGAACTGCACAATCTAGGATGAATATATTTACTTATTATTCAAGCATATTTTTCTAAAACCTCTAATAAGAACATAGCTTTTTCTTCTGTTTGGTAAAACATAATATTATAGAGATATAACTTTATCTATCTGAACACTGAAACCTCCAGATTTCAAATATTTATTCTTCTATTTTTTATTTGAAACATGCTGACATAAATCCTTGATTCAAAAATTTCCTATATAGCTTTAGTGAGCTCCAAAATCTGAGTATAAATTAAATTATGTAGAAAGAAAAATCTGAGAAACTATATTCAATTCATATGTTATGAATAACAAACGCCTTTGTAAAGAAGGGACGAATAGAAAAAACTGCAATATATCTGTTTTTAATCACAGAATAGTGCCAGTCATTAAAATGAAGTTGCCTTCAATACTGGCTGCCGTTATTGCAATATCTCTTTATTGCAATAACGCCTGGCAGTATTCAAGGCCACTTCATTTCATTGGTGACTGGCAATATTCTGTGATTAACATGGGAATATTGCCAATTTTATCTGTTCGTCCCTTATTCAGGGCCAGTTTATCAATGTCGTGTTAGCGTACTTTGACTCCCGGTTAAATTTGATTCGTGGTTAGAATGAATAGGTATGACATTTGCTAAATGAAGGAATCAACTCACATTCTAACCATGAGTTAAATTTAGCTCGAAGTTAAAGTACATTGAAAAACCGGCCCTTAAACAGGTGTTAGCAGGCGTTAGTTACTCATATTCTCTTCAACCTAATTTTGGAAAATCATATCTTGAAAATTGTCAGTAGTGTACAAGTATTGTAAAAAATATTAATTTGGTACCAGAGTACATAAAAGTAAGTAGTTATATTTTTGATAATTTTGAAAATTGTTATGAAAAAAAGGTAATTAATTGTTTAAATACGCAACTATATCTATGCAGAAAAGTATATTTTTTCTCTTTACAGTAACACCAAATTTACCTTTTTCTACAAAATTTTTCATCAAAAACTGGTCGAGTCTGTTGTTTGGCCCGCACTATCAATTATTTTAATTAGTGAAAAATCAATAAAAACCCAGATCCAAGGTTTGGCAACCCGTCTGTCCATCGTGTCATTGTTGGGTTGCATACCCCCCAGGCTACCGGACCGTCGGTTTCTACGGTATCTCTATTTAAACTTTTTGTGGCATTCCACTACTGTTTTTTGCTTTCGCTTTCGAGTTACTGAAAAGAATATATTTAGCATGAAAACATTGAGTCTAGAACAACGTTAGAAATATTCTCTTGCTAATTTTGAAACATTGGATTTTTTCAATTCGAGAAATCCTCTGGATTGTCGCCTGGTCATTTTTCAGGTGGGGCTATTTAGTTTATGCGCCTTTTGTACCATTTCTTATTCTGGTCATTTTCCAGAAATATATAATTTTCTGTCAAGCCCCTACTGTCTCATTAAACTCTGCATATTCACTGAATTATCGAGCTTTATTCTGTCCTACTGGTTACCTACCGAATTGGCCAGAACCCCCTTAACCAAGCCCTGAGAAAGTGTATGTGTGCACAACTCTTACACCAAATTCATATTTTTTTACTCGAAAAGGTAACATCACAAAGAAATTGTGTGGTGATATTACTGGTATGTCGTGTAAAAGTTCTGTGTTGCGGAAATTTGGCGGTTGCAGGGAACTCCCACGAACATTTAAAGTACATCACATATGGGACGTTCAATGTCTCTGTGTATCATTGCGTTACAGACAGGTAACGTTTTTGTGCTTGATGGGTTATAGTTGTGGTTTTTTCAAATAGCCCAAGTCGAAAAAATCCAGTGAATTTAATTCAGAGGTGATCTGGGCGACCACAGGATTGGACCAAGGCGTGCTATACACATCGCCGTGGGTACATTTGATTCAAACACTGCCGTACTCGTACCTAAATCAAATCTAGTCTCTCAAATATACATAAGTGGGACGTAACTCGTGACCTAGCCGTATCCCACTACAGGGACTAGCACCCAGTAGAGCTTCTTACTCCTAAACTGAACTTCACCTGACTTTATAAATATCATTTAACTGGAACATGACTTATCGTGGTCTGACCACGTCTGACAAATTACTTCAGGAGCTCTCCGGAGTTATTCGAAGCTACTTCATGAAGTGGCTAAAGGCCGATTCAGATACATGCGTGCCCATGCAGGGTTTTTAAAGCACGGACGGTTTAAATACCTTTCATCACGTTTCTATTACAAGAACATATTTCATTTGGTTCTGTAATAATTCTGTCAATCCTGAAGTAAGGCTCTATTTGAGTTTTTTAAATAATCCCAAAGTATTTTTCACTGAATCTTCTTCTCATTACTCCAGCATTGACGAAATGATAACAGAATCAAATAAAATATGTTCATGTGATAGAAACGTGAGTAAAAGGTGTTTACACAGACCGAGCTTCAAAAACCCTGCATTGGCACGCATGTAATTGTAAAGCGGCTATTATGCATTCGTTAGGTGCGTTCAGTTTTGTGAAAGCGAAAGAAGCGATCAAATGCTGATTAGTCACTGGATCACCGAGCTAGTTGAATGAGTACTATTGGAAATTCAAATCAAGAACACAAGGGGTTCTCCCTCTGGTGTTGAGTTTGAGAACTAGTTAAAAGTACATGGTAATTATTGTGTCCGTTGAAATTTCCATGATATTAGTCACTGTGCATTTTATTGAATATGTAGTGAGAATTGATAAGTGATAAAATTCTGGTACAACTTAAGGTGAAAATTATATGATTTAACGAAGTTCACCTGACTTTATAAATGGGAGATAATTAAAACATGTTTTTTCGTAGACTGTCAGATCACTTTAGAAGCTACCCAGAGTTACTCGGAGCTCCCACTGGCTAATTTGTCATGTCAGAAGTCAGAGCCAGACAATTTGTTCTGACCTGGGGCCCGATTCTCAAATATCTATAACCCATTGTCACATGCGACAAAATATCCCCATCTTTTCCCTAGTATTATGTTCCTGGCTTCTGAAACATTCGATTGTCCTGGGGTGAGATTCCGTGTATTATAGAATTCTATAGTCGACACTTATGTCTCTTTCTCTCCCATGAATTAAACGATAATGACATCTCACTTATTTCATCGACTGTAGAATTCTATGGCTTTTGTCTTGCATTTTGGTGTCGTCTATGAATATGGTTTCATGATCATAATTTAGTTCGGTTAAGAATAAGGCTGAAACACAATGGAGGTTTTATGTTTTTGCTTTTAATTTTTATAATTCCAGATTCTGTTTCAACACGAAACTATGACTTTCTTTACTATTCTGATCACGCCCTACAGACAATCTCATTTGTAGAAATAAAGCTTTTTATTTCAATTATGTTTTGCATCCTGTTTTATTTCTAAAACTGATATCCAAAATCGCAAAACTCCTTACATCAAACTTCCATTATATCTGGGGCTTAAGTCTCATATCAGTTTGTTTTGTACCGTATCGTGTATATATTAGATTCAGAGACTGAAATTTCTATTTCCTCATTTATAATTTCTCATGTTTTGATTGCTATCACTTCCTAAAAATATAGTTTCTACCTGTATACACTGATCTTTATACTACATTTGAGTCCACCAAATCCATTGAGGAAATTTTTGAAACAAGAACTTATGTCGGCAAGTTTCACCTGAGAAATGGAATATATTTTTGAAATCTGAAGAAACGGAAACGGTACTTGGCATAGACTTCTTCAAAACTGTGGAAGAGTATAATATGTTCTTGGTTAAGTTTCAGAAGAGTATGCTTGAAATGATAATAAATATTTCATATATGTGGTTGTCGAGCAACCACAAGTTCGTTTGGTTAAAGTAACAAATTGAAATCGAACTTTATAGCGTCAAGGCATGATACCTAAATAAATAAATGTGTACACTAGTTTCTAATTAATGCAGGCACTGATTTCTTTTCCATATTTGTACGTACTACCTGTTCTGTTGACTTTTGGCGCCTAATAATTCGCAACAACTCATTTAGAGTTCTATCCATAAATGTGGAAAGCACTAGAATTATCACACTAGTCAAATATTGTTTCATTTGTTTGAAAAACTTGATATAGAACTGTGAATTACAATCTTTGGAAAATAATCAGATCGAATTAATAATACAATGGAACTGAATATTAAGAACCACAGACCTGGAAAAAATATAAAAATTTACTCTTTGCGTATATTTTTATTTACTAATCTTTGTTGTTTCCCCTGGTTTGGGAACTAACAAAATCCTGATTAAAAAATATTTTGTTGTAGTCAACTGTTTTTAAAAGTATACCTACCTCATTGAAATAAATATTTATAAAAAATTTAGAACAATGGATGAGTAAATATAATTGTTGAATTATTATTCAAGCTTTTCCAATTACGAAGTTTTTTTTTTTAGTTTATCAGTGAGCAGTTAACGTTCGCTACCGTCATTCTTCCCACAAAGTGACTACAAGCCCCTTAGACTATAGGATTGGAGTACGTTATGATACATTACGAATATGATCGCTTAACGTTCTGATGCGTTGCTGTTATGATGGCGTACTTTTTGATAAAATACGTTATGCTGGTGTATGTTAGGATGGTTTACGATTTCTATCTTGTACTATTATGATCAATTACGATTCTACCGGTTAACGTTATGATGGAGTATTTTTCTATGTTTTACGATTTCTTTCATGTACATTATGATGCATTAGGTGTTCCCAAACAGAGACGCATTAAGCTTTTTAACCGTGTGAAATGAATTTGAACATGTAACGTCATCCAAAACCAACCTAGAACTTTATACCAAAACAAATATTTGAAATAAATAACCAATAATGTAATTGAAAACAGAAAAATTAATCACCTCGGCAACTTCAAGCAAAACTCAGCTTTAATGATTTTATCGTTTGTTGTCGTGTCAGGTTGATGTTCTATCGACCAATAGTGTTGCGAGAATTGGCGATCACGAGGTGGACATGCTGCAAGCATGCATTTATCACTGTTTACATGAAGCGTATTTTAAATATGCATATTTACAATCTGCAAACATATAAAATCACATAGTGAGAGTACCTAATATTCTAATCATTGAGTTTGATGATATTCAGACAAATAATCACATACCATAGCCTGTACACAGGAACATACATAAATAAGAGGTGAAGGAAACTTTTAACTTTTAGAGTTCCTATGTGCATTCATACACCATCATCAATGAATAATTTTCAACTCTGTGGTTCATTTGCTGACTAGAAACTTTCCCGATTCATTTTTGAATAGACTGTAATTCCCTTCACTTGCAATTTCTTTAGGCAACTTATTGCATAATTGAATAATTGAGCACCTTCAAAAATGGGGAATTTTCGAACAAAGTTGTTCTTTGTTATGATATCTGTGAAGGAGTGCCGTATCTTGTATTATAATTGTGATTTATCAACACTTATCGGCAGAGTATGGAATTTTGATTTCATTATTGGTAGCGTTTCCGTCAAAATTAGGTGCATGGTACAGTGAGGATGTTGTTTTTAATTGAAAATAGTTTACAGAATTCCGAAAGTGTTCCCTTTTGAGATATAAGCAATCTTTGAGATGAAATCGCATCACCCCAGACAACTATATTGCAGGATAAATGGGGATATATGAGGGCATAGTAAATGTTGATAAGTTGAGGCTTATTGAAGATATTCTTACTCGGTATTAGGACATGATACCCACCATTTACTATCTTACAGATATGGTCAATGCGATTTCTGAAGGATAGATTGGAGTCTAGGAATGTGCCCATATCAACCCGTAAAAGAAGAATAAAGGCGAAAATTCGATGTAAAATTGAATTCTATCGTACATGGAATTCCACCCCTATGTGATCTGAATGGGCATGTACCATTTGGTTAGACTTTCCATCGGAAAAATGAAATATATCACAGAGGTAATAATAACCAATCTTAATTATATAGGTATCTGTAGTATAGAGTGAGTCCAAGATAAGGTTGTCCACCATGTTGATATCCGAAACGGTAATAGATACAAGTTTGGTTAAATAGGAAAAAAGTTGCGTTACAGAGAGGCCATCTATATGGAAATATGAAATTTCCAAAAATATTTTTTGATTATCAAGTTATTTTGGAAAAACTGAATTTTTCAATTTCTTATTTTTTTCTGATGTTATCGTCACAGTTGGAACATAATAAAAAATACTTCTTCACAGAAACTTTTTTTATAAGCTTTCTTGTGACGATATCAGTTTTACTGTCCGACGTTTCTTGATTGAACAACCACCATGAATTTCATTTTTTTAAATACAGCCCTGTTTTCGAAAAGTATTTTCTTCTCTGAATTCAATAGTGTATCACATATGACGATAACATTACGTTTCAGATCCTTTTCAGCCATTATCACGAATTAAAAAAAAATGTGTCCGGGCCCTAATTGAGGAAAATTTATTGATATTGAGTATCGTAGCAGATCAAGAAAATAAAAAGTTTAAGTTGACTTGTTTCAACTAAAACAAAAGAAAAACATGAAATAACAATCACACGCTTATACAAGTACCTAAATAAAAAATACCTCGAGTATTATAGAAACTGTTCAAACAAATATCCATTATTCTCCAATCATAGATAACATCTTTTAACTGTTGAATTTAAAACTTTATTCAACATATCGGGTGTAATGCTTTCGAAAGCTTGAAGAACTAGTCTTCTTAGTTTCTCTTCCGTTTCTAAAATATGCTGGTAAACGTTATTCTTGATGTATCCCCAAAGGAAGAAGTCTAGCGGAGTGATGTCCGGCGAACGTAGTGGCCAGTAAACTGCTGAATGTGTACCTATCCGTTTGTGCGGAAATCTACTCGATAAGTATTCCTCTACCATTTTGGCATTATGTGCAGGCGCACCATCTTGTTAGAACCAACAGTTAGTAATATTGGCAAGTGGCAATTTATCTAGAGCTTCTTCCAAAACGCGTTGAAGTAATGTGCGATAACGCTCCTTGGTAAGTGAGTTGTGGTAAAAATAAGGGCCAATTAATCGTGTGCCAAATATTCCAGTCCAGATATTGAAGCCATAACGGTGTTGATGTCTACCCATTCGGTTGTAAATACCATTATTGGTTACCATAATCTTGTTCGACTAGTCTGAGACCTTGTCAAATTCTAAATTTGAATGGACGGTATTTATTTACAGCGTTCATTTCTGGCCAATACTGGTTTTATAAATGACCCATATTGCTTAAGATTTGTAAACAATCATACAAAAATTTTTCTACTCGGTTGTTTTCTCTCTGGATAATTATTCAGATACAAACGCTCATCTTCCACAGCATTACTGTGGCATAAAAAAACACATCACCATATCAAACTTTCTCTCTGGTGAAAAACTACTATCCGTTTTATAACAAGAGACAAGCCGGCATTCAACAATCAGAAGTCGTAATGTGTACTGAATGACATCTGGAAGAACTGTCAACTTTTGTTTTTGAAATTTGACTTTCGTCAAAGTCTGCTATTTCGATTCAGTTTACACATACCCTACATGAACTGTAAAATGAAACTTACGAATACCTACCTCTTTTGCGAAATTCAAAATAACATTTGTTGAAACTGATTTTATGCAAAATTGTGCATTTGTTTATTTCATTGCAGCTAGTGCAGGTGTGTAATTAATTTATGGTTGCACAAGGTGTGTTTATTTCAGCAAAAATTTCAAAAAGACAACGTGAACTTTTAATTTTCTTGATCTATGGTACCTAGTTTTGGCGATTTGTCTTCAATTCAGGTCCGTACTAAAACATTAAAAAAAAATTCGTGACGATTGCCGAAAAGGACCTGAAACGTAATGTAATCGTCAAATGTGATACATCATTGAATTCAGAAAAAAATATACTATAAAAATCTGTATTTTTCGAAACAGGGCCGAATTTAAAAAAATTAAGTTGATGGTGATTGTTCGATGAAGAAACGCCGGACAGTAAAAATGGTATCGTCTCAAGAAAGCTTATGAAAAGTTTCTGTGAAGAAGTATTTTTCATCATGTTCCAACAGTGACGATAATATCAGAATAAAGTAAATTAAGAAATTGAAAAATTCAGTTTTTCCAAAATAACTTGATAAACAAAAATATTTTTGGAAATTTCATATTTTCATATAGATGGCCCCTCTGTGAAGCAACTTTTTTCCTATATAACCAAAACTGTATCTATTACCGTTTCGGATTTCCCCATGGTGGACAACGTTATCTTGGACTCGCTGTAAACCAAAATATTTTTTTAGGTCTTGCATAAGAACTGTTGTAACTTGCACAATAATCCAATATGTGGACCACCATTGGAGAGATTTTTTCATGTTTGTTAATAAAAAATATATTTTCATATTTTTTTTAATTTTAACTTGCCGTCACCAGCTCCACCGTTACTGGAGTAGCTGACGATTTATGAAGAAAAAACTTATTGTTGACATGATTTTCTGTCGGTATGAAATTACTCGAACAAATGCAGTTCTATCTGCCGTACTATATGGTAAGTGCAGTATTGTCATATCTTTATCGATATGGTAAGTTGTGTTTAACGGCAAAGTGCTAATTTCTATTGACGATGGGAGGACTTATATTATCTTATCTTAGGAAAAAATTGTTAGGAACAAGCAAATCATTACCGTAATAATTTGATATAACACCTAATGATATCACGAAGCTGTTAGGGCTGATAAGAAGTGAAAAAACATGTAGAAGCTTAGTACTTTGAACTGTTCTGCCAATCCTTGCTATTCGAACGAAAAATCGTTTTGGATCTGTAAACGGTACTCACCTCCTAGATTGAGGTATGAGGGTGCTGAAGACTATGCAGCATCACAGGCACTTTGACCTTTTAGATTTTTTGTGCATGACCCTCAATCAATCGGAAGTCGGGGGTTAAAAAAAATTAGTTTACTGGGAGCAGAGTTCCTAACGTCTGAGGACGTTAACGAGGCCCCTTCTAGGAACATAGCATCTTTCAGGAAAATTGCTGGGCATTCACAAAGCAAATGTTCTGCAGTTTTAGAGAAGTTTTCGCAGTAGCGGCAACTATCAATACCTGATTTGATAATTTCCCTGAGGTGATAGCTCCAGTGGGGAGTCCCATTAACAATCTCAAGTCTTTTTTTTCAGTTCTAAACGCAGTTCGGCTTTCTTTGGCGATAAACTCAATAACCATTTTGCTTGTCTTTGTTCTGGCACTTTATTCCAGAGACCAGTGAGATTTCGTTTCACTGGTTACTCAGTGTCCTGCCTCCTTGCCTCTGACACCTCTGTGACCTGGCACCCACATGCTAGCTTTCTTAGTCAGCCTAAGTTCTCAAATGTATGATTTTGGAGCTTTCAGTGCTGCTTGGCTATCTGAGAATTTGTAAATTTTTTCCTTCCGGATGACCCTTCCATTCATATTTATATAGCATGAGCTTTTGCATGAAAGACGGTTGGGGTGTGTCGACAGCTTGTATATTGAATCTGTAAAGCCTACTCCAGCTCTACCATATATCTTCGATTCATCAGTGTACCACAGTGCTGCTATAGCTTGAAGCAGGGTGCTCGGTAGCGCGGCGGTTAGATTACGGCCTTTGAAACTTTCACATGCATTGGACCAGGTTCGAATTCCGGGAATGGGAAAAATTTTCCCAATTTCATAGGAGTCGATGGTCAATATGATTTGTCTAGATGCCAAACCTGACGTCTGGTGCTTGCTTGAAGTGCGCGCCGACCACCCGAGGTGGTGCTTTAGGTTTTCCGGGTTTTCCTACAGCTGAAAAGTTAATACGCCACCAAAAATCATTAAGTCGCCCCAGAGCGCCACAGCAAATAATAATAATAGCCGTCCTCTACCCGCACAGGCTATGCCTTTGGGTACACTCTGTGAGTGTTTATGAGTGTTTTTATTATTATTATTATCAAATTACAAAAACTGCAGATACAATCTTCAATCATTACTCTTAACGGTCCATTTGACATAACACTACAGCTTCATATTCAGATCAATATTTTAGCCACTTATTTAAAACTATTCGCAAGTATGTTTAGAATGACTATTCAACGATTCATTTTCAAACTTTGCCGTATATTTGAATAATAGCCAAGCAGTGAGTGCAGATCATTGCAGAAATCGCCACCGCTTGAAATGTAATGCGATAACCGCAACGAAATGGGAGGGTAAGTCGCGTTTTTTACCGCATGCAGTTTCCAAGTTCTTTTATCGACTTACTGAACGCAATTTAGAAGTTTAGTTGGCTCTTTATGGCCAGAGTTGGTAATTTAACGGTCATTGTAGCTTATAAACAGCTCCAAGACTCGAATTCAGTGCTGGTTCAAGTTCATTAATTAATTACAATTATAGTCTCAGTCTCAGTGCAAATCTTTTAATAAGAAATGTATGGGATAAAAAACTTTAAGAATAATATTTCGACGGGATCATGAGATAACCATCTCCTTTTGATCTCAAAATATACGTATTCATCAGAAATATAACATTTCTCATTCAGTTTTATTAATTTATTGACAATACATCAAAACTGAAAAAGCTAATATTCTTGTATCATAGCAACAACTTGGAGCCTTCTTGAAATTCAGTTCGAATACTGTATGTTCAATCCAGATACACTAAATATATTGAAAAAAGCGTGAACACAAACGTAGAGTACCTAATTGTCAATTGCATGGTACTCATCAATATACAAAATAATTTTGAAATCCCAAAAATAAATGATTTTGAAATCCCAAAAATAAATGATTTTGAAGAATGGAGTAAACAAGAAACTGGTGATTGAGGATCATCAATTATTAAAGTTGTACATTTCGATATTAGAAGCGTGAGAAAGCATTTTGATGAATTATTGATTTATTTGTCACAAAATATAAGTAACTTGGACTGAACTGAACTATTATCTGAAACATGGAACTTAGGGTAAGTGACTTCAATATTCCCAATTTTACGGCTTGACGGCTTACTACTGGATATCAACAATTAAATAACAGCAGATGTACAAACTTCTCAACTAGCTGAAACAAATTTTCTGAGAGTACCAATTGCAAATGACAAAAATCAAAAAAAAACATATTGGCATAACGGCTTGTTATAGACCTCCATCCAGTAATATTTCACTTTACCAAGATAACACTATTTATCTTTCCTCTCAAAAAATTCAAGGTCAAATGAGGTACAAAACTACCTCAGTATAATTGATGAGCATGGCTCTCTTGCATATGTAAACGAACCCACTAGGGTATTTAATGACTCAAGTAGTATAATAGATCACATATTTGTTAACCCAAAAAAATGCTGTAAATACAATCACATAACATCAACAATTATACAAACAAGTTTATCCAATCACACATCACTCGTTATTCAATATCCACATGAAACCAAATCGAAAACCACAAACAATACTTTTTCATATGGAAAAATGAACTATAAAAAATCAAACAATTTTCTAGAAGAAGAAGAGTGGCTAGATATTTTTTTCTTATCTAGACGTGCAAACATCTTACAACATATTCATTTAGAAATTAATCAAATACATAACATCAACTGAAATAATACCTATCGAATGAAAAATCGAAAACTCAAACCTTGGATTACGAATGGACTCATATCATCAATACGAAAAAAAAAAAAGAGATAACATGAAGAAAACAACACAAAACAAAATGATAACGATCATCTGGAAATGGAATATACTGAATATAGAAATAGACTCAACAACCTAATAAACAAACTAAAAACCAATATTTCAAAGAAAAACTTGCCGCTGCGAAAAGAAATTCAGAACAGACTTGGAAAATAATCAACGAAATATCAAATAATACCAAAACAAAAATTAAAAATACTAATTTCGCTTTAAATTTGCCAAATGGGAATATAGTTAAGTACTGAAAACCATGCAAAGTCAAACACTCAAGATGACCTTTTCTCAACGATCGGCTCTAAAATGTCTGAACATATTGAAAACCCAGATGTAGCACATAGATATTACATGCAGGATAGGGTAGACCGGGGTCGAATGTTACAATTTCAGTTCAAACAGCAATTACTGCAGAACTGAAATAGATATTAAATTTTTTTATCATTCAGGTGCTCACTGCATATTATACGATATCAAATCGTGCCATTTCGTTATTTCTATGAATATAGGTTAATATTTAATTGTAAAACATTGAAGTGGGGGAAAATGTTACTACCGCCCCCAAGTCCGGAGCGATTGTAACACTATGCGGGGTCGAAAGTAACATAGAGGTCAGAATTCAACGAAGGTAAAAAATTAGTAGACAGTCGCATCTAAACTACTAGTATAAAAATAGAAATATTTTCTTTGAGACTAAAATAAAAACTTGTACCGATATCAGGTAGAATAATGAACTTAACCTAATGAATTATAATTATTAATCTGATGCACAATTTTGGCAAACGTATAAGTCTTTTTATTTTGTGCATTTTTCATGTGACCAATGCTTGCATTTAATGCATTGTACCCAACCTTCACCTGGTTTACTTGAAGTGTATGATTCAAAGAATACAAGGCAAACACAGTCCTCGTCGTCGCTTTCGTCTTTCTTGCCTTTTTTCGTTGGTTTATCTTTCTTAGGGTTTTTTTTTGTTTTTGGTTTAGGGTCTGAAAAATTTTTCTTAACACCTTTTTTCTTCTTCTCTTCATATTGTGCCCTGATCTCTTCATTCTCAGAGGTATCGGTGTAAACGGCCGATTTTGATTTATTTCCTTCTTTTCTAGGAGGAGCTTTGGGGAAAGGTCTAACTGATTACGGTGCAAACTCCTCAACTGAGATAGGACGCGAAGTTGATGTTACAGGTTCATTTTGCAGTTGGTTGTTACTTTCAACTAAGACAGAAAAAGATGTCGATGGTGTGGGTTTATTATTAAGTTGATTGCTTTGTTCGTCTGGTGTAGGATCATTTGTTATATTCGGTGGTTCTGTCGTGTTAATGTTAGCATTATTTTCCATTTCACTTACTGGTGCAGGCCGATCTGTGACATAAGATGGTGCATAATCTATAGATGTAAATATATGTCTATTGAAGGGAAATATTCCCGTGCACCTAAAGCCTGCTTGAATGTTGCTTGATGTCAGCGCAATCGGAAGAGCTGTAGCTACTATGGATGGAATATTATAAACTGTCATTGTTTTACCTGGATTACTTCGCATCCAGGCATCGATGGTAAAATTGACAGCTTTTTTTAAAGGCCCATATACAGAATGGTCTAGCGGCTGTAACTTGTGTGAGCAATGAGGCGGAAAGGACAATACCACTATACCGTTCTCAGAGCAGTAGTCCAGGGCTTGAATGGAAATATGAGACGAGTGATTATCCAGTAGTAGGAGGACTTTGTGATTAGTAGATGATATTGTATATTTCTGGAAGTGTTCTAAAAACTGAAGAAATTCCTTTTCTTGCATCCAACCGCTTGCGTTTCCAGCGCCATTGCTTCCAATTGGACCATCCCGGATAAAATGTTCTTTGTAGCGAATCTTCGGAAATATAAACATTGGAGGAATGAAATTACCAACAGCATTCACCGCGCAGGTTACCGTGACCAATTGTCCACGTTCGGCAGATGTCAATGCTCCAACTTGCCTTGTTCCCCTTTTAGTGACAATTCTGTTGGGCTTTTGGACGGTTGTAATCCCCGTCTCATCAACATTACCTGGGAGCACTGAAAATAATCACGGCCCCGTACACAACACAGTTTGATGCCGACATCGCCAACATACAGATATAAGCTAGCGGGTAGTCTCGCCATCTCACACACCTGGCGCAAGCGCTGTTGTCATGTTTGAAGTTTCAGATATTTGAGTTGTTACTTTCGCCGCCTGTTACTTTCGACCCCGGTCTACCCTACTTATTTGAACAATACGCTCTTTCTGGAGCCATTGACATGCAACGAATTGATTCATATAATATTTAAATTAAAGAATAATCATTGTTCTCCTGGATCGGATAGGATCAACACAAATAAAATGAATATAGTACGTTCATTTACGAATCATCAAGCCATTAGGACATACTATAAACAAACGGAAAATAACAGAAGCAATAGAAATAAGCCACAATAACACCAGTGTACACATCAGGGGACCTATAGTAACTATAGATCAATATCTGAAAGAACACTTAATGAGTTCTTTAAGTAGTAGTAGTAGTAGTAGTAGTGTGATAACCGGGAAGCAATATGGATTCCTAAAAAATTCAAATACAGAAAATGCCGTGACATATTTTACAAAAAAAGTGTAGGGGCATTGGACAGATCGGACAAATTCATAGCCATTTTTCTCAATTTTGCCAAGGCCTTTGACACTGTTTCACACGATATTTTCTTGAGTGAATAGTATAGGTATGGAGTCCGAGGTTAAGCGCATAATTTGTTGCAAGACTGTTCATCACACAGTACGCAGCGGGTCAAGATGTGTCACGATCTGAGTGAGTGTTCAACAGTTACTGTAGGCGTTCCTCAGTATACCGCATTAGGACCTACTCTATTTCTTGTGTATATAAATAGCATTAGTAAAATTAAACACTTTCATGGTCACATAATATCGTACGCTGACGATACTGTCGTTATTTTCACAAGTGACTCATGGCATGAAGTTTACAGAACAGCAGGGAATGAAATGAAAAAGATGAAATTATGGCTCGATTATAATCTTCTTAGTTTGAGTATTGAAAAAACAAAGGTAATGACTCTTTCATTATCAAATAGCGATCAACCACATAAACAACTGTTGAAAATACATAAACTTAACTGCTCTCAAAATTTATGTTTGTGCCCTGCGATTGAAAAGAAGAATAAAATGAAATATTTAGGAGTCATAGTTGACCAACATTTATGATGGGATAAGCATACTTTGTACGTTAATAAAAGGCTAAGGCAACTTGATCCACAAATTTGATTCTCTTGAAAGATATACTAACTCGCAAAAACATGCTTACATTATAATATTCACTGGTAGAATCTGTACTTGAGCATTGTATTACAGCATGGGGTGGTGCCTTTGACAATATTAACTTCAAGAAGGATCGACTGTTTTCTACCAATAAGCTTTATGAAAAATCAAAATTATTCAACATATTCCTATTTATGTGTGACTTGACACAAGACAACAAATGAAAAAACAACCAGATATGTAATAAAAAAACTCTGTGTGACAAATATCGTATCTGAGAAAAATAGTTTTTTATGTTGAATCAAAATGATTTGAACAAAGAAATTCTTCCAACAAAAACAATTAAGAAAATAATTAAAAAAATTCAAGTCAATATCCATCAAACAAGAAAAACCGTTTTTCCGAAAATATTTTGTTATCCTTTCAATACATTTTTTTTTCCAAAATTATTTGAACCAAAAAAACGATTTTCACAAAAAAAAATTCTTTTCAGGGAAAATCGAAAAAAATAATCAAATATGATACATAATTTGCAGAATGAAAAAAAAAATCACGAAAAATATTCTTCTCCAAACTTTTCTTCCTGAATTTTATTCTCTAAATTTTTCTTCGACCTTTTCTTCCTACTTTTTACCCGGACTTTTTACCCGTACTTTTTACCCGGACATATTACGAGGGCTTTTCTTCTAGACTTTTTCCCTAGACTTTTTATCAGGATTTTTCACCCGGACTCCTTACTTGCCCTTTATACCCGGACTGTTCAGACGGACTTTTTATCCAGACTTCTTACCCGGACTTTTACCCGGATACTTCACCTGGACCTTTTTCTCGAACTCTTAACCCCGACTTTTTAACCGGACTTCTTACCCGGATTCTTTACCAGGACTTTTCTCCTGTACTTTTTACCAGGATTATTACTCTAGATTTCTTACCCAGATTTCTTACCTAGACGTCTTAACTGGAGTTTTTACCTAAAAGTTCCATTTGAATAATAAAATAGTTTTAGTTGAATCAAAATTATTTAAACAAAGAAATTCTTTCAAATACAAATTTGTTTCGGGGAAAAACGAAAAAAATTATCGCACATGACACATACTTTCGAAAATGAGAAACAACATTTCACGAAGAATTTTTTCATTGCCAAACTTTTCATCCTGAACATCCTTCTCGAAATTTTCCTTAGACCTTTTTCCCTATTTTTTACCCAGACTTTTCACTCGTACTTTTTACCCGGATATTTTACCAGGTCTTTTTACCCGGACTTTTAACCCGCACTTCTTACCCGGCCTTTATAACCAAACTTTTTCCCGGAATTTTTACCCGGACTTCATACTCGGACTTTTCACCAGGACCTTTTACCCAGATTTTTTACCTGGACTTTTTACCCCGACTTGCAACCCGGACATTTCACCAGGGCTTTTAACCCGGACTTTTCATCCGGACTTTTCACCAGGACTTCTTAACCGGCCTTTTCATCCGGACTTTTCACCAGAATTTCTTAACCAGCCTTTATACTCGGATTTTTTACCCGGACTTTTCACCTAGACTTTTAATACGTAATACCCGGACTTCTTACTCGGACTTTTCACCAGGACGTTTTACCTGAATTTTCTACTCAGACTTTTCACCCGGGCCTTTTATCCGGACCATCCAGCATGCCAAGTGAGTGTAAGAAACTATAGGTGGATATTTTCAGGAATCATGAAAATTTTCGCTACATAATGAACCCTTTTTTCTGTTCACAAATTTTTTCATTTATTGTAATTTTTATTATTCTTCAACCGTTATCCAGAAAAAACTTGGAATAATTTTTTGCAATTTGCTAGATTTAATTATAATGTCAATGAAACCATGAAAAAAAGAGTAAGTGAGTAAGTGATTTGATTACTATTTTCATTCAGACGTTCGTTTTTTTAAGCATTTGATACTATTGGAAAGTTGGCCTATGTCTCATCCTATATTTGTTTATTTTGCTTGAGTTCCTCCATATTGAAATGGAAAATGAACCATATTCATTTGAAAATGTGGCTAAAATCTATTGTGTTCTTTGTCTGGCTAATGTAATGGACTTAGCTCAGAGGTTGTATGTGCTAAGATATCACAATCGCTGGTATTCCAACTCAAGAACTTTTATAAATTCCCATTAGCACCTTTGGGAAACCGCCAAGTTTCAGAATCCAGGGTACGATGCTGGCAGACTGCGACAAGCAGCAAAAGTGCTCTACTCAAAAACTTACCTTAAGCCTTTATGTCCTGTCACTTTCCTATGCAGAAGGCCACATGAATTGGACAATTTTTTGTGGTAATTTTGAGAGTGATTTTGCCTTTTTTTGGCTAGATTTAAGATTTAGCTACTGGTTGTACGTTTTGCGGATTTACAAAGTAAGATCACCATCTACAAAGGGATAAGTTTTATTCCTGGTATTTGGATACTGAAAAAACTTTCAACATACCTATTGGATGATATTTTTGTAGAGATAAAATCTTACTGATTTCAAACCCCCTTGAAAGACAGGACAGACATCAATAAGGCTACATTACATCCAAGGTTTGTACATGAATGATACGATATTTATTATTATTAACATAATTCAGCTGAACATAGTCACATATGCATCATTTTGTTTCAGTCCTTTTTCCTTTTCCTCTTTCTCTTTCCCTTTCCCCCTTTCCCCCTTTTCCACTTTCCCCGTTCCCTCTTTCCCCGTTTTCCCCTTTCCCCCTTTAACTTATTCTTAGTTGAATTTCTCGCTAGCTTCAAGCCTCATCGCTTCATCTTCAGCGCCATAATTTTCCGCTGCAACTAACCTGGTTGTCGATGTGCCCTTTTGCTTTTGCATGCACCTAATCGCTTATGGTTTCCATATTTGTTAACAGTAGCCGCTTACTAATATATGACCAATGCATGATGCCTCTAGTAGTCTAACTGGTACAGTGGGAAGTAGTACTGAATTTTCAGGACTTCAAGAGCATACAGCATTCCCTTGGGAATGGGACACTTACGGAACCCAACAGATAAGATTATTTATAGTCATTTTACTATTTGCAATATATTTTATAGTATTATAAATAACCTTGCATTAAGCTCCTCCAGCAAATTACCTTTACAAAGCGCCTGTATTTGTCAAATCCAAAATACTCGATTTCCCGTTTTGTTTATTAATATACTGAGTGAGTCCTACAGGGGGATAAAACGGGTGGCGCTCGTTCTACCATCATAACAACGCCCTTCTCCACTGTTAGCTGGTGGCCTCCCCTTTAGGCTATCAAATAATTGGATTCAATAAAGAGTTAGCCACCCCACCTTGCTACTAGGTCGTAGCATCCTATTCCATTATGCCTTCCCGCCCATCGTTTTTGAGGCACCGTTCGCGATCATTTAGATAGTGTTTCCCAATCGGTGGATTGGTAAACTAGGTCCAATTTCTTGGCTGCTACGGCCCTCAGATTTGAACTCACTGGACTTATTTTCATTGCCACATGTAAGGAGCTTCGTTAATGGTGTAGACCCAGTACGTTTATGGTGTAGACCCAGTGCATTCTATCGTAGCCTAGATACCGATTTACAGAGTGGAACTCTGTTAATGGGAGAGTGTGAAGCAGTCGTCTCCGTTTGACAGGCGCGTAGGGTGGATCTTCCGCAGTGGGGTGATTGAGAAGTATTCTTTGACCACCGAAATAAAGATACTGAGAAATGCGTTCCTATTACTATTATGCCCCCTTCCCACCGTATCCGCTATTGCACATTTATCAACCCCGTTTTGGAATGCGTAACGGCTGAGTGTTGCATGGACCCGTATATTTGGTGTTAGGTGAACAGTTGTCCCGTTTGTAAATGATTAATGATACACTGCCGTATTGGAATAGAATAAACTGTTCATTTGGTGTTTTACTTGAAATTAGTTATAACTTCTCCCGCTACCAAAATTAGCTGCTTTGTGAGCTTATAATCATCGGCAGTAGATACCCAGGTTCCAAAACCATCGAAGGCAATTGAAGCATGCCTTTTCTGGTCCCCAGTGCTTTGGTCAAGACCATAATTGATCCCCGGAGTGTTCTTATCTTCACTGAAGCTGCCGGAGCACGTGCAGCACATCACGCTAAAAGCTGGCGCCTGAGGCTTGGTGTCAAAGTGGCACCTTTTATAATGAGTTTATCATTTTTTTAGTCAATGCTCAAGGAAACTTGTTACATATTTTGATCGAACTGAATAAGTCGCGTTTTTTGTTTTCATTTTGATGATAGTCCCCACCTCTTGGTGAAAAAATTTTGAAAATTACAAAATATTATTTTAATATTTTGTTTCAATAACGGTAAAAGATGCATACAAATTACAAAAGACAAACAGTTTCACGAACAAACAAGAAATTCATTTCGTATTTCGGAGTCCACCAGCGTTGCACAATAAATTTTTTTATGGGCTTGACAACTGAAAAATTATTTTCCTGTAGATTCTCAAAATCTTTTGTCATGTTGGATGATGTACGCCTCAATACGTAACCTACATGTCAAATTTGAGCGTATTATGTCAAAAACAAAAAGAGGTATGAAGACAATCAAAATTTTGAAACGAAGCGTTTACGAACACATGTTCATAAAAAAAGTCTTATTCTGACCTGCAAACCTGAAAAATTCGCCTATCAATCCTTGATACCAAATTTTGAAACACCCTGTATGATGATATTTTATCTGAATTAGACTTTGAATCCTTTTTTAGTCTTGTTCTAATAAGAAATGATCTACAAGTTCTATTGAAACAGTTGGGCTAATATTTTCCCTTACTCCGTTAGAACAAATACTGCAACCCAGGTTCGAAACGGATGACAATTCAAATGACGAAGCATCGCTTGAACCAGCATTATTTTTGAAATTATAGCTTCAGGAGCATCTCTGCTTATTCCTGTTCCCTTCCACATTTTATTGATACTCTTGCTTGTTCCCCACTCTCCGACAATGCGACAAAAACATCTCAATTTCCAGTAAGACTTAAGACTATCGGATTTCCTTAATGTAAAAATATCTATCATGTTTTGTGACTTCTTTAAATTCATAATCTCTGATTTTCACCTGACAAGAACATTTCAAATTACTTTGAGGATCATATATTACACCTCGCATTTTCATAAACTTTTCTATATCTCTATCGATGAATATGCTGCTTTATTATTATTATTGAATCAACTGATAATGAAAGAACATTTCAGAAATCAGCACCAATAAAAATTGGTGAAATATCAACCATCAAAAACTGTTTGCATTGAATAAGTTTCCTATCAAAAGGTGTTTCAATCATTTATGTTTCCATCACATGTATTTGAAAAATCAAATGTATTTTCTTTAAAAATGTAATTCCTTTGTAGGGTTTTGCCGTGGTCGTCTTCGGTTTTAATCTCCAAACGTTTTGACTGCAACTTTAAATTTAAACCAAAGACGACCACGGCAAAACCCGGAAAACAACCATAACAGTTAATTCCTTTGTTTTTCGATGAAAAGACTTATATCTGATGTTATCATAACAGTTTGTTATCGACAAATATCCCTCAGATATTCGGAGATCTTGATATATTCAGAATCCAATTTTTTAATTCTGGATGTTTGATTCATCATAACATTGTCAGCAGTACATGGCCACATCTTCGTTCAAAAAACATACCTACATCTTTCTGATTTCGTTGGATGAATAAAAAATTATACCCTCTTAGGAATAAATTCAAGTGAAAGACTACAAAAATTTTGAATTAACCCAGATTGAGCATTTTTCCATACCGTGATTTTCAACTGCAGGAATTTTTTCTACGCCTAGGACTGCGGTTACAAATATATTGCTCTAGAAGCGGCTTCAACCGACATTGATTTATCTAAACCACCATCAGATAGCATTGCATGAACATTCTCAGCTACTGGCCTATTCAAACATTCGGTTTTGCCATTTAATTCTGGATTGTATATATTGTATATATTCAACTTTCATTCCATTTTTGACAATAAATCAGTTGCTTTTTGGAGTGCATAATATACTGCTGAATGTATAAGGTCGTTCAAGAGAAGAGATAAGAAATATCCTTCCTTATTTTAGATGAGGAGATTGATTAGTACAGAGATGTTGTAACATATAAATTACAGAAATGTTAGTGTGGGTTATTTTATTTTTCCAAAGTATGATTACTTTTCCCTAAACTCTCTATGGTGAAAAATTATTATTTCTACGTCCGTGCGTTTTTACCCACTTTCTCGCACGCATTTTAGTTTTGAAAGTGTCACTTTCCAATGTTATTGCGGGGAAGTTAAATATGTCAATTCAACGTTATTTTTCAGATAATTTTTCTAATTATTGTAATTTTTTATTTATTGAAATGAAATGAAAATTAGGGTACTTTCATTAACCTATTCTATGTATGCATTTTTCAAAATAAATTCACATAAAAATCAAACCAAGTTGATACAAGTGGTTAGGTGTGGTAACCAAAGATTTGCTATGACAATCAAGTTGTCATCAAGATATCAAAGTTTCAAGTAGAAGGAAGCATTGTCGAAGTCAGAGATTCTACATTTTTCCAATAATTTTCAATAAAAGCAATATTTTAATGGATTCGTCAGGCGAGAAGCTCCCAGAAGCAATTTTTAAAGCCATAGATGAGGTGAACTAAGACAATTACCTAGTAAATCAGGAGAAAGATGTGAATAGCAATACAACTAATTTTTAAACTGGCATAAAAAAAAAATTGGTGAATAGCTTAAGAGAAGAGGTTTTTTGGCGTATTTTTCCGAGCTGAGTAAGGTACTGAAATCCAATACCCTATAGTCGCGTTACTTGAAGGTGGAATGCTCATTTGAAATAAAACAAAACCAGGACATGAGCAACTTTCATAAGTTGACATCGTTCCTAAAAAAGCAAAATATTGGTTTTCGACCACATAAAGCCATGACTTACTGTTTTTAGTAGAATATTTTTGCAACGTATGAGGATTTTTTTTCAAGGCGTCTGTCGCAAAGTCGTTTTTTGTCTACTTTTTGAAAAAATTAATGTACACTACAGTGTACACTGTGACCTAAAGGTTGTGATTCAAAATTTTTCATATTCAAAATTTATTATATTCGATATATATAATAATTTATTGTAATGAAATAATTAGATATCATTTAGTTGTGGCGAAAATTATATCTGGATCGGCCACTGCAGGTTCTGAAACTTCTATAATGATTTCCAGGGCATTCATTACTGGTGTATCGGTGTATGAATATTTCTGTTCCTGCTTTACTTGCTGAGTCTCTATCTCTGTAATATCTGGAGTTCACTGTATTATTTTACTCTTTATGTAAAACTAGAAGTCTGTATAATTCAGAGCACAAATTGAAAAAAGTGAGGTCATCTCCATCTGGTAATGTTATACCCCATCACAGTAGCTACTGTAGTGCACACACTTCAAAATTAGAATAAAAAAGTTCAAAGTAAAAAGTAGGCATTGAGAATAGGTTCACAGACTGAAACAATGTTTTATATCAATTGTCAAATTCAAAATCAAATTTATTGGGTGATATCTTAGTAAGTGGGTTAACAAATTTCAAATATGATAATACAAGATTTCTTATTCGGATAATAAATAATTTTTCTTATTTTTATCTCCTTTCATGTATTGGAACCTTTCACCTAAGCGCAGATGTGCTTGTGTTGTGTTAGGTATCCTATACTCAAAAGGAGGGTTATGTCAACAGTTCAAGTTTTTTGTGTTTCTGGAAAATGGAGATTTCATGGGCATATGTTCAATATAAATTTTCAATAATAAATTCATTACAGCGTACAAATGATTTTATAGCAATTTTGTATTTCTTAATGTCTGTAATATTCTTGGACTCTATAGGTAATAAGTTGAAATGTTTTGGACCAAAGTAATGTACAAATCTCTGCGAGTGACTCTTTTTGAATAATGGTACAGGGACAGACTCTTTTAGAACAGATCTGTTTTTTTTGTCATTTGTTGTCCTCAGATAGTTGACTTTATTGTGAAATATCCAAATTAAACATGAGTAGGAATAAAGACTTCTTATACTGAATATATTATTTTCTTCATAAAGCTTTTTTGTAGAAAATAATCGGACCTTCTTGAAGATAATTTTCAGGATAGTGTTTTGCATTGTTTGTAAGCTTTCCAAACTATTTTCAAATGTTCCTCCCCATGCCGTGATGCAATATTTAAGAACACAAAAAAACGCTGCATTTTCCACAACGACGAAAAGTCAGTGTATTACGAAATTTGCTTTAACATTACAGGTTTCTACTGCTCTGCATCTGTTTCCACACTTAAAATTCTATTTCGGCAGTTTCATTTGCGGTACCTAGATAGTGACACATGTCTTACAAGAACAACAAAGGAATATATTATAGAATTTTACAAAAGAAAATGTTTCAATTCAGTCGAAATAATTTAAAAAAATCAGAAACTTGGCGTACACTCCAGTGCAAGCGGTGAATGAAAGGAACAGAAGACATATCCAAGTTTATGCTAGCCCCTGATGAGATATAGGTATCTTATGATTTTTGTCCTAGCCGATGTTCTTCGCAAAGCGGAGCTCACGAAAATCATACTTGACGATATTCAAGATAATAAAAAAAACTAAATTTTGTGAAATTTTCCGATTTGAAAATCCTTATTTTAAGATCCTTCGTTATATATGAAGACATACATAATGAAACCTTTTTGAAACTCTACCGGGTGGCTACGGAAGTATTGCCTACGGAATATCTCAGTTATTGTTTGAAGTAGGTTTGTGAAATTTGGAGCGTCGATATAATGACATAAGAGCTAGAATTTGAGCATATTGACATGTCGAAGTTAACTTCCGGTCTGACCGGAAGTAACATCAACTTTCTTATTTTAAATGGAAACCCTATTTTTTCTTTTCGCTTTATTCAGCATTCAATTCCCTTTCTAATGACATATCACAAGTTGGTATCTAACCAGAAACTAGATCAGAAAAAACTTATTATTGAAATTCACCGAGTATGCCGTGGAAGAAAAATGAAAGCCAAAAATTGAAAAGTTGGCTATGGAAACCATACGTCACTTGATAACAGTTGCTACTACTGTGATATTTTATTTTCATTCGTCGGCGTTATGAAAAGCCG
Source organism: Chrysolina americana (assembly GCA_958502065.1). Classification (NCBI taxonomy): domain Eukaryota; kingdom Metazoa; phylum Arthropoda; class Insecta; order Coleoptera; family Chrysomelidae; genus Chrysolina; species Chrysolina americana. The sequence goes on from OY293411.1 coordinate 71,416,993, forward strand.
CCAAAAAAAATTTTGGAAAAATTGGGAAAAAAACAATACTCTGTAGGTCCATAACTTAAATAGGAACATACAACTTTTTCTTGCCTGTACTATTCAGCATAACCATTCCCTTCTAATGATATAATAGAAAGTAATTTTTTGAAATGAAATACCAAAAAATCCAATTATTATTATTCAAATAACAAAAAAACAGATTTATCGAAAAAAAAAAAATATATATAAATTGATAGGATTAAAGATAAAAAAAAAAATTCAAAACACATGTTCGAAATGCATTCCCTCAGCGTCAATACATTTATTGACTCTGGTGATATTTTCATGTAAAACGTTTCTCAACATTTGGGGCGTGATATCTTGGAAAGCTCTACGAATTTTTACTTCTAGCTCATGTAGAGTTGTAGGCTGTGTAGAATACACCCTATTTTTAAGATGCCCCCATAGAAAAAAGTCGCACGGAGTAAGATCAGGTGACCTTGGTGGCCACCTGACTGGACCATGGGTTGTTATAAGTCTCTCTTGAAAGCCATTTTGAAGATAATTTCTCGCTATTCTTGAATTATGCGGAGGGGCGCCATCTTGCTGGAAGTACATTCTCTCAGTTATTTCCGCTGGTAGGTTGTTAATGAATTCCGAAATTTCATTCGTTATAAAATTAAAGTATCTCTCTCCGGTTAGTTGGCCTTGAAAAAGAATGGGGCCAACAATATGAGTTCCCACTATTCCTGCCCAAACATTCACATCAAATCTCTCCTGGAAGTCACCTTGTCGAAACCGGTGCTCGTTTTCTATCGCCCAGTACCTGAAACAAAAGACCGTTCACACTTTTAGCACTTTACACTTCGACTATCGACAATAATCCAAATAAAGTACAGTACCTACCTTGTATTATTCCTGTTAAATAATCCATTGTTGGTAAATCTTGACTCGTCCGTAATATAATAGTTAAATAGGTGATTCTCAGCATTTTGTCGAAGAATCCAATTACAATATTCCAGGTGCCTTTCACCGTCATTTTCATGCAAATGTTGATGCAACTGATACTTGAAGGATTTAAATCGATGTTTTTTTAAAATTTTCCTAGCAGAGTCCTTACTTATAGCTAATTCGGCGCAATCTGCCTTGAGGAAATTGTGCTATCATATTGTACTGAAGCTAATACATTAATTTCAGTTTCCTCATTAATAACAAATGCTTCTTGGTCTTCGTGAACATCAGGCTCAGTTCTTAATTTTTCTTCAAGCCACTGGAAATACCTTCTTGACGGTTGCTGCCTTCCTGGATATCGCTATAAATACAATCGTTCAGCGGCATAAGAATTTTTTAAACATTCACCATAAATGAGAAGCATGTCAATTTGTTCGGTTCGTGAATAACGGGGCATTTTTTGAATATTCCACTAACTGATTTCGATTTCCAAACCCTTTTAAAATGGCAGAATCAAAAACACTACTTCGAACGTCAAAATAATATGGATAGCAGCGTTCGTGAGAGCTCTCGTTTCATTTTTGTTTCATTCCAAAATACATCTTAATCAGCCTACTTGTTAATATTTTGGTTCGAATGATTATTGCAATGGAATGATTATTCTGAATAGCACAAACATCGTCCATAGGTAGATATTAGAATATCTATGGACGATGGCACAGACCAAGTACGTTTATGTTCCTATTTAACCTAGAACCTACAGGATATAATTTATCATTCCACATTATTTTTAATGTTATTTTTGCGTATGGCGATAATAGAGCAAGAGCAACTGTTATCAAGTGACGTATGGTTTCCATAGCCAACTTTTCAATTTGTGGCTTTCATTTTGCTTCCACGGCCTACTCGGTGAATTTCAATAATAATTTTTTTCTGATCTAGTTTCTGGTTAGATACCAACTTGTGATATGTCATTAGAAAGGGAATTGAATGTTGAATAAAGCGAAAAGAAAAACAAACAGGGTGTCCATTTAAAATAAGAAAGTTGATGTTACTACCGGTCAGACCGGAAGTTAACTTCGACATGTCAATATGCTCAAATTCTAGCTCTTATGTCATTATATCGACGCTCCAAATTTCACAAACCTACTTCATACAATAACTGATATATTCTGTAGGCAATACTTCCGTAGCCACCCGGTATATAAAATATGCAAATTAACAGCCTCCTACAAACACGCACCGTCAATTATAAAAAAGGCAAATGCTCTATTAAGTGCGTACGTGTGAACACATTTGGTAAAATGCCGACCAAGATCGCTACGCACTTAGACCTAACCCAAAACGTCATACAGGTCACAGTGTTAGACGATTTTCAGCAACGTTTGTAGCATATTCAGAAAAAGGGATAACCATCTTGGAGGCTGGAAGTCAACTGCTGTTGCTGAAGGTTATTTGGAGGACTCCGTGGAACAGAATAAAACCATTTCGAATAAAATTCTTTCAAGTACTGACAACTTTCTACGAGTGTTACTCTTAACAGCCAGTTAGCACTAACTGTACCGGATATTTTGACTCATTTGCAGAATGCAAGAAATTGTGGTTCCAACATTAATATTGATAATAGTTAGTGGATTTTCATTGAAACCGTCAAAACAGGTTGATGTGACTGTGGATAAGATTCGCGATCATATTCACTATCAAGACATAGATACATAAATCCACCAATGTTCTGAGCAACCTGCTGAGGAAGAAGAATAATATTCAAAGAAGAGATGAAAGTGAGAGTAGAAAGTGAGTTTCGAATAGATCGTCATCGATGTAGCAGGATATTATTCTGTGACCAACTTTGGAAAATATCCCGAGGTATGTGCTATGCCTACCTAGGAGGATCCAACAGTTATTGAAATTTCCATAGAAAATAAGTTCAGCGGATGGATACCCCTGCAAAACCTGATTATGACATGAGACGCAAATTAGAATCGATTGTTTTCTGTAATATCTGCCAGCTGCCAGGTTTTAATTATGAAATTAGTCGATACAGAAATTAGATATGATTATATTCGGAGAAGTCAGGTTGCTTTGTGACGTGATGTTTGGGTCACTACAGATCGTAATCAAAGGGGTTGTGGACTACACCAAAGAATTGAGCGATAATATCGGAGAAAATCATGAACTGCACAGGAAACGGAAGGAAATAGTCAGTGTTAACATGACACAAGATACAATCGCGAATTGAACAAGGCAATATCAAAACGACGAAGTGTGATTATGCAAGCCAAACTAAAAACAAAATATTTCCAGTTGAATCCAGCATGGGACAAGGACAGTCATCAAAACGATCACAAATGTTATGTTATTGCAGAAGAGCAAGCGACCATTGCAGACGAATTTTGGGAAAGAAAATCAGGGGACAATCGAAACAATGACTGTCGTCAGCATAATTCTGAAGTAGGTAGTAATAGACAGTGATTATAATAGTGATATCGATTCTATCCATTAAAGGACTACGAGTTGAATTACAATTAATGAAATATTTCAATTGACATTTTGAGATCATGAAACGCTATCTTGATAAATTTTGTAATGTTTCACTAGTTCTTGGCCAAACTTCATTCCCCTTCTTATTTTAGTTTTAACGATGTAAACTTGATCGCAGAATTTTTCCATTCGTGTAAATATGATGATGAAAAAACATTGGGATTCGTTTCCTTCACTGATTGAAAGCACGATATGATCGCTTGAATATTCGTTACGTGATACATCCATTCCAAAGCTAGACACTAGATAAGTAAGTATTTTTATTTTATTTCTGCTTGGAAGAGGAAAGAACCTCAACCGAAACTCATCTAAACTTCGAAACATTTGAATATTTAAATGTGTTCCGTACGAGCCTACATGCATAATTCCGGGAGGATCGTCAAGTTCTTGAGCCTTGGTATCATTTAAACTTTTCCGTAAGTTTTATACGAAACAGAATCGGCAGCTGCCAACATCCCTGAGAAGCAAATAAAAGGTGGTCTGGACCATCTGGAATCAAAGTTATTACTGCCGAACTAACGTAAGAAGTGTGATTTCTTGGAAAGTTGTGGATTAGTTTCGAGCTTCATAATTCAGTTGGAGATATTCGGGTCGTAGTTGGGAGATAATTTTGAACTGTCAGTGAGAGTAAAAGACATTTCGTTTTTGATTATTATATTTTTTCTCTCGCTTGAAAGGAACCAATTTCAACATATATTTTTGATTGAACATTTTAAAAATATTTCAATTCGATAATTTGTAGATAATTATTATAACTTGTTATTTCCTATATCCAAGAGGAAAATAGAATGAGGTCATGATGACTTCCTAACCTATAGACCCATCCATATATTGGTTTTATGGGTTATTGAATGAAGATTTTTCTGGAAATATGTGTTTTCTCATAACACATATATCACCATCATAATGCATTAATGTGGAAATGATTTGAACAATCATCATTTAGCAGAACTCAATTCATCTCATGGATCTCCCCAAGGTTAATATTAATCTGCTGAGGATTGCAGCTGCAAGCCATCCAAACGTTCTGGAATATAACCACCAACCAAGTAATGTGATGACCTGAGTATGAGTTAGAGGTTTTGGCTATGTTTTGATTGCTTTACCAATACATCAAAATATCAATAACTGATTTGTTCAAAACAGTGGACATTTCAAATTCGAAAAAAAGGAATAATTTCACCACCCCACAATGGTCAATTATCAGCCCAACATTATTTTTAATAGTAGTCAATCTTTGCACAAACTAGTTCAAGCAAGGTGTATTGTATTGTATTGTTATAATTGCTATTTATATCATGTACCTTAATATCTTGTCCTATTTTCACTGTGTTCTGTGTTTTATATAGAATAAAAGCATATTTGACAGACGACATTCCGCTCGTGAAGCTTGTTGAATGTGGTCGTGGTCACAAATTGAAGTTGAATCATTGAATATCTCAAAAGCTTTGTGACTTATTGTTATAATAGAAACCTAAGAACATAACATGGTGTCAGACAACAAGGAAGTGTCCTAGATTATATCAAACCGAGAAGCAAACTGCACAAGTTGGAGGCATTCAGACCACCAAATCCTTTATCAGAATATGATCAAAAGAACTTGATATTATAGAAACAGAAATTTGATATTTGTTTGCGAGCAGCAAACAAAAGGAATGCTGATGAAGACACAGAAATTGCAATATTGTTGAACTAACTAGGTAATGACGGACTGGATATTTTTAATACAATATCACCTGCGGGAGCAAAACATTGGCAGATGTCTCACAAGTCTTCGATAGGCACTTCTTTTCTGAAAAGATTATACCAATGGAAACATTCAGGTTCAATAACCTCCTCCAATCAGATACTTGGACACCAAAACAATATTTCACAGAGTTAAGGGTTCCAGCAAAATTATGCAGTTTTATATGTGAAAATGGTGTTTGCAAAACCAGCTATGAAGAACATATGATAAGACATAGATTAATCCTAGGAATAAATGACAAACAGATCTAAGCCAGACTGAGTTTCAATTAGGAAACCGAATCGAAACGTGTACATAAACCACCATCTTACTTGAAAGAATTTATTTGCCATTTTAGTAACTAACTATTAATTTTTGTTAGATTTTAGATTATATAGTTTTGTGATATAAAAAACGAAAAAAAAATTGTTATATTCTTATAATTGTTACCTTTAACATGTATCTTAATATCTTGTCCTATGTTCACTGTGTTCTGTGTTTGATATATATAGAATGAAAGTAGCTTGACAGACGACACTACGCTCGTGAAGCTTGTTGAATGTGGTGGTGGTCACAAATTGAAGTTGAATCATTGAACATCTTAAAAGCTATGTATTTTATTGGTATAATAGGAACCCAAGAACATAACAAAATGCAGATGACCCGATACTTTACATGAAGGAAAAAAAACAATGAATGTCTGGCCAAAATTTTACAAGCACAAATACAATCGTTTGAAAATTGAAAGGGCTACGTGCATACTTATTTCGAAGAAACATCTTCACACCTCTATCCATGAAACTATTCGACGAAGAACTGAAGAATGATATGTTGAACTGAAAAACACAAATCAAATAGCTTGCCCTTTCCTGTCAAAAATGTTTATATTTAGGTACTGAAATAAATACCTCGCGATCAAACACTGGAGAACAGAAGGACAAACTCTGTTTCTTTTATACAGAACTTCAATATGCTCAAAAGTTGACTATGGTACGATAGCCTACGCCTCTGCGAAACCACAAGTACTGAAAAATCAGACTCCCTACGTAATTCCGCACTACACATAATTTCAGGAGCATACAGGACAACTTCTGTGGAAAGTTTATACTGGGGAATACGAGCACCTTCATTACGACACCGTAGGAAACAATTGAGCTTATCTTATGCTGCTAGAATAGCATCATGCAGAAATACAATTTCGCAAAACTATCAGCTCTTGAGAGACCACGAACTGATGTTCTATTTCAAGAAAGGATGCGACGGTACCTGAGAGCACACCAAATGCAGGATTTCTTTCCTTTTACCCAATGAATATTCGCAACCTGCCACCCTAGCTGATTTCCTTGCCAACCATAAATACCAGCCTATCCCAATTTAATAAAAACGATACAAACAACCAACAGCTATCAAACAACATTTCTACGAAATTCTCCACCAATACCAAGAATATAAAAGAATATATACGGACGCATCCTAATCATCTCTAGGGATAGGAACGGCAATAGTAACAATAGTAATTTGAAGTTTAAACTTCCATAAATTGTGACAATTCTCACTGGAGAACTCCGCCTAGGATATACCAAACTCACACTGGAATATTTGTTTTCACGGTAAGAAGATTCACTGTTATATTTCTCCGAAACATCATTAGGAAAAAGTCTAGATTTTAAGAATAGTGTTGAAATTATATCCTTCCTAACACCATGTGAATTACTATATAAATTGTAGACATTATACCATTTCTTCCGCTAATAACCCAACAAGTATTTTGTAATAAAAAAAAAAAATGTTTTGGTAAAATTCCAAAATATACACTTTCCCAAAATATATAGGCAAGGAGGATATTTCGATATCAACCGTGATGAAAGATAGTCTTTCGAATGTTCCTTTTTCGACAGTAGTTCCATCTTAAATTTTTTACACTCAGATGAACGATTGAAAAAGTTACTTACCAATTTTAAAATAAGAAATAATTGTTATTTATGACAAATTTCAGAAATGAGGCTCTGCAAAAACGTTTTGCCTGTTTCTTGGGTTTGTTACTCCTTCTAGTGGAATATGTGAAAAATCGCTAGGGTGAATTGCACAACCACTCATATGTCGCCACCGTTGGAAGACTTTTTTTCAAGTGTTTCTAGAAGCCCCAGGTAGCACACTCATATTGGGACAATATTGGTACAATATTATGAAAATATTGGCAAAATATTCGAATCCAATATTGGCCAGAAAAAAAATGTGAATATTCGGCGATATTGGTCAGATATTACTTGTGTAATATTGCCGAAATATTCTAGAAACAATATTGGCCTCAAAATATTCTGCGATATTGGTACACTTATATTGGCTATTGGCAGAATATTAAAACGTTATATTGGCGATAAAAAAATAAAAACATTTGACGATATTGGTCCAATATTGTTTGGACAGTATATAAATAATATTGGTGAGATATTCTGAAGTAATATTGAAACAATATCATTTGGATATATTGGCAGAATATTGAAAATAAACTATTTCATAAAAATGTGTAATGACTCGGAAGCGGAACTTCTACAATTACAGTTCTCCTTCAATAAAGAAGTCAACTGAGTCTGCATTTTGGTCGTCATAACCACTGAGTGAAGTGTCTTAAAACAAGTTGTGAAAAGTACTTTATATATTTCCTTACGTTTCAGTTGATGTTTTAGATCTAGAGCCCTCTAGCGGTTTGTTGCACAGGTATTAATATAATTCATTTCAATATTGTTTTTTGAATATTCGTTCAATATTCAAATTGAAATATTGGTAATAGAATTTCTTTGTAGTATTGTATCAATATAATTAATTCAATATTGGCGAAAATTATTCAACCAATATTGAGTCAACATAAGTAATAATGATTTTTGGATATTGGGGAAAAAATATTCAACCAATACGTTTTCACAATATCACAATTTCACAATATGGATACACAATATTGGTTTTATTCCTAGAATCGATATGAGAGGAATATTGGGATTGCAATATTTACTATACATGTTGGAAACAATGTTTAGACAATATTGTTTATCGATATTGGTAAAGATTATTCAAACAATATTGACCCAATATGGGTCATAATTTTTCGTTGAATATTTGTAAAATAATATTCAACCAATATGTTATCAAACTTGGATACACAATTTTGGTTTTATTCCTAGAATCGATATGATAGGAATATTGTAATTGCAATATTTATTCTAGATGTTGAAAACAATATATAGACAATATTGTTTTATCGATATTGGTAAATATTATTCATGCAATATGGACCCAATATCACCGTGCCAATCTATATTCGGAATCGGTTGAGCCAATATTCACCCAATATTTTCAATGTGATATTGTATTTCCAATATTAATCCATATTGGATCAATATCATTTTTACATTTACAATATATCAATATTGGCCCAATATGAAATCAAGATTCAGCCAATATTAGGTGTTACCTGGGGCCGGCCACTCACCAAGATGCCTTTGTCTGCCAGATTACTCTCCGATTTCGTTCTTGTACTAGCCTCAGATACACTTATAAAACGCACTACACGCTCTGCATCGTTCGGGTAACGGCAGTCGCAAACGGGAAAGGTACTTTTTCCGTACTTGTTAGGAAAATAACTGCATTGATCCTGTGTCTTGTAAAATTCACAAATATATGTTACCAATATAATCCCACTGAAAAAGGGGGCCACCCGCCCTAGCTCAAATCCTTTCATCGTCATGATATTATTTTATGGAACGAATATGAGAAAATATAACACCATTTTATATTAAGTCGATTGCAATATTCTCTGAAAATATATAAAACGGATCGGCAGAAAAAATACAATCTACTGAAGTGTCAAGAGACTCTCGAGAAAATAACACTTGATTTGTTTTCGTTTCCAAGAGCTTCAACTCGAAACTCGTCGCAATTGTTTTATGTTTCGGAGGGTTTGATAAAGTTTGGGGTGCTGTTTATATTCACTTGTTATGTTATGAAGGTTTGTTCTTCTTATCAAACTTCTTAAGTAGCCGAATAGCCGAAAAAGTATGTTTAACATGTTGAAGTGACTTGCTTAAGATTATACATCAAACTAGTATTATTCTTCGCATAATATATCCACGGGTGAAATTAAATGGATGATGGGGCCAGCAGAATACAAACTCAAATATTTTCTGAATCTGAGTTAGATGTGAGGATAATTGGAATAGTAGGATCCGAGTACAGGAGCTCACCATAGGACCCTTCACTGAAGCGTTTGTATTTCGTCAACTACCGGGTGTTTCAAGGTGGATAGAACTTTGGAAGTATATTGTGAAAGGAACGACAGATCATTTCGAAAATGTATACAGTGTCCGGTACAAAGTTCGCAGCACGTGGAAAACTATTCTATTATTGATTTTTCAGAAAACATCATTCGTGATAAAAACCTCTGCTTTATCTCAAACCTGAATTGCAATCACCAAATTTTATACGACCCTATTCGAGAGAGATAGAAAACCACTATGTTTATCTGATCGAGTTCCCAACTATTTTTTTGTTTGTTATTATTATTTAGTGTTGAGTATTAAGTTTATATTCTTATATTATATTCTCAATAAAATTCATAACCACAATAAATTCTTGCATTCACATCCTCGCGGTACACCCGGTATAAATATATTTCATGTCTGTCAGACTAGGCCGAATTCGGTGTTTTTTACCGTGAAGAGTCGTATTGAAAGGGCAAGAGAGTATAGTATTTCGATGACCTCGACAACGTGTACTTGTGTCGATATTTTCTCAAAGTTCCTAACTCGCAATTGCCACGATTTTATGTAAAAACATTACGGAATCTAACATTTTACTGAACAATCAGAAATACAGTCCACCCCCATAGTGAATAGGAGGTTGCAACCCCAGTCAAAATTGGACAGACAGACTGAGGAAGCCACCTTACCTCATTCAAATTCATAGAATGTTAACATGATCCCACCCATTTATTTCTCACGGTAGAATTCAAATTCATGGAGAAAATTCAAAATCAAATGTTGATTCAGAAATTCGAATCAGCCACCTGTGACCAATTTCATATTTAAATTTTTTTCTCATTTTTTCCCCATCTCCCTGTACAACATAAGGAATATTATGCTAGACGAATGGTATATTGCTAGATATGATGGTATCTTCTATTCTCATTTTTACCCTCCATTGGAAAATCACATTAATTCAATTATGTGATGGAATTTCCCAATATCTTGCTGCAAATAGTAAATAAACTGAATTGTCTCCACGGAATGATGCCAGAAAGAAAATAATTTTTTTCTACTCAGGTATATGAAAATGATAATTTTTCAACTGGATACCCTACATGAAAGTGATAGTTTTTCATTTCAGAGATGAAAATGAAGCAAACGTACATTATCATGTGACCAGATGGGAATATACTAAATCAATTTGATGGATTTTTGACACTAATGACAGTTAATCTCACTGCTTGGAACTTAAGGATATGTTCCAAAAGTAACCAGTTGTTAACCGCTAATAACCAGAAATTTGACAGCGGTTATTAGAAAACTTTATTAATGCTGGTTATTTTCGAACCGTCATAACAAAAAATGGCAATCATTAATATCAACAAAAAAATCCAAGTCTCAAAGACAAGAATTATGCTACAAGAAGAATAAATAAATGGAAATGATATATGGCAATTTGAAATTAAAAAATTTCCTAAAATGAATAATGAAGTATGTGGATTTTTTTTTTCAAGAATTACTATTGACATCCGATGAGTCTTCAGAAGACAACAAAAATCATATAGGACCCCTTGTTCTCAAGCAAAAAATTAGAAATTTTGTGGAAGAGGTGGTAGATTCCTATACTGAGGGAGAGTTCAGAGAACATTTTAGAATGTGCAGATCCACATTGAACCATCTGCTCTTTGTTTTAGAAAATAAAATATCGGGTGATAATATAACTGGCAGACACCCACTTTCAGCGAAAGAACAGCTTTTACTTACTCTCACCTATTTGTCAACTCCAGAAAGTTACAGGTATCATTCATTCATTTGTATCTTGAGAAAATCATTCCCCAGATCATATTTTCGTCAAACTGTATGCTGAGAAACTTGCCGAATTCAGTTTATTTTCAGATCAATCTCTCGCAGCTTTAATGTAGGTAGAGCCACTGGTTTACGAGCAGTGAGGAAAGTGACAATGGCAATTCTAGAGCTGGCACCAAGTTATATCAAATGGCCAAGTGGAGAATTTGCTCAGATGGTTCAAATCCATTTTAATGATATGGGTTTTCCCAAAACAGTGGGTGTTATTGATGGCTGCTATATTCCAATAAGTCAACCCAAACAAAATGGAATATCGTCCTATATAACAAGGAAAAACTTTCCAGCAGTGATTCTCCAGGTAAGAAAGTTTACAGTTCATTTGAGTTAATTATTTTACTTGAATGTTTCAGGCCGTATGTGACCATAGAATGTCATTCACACATTGTTATGTGGGAGAAGTTGGTTCAACTCACGATTCCACTGTTTTGAAGAGAAGCGAAGTGTTTGAGTATTTAACTTCTATGAGAGAAGAAAAATTTCCAAATGACTCTCATCTACTTGGGGATAAAGCATATCCCTGTCTACAAACCTTGATGGTGCCTTTCAAAGATAATGGTCATCTCACAGAGGCCCAAAGAAGATTCAACTATAACCTTTCAAAATCAAGATCCACAATAGAAAGAGCTTTTGCTTTACTCAACTGAAGATTTCGACGATTAAAATATTTTGAAATAAAATGTGTGGAATGGACCTGCAATTATATAATGGCTTGTTGTAGTCTCCACAATATTTGTATTTACCAAAATGACATAATTAATGTGAATAATGTTGAAATAGATATAGATGACGATAATAATCCTATAGTAGATGAGGCAGTATATTTAGCTTTACAGAGAATAGGAGTGAGAAAACGAGAATATAATGAATGTGATGATTCAATAAATACCCAATCAAATAACAAAATACTTTTATTTCAAACCTACTTGAGGACATAACAGACTAGTTTTTAAGAAACAAATAAACAATAGTCTGTGACAAATACCATGTTCTAGAAACTAACTGAAACATGTTCTGTAGAACATGAAAACAAAAATAATCCTTGAAACAATAACTATCTTCTTACTGAAACTAAAACAAATATCTCATAAAAAATTAAATATATGTTCCTCAGGTGACTTTTCAAGACAATGTAGTACTTTAGTTGTTTCCTTTTGGCCTATTCTACCCAAAATTTTCTTTAAACCAACTGAACATTTCGGCCTTCATTTTCATTTTTTCTTCATGACGTTTTTGTCTTCTATCTTCAATTTGGGCCAAAGTGAGGGTTTTACTTTCTCTAGCTTTCTCTACCTTGCGTTTCTTGACAAGTTGTTCTTCTGAACTTGATATTTTTGAAGCTATACCGGTTTTTATTGACCCTGTACTGGACACTGTACATAGTGGACTGAAAAGTGGATCATGAAAATATATTTCATGGAAATCGTCAAAATATCTCCAATATGAATTAGAACTTCCAGTTAATTTCTTATCTTTCAGAACCTTATCGTAAGTTTTATTCATATTCCTCCATTTTTCGTCACATTTTGATGAAGATTTATTTATTCCCAACTCTTTCAATCTTTCACTAATGATGTTTCATGCATTATTTTTGTTGTACATTGGAGACAAAAATTTATCTTTATGCTCGGTATAAAGTTTTATCAGAAGCTTGGTCTCCTGGTCTGACCAAATATTAGTCTCATATTTTGTACCAGCGAGAGACTTGGTAAAACTTCCGCTGCTATCAGCATTGTTCTCTTTATCAGTTTTATTTCTTCCTGCCAAAGGTTTCGTAGAACTTCCCCAAATGCTGTGTGTTTCCATGTCAACATTTAAGTTATCATACGCTTTTAAACATCGGTGAGAAATACATGAGGCCACCATCAGATTTGCCAGCATCCCCAATTCTTCCTGACAATAACCACCAAAACACATATCTTCAGTCAGTTCAAGATCCTATTAAAGAAAATAGCAATTAATGTGAAACGTATATATAATTAACAGAAAAAGTACCATAGTGAATACTCCAACAGCAATATTGTACAAAGATTGGACAATCCGCAATCACCTATGTAGTGTAGTCTCAAATAACTTATAAAATAACCAACAAAAACAGTTTTCCACTTGCCACTTGTCAATCCTACCGTAATAGAAGCGTTGGTTAGTAAATTGAAATTTGGTTCACCAGCTTTCAGGTAACCGTGTTTCAAATGTCACCACTTTTTCAGTATCACCGAACAAGCGGTGATTTTCGGAACACCAAACCGCATTTTCGGTGAGTTTTGGAACATATCCTAAATCAGCAAACGAACGTCACTTCTCTATAACTATAATTAATATGGACTATGATAGCAATATTCCAGTATTTTATAAGCAACATCGATCGTAGAAAAAATATTATTTCATACTCGAGATGAAATTGCCACACTCGCTCCGCTCATGTAAAAACTCTCACCTCACGAAAAAACAGTTTCTCATCTATTCTTGAAAAATATACTATGTTTTCACACTACGAATAACATTTTTTAATACAATCAGGATTTGTAAAATATACAATTTTTCTATAGTTTTTTTTTTCAAGCAAGACATTAGAATGCATCTATCACGTATTATTTATGAATTTCGAAATATCGTAAGTTATTAAATTCTTCTTCGATAGCAATACCCAGCTTCCATAGTTTCGTTCTTTGAATTTTACTGTAAATGATGTAACTTCAATTTTATCATAGGTTGTTTTCATTTAAAAAATACAAATTCTAAATCTGATTTGAAAATATTCCATTTTTTCAACTTGTTTTCGAATGTTTTTCTCAATGAAGGTCACGAATGTCAGTGGAAAACAGTCCATTCTTCATTCTAATTATAGTTTCAATATAATTTTTCAGTTCATCTACATTATTATGTTTAATTTTGTACACCTCATTTTTCAGAAATCCCCAATAACAAAAATCTAGAGTTGTCATATCTGGTGAACGAGGGGGCCACTTAACAGGACCGCTTGTAGCAATCCATATGTTTCCAAAACAGCCTCGCAGCATTCTTTTTAGGCCTCTGACATTATGTGCTGGTGCTCCATCCTAATAGATCATCTGACGAGCCTCCAGATCAAGATCATCGAAAAACTCTTCCAACACTCTTGTTAATAAATTAATGTAACGGGGTCCATTCAAAGAACCATGGTAGAAAAATGGACCGATAATTCTGCCTCTAAATAGACCACACCAAACGTTAATACTAAATCGTCTTTGCGGATTGTGAGGATGGACTAGAAATCCATCTACTGCAATATTGAAATTTCTTTCTATTATACATCCCACGATTTGAAAATTTTGCCTCATCGCTCCATATAATATTTCTATAGAAGTTTGGATCTTGTCTGCATTTATTCATAAACCACCGACAAAACCCCAATCATTTCTCAGGATAACCAGATTCTAGTGGTTGCACTGGTCTTAACTTATAAGGAGAAATCTTATGTTTCTTCAGAATTCGTTGAATACCAGACTGTGGAACAGCTATTTCCCTAGATAAATCTCCGATGGAATTATTTGGATATACTTCAAAGTAGGATAAAATGTCAATTTCTGTATCTTCAGATATTACAAAACGTTTTTTAGTTCTCCTCTTTCATTGTTCCTGAATTGACGATGTAGCACAGCAAAAAAACGCCGATTACGTAATTCACGATCGGGGAACAAATTGCTGTAGTGTTAGAGTGCTCTTACGCTATTTTTCTGGTAAACCAACTAGGATTCTAACATATCACATTTTTCTTGATAGAATAACGGCAATTCGGAAAATATTGGAACAGTATTTGACAGTTACAATAATTTATGACATTGTCATGATATACTTGAGAATATTTGACAAATAGTATTTCAACAAAGTTTCAAGTCAACTTGATTGCTCATAATAATTACACATAAAAGAATATCTTCAATCAAATATATACAAACTCTTGAACAGAATACTTTTCTGAGAAGAATAATTATTTCTAATTCATGAATTTACTCTTATTTCAAACTAATTGAGCTGTTTGTTTCTTTACATAAATTCTCTTGGAATGAATTTGATCGCAGCAAAACTCTTCAATCTAGAGAACGCCAACATTGACTCATCTGCAGAACATGTTCCTCTTGGTTCAAAAATATAATTTTTTGGCAGCGATCTGGAAGAAGCACGTGATACAGTCAACCAATAAGCTTGAGCCTTAGCGGGTGCTCACGAAACCCTGCGAACCCACGCGAAAGCGAGAACTGCTACCGGGACCTCCATCTTGTAATCGTATTCCGTTTGATTGACTGTTTGAGGGGGTGAGTTCGAATATCAAAGTTTTTATATTCTTCATAGTATTCAGTGGTTTTGTGTGCAGATGTGCCACTAAGGAAGTGCAATATGGAGGTTGAATTATTCCTGAAGAATTGGAATTCAGATCATTTATGGGCCAGTTGTGAAGGTAAGTTAAAAATATTTTAAGTTTCAATTGTTGTATGTATAATGGCGAAAAACATTTTTTCTGTATTCGATCGCATTGTTGTGCATCACTAACGGTTTTCATTAAATGCGTAGGTATAAAATTAATATTACAAAACCATTCTTACATAGAGCCAATATACCTCAGTTGTTTGTAGTTGTTAATTCATTATTTTCTGTTCAATTGACCTTTGATATGAACTTCGTGCGTTACAATTCAGAACAAGAGGTAGTTAACCACATTCATCAATAATTATTGGTATTCACAATAGTCAAAACCAACTCCTTTTCGAACATTTCATGCGAAATATCCTAAGTATTTGAAAATTGTCTTCACGGCACATTTTTATTACCAAGTGCATGCACAGTCCACATACTCAACCTCGAAATGCAGATAATCTTGAATCAAAAATATTTGTTTCATACACCTGTCTCTCATTATTTCAAGAATATGTCAACTCCAAATCCCGTTTAGCCTTCATACATATTTAAATTCAGAAGGAAAGAACTTAAAACTTTTATTCAAAAAAAGGCAGTAGGTATTTGAAGAATATAAGTTGATGGTTTTTCGATAACGAAACGTCTTGCATTAATAATAATGATAATAATAATATATTTAATCCAGTGAGATCATATTACATGATATTGGACATGTCAAAAACAAAATAGATATAAGTTATAAATACACATACATATATACATAAACACATTTAAATATAATTATTCACATTAAAAGGGACGGTAAAGAGGCCCTGAGATTTATAATATAAATAATATTAAAATATTCCTTCCTTGAATAAATTTGATCATAAAAAAATAGTCAATACAAAACATGAATCAAACATATTGACAATTTTCAACAATAACAATCTCAACAAGGGAATAAAAATTAAGTTTTTTATAACATTAAATTTACATATAATAATATAGATTAGCAAAAATTTTCAATTGTTCGTTATTCATATGACCATACTTATTGATGAAATGAGTAACTGCCAACTCTGCCAATCTGTCTCTATCGGTGCTATTTAGGGTGCTAGAACTGGCCTTCGTCAAAAGAGCTTGTCACTAGAAGTAATTTCTGAAAAATACAATTAGGTCAAAGTTTCTCGTCACAGCTGGGACAATATAAAAACTTATACTGCACAGAAACTTTTTATAGGTTTGCTTATGATGATATCAGTTTCAATGTCAGACGTTTCGTTATCGAAAAGCCATCAACTTATATTCTTCCAATTCCCCACTGCCTTTTTTCGAATGAAAGTTTCGTTAAGTTCTTTTTTCAGCATTCAAAAATGTATGATGACTAAACGGGATTTGGAGTTGACATAATCTTGAAATAATGAGAGACAGGTGTTGAAACAAATATTTTTGATTCAAGATCATCTGCATTTGGAGATTGAGTATGTGGACTGTGCACTTGGTAATAAAAATATGCCATGAAGATAATTTTCAAATACTTAGGATATTTCGCATGAAATGTTCGGAAAGTAGTTGGTTTCGGCGTATTGGGAATAACACTAATTATTGATGAATATGGTTAACTACCTCTTTGTTGTGAATTGTAACGCACGAAGTTCATAACAAACGTCAATTGAACAGAAAATAATGCATTAACAACTACAAATAATTGAGGTATAATGGCTATATTATGTAAGAATAGTTTTGTAATATTGATTTTATACCTTCGTATTTGATGAAAACCGTTAGCAGTGATACACAACAATGCGATCGAAAACAGAAAAATTTTTTTCGCCGTTATACACACAACAATTGAAAACGAAAATATTTTCAACCTACCTTCACAACTGGCCCATAAATGATCTGAATTTCAATTCTTCAGGAATAATTCAACCTCCATATTGCACTTCCTTAGTGGCACATCTGCACACAAAATACTATGACGAATATTACAACTTTGAGATTCGAACTCACCCCCTCAAACAGTCAGTCAAACGGAATACGATTACAAGATGGAAATCCCGGTAGCAGTTCTCGCTTTCGCGTGGGTTCGCAGGGTTTCGCGAGCTATGGCTCAAGCTTATTGGTTGACTGTATCACGTGCTTCCTCCAGATCTCTGCTAAAGAATTATATTTTTGAATCAAGAGGAACATGTTCTGAAGATGAGTCAATGTTGGCGTTCTCTAGGTTGAAGAGTTAGTATGTTCTGCTGCGATCAAATTCATTTCAAGAGAATGTATGTTAAGAAGCAAACAGCTCAATTAGTTTGAAATAAGAGTATATTCTTAAATTAGAAATAATTATTCTTCTCAGAAGAAAATTCTGTTCAAGAGTTTGTATATATTTGATTGAAGATATCCTTTTTATGTGTAGTCTAGGTTAGATTAAATAAAACCTAGATTAGTTCATTCATTTCATTTCATTTATTGTTTCTTACAATGTGTATGTATAACAACAAGTTTGGTAGTACAGTATTCGTTATATATATATAAAAAACTTCTTCTGAGAAGAAAAAGAAAATAGTAACCATCATACATGTATAGCAGTCCGATTCATAGCAATATTTTTCTAAAAGAAATTGCATGTTTCTTTTGAGCAGTCGTGGGTCTAGCTGATTGAATAGATCAACGTTGTTAATTGACTCAAAAAACCCACGCAACTGACTCACCCAGTTGTATCTTACGTCGTGAGATGGAATTGAAAATAGCCGGAAAAAACGTTTTTTCGGAAACCTGTCATCGGCCATTAATTGAATTTTTCTAAGCCAAGTAAGAGAGTTTTTGAAGACTGTTAGTTTGAATACCGAGAAACAGGTCAAATGAATGGCATGCACATATAACAACAAGGGATAGCATTTTTTCCCGCACTAGTGCGGGAAAGTGACACTTTCAAAACTAAAGCTCGGGAGAGTGGGAAAAACGTACAGTTGTAGAAAAATGTATTATTTAAAAAAAAAAAAATTTCTGAGGACTGACGTTATGAACCTGGTTGTTAGTATTCGTTTACGATTATTCGTGTAACATATTCCATCGATTATTGAGTTAATCTTCATAAATGGTCTCACCGAAGCCATTAGGATCCAAAACTGATCATTAAACAGAAACATTTTCATGTCGATTCGTATCCTGTTTATGACATTGAGCGGGTAGCCGATTAATTGACGAGCGCACATAAAAATTGATAACTGAATTACCTATAGGAAAGGGGTCCAATCAATGGAGACCATTTCATCGTCTAGAATTTGCAACTTTGAATGTAAAAATAATATTTTTCTAATATCATATAGGAAAGTAACATATATCGCCCTATCGAGTACCATGGAAAGTTACTTTCCGCTCATGTGCGGAAAGTAAATCGCACACGTGTGGATAAGCTGTCAGTTGCGTAATTTTAGATTTACCGCTTTAAGCTATTATAATCTTAATATTTGAGCTCAAAAAACAACGTATTTGAGCACAAAAAGACAACGTATTTGAGAGGTGTAATTTTTTTCATCTTCAAAATAAAATAGAAAAGTTGACAACGGTGGGATTTGATCCCGCGTACTATACTAATTGCAAGTTGGCTTTACCAACTAAGCTAAATTGCCACGTACAATATTGTTTGACATACATCTTATGATGGAATATTTCATATTTGTAGTAATAATTATTAGTTGTTGAAGTGCGATCTCATATACCGGGTGGCTACGGAAGTATTGCCTACGGAATATCCCAGTTATTGTATGAAGTAGGTTTGTGAAATTTGGAGCGTCGATATAATGACATAAGAGCTAGAATTTGAGCATATTGACATGTCGAAGTTAACTTCCGGTCTGACCGGAAGTAACATCAACTTTCTTATTTTAAATGGAAACCCTATTTTTTTTTCTTTTCGCTTTATTCAGCATTCAATTCCCTTTCTAATGACATATCACAAGTTGGTATCTAACCAGAAACTAGATCAGAAAAAAATTATTATTGAAATTCAACGAGTAGGCCGTGGAAGCAAAATGAAAGCCAAAAATTGAAAAGTTGGCTATGGAAACCATACGTCACTTGATAACAGTTGCTACTACTGTGATATTTTATTTTCATTCGTCGGCGCCAAAAAAAATATTGGAAAAATTGGGAAAAAAACAATACTCTGTAGGTCCATAACTTAAATAGGAACATACAACTTTTTCTTGCCTGTACTATTCAGCATAACCATTCCTTTCTAATGATATAATATAAATTAATTTTTTGAAATGAAATACCAAAAAATCCAATTATTATTATTCAAATAACAAAAAAACATATTTATCGAAAAAAAAAAAAAAATTCAAATTGATAGGATTAAAGATAAAATAAATTCAAAACAAATGTTCGAAATGCATTTCCTCAGCGTCAATACATTTATTGACTCTGGTGATATTTTCATGTAAAACGTTTCTCAACATTTGGGGCGTGATATCTTGGAAAGCTCTACGAATTTTTACTTCTAGCTCATGTAGAGTTGTAGGCTGTATGGAATACACCCTATTTTTAAGATGCCCCCATAGAAAAAAGTCGCACGGAGTAAGATCAGGTGACCTTGGTGGCCACCTGACTAGTCCATGGGTTGTTATAAGTCTCTCCTGAAAGCGATTTTGAAGATAATTTCTCGCTATTCTTGAATTATGCGCAGGTGCGCCATCTTGCTGGAAGTACATTCTCTCAGTTATTTCCGCTGGTAGGTTGTTAATGAATTCCGAAATTTCATTCGTTAAAAAATTAAAGTATCTCTCTCCGGTTAGTTGGCCTTGAAAAAGAATGGGGCCAACAATATGAGTTCCAACTATTCCTGCCCAAACATTCACACCAAATCTCTCCTGGAAGCCACCTTGTCGAAACCGGTGCTCCTTTTCTATCGCCCAGTACCTGAAACAAAAGACCGTTCACACTTTTAGCACTTTACACTTCGACTATCGACAATAAACCAAATAAAGTACAGTACCTACCTTGTATTATTCCTGTTAAATAATCCATTGTTGGTAAATCTTGACTCGTCCGTAAACAAGATATAATAGTTAAATAGGTGATTCTCAGCATTTTGTCGAAGAAACCAATTACATTATTCCAGGCGCCTTTCACCGTCATTTTCATACAAATGTTGATGCAACTGATACTTGAAGGATTTAAATTGATGTTTTTTCAAAATTTTCCTAGCAGTATCCTTACTTATAGCTAATTCGACGCCAATCTGCCTTGAGGAAATTGTGCTATCATATTGTACTAAAGCTAATACATTAATTTCAGTTTCCTCATTAATAACAGATGCTTCTTGGTCTTGTGAACATCAGGCTCAGTTCTTAATTTTTCTTCAAGCCTCTGGAAATACCTTCTTGATGGTTGCTGCCTCCCTGGATATCGCTCTAAATACAATCGTTCAGCGGCATAAGAATTTTTTAAACATTCACCATAAATGAGAAGCATGTCAATTTGTTCGGTTCGTGAATAACGGGGCATTTTTTGAATATTCCACAACTTGATTTCGATTTCCAAACCCTTTTAAAATGGCAGAATCAAAAACACTACTTCGAACGTCAAAATAATATGGATAGCAGCGTTCGTGAGAGCTCTCGTTTCTTTTTTGTTTCATTCCAAAATACATCTTAATCAGCCTACTTGTTAATATTTTGGTTCGAATGATTATTGCAATGGAATGATTATTCTGAATAGCACAAACATCGTCCATAGGTAGATATTAGAATATCTATGGACGATGGCACAGACCAAGTACGTTTATGTTCCTATTTAACCTAGAACCTACAGGATATAATTTATCATTCCACATTATTTTTAATGTTATTTTTGCGTATGGCGATAATCTGTTTTGTTATTTGAAGAATAATAATTGGATTTTTTGGCATTTCATTTCAAAAAATTACTTTCTATTATATCATTAGAAAGGAATGGTTATGCTGAATAGTACAGGCAAGAAAAAGTTGTTTGTTCCTATTTAAGTTATGGCCCTACAGAGTATTGTTTTTTCCCAATTTTTCCAATATTTTTTTGGCGGCTTTTTATAACGACGACGAATGAAAATAAAATATCACAGTAGTAGCAAGTGACGTATGGTTTCCATAGCCAACTTTTCAATTTTTGGCTTTCATTTTGCTTCCACGGCCTACTCGGTGAATTTCAATAATAATTTTTTTCTGATCTAGTTTCTGGTTAGATACCAACTTGTGATATGTCATTAGAAAGGGAATTGAATGCTGAATAAAGCGAAAAGATAAAAAAATAGGGTTTCCATTTAAACTAAGAAAGTTGATGTTACTTCCGGTCAGACCGGAAGTTAACTTCGACATGTCAATATGCTCAAATTCTAGCTCTTATGTCATTATATCGACGCTCCAAATTTCACAAACCTACTTCATACAATAACTGAGATATTCAGTAGGCAATACTTCCGTAGCCACCCGGCCAAAGAAAATATTTTGCATTTCAAAATAATTATTCAGAATCGATGAAGTTAGTTGAAATGGTTCTCAGTCAGCCTTTATCTTCGATTTTCTTCTCACATGTCAATGACATCGTTATTAATTGGTAAAATCATGGCGAGGTCGTAGTAATAATAGTGTTCATTACATCGATAAATAAAAATTCGTACTTTTGAAAGTTTCACTGAAATACGTAAACCTATTCTGGAGTTATGTGACTTTGAATGAGAGCTCAGAAAACTTCAAGAATTTTCACATTAGTCAATGTAACTTTTTTCCAGACCCAAGTTGAATGTGCGAGCATAGATATTTTTGTGTGGAATCATCTGACTAACTAAGTTTTGGAGGTCTCATATAGTTTCACTAAAAAAAAAAAATTTAATTTCTGTGTTGTCCCCATTACCTGCCAAGGATGTATACAAGTTTCTAGATTCTTCCAAAAATGATCAAAACATTTCAAAATGTATTCTCAATTTGATGAATTTTTTCAAATGCATTCGAGTTGTATCAGAATAGATTTCATTGTACTTTTCTGCATGTTCTGCTGATATAATTGTTATATCGGCCACAAATGATGACTCTACTAAAGACTATTTTAAAACATAAATAATCATTACTCACAAACTATACAAGATAGTTAGGTATGGGAAGAGCAAACTAATTATTTAGGTTTATGTCATATCTTTCCAAATAGGTGATAATATATAGGATGTTTCATTGAAAAAAAAAACTGAATATTAGTAATTTTTGTGAGCCCCTAGAAAGAACTTACATCTGAGCATCCATGTATGCTGAAACTGAGGTCCGATTCATCGGCACGATACTGAATGGTCTCAAACAGTTGGTACAAGAAAAAGGTATCCTATCTTTTCTTACACCGTGAACAGTTCTCTTATGAAAAAGGCTCATACTAACGAATCTTCAATGCACAAAATTTCGTGTGCCATATGAACTATGTTGTTGGTTGGATTCATAATAACTTTTATTTCTAGTTTGGAATGTGTTGCTTCGTTATTCAAGTCCACAATCCCAATCTTAATTTAATTTTCTTCCAAATGGAGCGACAAATAGTATTTGCCATTTGAAATAAATTGGCTGTGCCCATATATTACAGGACGGGATCATCGATGGAACATCACGATATAGTCTAGTCTTTCAGCTAATTGCTCCACAAATTTTATTTCCTCATTTTGAAAGGTTCACTAGATACACGTTTTTCCGTAAACTACTACAGCGACAATTTTTTTCAAGAAAACAAACATGTCAAAAACTATGAAAGGTAAGTTGAGATAACACAGGTTGTCAGAATTAGAAAGCCAATCGAACTATGTGAAAAATGTATAGGTTTCGGTTTAGACTAAGAAAGTTGGTACCAACTTTTGGTACACTCTGTAAAGCTGCAGGACTGAAAATAATTCAGACAGATCGTGATATGGATGTGTAGTGGGACCATAATGACATCAGAGTCAGGATTACCCATATTAATCATATAATACCATCCATATATTAGAAATATTGCTGTTATTTTATTCCACTGTTGGGTTAGAGAAAGTTTCAATAATTTTTTTATTCCATTCCTGATTTTTTTCAGATGTAATTAGTTCAGATGAAGTAGACAGCCAAGCCTCTATGTAAGTGTGAAAGTAATGTATCCGTGAATATACTACAACTCATACACCTACCAAAAAGAATTAATTAATTTAGTTAATCCCCACCCGATTATGTCTCATTTCAATTTGCTATTGGGTTGAGATTATATAATATGATCATTTGATAAAAATGAATAAACAAATATTGTCGACAGAAACTTTTTTCATGGATTCCGAATATATTGTCATCATTATGCGAAATCATTATGGAATATATATCTGATCTATATCCTGAGACACATTTTTTGGAAAAATTTTTATCTCTTCACTGGTTGGAACGACGCCAATTTCCTTGATTCGCTCGAATTGTTAACTCGGTTTCAATACAGTATCCACACCAATTTGAGAGTACACCCGCAGTTCTTTGTAACAAACCATCTCCCATCTAATAAAACACAATGATGTTAGAACGTTACGTTTCAATGAAAAGAGTTGTAAAAAGCTCTTTCCTCTTTCCTTCGTTTCATTTTGCTCTAGACTTGAACATACTCAGTCCGAATGAGTCGCTCAGTGAAAAGATTGGGTGAGTGAATCCAAGAAAGTGAACAACAAAAATCCACGTTTGGTGATGATTGTAATTGACACAAATACTATAAGTACATGGAAAACGGCATTTGACTCATGAATATTAAAACAGTGAATGATCATTCTAATAGATATTTAACAATTGAATTATGTGGCGTCTTTTTCAGTTTATATCATTCCTGAAACATACGTGTTTCCCTTTCATTTGTTTCTTCCCAGAGTATTTTCATCATTGTGACTCTGGAGGATGCACCAAAAAAAAAAAGAATTATTGTGAAGTTCCTGTTGCTAGTACTAGTTTGTGCAGTTTCATTAAAAATCTGATTTGTTGGATTTTGGGTCTAGTCTATAATTTGTCATTCCGATATAACAAATCTCTCACTATTCAGTTCCTGACATTCTCTTATACTTGCCTTCGGTTGCCTTTCAACAGTCCCTTTTTACT
Source organism: Chrysolina americana (assembly GCA_958502065.1). NCBI lineage: Eukaryota > Metazoa > Arthropoda > Insecta > Coleoptera > Chrysomelidae > Chrysolina > Chrysolina americana. Next base: position 71,441,766 of record OY293411.1, read on the forward strand.
TGAGAGTATGCGTACAGAGCAGCTGTGTGAAGATACCCTACCTATTTCTGCCTATCATATATGCGTGAAGCTTGTTCTAAATCATTTCAGTGGCCTGAATTCTGTGAAAGTACTCAAGACTCGCAACCAAATGTCAAAATCGGTCTATATATTGTTTAAAAACATTCATTTGGTTTTCTTAAAGATTTGTTTTCTATTTTTGAAAGTTTTATTCATTGAGTAGTAAAGATTCAATCTGCTTTGTATCATTGTTGATTTCCAATTCTTGTTTTCCATTTCTTTTATTCCTAAATATTTGTAATGTTCTACTTGTTCTATTTGCACTCCTTCAACTTGTATATTATCGTATTTCTTTTTTCTTCAGAAATCACTTTTGTTTCATTTCTGTTCATTCTCATCTCGAATTCTTCAAAAGATTTATTCCATATCTCCAGATTATTTTGTAGATTTCGTTCACTTTACGGCCATAATTATCAAACCACCTGCAAAAACACCCTCTCATATTTATTTTCTCTGTAGGTACCTATATCTACTCATGTATCATTTCTCACAAGTAAATTTTGAAATAGATCCTACTCCTAGAACATCAAAAGCTTTCTTCTTTATTTCTTTCTATCTCAGATTTATTACTACTACTAAAAGGCCACTTGATTACGAAATAAACTAGGAAGTGTACAAAGAAACGATCAGAAATCCTTACACCCACCTCGATAAACGAAGTTTCCGAAGAAGAGAGAAGAGAGCAACAAGAAGAAGGCAGCTGCTGCCAATAGAGGAATATATATAAAACTTTATTAGCACAGTGCTCTTCATTACAGTACAATCAACAATAATTACAATAAGTCAATAAATAAAAACATAGAACTCAGACACATAGATTAGGTCACATTTTATGATAAAAAATATATACATATATATAAATATGCAGATAACTATCACTGAGTAATTTACGGTTCACTCCTTCCTAAGTTAGTAATTTTCTTTAACGAATAAAACACACGAATATTTAAAACTATCAAGTGACACACATCTCTCCATTTCACAAAGCAAATCGTTGAACAAGACTAGACCATTTGTAAATAAAGTATCACAGAAAACATTTCCAGAATTTATATAAAAATCGTTTGCTGCTTGCCTTCTTGTATTGTAACAATGTACATCTTGAATATAATTCAGCTCACCTGATAAATATGAAGGTAACATGATATTTTTCAATTTATAAACGAAAATCAGTGTATTATATGAAACTCTTTGTTGGATTTTCATTGATTGTAGTGTGTTCAGCATTGTTGTGATTGGTGTACGCCTTTTACAATTCATAATCGCTCTCATTGCACGATTCTGGATTTTTTGCAGTGTATTAATGTGTTCATTACTTAGGAAACTTAGTAAAGTGCCAAAATAATCGATATGCGGTGCGATAATTGACTTGTATATTGTTAGTTTAGTAAAATGAGACACTTTATCACCAAGTCTGTACATGAAACCAATTTTTCGCGCCATTTTCTTTTTAATATAGTCACAGTGACTGTTAAAATTTAGTTGGTTATCAATAATCACTCCCAAATACTTGAACATTTTCACTTCTTCAATGCTTTCCCCGTTTAGTTGAATGTTAAATACTATTTTATTTTCCTTAATCATTTTTATATTTGCTTTCGAGGATATAATCATGAATTTCGTCTTCTTAACATTAATTTTGAGTCCATTATCACAAATCCAGTTGAATATATTCTGAAGATCTTCGTTCAAGAATTTTTCCAGATTATTTCTTTCACCAGAGAAGTTAAGTAGGGTATCATCCGCAAAAAGTTTCAGCTTACAATTTTGGACGTGATGTATAATGTCATTTATAAATAAAATTGGTCCCAGTACAGACCCTTGTGGTACTTCAAGCTTAACGTGTTCTTTATTTGAGTATGTGTTATTGTATCTAACAAGTTGTTCTCTGTTTTGTAAATAACTCTGACACCAATCAAAAACCTTCCCGCCGATTCCATATTTGTTTAATTTTTTTAAAAGTAATTCTTTATTTATAGTTTCAAATGCCCTTTGTAAATCCAAGAAAACCACCCCTATGATTTTCTTATCATGAATGTCTACTTTCCATTTGGATATCAAAAACTGAAGAGCTGTTTCACAAGAGTGACATTTTCTGAAACGTGATTGTTGTTCAATTAGTATTTCATTTGCACTGATGAATTCAAGGAGTTGATCTTTGACGGTAAGCTCTAATAATTTCTCAATAATCGGTAGATTGGGCGATGTTCAGAGGCAAATTGGGTATTAGTTACTTTTGGTATCGGAATCACTGTAGATATTTTCCATACATCAGAAAAAACCCCAGTAATCAACGATGAATTTATTGTATCAAGGAATCTATTTCCAATTATGTCAAAAGCCAGTTTAACTATGGTACGATTGATCCCATCTCTGTCACAAGAGTTCTTTTTTAACGATGAAACAAAACTTTTCAATTCCTGCATTGTGATACTTTTGAATGATAGAAATTCATCTGCACTTTCTGGAATTTTACTTATTGTATTATCGTATTCGTTTATTGGAGTGATATTTTCAACAATATTATTAATGCTATCGATGAAAAATGAATTGAAAGCGTCTGAAATTTCCTTGTCGGAATTTACTTGTGTCCCCTCAAATATAATTTGTTTTCTAGTTTGATTTATTTTTCCACCTACCAATTCCTTCAGTGATTTCCACATTGCTTTGAGATCATGTTTATTTTCATAAATTTTTTCTTCATAGTACTTTTTACTTTCTTGCTTGCTTATATAATCTGTCCCTATTTTGTATCTCTCCTATTACCTCATCTGAAAACAACACATTCCATTCAAAGTAATTGAAAGTTTTATATTTCTTGAAAGGCACATGTATATCCAGACAAGAGATTAAACATGAAAGTAGATTGAGTGCTAGAATATTGCTATCTACTATATTGGAATTCCATAAGGACTCGAGTAGGGAAAATTGAAACTCTACTTCATTGAAAGTTTTGAAGTTTCTTTTGATCAAAACATTTTCTCTATCAGGCTCAGCATTTCATTTATCATCATTAAGTGTAACAAGTATATTGTGATGGTCTGCTACATTGGGAATATTATTAACTTCATAATTTAAGGTTTTATCATTACTTATTAAATAATCAATGAGGGTGGAGGAATTTTTAGTAACTCTGGTAGGTTCCTCAATCAGCTGAAATAGTCCCATCTCATCAATTAATTGTTTAATTTTCACAGCATAGGTATTATTGGTTAAATTCAAATTGATGTTGAAGTCTCCAACAATTATTAGGGTACTTTTACTTCATAACAATTCCTCTAGTGTTTCTTCAAAAAATTTCAAGAAATCGGCATGAGAGCTGTTTGGTGAATGGTATAATACACACAAAGTGAATGCTATATTGTATATACTGAATTTAATGGCTAGTATCCAAGTATTTGTATCGAATACAGTGTTTAATATTACTTGCATTTCAATGAACTGTCGAATGTATATTGTCACGCCACCAGTGTGCCTACTACTTGAATTACATCTTATCATACTATAGCCTCCTATTTCGATTTCATGATCTTCAATGTCATCAGTTACATGGGTTTCAGATAAGCAAACTACAAGAGGTTTGTAACGATGAATACAATAAGTTAAATTATCAAAATTCTTAATCATACTCTGACTATTTACATAAAATAATTTAATTGTTTTTATTTTGGAACCGAGTTCATGATCTAAGTTTGAATTTGTTCTCCTTTCTTTCTCTCTAAAAAATTATTTGCTCTTACATCTGGTTCAGCATTCATTTCATACTTGGAATTTATTTGAATAATATTGATTTGTGATTGAGTGTTTTCCTGAACTTGCTCCTATAGTATACGGATAAGGCTTCTACTGAGATACAATTTTGCTACTTTCTTCAGATTGTATCCATTTCCAGCATAATTTGACTTCCTCATTATATTGTTGCACTCAAAAAATAGAGATGTGTGATAACGATGTTTTGGATCATGTAACAGTTGGAAAAACTTTAGGTTATTTTGATATATTAAATGATTTATGTTGGGGATATCATATCTATACGGTTCTGTCACAATTATCGTTCGTGTGTGTTCTAATTTTTCAAGAAAATTCTTTGTTAGGTTGAGATTTAATTTATTTGGCCATAGAATAACCCAGTCATTACTAGAAAAATTCGTTGAATTTGTGATTGCGGTACTAACAAGTTCATTATCGTCTGCAAATGGTTTCACTACAGCCTGTACGTCATATCCTAGTATTCTGTTGGATATGTAACGTGCTATATCTTTCCCATGTACACCCGAGACCATCAATATTTTTGCATTTATTTGATCCTTTGGTTTTGTACTTTTTGTTAGGATGGTAATAGGTTCAGTGTATGCCACCATATCTTCCTCTCTTTTTTTATTAGTTGAGTCATTTGATTCTCCAAGGTGGTTTTGTATACCGTTTGATTGCTTTAGTAACTTATTTTTCGGTTGTTTCTCCCCGTGTTGCCTCTTCATATTGAAATTTTCATTTCTTAACTTTTTTAGTTCATCACTATGAAGCTCATTTTCTGTAGTCAGTGTTTCAATAGATGTTAACATCTCTTTGTTCACAGATTTGAGATCTTCAATAGTATTTTCAAGTTTTTTACACTCAACTCTAGTTTCCTTCAACTCATCTTGCATGACACTATTCCTCTGTGATGACTCTACTATTATTGATTTCAACGATATAATTTTGTTCCACACCTATAACCTCATCTTGGAATTCAGTTGATGCCCTTTTAATTCTAGTGATAAAAACATCTTTCTCTTGATTTTCATTCTTCAATTTTTGAATTACCTCTATTAGATCCTTGACCTCTTCATCTTCATCTCTTTCCATTTTATTGATTTGATTTTCTGTTTCTTTAATTTGGTTGCTTAGAAAGTCAATTTTTTTCTCCATATTTTCTTTATCTTCTTCTTCATTTTTCTTCTTCATTACACAACTTTTTGAGCATAGAATTTTATGAGCTTCTACTTTCACCATATATTTTCTATTTTCCCAACAACCAGGATGAAAAACATTTAGATACTGTTTACAATAAAGACTTGGACAATCTTTAGTCTTACAACATTTGAATGGTGCAGTCATTTTTTCCAATTACTTTGATACACTTTAATCAGTATCACAGAAGAATGTATTTCAGTACGTCACTGGAAAATAATCTCAAACATTATCTTTCACTAAGGAAGAAAAAAAATGTAACAAGAAGCAAGAATTCTGATCTTCCCAGCGAATGGTTGATTTTTTGCAATTTATCACGTTCTGTCACGTTAAAAACTTAGTTCCTTTTATTCAAATTGCATCTTCTTGATAATCGCACTGGCTTAACTCATTTCACTATTTTGTTCCTTTTTTTGTGATGAACATTTTGATATCCATTTTTTTATTTTTCGAAGAAATGATCCACTATGAAAACGTATTTTGTCGCACAACTTAGTGCCTGCCGGTAGAACGAAACGAACATAGTGTAATGAAAGAACCAAAAAGAAAAAATAAAGTAGCGCAGAAGGGAATAAAATCACCCCAAGTTAAAATTAGTGAATTTCAAGATATTGAAACGAAGGGATCAGAATATGACGAAAGTGTGCTGATGTTTGTGAAGGATGATGATGATGAACTGGACCCTGTTAATCCAACTAGCACAGCGAATTTCTGCCTGGTTTGTTGCGAATTCGGGAAGGATGGATAATATGGTCTAGTTCACGAGTTTGATTTCGTCAAAAACTTAGGCTGGACCACCTAAATCTATGATTTTTTGGTTAAGAAGGAAAATTGCGACCGACAAATATTGTACAAATGTACCGAAAATGTTTATAATTTTAATTTAGAGGTGAAAATTGAGCTAGAAATGTGTAGCGGCTTTAGCGGGCGCGTCAACCGAATCAGAATCTGGATCAAAACAAATTATTTTAAACGATGAAGTATAAATATTAAGGTATAAAAAAATTAATGACTATCTAAACACAAATAAACAATAATTCGTCAACAAACAATTTTTAACCCAATTTTTCAATCGGCTATGCTTTTGTTAATTAGTTGATTTTCACCAGCTGTAAGTTAACATGAAAACGTTGATTATTTCAGACCTGTCAACCAAGATTTTTTTTACTTTCTGGAACTACTCTTGAAAGGGTTCAGAAACGATCCCTGTTGAAAAAATTTCAAAGAAAAATTTAGATTTTTCACTTCTTTATTAACAATCAAAGGTATTAAAAAATAAAGGATGTAGGTAAATCAAACCAATCAAGGAAAGATTTTTTTAAAATTATTTTGATCATTTTGTTTTCTTATCACTGAAAGCTATATAGCTATATTCATTATTTGAATATTTGTCATAAACAAGTGCCTTGTTAATAAGACTTTTGAAATTACTTCACTGTGAATCTAATTCTTGATGAAAATTAATGATTCTGAAGAAAGAAATAATTTCCTAAGGATGATTAATTGCAAAAAACGCATTTGTTTCATTATTGTTACTAAATATTAATTTTAAAGAACCATTTCTCTATCATCATTTGCTTACCACGTTCCTTCATTTTCGGGAAATAAAATTTTTCAATTGAATTTTCATTTGTTTATTCAAAAAACAATTTTTCATAAGGAAATGAACTTTTGTGTGATATTTTTTTTAACTAAAAAATATTATGGAAACTATACGGATTCTTTTAATTGAGATTTTTTTTTTCAATTTTTTAAATAATTTTTAAACATATTGTACTCTTGGATTTTTCAATTCTTTTATGTTTTTCCTATTTTTTGAAGTTACGACAAGACAATTTCAATTCTCTTTTATTCTCCATTAATCAGTGAATAAATTCAGCTTACAACGAAAGCTCTAACTCAACTGTTCATTATTTTTTTAATTTTCTATATTATTGCCTCGGAATGAAGTTTTTTCGCTTTGCGTCGTTCGGGTAACAGCAGTCGATTGCGGGAAAGGTACTCTTTCCATACTTGTTAGGATAAAAACTATTTCAATTCACATTGTTTACCTCTGAAATACGATACCTACCCCTCTTTAACAACCCTTCTATGTTTCACCGTTTACAAGATCCCAATGCATAGACACGAGTTTGTATAGCCCTGTGCCAGATGCGTTAGACGAATAGTTTGAATTGGACTGCTTTTATATAAAAAAAAATATCAGTTTTTCGCTACCCTGCGCAAAAGTATCCTCAAAACCCAAGCAAAGAGAGTTAATTTAAGAATGTGTATAATCACGCTTTGACAATAGTGGTTTTGTTTATGTGCGTAGAATTCCCCCAACTTCCCCTCTATCAAAGAACTTTATAAGATTTTGTAAGCATAATTAAGCCAGTTTGTCAAATTATATCCATTTCTGTACGATGTCAAAAACCGTTTAATAAAAATTCAACATTGCCTTCCATTGTGATATCTACTCATCTTACACAAGTCAATCATTTTTGGGACAGTAATATAGATATTTCCATCGGAATAAGCCTTCAAAATTGAATAAATTTCTGCCAATGAAAATTTTCATAAAGTCAGCATTTTATTTTATATCGCTAACGACGTTGTTATCGGCTGAAAAAAGGACGGTTCGTCCGTTTCACAAAGAAATAAGTGATTTTATCATCGTCCGAGGTCCTGAAGGGTGAATTTATCGAAGGCAGGCACTTTGTGAGTATTATTCAAAACATTCTTTGATCACTTCGGTATTTTTATCTCACTAGTTTCGGATCAAAATAGAATAATTTTCATTCCAGAAATAGAAATAATTCTGGGATATGGGGCGTTGATAAAAACAAAAAATATATTGTTTTCGAGAATGTTTTTCAACGGAAAATTAATACTGAAGATTATTTCAATTGCATTTTCAAGGAATGTTCAAGTCGTTGATTTATGAATTAGGCAGTTCCGTATAAGTCATCAATCCAGCAAATAAAATGTGACATCTATTAGAGTACTTCATTTTAACCAACACTGGGAATCATGCACAATGATATAATAATAATAAGAGCGATAGCCGTTACCGACTTAGGTTATATCCTTTCTACTCCCATTCATCCACAGTGTATATAGGCTACTATGGAAAACATTCCAGAAAACAACCACTCCTCTATGTACTACAACGACAGGTATTGAATTATATCAAATGCATAGTTATGAATTATTCCTCATTGAAGATGACACGACTGCAAGCGCCGAAAGTACGAGCGGTATCGATAGAAGAACCCGATCAGCGATCAATCGCAGCTAGTTCTTTCGAGAAGGTTCTGGAAGAGATTAAATCTTTGATAAGCGGAATGAGCACCCAGAAGAACAGGGCTTGCTATAGATGTGGGAAATTGGGCCATCTTATTAGAGACTGAAGAGTAAGAATGCCGCCACATTCGCAATCACCTATGAGGACAAGATCTTCCAGCGAGTCCTCAAGTGGGCGGCAGGAAAACTAGAATTAGCCAGCATATCGGGGCGCATGCCCCCAGGGTCATCCCTATTAACAGGCTGAGAAGAACAACCGATAGCCTTACCATTTCAGGAAAATTGAACGAAATAGACGTCATATGTACCATAGACACCGGTGCTGCAGTTTCGTTGGTACGCAGTGACATTCTTTGGCCAGAAATCATGAAACCTATCTCTTCAAACCTTGTGCTTCGAACAGTCACTGGTGAAAACGCACCAATTCAAGGAGAAGCTGAGATTACACTGATTCTTGGGTGACTCACCATCACAAATACAGTGTACGTCGCAGATATAGAAGACGAATTTTTACTTGGGATGGACTTGATCAGTGACTACGGGTTTTCATTTGACAATGAAGAGAGGATCATGAACTTTGGAGAAGAAGAATTTGTCCTCACAACTCCAACAGAGAGGATAATATCTGTGAAACTGCGATCAGTGAAAACCGTGAAAATTCCGGGATTTACGGAGAAATTAGTTTATGCTACATTAGATGGAGACCCTCGGTACAGCGTTGGGATACTACAGCCATGTGTTGAATCACCACCCAATTTGGTTCTTGCACGAGCCCTAGTAAAGACAAAACACGCTATTCCTGTGAGAGTTGCCAACATGTATCCCGAAGAAATAACAGCTAAAGTAAGCGATACCATTGGAATCTGTGAACCTATTTCATGACCTATTTCATGGGTAGCAAACTATGATTCAAGTGACCACCAGGAAAGAAAGGAAGCCTCAAAGAGTGTTATGACAATTCTTGAAATATCATTTGAACACTTTTCGACAGAAGAATTGAGAGCTGCTAAAAATTTCATCAGAAGTGAAAGCGACATCTTTGATACAACAACAACAGGAAGAACTAACCTGGTCAAACACAGGATCGATACTGACCAAGCCCATCCGATTCGTCAACCACCAAGAAGAGTTCCATTTGCCAAACAACAAGAGGTGGAAGAGCTTGTTGACAAGATGATGAAAGATGGTGTGATTGAAGAATCATCGAGCCCTTGGTCTGCACCTGTTGTGTTAGTTTCTAAGAAGGATGGATCCACGAGATTCTGTGTGGATTATAGAAAATTGAATGATGTTACGAAGAAGGATAGCTACCCTCTACCAAGGATTGACGACACATTAACAACTTCAGCAGGTTCACGTTGGTTCTCAACCCTAGATCTGAAGAGCGGATATTGGCAGTGGGCATACATGAAGACGATAAGGAGAAGACAACATTTTCAACAGGAAGCGGACTTTATCAGTTTACTGTTATGCCCTTTGGATTGTGCAATGCTCCAACAACATTCGAAAGACTTATTGAGCTGGTCCTGCGTGGGCTCACTTGGAAGACTTGCCTAGTATAGCTCGACGACGTTTTAGTCATGGGAAAGACATTTGAACAACTTCTGCACAATTTGAGAGAGGTACTCCAGCGATTCAGGAATGCCAACCTTAAACTGAATTCTCAGAAATGCTCATTGTTCCAGAAAGAAGTGGATTTTTTGGGCCACACAGTGTCATCAGACGGCATCCGAACAGACGAAAGGAATATACAGACGATCCGAGACCTAGAGACAAACATGAAGTGAGGAGTTTCCTAGGTCTCTGCACCTACTACCGTCGTTTTGTAGAAGGATTTGCTGATATTGCGGCACCCCTACATAAGTTGACAGAAGACCGAGTCAAATTCGTCTGGTCCAACGAAAGTGAATGGGAATTTGGAAAACTGAAAGTTGCTCTATGTTCCAGTCCGATTTTGAGTTTTCCACGTCAAAGAGGCCTGTTTGTTTTGGACACAGATGCCAGTGATAATGGGATTGGAGCTGTACTATCACAAGAGCAAGATGGCCAGGAAAAAGTAATTAAGTTTAACAGCAAGGCACTGACCAAACCAGTAAGAAATTATTGCGTAACAAAGAAGGAACTACTGGCAATAATCAAGGCTGTAGACCACTTCCACAAATATCTATATGGAAGAGAGTTCCTCATTAGAACAGATCATGCAGCATTGAAGTGGTTACTCGAGATGAAGACCACTGAAGGACAAGTAGCAAGGTGGATTGAGAAGTTGAACCAGCATCACTTCAAGATAAATCATTGACCAGGACGATTACACAACAACGCAGATGCCTTGTCCAGAAGACCTTGTTCGGATACGAACGTCGCGAAGGAATCAACCAAGTGAGATTAATGGTTGACGACAATTGGACCACAACGAAAATGAGGCAGGACCAAGAAAGTGATCCAAACATTGCAGATTTTCCGATGACGAATGATGCCAACAAATACATCCTAGTTACCATGGATGACTTTAGCAAATGGGTTGAATCTTATGCCTTGCCTAATCAAGAAGCATCCACAGTTGCAAGAGCTCTGGTGGATAGCAGTCTGATGGTATGGTTGAAATGTTCAACAAGACTATGGAAGAACATCTTTCCAAAGTAGTAGAGGAGCACCAAAAGACCTGGGATCGACATCTTCCACTATTCTTGATGGCTTACAGGGCCTCTGTGCACGAGTCCACAAAGCTCACTCCAGCCAGCATCATCTTCGGGAGAGAACTTCGGTTGCCCTGTGACTTGGTGTTCGGATCACCAAGTTCTGAAGAAAAATAGGTACAGGATTATGCAGACGAACTGCGAGATAGCTTGAATGGGATCCACGAATTTGCAAGAAAAATATTGAAGATAACTAGTGACAGAATGAAGGCTCGATACGATCTTAAGGCTACTGGTGGATTCAAAGAAGGAGATCGAGTGTGGCTGTACAATCCTCGTCGTAAGAAAGGATTTTCTCCAAAATTAACACCATCTTGGGAAGGACTATATACGATAGTGAAAAGAATAAACGACGTGGTCTATAGAATTCAACGCAGCCCGAGAGCGAAAATGAAGGTCGTTCACCTAGAAATACTCAAACGTTATAATGGAGACAACGACACATTGTTTGATCGGGACGATCAAAATTGAGGGGGGGATAATGTTACGAGATTGATAAAAATGCCCCTATCTACGCCGCTGAGAGATCCATGAAAAACAAATCGCATACAAATGTGTTGACGAAGCGCCGCAGGTATTTAGGTAATCGAGCAGTTCTAAGAAGTGATTATTTGGACGGCCTTCTGTCCCGAGTATTCTAAGATCCAGTCGGCACAAATGTACCTGTATAAGCGAGAGAGATCACTGGGATGAAGATTAAGAAGATTAGAAAGTGATAATAAGCAGATTTTGAAGAAGTATAGAAGTGTTTGGAATATTTAGCTAGTTGTATTGTTGTATAGATCTAAGTGTTTTATTGGTCAGTGAAGTGTTGTATGTTTGTTTATTGTTAAGTTAGAAAATAAACAGTTTAGTAGTGTGCTCGGCCTATTATTTAGCAAAAACATAACATCATGAACAAAGGAGTTATGCTATTTCGAAAAGTCCAATTACATTTTTGGTTCACAATCCTAACGCCGTTTGCATTATTATTATTTTTGTGTCTAGATGGTGATATAGGCGTTTAGAGTTCGATGGCTTCAATATAACACGCCTTGGATGGTAAACGCTATTTACGATTGAGATACATACGTAATTTTATGCACAAGCCAGTAGTATTTCACTTAATTATAATTTGCAACGAAAGTAATTTTAAACTTATCTTACAAAATTATGATTATATCTGCACCTCATAAGGTAAACTTATTTCGTTATCAGCATATTGAATGAATTTATTGATATCATCCCTTGATAATACTTTAGGTTTCTTTCCTCGGTATCCGACGCTTTTATTCTTAATGAGCGGGACCAATTTTGAAAACTTCCTTATATCAATATTTTCCTTGACATTCAATGTACTTTTCAACATTGAATAGACACTTCGTAACGTAGGAGGTTTTATGATATTTGGTTTTTCCTCAAAATAGCATATAAGCACATTTTCAGAAACCATTCTTACATGATTCTTGTCGCACCATTTACGAAATTGGACATATATTTTCTCATATACTAACTTGGATTTGGGAGGTAACATATAAGATACTATTGAATTTGATTTTTCAGATATATCTGATGGGGTATCACTACCACTATCATAATCAAAAGCCATCTTCTTGAAAATAATTCGAAGTTGAAGCAACTGCGAGCAAACACAGTCAAACCAATCACGAGGCGTGGCAACAAACCGTTTCTGTAGTAACGACAAAGAAAGACTACTGGATGCTGTGAAATTGTATTGGAAGTACGTGTATGGAAAAGAGAAGTATCATTTGGTTATTCTGGACTTATTTTTTTCAGACAGGAAAAATTTTTAATACGATTTTACCGAAAACATATATTTTCAAAGCGATAACTTATCGGGACAAAAAACCACGTCAAGATGTATTGGAAGTATTTATTTTTAATATATTTCAGATGATGTAAAGTCATATTCACACTTGTACAAAAAATGTTTGTATTTCGTGTTTTCATGGCATATTCGGCGGTTTCGGCCAAAAATTAACACTTATTTGCCATTAAAGAAATACTCATTTTACGCACTTGATTAAAAAATAACTATTTCCTCACATTACGTCTAGAAGATGAATAATAATAATTTCTATTTTCCTTTGAACATGTTTAGAAGTAATAGAATGAAAAAGATAGTAGTAGAAGCGTTGAACTATAAAAAATAACTGATCGTTGACAACATAAGAATATTTACAAAAATAAAAACAGAAAACATCTCAACTGAGCTACCCTATTAGAAAGAAGTATTCTGCTAGTGAGTAGAGACATATTTCAATAAGAAAGTATTTCAAACTAGATTCGAACTGATTGAGTCTTTTATAGCTCTTGATGAAGTTAAAAATTTTGGACTCCAGGTGTGATTGAGAGTTGAGGTTACTTTCACTGTATTTGTGAGTTGTCTAGATGTCAATCTCGTATATTGCTAGCTTGGAGTGTACACCGACCACCCGAGGTGGTGCTGTAGGTTTACCGGGTTTTTCTACAGCTGAAAAGTGAATACGCCACCAAAAATCAGTCGCTCCGGAGCGCCACGGCAAATAATAATAATAGCCGTCCTCTACCCGCACAGAGTATGCCTTTGGGTACACTCAACGAGTGTTTATGAAGGAGTATTATTATTATTATTATTATTATTATAACAGAATTCCCATCAGTTAATAAATATTTGTTGATAAAAGTTGCTTCCATTTTTGGAGTGCGGGCATAAAGAACCTACAAAAATAATGATCGACCAGATTCGATATTCAGGGAAATCATTGTTAGTCAGCATAACAGAATAAAAAAAGAAAGTAGACAGAATCCTTATGATTGTGGATGGGAAGAAATCGATGACCAGCTTTCTTTGACTTTACAGAAAATATCGTTTGTTTCGACCAACTGAGAATAAAGACAAAAGATTTTCTGTGTTTTTTTAACATGAAAATAAGTGTTCTACTCAAATATTTGCAAAAACATGTTTGGTCAAATGCCTCGAAATATTGCAGTTTTTTTGGGACAACCCAATGCTAGTAGAAACACGGGACATTTTTTTCGACGTAGTTCAGCCTCTCTTTCAGCTAAAGCAAATGAAAACCTGACCAACGCTTTTGTAAGAAAAATTATCGCCAACAAAATTATGTGAAGGGACTATGATATATACTCATCATAAAAAAATAACCGCTCATGAACGAGCTAGTACAATTACTAGAGAAAATAAACATTTTATTCAAGATTCAACAGAACATTTACCGGATTTGAATATTTCAAATTGTAATAACTGCATTATTTTATTTGAAATTTTATTAAATGAACTATTTGTAGTATTATTTTCATGTTTAATAAATTATGTCGATGTGTTTGTTTGCTTTTGGGTTTAATATTCAAAATTTTCATATGTACATGAAGGCAAAATCTATAAAAAACTACTCTACTGTCTGCAAGTGATAAAATGATACGTACTGACAGATCCGTACAAAAAAGTGTACTTACCGCCCGCTTGTGCATGCAGAATTCAACAGACGATTACATTTATTTATTACTATGGCAACGCATGCTCACCAGTTGGCAGTGTTAATCCAACGTTAACAGACAGCTTTATGCAATCAGCCCCTAGACTAACAAATATTTGGGAATGTTGTGGATGTATTCAGAAGAAATGCATTTTTTGCCCCTAAATCCCACTTTCGACGTTTTCATTCCAACAAGCGAGACCTTATATAGGATTTGAGGAGATTGCGGAGTTTTCCTTTCCGGTTTACATTGGATGAAGATTGGCATTCATCCGAGCCAGATTTTATTGAAAAAGACGAACGCATCTCTAGGCTATTTACAAAAGATATGGGCCAAATCAGAGTTGTGCTTGCATATTCCTAACGCTTTTCGAATCAGTGAAATATAAAGTAAAATAATATTATAAATTTGGTTATTATCGAACTGATTTTATAATTTTCATAAAAAAGCAGACTACTGAAAGATGGGTATTTATAAATAGCACAATACATCACATCGGAGTTGAGTGATATTGACCAGTTGAGAATGATTTTGCTCTCGTGAATACTTTACTCCTACATGGTGTTTTCTGTTTCAGCTGTTACCATTTGGACAAGCAATCTTACCCCCGAGTATTATGGAGTATAACAATGCCCCTCTCCACCTCCCAAAAGCACGTGAGCCGTATCTATTTTATTCCAGGAGCGTGAAGAAGTAACGGGCACGTAAGTTGCAATCAGTTAGTTACTTCAAACCAATTCATGGACCCCGATATTTGCTATTAGCTTTTCCTAGGGTATTACATCTTCATCGAATATTATCGTCCAGTCTCTGTATAAAAACATCAAAAACCCACGCATAAGCTTCACGAAAGGCCTTAACTCTGCGCGATTCAGTCTCGTAGGATTTATGGATGTGCCCTCTGATATTGCGGGGGCTGTTCCAAGTGTCTCCCTCTAGGAGATCAGGAGTCGGAGTGGTTGCAACAGAGTTACGTACTGACAGAATAGGTAGGGTTACAGAAGCCTCACTCACCTCAATTCATTGTTTTAAATTTTAATGCGCATTTGCGGATTTGTGGTAGTTTCTCAATCAAAGTTAACCCACAGAACAGATACTATTTATGTATATTGTGCGCCAACCTTTCTATTTATGGTATTTGTCATTTCGTATTTAGATATGCTGTGATTCAGTCAGTTTTTATGAACCAACCTGTGTTATATAACAGTTTTGAATGACAATTTCAATTAATATGAAAAGTAAAAGTTGAAGCCTCTACAAACGAGCTGGCTAAATATTCTTGAACGGAGGCAAAAGCCAATTTCATTCCATTCTTAATTTGATTCCTTTTCAGAGCTTGCATCTGATGTTGACTCAGATAACTTAAGGTACAATATTGGGCATGTTCACGATATCTGAATAATCATCATCAATTTCTTCTCCGTCTGTCAATGAGTCAGAAGGAGAAGGAGTTATCACGATGTCTAGACTTCTCTTGTTTTAAAATTGTTGTTTAGAAATTAATCAAATTTGTTGTTTCAAAATAGTTTTTTCTGTTAACTAGCTGTTCAAACTAGACTCCACAAAATCAATTGCTGTTAATAAGTTTAAGATAGTGTGGTGCCCCGGGGTGTTGGTTGTTTAATATAATTCTGGGATTTTACCTATACAAGAAGGAGGAATGTACTAAACAAGTAGGTAAAGTATATACCAATCGTACCTGCACTAAAGAGGATCTAGCAGACTTCCAAGTACAGCAGAGAAGTATACCCCGATAAGGGATAGAAAGCTATACGTTACGCATCCACAGGAAAGGATCCACATCCTGGACGTCAATATCACTCTCTAGGCATTATATAGATTGGCTTTAGAGAACTAGAAGGAGAAGTTCATTACTTTTTAACTGGTGACTTTACGGACACCTGGGACATCAGTGATAAAGTCAATACACAGACCATACTTCTGTTGTTATAGTAGATACTTTTCTCCATAAACTTACACTATAATCAATCACTGTTCAAGACAAAAGTGGACACAAATGGGATTTTTCCAAAGATTTTTCAGATGGCAACAAACGGAGTTTTCCAACTTTCATGGTGGCTTTGTGAGTGAAGGAAGCATCCCGCTGGTGAAGGGGCTGTACTTGAGGAAAGACCGTTATCTAAGCACCTTTTTCTATGAGTTTCAGATTCAGGATTCACATAGATGCAAAGCAGGATTCCATTTTTAGGTAAAAGACATCGAATTCTATAAATCGAAGCGGTAGTTATGGAATCCATTTTTTACTATCAATACCAGGCCGAGATCCAGGAGTTGGCAGTTCGTCTGAAACCTTCAAGCAGACCACAACTACGGTTGAACCTGAACTTAAATGGTAAGAATAATTTTCCTTGGGGCATTTGAAACTTTGTTCAATTGAATATAACGTTTTATTTACATTCAACATTTTTGAACTACTGATACGAAACGTAAACGGTCACAGAACGTAAACTGTCACAGAGCGTGACAGAACTATAGGTTTCTCAATAGCGATGTTGTCATGATACGTTTATGATTCCGACGTCACCTTTGAACAAAGCGTTCTTTAGAAGAATTTACAGAATTGACAATGACTTCTTGAGTTTATTTGTGAATATAATATTGTTTTATTTCAGGATAATTTGAATTATAATTATTAACCTTGTTCATTTCTATGAATGTTTCTAATATAGTTTTTTTACAGGTTTATTTCAGTATTAGAGAAATAAACACACCAATACGATCTCCGGAACTACGCCGTTGAGACAGTATTAGAGGAATAAACACTCACACATTCCAATAATATGATCTCCGGAACTACGCCGTTGAGACAATATTAGAGGAACACACTCTCACACTCTGCTAATATAATACTTTTGATTACTCTGCAGAACTCAATAATAAACCATTACTTGTTCGGTTGTTTTGTTCTACTTCATCAGAGTATTAGACTAGTTAAACTTAGTGGGATATATTTTAATATAGTTTTCTTTCACAGGTACTGGGAATAACGGAAAGATGGAGTCACCTACATGATCAGATGGAACACCAAGGATATTATATTTTTATAGTTATCTTTCACAGGTACCAAAACTGACAAATAGATGAAGTCACCAACACGATCGGGAGAATTACTTCTAGATCAAGAGGCTGCACAGTGCACAGGTTCAGAGTTCAGACTTGCAACTAAGCATCCAGATGATCTAGAACATAAATTATTCACTATTCCTCATTATTTTCAGAATTTTAAAATCAGTAAATTAAATTCAGAGTTTATAAATGGGAAAATATCTAATCACAAATTCATAAAGAACTATTTGATGTTTTTGTCTCCAGGGAATAAGGTCTTGAAAACCCTAATTGCAATGAAATATTATTTGGGTTGTATTTCCTATCTGCCGCTAAATTGTGAGATGGTTGATCTAAGTATGTTTACGTTTACTGCAATGTTACTTACAATTTGGAAAAGTATGAACAGAATTCACTCACATTTTGCAGTGCACAATTAATAAGTCAAAAGGATGGGGTGCACGGTATCGGGTTGGTTACAGATGACGTGCACCAAAAAAGATTTTTAAACCTGGCCAACTCCACGGTTGTGGGAATTTGGATGTACTTGATGCCAATTTGCCCAATTGGTGACAATCCTATTTTATCGAACCTTTATAACTATTCAGACCTTTACACATTGGAAATGTACTTATTCAGTTCAAAAGCTCTCAGATATTATCTCAAGTTAGAGTTGCTTTGCAAAACCTGATAGTTTGGAAATTCTATTCTCAGATGAAATTATTGGAAATATAATGTATTTCTAGGAGTTGTAATATAAAATTCATATTTTTCGCATTTCATTTCTCTTTAGTTGTGCAGAAATTTGTATCATAAAAGTAACAGAAAGGGTGTTGAATCAAAATAGGGCTTTCCTTCAGAAGGCTGTGTGCCTGGAAAACAAAAGTGTGCTTCTTTGTGAAACTACCAGAACAGCAGGAGAGTCAGACGATCAACTCGACAGTATTTTAGACGATCAGATAAGGCAAGTTTACGTTCGGTCTCAAGTTATCAACTGTTTTTCTTCCGTTGAAGTGACGCCAGAGGGATATCTGCATAAGCGTGATCTATGTTTCAGAAAATATCTGAAATATAGATCATGTATAAAGCTAACGGTAGTACCCAGTGTACTCAGTTATAGGTACATCAATTTTCTAATCTGAATAACGATAATCTGAAGAGAAAAATTATATTAGAAGCTTGCTTTTGGTTGGTCTATTTCCAATGAGAATAAGATATGAAACTAAGAAAATCTTCAAAGCTGGAACCACAATCAATAACCTGTCCTAATTGTGACATCACAGAGTAAATTGGCTGAAAATCACGTTTTAATGAGATTGATAAATCCGCATACTTGGAGTTTTCATGCAGTTTGTTGAATCATAAACCCAATTGTAGCTGGCTCTGTCCTCGTAACTTCCCTGTGCACAATTGAGTACAGCAGGTGTTATTAATTTGAGAGAGATTTGTGTTCAATTTGCAGTACCCTTACAAATATCAATATCGACGGGGCAGTGGTGAAACCAACATTAACAAAGATTACGAAATGGGTACCACGTTTGAGATCTCGTCACAATCAGCTGATGAGAATCAATGACCTGTTCGTTTAGGTGTAAGGAAAACTCGTCTGAAGACGATGTTCTTCAGAACATTGAATCGTGGAAAGCCAGTTGAGCTAATGATGGTGACAAGTTATTTGTGTTGTTCCATTTGCCCATGCATGTTTACAAAACTAAATAATCGAAGAAAATTGTAGACCTGCATGAAATTTGAGGAAGTGCAATTAAATATTACTTTGAGAACGTTCGTTCCTTGAGTTTCTCAATCGCTAACTCTTGCATATCTTTCAATGAATAATATTGGTACATACCCCAAACAGAATACCACACATCCTCAGCAGAGTGATACAGATTGAGGCAACAGCTGCTATCTAACAAGACCGTTTTCTTTGTTTACCGAACCCAGCAACTTTCTACTACAGCATTACTAGCGTTATCACTATTTTATAACATATTCATCATCATCTCGGATTCTTCTATTTCCAATGTAAATCAATTTTTGTAACAAGTGACAAAAATACTTTCATCAACTGATATAGAGTTATTGAATGTCGCCTTTGTCCCGGGATGCTTCCTTAAACGCAAGAACAAAGTTCTTCATCAAAGGACCATACAATCAATCTGAAGTATGAAAAAAATCTTTCGTTATTATTTCTGACACTAAACAATGTGTGAAACTGTACATGTGTGCGTCCCACACAGCACATGACATCCAATGGATGTCCATTTTACGTCCAGCTCAAGTCCATGGATGTTGTATTTACATCCATTGGATGAACAGGTCATGGATGTTGTATTTACATCCATTGGATGAACAGGTCATGGATGTTCTATGGATATTCAAATTTTGTACATCCATTATATGGGCCGCAGTGGTCATGATGGTAGAGCGCTAGTCTATCAATCCGAGGGACGTGGGTTCGATTCCCAGCATGGTCACTGGTCTCGTGCTAGGAATCGCACGTTAAAAGGTAAGACCTCGTTAATCCTTAGCTCGCACAAGTTTAGACTTCTGAGGGCTGTCGTTCGTAGGGGGATGACAGCTGGTTAACGGAAAAAACAATTTTAAACAACAACAAAAAACAAAAAAATTGTACGTACATATAATGTACACAAAAATTATATGATATATTATTATGAATTATTTTATTTGTACTATTTAATTTTCATCCCAAATAGAAATGTAATATAATGTACTCAATTAAAAACTCAACCGATGTATGTGCGTTTAAGAATCAGCCAATTCATGTACATATCTGGACATTATCCTTACGTCCAATAGTAAACACCCATTGGACGTCCATTAAATATTGATAAAATGAGATATAGTTCATCGGTTTTATATCTACAGTTTTTTTTTTATTTTTTCATCTTAAGGAAATAATTCAATGTTTTTGTGTATATGTGGGAACTTCAGTAATATTTGTTTATGATAATTTTTAACAAAAAATTAAAACAGATCCCACGATTGTGAAATGTGTTCCTGATAAGCGCTGCCTCCTACATATAATTTCAGCACAGAATTAAGATTTGATAGGTTCGATATCCTAACATGCTTCATAAGTATATGTCTATAACAGTGGATGCTCTATGTATATATTTTGGACGTCCATCGTACAAAATATGGACGTTTAGTGGACGCACAAATGTCGCACAATGTACATCCATTGGGCATTTTCTGTAATTTAAATGTACGTGCATTGATCATCCATTGTACGTACATGTGCTGTGTGGGGTAAACTGGGTGTTTTACTTTACTCCGCTTTTTCTTCTTTTCTTCAAATACTGCGCAACAATGACCTTTGACCTTATCATCCATCGTAGGTATGATCTGAAGTGCATACAAACACTCATCGTATGGCCAGGACACAAAACTTGATCTCTGCGATAGCACTACCGTAATTCATTTATTTTAAGTATTTTCCTTTGTAACAAACCGAAACTTCACTTCCAGAATTTGAACAAAGAAGAGGAAAGGGAAGTCTGCACAGTTTCAGTCTGGAAACGACCCAAATCATTAAAGTTAATTTTTTCATGCAATGTTTTCTTTTCATTTGGTTTTTTGGCATTGGTGGAGGTACACTGAATATGTTTCCATATGTGGTTGAATTTCATCCTGTACTTATATAACACCATCCTTCAGTCTGCAACAATTTCAAGTGACGTGAAATGGTGAAAGAAACAGTCATAGTCACCAAACTAATAGTTAAATATTGCTTGTTAAAGAAAGCTACATCTTTGAGAATTCGACTATTCTCAGTGTGGCCTTATATTCAGGTTCAACTACTTCAAATTCCAATTTCTGGTCCACTTCACATATCTCTCCCCCTATGTCTCAGTCATTGTTATTTCGCCAATTTCAGCCAACGATTCACCATCTTCTTTCTTATCACTACTAAAATAAGGTATTTTTGAGCTGTATGTCGTTAATGTTTGATAGTGCATCCACGCCCAGTTGTTATTTTTTTCAATTACTTTCTTCTTCCTGCTCCGAATGAACCGTCAACATTTTATATGTAAGGGGGACTTTAATTCTAGATTCTAAATTTTCGAAGGGGGATTCGTCTGTATTTTCACACATTGCAGGATCCCGTAGTCGGGATAAGCATAATCCCGACGTTCTATTCGAGTTTACCGAATACATTACGTTCCATCCACAATCAGGGAAATGTGAAAACTTCACTTGTTGTAAACTACACAAATGGTGACTGGAAGCGTGGAAAAAAGTTGGAAAAGTCTCGATCGAATAATATACGGTAGAAGCGTGATTTCCATTCAGAATTCCTGTTTATGGATTTGGGATCGGACATAAATTACGAAGTGAATTGGAAAATACAGTAGAGAAGTAATGCACAAACTTCTATCTCCAGAGTTTATGAATCTAACAAAGTAATTGCACTTGTCATATCTTTAAAACGTCCAATAACCAATGTATAAATATAATTAAAATCATGGCTAGGCTATGAGTTTGAGTAAGGAACTAAGGAACACCAAAACTTCATTGTAGATGAAAAAAATAATTTAATGATGAAGTAAAGTTTGGTAAGTATTTTGCTACATGACAGAGTTGTGTTGACTGAATTTTCAGAACTGATCTGACAGAGTTTATTCGAATTTGCCTTTCCAATTACTATTTTACACGGTTATCAAAGAATTGTTCTAAGGAGTTTCGTAAAGTGGATCGAACTTTCTTCCGAGTAAATCTTTGGTTTGATATAAAACTAGATGCAATCAATACCCAGCGTTGCCAGGGTGACGATATATGGATCTTAGAAAACTCCACTTGAACTTTCCGGAGCCTCTACTCTGGTTTATTCTCCCTTACTGTTGAGAACTCCAATAGGGTATCTTTTCACCAGGTTCTAGAACCATCTGGAGTTTCTATATTGATTCATTGAACGCATTTCTTGAATCCTCCAGAGACTAGAATCATATCTTCTCACATCCTCAGCATTTCCAGAAAGTTACACCCTCTGCACTCCTTTCCTGGTGATCCTTGGGAGGCCGCTTCCTCAATGAGGTTCCGTGTTTCACAGACCCTGCCTTGTTTCGGAAGTTTGTGTTTGTTTGTGTGGTGTTAATCTTTGCGCATTTTCGGGAGTTATACTGTATCTCTATTTTTTTTGCGATGAAGAACGCAGGTCGAGCTCCACTCTTCAGTTACTCTTTCTGCTTGGTGTTTGCGCATCTCATTTTCATTATATTTTTATTCTGATTGAACTATACTTATATCAAATAACACTAGACTTGTTATCAAGACCTGACGATCTTTCTAGATGATGTCTCCCCTCAATCTAGTGATTTTCACAAACTGTGATTTGCATAGTAGTCCTCAATGCAACCCACAAGATATTCATTGGATTTTTTCTAGAATCCAAAAGAAAGGAAAAAGATGAATATTATCGGGTTAGACAACTTCAGAGAATATGAGAAATAAGCCAGAAGATTGATATGAATCAAGAATTCACAAGTGAATTCTGTGGATTATCATAGTGTGTGTTTGTGAGACCACCTCAAACCAAACTCCATCATGTTCAGGTAACAATACCGTATTGAAGCAATGTAATTTCTACAATGAGTTTTAGGAACACACAGTCTAATACTGACTCAGATGTCATTATCAAATACATTGCGGAGTTCAACACTTGACCAAACACAATTTGTTTACATTACAAGGCTTACTAGGATTACTTATGTAAATTTTCATTCTCGTTAACACCAAACAAACGAGGGACTATTCTCTATTATTTGATTGAATTAAGGGTCGGAGTTATTCTTAATTTTCTGATTATATACTGTGACTTCGTATCTTTCTTTAAAATAGTCAGGAATAGAAATGATAAAGAAAGTGCTCCCAATAAGTAGTTTTAGGAACTAAAAAACTTTTTGGGTTTTCTGTAAGAAACGTGAATTAGGTGAATAAGTATTTTCCCATTCACACGTTCACGCATGCGGATAAGTAAAGTTGTCAAATGCACAATTTCTCTTTACGTTTACCGCTGTCAAACTGTCAAAGTCATAATTTCTGAACACAAAAACAATCTGTTTGGAAAGTGTAATTCATTCATCTTCATAATAATAATAAAATTAAAATTACCATCAGTGGTTATAATATAAACCGCCTACTACCGGAAAGTTCGAAAAATCAATTTGCTTTACTAACTGAGCTAAATGAACATAGAAATTCAGAACATTATTACATCTTTTCTAAAGAATATTTACGCCATCTAGAGAATATTTTGCATTGGAAAATAAATATTCTAAATAGTTGAAGTAAGTTGATATACTTCTCAGTCAGCTCTTTTGTTCGATTTTCTTGCATCCATATTAATAGGATCCCTTTTATTTGGGAGAATTATCACGTAGTCGTAGCAAAAATAGTGTACATTATTTGTGTGAAAGCGAATTTTACACTCAAGGGATTGTCCCACTCGCGACTTATTCTACATTGTCCACCCGTGTGAAAAATGTCACGTTCCACACTCGTGATGTAATATACTATTTTTTGGTATCGATATTTTCGTAGAAAAGGACCCTAGTCAACAGAATTCCGATATTCATTCGATTCGATTAAGTATCGAAAGTGAGGTTAGCATTGAATAAGGCTCATCTATGCCTGCATTGAACAGTTTTTGAAATATCGGCCAATCAACTTCTCCCTTCTCGTGAAAATCACGTATTCGTTTGTTGCTCTCGCGGTTGCATTAGATACAATAAACTGCCGTGAAGATGTCATTGTAATTATTCACTTAAGTTCGTTCAAATTATTCAAATGAAGACTGCTTGAATGATTATTTATGCCGACTTTAATAGGATTAATCTCAAGAAATTGCTATTCGGTATGCACAGAAACAGAAACCGTTCCAAGACACTGTTAAAAGAATTATGAAAATATTCAAAAACATTCGATCTGCTGTTCCAAAAATGTAGATGAATAAGTTATAAAAAAAATAAAAAAGAAGAGAACAATTAACGGTATTGACAGGTATATGAAAATTAGTTGAAAAGGAAATGTTCGATTTGACGCCCTTCAACTTCCAGATATTTTTCAGATCTCAATAATAATTCTCATAGTGTTGCTTTTCATAGTGAATCGAAACTGAAATTCACAAATAATTCTCAACTATTGGCATACATTCTTTCATGGTAGTCAATTGAGTTCTATATACTCCATAATAATATACCTAATTGTACTCCAAATGGAACAAATCCATAAAGGATAAATATGAAGAACGGCGTGGCCAAAACATGATCTTTTGATGTTTATCTCCTATAGTCGTAAAACAATTCATGTTAACGAGTAAAGGTAGTGGTTTTTCTTAAGAGCTATGACCTTGAATATATCAATTCAAATTATCAATCAGTTTTACTGTTCTATATCTTTAATCGGTATGGACGCGTGCCGCGTCGATCTCTATCGACTAAGCGACCACTATTAGAGTACTCATTTTTTAAACTATGAAAAATATTTGAATATTCTTCACGCGCAAATAAAAGTTACATCACATTTTATTCTTTTTTCGAAATGGACATTTGTTTTTTTCTTACTATTTCAGCTTCCTTGGTCGGCAATGTATTTCGACCAAGGCGCTATCATTGATTTGAGTCGCTCCAATAGTGGCAAGTATGTAGGTTGAAGACACCATCCTTTTAAAATTAAGCTTGTTCTGTTAATATGATATGATCCAGAAAGGATATTAAATAGCAATCACATCTTATGTTCAAGAAATAACACTGATACAATCGCCATAAATAATGAAAGAAATAAGCAATTTCCATTTGAATAATTCCAACTCTTTTGCATGATTACCATCGACTCCTCCACACATATATGGGAGAAAATGTAACTATTGTGGTGAGCAGTACATTGGTCAGAGAAAATCTACGGGGACTCTCGCCCTTCCCGACCTATACAGGGAAAACTAAAAATGCTGTTTTCGATTTTTTACGAATAGAATGGTTACTTCAGAATATATAAAAAAATTAAAGAGGAAAGTTTTATTGTATTCAAAATGTACTAGAACTACGTAATGATAAATTTTCAATTAAACGTAAAAAACCGAAAACAGCATTTTCAGTTTTCCCTGTATAAGTTGATAAGGGCAAGAATCTCCGTAAATTTTCTATGACCAATTTATTGCTCACCATAATAGTTTCTCATTTAATCGTCTTTGTATCTATTACGGTTTATAATATAGCAATGTTACCACATGATAAAAGAAACGGCCTGTATACAGAATGTTTATAATTTTCGTATGCCCACGGTAATATCCGAGGTAATTACAATAATTACAATTTTGTAGATTGTTTTATAGAAATACGAGTAATTACTGTTATTGTGTTCAATACAAATATAGCCTTCGGCTCGTTTCGTATCCCGGTTAAGGCTAATAACCATCATTATACATGATCGTTGCATAATATAGATACTATTTTACCACTAGCACTAGCAATAGGTATGTTAGTAACTTTAAATTACGAATTATCAACAAAAGTATATTTTCAGAATATGAAAAATACTGCTAAATATTACTGTTATAATCGTTGCGAAGTTGACGTATCTAAATTGATTCAGTATTGAAATGATACCAAAGTCGTCAATCAAAAAATCATAAAATTAATCCCAAATTAAACATATTGTCTAATTTCCACTACGATTTTTTATTCTTACGACCGGTTTCGATTTGTTAAACCATTCTCAAGTAAGTTTCCTAAGGTATATAGTTTATTATTATTAAAGTATATTTTATACTTATTCAGTTTACTAGTTCACTGTATATTTATATATACTTATTACTCATAAACAGTTCGGTTTTTTAATAGTCCCCCCTTGTTAACTTTTGAACGGTTTGACGTACAAACATAAAAAAAAACCGTTTGAAGGGTTTTACCGATACTACTTTTTGTGATAAAACACATTGTGATTGCGCGATAGATGGCGCGGAGGGACACATCAACTGAAAAAATTTAAATTGCAAGGGGGGTCATGTGTCACATCGTTGAGAAGATAATTCAGTTCTCTTTCTAACCATAAATTTTTTGAATTTCGTCCCATTCAAAAAAAAATATGCCCTGTTTTTTCACATCAAACCCTTCAAAAGTTTCGTGGTCAGGTAAGAAAAGGGATCAAGACCGCCATATCCGCACTTATTCTGACATTTCAAATGCTTGGTACGAAAAAACGAAAATAATTTAGATGGTTGAGAAGAGAATTGAATTATCTTTTCAACGATGTGTAACATGACCCCCATGTCTTAAATTTTTCAGTCGATGTGCCCCCCCGTGCCATCTATCGAGCAATCACAATGTGTTTTATGTCAAAAAGTAGTATCAGTGAAACCCTCCAAATTTTTTTTTATCTTTGTACGTCAAACCGTTCAAAAAGTAACAGGAGGGAGGGGGGGACTATTAAAAGCCGTACTGTATAGTTTACTTGATAATGGTTAACAAACCGAAACCGGTCGTCAGAATGGCATCACCAGTCTCGTGCATGGCATCACACGATCAAAAAGGTAAGGGCTACGTCTTCCCTAGCTCGCACAAGTTGATGGCTTCTTAGGGTTGCTCGTAAGGGTGCAACCCGTTGACGGATATAACAATTTCAACAATTTTCAACAATTTTGACTATAGAACTGATAAGTTTGATAAGTTCGCTCTCTCTTAGAAAACGTAGACAATAATACTTTTGAGAGTTGGATGTTTATTGTTTTGAATTTCGTAAAAAAATGTTATGTGAGTTTTTTCTGTATCTCAGAGGGGGTGCAGTGATATAAACTATTTGTCTCAAAATGAGTTAAATAATCTGAGTACAAAGTTTATCAGTCTTACTCTGACTCACCGTGTATAATAGTTGATTTTTTGACAATCTTGCAATTTATAGGTTTCATATGGGCCGCGGTGGTGTGCGGGTTGAGTTCTCGCCTCATAAGCTAAACAGCGTGAGTTCGAATCTCACCATTGCCACTGGTCTCGTGTATGGCATCACACGTATTAAAAGGTAAGGGCTATACGTCTTCCCCTAGCTCTTATAAGTCTCTAACTTTGAGGGTTGCACGTAGGGGTGCAACCGGTTGACGGATATAACAATTTTAACAAAAAAAAAATGAAAACACCGAATTTTAACAATTTAATACATTTCATTAATCAATTTGCATACTACAATTCATATAATTGAACTGATATCTAGAAGCTCTCTTTGAATCTTTGAAAGCATTTGCTGAACTAAGCTTAAAAGAATAAATTTTCATTCGAAAACACAGTGTACTGGTAATGCAGTTCAAAGGTTGATTGAAAAAAACCCGAATTTTTTTTCATCATTCGTTTGTCAATACTTTCAGTTCCGTGTAAGCAACAGACTGAAACTTATAGATAATGTACGTTATTTAAGTCGTATAACTATAATGATAATGGAACTCCGAACATTATGAAAAGCTTTTTCCTGAAATGTATTATCTCAAGTTTACTTGTCGTGTGTTGAAAAACAATTTATCAAACACGGCATGGCCCCCTATCGGCACGCCTCCATGTGAGTTATGTGGATAACCAATATTGAGTGTGTGCCGAAAAAAAAACAGGTGTTTCGCAGAACCGTCGGACACGCAACAACAAATACAAAGAAATGTGTGTATGGAGTACGTAACGGGGAATACAGATTTGATCAATTTAATAAATTGAAATAGGGTCCGAAACGAGAGAATGTATTGAGTTAAGTTAATGATTATTTGCATCCAACGAAAAAAGTCCGATATATTGAATCACATCACAACACCGGGAACATAAACAAAGTCGTGTTGATTCAAATGTACAAATGAATTGGTTCGTATGCAGAGAGAAGCTTTGCTTTTATGTATTTATACCAGTGCCTGGACAATTTTTCATACAAATGGAAGGCCTTTCATTTAAAATTCCTCATATAATTCAGTTCGATAGAATTGTTTACATATTTTCGAACACCCGATCCAAAATTTTGATTGTCGCAGGTGGTGATTGTCGCAGGTGGTGCTGTAGGTTTTCCGGGTTTTCCTACAGCTGAAAAGTGAAAACATCACCTAAAACATCAGTAAGTCGCTCCGGAGCGCCACGGCAAATAATAATAATAGCCGTCCTCTACCCGCACAGGCTATGTCTTTGGGTACACTAAACGAGTATTTTTGAGGGAGTATTATTATTATCATATAGAAAAAATTAAGAAACGAGTAAACAGTGAATTCTGGAATTGCAATCCTGACATCAGGAATTCTAAGTTGAAAAGAGCTTTGAAATAAGAATAAAAATTATAGCAGCCATTCACGCTTCCGTGGAATCCAGTGTGTTACACAGCTACGAAGAAATTATATTTAACAACTGTGCGTCGGTTTTTACGTACTGTTCCATAGTAAGTAAAGCGATACATTTTGAGACAGAAAATCAACTGATCGCAACTGTATTACCGAACTAGAGTTGTGCATGAGGAGCAAATTACGCACAACCATAATTCTAAATGTCCCTTATTGCCTTGAAACTCGACTCAACTCTTCTAATACCACTTTCATTCATTCCCATCAAAAAATAAGATTTAACGAAGTGAAAGGACCCCGCACATTTCTTACCTATGAAAAATTGCTTTCCTTGAATTTGGCTGAATTTTTTATACCATGCAGGGCTCCTGATGTGTTGATCAAAAGTGTTCATAGCCACTAAGCATAAAAATTAACAGTTTTCGTGATATGGAGGTTTGAAAGGTATTTTTTTTTTCAATTTGCAGAATTTGCTCATCAATCTGAGAGCTTTCAATTCAGGTTGGGATTGAATTTGGATGTTCTGCCTACAGAACCAGACCGACAAATGGTCCTTCTCTGTTATATTAGGCACTGCTATCGGTAATTTTCAATACACTGCTCCACACGAGCCGTGAAATGAGGTACAAATTCCAAGATCTTTCCCATAAGTACATCTGTTCATGCTACAAAATAACTGTACAATAATTTTTTGTTTTTGAATGTAGATTGAAATAACTGATTCTGAATATACCTTATGTCAAATAATATCGAGTATGTGTTCCGAAATGTTCATAAAGAGACTAAACGAGCTATAAAGGGAGAAAACGGGAAAATTATAACCATATATTCTCATTGATATCATTTATGGTCACTGTTGATGTTATTTTTGTATGACATGACTTTTTTTCTCATACATGTCGATAATCTGACAATGGGGTGCCATAAAGTTTCCGCATAATCGCTCGGAATGGATGATAGCATCTCACAGCCAAACAAATCCGTGAAAATGTCTGTATCATTGATACCTGACAGTACTTTCTAAAAAGAATGGGGGAGTTTATATTTCTTGAAAAGTTACATTATAGTTCATATATAATATGAATGAATACTGTCTATCCTTGTGATCGATGAAAAAATTAATGAGTTAATCAATCGATAACAATGAGAGTAAAATCATTCATGATAATATTAATAGTGATAATGAACAAAAACAATCAAAAACTACATATCTTAAGAATCAAGAATTAGATCAAGGGCAAAATTATTGATATGGTAATAACAAAAATTACTACTTGTATGATCGTAACTGATTTCTGACTATTCGCTTATAGCAAGCAAAACCTAGGATTCGTAAAGAGCTAACGACGTGAACGCAACATCTATCGGTCCTAGCACACGATTTGCATGTGCAATAATATTCCATTATATCCATGGTTTTCTCTCCGTTTTCATTAGAAAGTGCTCTATCCAGTGCTAATACTTTTTTCCGGAAACTTGAATAAACTCTCAAAAATCCAGGTCCTCAACTTACTCTTTGAATTGCTGTTCTCTATGGAGTGTATCTTACAGAACATAATATGGTTGCAAATGAATTTGGTAAACACCGATAGTGAAATATCTGCCATAATTTTTCTTCGGAACCATGGTACCGCTGTTGCTTCGAAGTAGCCTTCTCTAGTTTTTCAAATGACCAAGAGGATAAAGTCAACTTGATACAGAAAAAGCTAATAAATCCAGAATGTTAACAAAGAGCTGATGGATAGTCAAATCCCGAAATGGTCACATAAAGAGTAGGTATGTTTCAGCTTTCCTCTAAAACAGTTTGTATGCCACATGTGTACCATTTCAGACAATTTTACCGAATATTTGTATCAACCAATATCATCCAACGGTCTTCATTGAAGGAGCGAATGATTGTTTTTTTTCATCAGGAAACGCTCTGTCTCCGGAGCCCTGATACATCTGGAGGGCGCGCTGATTTGTCATGAACCCAAGCGAATTCAGGTTTCTAGAATCATGTGCCCTGAGCAGGCGGAGTGAACCAAGAATTACGGTCTTTTACATTCTTCCGGCTAGGATTTCTGCCGCATCACGGGAAGCCGGTATATTTTCAAATTCGGGAAAGGCGTGTCCATCACTCCTCCATTTGATCAGAACCACCAATTTAACAGAATGGTTTGGGTAGAGCCTGCGGAGTTCAAAGAGTATTTTGTCCCTTTTTCCTTTCCTCCTCTTTTTGGACGAAGTTTGTTTCGTCAGAAGCCAAAAACTCTATTACAAAAGTTGCCGTACTTTGATGATCGAAGAGGACTATATAAAGCTTACTAACTTGTATTTGCCTGAGGGCGGGGAATGAGTAGTTCCAATAGAATAGGTCCTTCTTACTCTCCACAGACGACTCAATATTCCCCGGAGCATAAGACAACATCAGTGTCTCGTCTGTACCATACGAGTGTCGAAGATGGTAAAAACTCGTAGCGCCGCGTTATGCCTGTGGATATAAACTGAGACCGCATGAGCTGGACAGGCTGACATCAAATGCATTATCGTCCTGGCTGCCCCAAGCCACGCTCTACATCTAGTGGCAAATATTTTTCCATCAGGAATTTCCTAGTCAGGACCTGTCTCCGATGCTCCGACAGTTCCGGAGAGCGTGCTAGATGATTTGCCCCAATAACCGCTCCCCACGCAGTAGGGTGACTATTGGGTCCAAGAATCATATGCCCTGAGGAGGCAGAGTCAACCAATGAAGACGGTCTCCTGCATTCGTCCAGTTAAGATTTCTGCCACAATATGGAAAGCCGGTATGACTTTTAATTTTGAGAGCAATGTGTCTGTCATTCCACCAAGGAACCCTATTATTAGAATCACCATTTTAACACAATGGTTTGGGTGAAGCCTGCGAAGTTCAAAAAGTAGTTCTCGATATTAAGTCTGTTTTCGGTCGATGTTCGTTTCACCAGGAGCCAAAAACTCAATAGCGAAAGTCGTCTTAGTCGAGGAGGACTGCATCCGACTTATTGAATTGTATTTGCTGAAGGTAGAAAATGAACCGTTCCAATACATTCGGTATAACTCATTCTCCACAACGGACTCAATATCTACCGTACACATCTATTGTCAGGGACCTCTATATCCACAGGTGTCCGGTCTACACCCTACGAGTGTCATAGATGGTAGTATAACTAAGCTGACAGCAAATGCATTATGGTCTCAGCTACCCCACGATACGCTCTGCAGCTAGTGTCAGGAATCTCTATACCCATCACTCGTCTACGGTAGACGAGGGTGTTGAAGACACCATCTTGAAAGGCCATTATAAAACCCTCGGTTTCTGCCTTCAGCCTACTTGGCCTGAGAAATGCGAAGATCAGGTTTCTGGATAAGCCAAAGTCTTCAATGTTCTTAAAGAAGACCCCATGCATTGGCTTATTCCAAGCGCGTGCCTGAGGGGGGGAGTAATAGGGTAATTACCCCCACGACCACGATGATGATGAAAAAATTTGAACATTCCTTATTTTCAAACTTAAAAAATGATGATGATGAAGACACAACGATGGGCTTTCACACCTGTCTTCTAGTCGTCTAGCTTTTAGTCACAACATTAAATTATAAATTTCGCAATCAGGGTGGCGCATTATGAAGAATATTTATTCTGTTATTCATTTTTAGTTATACAATTTTTTTTTGAGTTATTGTTTTAATTTTGAAAGATATTCTGTTTATTTATTTTTACGCTCTCTCATATTCGAGCTATTGTTTTAAAGAACATTTTGTTAATTTTTCTTTAAGAATCAAATATGAATGCCTTAGTGTTACTTAGTGAAACTACCCTAGGCACGCGCCTGGCTTATTCCTATGTAGCTATAGGAGACTCTTACTCTTTGCATCTTTGTCTTGAATTTTTTGCTGAACAGGGTCCAACTTGGTGACAGAGTTTGGTTTCGTCCGTACAGTGTCGAATACGAAACCAAGTTAATCGACTGCACGAGTTGCTGTCTAAAAAGAAATGCTCCAATCCCTGCTTTTTCATGAACGTATATTAAACAGAGGCTCCATCCAGCACCGTTCTGTTGTGTACACACTCCAGCTCAAAAGTTCTATGAAGTTGCATCATTTTGTGAGTTTTTACGTCGAGATGTTGCAGTTCTTCCTGGGTCAATTTTGTCACTCAAAAGAAGTGAATTAGAATCGGAACTGCAGCAACTTTGTTCCTCCCATTCTTCCTTAACAGTTCTGATGACCAGATCTGTCAGAGTTTATGATAATACTTGCCCCGGAGAGAGCTTTTAATAGTGGTTACCCTTGGGAATGGCCTTGTTCCACCCCTAAGTAAGTATACGTCTCTCTGGCACCCAGACGATGTAGGATGCTTTCGTCTATGAGCTAGTCGTCATCTCCTTATTAATTTAATCTTCCCCTTTTGAGATGAACCGTAACTCCATTCCTTAAGGACTGATGAAGATCCTTTTCTACAGAGGCATATTTTTTAAGGTCATACATGTAAAATAGATGGGTGACCTCATGCCTCCGGTTGCTCGGGGTATCGTGGGTTTTCCGTAGTACAATGGACAATGGCAAGATATAAAGAGGGAAGCCTTCTTTGTCTGGGTATCTTTTGAAGATAACCAGATTTTATGGTGAAGCGAGTACTCTAGCTGTTCAGTGGACATCACTATTTGATCGGGTAATGCAAGGCATGTGAGCAAATGCCTTCTGCAGAAAGTTACGAACTGCACTAGGGCAGGAGTATCTACGTTGAGAGGTTGACAAACACTTTTATTATTCTAGCATGAGTACGGAATTTTTGTATGCCGATGATATGACTGGAAGTGTGTGAACATTACATAAAAAAGTCCATTACAAATGTTAGGCGTATACATATCACAAAGGTAAAATTAACAGAAAAAGTACAAAAAGAAGAACGAAAAGTGTCACTTGCTCTATGAAATAGTCCTTATCAGTAATTGTAGAAATGTATATTGAGGTCTATGTTGCATTTGTGATAAAATCAGCCATAGGGCATACTATATGGTATCGAATCCATTCAAAAATCTATTGAAGATGTACTTGACTCGCTGTTGATCATATCACGCACTAAGTTATGAAAAAAACACTTCACACATTGTTTTTATTTCACCACGGTAAAAAAAAATCATTAATATGTCCCATAATTGTATTCAAGCAATAAATCCTTGCTAGGGAATAACATTTTCCAGCAATTGTTGGGTTTCGCACAGTTACAGCTTCCAAGACCCCACAACATAATCTTTCAAATATCAAAATTCAAGAGACATAGTCTCGAAGTCGTTACAAGTTATTCATGGCTTTGCTCACAAGAGGGCTAAAGAAATGCATTTTCGGACTTTTGCATCTTATATTTTCCTACTTTTTCTTCTCCTAATTTGTACCTCGATACTCGACGGCACATCTGTTCCGCTTGCTCACACATATCATTACATCTTTCTTTCTCGTTTTGGCTTTATAGTCCTCCGGAGGCCAATACAGTTCGTGCGTGGAAAATGAATGGGACAGATTAATCTCGTCATGTATTTTTGTAACGCTACCATTATACTGGAAATTCCTCCAAAGGGAAATGTAGTCCACATTTCATTGTTTTCTAATCAACGAGAAATCAGAATGCGATCAATTATTTAAAATCACGTTGAAATAGAATGGGAAGAGGAAAAAGTGGAACTAATCAACATGGTTTAGAAGTAAATAGTGAACGCCCGTTTGAATTTTTAAAATTGTTTAAAATTGTTTTTTCCGTTAACCAGCTGTCATCCCCCTACGAACGACAGCCCTCAGAAGTCGAAACTTGTGCGAGTTAAGGATTAACGAGGTCTTACCTTTTAACGTGCGATTCCTAGCATCTGTTTGTTCAACATATCTATTAACAAAATTAATACTTCTAATAATGAAATCACACCATGTCTTGGAACTGTTGAAAGTCGCGGGAATGAAATGAAATGAGTGGTAGTCGGTAACAAAATATCAATGAATAATTAACTGAAATAGAGCAGGAATACAAGAGGAAGTACAGCCAGAGAGTGATACATAAAAGTAGTTTTCTTGATTGGCTTTTAGATTAGATTGGTTAAACCACCGAATAATTTGAGCAAAAAAAATTCTATATAGTTTAAGTTTTAAACGGTGGTTTTGAGAAATTTGATATCCATAATTCATTCTTACGAACGTCATAAATAAATCCATCACTTGACAGAAATGATGGCAAAAAAAAATATGATCTTGTCTTTATGACGTCCAACGCCCAATGACGTCACCTGACATTCGAATACAGCTAAATTCGTCCACTTAATTTGTATGCAAATATTATAACATTGATTGATTGGACAAAATGAAGGGTTCAACATAACGGCATACCTCTGCAAATAATCAGAGAGAAAAATGCTGGTAAATGGTAACTTCAGGTCCGTAAGCCGCCCTTGGAGACAGACCTAGACGTATGCAAATCGGCTAGCACCTGGGCAATTTAACGAGATCCAGCTATTTTACATTGTGATGTCTCTTCTCTATTGAAACTTTCAACATGGATTTCAATCGAAAGTTGATCGAACAGGGAGAGGGGAGACCGGGTACCGATCCAACAAACCACTTTCTTCCCGATAAACCAACTTAATCATACCTTCGTAGATAATCGACACCCCTAGTGTCATGAGCCCACGGTTCATACCTGAATATCGCTAGATCACAAATATTTCTGACTTCTCCAATAAGAATTACCATTTCATAGATAATAATAAGTAGGCGTCGTTTCAAGCATTCTCTATAGATACAAAAAATTGCTAGCATATTTGGTTCCCTCAAACGAAAGTGGCAGCGTAAGTTTTTCAGTTCGAACTCAACTTTGCTCCTTAGTGATCGTGGCAGATGAAGAAAATAGTAAGCTTAAACTACTATGCTAGTAACCATATCCTGTTCTAAATGCAATTTTTTGTAGGTGAGATTGAAGATTCAGGTTCATGAAGGTATTTGAAATTTCAATAACAATAATAATAATAAATAATACGATTCCATCATAAACACTTGAAGAGTGTACTCAAAGGCATAGCAAGTGCGGGTAGAAGACGGCCATCATTAATATCAGCCGTAGGGCATAGACACTTATTAACTTCTGGTGGCGTATTCACTTTTGAGTTGAAGGGAAACCTGGAATACCTAGAGCACCACCTCGGATGATCGGTGACCACGCGAAGCAAGCACCAGACGTCGGAATTAGCATCTAGTCAACTTCACTTGCTCTTTCAATCATGTGGACGCTCGCTTATGAATTTCGATACACTTGAGAAAAATTCTGTCCTACTCAGGGATCGAACCTGGCACAGTGCTATAGCACGAATTTCAACGGATTACAAATAAATAAATAAATAAATAAAAATATATTGAAGAAATTTTGAGTTACATTCCAATATTATCTACAGTTCATTACAGAATACATTTCCTTCTTTCTTCACCCTTTAAATAAAAAAAAAAAATTGTTTTTTTCCGTTAACCAGCTGTCATCCCCCTACGAACGACAGCCCTCAGAAGTCGAAACTTGTGCGAGCTAAGGATTAACGAGGTCTTACCTTTTAACGTGCGATTCCTAGCACGAGACCAGTGACCATGCTGGGAATCGAACCCACGTCCCTCGGATTGATAGACTAGCGCTCTACCATCATGACCACTGCGGCCCTTGCGGGCTTGGATGTCGGGGAATGTTGTCCCGGACGCACGGAAAGCCGCCTCCCCCTCCACCCCATTGCTGGGGAGGAGGGCGAGCGCTTGTGCCAAGTGGTGCCTAGGGCCCCGATCAAGGGACGCTGACTGCCGCCTCCGCTGGTGTTGGCGGTTGGTCGGACTGTAGGGCCTATGTGGGTCGTAGTGACATAATAACACGCCTCCTGCAAAGCTTATGCGTGTCGTTCATTGCATTCTATCGGATACTGCTGTTGTCTAAGTTCACGTGAGGCTGATTATTGCGAGCTTACCCCGGAAAAGGCTATAGCAAAAAACCGGGTTGAAGAAATGGGCGTTCAAATTACACGTACTGGCTCTTTACAGAACCGGTTCTTCCCGTCTTTCCTGGAAGATATCCAGCGCTTGATATATGAGCCCACCGTGTTTGCGGGGCTCATTATCGAAAACTCTAAGTCTGGTGAGGTCTCTAGTTAGAGAACTTTTGGGGATTTGGAACTTGTAAAACTTGTTTGACAAGTTCTTTACATATGTCGGGATCGAGTCGACGTCCGCAAGGGCACGCAGAGCATCCAAGCGAATGTATCGATCACTGTTTGTGATGATACGGAGCACTTTGTTCTGCATCCTGTCCAGCCTCATAAAAGGAGTTTTGGGCAGGCTGCAGAACGCTGGGCAAGCGTACAACATCGCTGGCCGGATCATCTGTTTGTAAATTGCCATCTTCGCGTCTAGCTTCATCCTTGAGCCTCTGGCTATCAGAGGGTACACGCGTTTTACCGCGGCTGCAGCCCTCTGGATAGCCAGGTTCAGGTGCTTGTGCCATGTTGTGCGCTTGTCCAACTGTACTCCCAGGTACCTCACATTGGTTTTCACCTCCACAGCTTGGCCTTTGACCCTCAACTTCTGTGGGATTTTCGTAAATCTGAATTTCTTCGAGAAGTTGATGGCCTCAGACTTCGCCGGGTTCACCACGATCTTGTTATCCTCCAGATACGGTATGATTTTCCTGTCCAGACGGGTCTGGACCTGCATAGCAGCTGCAACGCTGGAGAACGAACAACGGATTACATCTAACCACTGCTCTACCGACCTCAATATCTACTCATTTGTTACTCATTGTCACTTCAAACAAAAGAAATTCGGGATTTTTGCATCTTTGAAGTTTTAAATTTAGGTACGGTATAGTTTGAGGATGCTAATTTTTCAAAAGGGCTAATAGAAATGGCGGCTATTCCAAGATGGCGGTATTGACTTTGATGAGAAGGTCATAGATTTGAACTCATCTTGAAAACATTTGAATTAATTGTTTTCTTAGAAACTGTCTTGAAGCTGATGAATAGTTACATACGGGGACGCTCACAAAAATAACAACCTGCGGTGCTTCACGACCAAGAGAACTACTTCAGTGGTACCTTAGAGATTTCGGGACCTTTTGTAGTTTTTCAATGAATTTTAGATTTTTCCTTCAGCAGATTTCATCTCTACGCGAATTATTTTCAAGTTTACACTCCTCGTAATATATCAATCTTGTGGATGGCTGCATTGAAAACACTAATGAAGAACTTCAAAATACAGCTGATGACTCCAAAAATATGACCCGCCTATCAAACCTAATGAAAGGGTAGTACTTTGTCTGAGATACCCAAGAAGATCTTTGTAGGGAGTGTCCTCTCAAACCTCGACATGATAATTCACCAAAATGTGAGTTTTCATGATCAAGTCCAATAGAAGTTTAGCGCTTCAGTTTACTATCATTTACCCCCCTATAATCGACTTGAAACCCCAATACATTCAAAACACTTGTCTTCGCTTTGTTTGTTGTATGCCTTACACTCCATACCTGATGAAGCAAAACGAATTGGAAATAAACTGCAGAATGCAGCATTATATTAATTTTGGAAAGTTCTAAGCACTTGAACACCTAACTTAATTTTTGAACATAAGGGGGCGTCCATAAATTACGTGAGGTGTTTAAGGGGGGGAGGGGGTCGAGTCAAATCTCATCTAATCTTACGTTGGAGAGAGGGGGGGTCTCGGCAAATATCACGCAATTTTTTTTCTGATTGAAACAAAAAAAAAATTATACTATTTTGGTCCATTTAATCCAGATTGTACATGCATAAGATTTAATCTTAAGCGTAATCGTAATACGATGAAGATCATTCACTAATTCGTTCAATAGAAAATAATTTCATTCATACAACATTGATTACTAGTCATAACTAGTCGTAAATAAAAGCACGAAGCAAATTTGTTTTTTTCTTTTTACAATAACAATCCAACACGTTTACGTAAGAAACTCACATTTTGAAAAATCTCACGTGAGATTGGGAGATGGGGGAGGGGGTTGAATAAAATCTCACGACATCTCACCAGGGGGGGAGGGAGGGGCAGAAAATTAAAAAAAACACCTCACGTAATTTATGGACGCCCCCTAATTATAACACGCCGTTTCCACAAACGTAATGAAAACAGTAAATTTGGATGAAGGATGCTTTTCTTATCTAGTGACATCTCATCCAAACAAAATCATTTAATTTTTTAATTCATCTATTTCTTAACTAAAATGTTATCTTATAATGTTTTTTTTCATCAAGTAAGTATGTCTGACTAGTTTTTCTACGTTAACCAATTATATTCCTTTATTGATTATTTCTCTTATAATAAACTTAATGCGGCAATGAAATGCATTTATATCACCATTATTTGTTTTTAATGAATTTCTTCAATATTGCGTAGTTCTTTGAACCACATTAGTATGTATTCTTCAGTCTATGATTTGAAGGAAAGAAAAGAGATAGTCATAGGCTCGCCACTTCTTATTGTGTGTAACTTAGGCAAAATAAGTATTATTATTATTATCTATGGAAGTCATCCATCGTCAGCTATAATTTTTTGTAACATGTATTAGCTGAAGAAGAGATCATATAATAACATATGTTTGTGATTTTTATATTGGTAGTTTTATTGGAATGTATCATCAGCGGTATATTCTGAAAGAAGGTGCTCAGAAATTAATAGCTTCCGAATTCTGCTTGGAAGATTTGTGGAAACTGACTGTGCAATTTCAGAACAAGAACGGAGGACAATAACTTGGAATGAAGATAATGAGTTTTCTGTAGTACTGGTACATGCTGAGGATCGCCACATCAGTCAGCGAGAAGAGAGCACGTAAGTTGGGATTAGTTGGAATGTCTATAGACATTCCATTGTTCAAATCTTGAAAAAAACGCAATTTCATGCATAATATATTAGAATGCATGAGGGACTGACTGAAGACATTCAAAAGAGTCTGTTCAGGTTTGCAATTAGGCGACTTTTCAGTTTTTTTCAGTGATGCGGTAATATGCGATAAGAAAAACACATTTCTTCGGGCGAGCCCTCAATGAAATGCATATATAGTTTTCAAAGGGATACGTGAAAGAAATCCTGTATTGAAATACACAATAAATCATCCAACATATGAAGGAAAGGATATTAAATGTTTCTAGGAGTACGACACCGCATGGTCGAACAATATATCTATATATATCTATATCTTATGTTTCTTGAGAATACGCTTCACAGAGGTTTTTTTATGCCGGTATAATCACTAATTTCTTGGGTGGACCTTCTAGGATTTTCTACTACTGCTTGAAGTACGTCAAGCTGGTTTTCTTCTGTGCATACAGGTTTCGTATTATGTTTATATTCTAGTGAGCCAGTCTGTTTGAAATTCTTTAAAATTCTACTTACACTTGAATAGCAAATTTGTTTGTCTGGATGCCGCTCGTTGAAAATATTTGCAGCTTCGCGCATTGTTTTATAACCATCACTACAGATTAAAACTAATTCTGCCTTTTCAGTTAACGTTAATTACTGGGCGAGGCATTTTTAATTAAGGACAAATATGAAAACGTTTGACAGGCAAATTTCAAGGTCACACTATCAAACTACAGTATTGTTTTCGGGCGTATGTGTTTCTTGTTCATGGCTATCCGCGATAGATTTTGGAGTGTTTTTTAATATCTGTTCTAGTTGAGGCATTGTTGTCAGAAGAATAGACATTTTATACATTTATTGACAGTTTATTCATGTGAACATTTAGTTAGTAAAGTATTTGCCTCGTTAAAAAGAGTATTTGTTTTATTCTAGAGTTCTGTTGAATATCGTTGAAACAAACATGAAGTTGACGGTCACCTTAAAAAATACAAATCCAAGAAAATTTTACAAATACACTTTAATTTGATAAAAAATACTCCAAACTGATTTGATTGTGGCTACTTCACATACATATTTAATCAAAATAGTAGAAATATGTATCATACGGGGGTAATATTTTCCAAACGAAAAAAAAATTCGAATAGCAGGCCATTACTTCGTATCTGAACATAACTTTTAATCCCAAGCAACTTTTCTCTTCAACTTATTTCTATATTTTTTGAAATAAGGGTACTTTACTCTTGAACGAACTATATATTTCTTGGCCTATCCTTAGGTGTTCATCATAAAGCCATTTCAGGTACACTTTGTATAGTTTTAGAACATGCACCAACTTTTGTCAAGAATAAATGAGAAATCGATAATAAACAAGTTTCCCATTTGTTGCACACTGTATACAATACATTCTAGACTGTTCAGAATAGAACAAACTCAATAGTTGACTTCAAAATCAGATTTTTCTCATAGAAATCAACAGTCGAATGATAGTAAGCCCATTTTTGCGCAACATGCCAACATTAAAGAGAATAGTTATTAGTTATTGATAACCTTCCTTCCCTCAACATAACACTATTGTAACCAAATGCACAGATCAAATCAATAAGACCAGAAATATCATTTAAATCCAGGGACACCGCTAAATATTCGCTAAATATTTCTCCCGTCGTAAAAATTTATCCAAGTCGAAAAAGTGTCAAATAACAGTTTCAGTTTTCAACTCGATCTTTAATTTTTAAACATCTCGAAATACATGTTACAAAGGATTCTTTTATAAATGAACAGTGGTGAGATTATTTCTAAGTATAGGAGTGTAAAATAAATTGCTGAACTAAACAGGGACATTTCAGAGATAAATATTTATTCAGGGTGGATATGTTAACAATTCTGTGAGAGGCAAGATATCTTACTAGAGCAACAACCCCGTTTCTTCAAATTCTAAGAGTGCCTTGAAATAAGGGTTAGACTTAGTTTCAACTCAAGAACGTCCATCAGATGTAATGTCTTAGTTTGTTAAGTAATGTCTGTGTAAATTCAGGTAACCTTTCATGAGGCTTCTGGTTTCAACACTAATTTCAACAAGAGGAATAACTTAATTTTCATTACAAATTATTTAGTTTCATAAACAAATCTTTCTGATTGTTCTGGAAAGTTGATTCTTTCAATCATCTATCATATAAGCCATTATAATTCTCTTATTCAACTTTTAGTGCATTCAATGTCTTTTGAATATTAATGAAACAAATATTTCGTAAAATAGAAAAATGGCTTCATAACAATCAGCACTTGCAATTATGTGTGCACATATGGATGACAAATATAATTCAATATCCTTAGGAAGAAGTAGTTGATTTCTTTCAGATATTTGCCTTAATATCCACATTGTGGAATTGTGTGGAGAGACAGGTATTTTTTGGTTTTACGATATATTTGTTTCATTGAATTGAACTCTCTAATATATACAGTAATACTTTGTTCGTTTCATTTATTTTTCTACATTCATGCAAAAAGTAAAACTTTATTGAACTATATTCAGTGGAAAAAGAAGCTCTTTATTGCACTAGCGCAATAAAGTTTTTATTGCACTCATCTGTCATTCTACTTCAACGTGCTGTCATCATGATAAACATAAACATAAACATAATACTACATATTCAGCAGATATTCTGTGAGATTGGCCATACGTTTTAAACAGCTACATATTTTATATTATTTTGTATAAATATTAGCAATCAGAGTTAAACAAACAATGCCTTCCCGAGAATAACTCCATAATCAAAACCGATCCGCTATAT
The DNA here is from genome assembly GCA_958502065.1 of Chrysolina americana. Taxonomy (NCBI): domain Eukaryota; kingdom Metazoa; phylum Arthropoda; class Insecta; order Coleoptera; family Chrysomelidae; genus Chrysolina; species Chrysolina americana. The sequence continues at coordinate 71,484,293 of OY293411.1, forward strand.
TCTAAACCGTCTACCTGCATAAAGCTAAGTGTCTGTACTATGACCACACCTCGTGATAACATACGCGCTCATGGCTACTATGACTTTGATTTTAATAATGCAACTGTGGTTATATAAACGTCAGTCAAAATTTAATTCTGACTATTACAGAACTGAAAGTTTTAAAATGAGTAATATTAATGGAAAACTAGATGATGGTGATCGATAGTAGTAATTATTTATTTAAATTGCGTATTTCATTTTCCTTCACCCAGTGCTTTTTGCATAAACGTAGAAAAAATGTTGCATGCAACTCGTGCAAAAAATGTTTATTGCACTCGACGTGTTGTCCAACTCGGCCTAACGGCCTCGTCGGACAAGTTCACGTCGAGCGCAATAAACACTTACTTTTTGCACTTGTTGCATAAATAACTATTTGATCAAACTAAATTATTGTTTTACATATACTTAAGATGTGAGTAATTGATCTTGCCTCATTTATATTCATCCATGATTAGTTCTTGTAATAATTTCATTTCAGTTTCAATAACAATTGATTGCTTAATGTCCTTTATCGAATCTTCGAATGTTTGTGTTTATTTTGTTAATTGAATCCTGTTTTTCATTTATAAATGTTCATACACGGGCTCTTCTAGCCTTGATAAGTTGATAACCTAAATTTCAAGAGTTGGAAAATAAGAAAGTATTAAATTTGTGAGTGTAGTGAATTTTTCAATAAGTTCCAATTCCATGCTGTAAAGAGATAAAGTTACAGAATAGTATCCAAGGGAGGCAGAACGTTAAGGAAACTAAGGTGAGATAGAAAATATTTAATTCTGTGAGGTATAATTCTAATTTCTAATTATTATATTAAATATCATTGAAGATTCCGCTCGGTCGTATCTAATGTAACAACGCTATTCAATTATAAAGTAGCTTTTGTAATACTATATGTATCTGAACATGATGGAATATTAGCGATGGCTTTTATTCACCCTCATGCTACTTACTTTCTTACTTCGAAGAATGACTCTACTATCTTCTTGTTTTTACTATGTTCTTCCACAAACATCATATCATCATCATCTACAAAACTCACTTTCAGTAAGAACAACGTGACCTTCGTCTAAAGTCAAAAGAATGCGTGTGAAGCTAGAAAGTCCATCAGATCAATGTCCGGTATGAACAGTGATATTCATAGTTCCTTCATTTGATTTGATTTGAATAATCTTTCCTGGAAAAAATATGATAGCTCTACCTCCAGCATTTCACTTTCCGTAATTTTCTTCATATCTGTCAAACGCAGATCCAAACTGCCTTGTTCTCATATTCATAGAGTTCAATACAACAGGAATTTAAGATTCTGTCCAAAAAAAGAGCAATTCGCCTGGTCGGTAATGCCTAGCTCACAAACTCGCTTCGGACACCGCGAAAGAGTTGACAATGTGTCTCTATTTCAAAGATATTTTCATTACCAATCTCTTCTAAAGTCGTCCACTTTAAGCGGTTTCCTTAAGTTTAGTCTTCATATATCACTGTTGTCACTATGTAGACTTAAAAACGTAACCTTCACCGAGATGTTTATTTGAAGAAACGTATTTTATATTTAATTTAATGTCAATAAATATATTGCATATGGGTTGTCTAACAAATTTCAGTCTAGGATATGATTAATTAACAAAGAAAAAAAAATCAAACATTTCACCGGTTTGATTATCAGACAAATTCTATACCAATCGAAAGTATGAAGCCCATAGAATATTATAGGTATAAACAGGTAAATCGATACTAGCATTTTGCACCAATCTGATTATTGAATTAAAATTAGATGAAAATAAAGATTATTTCATTATAAACACGGTGGTATAGGGTTGCCTGCGAAAAAACAGCTCCGAATTCCGGTTGTCGAATTTTGAAAAGTGAAATATTGCTGCGAGTGAATATGTGCGACTGAGAGGTCCCAACCAATCATCCCATGCGATAGAAGAGGACACAGCATACACAGAGAGAAAATGCTTATGCACAACGTTGTGTAATACATAGTTGTGCAGATATTTTACACAATTGTTCAATCTTTCATCAATATTATAGAAGAATAATGAACAAATTGGTGATGTCAACTTTTTAGAAACAAATTGTGATAAAATTATACACAATTGTGTAGAAAACATACATTTATTCATGTCTGTGTAGCAGCTGTTTGAAGTCCGTCCAGTTAAAGGAAGAAACAACAATTTAAAAAAACGTATTATTCAAGTACCGAGTCATCGGACATTATAACTATGATCTCCAACTTCTGAACCTTCTTCGTCATCACTCTCCGTTTCAGTTCTTTCGACAATGTCATCTATCTTTAAAGGTGTATGATCCCCAATGAATCCTACTAGCTTTAAGTATTCATCTAAGAACCAACCGCAGTTCTCAGGCTAAAGATTTACGCATAATGGATCCGTTGCATTAAGCCACATGGAATTTACGAAAATAGTTCGTAACATTTTCTGAATTAATATGATATCCAGCATGGTAGTATGGAGTTGGAGTCGAAGCCTTTAATTTTATTTTTTAACTGCTTGCTGTCTTCTTTAGCAGAGTTATTTTTCACGATAATGCGATATCTCGCATCATTCACGTTGGTGTGGTTCTTGATACCATATACATACTAGCCGTAGATTCTTGAACGTTCTTCATTTTTTCATCAATGACAATATCAGCAGCATCTGTTAATGATGCAAAAACTGTTTGATATTTTTCATTCTTCAAATATAGCTGAAAAGGTTTTACTTTTCCTTTATTATAAAATGCTGCGCAATCGCAGCCTGTGAACGCATGAAAGGCGGGAAGACTTCGGCATAATTTGATTCCTAACTTCAACACAAAATCGGTGCAATTTATGCAATCAACAGTTTGATTATTAGTCTTTCTAATACCACAACGGACTATCCTGGGGCCTGTTTTATCTACTATTCACCTGAATAATTTATTTTTACAGGAAAGAGCAGGAAAAATTATCAGCTTCGCAGATGACACGGCTATTATTTACAAAGCTGAAAATTTGTATAGTTTGAAACTGAAAATGATCTCATTAATTTGATGAAATGGTTTGATAGCAGACTCCTTTCAATCAATTTTGAAAAAACTAACTATGTTCCATTTAGCAGCTTAGAAACATCTCTGCCCAAATACGAACGGAATATTCAACAAATTTTTTGAATAAAATCAGTAACTAAAATCAAATATCTGGGAATTTTCTTGGATCCAACATATGATATATTTGTCAAAAAAGCTAAGATCAATATTTTTTCTATTCAAACAGATTATGAAATACTTGAATCTGAAACAGAAATTCACAGTTTACCGAAGTTTGGTTGATTCTCTCTTAAACTATGGAATTATCGGATGGGGAGGAGTTTCACGAGCTCATCTAGGAATGCTAAAACTATCCCAAAAGAAATTCCTCAGAATGATACTGAATAATGATCAAAGATACTCAAGCGACTCTCTTTATACGGAAACAAATATATTTGACATTAGACAACTATACTCTATCCAGTTATTAAGCAAACAACATTTAGAAAAAAATAAATTGTGTATGTTAACCCATTCATATTCCACAAGAGAAAAAAATAAAGCAACAGTTCCGCGCATGAATAAAACAATAGGACAGAGGAGTTATAGATATTTGGGTCCGAAAATGTATGACATTAAAATGGAGTATTCTCCTAAAATATTCAAAAGAACGTTACAACAATTTATATTTGATCCTAAACGGGAAAAATTACATGAAATTATTGAAGGGTAACTGAAAGATTTCTTCCGATCACTACTTTTCAAATTCATCAGGGTGTTTTTAATTATGAATGTATTTTTAGTGCCTTTCCTCATTTATCACTTTTGAACCCCCTTAATGTTTTATATTTACATATTTTATCTTTTATTTAGTCTTAATAAGTGTATATATCATTATTATTATTATGTGTCATATTCACCCACACACAGGGCCCTCGGTGGGATTGTAATTTATTCATCAATTCATAGATTGTATATGTATGAAATTGAAACTTTACCTTTTAAGTTAAACTATGGAATTGAATTGAATAAATTTTATTATTATTATTATAGTTGCTGAACTGGCAAGCCAAAATTCTGATTCGATAAGTTTGTGTATATTTCCTAACAAAATAATCAAAACTTCAGTATCAGAGGCCTTTATGGAAATTTTTGAGATTGGTTCCGCTTTAGAAGCATGAAAAATAATCCTTGTATCTGTCTCTTCGTGATGACATTCATAATCACTTTCTTCAGTTTTTTTTAAGGAATTTTTCTGAACTTGATAAGAGTAGCACTGATGGTCGACGGTTAAAAAGATATTTTTGTTTTGGATTATTGCTACCAAATGGTCGTTTTCCCAATAATAAGCCAGAAACAGCACCTGAGCCTCTTTAAAACGATAATTTTGAAGGCTTTGCAAAATATTTTTTGGTCTAGTTTGTTGAGGTCCCGAAATTTTGTACGGAATATCAATTTTTTTTCTGCTTTCAAGTTCGGAATCTTTGATAAGTAGCGATTAAAAATTAAATGTATTTCTGTTGCGCTTGTTGAACATATTTTTATAAGTAATGACTCGGCAATTTTATCAAAAGTTTGAACTATAGAAGATCCGATTTGGTGCAAGTAGTAAGTTTTTAACATGTCTCCAGTACGTGAAAAAATAGCAGGGGGCAATGGTGCTGTGTCCTCTTCTATCGCATGGGATGGTTGGTTGGGACCTCTCAGTCGCACATATTCACTCGCAGCAATATTTCACTTTTCAAAATTCGACAACCGGAATTCGGTGCTGTTTTTTCGCAGGCAACCCTATACCACCGTGTCTATAATGAAATAATCTTTATTTTCATTTAATTTTAATTCAATAATCAGACCGGTGCAAAATGCTAGTATCGATTTACCTGTTCACACCTGGCAACCCGAGAGTTTTGACCGATAAAGAATAGGCAACCTAACGTTTGCATATTCTATGGGCTTCATACTTTCGATTGGTATGGAATTTATCTAATAATCAAACCGGTGAAATGTTTAAAAAAAATTATTTTTAAATTAATAATTAATCATATCCTGGACTGAAATTTGATAGACAACCCATATGCAATATATATATTGGCATATTAAATCAAATATAAAATACGTTTCAACAAATAAACATCTCGGTGAAGATCGTTTTATATCGTAATCTTAGACTACGATGTTTAGCTGAACATTACAGGATTTTCATGAGAATCAAAAGATATACAGAAAATATATTACCATCAAATATCTATCCTTATTTTGAACAATTTTTCGAGAACCACAACACGCACTGAAGGAAGTTCACTACTTCCAAAGCACTGAAACTACTACGCCAATATGAAATATGACTCTTGACATCTGAAAAAATGCAATAAAAAACTACAGGTCAATATTTGAAAATAAAAAGTTGAGTGCGGCCCAGGTTGCACGATACCTTGTATATAATTTTTATTTGCATATTTATAAAAATTCTACAAAAAGTTGCAATGGCAAAGTGCCAAAACTTTCAAACAATCTTCACAAAATATAGAGATATAGGCAAAGAAACAATTCCAAATTTTTTAATTTTTCCTCTATAACTACAGAACCAAAGCAGCTAGATCAGATTTTTTTTGTTTGACTCTGAAATAAGCAACTTTGCCCCCATTCAACCACCCTTTCCTCTTTTACCGTTACCGAGATCCCCATGCATATACTCGAATTTGAATAGCCCTGTATATTTTCTAAACATTTACGGGATATTCCATTTCCAGTGACACTTAAGATAAAAATGCTGAGATTAGTATATTTTGAAGATTAAATTCATTTTGTTGCATACACCCGTTATTCCTTCACGAAACCCATTACCCTGCCGTAAATTTGCATCGAATTTGCTAGAAATGAATGCGCGTTCAGAGCTTTCTATTGTTTTCCATTTGCTTTTATTCGAATTAACGCTTTTGAATGCGTCGAAGCAATCGATGGAAAGATAAGAATGCCATTTCATACTACTCCCTGGCAGCTTGGGTCGACTCGAAATAAAGCATACTAGATAAACATCGCAATTCAATTTTTCCGTGTTGAGATGATTGATTGTGAATGGTTGATAAACAGACGTGTTTCAGAACAATATGGAATAACTGAGGAACATAATATTATAGGGTAAGTACTATATTATTTTTTATCCATAAACCAGTTGCGTATTTTTCATCAAAAAACAACGCGGTTGAAAGAGCAAAGTTAACCAACTTGATGGTATTGACAGCTGATGTGATCAATCTACCATTGAATATTATTAAAAATTAACATTTCAACAACTCTGCCTAAAAATCGAGATGATATATCAGTTTGGTGAATTGAATGCTCTACTGATTTGATGCTAGGTAGGTACCTAGCTTGGCAATTGTGTAACACCAAAAATCCACAAAAACCACTTGAAAACGATTCAAAATTCTATGATCGACTGAAGACGTGAATATGTACTAGACTAAATCGAGACTCACAACAAATTTCAGTGGGTAGGTCTCTTCTGATTCTGTGATGACAGCTATTAGCCATAGAAAAGAGTACACAACAAAAATTCACATTATAAATACGTATATTATAAATAAACAATCTGGATAACAGTTCTTCTACTTATTCAGTGAGGAACATTTTGCATTTATGCGTTCTCTGAAACTTTTTTCCAATAAATCGTGAGTTACTGTTTATATTGACCTTGAATTTTTATAGTTTTAATGATTTCCACACCACAAAAACTACCTTATCCCATTAAAGTAATTGTCGAAATAATTTTTTTCCGGATCTGGAAGCAATTTCTTACACTAACCATAAATACGATTTTGTTCAAGTTTTTTCATTTTTACCCTTGAACGTCACCCTTTGTCGCAAGGAAATTTTTTTAGTACTCTTTCGTTGATTTGGAGGTGGAATTCTGAACAAATCCAAATTTTCAGAATTTTTTGTGGTTGTTTCGAAGCAATACATCAATTATTGAGTGGTATTTTTTAAATTACTTTTGCTGTAACCACGATCTTATTTTGGATCATTTTCATGAGTTTCATAATTTTGGCCAGAAAGGACCACGCACACTTCTTGTGCAAAAATTCTTTCGGTCAAATTGTCTAAATTTTCAATATGCTGTTGAACTCGGGCTTCTGAACAAAAGTTACCATGGTCTCACAAAAATTCTATATATAGTTTACGAGATACAGAGTGTTGAAGTTGTAAAATGTCACTTTTGGGCCATTATTAACTGAACATTATTGGTAATTATAATATCACAAAATTATTAGTCGGTTTTTCATCCACACTACAGTATTAGGTTAGGTTTGAACGTGAGTGGGCCCATATCAAGTCCTCCACTGCGGCCAATGGCCTATTGTGGCTCACCCTATGGTTATATTTCTCCCAGTATATCCAATCTCTTAACGAAATTGAGGAGTACGTTGGGAGAACAATTTACCAGGTTCTCTGGCCTTACTGTTGTATTGCCAAATGTTGAGAATCTGGTTCTGGCCGCTGCGGGGCATGTACATAAAATGTGCTTAGCCGTTTCATCCTCCTCCATGCATAGGCGGCACTCTGCATCTTGTGCAAGTCCGATTTTATGCAGTGGCCAGTGAGCAAACCTACTATAACTCTGAGATGTGCTCTACTGAGTTCTAGCAGCTTGTCAGAGTCCTGTTTTTTCCTTGTGCAAGCTATAAATGCTTTGGAATGGGCTAGGCCCGGTAGACTACGCCAGTACTCGAGTCTTTTGTTGTCAGCCCAAGATGTTATGACATTCTTGGCAGTGCTATGTGCTATACCGATTACCGGTTCTGGACCAGTGAACGTTGTTTTGGCCCCCCCTTTTGCTAGGGCGTCCGCTATTTCGTTTCCTTCTAGGCCCGTGTGACCTGGTATCCAGACTAGGTTAACGTTGTTGCATTGTACCAGTCGGTTTAAGGTTTCTCTGCAGTTCCATACTGCTCTGGATTTGAAGCGATTGGATTCAAGCGCTTTCAGTGCCGCTTGACTGTCTGAAAATATTTTTATTGTTTTTCGTGTGTGGCGTTGATTTTCCAGCTCCCTTGCACACATTTCAATGGCATATACCTCTGCCTGGAATACCGTAGCTAATTTACCCATACTGAATGAGCGTTTCACTACTGGGTTTATCCCGTATATTCCGGCTCCGACACCTTCCAGAGTTTTGGAACCATCGGTAAACCAACGTTCATTTGCCCTACATAGATCAGTTTCGTTCCGAACCCAGTCTTCTCTTTCGGGGAAGACGTGTGAAGGTTGATAGTTTTAGGCATGATGTCTGAGGGCATTCCCAGAATGTTGTGAGCTGTTATGCCCTCCAGCATGCTGCTGCTTCTCATGACTACTGCCTGCGGTAGACTAATGGCCGCACAGTATTACTCTTGGCCAGAACAACAGTATGTTTTTCAAACCTTTTTTTGAACAATATACAGGGTAAATCATGACTTTTTCAAAGTTATGAAAAATGAAAATAATTTTAGAATGAACCATCAACGCCATGAGTCGGATTGTACGAAGAGTAAAGTTTCAGTGTTAAATAGGTATATTCGATAAAATCGGCTGAATTCGAGAAATATGTATTTTTCCTATATATACAGAGGAGATTGAAAGTATACGTGTATCTTGCCATATATATATATAAATAATAATAGCCGTCCTCTACCCGCACAGGCTATGCCTTTGGGTACACTTTATGAGTGTTTATGAGGGAGTATTATTATTATTATTATCTGTTACGTGATTTGATCAATTCAATGCACCAGTTGTATGGGCCATGTGGCCACTTGACACAACGTAAATTGTGAATAATATACAGTGTGACTTAATTATACAAGAGACTAATAATGAGAAAAATTATAGAAATACCCCGTATACGGGCCGGTTAATTTTCCTGATTTCTTCTCATTTTACAGAGGATATATTACATGAACTTTTGTGGGAAATACAGATTTTTTCTATGTCTAGTTTTCGTTTAACATGAAAAAATCAATATTACTACCTTCCAAGTTACCACTAAACTTTATTCGAATGTGTTGAAATCTTATCAGTTCATATCAAAATTGATGTTTCTGGGTTAAATATATTTTATGAGAACGGTTGAACTCATAATAAATGAAAACTCATTTTATATACAGAGGAGATCGAAAGTATAAGTATATGTCTCCGTTATAGTCGCTTCGGATTATGTGATTCAATCAATTCAGCTCACCGATATGTACCACGAAGCGATTTTGAAAAAACTTGAATTTGGAGGAGTATACAGTGTGACCAAAAAATAAACCAAATCAATATTGCTAAAAATTAAAGAAATATCCTGTATAAAAAAAACTAATAGGTTATTTTCTGAAATTTTCATTTAATAGAAAAGATATAATATGAACTTTTGCATCGAATACAGAATTTTTCTGTCTGATTTTTGTTTGAGGATGAAGATGCTGACATATTGTTTATTATTAATTTGAAGTATATTTGATATTGATTCCTGACAAAATAATTCTACATTTTCTCCTTGCTGCGAGTGCTCTCAGATTATGGATATGCAGAATTTGTTCAAAATACGGGATTAGACCGTACTCAATGAAATAACGATATAGACATGAAGTTTACACCATGGCTGTCATCAGTATAAACATATTGATTGATGTAAAAAGTAATACGGGGAGAGTTCTCACACCTAAATTATTGGAAAAAGCTCTCTTCCATCTATCACCTTTTTGTTATCGAACATTTCAATGCAGTGGTCATGATGGTAGAGCGCTAGTCTATCAATCAGAGGTACGTGGGTTCGATTACCAGCATGGTCACTGGAATCGCACGTTAAAAGGTAAGACCTCGTTAATCCTTAGCTCGCATAAGTTTCGACTTCTGAAGGCTATCGTTCGTAGGGAGATAACAGCTGGTTAACGGAAAAGACAATTATAAATAATTTCAATAGATTCGAAAAAAGTTTATTGGTATTTGAAACAAATTGGAAGGTAATGATATTTTTGTATGTTTTCTTTATATGGGGTATTTCTATAATTTTTCTCATTATTAGTCTCATGTATGCTTGAGTCACACTGTATAATATAATTTACGTTCTGTCGAGTGGCCATATGACTCATAGAACTGGTGCACTGAATTCATCAAATCACGTATTCCAAAGGATATATAACAGATACACGTATACTTTCAATCTCCTCTGTATATATAACAAAAATACATTTCTCGAATTCAGCCGATTTTATCGGATATATCCAACACAGTAATTTTACTCTTTGTACGATCCGACTCATGGCGTTGATGTTCCATTCTAAAATTATTTTCATTTTTCATAACTCTGAAAAAGTCATGATTTACTCTGTATATTGTTCAATAAAAGGCTTACAAAACAGACTGTTGCACTGGATAAGTGTAATACTGCGGTGTGGATAAAAAAACCACTAATAATTTTGTGATATTATCACCAATAATGCTCAGTTCATAATGGTCCAACAGTGACATTTTACATCTTCAACGCTCTGTATCTCGTAAACTATACATTGAATTTATGTGTGCCCATAGTAACATTTGTTTAGAACCTCGAGTTGTTTCATTTTGAGGTGATCAAAATACATTTTTTTTAATTTTTTGGAATTTACTTCGAAATTTTCGAAAATTAGTTCAAATTACTCAAGTATAATCAATTCAATAGTACAAAATAATTCATTTCTCAGTTTGATTGCCGCACTCCAAAGATCAGTGCTTGCCTTGCAATCCATCACTTTGTGCTCTCATTACACAAATAGCTATTTTCTGCTCGTGTAGAGAATATGTAACGTTATGGAGCTCCCATACATTTTCCATCAGAAATCAGGATGAATATGTGTAGCACAAAGTTGATCATGGCAAAATAATTTTGAACGTTTTTAATAATAACTTCCGCGAATACAAAATAGGTAATCTTGCGCAGGAAGATTTTGAATCTATTGAAGAATATCCTAAATCAAACAATGAAAGAAGCCATTTTTTCATCCTCAGTACATTTGTATAAAAGCTTATCGTAATACATATTATATAAAATGAAATCTGAAGGGTTCAACAAAACTTGACTCTGAAGAAAGGAGGTCCCTGAGAATTAATTAAAAAATGTATTTTGATCACGCTGTATCTTGAAAACCAAGCCATTTGGGACATGCATGTTTATATAAACATTTCGTATTGAAATCTTTCAAAGAATCATGTCTCGAAGTTTGCCAACGTACTTAATTAACCCCCTGTATATTCTGAAGAAGAGTAGTCGTTCTCACTATAGTATCACAAAGAGTGAAAAAAACATACAAAAATTAAATTTACCGCATGACACGATCGGTGTTGTAATATAAAATAGTTTTCGAAAGTTATAGCCCACAGCCAATAAAGAATTTCAGCACGTAATACCTAGGTTAAAAAGGCGAGTCATAGGGTGAATTTTAAAATTTTAACTGTTCTGTGGTATCAAGCGATTTTGTGGCACATTGTAAAAGTTTTGTTGGGAAATTTATTCTAAACGTACCTACTATCGTTTGTCATAAAGAAATCATTCAGTGAATTCATTCCAACTATGGAACTTTGTTTCTTTCCTGTTCGTAACCTGACTTATTGTCAAAGCAAAATTAAAGGCAGTGATTGAAAGTTTTGATTTTGTGGAGAAAGTTCGTTTTGTGATAATGTTTTTGAGGATTTCAACCTTGCATAATCTGGAAATAAGAATCAACGTAAATCAAGAAAATGTACACAAGTGCAGAAGAAAAAATTAATCAATTTATTTATCCAGGTCAATTCCGACCTGGGTAAAAAACATATTTATATTTGGTATAGATATGTTAAAGATATTCTCGCCCGTTTCAGAGGTACAACACGACAGCATAACCAGTATTTGACATTTAATAAGGACGGATTTGTACAATTGCAAGTTCACCAACAATTTGAATTAACTGAGTTCAGTTGCTAAGGATTACCCAATGATATTTCTAGTTCCTCTGCAATTGAACTCGGTTTGGTTGAACTTATGGTGAACTTGTTTTGTACAACGCACCCTGATAGTCTAAATGAATGTCTCAGACTTGACTATCACGCATAATTGCAATGAATTTGAATTCAATATATTTAGAAAACGAAGCTATACAGATGGTAGGTTGTTTTCATTTGAAAATATTCCCTTTTTCCAACCCGAATAATTCTTTAGCCCCCCTTAGTCAAAAACTCAGCATACAATTCAATTTTATACAGAGAATTTTTGTTACGTTTCTTGGCCGATAATCTGAATAGAGAAATCAAAACAATCATACAGATAGGACAGAATAATGGTTACAACATAGTCATGCATGATTCAGAAGTAAGTTGATAAACCACGCCTTGTATTTGCTCATGAATTAATATACCCCCAAGTCAGATAATTGGAAAGTGGGAAGTTTCGAGATTTTTCAGAAAGAACAATGCAGAATTATCATTCAGGATGCATGCCAAAGATAGAATGAAATGGAAAAATCTGGAGTTCATAAGCTTAAGTGTCTAGAGTGTAACAGTGTTCATGTAGGACAATGTGGATGAAATTTTGCAAAAAGATATGCCGAACATAAAAGGTCCTTCAGACTAAGAAAAAGTGATTCGACATTCTCAAACATTTCTTAGAATGCAGTCACAAACAAATTCCCAAATCTAAATGATCCGGAAGTTTTGCTCTATGCATGCAAGGGTAGAAAACTGGATTATTTGGAAACTTGAGAAATGCATAAGCATTAACACTGCGAATATAACCTGCTGAATGATGTATATGCACCGGTTTTTAACAGGCGTGGTTGCATTGTCGCACTCAAACAGAGTTCAGATACAAAAATTTCAATTATTAATATGTCATAAATTTTGTTGAGGGTGTATGAAAAGAGACCATTGAATTGTAATTGATAATAAGTTTGGTCTGCTGTGGGTTTAGGTGATTAAATTAATACACTTAGGTGGATTTAGGGCCGGTTTTATAGGTTCCAGTAAAACTTCAGATTGGAGTTTATCTCTAGGTTATGCGAGAAGTGACGTTTTATAGGTTCCAGTTAGTTCCAGTTGAGGATAATCTTCAGTTTAAACTAGAGAATCCTTCTGTTAACGTAACTGGTGGAAGAAGTACATGTCAAACTTCAGTTTGAGTTTGAGCCTGCGCAATAATTCATGAGAGACTTTGAACACAAGAGAAGCTAGGAGGCTAGAAATATTTAGGTTATGTTATTATATTGTGAATGTGAAGTGAAAGGGAGGTTACAGGGTTACAGTAGCAAACGGCGGGATATAGAAAATAGATTGTATTGTGTGTGATAGAGTACTAGAAGTAATAGTGTGTAATTGTATACTTGGTATTATATAAAATGATGAAAGATTCTATATTTATTTTTGGGAATATAATTTCAGATAACAAAAAAGATATTTTTTAAATTGCTAGTTTTCGAAACGTTCCCCAGATAATAATTTTTATTTCAAATATACATTTTGAATGAAAAAAAGAAGAAGGTGGAATGATTTTAAGTCATCATTTTTAAATAATCCCATTTTCCACTAAAATTTTTCGAGCTTCTATTCGTTGATTTAAGATCCTCCGAATTAAATTCTGCAGTCAGGTGCTCCCATGCCATTTCTTTCTCTCGCCACATTACTGATTTGTTTTTTTTGCATTCCACAATATTTTTATATTTTTTCACCATATTTATAAGCAGGTTAACTTCGTCTACAGAGAATTTTTTTTGGCGTTTTCCTTTTCTCTAGACATATTCAAATTTCAAATATATTATAACTTTTCTCACAACAGACCAAGAAGTTTACTTATAAATATGAAATTCAAATGGTCACTACGCCAATATCATATGTGAATATAAATTCGTAAAAATCATGACGCTAACACAACAATAAAAAAATTTGTGTGGATTATCGAAAGCTGTAAAACGGCCAAACACAAAGTCATGGTTATCACAAGTTTGAACTCTACGTTAAACTTAGTTTAAACGTCAGTTTAATCTTAAGTTTAACTGGATCCTATAAAACTGGCCCTTAAGAGTGATTGAAGATTATCAAAGTTTGGTTTGGAATAGTAGTTTGAGAAAGTCCATAAAGGACGGAACTGATGCAGTGAAATTAGTATTAAATATACAAGTGGTATGAAACGGTTATAATTGGAAGGTTAACCATATCATCAGAATCACCCATTTTCAAAGATTTGACTACAAATCCAATTGTTTGACAGTGAATAAATAATTTACTTCTGTATTGGCAACGAAATGGGAAGGCTCAGCTTGCTCACTATTTTTCATAATAGATAACTTGAATTCATCTGTATTTATACAGATTTGAAATTTGAAAATTATGTTTATATTTATTTATGTCAGCAGATAATTTCTTGAATGTAATTCGGATCATAAACGATCACTATGGTGCACGCTGTATTATCGAGCTCGGCTCATCGCCCCGCCCGATAACGTTCACGATTGCAATGATTCTTATTAAGTACATAAATAACTATTAAGGTGACATTTGCTAGCTTGATATAAGATGTGTCCTCTCATTGAAATGAGAACTATATAATGTAAGTACTAGAATGTGGAACAAAACGTGTTGAACGTGGTTTGGCTATACCGCGAGATATTGAAATGGAGACTGAAATTGTCAATAAGTGACTATTTCCACTCCAGATTGATATTTGTCAAAAACTTGTGAAGTTCTTCAATTAGGCCATGAGAATTTCATGAACTGATGGGTTACATAATATGTCCCTTCAAATGGTAAGAGTTGAACGTTCTACTATTTATCGCATTCATATCACAGCAATATATAGTAATGTATAAAAATAATCGCTCATGAATCTCTCCCAAAATTACCCATATGGTTTCATTCATAAAACAATTCGAATTATTCAAAAAATTGAACCATATTTCCTGGAACTTCAGTTCAGTTCTCTATCAGCGCAAGTTCTTCATTATCAAATACAGTTCTAATTTTCCCAAAATAGATTTGAGCCATATGGACATCAATTGGATGACTATTCGACGGATATGAAATATTCGTATAATACTAAAATAATTCATGACTCAAAACAAAAATTTGTTCCTTGCCTTCTCCAAAAACCATCCTTTTCTGTGATGGGTCGATGAAGGTTCGTCATCACTAATTTGCCTCAAATCGATATTCACCAACCGATTCATTCCAATTGGATTCAGCGGTATTATTGCTCAACATCAGCTGTAACTCAAGAGGAGGAACAGAAGCATGTATAGTTTCTCTAATTTTGATCTATCGGTCCTACTATAAAATAGTATATAGGGATCTCTTTTGCCTTTGCGAGTGTGTAGTAGTGCTCGTCATCCACGTTAGATTCACAGTGGATTATAGTTGCGTATTATACCTCGTAGCAGAATAATTAATTGATGTTGACATGTTCATCCGAATTGACCGTAGCTCATTTTCGTTTTATTTTTATATAAATTTTCAGCGATTACTATTTTGCCAACACTTCTGGTTCCATTACAGAATTACTTAATTGAAATTTCAAAAATTAATATATTTATTCAAAGCAATGTTGAAATAACTTGGATTTTGTGAATCAACTAGCAGTTGAACACAATCCATTTTTGTTTCGAGGTATAACTAAAGTGTCAGGCAAATATCTGACCTTTAACAAATTTGGTGCCATGCTAGAATGCTTTTTTGAAGTTAATGGGAGTAGATATGTTGACATAAAACTCGTTTCCAAAGACATAACTGTACCAGTTATGATGTCACCGACCACTTTTGTAATTACCAATTCCCGGTTATTAAATATATATCCCAATTGGAATATTTCCCAATTCCACGCCACTGGCTAGTTACATAATTAATTTGTGTACTCACCTGCAGCTGGTGACAGTTTAGTGATGACACCCCATCTCTGCTTCCACTGAAACAACGGGGGAGAAATTAGTTATAAGCTTATAACAAACTGTTGTTTGGTTAATGCCCACTTCATCATGCGACTTGCTGAGCTCGGAAATAAATTGTGTTCATAAAATAGGAATTAGTCAGATGTATATGAATTGCGTGAGATAAAATTTGGAACTACGCGATTTTCTGAATAGGCTGATGATTTGGGAAAAATTCAATTACAATTCTTTATTTTCCTTATTTTTCATTATCACTACAGACGTTCTAATTTATCAAGAGTTACTTTTATATTGATGATGCTTATCGCCTCATGATGCAGTTGCAGGTATTTGGTAACCCAAGAAAAGCATTTTCTATACAGGTTGTAATTTAACACCTTTTACTCCCGTTTATGACATATGTATGATGCCAATTCATAACAAATTGCTGTCAAAACTAGTACTTATTTCATAATCTTTTTGATTTCAACCACTGATATTGTTCATCAAAATAGCTTGCAATCTCTATAAATAGTTAAACTTATAAGTGTATCAATGGACAACGATAAGTGGATGGTGCCACTTCCTGGGTGCCCAACCAAGGAGAAACCTCTATGTTAGAATGAGATGAAGCAAGTTCAAGTAGAGAAGGAGAAAGGCAGGCTTAGTTTTCAGGTTTTCCAGCCTTTCGTTCGAGGCACTACTTTACGGGACCCTGCAGTTTCATTAAATGTCTGCTTGATGGCTTTCTTGATTACATCCAATGCTTTCTGTATTGATAATGACTGACTGTACATATATCTTTAGAAGTGTGCGTCGAGTGTTCTCACTCTTCAAAAAAATAAATAAAAATGGAAAAATATTGCGAAATTGTTGAAGACTGTTCTTCTCGCAGCTCCTTGAAATATTCTAAACAATTTTTTTCATCTGGGATATTTCGAATTCTGAAAATCTAAAAATAATTAGGTTTAACGTTAAACAATAATTCAATCAAGCAATGTACTTCATTGTCAAAGAAGAGTTTTCTTATTAACAAAGTTAAAGTAAATGTTTAGTGAGTTATACAAAATCTTCATATTATCTTAAAGGCTAATGATAAAGTACAATATTAAAGGTCATGGACACATTACAAAATAAGAGAAACATGAAACTAAATAAGTAAATGGGTACAGTCCGCTTAGTAAATATGTGTAAATATAAAATATAACAGGTGAAAGGTAAACCATACATATACACAAATATTATACAAATTAGTGGGAAGCCGTCAATGGTAGACCAATTAATACGATTTCTTCGTTTTTATGTCGAGCTTTCGAAAACTTTTATTTTCTTCTTCAAGACGTAACTATAAATAGGTAATTGATTCTTACACATACCTATATGATGGTAGATATAACATAAGCAGGGGATACTTACTAAGATGAAATTAAGAAAAAATCAGATACAAAATGGAACATGGGTGTCAGAATTAATTGGTCTACCATTGACTGCTTCCCACTAATTTGTATAATAATTATTGAACAGTCACGAAAATATCCACTTTCTACACACGAATATATATATATAGAATAGATATGAAATTAAAAATAAATTCAACAAATATAAAATACAGGTACCTCAAACACGTTTAATATAAAATTGAAAATAAAATTTAAAATAAATATAACTTATATAATAACTAAGCAGTTACAAATACACTACTGCTCAGAATTATAATTGTCCCATGGTTTTATTCATTGAAGCTATAAAAGTTCTTGTTGGATATTTTATTATGCTTTGTCGACTAATAGGTCTTTCACATCAGATTGTCTGAATCGATTCAAATGATGTACAGATCTCATTTCTCTCGGTAGATGGTTATACTTTTTTTTCCATTGTGCGAGTTCTTGGTAGTATCCAAATCAGGACTTGGCAATGGTGATTTGGATATTTGCATTATTTGCCTTGTATTATAATTATTATTCCCATATCCCATATCCCATATATTCCTAATGTATTAATCAAACAGATTCCTGAATGAAAATAGATGTTGGGATTTTATGTGTCTGAAACAAGGGCTTGCAGTGTTTGTGAAATTCCCTATTACACATATTATATATCCTAAAGCCTTTTTGTGCAGAACGAATACAGACTTGAATAAGCTTTGATAACATACACTCCAAAAAGCTATACCATATCGCAAATGCGATTGATTCTATTGAAGAAAAATATACTACTTTAGTGACATTGATACCCAACTCAAAAGCATCAACAACTCTAACAGCATAGCATCCCGATGCTAGTTTTTTTTCAATATGAAGCCCCAGAAACTTATAATCAAATATACTTCAAATATTCTGTGTGTCTAGAAAGCTTTATAATAAAATACTTTCACTGTATAATACTCTAGATGGAAGGAGAGCTGTGAGAAATGAACACCAACTGTTGATAGCAAGTTCCCAATTCTTTCCTGATCATCATGACTGGTCGGTTTGTAAGGGCAGCACTTTTCCCTCATAATATTCCATCTATCATATAGCTCGGCCCAATCAACATTTCATTTCCTGGTAATTATTCAATGATCCTAGCCATGAATCATAAATCTCAATGAATAGCAAACAATATTTGATACCCTCGCATAACTTCATTCATAAATCAAGGACGGTATGATGGCTATCGATCCAACCCTGAATTTACTAATCTTTGAACTCTTCAGTGGAGCTGTTAAACTTTAATGACATTCTGCATATAAAACTAATAGCGTCTGCCGTTCATTTATCACAGTTATTGAATGTCCTTTGTTTCCTCAACTTTAATGATAAAATATATTTATTCACTGCTAGGAGATTTCCAATAATGGAGATAGTAATGACAAATGGAGTTCTGAAATTTAGAAGTTGACAAAAACGACTTAGGTACGAAGTTCGGTAGGTGGTCCAGCAATAAATCTTAACGTACTGACTGCCTGCATGACATCTTGTTTTTACTATGTAGTTGTCGGACTTGAGTATTATCACTGAAAATTCGACAATATTTCAAACTCGAGCCTTTTAGATCATTTTATCAATTCGCGACTTCTGACTACTCATATAGACTTCTGCATTATATCTGACTTCAGTAATCGAAATACGATTTCGTTCGATCTGTGCCATTTTTAATTAGTCTGGTGACTTCTGTCATGAGAACAAATTTGTTCTTCCTTATTGACACTCTTCTGTTAGTTCTTATATTTCCTGGACATCTGACTTTTGAGAAGTTCTCTTCTTCTTAGGAATTATGCTGAAAGAACCAGAATTAAAGAAAAACGACTTGCTTGTGATGTCTAGGTTCATCAGTTTTACACAGAGATTCATCAAGTCAAGTAGCTTGATATTTTAAAAAACTACTTGAGTTGACTTGAAAATCAAGCTACTGACAATTTACATACTTGACTTGATTTGAAATATTTATTACTTGACTTGAAATCAAGCTACTTGACTTGATCTTGATACGCACGTGTCGCACGGCGTATATTTCTGCAAGTTCGCTCGCGCTTAGACAAAATACGGAGGTTCCCCGAGCTGACTGAATCAATCGCACAGTCTTGCTTATTATGCATACATACACGCCCTACGTGAATGGTAGTTTTGTCCAAGTGTGTGACTTGTTACATCACAAAATTACATGAGTGTTTAAACCTATGCCCGGATTATTTCACCGTTGAAAAGATCCGAAGAGTACGAAACAGACTGATAAGCAAGGGAAATGCACGCTTTGCACAACGAAACCCACTGTACTGAAAATGAAAAACTGTGGAACATCTGCATTTAAAAGGCAATTGCAATCCAAACATACTAAAATCTATGAACAAACTTTTGGGAAATTAGAACATTCGACTTCTCGTGCAAGCAGTGCAAGCACCAATACCAATAATTAAAGTACGATTTTAAGTTGGCTAAGTGGCAGTGGCAGTACTACAAATGAAAGGGTAAGTTATTTTATATTATCTATTATCTTCAAAAGCAGGTATAGAAAATATTAAATAAGATTGCATAGACTGCGCTGCTGCTTATATACCACTGTGTAGCGGAATTTGCAACCAAATAATTCAAATCCCTTAATAATCAGCCTTTAGCCAGGTTATCGCTGACATAGGATTTCACAGAATAATATATTACACAACTAGTGTAAAAAGTGATACATTTCACACGAGTGAGAATGTTGTTGAACATGGCGATAGACGAGTGAGAAAATCTCACGAGTGCAAGAAAGTCACTTTTTCACTAGTTGAGTAAACTATGTTTCCTACGAACACAATAAATTTTCTTCGAGATATGTATTAAATTTTGTAATTATTACTCACACAAACGTGTGCAAATATTTCTTAAAAATTATAAGTCGTAAATGCATTAATACATTTATATATTAATTTGATTTTTCCTACATTTTCAGGATTTCCAGCAAGATAAGTTTCAAAAGCTACTTGTGGAGTATATGGTGAAAAAGTACCTACCGTTCAATTTTTTCGAGGACGAAATAAGTTTTCAAGTTTATAAGTACTTAAATCATAACGCAATATTGCCTGGTATAAATAAAATGAATTCTTTGGCAATGGAAATGGTCGGGTCGGCACGGAATACCCTCAAAAGTTCACTAGAGAAATATAAATCAAAAATCTCATTCACAATAGATGGTTGGTCTTCTTTTAGTATGCAAGGATACTATGGAATTACTGCTCATTTCATTGATAATAATTGGAAACTGCATGCCATCCTTTTGGATTTTGTTTCGGCGCATGGACAACATACTGGCAGATGGATAGCAAAGCTTTTTGCTGATACATTAGAATCCTACGATTTATCAAATTGTGTGCAAGGAATTACAACCGATAATACAAACAGCAATTTCATATTTATGAATGAGCTTAAAGGCTTTATTTTCGACATTGACCCTAAAAATATCCACTTCGTATGTTTGGAGCATATTCTAAATTTGGTGGCAAGATATTTTATCAAAATACTTGATTCAAATTCTCAGTTTCAAGAGACAGAGACAGATGCTACCCTATCAGACAGTGATGAAACAACTGGAGATGTAAATTCGCTATCTCCAATAGAAAAAATTCATTGTCTTGGAAAGAAGTTAAAAAATTCTGAAAATCTGTGGAACGATTTCGAAAAATTTTGCACTACTCTGAATTTAACAATGACTATACCAAAATTAGATGCCATAACAAGGTGGAATTCAACTTTGGATATGCTGCGATGGGGCCTCAATATAAAAAAGTCTATAAACATTCTTTGTGATAACACAGAAAATATGAAAACTTTGAAGCCTACAGACACGGAGTGGTCGATAATAGATCGAGTTTGAAAATATCTGAACAGTTTCAAGACAATTTCCAGAACATTAGAGGGTGAAGCATATTGCACACTTCCGATGGTGATAATTGGTATAAATATGCTTCAGGATAAGCTAGAAGAACAATGGGCTATTGAACTCGATGCTAAAGATAAAATCATCAAACATTACCAATGAACCAACTGGATGTACTGTGTGTATTAATCTTAGATCCCCGGCATAAAGTGGAAACATTCTTCAATTCAAGTTGAGGAAAAGACTTGGAAAAGGAAGAAGTCAAACACTTTGAAGAAATTTTCAATACTAAATATTTTCAGCCAGGTCTACAGAGCACAACAGCATCATCTTCATCTTCAAAGAATAAATACAGTTAGTTTGACATCGATCTCCTAAGTTTATTCAAGAAATTTCCTGTGAATCGAGCAAATGAAATGGCTTGCGTGATGAAATAGACAAATTCCTGTCTGAACCACGTGCTAACAGTTCTGAAGATATATTAGAATGGTGGAAGAGGCATGAAAACATTTTTCCAAACTTGGCCAAAATTGCCAAAGATTTTTTATCAACGCCAGAATCTTCAGCTCCTGTTGAGAGACAGTTCTCCAGAGCTGCTCTGACTGTTACAAAAACCCGCAATGGATTAGGCGACAAATCCTTAAGATGCCTCATGTGCCTCAAATCCTGGATGGAAAATGATGAAATCAAACAGTGCTTGGAGGTTTCTCAATATTAAGAAACTATTTTTTTTTTATATTTTGTATTTTGTTATGTTTTATAGCGATTTAATTTGTGTTTCCATTTTAAAATAGTTTATATTTTCGATTCTTTTATACAATAAGTTTCATAAATAAAAGTGTTTTTCGCAACGTTCTTTCTCATTATTTTCATCATTTATAAACCTGCTAAAAATCAAGTAGCTTGATAGAAGTACTTGATTTTTCAAGTACTTGATATATAAATACTTAACTTGACTTGACATTAAAAACTACTACTTGACTTGAACATGACTTGATTTCAAGTCAAGTCAAGTAGCTTGAATATCAAGTCAAGCCGTGAATTTCTGGTTCACAATGTCTGGTCACCCAATGGTAATGGTAATGGTAAATATGGATGGTGACTGATGCGCTGCGACCTAATTAGATCTATTGTGCCCCATCCTCTTCTGCTATTTCGTGGTGTTCTCGTTACAGCAGCACCTCAAGCCCAAATTCCTCGAGGAATTTAAGGATTTTCAGGGGGTCTTATCGTGGTATTTCTCCCACAGTCAGCTGGTGTGATGCCAGTATATTCAATCTTCTGTGATGTACAGCATAACACCCCATCAATATATGGTGTGGTGTTTCTGGATAGCAAATAAAATAGTGACTGACTGGAACTAACCTGAATTAAGTATTATCAAAAATAAATTTCTAACATAAAATCCCCATATTTTTATTACTCAATGAAGAAATTTCGAAAAAAGCTCGACAAGATGCTTCTCAGTTTTAATTTAAATCAAGTGAGTAATGACTGTTTTTGCAATTTTTTTAATTATACTAAATTTTTTTAACGGATTCGGATTCTGCCAAAATCGTTTATAATGTCTTATATTTTGCAGATAGAGAAATATGTATTTAAGTGCCCCAACAATAATAACAATAATCCTGAATTTGTGAATTATTTTCGTCAAGCGTACCTAGCAAAAATGGACAATAGTTAGTTGCATCATTCAACATTTTTTGTAACGTTTGGAAACCTTATGACGGATATATTCACATTATCTGACTTGAGAAAATGTATTCAGAAGGGTAGGAAAGCATTTACACTAATCACGATATAATAATCTACTGGATGTTAATTAGCATGACAAACAACTGATCAGTGCACCAAGTAACAGAGCCTTAGGAATATGCTGTGTTTCACAACCTAGGTATTTGCTTTTTGGGGTAAGCTGGATGCGGAACATAAATCCGTCAATTATTTTCATGCAGATTTTTTCTTTCTCTGAGGTTGTCAGAATCAAACGGAACCGCCTAGTTCGAACATATTCCCACACATAGATACATAAATGTATGTATGCAAAACTCATGAACTCTGTCGACGTATTCTGGAAAAACTTATCTCTTTGTATTTCTGGATGATAATTCAACAGAAAAGTATTTCACCATATTTCCTAGACTCCTAGTTTGGGTTGCCGTCTAGTTTTGTTCAAAGAACATCGGTCACACTATCACCAAATAACAGAATCGTTCTTGAATCTGAGCCAGTGTCCTCTTGATACCCAAGTGTCCAGCTGCACGACTACCATGAAGTTGTTCGGCAAAACCAGTTGATTTACTACAGTTGCTACATCTGTTATCTCCCATTTGCAAGGTAATAGGCAGCAATAATCCAGACCTCATCTTACCAGCATTGACGATGTGTTGATCGAACTTAATAATCACTTCTTATTATTGGATGTAGACTTTTTTTTTGTTTAACGAATCTTCCAGGTTCACCAGAGAGTAAAACACCTCAGGAGCTCCTAGGAGCTTGTGCGAGCAAGGAAAAGATCCGTGAACAATATCCGTGCTGGGCTTTGAACCCACTATCTTACAATTGTAAGGAGAGCGCTCTACTATCACGACCACCATCACGGTCCATTTTGCTGAATTTGTAGATGTTGATTATATCTTTAAAAATATGATTATACGTAACGAGAAGAATAATGTTAATTTCAGTATGCTACTAAGCAATATGATCTGGAATCAAATGTATGGAGTCACATATTTGAATGATATATTTCACATTTTGTTTAGTAGCTCTAACTACCAAAAGCAAACTGAAGGAGTGTTCAACTATTGGAAAAAAAATAGCCTGCATATTTAGGCTTTTTTTCTGATTATGAAAGTCCGATAACATGCACATATTGAAATCAGAAATAGGTATATAGAAAAACCACCAATAACGACAAACTCAATTACTATAGTAGCACCACCACGGAGTCATGATCACATAACCAAAAATAAAAACAACAACAGTTGTAATGAGTGGTAATAAATTCCTGAAAATATGTACTATAATCATATAGGTATCATAGCTGAAAAAATCACACTCATAACCAGGTCACCACCACATGTTGAAGGAACAATTCAAATGACGAAATGACATATCTTGCAAGGATTTTTTACGAAAAATTTTGCGGAAACGGCCAAACCGATAAAGCCAGCTGACAATAAGTGTATAATTGATTGACTTTACTAATGAGATGGCATAGACCCAGTACAACGAGTTTAGTGTGCGCTTATAGATATTGATCATGGAAAATATTTCGGTTTGCTATAGTGTTCTGATGAGTTACAGTAGGAATACATTTTTACATAATTCCAAAGTAGTTGAAAATTTCCAAGTAAACAATTTACATGGACGAGTTTACTCTGTGTAACTGCTTTTTAAGGATCTATCAAGTTTTGTTAATAATTTATTCAAAACACGTACCTTATGATGAACAGCAGCGCATCATTCTCAGAATTTCCCAGTCGTTTATCTCTTTTTACCTTCCGCTATATTTCACCCCATTGCCACACACGCTTTCCATGTATCCTACAGAGCCCGTCTAAGCATTTATATACGCGCAACAATTTCCCTCTGGAAAATTTACATATAAATATGCACAGCCAAAATTTACATTTCTATTGAGTACATAACTCTTCTTATAGATGTTTTTGCTTGCTTATGTCGGCTGCATTTTCGCGAATCAGTGCCATATAGCCTTGATTTTGGAGTACAGTTGGAATCCACGAGTGCTTCTGGCTAATGGATCTGTAATGTGCTCACCAAATTCACAAGTTGAATAGCCAGCAGTATCACTAAAGAATTTACGTTTATGGGAAAGAAATTCACGCATCAAAAAAGAGTTTCGAGCCAGACTAATTTGCAGCATTGCCTCAAATATGGTAATAGCTCTGAATTGAAAAAGCGAAATGGCATGTATTAGATCTATAGATATTACACAAAAAGTTCATGCGTTATAATATGAGTTGCTTTAGATCTGGAAAAAAAAGTGGGAATGAATACTAAAAAATTTTTCAATTTTTTCAACCCATTATCTGACTGCAATCCTCAGAAATATTTGAAAGACTTCTGAGCAATAGTTATGATGATGGATTCACCTTTCAACGTGCGATCCCGAAAACTGTCGATAATCATACTAATATGTTCATATCATGAGAACGCAGGTCACTAATTCGAAAAGTGGGGCCGTAGTCAGCTTCGCTTGATTTCAGCTATCGACAGAAAAGGATTCATCCATCATAGTTGCTATATTGACTCAAGAAATTCCGATTCATCATTTCAAATAACGACCCATTATTTTTCATTGAATCCCATAGATAGAATAAGATCAGTTTGGGCTTCTGTTCTACAAGCCTCTACACTGCGTCCTATTGTATATGCGCTCGAACTCGTTCAGATGGTCTGGTCCTTGATCATTGTAGATGGGTTTTTTCCCAGGTGAGCACACTCATATTGGAACAAAATTGACAGAAAATGTGATCGCAATATTGGCGAGAGAAAAATGTACTAGCAAGATTGTAGATTTTAGGAGGGTCGAGCAAGCGGTGTAGTCTTTTGTGTGTGACCCTTTATCTATTCAAGAACTTTGTGCGGAGTTAAGAATGTCCCTTTTAAGTTCTCCCAGTAATGACAACTATCACTCTCTGACTTGACCATCTTTTTAAGGTGAAACCCAAGATGGCAGTGGCCGTTACCGATTTCAAGTCTTTTTTGTCCAACTCAAGAAGCTGTTAAGATTTCCTTGGCGATAGGCTCCCTAGCCTTTCCGCTTGTCTTTGTCCTGGCACTTCCCAGTGAGATTTCATTTCATCGAATTCCCAGCGTTAAAACTCTTCTTTCAAGTGGGCTTTGGAGAGTCCACAGAAAGATTCTGGGTCGGGAAGTGGTGTGCTTGCCTCTTCTTCAGCAAGGCAGTCTACTTCCTCATTGCCTTTGATGCCTCTGCGACTTGGCACTCACATCAGGGTCACCCGATTGTTTGCTGCCAGTTGTCCCAGATGTACAAGTGTGTGACTTTAGAGATTTGAGTACTGCTTGGCTATCTAATGGTATAAAGATTTCTCCCCTTCGAGTTCCCCTTTCAAGGTATTCCTGAGAAAAAATCTGTATAGCATATACATCTGCTTGGAAGATGGTTGGGGATTTGGAGAGCCTGAAATTTGATCCTGTAACGCCCACTCCAACCCCTTCCACCATCTTGGATCCATCTGTGTGCCACACTGATGCATCCATTTCCAATTGAGGATCATTTTCTGTGTAAATCTGGTGGTTGTTTATGACCACTTCAAACTGCACTTCGAAGTCGTACCTGATGGGCATGATATCTGTTGGTTTAGACATGGCTTCTAGGGAGATGTGTTTTTTGTCTGGTACAGTCTGAAGGCACTATTTGCCGCTTCTTTCATCACACGTAGGGGCAATGGCGATAGGTTTAACATTGGCTCTAGAGCTGCAGTAGGGCACGTAAACAGTTCTTTTGTAATTCCCAGGCAAGCTAGCCTCTGCACTTTATGCAGCTATACTTGTGCTGAAGTGTGTTGCATTTTTAGCCACCATGCCAGTGAGGTGCAGGTCTAATGATCATTTGTTACGACAAATAAATCATTTTTGGTTCTCTACCCCATGTCTTACCGAAGACTTTGCGGCATGTCCAGCTTGCCGCTTTAGCCGTGGAAATAAAGTGATTGATTTGGCTGTTCCATGTCAGTTTTTAGTCGATTATAATGTCCTTTGTAAAATGTTAGCTGATGGGTTCCAGGTCCCACTTAGGGTAATGTACTAACAAACTTGAATATACAATATCGTCTCCATCCCTAGAATCGATATGAGAGGAATGAGTATTGGGATTGCAATATTCAGTATTTTCTTTCGTTTCATGAAATATTCAGGAAAAAAACATTTGTACTTGGCTCGCAAAATAATTTTCTTAAATTAATCTCAATATTCGTCTTTTATTCGGCAAATGTATGTGTTACTGTTTTAATTGTTTGATGTTTCTGAAAATATATTTTTTGAAATTATTTTAATCATTTTAAACAGGAAATTTTTGGTAAGTCCTCATAAATATCCAAACTTTGATTCTCGTCGAGGTATATAGATAGTAGATCGTAGCAAGTAATACAAATTTTCGAAAAAAATTCCATTTTTACAGAGCCCTGATAATTAATTAATTATAGTTCGAAACGTTGACAATAAAAGCTATAGTTTTTGTCCCATTTTACCGATTCACATTCCAACCAAATCTCCAGAATAGCAAATTCAGGATTACTAAACAATTTAGATACTGAAAATAATATGTGAAAAATATTGTTTCATATATATTGGTAAACAATGACAACCGTTTCTGACCCAATCAAGGTCAATATGATTTGTTGAATATTGGTAAAATAATGTTCAATGAATTTGCTATCAAACTTTAATTTACAATTTTTCTTTTGAACTCCCGCATTGATATAAGAGGAATATTTGAATTGCAATGTTCGTTGTAAATGTTGGGAATAATATGTAAACAATGTTGTTTTATCTATATTGGTAAAGATTATCCAACTGATAATGAACCAATCTTACACTGACAATCTACATTCACAATAGGTTGAACCAATATTCCACCAATATTATTAATATATTATTGTACTTTCAATATTATCACACATCTGGTTAATATTATTCCCACATTTACAACACAAATATATTGGCTCAATGAGAAGTCAAAATTCAGCCAATATAAGGTATTATCTGGATGGCCATGCGACACTTATCGATAAATACAATAACTCTCCTTAGGACTAAAAATTT
The DNA here is from genome assembly GCA_958502065.1 of Chrysolina americana. Lineage (NCBI taxonomy): Eukaryota > Metazoa > Arthropoda > Insecta > Coleoptera > Chrysomelidae > Chrysolina > Chrysolina americana. The sequence continues at coordinate 71,512,366 of OY293411.1, forward strand.
CAACTTGCACTTTGATTTAGTATACGTTGAAAGAAGTTTGTAAAGCAACAAATCTTTTTGAACTTGTCAAATTCACCCAATGAATTAGGTAACTGAACAATCTCTCAATAATCGCTTGCTGAATAATTTTTTCCTGTCTCCGAAGCTCCGACACTTCCGGAGGACTGCATCATTTCCACCAATAACCACTGCCCACGACATGAGGTGAGTGACTATTGGGTCCGTGATTCATGTGCCCTAAGCAGGAGGAGTGAACGAAGGATAACGGCCTTCTGCATTCACCCGGCTAAGATTTCTGCCACATTACGCTAAGCCGGTATGATTTTTAAATTCGAGGGCAGTATGTCCATCATTCCACCAAGGATAACAACAGAACGATTTGGGTAAAATCTGCGAAGGTCAAAGAGTACATCTCGATATTTAGTCCGTTTTTCCTCCTCTTTTCCGAGAACTCAATGACAAAAATCGACACAGTCTGTTGATCACTATTATGATATTATATTATGATAGAAGTGGTCATGGTGGTCCCGGATCTCCGTTGATTGCACCAGCTCTGCTTTTGGGGGGTTTTCTTCACAAACACATTTTACAAATTTTACAAACATTTTTTAAATAGAAAGACGATTAAAATTGTTGATAATATACAGCGTGACTCACGGTCGATGGTAGGTTAGACGTTTCTGGAAAACACAACTCAAGATTTACCGATCTAAAGTATTTTCAACATTGCGACGTTGCCGCTTCTATCAAAAAGCCCTAGCAACTTTAATATTTTAAATAGAACCCTCCGTATATTGACACATTTTTAGAATCGCTCATTTATTACAATACTTTTTTGTTGATAATGCTCTATACCTATCTCTATCGGTTCTCGAGATAAAAAATAATTTGTATTAAATATGATTCAAAACATAGCCCTGATTGAACTTAAGTAAATAAGTACTCTCAACTTATTATAAGTTGATATTTTGATGTTAGTTTGGACAAACTCAAAGTATTTAATCTACACCGAGAAATCGACTCCATATCATACAGGGCTCGCTAAAATAACTATTCTTTCCGTTTTGCATGAAAGTGGTCAAAAGTTCGTTTCTTCAAATGAAATTCCCTGTATATTACTCGATAAATTGAAAGATGGAGAGAAATGCTCTAAGATGATATACCATCATCAAGTTTTCTTAATAAAGCCGCTTTTTTTGGGAAATATTGTTTTTTAAAGAATTTAATTTTAGGTAGCCGTGAAAATATCAAGTTTATGACAGTTCGGTGACTGACTATGTAGTTAATAAATAGTTATTCACAGCGTTTCAAAAGATCTTCCAAATGAATGCTAGTATTGAATATTCAAAGGGAGTTCTTATGAAATTATTTATTATAAACAGATATTGTGATCAAATCATTGTCAGAACATGCAGAAAATTTAACCAAATATATCCTGAATTAACAACAATGAACGAGAGGAAGTTTGTAATATAACAAAATAATTTCCTTAACTACCTATGATGGCTCAAAGTTTCCAGGGAACAACTGTACCAGAAATCAGCTTTTTATCTCGCATTTTTAGGTAAAAAGCTGGATTTACTTGTCTATAACATGTGAAAGTACAAATAACAGATTTAGGAAGAATAAAAATAACAACATTGTAAACAAAATATCACATTTTTACCATAAATGTTGGAAATGTTAACAATCACATTTTAAACATTTTAAAATGTGCTTTTGCACGCGACTCGTGGTTGCTTTTTCAATTTCATTTGCTGTCGCAGTTCTCCTTTGGTAGGTACTGGAGTACTGTACACCATTTCTTTAAAAACAAACTATAAAGAAAGCCAAGCAGCGTGAGATCGGGTGATCTCGGTGGCCAATCCTACGGCCCTAAATGCCTGAACCAACGATCGTCAAACATTTCGTAAAGTTCCCTGGACACTTCTTGGATGGAATGAGCTGGCGCTCCATCCAGTTGAAACCACGAATTCCTATATTCCTCTAACGGCAAATTTTCGAGAAAATCAGTAACAGTCGTCGTTAATATTTGGCGATATCTCTCAGCATTTAGTATGTCATTATAAATAAAAAAGGCAATTTCATTGTACTTTAAAATACACAAAACATTTGGGTAAAATTTTTGTTGAAATCCCCTTTTTTTGTCACTTGAAGGGTCACTGCCGCTCTCCAAAGATTATCGCGCTCTGCTGCGCGAAGCGCGATAACTCTGTCGAGCAATAATCAATCTCTTTGCGCTAAATACACAAAGAGCTATTTCCTAAAAAAGCGGTTTTATTAAGAAAACTTGATGATTTAGGTATAGGGACATGGTATATCATCTTAAAGTATTTCTCTTCATCTTACTTACTTACTTACTTACTTAATATACAGGGGGTGAAAAAACGAACTTTTGACCACTTTCATGCAAAACGGAAATAATAGTAATTTTAGCGGGCCCTGTATGATATGGAGTCGATTTCTTGGTGTAGATTAAATACTTTGAGTTTGTAAAAACTAACATCAAAATAACAAGGTTTCATGAGTTGAGAGTACTTATTTACTTGAGTTCAATTAGTGCTATGTTTTGGACCATATTTAACACAAATTATTTTTTATCTCGAAACCCGATAGAGATAGGTATAGGGCATTATCAACAAAAAAGTATTGTAATAAAAGGGCGATTCTAAAAATGTGTCAATATACGGAATGTTCTATTTAAAATATTAAAGTTGCTAGGACTTTTTGATAGAAGCGGCAACGTCTATCCTACCATCGATCGTGAGTCACGCAGTCACGCTGTATATTCAAGTACATTGTTCAATGAAAAAGACTGATATATATATATATATATATATATATATATATATATATATATATATATATATATATATATATATATATATATATATATATATAACAAGAAGGAACATTTTATTGGACTAAGCCCTCTAGTAAATATGCAATCAAGTGTTGCACATCCTTACACTTGCTTTCACCGTACTGATGAGATCCCTAAGATCGAAACACGTGTCTACGGTTTGCATATTTACTAGAGGGCTTAGTCCAATAAAATGTTCCTTCTTGTTATTCACAATTTCCCTCGAGAGCATATCCCTGTTTCATATATATATATAAATATCTATATATATATATATATATATATATATATATATATATATATATATATATATATATATATATATATATGAAACAGGGATATGCTCTCGAGGGAAATTGTGAATAACAAGAAGGAACATTTTATTGGACAAATATCTGACCGCGGAAACCTATCTGAACACATATATATATATATATATATATATATATATATATATATATATATATATATATATATATATATATATATATATATATATATATATATATATATATATATATATATATATATATATATATGTGTTCAGATAGGTTTCCGCGGTCAGATATTTGAAAACTAAAAGTTCGGGTTGAACAGCGTCTAGAATTTGTTGAAATTCGACGTTTCGGCTCCGATTTTGGAGACATTTTCAAGAACTGAAAAAGAAAGAAAATTAATAAATGGTTGAAACGTAATTCTACGCTGAGATCTCAATCTGCCTACTCCTCAGGTATAATTACGTTAGGTTTTTGTGACTTGACGTCGGGGTCTCAATCTGCCTACTCCCCATGTCTCGTCACTGGTTCTCTCTAAGGTCTCAATCTGCCTACTCCTTCGAGAGAACTGAGGAATTGTGGGTTGAGGAACTGTATTTATAGTGGACGTGGCTGTAATGGCCGTGTGCAATGTATTGGCGCGAGGTGAACTAGTTCACTAGTCACCGTCCGCCGAGATAAACAAGTATTCTACATATACTATTTCGTATCCGAAATGTCCTGATGGACAATTGAATCAGGTGAAGTCCTGCTGTTTGTTCAGAGAGCTCTTGCAAAGTTGTTCCTTCAAGGTAAGGATCTTTGCACATGTGTCTGACAGATATAATTAAATATCTGTCGCAGTATTAGCCAGAGAAGTAGTTGTTTTCTGTCAGACATATGCCATACATACTATACAAAGTTATAGTTACTTCCTGAAGGATTGTTATTGACTGTTTTACAGTCACTTGGACATTATTTGCTCCTTGAAACAAGTATTTTACATATACCATTTCGTATCCGAAACGTCCTTATGGAGTGCTCTCTAATCTGTCGTCAAGGTGGATCCTGTAAGTAATTGCAGTATTTATCTCGGCGGACGGTGACGGGCAGCGTGTATACAATTATGATAACCTGGACTGCACTGATGAGGGACAACATTCCGAAACCGGTCTGTAGTTGGTTCTCCGTTTGAATCAGGTGAAGTCCTGCTGTTTTTTCAGAGAGCTCTTGCAAAGTTGTTCCTTCAAGGTAAGGATCTTTGCACATGTGTCTGACAGATATAATTCAATATCTGTAGAGGTATTAGCCAGAGAAGTAGTTGTTTTCTGTCAGACATATGCCATTCATACTATACAAAGTTATAGTTACTTCCTAAAGGATTGTTATTGACTGTCTTACAGTCACTTGGACATTATTTGCTCCTGTACAATGTATTGGCGCGAGTTGAACTATGGGCGGGAACTGAGTTGGCGCAAGATGAGCTGTGTGCGGGAACTTGGTTGGCGCTAGGTGAGCTGTGTGTGGGAACTGGGTTGGTGGGAAATGAGTTTATGCGTGCAATGAGAGGCTTCCAGGTATTGGGAAGTCTACGTCCGTCGTCGCGAGTGTTGAGGCAATTAGGGCGCTTCTCTACCTTAAGAGAGTCATAGTTACGACCGCACCGGGGGGGCCTGGGGGGGCCGGTCAGGCCCCACCAGCCTGGGCACGTCTCCCACTAGGTGGGCGGCCAAGTACGCTGGTGTGCTCTAGTGAGCCAAAACTTTTCCCCCCATTGTGACTTCCCCCGGGTGTTAGCTGTGCGTCCTGCCATGATCGCGTACGATTTCGAAGGGGGAACCGTGAGTTTCTCATTACAGGAGGGGCCTGCCGTGGGGACCGCAAACCGTCCCCGGACCTTCCCCACTTCTCTTTAGCTCTCAGCCTCACATGGTTTTCACTATGACTCTGACTTTCAGCTCTGAGATGTTGCCGGAACTGTGACGGCTTCGTACCCTAAGGATCATGCATACACACATGAATGGGTCCCCCAAAATCCCCGCAGTCCCCTTAACGAACCACTTGCCCCTGAGAAGCCAACACCAGCCGGAGGGGCGAGCTAGCCGATACTCGGGGCTCCCCTCCACCCTCAGTACCATTAATCATGAACCTCCGATCATGCCGAGAATGGTCGCCGTTCGGCCCAGGTTTCCCTGTGACAGCCTACTACATATCAGCTGAAGCCGCGGTGGCACGTTGCCCAGACAGCTGGGATGGTGTACACCAACGACAACTTTTAAGGGTAAACGCCATGTAGTCTACACCGTTTACCTCTCAAGGGCTTCTCGGATGATCCTGGTTTGCAGAGTTTTCTCGATGGAAAGTGTTTTGCATATATAAATATATATATATATATATATATATATATATATATATATATATATATATATATATATATATATATATATATATATATATATATATATATATATATATATATATATATATATATATATATATATATATTGACTCCGATTTTGGAGCAATTTTCAAGAACTGAAAAAGAAAGAAAATTAATAAATGGTTGAAATGTAATTCTACGCTGAGGTCTCAATCTGCCTACTCCTCAGGTATAATTACGTTAGGTTTTTGTGACTTGACGTCGGGGTCTCAATCTGCCTACTCCTTCGAGAGAACTGAGGAATTGTGGGTTGAGGAACTGTATTTATAGTGGACGTGGCTGTAATGGCCGTGTGCAATGTATTGGCGCGAGGTGAACTATGGGCGGGAACTGAGTTGGCGCTAGATGAGCTGTGTGCGGGAACTTGGTTGGCGCTAAGTGAGCTGTGTGCGGGAACTGGGTAGGTGGGAAATGAGTTGATGCGTGCAATGCCTAGTTTTCAAATATCTGATTTATATATATATATATATATATATATATATATATATATATATATATATATATATATATATATATATATATATATATATATATATATATATATAAATTAAAAGATAATGAAATAAAACTAGCCTTATGAAATATGAGATGGTTATTTTTTTCAAGAATCTTCCCTAAATTACTCTGATGCTGAAAGTCCAATTCCACTGAATAAGGCAAGAATAGATGTTGAGCTAGGTATGCTATTTATATTCGGTAATATTTAAGAAAAACCCTTGCAAATTCTGTTAATTCACCATCATTTGCTTCTATCTATCCGAGCATGCATTTATAACAGATAACCTAATGAATTATTCTGTTCGGAAAATGAGTTGAAACTTCTGAAATCTTTGTGATGTGAATGTTTATTGTGTTTTACATTTGCAGGTAACAATGTACCAGGACCTTCTGTGTTAACTGCAGTGGATGAATCATCTGAGACTCCTGGATCATCTGTATCTCTGCAGCATTCTCAAGTTATAGATAACACAAAATGTGCCCCTTGTGTGTCTTTACCAGTTGGTGAGTTAGCCACAAGCTTTTTGTATATTGTATATCTGAATTGATGTTTGTGTCCTAAAACCAAAGTCTATAATGGTCTATAACCTTTTTCATGAATATGCAGTAGTAAGAATGGAGAAATGTGAGAAAAATATGAGATATCCTGCAACATGAATGAAAAAAGTGCAACTGTAAACATGTGTTTCGAGCTTGAGGCTTGCACTTTTTTTTACCATACTGAGAGCCTTAATCTGTAAATACGAGGGCTTGTCCATTGAATATTTTCTTCAATATATATTTATACATAAACATGGTTCTTATATTGTTAAATAAAAATAACTTTGGCTGAATTATGATGTACTGGTTTCATAGTTTTCCAAATAGATCAGCTTTATAATGATCAGATTTTCATTCACCTACCTGGCATACTAGTGAAACTTTTCTTTTATTATCTTAGTTGATGAATTGTTATTGTTTGGAGTCAATTTCTTACCTGAATATAATTCTTATTTTATTATCCTGGCCAAATAACAGAGATTCAGAAAGAAAATTCAGGTAAATATTTTTTGACAAAATGTCTGGAGTTCTTTATTTATATTATTCTCTTTTAATTTTTTTTTCAGGAATTTTTTAGAAGATTATCAATAATGTAAACATTTAAACTATGGTAAAAATCTGTAACTATAACAACAGTTATTGTTTCAGCAATAAAGAAAAAAGGATTATTGGGAGAGATGAAGTTAACAGGACAGAGCCAATTAACTGACCGGGAAAGATTCATGTATCAGAAAGTTGTTTATTGGGGAAGAAAAGCGGCAAGATTGCAAACCCGTCTGTCTTCCTTCAAGCAGAGGTGCGAATTGACTGAAAAGTTAACAGTACAACCCAATTTCCAAATTTTGTTGAATCATGTGTCAGAGCCCATGTTTAATTTAATTCAATCCCAAATAAGGAATCAGCATTCAAAACCCAAAGGCAGAAGATTTAAACAAGAAGAAAAAGTCTTTGCTTTGTCACTGCTAAAGTCAAGTGGAAGGGGTTACAATTTCTTATCCAAAATTTTTATATTACCTTCCAGACGAACTCTACAGAATTTATTGATTAAAATACCAATACTGCCAGGTATAAATCAAAAGATTTTCGATTCTTTTGCAAGAAACTGCAACAAAAATGCCAGAGAAAGACAAATGCTGCATTCTTATGTTCGATGAAATGGCACTTACTGGCAATTTACAGTACGATAGAAGAAATGATGTCATCAAAGGAGTACCAGATACAGGGCATTCAAGAACGCCCAAAATTGCAGATCATGCCTTGGTTTTCATGCTTAAGCGAATTCATAAACAATGGAAACAACCTGTATGTTTCACTTTCAGTAGTGGACCTACAAAAAGTTCGACTCTGAAAAATCTGATAAAAGAAGTCATCATGGCATGCCAAGGAGCTGGATTTGAAGTTGTGGGTACAGTCTGTGACCAAGGGAGTGCCAATCCAGCTGCCATCAATAGTTTGCTGAGAGACAGAAGAGAAGGAGTAGAAAATAATTATTTTGGATTTGAAGTGAATGATAAAGAAATTCCATTATATGATGTACCACATTTGTTCAAGGGTGTCAGAAATAATTTATTGACGAAAGATTTACATTTTGAATATAAAGAAAAATCTAGAATTGCCAAGTGGGAACATATTGAACAATTCTACTTCTTGGATGCATCAGAAGAGGATCGAATTTGTCCCAAATTGACAGATCAACATGTTGTTCGAGGAAAAATATGTACCCAGGTGTTCAGCCACCAAGTTGGATCTTTGATGAAGAGAATAGCAAATTGGAGTGAGTACCTTTTTCATTTCAAATATCACTGAATTTATGATTAATATTAGAACGAACTCTTTTTTTATTAACATTCCTGTTTTTGGGTATTTGTCTTGAAGGTCTTGATAAGGAAAACTTCACGATGGGTACTTATGGGGTCCCTCTTACGACTGTTGTAAATTACTCTTTTCTGTATATAATGCAGTATAAGGAAAGTCTATCCAAATTCTGATTTGAGAATCATGAACAAATGACAGGAATTGTTTTTTATACTTATGTTTGTTTTTTCTGTTACAGATATTGATGATGAAAAAAAGTTATTGCCTGATGCTGTGGACACTGCGGAACTTATTCTGTTTTTGGACCAATTATTTGACAGTTTGAACTCAAATAACAGACTGGCGCCAAATGGGAAACCATTAAAGGGGGGTGTTAAGGATAAAACTCATCTAGAATTTTGGAGAAAATGTCTACTCACTATTCAAAATATGAAATATTTTTCAAAGAAAAAAAACCGCTTGGTTATAGTACCTTCACTAAAAAATTTAATTTTTACAATCAAAGCTTTCATAAGACTAACAGAAAATCTCATGTCTCAACATAAATTCAAATATATTTTGACGAGAGCAATCAATCAAGATCCATTGGAGAATTTTTTTGGTGCAATAAGAAACCATGGAGTCAGGCATGTGTCACCTGATGTATCTCACTTTGAGAATTCATTCAAAGCACTATTGATCAATAATTTTATGTCAATAATTTTATGTAAGAAGGATTCTTCAGTAGGGCACTAAATACTTTGAAATCATTTTTGAATGAAAGATCATCTTCAGCTGAGGCAGTCCCTCATAGAGAACCAATCATTCCTCAAATACCATCTGAAATTATATTGACTAGAAGATCTAAGGTGTCACAATGCACTTTGGTTTACATACGTGGCTATTTGGTGAAACGGCTTCTTAAAAATTTGAAATGTGTTGAATGTAGGCAACATTTGCAACTACATTATGAACAGCTCAATAATTTGTATTTTATTGAGGCAAGAAAATAAACAGGTACATCTAAATTAGTGAAACCAGGCAGTTTCTTTTTTTTCTTAGTAGGTCAATGCTTTTCTCGTCTTGGCTATCTTATTCCCCGTTTATGTAATGTCAATAAAATCAGTAATGTATTACGAAACATTTTAGAACAGCAAATCAACTTTAATCCAATAAATTGTTCAATTCATAATACATCTGGGGGTACTGCTTGTGAATTGATCATTCGATGCTGCATCTACTTTTGGTGTAAGAAAGTTAATCGAATACTTCAAGGCAGAGATTTAAAATTCAATCAGTTTGTAAGGGGGCGCCCTAACTTGCCAAGAATAGATCCTATAAAACTCCTTGCATATAAAAGATTTTTGAAAAGTCATAAGAAGAAATAAACTTTACTTCGTAGATTAAACTAGTTTTCTTTCAGTTTTAGCCAAACCAGTGCTTATGTGTTTGATATTTTCCGCATCTTTCCTATGGTCCAGAGGCCGCTATAAAGTATCACACCATATGGAAAATATTTTTATATACTGATTTTTCAGGAAATTAAAGAATGAAAATTTCTGAAAACAGTATTTGAAAAGTTCTCTATATGATGCGTACTGTATAGAAGGCATAGTATATTTGCCAACCGAAAGCCAATTGAAATGAAATTTTTGAATTCTCCCGCCCTTTTTCACATAGTCATAGCTTTAACCACGAGATAACGCCACCAAACATCCATAGTAGATTCCTACAGTAAAGAACCAAACCTCAATAGTAAAGCACCAAACCACAGTAGTTCCTGGAACGGATCACAATGGCGCTAAAAACTGTGTTCCAGAGAACAACATGGCAGATTGGGTTCTAAGTGTAAGTGTTCTGTGGCCAGCAGTACCTTGTTGTCTATTGGGGGATGCAGACGCCCGTTTTTAATCGTAAGTCCGGTTGAAGTATACAATGGCTCGAGAAAATGTCGATAATATCGACACTGAATTGTTGATTGGAGAAGTGAAGAAGTATCCGGAAATATGGAATGTAGCGGAAGAAAGCTACCATGATAGAACAAAAAAAAAAACAGCATGGATTAATATATGCCAATTTTGTCCGCAAGCTCGTCGAAAGACTGAACACTCATTCGAAAGTAACTGAAAAACTTATCCAAATTTTTCCGCAAATCCGCGAACGAAGTATGAAATCTAGAAGTTGTTAGTCTCGAATTAATAAATGGATGTACCCATAATATCGTCTACTTACTTTTAAAAGATATTTTTTGTATACCAGATACATAAACATGACACGCTTTCTTCGATAGACATCCATCGTCGGCGGCTGAATGCGTACTAGGGTCGTATTTTACCGTTCAGGTGTGCATTGACTTGCATCGGGTTTAAAATTATGAAGTACAGACCACGTTATTACCTATTTCTTTGATATTTTTGTTTTGCAATTTGATCATAAAAATCAAAGTATACCTACACTTCCTGGAACGATGTTCAGTGTTAAGAGTATCACAGCGCCAGGTATTGTCTTTTTTTTTTAATTATCAGTAGGTTGGTTTTAGAGTTTGCAACGTTTGATAATAATATAAATCATACCACAGTTGTAACATCAACCTTGGTGTTATTTTATGAAGAAATAAGCGATAACTTATGAAATCATAACAAAATTTGAATGATTTTCATACATTTTATGAGATTTGTATGGCTCATACTTTCTTCAAAATCATATACTTCGTCCATCACTATTCAGCAGTTTCATTGAGTTTGGCCCAATGAATCAGGTTATTCTTCCATTGTTTTCTAACGATTGTTATTAATAGATATATAGAACACATTGCCAGATTCTTGCAATGTTATCTAAACTATACAGGATAACATGGTTCATGTTGATGCAAGTGATGGATACAATATCATATCAAAGGAGATAAAGATATACTTGAGATGCTCATCTCTTTCAACTACCCGATTTTCATACAATATATTTTGACAAAAAATCAAACTAGACTTATATGTTGGAGTTACTCCTATCTGACGTTATTCCCGATCTTCAGAGACTCGATTCGTTCAACTAAGTATACTCGATATGCAAATCCCTTTCGTCCTGAAACTAAATTATTCTATCCCCTAGCTCTTCAAACTGTTGCCGACACACAGATTCATCTACATTATCTGTTACGACTCGGCCCTCCACCTATAATTGCAGGTCAGTAAAGAATGTGTAGGCATGACGAATATGTCTTTGTAAATACCCTTGTGTGCGAATCTTGTTTGCGTCCTAAGCTTCAATGTTCTCAGTTTCTGACAGATCCGGAAGCGGAATCTGACAAATAGTTTGGGGAAAATAGCACATTTCAGGGTAGTCGTGTAAACAGCGATATTATAATAAGCTTCCTGCTGGTATAAATGGTTTTTATGCAGGATTTACTGTTATTTCCCGGTTGGTTCGAGGAGCTGTTGCCAATGGCGTATTGTTTGTTATTTAAAACATTTCGTTATATTATGCGTTATATTTAGAATGTGTTAAATATCAACAGACACAAATTATGTGAAATTGAACGTGTTAGGTTTTTCAGTTAATGTGGATATTTTTCTACGTCCTCCTTCACAATTATCAGTTCGCATTTTGTCCAATCACTATCAAGGGAGGTGGAAAACGTTTCGTTACTATTAAGGCACAGGGTATTATAATTCTACAAACTTTCTAAGTATATAATGTGTAATCTTCCTAAATTCCAGAAAAATCTTTCAGAAGATCATCTGAAAAGTTTTGGAAATTTAGGGAGAACTCCAACTCAGTGGTAAACGGTGGGATTGAACTCATGTCGCACCTTGGAGTAAGAGGCGAATTATTAAGCACTGCGGTCATTTTCTTTGTGAATAAAATTATCACGATATACCAATCAAGTATTCTGCTACATTATCAAGGATTTCCAAAATAGTGCTAATCTTTTTTGACGAGGGTATGGATATTTCAGAGAATCAAGAGGGTGGTGTATAACAACTATAATAGGTGCGGACAATTCATACGTTATCAAACATGAAAAGCTACAAAGTGCTTAAATATATATTAGTAGCCATTTATCTCCACTACGTAGCAAGCCAATGGCAACAAGACCTTTGCCTTGCAAATGCCAGTTGCCACCTTTATTCTCGATACTGATCCGAAGCTCACATATTATATTAGGTAAAGCGTTTAACATTTGAAAATCTGATTAAAAATCTATCTCGTATATTCAACGTTTTGGAATAAGTTTGTACCACAGTCGATGGTAGGAGAAGTAAGATAATTATCCAGTTCCTTATAATAGTTTCATCAATAATAGATCCACAACTAATTGGGATGGAAGTAATATCACGCGTTGTTCAGGTTGTCCCGAAAGAATAATAATTTTTCAGTTGGATAAGATGAGAGAAGATAGTTTATTTACCTTTCGTGTCATGTATTTATGTATAATGTACGTTAAAAATTCACAAAATCATTAAACGATGAATAATCAATTTTCAAAAATCAACGTTGAGACCACTATTTCCACTTTCAGTATTTCAGGGAATTCACCAGCACATAACTGAGTAATTTATTATTTACGGACTTGATTGAAAACAGCATTATTTTAGATGAAACGGGGGATATCTTCAATCCTAGTAGATTTTTTATCTTTGAAACTAGTACCTATGTTTATGTCTATATGGTTTTCAATAACAGGTCCGGAAACATATTAATTTCTAAATGAGATTTTCACCAGTGTGCAGGTGTCCCTACTATTTTTAACTGATATTTTCAATAGAATTAACTGTATGAGGAATTCAGCGAAACTATCGCCGATATCTTTCTCGCCATTGAATATTTGACCGTCATGTTCAAGTTCTTATGGCATAATATTGCTTTCGTTTTTTGCTAATTTGCAGTTGACTAATTGCCACATCATTTTAGTTTTATGTTAGTATGTACCATGAATCATTTTTATTCATCATTTATATTCTTCGTTATAGATTTCATTCATAGTTTTCCCAATCCAGTTGACATGCATAAGATTAGCTATTTCAAGTTTAATTTCTGCAGTTTTTATATTTTAGAGGTATTTTCAATGATCCATTTTTCATAGTCTTTGTTGGGAAAACGGTATTATTTGCAGAGTTATTGTAAACTGCACAAGTGAAAACCGAAAATATCGATATCAGTTTGCTCTGCTGGTTTGAACATAAATCTTTAAACTACCGTAACTCTTAAATAAGTGGTTACTAAATTGTAATCATGTAACTCAAAAGCTGAAAGTGTCTCTGGTGATGCCCAGTGTTGTCATTCACATTATATTCGCACTATATGTGCATTGAGTGAGTTTATTTAATTTGATAAACTTTGCAAATATCAATAAAAAAGTGTAAAATGGCACTGGAGCAAGTATTGTTAGTCATTATGCAGTCGTTTAGGAGACAATCTGTCGTACTTAGTATGTATTCATTCGATTAATTCGGACAAAGTTCGGAAAGATGTGCTGGAGAGTTTCACGATAATAAAACGAATAAAATCGACTTAGTCGAAGTACCATTTCTATTCACACGTTTCCAACAAGTGGAAAAATGAGACAAATATCTGTCAGGAAACAACTACTTTACTGGCTAATATCACGACGGACATTGAACTACATCTGACAGATATTTGTGCAACGTGCTTCCAAGAAGACCCAATTACAAGTGCGTATCTTGTAATTAAATAGTACATTATCCATCATTCGGTTTGGAATGATCACCTACAGACAACCATGTTTCGAGCTTTTGCCTCTCATCAGTGCCAGGGTACGTCGGACAACATTATATTTGTCCTGTCCTTGACAAGTGAATATTAATCAACTGTGGGTCGTAGTTTCATCCGTGAGGAAATATTACTTAAACAGTTGATTATTGGTTTTCACATTTTGATAATTTTGTAAGAGGCAAGATATTCTGAGAAGTGATTGGCAGATCGAATCTCTGAAATTTGACAGTGTCTTAGGAATGATTATCAGTGTTTGAATTGTAGTATCCTCAACATGTGGATGTTCAGATTATTATTCTGTTAATTTTTCATACCGCTTTTGGTTTCAATTCAATTTCAATATGAGGAATTATTTAATTTGCATTATCATTCATTCAGTTTTATAAACAATCCTTCTCATTCCTCTAGAGAATTGATTTTTCGAATTGACGTTTATACAGTGTGTTGCAATTTACCAAGCCCCACCCCCGTATTTCTGTGGATTTTGGATTGTTTTAAATTTTTTTTTCAATATGTACTTCTCGAAATATTTCGTCAGGTAAAAAAGTTTCATCAATCATCCTTTCACGTCTTACTACGACCACAGAATGCATGCCAAAAATCGAGAAAAGGAATTAGGCATTTTTCTAGCAAAATTTTGTTTAAGCCATTCGATTCGAACCATTCTCGAATACCTCCATGTAAAATTTCAATGTGATATCTTTTACGGGGTGTTTTCTATTCCTGTTACAATTTTCGAAAAAGGAAATCTTTCAAGTCACTCTGTATAAAAAATTCCGTGTAAATTGGAATGAATTGAGGCGAGGGGTCGGATTCAGACGATCTGTTTATGATTGTTAATAAGAACACATTATTTACACACTTTCTGCGCAAGTTACGTTCTACTCTTCACAATTCTCTTTGTGGAATTTCTCTGCACAGTGCCACAATTCATCGTCACAATTCTACTTCAGTACATGGTCTAGTTTCATAAACATTCTGTTCAATATTTCCCCAAAAATAGAAATCCAGAGTGGTGAGATCAGGCGAACGCGGCGGCCATTGAATTAATTAAAGTGCTATTGCAAATAATCCATTTCAGTAGGAATTTTTTATTCATACATCTTTGTACATTATCAGCTTTATGAATGGAAGCACCATACAATTAAAGAATGATAGTTGTACGAATATTTATTGCTTCAAGGATGTACCATAATTGGTTACTCAAGAAATTCAGAATGGTTTCAACTTTTATCGTATCTTCAAAGGAAAATGGACCTTTTATTCTGGTGTCTGCAATTCTGCTCCAACACATTCAATCTTTCACAATATTGATTTTTACATTTGATGACCCAGGGAGGATTTTCCGTTAATTCATTGGACGCCGCCGCGTTCGCCTGATCTCACCCCTCTGGATTTTTACTTTGGGGAAATATCAAACAAATGGTTTATAAAAGTAGGCCAAGGACTAAAGAAAAGTTGCGACAAAGAATTGTGGCAGTTTGCAGATAAATATCATCAGGAGAACTGCGAAGAGTTGGACAGAACTTGCGCAGAAGGTACGAAAAATGTGTAGAAAATGAAGGGAGATATTACGAACATACAAAGATTTGGAATTTTTGGTGTCTCAGTTGTTCATCTGCTTGATTGATACATATTCAATTTCTTCATGTTGGTCTTCAAAACTTGTTAGCATTTAAAAATTAATAATTTGTGTGGCAATGTAGTGTTTTCATTAACAATCAGTAAACAGATCGTTTGAGTCCGACCCTTGCCTCAGTTCATTCCAATTTACATGGAACTTTTTATACAGAGTGACTTGAAAGATTTCCTTTTTCGAAAATTGTAACAGGTACAGAAAACACCCCGTAAAAGATATCATGTTGAAATTTTGCATGCAGCTATTCGAGACTGGTTCGAATCGGATTCCCCAACCAAAATTTTGCTAAAAAAATGCCTAATACTTTTCTCGATTTTTGGCATGCATTTTGTGATCATAGTAGGTCGTGAAAAGGTGACTTATGAAACTTTTTCACCTGAGAAGATAAAGCATATCGATAAGTTCACACTGGAATGAAAACAAAACAATTATCTGAAATCCACGGAAATACAGGGGTGGGGCTTAGTAAAATGCAACACACTGTTTGATTCTTCTAATAACTAACTATAAATCTTAGGCACTTTTGATTATACTTTTATTCATTCATCCTATCATTTATTTATATAAGTTCATATACCGGTTCTTATAGCCTTGTCGAGTCAAGAATAGGTATCTCAAGAGTTGACCGAGCAGAGTAAGTGTTAACTTTGCGAACCTAGTAAATTTGGCGACAAATCCGATTGCAGCATGTGAAGAAAAAATAACAGTATATCATCCAAGGAAGGCAATAAACTATGAAGAAATTATTGTGAGATAAAAATCTTACATTTTGTGAGTATAATTTCAATTTTTGACAATAGAGCCAAATGTTCTCATATTGTTGTTAATAGTGTTATTTCCGTCAACCGGCTGCACCATTACGAGCAACTCTCGGAAGTCTTAGAGACGTGTGTGAGCTATGGAAGAAATGAATAAATAGGAGTTTTATTCAGAATTATGGATTGGTCAACATATCAAGCGATATAATCGAAACTCCGCCACCAACTCAATTCTTCGCCCGAGAGGGCTCATGAGAGAAAAGGATCGGGAGGACGCACGGAGAGTCGCCTTCACCTTTCCCTAATCATTGCTAGCTAGATGGAAGAGGAGCTCTTGTGCCAAGAGGTACTTAGGGTCCCGGCGAGAAAGCGCTAGTATCCGCCTCCGCTGGTCTTACTGGGAGGATGAGTATTCCACCTGATAATGGTTGCGGTTCGTGTAATCCATGCCTCTTGCAAAGCTTATGCATGTCGTTCGTTCGCATTCAATGTAGATACTGTTTTGTCTAAGTTGGGTCAGAGGTAGGTTGTTTCAAGCTAACCCCGGAAAAGGCTGATGCAAAAAACTTGTTTGCGCCTTGTAACGAAAATATCGCTACATTTAGATTTTAATTTGTTTTCACTTAATTCCAAAACCATACTAGAAGCGACACCTAATAACGAACATGTGAACTTGTCTAAAGAGTAGACAACAGAATAAAGATAGCTAAGACGTCCAGTGACAGCTGATAGCTGA
Source organism: Chrysolina americana (assembly GCA_958502065.1). Taxonomy (NCBI): domain Eukaryota; kingdom Metazoa; phylum Arthropoda; class Insecta; order Coleoptera; family Chrysomelidae; genus Chrysolina; species Chrysolina americana. The sequence goes on from OY293411.1 coordinate 71,529,618, forward strand.
ACTTGTCTAAGGGTAAATTTCATTTGAAGACAGACCAATCTGGGTTGATATCGTTGAGTTCATATAGATGTCACTGACATGATGTCGGAAATTCAGTTCGAGAATTGGAGAGGTTGGATGACTCTCTTCTTAGTTTGGATGTCGAGGTGTAAATGACTCGCTTGATGGTGTGCATCAGGTCACGGTAATAAATCTAAATCCACATGGATTGATGCCATCATAAATATTCTTGAATTAAGCTCAAGTAAATAATACTGGGAATTAGATTGTCAATCAACTCCAATCCAGATGGAAGTACCAATTGCAACGGAATTCATGATCCAATAACCTGTTGATCAACCATCGATGATGGCCTTCTAGTTAATTGGATCCAGTGTTGCGATGATAAGCAGTTATTAATCACCTAGGCCAAATTCTGAGGTGTGATCACGTGGAAAAGAATTTACTACGAAACCTGTAAGTGTCAAATAAAATATTTATTTGTCGATGCATGTTGCATACCAGAAAGCGACACCTTTTTGTCAAGCTGACAATCGAATCTTTTCGTTTGCCGTCAAGAACAATTTATCAAGTTATCAAGATCTAAGTACTCATACATCCCAACTCCTGTTTTGAGGAGTACATCATTTCGTTAAAGTGTAATATTATATCACATATTCAGTGAGGAGGGTATCGTATACTATTGACTTTCAAATCTGTGATAAACTAACATCTCCCAAACCTTTTCATGAATTCGACCCCTATCTACGAGGTAACACAAGGAGATCAGTACAACCAGAGGATTGCCTGAAATTGTTGCTTGAAGTGTCATCTAGTTCGTATTCTGTTAGCAGAACAACAATTACAACGTTGGAGTTATCACTAGCCTGTGAATCCACCCACTGAGGGCCAGTTTATCAATGTCGTGTTAGAGTACTTTGACTCCCGGTTAAATTTGACTAGTGGTTAGAATGAATATGACATTTGCTGAATGAAGGAATCGACTCACATTCTAACCATGAGTTAAATTTAGCTCGAAGTTAAAGTACATTGATAAACCGGCCCTCAATGAACTAAGGTAACCTGTGTCGCTGAAGCAAATTCAGTAATAATATTGTTTGAATATCAACGTGTTACTTTGACACTAAATTTTGTTAAATTTATTGATATATATTTGTTTTGAAATATTGTTTTATTGTTGGTCTGGTTACAGAAGGAAGTCAATTCATCTTATTTCAATTATCTATCCTGTTAAATTAAAAATTGCTGGTGTCCAAGCCAGTCAAATTCTTGAAATTCAAAATTTAAAACACTTGCCTGCCACATAAAAAATTCGAAACTGGCAATATAGTCCAAGGAACCTGCGCCATTCCCTGCTGAGCAGTCTGAGCAATCAAACTAACTCCGGTTACGTTACAGTCTTTACGATTGCGCTCAGTCGTATCAGATGTGACAAAACGCTATGCAATCAAAAAGTTGTTTTTTTATAGCATTCTGCTTTCACCAGCGTCTCAATTCAAATCACATTTTTATTACTATTATCACATCCGTTTAGTGGTGTTTCTGACAGGGATAGTTCATTTACCCCAAATTTTGATAACATCTCTGGGTGGCGAACATGCATAACCATCTTATTGTATTTCATGTATAACACAACGTTGTCTCGACCTCGCAACTTAAGTTCAGAACTCCGTGCCACTTGGGGCAAAAAGGAATTTATTGCTCTCGAGCTGACATTCTCTTATGAAAGGAACTACGTTACCATCATACTGAACATTTTGCTGATGCTCTAGGATGGTTTCTCCATAATGTTAACTTCAGTATCATAACATGTATAAATGCAAGAACAGTGTCAGCTGTAAGCAGTAGGATTTAGATCGTTATGGAATCAGCGGAAAGTAATAGTTGATTATATCCGACAGAGCTTTATGACCGCCACAGTAGTGACTCGCGTCTTCTTATTAGATCATTCATAATACTACGGACAACTTCTGTCGTTTTATGGAACAAGACGATTTAAATAATATTGTGTAACCTATCCTTGCACTGATGGGACGTAAGAACCTTGAAACATTCTTGTATTTAGGTGGTCATTTCCAAATACATAAAATATAATAGTCCATTGTTTTATGTTATTCATTTTTTATAATTTGGGGCAAGTGTGAGTTTGCTGGCTATCTTCGCTAAATCGGGCGACAGCCCAATGCCATCCATTGACGAATAGCCTACACTCATAATGAATCCATAACCATCATATAAAATACAAAAGAGATCTTGTGAAATCCAAATATTTTCCCCAATTTTCTAACCTACAATTTCATCAACCCGAACGAGTATAACGAGTTTATTTCAAGCTTTGAGTGTATTGTTAAAATCTAAGGTAAGAATCCATTTTATTCATTTTTCATCTGTCTAAACAATGAATCTGATTAGAGATTGCCGTTTTTTCATGAAGTTGTTTTTTTTACTTTTTTCATTGCATGCCACACTTACCCAGAAATTAAATGTTATTGGGGATAGTGTGACCTATCTGTCGGGGTAAGTGGGAACCTGGTTCATTTGGCCAATCTAAACAGTAATATTTTTTCAGCTCTAGTACGAAATTATATACGGAAATCTCAGAGAGCCAAACAATATACCTGGCCAGATGTGGAAGACATTGTTACACTTTCTGAGGATGAAATAACAACTGTGCTTTCTCACCACTCGTCAGAAAATGGGGATCAATGAAATTCGCATTAAATTTTTCAGATTTCTACCTGTAAATTTTTCTTTTCAACAAATGTTCACGTTTACGATTATTTTTTTGTTTTTTTTAATGGGGCATTTTAAATTCAATATTTAAAAGTTCCTAACTATGTTTTAAATAAAGATATCTCGAAAAAAATAAACCGTGATGAAAGTTCCTTTACTGTTTACTCACACTTGCACCAAAGAGAGATTTACGTGCATTAATATCTTTAAATTTGGCCAGAATCACACTTGCCCCGAATTTCCGGGGAAGTGTGACCTATGGAGATGTATATCTGAATATATAAATAAAATTCATAGAATACGTTTTTCAACAGTTTTCTGTGGCGTATTACAAAGACTGACCTTCAAAGTAAATACCTGCAAAACTTCATTGTTATATTAGTTCAGGTTCATCAGATGGACTAAATTCAATGCAAACTAATGAAAATCACGGTCACACTTACCCGAGCTTACTATAATGAATAACTATTAACAGAACTTCGGGAACATTTCATAAATACATAGTTTGGTTTCATTACATGACATGACATCTCTCTGACATCTATCTAATAGATTCCACGTCACAACTCTGCTACATCGTCATTTTCGAAAACTGAAAATTGTAGGTTGTTTTCATTAAAAAAAATGTAATTTTCGTTTTAGAATATTCCATTTTTTCAACATGAATACCTCCCAAGAGATCAGTGGAAAATGATGACTGAAGTTTATCTTTCAGTCGCCGATGATTCCACTTCTGATTTTAAAAACATCAATTTCATATTTTCAATGGAATCAAAATAATATCGTCTAGTTAAATCATCCAAAATGATAATACTGCTTCCTTGGGTATTACCGCGACGGGCACTGAATCCTATCAAACAGATACTTGTTAAATGTTCCTCATTGCAAGTGCTCCCTGTAACCAAACAGTAGAATTTGGTTTTGTTTTAACAGAATAACTACAAGCTTGAAGTGAGCAAATGTGCCAATCCTCAAGCCTGATGAGCCCCCTAATATGGTGAATAGCTACCGGCTAATCTCACTTTAAGGTGTAAGCAGACCTTACAGCAAGATGCTCTAGAACTGGCACTTGAAGTCAAAGTATCGCTGTACAAGCAAATAGTGATACTACAGAAGAAGAAAACGTGCACGAAAATGTTGATTTACGCCTAGTAAATCGCGAAACACTATGAGAACATATACCTGTTTGTGAACTTGACACAGTTTCATGAATTGTTTTTGGTTAAGTCGAATACAAACAATATGTTTATTAACTTCAGTGCTGTTTTTTGATTCATGCTGTGGTCTTTCATTCTGGTTTCTAATAAAATATAAAATATATTTTTAATCTCAGTCATTACTGGGGTATAAAATTCACTGAAATTGTACCGATTTCAAAGGAAACTGTATTTGTAGCAAATATACATGAAATGAATATAAAAAGGAATCGAAAATTAATGGAATATACATGTATGTGACAAAAGCACTATTTTCATGATAAGTTCCTGGAAATGTCGAATATCCATTTGAATTTCGGTGTTCACATGAATAATTTCAATATACAGGGTAATTCACATTGGAATAATCACGGAAGCAAAACTATATTTAAACAAAACACATTTTTCGGGAATATTCAACAAAAATGCTGATTCCAATCATGTAGTCCTAAATATATATCTACGGTGTGGTTTAAGTTATCAAAAATCAACCAACATATTTTTTTGCTGATTCAGACGTAAATAATTTCGTCTTCAACATTTTGAATGTTTTGATTGGTCAAATGATTGGACGATAGTAATATTGAAGGAATTAGCCTTTTACACCCTCTCTTCAATCTGAATCTTTATATTTGAATATTTTTCATGTCGAAAGGTAATGAATTCCTGAAATCGCGTCCACTTTCCTATAACATATGATTATCGGCAAACGTCGAATATGAAATAATTCAACAGCCCCTTACGACTGCCGAATCATTTCATCCCAACGCTTGGCAAAGTTTTTCTACTCAATAGTTCCTGTAACAACCACCAACTTGTGATCGAAAACAGGTGACTTACTACTATCTGCATACTTCTTTCACGGTTCAACCGATCACCAGTACAGACTTGGTTACATGCAATCAATTTCCAATTTCCAAAATGGGCAAAATCTATTGCCTTTCGTCAAGTACCTACACTCAGTTCCACATGAAAAATATTCAAATATTTTTTATGATGAAGTCTGTGATGTTTGCGCAGTATGCTGGCGCAGTTTTTGGCAATCCTGATTCTCTTGCAACTTGACTCAAAGATATTGTTGGATATGCTGCAAAATATCCCAAAATGGAAATTTCAATATCTTCATCAACAATTGGCTTGTTTCTCTGCACTCTTGCTTTAATGGATCCAAAGTTTTTGAAGTTTTCTATAATTCGTTTAACATTGTTTTGTGAGGGCTTCTGCGGATACCGAATAGTATTGTTCTTGAGATAACCCTATTACATTCGCCATAAATAATAAATAGATTCAAGAAGATAATCTTCATTCGAATAATTCAAACGAGCCGGCATGATTCATTACAATGACATTTCCATTGCAGTTGATTGCTTCCAACGCAACTGCGGGTGCCATGGCTAACTTAGAATAAGTAAATTCAAGAATACGAGATTTTCTGGAACTGAGACATCTTAATTCGCCAATATTTCGAAAACTGTTAAGTTTAGGCATAGATAACCTTATTCATAGTTTACTTCATTTTCGATGCCGGATCGAATGAGAATATAAAATTATTAGGTTTACATTCGAAAAAATATTTTCAATCGGATTTATCATTTTCTGGCGAACGCCCTGTATAACTCTAATCGAATTGATATTAAAATTCTGCTGAACTGGGTTCTCTCCTACGAATAAATCGATACACAATCAAAAATGAATAATGATCATGTCCAGAAATGAAAAAAAAAAATATTTTTCGGTCTACAAACGCAATTTTCAACTTAAAACTTGAAATATTTCGAAAACGGTTAGACTTGGGTATAGGATATTATACATTAAACATATTCAGAATCATGCGTTAAATCTAAAACTCTGATAATATACAGGGTGTCCTATTTAAAATAACGAAGTGCCACAATCTTCAAAATATTTTAGCCGGATAGCACTTATCGACAATAGTGAAGTAACGAATTTTCAAATTAGGCTCACCTATGGTTTTTTATATATTGATCGATGCAGTTCTAGGAGGGTATAGTTCTAGGGGGTATAGCCTTCCAAGCTGTAAGTTTATAATCGAAGTTCAATTATTACTAGAAGCCGTAGAGGAACGAGTCAAAAAATATATATTGAAAACCTGGTTGTTAAATATTATGCAATGGGTTGAGCTATTTCAAATACTCATTTCTCCAAACATGTAACTCGTTGTCTTCAAACAGACTTACTGTATCTCAACATCCTGAGAATCCACACCCTAAAATTGGAGTTGTCTCGCACAGTAGTATAAAGCCAGTCTGGTTGAATCTAATGAATATTACCCTGCTTAAACTTGGCAGCATTGTATCAACGATTGAAGAGAATGTCCATTGTTCAATTGAAAACAATGATTAGTTAACTATTGAATTGGAAATAACAGTGGTATTCATCGATATTCCCCAAACTTATAACATATTGGGCAATGAAGTGTTTGAGCTTCGCCTATAACCAGATAATGATGCAACTTAACTGTGAGTAATATGAGCTAAATCTGCAATGACCTGCGTTATCTCGCAGTCCAAACATGGATGTCACACGCGCTATTATAGCTATTTCAGTGGAAACTAAATTCACTCAATTTATAGGCACAACGTTGACTAGAATGAGAGGCACAATAGGAAATCCAATAAGAAGAGTAATAACTGAGTTATAAGGTGCTTATAAAAATTTTCGGAATAAGTCCATAGCAGCTCAAAACTTATCACTTATCCCAAGGCCACTGATAATTACCATATATTGTTTTTGCATATTACTTTCGACGTTACCTAAAATCAACTCGCTTGAAGAAAATTAAGACAAATTATATGAGAATTTTCAATAGTCCAGGGATATTCAATAAGAACATTTATTTCAAAATATCATAAACCAATATAATAAATACATTATTTATCGAAAACCAATTTTGGAAAGAACAAATAGTGACATTAAAATTAGAAGAAATTTATACTCATTGTTTTTAACGATATAAGAAGATGATTTAGATGAAGTGCATATTATTCATGATCTTTTCATAGTGATCCTTGTCAATACTCAAATAGGGTTCAATTGAATTTGTATTTACTGTTCTTATGGGCCACATTTTTTGCAAACCAATAGCCGCAGCAGAAGATATTATCTTCAAATTTATGGTTTTGCCTATCGTTCCATTTGTTTTTCTTCCCTCCATTCCAACAGTGGTTGGTCTCAGAAAAAAATTCTGCTCTCTCCGTTATATTCGTGCCTTGTTTTGACAATGATTTTGAAAATCCTCTAACATAATTCACGTTTCATCATCATTCTGAATGAGCCGTTTACCATTTGGTTAGTATTTTAATCCATCTTGGCATATTCTGCCGAAGATTGAGTCGTACACTTCACGGTTGGTTGGAGTACCATCCTTATTTTGTTCAATGTGTAAGAAGAAATCAAACAGAATTACCTCTTCTCCACCTCTCCATCTGAGTTCGACGACTGCAGTGTGATATAATTTTCTTTTGAGACGATCACGGTTTTTTGTTCTACAAACTGAAAATGTCATTCAGTCTGTATGAACTCAACCCAATAGAACTAACTGCTTTTCCTTTTTGAAGGGTAGGTTTGCAGTTTTCTCTGATTGCATCACGGGCATTTTGAGCTTGTTTGAAAATTACGCTCTTGAATGGCTCTAAGATGATTTTGTACTCATTATAGTGTCAAGAATGGCGCTAATCCAAAACTTAATTTATTTTGTTTGACACCTGTCATGATTCATATTTTATAATTTGTTGAACTGTTGAATTACTTGAAGTTCAAACATCGGTCATGGTCGAGCTCGGCCTGGTTCGATTCATAACAAAAACAAAACATGTGTTATTGGCACGGCTATGAAGATTTCAACGAACTTCTTCATTGAGTGGAAATGTCCGTGGCAATAACACAAAACTTGATTAAATACAATATGACAGATGGCAAGTGGATAGTGAAGGGTCGATAGTCGAACCCAGAGCGGGTTTTCGACGGTAACGCCATTTTGACAAACCTCTCGGAAAGCTGTCCTTAAGCGAGTATGAATAGTGTTCATTTGGTAAGAAACCTTTCTAAGTATGGGGCGAATATATGAATATAGGGCTTGTTGCGCCATGGGTATTGTGTCCTTTAATACGTACATATTTTTGGAATACGGTGAATCTGTGACTTGTTTCATTCATCAGTAGTTATACCCAGAAGAAAACTGGTTTTCTTCCTGACTACGTCCCAAGCGATATAGTCTAGTCTACAAGTGCCATTTAGACCAACTTTTTTCAGCAGTCTCCGAAAATTATGATTGAGGTGTCATTCGATTCGGAATGACATCCAGATGATTTTTGAAAAAAATGAAGTTCCGCATGAAAAAATTGTAAGAGTTATTAACAATTAACTAAAAAAAAAAGATGGTTTTAGTATTTTGTAAATATCTCAAAATCTAATTAAAATTTTTTAAATCTAAAAAAAGATTCAAAAAGAGGAGGAAATTTCCTAAAAAATAGCTCAATTCCCGGAATTGTAGCATCAATATTTATAATTTTCCCAGAGGGATGAAAATACGGCCGAAAACGGGTACTCTGGCTCGGGCAAGCCACATCCACTTTGGACACTTTAACAATAAAAATTATTTTAAAATACTAAATATGAAAATAAAAAATTGGAAAAATTCAGGCACTAACTGAATAGATTAATGAACAATAATCCGCTTGAAAAAAATTTTTATCACAATTTTTCAATTAGTTAATCAATAGTTAATTAATAATTTTTTTCTGCTTGAACATGAACATTGCAAGTGTGATAATTGTTAAACTATAAATTTAAGATTTTTTTCCTCTTTTGGAGCAATTCCTGAAAGGCTTCAGAATAGAACCCCGTTGGAAAAATTAAAAAGTTTTTATTTTTCAGTTTTTTATTAACAAATTTCGTTGTTGCAAAATTAAATACTTAAATTAATCATTGAAAAAAATTTTTTTTTTTAAATATTATCAATAATCCGTTTTTATGTTATCAGGAACTACATAGAAATAGTTTTTTTAAATTTTTATCTCTAATTGTTTAAAAAATTGTTATAAACAAATGCGTTGTTTATAAGATAATTGAATTTTTTTTTATGGAATTTCAATCTTTGATACAAATAATGATTTTAAAAAAAAAAATTGTTCCTTAAAAAAATTTTTTTATTGCTTGAAAACGCATTTGTTAATTAACAATTATTTTCTCCCGCTTCTAATTAATATTAAGGAACCATTTTTTTTTTTAAATCATTATTTGTCTTTCTTTCTGATATAAAAAAAAAAATCCATTTTATTTAATTTTTCATTGTTTATGCAATAAACAATTTGTTATAAACAAATAAATTTTTATCTTATATTTTTTTTTCTATTCTAATTTCTGTCACAAAAACAGACATGACAATTAGAGAGTTAGAGAGAACTTATATTTAAAAATTAAATAAAAAATAATAAAAAAAATTTAAAAAAGAAAAAAAATCATGTCTGTTTTTGTGACAGAAATTAGAATAGAAAAAAAAATATAAGGTAAAATTTTATTTGTTTATAACAAATTGTTTATTGCATAAACAATGAAAAATTAAATAAAATGGATTTTTTTTATATATCAGAAAGAAAGACAAATAATGATTTAAAACAAAAAAAATGGTTCCTTAATATTAATTAGAAGCGGGAGAAAATAATTGTTAATTAACAAATGCGTTTTCAAGCAATAAAAAATTTTTTTAAGGAACAATTTTTCTTTTAAAAATCATTATTTGTATCAAATATTGAAATTCCATAAAAAAAATTTCAATTATCTTATAAACAACGCATTTGTTTATAACAATTTTTTAAACAATTAGAGATAAAAATTTAAAAAAATTATTTCTATGTAGTTCCTGATAACATAAAAACGGATTATTGATAATATTTAAAAAAAATTTTTTTTTCAATGATTAATTCAAGTATTTAATTTTGCAACAACGAAAATTGTTAATAAAAAACTGAAAAATACAAACTTTTTAATTTTTCCAACGGGGTTCTATTCTGAAGCCTTTCAAGAATTGCTCCAAAAGAGGAAAAAAATCTTAAATTTATAGTTTAACAATTATCACACTTGCAATGTTCATGTTCAAGCAGAAAAAAATTATTAATTAACTATTGATTAACTAATTGAAAAATTGTGATAAAAATTTTTTTCAAGCGGGTTATTGTTCATTAATCTATTCAGTTAGTGCCTGAATTTTTCCAATTTTTTATTTTCATATTTAGTATTTTAAAATAATTTTTATTGTTAAAGTGTCCAAAGTGGGTGTGGCTTGCCCGAGCCAGAGTACCCGTTTTCGGCCGTATTTTCATCCCTCTGGGAAAATTATAAATATTGATGCTACAATTCCGGGAATTTAGCTTTTTTTTAGGAAATTTCCTCCTCTTTTTGAATCTTTTTTTAGATTTAAAAAATTTTAATTAGTTTTTGAGATATTTACAAAATACTAAAGCCATCTTTTTTTTTAGTTAATTGTTAATAACTTTTACAATTTTTTCATGCGGAACTTCATTTTTTTCAAAAATCATCTGGATGTCATTCCGAATCGAATGACACCTCAATCATAATTTTCGGAGACTGCTGAAAAAAGTTGGTCTAAATGGCACTTGTAGACTAGACTAATAGGGCTTTGTAGCTTCACTAAGTCCCTACTCGCGACAATAGTATTATTCTTGTGAAAGTTCAGTACTTACATTTATAGTTTACGGCCAATCTTTAAGTATAAGCGCCAACTATTCAACGGTACACCTTCCCTTTGAGTCATATTTTCTCACTGCATAAAACTCTGTCACCATTTTTCACGTATACTTTTTACTCAATGTAGTATTATCATTATGCCAATTGAATAGTTTTTGATGTTTACATTCAGTGACTGACATTTTAAAAATTTATTTCAGTTGACGTCAAACTATGTCATTATCACACAGTAAAAAGTGCATGGAAAAATACATGCTGCAGTGTATATACATGTTATGGGCCGCAGTGGTGTGCGGGTTGAGTCCTCGCCTTGAGAGCGTGAGTTCTAATCTCAGCATTGCCACCGGTCTCGTGCATGGCATCACACGTACTAAAAGGTAAGGGCTACCTTATTGACTTCATTGTAAATTTTTTGTTGTTTAAAATTGATTTTTCCGTTAACCAGCTGTCATCCCCCTATGAACGACAGTCCTCAGAAGTCGAAACTTGTGCGAGCTAAGGATTACCGGGGTCTTACCTTTTGACGTGCGATTCCTAGCACGAGACCAGTGACCATGCGGGGAATCGAACCCACGTCCCACTGAAAGACTAGCGCTCTATCATCATGACCACTGCGGCCCTCAACAACTTATCTTTGGGACTATTCCTACATTTGTTTTAAAGAGTTTTTGTTATTTTCCTTCCTAAGTGTTATACTATTATAGAAAATACAATATTTTTATAGAATGTTTGTCTTTTTCGTAGATTCTCCTCCCCCAGTTCTATTATAAGAAATTACAAGCCTATATCCGCACAGGAGATACAGCGTAAATAAATCAAATTCACCTAAATCATTAGCACCTCATGTATATGGGAAAGAACTATCAAAATGTAACTCTAATGATTTTTTTATTTCATGTGGCTATACACCATTACTGCTCAGATACGCTATGCGGGGTGGCAACGCATTACCTATATGAAATATTGTAATCTCATGGAAACAAATTTTACAGTGCATGGTAAGTAAAATTGCGCCATCACAAATACCAGCAGTTTTCCAAATATTTCAATATGAACATTTTTCATGGTACATGAATTTCTTCGAGAAATAAATCCTTTTTTCCGCACAAGTTGATACTATTACTAAATTATATCCTACCGAAATTTTTGAGTTTAGTAGAGGATTTTAAAGTATGATTTGCCGTTGGTTTGAAGTAAAAAACAAGTTTCCAGTCAATGAGATTTGACACAAGACAAATTGAAATGATTACCATTATCCATGAAAAGATTTGTCTACGTATTATTTCCAACATCTCTCATATCGATTCTAAACATAAAACACTGCAAGGTATATTCAAGTTTGATAGCATATTGGTTGTGTATTGTTTCAGAAAATGAAGGAATAATACCGAGAATACTGATACAAAATAACAACGGAAACCTTTTATCACACTTGCAATTCTAATATTGGCCGATTATTCCAGTCATGCTGAGGTTGGTTGAAATGTTAAAGTTGATAATCGAAAACAGTATGTTTTAGATTTTGTGGTTCACCTCTTGATTGGCTTTTGAGTATCAATATGATGAGTTTTTGATTTCATTGGAGAAAGCAATGAGGAAGTGAATTATTCCTTTTTTTATAAAACAAGAATTATCACCGACAAGCGTTCATAATATTTTCCTGTTACGGAAATGACAACACCGAACTTTGACCAAATCCTTGATAAGCAACCATCATTAATGAATAATAATTTTCAAACTAGTATTTGTTTATTTATTTATTTATTTATTTATTCAAATACAAAGGTTAACCAACAGGACAATCCCAATAACAATAAAATTAACAATTGTGTAATCATGATATAACTAAATCTAAGTTTAACTCATAAAAATAATAACGAGTTACGACTCAATTAAGTTTACATAATGAAAGTTGTCAAAAGCTTCTGCAAGTTGTTTTTGAAACAGTTTACATTGATCTTAAAATGTCCAAATTATCAGATAACATGGTGTTCAACGTAACGGTAATCTAATCATAGGAGTATTACCAAAATAGTTTGTGGAAAAATAAGTAGTGGAAAATAGTAGCCTGTGTCGTATATTATATAAGGAATAGTTAAGTAAAAAAAGGGTTGTACATTCATTTGAGTCGATGAGATTATTTTGAATATTTTGTAAATTAAGTATATATCGTTGAAATGTCGCCTGCAGAGAGAGGCTAACGAGCTTGTAGAAAACTAAATTACTTTTATGTGGAAAGTACCTAGTGCTCATGTCTGAAGAACCTAAAGTTTATAATACTGATTATTTTCTTTTGTACAAGCTTCAGTCTTTTCATGTATCTTCAATATGATGATTCCAAACAACAGTGCAGTTTTCAAAAATAGGCATTATCAATGAATTGGAGAAGAAATTGCTGAAGTCCCTGGTATTTCTTGATATGAAACCAAGGGTTCTCAGGGACTTCCTAACAATTTTTTCAATATGACTAAACAAGGTCAATTTAAAATGGGTACTAAAATCTCGATCAACAATCTAGTCACAAGTTTGTCATTGTGAATCCTGAGCGGAGGGGTGTGTGGATTCAGGCAAGGGGAAAATATATTTGACTAAGTATTTAGAGAAAATTTATATATTTTATATGTCCTCCGTAATATGAAAATAATCCGATGGAGAATTAATCGTATGTTATGTCACAAGACCTATAAATTTAGTCGAACTATCAAAATATTTTGAGCATGATTTTGTTTGGAAAATAGTTGAATGCACAAATCCCGAGACCACGAAGCGGTCGAGGGGTTTTATTTTGAAATTATTGTGCATGAAATTCTTTATCAAATAGCACAATCATGCAAAAAATATTTTGATAGTTTAATCCATTTAAAGTTATTGGTCGTGTGATATAAGACAAGATTATTTCTTGAATGATGATGTTTATTACCGTGGTTATGCGTCCCAACATTGCATTGAAGAAGCCTTTGCTGCGAATTTTGCATGTTAACATTTCAAATTCTGACGTATTTTCGTTGCTTAATGTCAAAATATTTGTCTAGAAATTATATTGAAAATGGAGTTTTTACTGATAAAAATCAATATTAAGTCATTCAAACTATCAAGAAATTATGGTATTTTTATAAACTGTTGCCAAAACACAACAGAAATCAGTTACGAAAAAAGTTGCGTTCGATGGTGAGATAGGACTGCTGGCGTTAGCATTCCATAAAATTTCCCTATACTTTCATTATCTGTTGCAACTATCATAAATAACAAAGCAAAAATTGGGTGTTTCAGTAGGAATTCTTTCGTGGAAATAAAAAATTTAACTGATTCAATTGTTCGAGCTGGTTGAAGTAAATTTTTAATTCTTGTCTTTTCCCCCTAATGAAAATTTACACTGTGAATTATTCAGATTCAGTAAGTGAACTTTTGCCTCATTGCATGAGACATATTTGATTCTTTCTTTCGTCGGAATAAACCAAACCTACAGCTAAGTATTTTGCCGAGATTCTGTTTTCGAAATGAAAATTCGTGTCGTTATATTGAACTGTTATTTCCACTCTGATTATTGGTATTGGGTCTGGATCTGTCACATGTCATGCTGTTGCTGTTGAAGGAAACGAAAAAATCGCAACTCATGACACCCTGGCTCAGTTCGTCAGAGATTCATATGCTTTGGTCTATTCAGATATGGCGAACTGAAAATTTCGCGGGTTATTTTCAATGAGCTATATGTTTCCGTTCCCTATATGTTGCTAACATATTGAAGTGAACTTGACTTTGATATTTGATCTTGAATTTATTTGCGACCTCGTTCCCATGCATCTGTTGTTGCCATAATATTTATTATTTCAAGTCCCATGAGTGATATATCACTCACTACAATATTCCATAGGTCTTAACAAAGTTCAAATCGTCCAGAAATTACCTTTGATGATTCTCAGTTGTTACATTTTTGGAATAATTGTAGCCTATAGCAAGGCTTCTTTGTGAATAATGCTCTTAGACATTTTTTCTTACTCGCATTTCTTCAACGAATGTAGCGGTAATTGCGCTTAACCGATACAAAGGCTTCGTGAATTTTTAAAGGTGAATTACTGGTATCGTGATAAACCTCAGTTGCATGTCTGGAATATTCAGCGGTACCCGCAGTTGTTGCATTCGGTATTTTCGTTGCGGTTAAGTTGGATCAATTGTTTATGGCACAATTTTGATAAAATATTTGTGATGGCATGATGCATACAATCATCGGAGCATTTTTATTACTACATTTTTATGAATGTACATATTAAATACCTGAGAGCCAATTCATATTGAATGAGGTATTTTTGGGCTTTTCAAGCTTCATACTTTTTTTCAAATTATATATTATATTATTAAGTATTATGTACTTATAATAAGTACTTACTAGTGGTTACATCAACTGCTTGTGACCTATTTTCGTAGTAATTTTGTTCAGAAACATATGACTATATTTATTTTTTCAATTACTAAATACTCATTTTGATTATATATCTTAATGGGTTCTGCGATTATTTACCTACTGCACGTAATATTCAATAACTTAGAAATACTTGCGATGCCGAAATTAAATAAGATTCAGGTATGGCTATTGAAATGTTACTTCTTCTGGGTCATTCATTTGTGATCTATTTGTCAAATGAAAACAAAAGTAAAACTCACCTGCTGCAATTCTATTTCAGGGATACATCATATATTATTCATATCATATTTTAGACAAATATAAAAATTATATTATCAATTTGGGAATCAGCTATTTTTCTGGTCCTTAGCCAAACTTGTTCGCAGGGGACCATCACTGATGAATAAAATAAATTTGGAAGCTTCAGTGTTTGAAAATTATTTTTACATTAATAAATTTGTAATGCAAATCTATACCTGCGATAGATAACTTATTCTAAATTTTATGATTATTGAAATTCGTCAAAAAATCAGTTTTGTGGAATGGAATAGTACGCCATTTGGTTCAATGGTTATCTCTTTGATTTCTTTCGATAAAATGTGTGGAATATTTCACACAGAATAATGAAAAATTATTTTGTAGTAAGTTGGTGAACCAATGGTATTCATTATTGGTTTTGTGAATTTCTTGTAAATTATACTGCCTATAGAAGAACAGTAATAGGCTCTAATCCATTAGTATAGTACTAAATATATTGAAGTTTTTTTTACTATCAAATCACAATTTTCAATATTCTAACGCATGTTTCAGTCACCAAGTAACCATTTTCTGGAGAAAGATCAAACGATAAACTTTTTTAGCACCACTGTCTAAGCAAATTTGTGTAGGTGTTAAGAAAAATAAATTGCTCATTTGTCTTTCATAACTCTGTGTTTTTTGGGCAGTATAATACGCAAAATGAAATAATCTCACAATTCTCAATATGCGCAAATACAGTTGAATAAATTCATCAAATTGAATAGAAGCATCTTCTTTTGGTGAGCAACTAATTTTATTGGAGATAAATATATTGAGACTGGATTTCATCATAAACAACACAACTGTTTAGAATCTCCCTAGTATATCATGAAAGATGGGCGACACTACTTGACGGAAGATCATAAAACTAATAATGAATTATGGTGGATTACGTAATCCAATCTTCCACAAAAAACCTATACAATAGGTATGGTCGTCGACAAGTATTCAACAGAAAACAACTACTGTCCCCTACGACCATTGAATTATATCTGTTCAATACTTGGCAAAGTTTCCTACAAGATACCGGTACGGAGGTGTTCCCCCAATTAAATCGAAAAATAATTTCAGCTTTGATATTTGAAATGCATTGCAAAGTGGTTCTTGTAGAAAACTTTGCCAAGTATTAAACAGATATAATTCAATGGTCGTAGGATGCAGTAGTTGTTTTCTGTTGAATACTTGCCGACGACCATATCTATTGTATAGGTTTTTTGCGAGAGATTGGATTATTAGTTTTATGATTTTCCGTCAAGTAGTGTCGCCCATCTTTCGTGATGTTTCTGGCTTCATATTGAAGTCGACACGTAGTCGGAGTGCATTTTAATCTGGAACCCAGAGATGGCGCTGAATTCATACTTCAGTGTTTGTCTCAGGGATTTCCAATTAGGATGAAAGGATTTTTCGATTCAATTGAGTCGAACTAGCCTTCTCTGATGATTGGCAATGACCATGAAACCGGTACGGAGGTGTTCCCCCAATTAAATCGAAAAATAATTTCAGCTTTGATATTTGAAAGGCATTGCAAAGTGGTTCTTGTAGAAAACTTTGCCAAGTATTAAACAGATTTAATTCAATGGTCGTAGGGGGCAGTAGTTGTTTTCTGTTGAATACTTTCCGACGACCATACCTATTGTATAGGTTTTTTGCGAAAGATTGGATTACGTAATCCACCATAATTCATTATCCCTAGTATATGATATATATACCGGGTGGCTACGGAAGTATTGCCTACGGAATATCTCAGTTATTGTGTGAATTAGGTTTGTGAAATTTGGAGCGTCGATATAATGACATAAGAGCTAGAATTTGAGCATATTGACATGTCGAAGTTAACTTCCGGTCTGACCGGAAGTAACATCAACTTTCTTATTTTAAATGGAAACCCTATTTTTTTTCTTTTCGCTTTATTCAGCATTCAATTCCCTTTCTAATGACATATCACAAGTTGGTATCTAACTAGAAACTATATCAGAAAAAAATTATTATTGAAATTCACCGAGTAGGCCGTGGAAACAAAATGAAAGCCAAAAATTGAAAAGTTGGCTATGGAAACCATACGTCACTTGATAGCAGTTGCTACTACTGTGATATTTTATTTTCATTCGTCGGCGTTATGAAAAGCCGCCAAAAAAAATATTGGAAAAATTGGGAAAAAAACAATACTCTGTAGGTCCATAACTTAAATAGGAAAATACAACTTTTTCTTGCCTGTACTATTCAGCATAACCATTCCTTTCTAATGATATAATAGAAAATAATTTTTTGAAATGAAATACCAAAAAATCCCATTATTATTCTTCAAATAACAAAACAGATTATCGCCATACGCAAAAATAACATTAAAAATAATGTAGAATGATAAATTATATCCTGTAGGTTCTAGGTTAAATAGGAACATAAACGTACTTGGTCTGTGCCATCGTCCATAGATATTCTAATATCTACCTATGGACGATGTATGTGCTATTCAGAATAATCATTCCATTGCAATAATCATTCGAACCAAAATATTAACAAGTAGGCTGATTTAGATGTATTTTGGAATGAAACAAAAAAGAAACGAGAGCTCTCACGAACGCTGCTATCCATATTATTTTGACGTTCGAAGTGGTGTTTTTGATTCTGCCATTTTAAAAGGGTTTGGAAATCGAAATCAGTTAGTGGAATATTCAAAAAATGTCCCGTTATTCACGAACCGAACAAATTGACATGCTTTATGGTAAATGTTTAAAAAATTCTTATGCCGCTGAACGATTGTATTTAGAGCGATATCCAGGGAGGCAGCAACCGTCGAAAAGGTATTTCCAGTGGCTTGAAGAAAAATTAAGAACTGAGTCTGATGTTCACGAAGACCAAGAAGCATTTGTTATTAATGAGGAAACTGAAATTAATGTATTAGCTTTAGTACAATATGATAGCACAATTTCCTCAAGGCAGATTGGCGCCGAATTAGCTATAAGTAAGAACTCTGCTACGAAACTTTTGAAAAAACATCAATTTAAATCCTTCAAGTATCAGTTGCATCAACTTTTGTATGAAAATGACGGTGAAAGGCGCCTGGAATATTGTAATTGGTTTCTTCGACAAAATGCTGAGAATCACCTATTTAACTATTATATCTTGTTTATGGACGAGTCAAGATTTACCAACAATGGATTATTTAACAGGAATAATACAAGGTAGGTACTGTACTTTATTCTTCTTCTTCTTTTGTTTCAGGTACTGAGCGATAGAAAACGAGCACCGGTTTCGACAAGGTGGCTTTCAGGAGAGATTTGGTGTGAATGTTTGGGCAGGAATAGTTGGAACTCATATTGTTGGCCCCATTCTTTTTCAAGGCCAACTTTCTTTGTGTGTGTCTGAGCAGACGTATATTTTGAATTGGAATCGGTATTCGAATTTCGGAAATGGCTAAATACAAGCGAAAACAAGAAGACAAGAAACTCAAGAATAAAGTGAAGCGTTTGAAAAGACGATTGTCAAAAATACGAAAGGCCAGTTCAACTACACAGTATACTTGGAAATATCGGGAATAATGGGATCATCTTCCGAAAATGAACTCAAATCATCTACGAGGAAAATTATAAATTTTAATAAATTACACACATTACTAAGAGGCGAGAAATGGGAAGAAATAATGAATATAAATGAAACACAGCTTTGTTATACCAAATTTATTGAAAAACTGGAACTCCATTTGAACACAGCATCCAAATCGTATAAAGCCCACTATAAAAAATATCAAAAAATCAAACCATGGATCACTACTGGTCTGATAACCTCAATACGGCAACGGGACCAACTGAAAAAGAAATGATTAGTTAAATACACTCAAGAAAGAGAAAATGAATATAAATAATACCGAAATCAATTGAATAATATAATCAAGCAAACAAATAACCAATATTACAAGAAAAATTAGATACAGTGAAAGGAAATTGCAAGAAAAAGTGGGAAATCAAAAATGATATAACTGGAAAAAATTCTTCAGCAAAAATTAAAATCAGTAACATAACATTCAAAAATGAAAATGGAGAACCAATCTTAGATAAAAACAATAACCCTAATAATTTCAACAACTACTTTACTAATATTGGAACTGAAATGGCAAAACACATTAAAAAAAACAAAAACTTACCTGAACATTTCCTTAAAGATAACCTGCAACAGGAATCAATGTTTCTACAACCCGTAACCCAAAATGAGCTGATAGAAATTATATCCAAACTAAAAACCAACTGCTCATCGGGTCCCGATGGCATTTCCTCAAAACTCATTAAGAATATTCATTCATACATTATATGTCCATTAGCTCACATCATAAATATGGTCTATAAACATGGTAAACTACCACGCCAATGGAAAGAGTCAATCATCACCCCCATATATAAATCAGGTAAGCGCGACGGCATTGGGAATTATAGACCAATATCTGTCATAAACACTTTTGCCAAAATCTTTGAACAGTCCCTAAAAAGCAGACTAACAAATTACGTCAACGCTAAAAAAATACTGACAGACAGACAATTCGGCTTCATTAGTAATTCCAACACCGAAAATGTTGTGCTTGATTTTGTTAAAAAAACTGTTGAAGCCCTAGATAGATCAGAAAAATGCTTGGCCATATTTCTAGACCTAGCCAAGGCATTCGACACTGTAGAGCACGACATGCTATTAACAAAACTGCATGGATATGGTATACGTGGCCCAACTTACGATATACTAGAAGACTATCTGTCACATAGGACACAAAAAGTGAAAGTTGACAATAACCTGAGTGAAGCAATGGAAGTTCGAACAGGAGTACCACAGGGAACAGTTTTGGGGCCTATATTATTTCTCGTTTATATCAACAGTATAAGCTTCATCAACAACTTCGAAGGCCATCTCATCTCATATGCGGACGACACAGCACTTATTTTCACAGGTAATAGCTGGTTGGAGGTATTTGAAAACTCGGAAAAGGGACTGAGGGATATCCAGATATGGCTTAACCACAACCTTCTGAGTCTCAATGTGAAAAAAACAAAATTCATTACATTCAGCCTATTGCAGAACGAACAACCGGGCCAAAATATTATCCATATCTATGATAAAGACTGTACTAATACAACAAACTGCAACTGTGTCGTTATAGAAAGAACAAAAAAGATCAAGTACTTGGGAGTTATTGTGGATCAGTATATGAGATGGGATGACCATATAAACTATGTTGTAAAACGTCTCAGACAATTAACAAAAAAAATTTATGAATTGAGAAATATTTTAGGGTACAAAAACTTAATCACCATATACCATTCACTAGCAGAATCTGTAATGAAATATTGTATTGCAGCCTGGGGCGGTTCTTTCAACAATTCCCTGAATATCCTTCAAACAACACAAAATACAATCTTGAAAATATTATTTAAAAAACCTAAATTGTTCTCTACTGAACAACTGTATAACGAAACCCAATTACTGAAAACAAGGGAACTTTACATCCAACAATGTTTAACGTGGGTGTTCATAAATAAATCCACACTCCATTCGACAAACAAAGGAAAACAAACAAGATTCGTTACAAGTTCATCCATTAACATACCAGCATTTAAAAAAAGTCACACGCAGAGATGTATTTTCTATCATGGACCTAAATTACATAATCTCCTACCAACCAATAAATTCAAAAAATCAATAAACATATTCATTATGCTTAATACCGAACTTCTTGACTTATTCAGTTGATTAAAAATTATGTTCAACCGGCTTACCAAGAAATTGTTTCTATCGGGGATTCCGGTGTGCAACAAACTCCTCACTTCTCCTTTTGGATACATTTTTATATCATATATCTTTTAAGTATCGTAAGTGTGTGTGTATTCTGTATTTTTTAAGTAGAGGGTATTATAACATTATTAGAATATGAACTGCTATCGTTGATTCATACCGTCATATGTATATACTCTGGGTGGAGGATGGAAAGCACAACACAAGTAATTACTTAGGTGCATCCAACCTCACACAAGGAGTAATAATAATAAGCATATTATGTATAACTGTACACGAAAGATGAGAATAAATAAATCTGAAATCTGAAAATCTGAAAGTAAGTACATGACGAGTTTTTGTTTTTATTTTTCAGCATGAAATAGGAAGGGTTTCCGAAATACAATACACATGTGTCGTATTCAGTCTAGCACAGTCATATGACTGTTTTCTACGGTCTTTCACAAGATTTCAATGCACATGCATCAAAATCGGATCGACCGACGTACCATTCACATGAATTGGTTTTTATACACAGGACTGCTAGCTCGGAACAAAAACCCTCGCTGGTGGAAGAACAAAAACAACTTTTTTCAATAGCTTCTCGATAAGAATGCTCGATATTGATATTTCACGACAATATATTATATATTTGTTCAAAAGAGCAATAGGTGCTTGTTTTGTTGTTCGAAATTAATCAGATAGCCTTACATAAGATGTTATCATATATTCCTTTCCGTAGGCTCATCCGACTCATCTAGCTCTGAGTCGTCTTCCTCCACATCGTCCGATTCATCTCGTGAATCTGATAACAATGAGATTCAGGATGAAATGAAATCATTATTAGTGGCGCACCCAAATAATGCAGAAACAGAGGGGAAGGAGTTACATGCAGAAATTGTAGACAGGTGGACAGCGGTATCAACAAATGGACTTGAAAAAGATATACGGAAGGAGTTACTTGAAAAGTACCCTAGAGTCCGAAATTGTGCAATCTTGAATGCCCCAAAGTTGAATGGGGAAATTGAAGCATCTCTCCCAGAAGCTTGTGTAAAACAGGACAAATACCTTCAAATCCTGCAAAATCACCTCGGTTCCAGTATAAGTGGTATAGGAACCCCAATGAATGAACTAGTGATATCGGGCGACAAAGCGATTGCGGTGTTGCCATATCTCATCGATGTAGGGAAATTGCTGACTGATATGCATAATTCCTTATCAATGCATAGGCGATATTTGATTGAACCCCAGATGAATAGGAACATAAAGATAAATTATGGACGAATCTGTCATTGGCGAGTATCTTTTTGGGGACAATCTCACAGAAAGACTCAAGAATTCCCAGGCGTTGAAGAGAGCAGGGACGGCACTCGTCAAACCGATGAAAAAATTCGTACCCATTGCGTCCACATCTTTGAACTCCCAGCGTCAGATAAAAAACGGACACGATGGAAGGCTACCGGGGGGGAGAGAAACAGGCCGAAAGAACGGATTACCGAGACGAAACGGCGGTACAAACAGAGCCGTACCCGCAGAGAAAGTATTAGAGGTACAATTTAGACCTACTTCTGGTAGATTAATGTTCTACTCACATGAGTGGCATCAAATTACCGAAAATTCTCAGATTTTGAGTTGGATTGAAATGGGTTATAGAATAAAATTTTTCAAAAAGCCAAAACAGAAAAAGGTACCCACCAAAGTTTTCTCAAAATCTGAGAAACAAGCTCTCAGCAACAATATCAATAATGTGTTGAAAATAGGTGTAATTTCTTTATCAAAGAAAATTAAAGGTGATTTTTATTCCAGTTATTTCTTGATTCCAAAATAGGATGGATCAAACAGATTCATCCTCAATTTGAAGAAATTCAACACATTTTTGAAACCACCCCATTTCAAAATGGAAAACTATAAAACAGTCCTGCATTTAATGTACCTATAATAAATGTTTTTTCACCACATTGTATTTGAAAGATGCTTATTACTTGTTATCTATACATAAGCAGGATAGAAAATATTTAAAGTTCAAATTTGAAAACAAAATATATTGCTTCAATTGCTTACCTTTTGGTTTGGCGCATGCTCCATTTGTGTTCACAAAGATCCTAAGACCTCTATTGAAACATTTCAGGAAACAGGGTATCACAATTGTTGCATATCTGGATGATCTTCTCATAATAGGAAAGACTTATACCGAATGTCTTATTCATACTAATATGGTGAAAAATTAAATTTTGGAACTTGGATTCATAGTAAATAACCAGAAAAGCAAACTGATACCATCTTAAACTTGTAAATATCTCGGTTTTATATTTGATTCTCGTAATATGACAATACCTTTACCAAAAGAAAAAAGGAAAATAATATTGATGGAATCAGTCAATATATCAAAACGAAAAATATGTCGGATTCGTGACTTTGCAAAGTACATAGGAAAATTAGTGGCTGCATGTCCAGCCACTAATTATGGTTGGTTATATACAAAAATTTTTGAAAGAGTGAAAACGACTGAGTTGAGATTGAATCAAGGAGATTTCAATAAAAAATTCATCATTCCTGAAAATCTACAATTAGATTTCTCTTGGTGGATCAAAAACATTCAGGTAATGCATAGAAATATTTCTCCAAATTATTTCATAATGGAAATATTCTCGGACGCGTCCCTCTCAGGTTAGGGGCGTGCTGTGGAGGAGAAAAAATTCACGGGTTTTGCACAGCTGCATTCTATGGTCTGAAGTATTTTTGTAAAATTTAAAAAAATTGTAAAATTTTGTTGAGAATAGATAACACAACTGCGATAGCGTACATTAATAGAATGGGGGGATCCAAATATCAAAATTTGAATGAACTTGCTAGAAGGATATGGCAATGGTGCGAGGAAAGGCAAATAATAATATTTGCATCATACATTGATACTAAAAGTAATACAGAGGCAGACATGGAATCTAGATCAATGGCCATTGAAACAGAATATGAATTATCATGGCATTATTTCAAAATTGTTTGCGAAAAGTTTGGGAACCCATCTATTGATTTATTTGCTACAAAACTCAACAAAAAGTGTGAAAGATACGTTTCATGGCAAAAAGACCCAGATTCCATTGCCATTGACGCCTTTACTATTAATTGGAGTGGGGAATATTTTTATGCTTTTCCACCATTTGCCATAGTGCTAAAAGTTCTCGATAAAATTATTGCCGAAAAAGCAGAAGATATACTCGTGGCTCCTTTATGGGAATCTCAAGCTTGGTATCCGGTTTTTATGAAATTGGTGCAAGAAGAGAGACCCTATAATATTTCATCCTCAACAGTACATGACTTTTTTCTCCATTCAGAGAGGCTCATCCACTTTGGAAAAACCTTTCCCTGGTAGTAGGCAATATATCGGGGAAGCTTTTCGTTTGAGAGGATTTCCAGAAATTGGACTGGAAGCTGTGGTTTCGTCGTTGAGTTACATCTACGTGTGTTATGTAATCATGAGGAGGAGATTGTTCATATAATAAAAATTAATCATCCTTTAGGTAAGTCGATTAATTTATTAAGTATACGAGACTCAGTGTCACTTTATTCAGAGGATACGGGCGAGGATCACGAAAGTGTGAGCAACAATAATTATTACTCGAGAAACTTTGCAAAGCATCAGGACTAAAACTGAAATGGACTTTATTTTCGCCAGGAAGTCAACGGGTAACATTTGTTGTGATGACATAAAAGGGTGTTACTTTAGTTGCCTCCCTGTACGTCATACTTATACACTTTTACCTAAGACCCTTTATCTCTCCTTCAATATTTTTGTGTTGATCAATAAAGTAGCATCATCAAAAACAGGACCTGAGGGCTCATAAGGACAAAACTTGATAAAATTTTAATTACATATCTTGCCGATGAGTTACAAAGTAAAGGAAATACTTGACAAAATCTGACAATCGAGAATATCCCCTTTGGTGTATTTTCCAATTAAGTGAACTGAGTTGCCTCGACTAATTTATAAATCTGATACGAACCCAAAAGGAATTCCGAGTTGATGTAAATGTTATCGGACGCATTCCTTAAATTCCAACTTTGCCATAAAATATACAACTGGTGAAATTCTTTATTTTATTAGCTTTCTGGTTTGCAGAAGTTCACTGAGAAATTCGGCCTTAGCGGCAACGAAAGTGTTACAGAGACATTCGGTATCATGTTCTAATTTCTCTAGTTGATTGAGGGTGTTTCTGAGGATTTTTTGGAGTTGCTGAAACTCGAAAGATTTTGAATATGGAACATGAACTACACTTGATCAATTTATGTATTTGAATGTGTGCTTATACTTGGGCAACAACTCTGGGGGTGATTTAGAAACTCATAGGGATGACTCTCGATTTTGTGATCGATTCATTAATATTGGAAACAAGACATTACAGTGTACTGAAAGGCTTAGCCTGTGCAGGTAGAGGACGGCTATTATTATTATTCTTGAAGGAAGAAAATTTGTATTTCGTGCAAAATATTTTTATTTTAAAAATTATAGCAAAGCGCTTTCGACTGTTCAGTCATCATCAATGCGTACTCGTCAGGTGTACAAGAAGCCATATAAAAACATCATGTCCATGTACCAAATTAAAATGTTACAAAATATAATATATGTATATATATATATATATAATATATATTTAAAATTGAACAATTTTCATCCTGTTCAAGGATTATTAAAGATAAAGATATGGGATACTACATCATATCTGTCTGAATGTTGAAGCGGAAGTGGAAATCAAGTCAATTTAAATTTCATTTCCACTTCCGCTTCAACATTCAGACAGATATGATGTAGTATCCCATATCTTTATCTTCAATAATCCTTGAACAGGATGAAATTTGTTCAGTTTTAAATGTGTTTCATATTTTGTAACATTTTAATTTTGTCTATGGACATGGTGTTTTTATATGGCTTCTTGTACACCTGAAGAGTACGCATTGATGATGACTTAATTTCAATAATAATCCAAAACCAAAAAGCTTTGTCTATAAGTTTTTATAACTTCCGACAATAAAGTATATTTTGACTTTGACTTTGAAAGCGCTTTGCTATAATTTTTAAAATAAAAATATTTTGGACGAAATACAAATTTTCTTCCTTCAAGTATATTGAAGCGTGCACACAGCTTGACAAATTCACTTAATTATTATTATTTACCGTGGCGCTCTGGGGTGACTTACTGATTTTTGGTGGCTTATTCGCTTTTCAGCAGTAGGAAAACCCGAAAAACCAGCACCACCCCAGGTGGTCAGTGCGCACTCCAAGGTAGCATCAGACGGGATTGGCATCTAGATAACTCTCATCACAATTTATTTTTTAAACGAGCCATGTGGTTGCCTATCGACTTGGAATTTAGAAAAATCATACTCAGGTTTCGAATCTGGCCAAGTGCTAGCAGAAATTTCAACGGTCGACATCTAACCGCTTCGCTACCGATCAGCCTGTTATGACTACTACTATAGGTTTTGTCTCGAATCTTTCGTGATCCTTCAGCAGTACCGCCGGAAAAGTGAAAAGTGACTGGAAGAGTAGCAAGTATATTCATACTAATCCAACAATAGCCACAAAACTAGTGCCATAATGTAGGCGGTCATAGGTTAAAACTGGAAACTGATATTGCAACACCAGATGAAAATTAGGTGTTTAAGAACTATTTTGATTAAATATATTTGGACTCCAGTATTTAACAGTTATTGAAACACTTGCATCTTTTCATCTCGCAGATTGTTGTCTGTTTATGTGTTAATTCATGGCGTTAATTATATCCCCCGTTTCCGTCTAAACCGCTAACTGCTAGCATCTTTATCGGTATAGGAAGATTGAATTTATGACTTACTCATGGTTCAACTCTTATACTGTTCAGTCCTATTTTTGTTGATGAAGTCAATTTTTTAAAAAGAAATTTGACTTCTCTGGAAGTTATATTTCGTTATACTCATTATATAGCTATTTACATAACAAGGGAGGAAAAGCATTTTCCTCCTGAGTTATGTATACAGTTTTTTCTACTAACCTTTGAGGTCGTCACTTTTATAATGTCCTAAAAGTCATACTGCGTACATACTTTCAAGAAAAACTGCAGGAAGTTGTAGAACTATACGTGGGTACATATCAAAATATAAAGTGTTGCGTTGCGTCGTCTTCGTGTTGATAACGCTTTTTTGCTATGACATTTTTCGTAATATAAACATAACTGTTGATATGAGCTGTTACGTTGTTTACCATTATAAGTTGCTTCTAAGTTACGAAAATGAGTTTCAGCAAAGACGACCTTGTGAAAGATCTCGCTGGAGAGGCCAAATTAATTTCTAAGTATCTTCTTCTTGATAAATCGATACAATGATATGGAAAGGAATATAGTGTGTTCAAGAAATGGTTGGAAGAGGACGGAGTAAGAAAAGTCTCCGAAGATGCCACCTTAGTATTTTTGTCGCAGCGAGCAAGATAATTAAAACCATTAACATTATGGAGCAAATATAGTATGTTCGATCAGTACTGAACATTGCGGAAAATAGAGACATCAATAATTGTCGAATATTGAAAGCATTCTTCAAAAAATGATCCAGCTGTTACGCGCCAAAGAAATCTCTGACTTTTGAAAGAAATTAATATATTTTAAAATTTTTGACACAGGCCTCGGAGATTATTTTCATATGAAGGTACACAGTAACAAGTGGATGAAAAAATACGTGATGAAATGTAAAATATACATACTCCTCTTGGTTTTATAACTTGAATGCACAAGTAATTTCAAATTTTAATGGAAAACTGAGTAAATATCCTCCATTTCTCCTTTGTTTTACAGTAAGCATGTAATTTAATGCTTTATTACATGTAATTTCCGTTGGTTTACATGAAATGTAAATGAAAGTGATAATTAGTTATACTATGTATTTTTAAAGCAGAATAACACCAATTTACAAAATACTACAGGTATTTTGTATTTAACCCCAAATCGCTAATTCCCATTTTTGTGTTCATCTTGGTAGTGTGAACATCGTCTAGGGCAGGGAGGTCATTGAAAACAAACAACAAGCCATATTTTGTGTGAGACAATTAGTGAGTGCCATATTGTCATCAGGTGAGTAAATAGACATTTAAACTATTAGCCACCTGTTCTTTCCATAATATAAAGAATTATGAATTATATCAGAATTTTCATAGGAAAACGAATCGAAACTTTCGCTGCCGCAGACACAACTCTGACATGGTTTTGAGTACTTATTCGACATTCCAATCTCATGCTGTGGATATAGATTTGATGTCGCATTCTTCTTCAATGAGATTGGTTTCTACACCACTGTTTAATCTGAAAATAGAGATTTTTACACCGTTATGTTTAATTTTTTAACTGATTTCAGTCACTTCAACATAATAATTTTCAATTTAAAGCACATTGTGCTTTGTAATGTTCTTCCAAATTTAATTGCAGCTGACGATATGAATTTGCATATTGCCGAAACATAATTTGTTCCGACTTGATGTCAGTTCCAATTGTTTATATAGAAATGACTCAGATTTTTCCATTTCCATATTAATGACTCTATGTATTATTCTACAACTTATATTTGGGATTTTTGATTTTCCCTCAAATGCAATATTATTATTGAAAATACAATATTCTTATGAATTTTTTTTTTGCGTAGATACCCCTCCCTTAGTTCTATTATAATTAATTATAAGCCTATATACGCACAAGAAATACAGAGTAAATAAATCAAACCTACCTAAATCATTGGCTCCATATGTATATGGGAAAGAACTATCAAAATGTAACTCTAATGATTTTTTGACATTGAAAGTATCGTTATTTTTTGTACGTTTTTCTCGCTTGTGAAGTTTTCACATCCATTATATTTTACGGTTGACTTTACTTAAGACTGAAAAAACGGCTCTAGTTTCCAAACACCCTAACTACACGATACCATGTGATATTCGGCGTTTTCCGATAAAGTTGGTCCATTTTGTTATTTTGTATCTATCTTCAGTTATATTATCTTATGTATATGTATATACTGACTTACATGGGAAATAAAGACCTATTATTATTATTATTATTATTTTTTTTTTCCGTTAGGAATTACCCAGTCAGGCCCTGTCTCCGGAGCTCCGATACTTCCGGAGGGCGCGCTGGCGTGTCATTAACCCCAGTAAACACTCCCCACGTCCATGGGGTAAGTGATTACTGGGTCCGAGAATCATGTGCCCTGAGTAGGCGGAGTGAACCAAGAATTACGGCCTTCTGCATTCGCCCGGCTAGGATTTCTGCCATGTCACGGCAAGTCGGTATGATTTTTAGGTTTGAGAGCAGTATGTCCATCATTCCACCAAGGACCCCTATTATCAGAACCACCATCTTGACAGAATGGTTTGGGAAAAGCCTGCGGAGTTCAAAGCGAAGATCTCGATATTTAGTCCGTTTTTCCTCCTCTTTTCGGACGATGTTTGTTTCGCCAGGAGCTGAAAACTCAATGACGAAAATCGTCCTACTTTGATGGTCGAGGAGTACTACATCAGGCTTATTGGCTTGTATTTGCCTGAGGGTGGGGAATGAATAGTTCCAATAGATTCGGCACTTCTCATTCACCACCACGGACTCAATATCCCCCGTAGCATAAGGCAACACTGGTGTCTCGTCTACACCGTACGAGTGTCGTAGATGGTAGTACAACACTCGTAGGGCCGCGTTATGTCTGTGGATATAGGCTGAGACCGCATAAGCTGGACAAGCTGACAGCAAATGCATTATGGTCTCAGCTGCCCCACGACACGCTCTGCATCTAGTGTCAGGGACCTCTATACCCATCACGCGACTGCGGTAGACGAGAGTGTTGAAGACACCATCCTGGCAGGCCATTATGAATCCCTCGGTCTCCGACTTCAGCCCACTTGACCTGAGAAACGAGAAGGTCAGGTCTCTGGATAAGCCTAGGTCTTCAATGTTCTTGAAGAAGACCCCATGCATCGGCTTATCCTTATGTAGCTGCAGGAGCCTCTCACACTCCGCAGCTTTTACGTGGGCTTTTTGCTGAACGGGTTCCAACTCGGTGATAGAGTTTGGGTTTGTCCGTTCAGTGTCGAATACGAGATCGAGTTCATCGGCTGCACGGGTTGCTGCCTTGAAAAGAAATGCTCCAATCCCTGCCTTTTCATGATCACATACCAAGCAGAGAAGGGGATCTGAACTCCTGATGACTTTACAGGCTCCATCCAGTACCATTCTGTTATGTAGACACTCCAAACTCAAAAGTCCACAGCCTCCCCGTTGTCTGGGGAAGTATAACCGTGGAACAGACGATTTAGGATGCAAGCTTCTATGAAGATGCATCATTTTGCGAGTTTTTACGTTGAGTTGTCGCAGCTCTTCCTGAGTCCATTTCATTACTCCAAAGGAGTAAAGTAGAATCGGAACGGCAAGCATATTAGTTGCAGCAACTTTGTTCTTCCCCGACAGTTCTGAAGACCAGATCTGTCGGAGTTTGTGCTGATACTTGCCGCGGAGAGAGCTTTTGACAGTAGCTACCTCTTGGGTGTGGCGTTGTTCCACCCCTAGGTAGGTATACGTCTCTCCGGCATCCAGATGGTGTAGGATGCTTCCGTCTACGAGCTGAACGTCCTCTCCGTATTCCTCGCATCGTCCTCTTTTGAGATGAACCGTGGCACATTTGTCTATCCCAAACTCCATTCCGACAGCATGCGTGTACTCTTGCACCACCCTTAAGGACTGGTGAAGGTCCTTTTCTCCGGAGGCATAAAGTTTAAGGTCATCCATGTAAAACAGATGGGTGACCTTATGCCTCCGGTTGCTGGGGGTGCCGCAGTTGTATCCGCGGGTTTTCCGTAGTGCAACGGACAATGGCAGTAGTGAGATGCAGAAGAGAAGAGGGCTGAGGGAGTCTCCTTGAAACACGCCTCTTCTAAAGATAACCTGCTCTGTTTGGACTCTGACTTGACCAGATGTTATGGTAAATCGAGTCCTCCAGAGCGGCATCAGCTGTTCAATGCATCTCACTATTTGATCGGGTACCGCAAGGCATCTGAGCAAATGCATGATGAGTTCATGCGATGTTGTATCAAATGCCTTGCGATAATCGATCCAGGCCATTGAAAGGTTACGCTTATACTGCACGGAGTCCTGCGTGATGCATCTGTCGATCAGCAGGTTCTCCTTGCAGCCAGCGACCCCCTTTTTTGACCCTCTTTGCTCATATATCCGTTCATACACTGGCTCAACTGCGGAGAGTATTCGCATGTACAAGATGCGTGTAAACATCTTATAACATGCGTTCAAGCATGTTATCGGTCTGTAGTTCTTCGGATCAGATAAATCTCCGTTTTTGGGGATTAGCACGGTTCGCCCCTCGACAAACCAATCCGGAATCTGCTGCACCCCATCTAGCCACGAGTTGAAAACTCTTGCTAGATGGTGGTGGGTACTTGGTAATTTTTTCCACCAATAATTATTCAGGCCATCAGGACCTGGAGCAGCAAAATTCTTCGAGCCTTTGAGGGCCCGTCGAACTTCTTCCGGGGTTATCGGATTGCGCAGTTCATTGAGCTCAGGCTGACGAAGCCTCCTGCAGAAAGCTTCGAACTGCGCTAGGGCTGGAGTATCTACGTTGAGTGATTGCGGAAACTCGTAAATACCCTTCCAGAAGGTTTCTACCCGATCAGCCGCCGGCGGGTTTTCCACAACACGTGGAGGCTCTTGGAATAGGCGAGAAGGTTTATCGCGGAACTTTATGTTTTCCGCGATGCTTCTCGCCCGCCTCACTAGTGACTTTTTTGCAGCCACCAGCATTCGTATCCTATCAAGACAGTGCTGTTTGATGGTTAACAGCA
Organism: Chrysolina americana; assembly: GCA_958502065.1. NCBI lineage: Eukaryota > Metazoa > Arthropoda > Insecta > Coleoptera > Chrysomelidae > Chrysolina > Chrysolina americana. The sequence continues at coordinate 71,561,575 of OY293411.1, forward strand.
CGCCTTGATTTAGTGTGTGGTGAGCTCGTCTTAGACTTGCGGCAATTCGCCGCACTGCGGGCGTGAAGGGCCTATTGGCCGCCACGTAGTCCGCCACACACTGGATACGAGACGCGTGTTGTCTCGCTGACCTGATCTTAGCTTCCATCTTGTGAATGCGTCGCTCATGCCTCCCAATCAGAGGGTTGGTATTCCTTCTCTCCGTTTGGGACAGGGCCTGAGCGGCGTCATACACGGCAGAGTTGATCTGCCAGATGTCAGCCTCTTCTGCAAGGACATCGTGAATCTCCGCATCCACCCGAGCCAGTTGTTGTGGCTTCAGGGGCTTGGTGTTATGCAGCGCCCTGCGGGTTCTGATGCCTTCCGTTGGTGGTATGATGCGGGCCTCCTCTACAGCCAGATCGACGCGTGGCATATCTGCCACTTCTGCCACAGCGTTAACCGGCTGAGGAGGGGCTCTAACATAGCCTCGAACCCGAAGGTGGGATACATAATCCCTTAGGTTTTGTGCGGAAAAGGCAGCATGCTCTGGGTGTATTTCACACCACAAAGCATGCATTCTCGCCATGTATCCTCTTCGGGCGGGCTCACTGCTCTCATAGCAATGCAGAAGACTGTCCCTTAGTTCATCCGTCCACTCAAAGCGTCCGTTTTCATTGCGGTCGTTATACAGTGGCAATCCATCGTTCTGGGCCCCACCACCTTGCCTATGACCCCTAATCCGAGGGGGTCGGTTGTGGGGGCCTCTTTCTCGTCCATCTTGAACCGAGTAGTGGGGTATACCGGGGGGTTAACCCAGTATACCCACGGCCGACATCAGAGGGAATGAGCATTCCCTCCAGGGTGCGCCATGGCTGCCGGTCCGGTTTTGCACCGGTAGCTCAGGAAAGTGGTGTCGCAACTCACCAAGGCATTGGATGATGGTTGGCTTTCCCTGCTATTATTATTATTATTATTATTATTATTATTATTATTATTAATTGATAATTAATACCATGTTAAACTGGTAAAAATATCGGATAAAAGTTCAATTCACAACGAGAACTAAATTTTTATCCAAAAAGACTCGAATACTTTTGCACTAATATATAGTGAACTATGTACAGTGAATTAACACTACTTGAAACAAACGGTGAAGACACCTAAACAAACATGCAATAATTTGAATTTTATCTGTAAATAGAGTGAAAATCACACGAAAATTCAAGAAATCATCGGGGAATATATGTAAATTCACATTTGAGGAATGTAAAAATGCATGTCCAACCAAGTTCAATTCACTACAAAACCTGGAAATTTCCTTACAAATACATGAATACATAATCCAGTTAAGCATCTAATCCTAATTTGCATCACTTGAATATAATGGTGGAAACACCTAAAAAACATGTAGAAATCGCCATTGAATCTGGAATAACTGAGAAAGTTACATCAATATACAAGTGATAATTAAAGGAATATACTGGACAGTTACATTAAAAGTTAAGTAATGACTTTACATTATAATATTATAGAGGTATGTAATTTTACATGAATGTGCATGGCAACGCAAACTATATGGGATCATGTAATCTCATGGAAATAATGTTTACAGTGTAAACCCTTTCATTTGGTTATTCATTAGGTTTTTCAGAAGGACAATTTATAAAATTGGTTAGTCAAGAAATGGTTCCATGAATGATCGTTTATTATATTTCGAACAGATGTTCATAACCTGAATATCAGATCGAAAGGTACTATAACACCTTCAACACATAGAACATCCTTGTATGAACTCCTGGAATCCTCCCTTATCCAGAACTCTGTCATTCGCTTTATTATTATATTCAATATCATGCATTTCGATAGTTCAATTGTTTGTTACTGATATTTTTGTATTTATTTTATTTATACTTTTTTTAAATTTTGTTGGGTGAGAAAATTAACTTTATTTTATTTGTTATCTTCATATACTTTCTTTATAATTGTTTATTTTATATTTTGGTACCTATGTACGCAGGTTAAGTGGAAGACCATCTCGTGCTTTCGTGGCAACAGATGAACTATGCCTTTTCAGCAAGTCTTGAATGTCATACTGAACTGGAAAATGTAAATTTTGCTGAATAAAGATTATAATTATTATTATTGAATTATATTTTCCTCAAAAATCGAACTGACTTCTAAAAGTCATCAATTAAATTGTAAAATATACATATTTTTCTGTATCATTATATGGGGGGGTCTCAGTAAAACATTATTGCACGTTCTAGAGGTTATGCAAAGTACTATATTGAAAATAATTTTCAAGAAAAATAGAAGATACTCAACTGAAGACCTTTACAAAGAAACGGGCTTATTTGGAGTAAAAAACTATATTTGTACCTATCAATGCTTAATTTGGATGCAAAATTATTCCAATTCACAAATTAGCCACACTTACAACACACGTGCTAAATCTGAACAGAAAACGAATGCTCCTATCTGTAGAAAAACTCACACACAGAGATTCATATCATACTTTGGGCCAAAATTATTGAACCTAGTCTCTATAGAAATTAGAATCATTCCTAATTATTCCAAAATGAAATCAAAACTCAAAGAATATGTGAACCAGAAGTATAACAAACTAAAACCCGTGTATGAACTAGGCTGATAGCCAGAAAAAGATGAATATTTATACACTACCATACTCTTTCTCTCTCCCATATCGTAACAAATTCAACTTATGTTTTAATTAAATTTCCTATCTCTTCTCACACTTCAGAATTCAGGCTGATGACTACAACGCAAGCATTGCTTAGATAGCTCAGCCTGAACCACAATTTTTTAGGTCATAGTTTTTTCTAGTTCTAGTTATGAATTCACATTGTGAATTAAACTTTTACTTATCTGAATAAATTTACAATTGCAATTACAATTACAGTAACATCGTTATGATCACAGCCCAAAACCACTTATGAACCTTTTGGGGAGTTGAAAATACAGTGATGTCTCTATGCCTAAGGTAGAAGAGGATGAGAATGCCTAAGGTAGAAGAGGATGAGGATGAAAAGAGCTTAAGATGAAAAACAGAGGTTGTGTCGCAGGACAGAACCAGCTCATCTTCGGCTTTTTTCGTAATATGTACATGTACAATTGCAAAATAAAGACCTATTATTATTAAAATTGTATATAATTATTTGGAGCTACGAATGAAACTATCAGTCATAAATTTGCATCTGTGAATAACCGTTTCACATCAATTCAAGCTCAAATTCGTTGAATATAAACATATAAAATGAAAACCAAAACAATTCTTCATGAAAGAGAGTTTTTGTAGGAGATCGACTGATGATCGTGACAAACAAAGTCGAGAAAGTAATTGAGGCAATTAACAAAAAATTTCACCCCTCAAAGCCTTTCTTATCTACCGAGAAAACCTAATTTTCGAAATAAAGTCCCACCTGGCTCACTTCTAATTAAATAAAGATCGTTCATGTTTTCACCTTCTTTTTTGAAGTACTTCTCCTCCCATAAAAAGCAACATCTTTCCGCCTATTCCATTGCCCTTTTATGTACTTTTTATTCACGTTTGAAGTGAATAATCCGAGCGTGGCCCTTGAAGTTTTCAGGCTTATAATTCGGGCCAGACCCTCGGGCGAACACTGTTATTATCGACTGAGTTACAGACCACAGGTCAGAGGGCTCAACGGCCGTTTCAATGCCTCGTTTATGCCCTTTCTGTAAATCAGCGCCATTCTGTACATAATTTGAGTGGATTTTTGGATGACGGCATCTGAAAGTGAAGTGGAGGAATTTGGTATAGTTGTCAAAAGTTTTGATGATGCGACAGAAGAGCCGGGGACTATCCATGGGATGAGTCGTGGTTGTACCGTATTTGAGTACAGCGTAGTCAATGTTCTGGAAATATTTGGATATCGCCAAGAATACAGGGTCTGTTCAATAGGGTGCGATATTCTTAGAAAAAATTACCTATATGTTTGACAAATTTTTAATTCAATAAAATAGTTTTATCTGCTGGCGGTAGAAAATTCTCAGTTAGATAGTATTTAATTTTTTTTCTGAAACAACAATATAAATGAAAAACTGAAACTAAACGATTCAAACTAATTATGAAGTTTGTCAAAGTGCTGTAAGTAATCCCTCCTGACCATTTTCCGCTGAAATATCAGCCGATCCTTCTTGATGATTACTTATTTATAGACGTAGTGTAGCAAATTGCAAGGTTTTTTCCAATGAAAGAAGAGCTATCGACACCAAAATTTCAACGTAGTCCCTAGAAGAAATTGGAATTGAAGTGAATTCCCGACCATCAATGATTTTACTTGCAATGTTCCTTCTTCTTGTCCACGATTCAGCAATCTTCCCAAACTCTCAACTTCCATGCTGCTTAAGTGTCACCAAGTCACCACCTGCATTGAAATGTTGCAATTTTTAATGGAATTTCAGCCATTGGATTTTTCCCGATTACATTGACAGATGATTTTCTTTTATAGTAATTGATAAATGCGATGTTTTGCGCTGTCTAGAGTTTTTGTTTTTCCATTCCGGATCATTCCGTTCATTAGGTTATCAGAAACAATAAATGTACGTTTTTTCTGTTTTCTTTTGGAACTAAAAGGGTAACAATTACCATATCGCCACGATCATCAAGGTCATTAACGTCCATTTTAATTAGTTCTTCGCATTTGCAAGCTCCGCAAATGCAAATTAGTAAAGCGATCTGAAGAAAAACACAATTCATCAGAAAAATGCATATTCTATTAAATACCCTTTACTACAACCATTTCTTGCCTGACCAATTTTATTAATTGTCCTGAAAAATATAATGATGTACGAAATGAAAGAGTTTGCCTTCATCCTCCATCCGAGGCCTCTGCCAAAAATCTTAACATTTCAAATGTTAGAGATTTATTTCTATGGCGCGTAACCGCTGGCTTCTCTTTTGGGGAATGCTATTAATTTTGAACACTTGATGTTTATATTTTCCCAAACGTTTAGTACTGGTCGTAACATATTACACTCTCGGACAAAAAATATTGCATAATTTATTTAAAGATTTTTTTCATGTTAATTTCTTTTCCCTCAACACGTTATTTATTTTTATTGATATATTTTCATTCAGTATAGATAAAAGAATGCTTGGATAATAGTCCCTATAGCTGAATAAATAAAATAATGGTGACATTTCGAGTACTTACTTTATTTTATCTATTTTTATTTTTAATTTTTATTTTTTTATATTATTTTATTCAGTAACAACAGGAAAAATCCATATACAGGTTACAATTATTCAACTAATATTTGAATTACAAGTGAGCATTCGCTTATATTATTCACTAAAGAAAGCTACCTACCACAAAAAAAAGAAACAGTTTTTAGTTCAAATACTGACTGTATCAAATCGTGAGAAGACTAAGTATAGATGATATATATCTTTGACAACAATTGTGTGTGATTAAATGAAAAGTCATACAATTTATATTGGGAATAAATTAAACACTTTATTTTTGAAACTTGAAAATTTTTCAGAAATGATTTACTGAGCACAAGACAAGTTAACATAAGTGTCAAAATAGTAATAAGAATACTCAAAGAAGTTGGTTTAAATTCAAAACGCCCTGCCAGAGTTCCTAGGCTTCTCCCACGTCACAAATCTGGACGGTTAAAATTTGCCATAGCCCATGTCAACTGGAATGAACATCAGTGGAAAACAAATGTTGGATTGAATTGGTCGTTACTTGATGGAAATCCATAGTATAAAGCACTAAGGTAGATTAAATTTCCACAAAACTTTATTAAATTCGCGACATGTTTCACTACACTGTAGTTTTATCAAGCGATAATGGTTCACTAAAATCCTCTTCGTTAGGCTTTACTTAAATATCTAAATAAAGCAGACTAATAACATAACTATACCCACATTACCTGGAATTGTTATGTTAAGTAACCTGACCTATCCCAATTCTTATCCTCTGTATCAATGTCATCCAAAAACAAGAAAGTAAAATATACCTGGGAAACGACTATTACTTCAAATACTGTCATTCTTGGAAATTGTTATGTTAAGTAACCAGACCTATCCCAATTCCTATCTTCCTCATTAATGTGGTCCACAAACAACGAAAACAAGATATGCCTGGGAAACAATCGAAGTTACTAAGAAAAAAGGTTCAACAAAGGAGAATTGTTCAATTCCAATTGGTCATTGAGTAGACAATTAGAATTCTTCAATTTATTTATTTCTAGACATTCTAAATAATTAAGTTTGACACCTTTATTTTCTACATGTAGAATTTCGAAGTTTTCATCAAAGTGATGATCTTCTTCTAAAATATGATTTGCATATGTTGAACTTGTTTTCTTTTTTACATAATTCGTGTGATGTTCACGTAGGCGGTTTTTAAATGATCTCCCGGTCTGGCCTACATATACTTTAGGGCAAGTCCCACAATTTACCTTAGTGAAAAAAAATGTTTTCACAGATGAAACAAGAATACATTTATGGAAACCAGATGGACGAGGTCGAGTATACAGAAGATCTGGAGAACGTTTCGCAGAATGTAATCTTGTACATATCGTTAGCTTTGGTGGCGGTTCCATTATGTTGTGGGGTGGCATTAGTTGGGGCAGTCGCTCCGAGCTTACAGGGGTGAAAATTAGAATGAATACTGATTGGTACATACGCAACATCATTGAAGAGCATGTTTTACCTTACGGTTCATTGGTTACAACAATCTCGTGCTAATGCATGACAATGCTCGTGCACATGCTGCAAGAACAGTCGCCAAATATCTTGAAGTTTTTGAATTTGAGGCAGTGGAGTGGTCGCCAAACAGTCATAACGCTTATCCCATAGAACATATTTGGGACATCCTAAAAAGACATGCGAGCACGAAATTCAGCTACTAACTCAATTATTAAAGCAAGAATTGCTGCACAGGAGAAATGGGATCGAATTCCACAAGAAACTATCAAACACCTTTTGCGGAGTATGCCCAGGAGGATGCAGGCTATCGTAAAACTTTCATTTTGTTGTCATTGTTGCTTGTTTTGATTGAATATTATTACCAAAATTAGTCTATTCTATTACTTCTTTTACAAAATTTCAATATATTCATAAGGATTATTTGGCAATCATTATACGTTGAATACTTCAGCATAAACCGCATAACGATTCAGACAAATAGAAATAAACATGAAATCAAGGCTTAACATAAAAAATTCAATATTTTTGTCTGTGAGTGTATATTCGCTCCATAATGTGAATGATTTCGATTATCTTGCTCGCTGCGAAAAAATACTTTTGGATATACAATACAATACAACATTGTAAAAATATGCAGGTTATTCAATTCGAAATGATTGAGCTGACTTGGCACATATTTCTAAGTATTTCGATCGAAAACATCTTCTGAAACGATTATGGAAATCTTTCCATGAACGAATCTGTATTAGTGGGCATGCCCTTTCTATTAAAAATTATTCAGTGAGTACCTTCAACTATCAGGAGAAAAATATATTTGTGACTTCTTCCATCTTCAGGTTAGAGTTTGTCGTTTTGATAAAATGCTGCCTTCTTTTCGGAGCTTTCGTCAAATTGAATGAGTCGAATGTTTCACATCGAAACGTTATTTAGTGTATTTTCGTTTTTATCCGCTTTGAATTTCACGAATTCAAGACTCCGTCCATAATAAATTTCACGTTACTGAATTTTATTTACTCCGCAACATTTAAAAACTTTTCATTAAATATTTGTATGCCATGATATACCGACAATTCCTGTACGCAATCATGTTTCCACTTTTTCCAGGATCCGTTCTCATTCACCGGTATACGGCCAGACTGGGCGAATGAAAGTAAAAAGATTCCGTATCTAACGTTTTTTTTCTTTTTGGTGCTTTTCCCATTCCTCTTTTGGTTATACCGGAACCGAACCGAATCCATTTTCATGAAAGAAGCTGCTATTTCTGCTCATTTACTTCTGCTGGTACGGATTGGATGAGAGGCTTAATTGGCAATTCTTGACTTACACTACACGATTTTTCACTTATTTGTTACTCTCCTCATTTTTTATGCAAGGAGAATGATTTAAGAGCTCAATTTATGAACTTTAGAGGGGTAGATACACGTTCTGAAATAAGAAAGATTTTCACAGTTAAAATACATATCGCGAGTGAGTGGCTGAAAAATTCCTGGCCAGACTATGATCAATTAAAAATTCAAAAAATTTTTTGTTGAAAATTGTACTCAATTTTTTAACGAAAAAATTTTACACCAATCGAAACAATGATATAGAAAGAGTTGAGTGTCTACTTTTTTCCTGGTATAATTATTGGTTTGGTAGGTATAAACAAAGTCGATACTAGTCATTTACACCCATCTGTTCAATGGTGTTCAATGGATAAATCGTATGTCAAAATAAATGTCATTTCATTGTGAACACGATGATATAGGGTTGTTTGCAAGAAACCTGGATTGAGGTAAGTATTTTAGTACTGATGAAAATGTGCGACAAAGAGGTCCGAGAGAACAATTCTGTGCAATATACAGTGCGGCTTTTAATAGTCCCCCTTCTTGTTAACTTTCGAACAGTTTAACGTACAAAATTTTCAAATAAAATTTGGATGGTATAACCGCTACTACGTTTTGAACTAAAACAATTGCTTCATACATAGCGCGGGAGGGGCACGTCAACATCATGGGAGGTCAAGTGTCACGAAATTCTGAAAAGTTTAGATCGTTGAAAAGATAATTGAATTGTCTTTTCAACGATGTGACTCTTGACCCCCCCATGTCATTCAACATTTATAAGTTTATGTGCCTTCCGCGCCATCTATCGAGCAATCACAATGTGTTTTATTTCAAAAAGTAGTATTGATGATATCCTCCAAACGGTTTTTTCATGTTTGTACGTCAAACAGTTCAAAAATTATCATGGGGGGACTATTAAAAGCTGAACTGTATAGTTATTATCCTAGCAAGTACGGAAAGAGTACCTTTCCCGCATGCCACTGCCGTTACCCGAACGACACAAAGCGGAATTCGGGTGAGCACTCGAGTGCGGGAAAGTACCTTTTCGTACATTGATGAAAATACCCGATTGGAGACAAAAGAATCATGCTTTTCGATTTTTTCTCTTCTGACAAAGAAATTGTCCTCTTCCCAAATTCTTTGCTCTTGAATGAAAATCATTGTTGCTTTTGTAATCAATTTTTGATTCTTTTGGCTTCAAACGTTTTTGAGAGAACATTATTAACTTTATCTCTAGTCTTGCTTGGTTGACAGTCTTAAAATCATAACTATTTGATGTAAGGTCGGAAATACTCTATACTCACGTCATCTTCGTCTATACATGAGCTCGAGTCTACCCGAAATTTGCTGATACCCATTTGAGCAGGTCGCAACGAAGCAGAGTCAGAGGCAAAGAATATCTACATACTGAACAAGAAGCGACAGTCGCTATGGAGGAGGAAAATCGTTTTCCAGTGCGCAGGTTTACTGGCAAAATGGCGTAGCAACAGCCGATTTATTGTTTGCAATGTCAAATCAATAGATATAATATATTTATATACAGAAAGCCTTACATGTATTGATTGTGATTGATATGTACAACTTGTGAATAATTTATGTATTCAAAAAATATGAAAACCTGGTCATTCCTGTCTTATACCACCATGAACGATGGAAGAAGTAGCTTCTTTCGATTCCCAAAAGATTTGTCAAGGTAGGTCAGAATGCTTTCATATTCCAGAAACTATCATGACCAAATCTCTTTTTGTATTTAAGATGCCAGGATTGATTGAATCTCTGTAGCCGTCAGAAGTTGTCTAATGCAGTAAAGACGTTGAGTATCTCCATTGTAATTTGACCTACAAAATAGATTGCAACTTGCAACCTCACACAGTGCCAATTTAGTACTTTGCTAATGTTCCGGCAGATACTGTTTCAACAGTCTGTACCCATGAGTAGGTGAAAATTGAAATAACAATTTTAAAACATGAGTACTAAATGAACTTTAAGTTTTAGGTCAGAAATTCATAGGAGTTTTTCGAATATCAATGAAATATGTGAAACCAACCTAGATAATATAGATTCCATAGTAGGAAGGTAGGAGATTAGTATGGCTGAGTTAGTGTATTATTATTTCTGATTTTTATATTAGTTCGGCAACCCCACCTTCCATGAGTATTGTAGCACCACAGACCCAACAAAGATTGAGTTCACTGACCCCTCGTGAACTGAAATCACAAGCTAAAACTGAAAAGTTGCAAGAAGACGTTAGATCACTCAAAAAACAAAAATTGGAAAATTGAAATGTGAAGCCACTGTTGAACACTTTAATTGTATTTGAACTCACTTCGCTTTCATAACGACCCAAAATAATGCTTGTATAAGAAATTCTGGGAGAAATGACATCTATTCTATTCGAGAAGACTACTTCTTTCATATAAAATTAACTTTTCGCTCATTAGTATAAAAATTATTTGTGGATAATCAGTTGAATAAATTAGTGAGTTGGTGTGGTGTGTATTTGTTTTATTTTTATCTTGATACTATACAGTCAGTCCAAAATAAAGATGTTCACAATGAGGATATCAGAAACGGTGATCGGTACACTTTTAATGGGAGAAAAAGTTCCATAATAGAAAAACCATTTCTGTAGGAGTATTTTCAAATTATTGAAATACTGAATTTTTTATACAGTATTTTAAATTTTCCTTGTGTTATTGCTAGAGCTAGAACAAAAAAAAAAAGAAACAGTCCTTATGAGCTTTTCTATTTTCCGATTCGTTCATAAAACCAAAAATAAAAATTTATCTCTGCAAGTTCAATTAATCAATAAAAAAACCTTCAGATAAAATATATACAATATTTCTATTATTTCTAATGGTAAAATAAACTCTCATCATTAATAATAATATCTGTTTACATTTTGCAGAGAATTGAGCGTCTGTCGTTCAATAATGTAATCTTTCTGCTGTGTCTCCACCTTTAGCGCCCTAACAAAATGGCGGAGGTCACCAGAAATTACCTACTGAACATCAAAGGGATCGACAGGTGTCACTTCTTGTTTAGTATGTAGATATTCTTTGTCAGAGGTGAGGACGAGGTGCAGCGCAGCAGATGTCATGTCAGGCTGAGTTCACGGTCAACGCCATTGTGTTAACTGTCGATGTTAAATGATATGGTGTTTCAGCCGGTAAGATTATTTATGTTGTGAATATTGTTATGATGAGTGAAAATTTTGAAAGTCTCGAAACGTGGCATTTTCTCTATTCATCACGTTAAAATGTAATATCGGGTGAAACTGGGTAAACGTAACCTCTCACGATATTGTTCTACTAGTTTGTAGAGTTGATGGAATACAAAAAGCAAGTGTCCGAAAACCGTTTGCACCGGTAGGCGTACCTTGTGGCGAGGCCATTGCGACGAATTTCCGTTAATGTCCGTTGTATATTGCTATCATGTGATTCGAGTGCACAGAAACCTTGACATAAACGCATGGCACTTGGCCTTAAGCACTCGGGGCATACATTACAATGCAGCAAAGTCACGTAGTCAGTTGTTCATATTTGAATGGTGAACTGAATAGATAGATAGGTACAGCACTCGTATTGTTAGGGTAATGACTAAGACTAACTATAAAAGTTGAGATTGTGGTTTGTAATGAAGGTTCATAACACTCAACTCACTGAACGAAAATTCCGAAAAAAGTATAGCAAATTTCATAGCTCGGCCTCTCTGTTAACGTTTCAACTTCAGTTTCAGCTGATTGCTGGAGATCTTGTCAAAGATTCGAAAGTATCACATGGATTTTTAATCAATGCTTTACAAAATTGATCAGCTGGGACCTGGGGTTAAACCTGACAATCGAAGGCGAACTGAACAAAACCAGACTGAACTGACCGACATTTTAATTTTTTCAGAACAAAATATAGATGGGCCGGACCTATTGGTATTACCTGTCAGAACAGCAGATAACAGATGTTACCACCTATTAGGGCTACTTTTGTTTTGTTCCTCATTCATTAGCAAAACCAATTTCCTCCTGATATATGTATGTTCAATGACCAAAGCATTGTTGTATGTGTTATTTTTTTAATAAATACGTTTGTATCAATATTTGTTTCTCTTAAGATTCCTGTAATCCTTTATGAATAACTAAATTTCAATTTTCAGTTAGATTTTACCAATGCAAATTTGTATAGTCTTAAAACTTTCGAAATTTTCACAAGAACTATTCTATTTTGAAAAGATTCTCAGGAAATTTGGCCCTGCATTTTGCCCCAAGACCGTTATGGATCTTTTTGAAAAAGAGTAATTCTTTCACTTGAGGACGCATGGTTTCCGAACAAGAATTCAACATAAACATGAGATTTTGATGTATAAAATTTTTTTGGTTTCATATCAAAGCCTTTCATTTCAAGACAATGATTTTAAAGTACGTAAGTAACTCAGACAATCTCATAATGAATTTTATCGAAAATTTAGGCTCTCTTGCTTTAGGATCATATGACTTTGGGCTAAAAAAACCATTGCATTTTGATTAAAGCCATTCAAATTTGGAGAAATAATGATTTTACGTCAAAATCATTTTATATTATGAAAAAAGTAAGGTTTCTTGCCTTAAATTAATATAACTTTGTGCTAAAGAAAGTGAGAGGTTTGCCTCAAAGAAATTCAAATTTTAGTACTAAATATCCATGCATTTCGCCCGTATCAAATGCTTAGCGCACTTGATGCAAATTCAAATTCTTTCAAATCAAGGAATCTTTTTTATCTGTGTATGAGTTAGGATAAAGATTTTTTCTGCGAGCGCATTTAAAAAATCTTATGCAGCGCTCTTGAACAAACTTTCGCGTACGGAAAAAATCCACTTGAAATGACATTAGCGTGCTGGAAAATAATTACCTGTATAAATGTTCCTGTTACTACGATTCATGTAATATAGTTGAAAATCTCGTCTTATAGTATCAGAATAAAGACTATTTCTTCATGCCTTACATAATTTCATAACACGAAATAAAATTAATGAAATTTTGTTATAGTAAGATATAGGCCTGAAAAATGTGTGAGGTTATGTTTATTACTGTACAAACACAGCCGTCTTAATACTCCGAGCCATGGTGAAGAAATTTGACAACACGGTGAGAGCGCCCTACCATGCGATGACATTAGTCATTGTATTGTGGAATAGTGATTGTTAAAGTAGTCATTTTGGGGTGAATTAATTGTGTCTTAATTGATTAATGAACGTACGGAATATTGGTAAAAATCTAGTGCTCGATTCATTAGCGAAAGTGTGTTCAAAGCCTCTCAAAAATAGTGTTATCTCAAATATGATTGAGAGATTATTTACGTACACCAATTTTTGCTTTTGAATTGAATTTCTACTTTATTTATGCCAATAAATACAGCACCGAGTAGGCGCTGTGTGACAAGGTGTAAGTCGAATTACGATTCTCAATAAGAGAATATCTCAGTAATTCATATCCCGAAAGAAGAGGAATTGCGAAAGAGATGGCTTTCTGATGCAATACCTCACACAAATTGGAGCCTCTATCAAAGATATTGATATCATCAGATATGAAACCTTTAACCAAATGGATCAATAAAAAAAAATTGCAAACGTCTAAACTTGATAAAAACTAGGGTTACTTCAATGTTTTTGAATTTACTAAAATATTGTTCGATACCTGCAACATTATTGAGAACTAACCCAGATGACAGATGTCACAAATGTTTTGATTTTTAGGGAATAGGTATGCCGAAAAACTAAAATTTGCTAATTGGAAAGTTCATCATACCTACTGATAGTAGTGATAGTAAACATTATTTCTATCTATTAGGTTTGCAATCAGATGTTTTATTAATCGATAATGAGAATGAACTGAGAATAACTTCGCAAAGGACATGGCACTGGTTACATGTATTCCTGGGGCTCGATAGATTCTTTTGATTTTTTGATATATCATTCTACAAGTCAAAACAAGCAACTTTCTTCATTAGACTTTTTTTCTGGCTATACAGCGTGAGCTACAAAAATGGGTTGATTGTCTAAAGCTAATTATGGAAAATATTTTCTGCGAATGTATTTTTCTTGATTTTTGAGTATAATATCAGGTGAAAAATATTAATCCAATATATTAAAAAAAAATCCAATATAATGAAAAAAAAAACAAAATATTGGATTTATTTTCAATATATTGGAATTCTTTTCAATATATTGGATTTCTTTTCAATATATTGGATTTCTTTTCAATATATTGGATTTTTTTAATTACTCGAGTTATGTGCGAGGGTAGATTTCATTTATAGATCTCTCTTCGAGACTGAGAAAAGAAACCATTCAATGGAAAAATTGATAGAAATCTTGTGAGACCTAATTTGAAAAAATTCCATGAAAGATGTTGCTTCGGCTGTATAGGACCTACTATGTTACTGGTGAAAGGCATGAACCTCGAAACTAGTCTGAGGGGTGGTCATTTCTTATCAGGACTTGCGTAGCTCGGCCGTTTGAGTAATAAAAGCATTTGTAATTGGGTCGTCTTGGAGGAACGTTGCACAGGTATGTGGTGAATGTTCAACGTTCATTGAAAAATTGAACTCTGTCTGAATGAAAAAAAAAATAGGAAAGTAGTTATAGGTCGTCCCTTCGGCAAACAAATATTATGAATTGAAATAGTGATTCAAAATGGAGCAATCGACCAAGGAAATACTGTAGATTTACCCTGTATATGGGTTACTCTACTTGATAAGTTTGCGTTTCTATCTTATACAAAATTCTGTTTTGTGATATTTTCAAATTATTTCTTAAAAGATTGCTATCAATTTTAGCATGAAATGGTTTATTCTCTCAATCTCGAATAGAGAACTTTAAATGAAATCTATATCCGCGCACGGTTGAAATAACTCGAGTAATTCAAGAAATCCAATATATTGAAAATAAATCCAATATATTGAAAAGAAATCCAATATATTGAAAAGAAATCCAATATATTGAGAAGATATCCAATATATTGAAAATAAATCCAATATATTGAAAATAAATCCAATATACTGAAAATAAATGCAATATATTGGATTTATTTCAAAGAAATAATTTTATTTTATTTGTGTGACCCCTAAACGCTTTCTTAGTTTTTCACACACCTGGTGATATTTTTAATAATTAGTTTAATAAATTTTGAATAAATGCTTGTTTTTGAACATATTTCTCGAGATTATTTTTTCAAAATATGAATCACTGGTAGAAGGTGTAAAGTTATGATCTTATAAAAAGTGTACTTTCGTGTAAATAAGTGATGACTGATGTATCAAAGCACCAAAAGACAAGTGATCGATGGTACATAAGCAGATGGTGTTTGTGCGAAGAAATGTAATATTTACCTGCTTCTAGTAGTACTTGAAAATATTTTTTTTGATATTGCTTCATTCTGAAAATGAGCTGAAGAGGACAATAAATGTTAAACATTTTTAAAATGCCATATGAGATCCATAAAGTGCTTATTCTTTTCGGAAAATTATATTTTCAATACCAACTTGTCAAAATTAAATACAATATCATATATTTATGATGCAACAAAAATGTTCTATTATAGTGAAAAATATAGGAGGTATTCAACGATGATAAAATTATCCACACTATAGAACACTTTTACCTACATTCGTCTATCATGAATCAGAAATGTACTTACCAAACCCAAGTTACCTATGTGAACTTTCAACAATGAAAGAAAATAACTGACTACCGAGCTGACCCCACTACAATTTCCATCAAACCAATTGATTATTGAGATTACTAGGGCATCGTCAGTTCTCAGTTTCAAATTGAATGTTGGTTTTGCACAGCTTTATGTCATTGTGTGTGTATTGTTTTAGTTGTTCAACTTCGATTATCTTCAGAAGTGTGCATTTGAATTCAAAATATTTTAAAACATTTCAAATATGACTACTTATTGCTTCGTGATAACCAACAAATTCTCTTTTATGGTTTAACTAGGAAATTGCAAGGTGGATTTGACACTTCAGTGCAAGATCTGAAATCAATATAGGGTTGGTAGAAGTTTCAGATTCACACCGTGTGGTAGATATTCTGTAGTAATTGTAGTAATTGGCACCGAAACATTTTCATACACGATATTTTATGATGAATAGAAATTATGCTTTTGAGGATCCGCTACTAATTGGGACTATGGGTTAGGAGATACAGATAAATAATCCAGCCCTTACGAAATTTGCAAAATTTTCTTCGACTCTACTTTTAGTGCTTTCTTTGTTTCCTAGATGTAGTTTTGCCTACTTTCATAGTAGTTACTGTTGTTATCGTAGGTTCATTTGAACAAAACAGATGTGAATCAATTATTGCAGGATGATGGATTTGAGCATTAATTTTCCGTCATGACCAGGTCTGCACTGATGATCGACAAAACCATGAAACTAGTATGCAGATAATCACCAGTTATGACTCAATATTCCTGCAGCATGAGGAAACATAGGTATCTTGTCTATACCGTTCGAATGTCGAAAATGAAAGAATGACACTTTTAGCACCGCATTATGATAAAGGATATAGGCTGACACCGCATAAGCTAGACAAACTGACTGCAAATGCATTATGGTATCAGGTACCCTATGACACATTCTGTGAGTTACCATATGAGAATACCAAGTGTACCAAGAAAAACAACCTTCTACATTCGTTCTGCTAAGATTTCTGTCGTCTGACAGCCAGCTAATATAATTCTCAGATTGGAAATCAGCGTGTACATTACTTCATCCCTGATCAGATCTACTATTTTAGCAGAATAAAACATTATCATCTGAATATTGAGACTTCGTATGTATGTTCATGTCAATTTTGAAAACATGTTATTTGAAAAACATTGGGACGGTCCGACATCCATGTGTATAGCTACTACTCAGTTAAACTACTTCACTGTTTTTATGCCTCCATTTCACGTCGATGCATTGTCTCATTCTGAATCCAGAAAACATATAATGGACAATGACCCTTTGCATGAAAGTCCACTTCAACGAATCTCTGTTCTTGTCAGGAACGATGGTTGTACACAGTCGGGAAAAGTCTTACCGAACACTTGAGAGACGTACGATCTAAGGAGATTGTGTTGAAGAATAATTGCTAATGGCTTAGTAGAGAAGACGATTCTCCGAGAATAAAAACCTGAAGCGTTAGACTGATGGATCGGTGGAAATGGTAGTATTTGCACCGCATGGTCGGAACTCAATAGTTTACAGTGGCTAGGGATATCAATGAAAGGATTAATGCATGAAATACCGAATGGAGAGCTCTCGATAATTTCTCTACCCTAAGATAGTTTTTCAAAAGGGTTTCAAATTAAATGAAATTACCACTTTGTAATTGCATACACACATTTTTTTAAACATCAGGTCATCGTTACTCTCAATATCCTGTTTCATATTATAAGATTGAAAGGATATCAAATTTGAGTGGGAGACTTTGTGGAAACGCTTATAGAGAAGGGTACCCCGTATTCTTTTACATTGTTGATACCTCTCTGGCACAATATATTCGAACTCGTTCGAATTTTTACAGATTTCTCTTCCCGGAGACTGTGCTAATTGGGAGTGTTTTGTCTTGTTCCCTGCGGATGGCGCTTAGATCAACTTTGTTGTAAATCGTAGGGTTATCCGTGGGGAAATATTAGTTAAACAGTTGATTATTATTCATTTGGCAGGGACAGGACAATTATTATGTTGTCCAACCTACCCTGTCACTGATGAGAGGCAATAAACCTCAAATCATGCATGTCTGCAGGTGGTCATTCCCAGCCAAATGAAGTATACTTTTCTGTTTAATTACGAGACAAGCACTTACAATTGGGTCTTCTTGGAAGAACGTTGCACAAATATCTATCAGATGTAGTTAAATGTCTGTTTGGGAATTTCCCAGTCGGGTACTTTGTCCGGTGCTCCGATCATCCGGAGGGCGTGCTGGTGTCTCATCAACCCCAGTAGACTGTTTTCTGCCACATCACGGCAAGCTGGTATTATTTTTGAACTCGATAGCAGGGTGTACATCATTTCAACAGAATAGTTTGGGTACAGCTTGAGTAAGTGGGAACCAATATTCAGTTTGTTTTTCTCCTCTTTGTGGCCGATGTTCGTTTCGCCAGGAGCTGAAAACTCTATGATGAAAATCGTCCTACCTTTATGGTCGAGAAGGACTATATCAGGCTTATTAGCTTGTATTTGCCTGAGTGCGGGGAATAAATAGTTCCAAAAAACACGGCACTCTTTTTTCTTCATAACGGAATCAATATCCCCTAGAGCAATTTATTAATATTATATACGGTATAGTGTATCTGGTAGGCTAGCGTATATTTCATTGTGACTGCCAGTGTACGTATATATTTCATCATATTATGTCTTTTTGTTTTGAATAATATTTACTGTAACATACTGAAGCCAAATGACCCCCTTTCTTACGAAGTAAACAAACGGCAATTTCTAAAAAGCACTCATCTTTTTGAGGGGTTCCTGCGTCCACAAATGTCACATCTTTGCTGTGCCCAGTCATAACTCATTCCTGCAGCTTGTAAAGGGGGCTCTGCTCACAATTACCACGCCTTTCATTCCAAAGATGGTCGACAGGAATGACAGGTTTAATATTGACGGAAACCTTCTGCATGTCTTTGGCCGCCATCTTTGTAGCAGCAATTTCTACAACCTTCTTACATTCAACATCGATCTTCTCCTACATCAAACGATACAAAACGCTTTCTTTTCCGAATCCAAAAATAAATCTGTCCCTCAGACATACCTCTAATTCACTTACAAAGCTACAGCCCACCGCTAATACTCTAAGCTTGACCACCCATTTACTTGATGTTTTGAAAATGTTCATCGAATAAGGCAACTAAGTCATCTTAGTATTTTTCTTTGGGTTTGTGTGGGCTCATTAGGTCAAAAATCAACTTGTAGGCGTCCTGATCATGGTATTCAGTAGAATAGTTCGCAATTTGTTTTTATGAGTTACTATTTTTATATCATTCGCTGCAAAATAGATTTTAAAGCGGGTCTTGAAAATTGTCCAATCAGAATTTTCAGTAAGAACTCACGTGAATGTCCAACTGCGACTTCTGCCATTCCCTTATTATTTTCGACACATCTGTATCAACAAAACCTTGCCAACCGAGTGGATACTTTTTACTCCTCGCCACAATATGTAATGTATTTGCCAATAAACTCATTGTCCTTAGCATTTATTGAAATAAATCAAAGATGTGCTCAACAAATTTTTCGGAATTCGGAATTTTTATATCCTACATGAATCGTCGACAGTCAGAATGTCGAGGAGTACAAAACGTACGATATATGATATGAAGAGATATGATAAAATACAAACATACGTATACTGGCAGTCCCAATGAAATATGTGCTAGCCTACCAAATACTCTAAAATAGTATCATCTGCAAATACATATTGTTGAGCTTTAAGCGTAGCTATTTTCAAATTGAAAATATATAAGGAGTATAATGGTTGTCCAAGGACTGAACCTTGTTTATATTTGCGTTTTCGCGATACATCACACACAGGGATATTGCCAATCCTTCACATAAAAATTGATTATTCTCGCACTTTTTCCTTTTATTCGTAACAGGAACAATTTCTCTATTATTATTTCACGACCAACTACAGCAAATGACTTCCGTAGATCGATGAATATAGTTAGGACATACTATTTGTCATCACATGTGTCAAAAAGTCTATCGTATCACTTGTGTTTGATTGTTTCTGAAAGACGTGTTGATACTATGTCTATTCCAACATAATCATGTATTGAAGTTCATGATTCGGATTTTTATAAGAATTCCAAAACTTTTGATAATGCGTAAACTACGGTTTTCAGTATGACTTCCTGACAAGTTCTTGATGATGCTAATTATGTTGACGAAAGGCGTTAACCTACCGCAGTCTGAAAAAAAAATCATTTCATTATATTTTTTTCCACATAATAAAAGATTCAATAAATGGTACGTTTTTACGTATCACTCACGTTGTTTACTAATTTACTTATATCACTACTTAGATACAATTCGATTCAAAAGAGAACATCATATATGCGGATGGGAGGGAGTAGTCTCAAATATCTTAAAAAACTTGATTGACAGGGTGTTTTGATACGATTTTCAACGGATGTTTCAATGCATATTCAACAAAAATGTATTAAACATAATCGTATTTACAGTTTCCATGCGTTACTATCTTGTTAGTGCACTCAATCATGTCAGTTCGAATAAGATGAAAAGTTGGGGTCGAGGCTGTGTTGGAATGAATATTTTAGTATTCTTCGGAGCTCTATACGATGAACTGTTCCACTACTACGATTATAATCGATTTAAAGCCTAGGAACCAGAAAGCAGGAGAGAAAAGTTTTAGATTCGGAAGAGACACATTGTTTAGAGAACTTAAATGAGGAATATTCCATCATCTCTGAAATGATAAATGAAGAATGAAATATTCTGAGATATATGTAATTCTCAAACAAAATTCATGCTTGTTCTACATTCCAAAGAATATATAAAGATTATTCCCACAAAGGAAACTGATGCTAGTAAATTGCATCACCGTACAATCAGAAGAGTACTGCATATACATCAGCTGTTCTACAACTTGGTTAAAAATGTAAAAAGCATGTCAACCAACGTATTGGTTGGGAGTGAATCCAGATGGCCTTTCAATATCTTACCAATATCATGACTAATAACAACCTGAGATGCAGATACCGCTAGGAACGAAACAAAAAATAAAAATTTCGTAACATTTGAGTGTGCCTTCATCTTCAACATGGAGTTCTTCTTGTCCTCACAAGGTGAGTCAATCAAATCAATCAAATAAATACTATCTACTGTTGACTTCATTTATCCCAACTGTCTTCACAAATACATAGTAAAATATATCGTTTTCATTCTTTAATGTAGATTTTTTCCATTTAAAAAAAATCAAATTAAATTTTCATTTGGGAATGATTTATTCTTCAACATGAATATCTGGCTAGAGGTTATCTTGAATACTAGAAAGTTACTACTCAAGTTTGTCTTTCAGTTGCAAACGATTCCATATTTGCCTTTATGACCATCATATTCATATTTTTATTGATATCAAAATGTATTACAGTCACTTTTCTGAAAAAATTATATTTCTTCTGTACAATAATTCAAACTATTTTGATGGTTCTTCATATATTTTGTTCTTTCGTAATTCTTTTCTGTAGGCGTAATCCGATTTTTCTGTATCACACACAAAAAAAAATCTCTGAAGTATCTATGAATTAACAAGAAAATCCTTCCGATTCGAACAAAGAGAGACACCGTCATGCAGAAAATTTAATTCATTTCACAAAACTCATATTCATTAACCTTTAAGCACACAAAATTAAGGACATTGTTACATTAAGTAAATAAAGTCAAGAATATTCAGTTATCTCCGTTAAGATTTCCAATTATCCTCAAGTAAACAATAGGGCGTCTATCTTGAGAATGAATTGGAATGATTTTGTATTTAGTAGTCTGTATTTCTTAAAGTTTCTTACGTTTAAACGAGGAAATACCGGGGTATTGAAATATTATCAAAAGATTGAAGGAGTTGAAAAATTTTGATAGCTATTTATGTAACCAGGATCGGAAAGCTTCATTTAGTGTAACGAGAAGATACGAGTTACATGAATTGTTATTCCGTGCAAGATTTTCTTAAATTTCGAATATATGAAAATCCTGTAAACATTAATGACACATAGATATGAATTTTTCATGAAAAAATCTAGAAAATCAAGTGTATATGTGTAGGTGTGTATGCATAGTAAGTAACCTATTACTGATGATCCTAACACAAAATTGATTACAGTTATTTATTGTACAAGTGTTTCAGGTAGCATTTTATTCGCGCAAGAATGTTCGAGAGTATAAAATGTATCTGAAACACGCATGCAATACAAAATTTTATTCATCTCACAATCAGAATTTCCGAATTATTTTATTCAAAACTCATTCGACATTTTGCTTTAACAGCGGCTGTCACCACCTCAAAAATCATTGGAATTACGTACCAAAATGTCGAAATGATGCTATTTATTTTCGAATTTCTATAGTCTATTTCCAAGATTCATTATAGCATAACTCAAAACGTAATTGGGACCCTCTCGAATTTTTCTTGGGTTCGTGTTTAGGAGACAAAACTATTTAACACTTTTATTTTTATTTTATTGTGGTACCGGATAAACTTATCTTTACGAAAAAATCAAATGTCTTCTCAAAACAGAATATATTTAGATTTTTGATTGAGGCCAATGACTGTAATTCATAATGGCTAAGGTAAGCGGAAACAAATAGAAAAGGAAAAAAACAGACTAAATGAACTTCGCAGGCTTTACTGAAACCAGGTTCTGAAATGGTGGTTTTGATAGTAGGGGTCCTCGGAGGATTAATGGACTGCTCTCGAACCTAGAATCATATTGTCATGCCATAATATGGAAATATTAGCCGGAAGAATGCAGAAGGCCGTCTGCTTGGTTCAGTCTGTCTGATCAGGGCACATGATTCACGGACCCAATAGTCACTCAATGGTTATTGGGGCAAATGATCTAGCGCGCCCTCCGGAAATATCGGAGCCTCGGAGACAGGGCCAGACTGAGAAATTCTTGCGGAAAATTAAACTTCTTTTATAATAGTTGTGTTTCAACTCTGACCAGGGGCCCGATTCTCAAATGTCTATTACCCTGTGTTGCATGCGACAAAATATTTCCATCTCTTTCCAAAGCACATTCGGGAAAGGCGATGGACATATTTTGTCGCATGCGACAAAGGGTAATAGACATTTGAGAATTGGGCCCCTGAGTGTGGAATGTTGAAAAGGATGTGTCCATTTTGCGTTCATAAGCATTACTTATACATTACGGGCCGCGGTGGTATGCGGGTCGAATTCTCGCTTCATAGAGCATGAGTTCGAATCTCAGCATTGTCACCGGTCTCATGCATGGCATCACACGTATTAAAAGGTAAGGGCTACGTCTTCTCCTAGCACGCACAATAAGTCTCTGATTTCTGAGGGGTACACGTAGGGGTGCAACCGGATGACGGATATAACATTTTAACAACAACAATTACTAAAATGTTTATAACGACACTCTTGTTTAATGAAAGGATATCTGTTAAGTATGTTATTTATAAAAAAGTTAATTGTTAGTTGGTTACTGTATGAATGCTTCGAGGTACTTGCCGCTAATAGGCCTTTTCATCATGTTACAAGCGCATGCGCAGCCGCCATGTTGAATGAGCGGGAATTCAAAAGTTTCGTACTGTTTTGTGCAATAATGGCTGGAGAAGCAGTATTATCTTCACAAACAAAATCTAATACTGAAAAAATTATTGATGGTGTTTTATTCGATCACAATTCAATAGCAGCACATAATTGTGAAAAGTTTGAAAGGTGGCTAAAGTGTCAGGGGCATTCGCAAAAGCATTGAGTTGATAGAGAGGTTAGCCATCAGTACCACCCTTTTAGGTAAATGAAAAATGATATAAATAATAATTGTATTGTATTCCAGTTAAAGTATGACAATGACTTGAAAGCACTTGCACGATTTTTATTAATTATATAAATAATTGAAAAAGATAAATTCGAAATTTTCAATCGTACGATCGTGTATAATAGATACTGGTGTAAATAGAATTGAAGAAATATTGTATAATACTATAAAACTAAATGATATAATATTTAAAGGTTGAGAATGCTATGCGAAATAATATGTACCTACCTGTGTTGGCCCAGCTTTTGACAAGATAGATATTGACTGGACATTTTGAAGAAAGGAAGTGCTATACAAAACTTTTCCCATTCTGAAGTGACTGATTCTCCTTCAAATTTGCAACTATTTCCCTCGAATGAATGATGTGCCAAAAAATTTCAACTATGGATATATCATTATTCAATAACATCCACATTCGAATGAAATCCTCTGTCACTTCAGCCACATTTTTTCAATTGCATATAGCCTGATGACTTATTTATTTTCCAAAGATATTGAAGGCAAGGTTTTGGAAATATTATAAAATTATATGTACTGGCTTCAAATGAATTGTGTGTCACTCCACACTCCATAACAAAACCGTTTTGTTGTTCCTTTTCGTTCGGGAACCATTATAAATAATAACTTAATTTTATTTTCATTCAACTAGGGCACTTATTATTTCATTTATTTCTTACTTATTTTTCAAGTAAATGAGGTTCATTTAATATCAGGTGATTTTAATTATTTTTACTAGGGTATTTTAACACGTTTGTGTACAAAACAGTCCGAAAAAGATGGCTGACACTGACGCATGCGCACAAAAAATAAACTGAGATGAAAAAGACTATTATTACTTGAATAGATCGTCCAGAAATTTGCTTCAAATTTTCCACATAATATACCAGGTGTAACAGGATCATGGTACACCCACCCTATCTCTGTTAGTTCTGAAGGTAATTCATTGAAATTTGGGATATCCCATAAACATAAAAAGCGGCACTTTTTGACCTACAAACGATTTTTTCTTCACTTCCGGTTTCGCCGGAAGTGATACCAACTTTCGATTTTTGAATAAAACACCCTGTATATTATTATAGTTCAGAAATCTGCGTAATTTACTGCATCCAATGATACCACATAAGTGACATTTCAAACGTCAACATTTTTGAAAATAAAATTTTTAGTTTTTCATTTAAGTGTGCCATGATGGTTCCGATTCATTCCAATTGACCCGCCTGATGCTAGAAAAATCGAAATCCTGTCAAGAATACTAAATTGCGTTATTTATGAGCAAATGAAGTTCATCTTAATCGATTTTTGGGTAAAACTCAATGGAAAAATAAAAAATGAATTATCAAAAATTTTGACGTTCAAAATGTCACGTATGTGGTTACCATTGGATTCAAAAAATTATGCAGATATCAGAAATGTAATAATATACATGGTGTTCCATTTGAACATCTAAAGTGGGTATCACTTTCGGCAAAACCAGAAGTGAAAATAGAATTATTTGTGGGTCAAAAAGTGCCACTTATTACGGGGGGTCTACCATGTTACACCCGGAAAATTTGGAGAGAATGGGTATTTCGATATGGTCGAAATTATCCTCACTCATTACTAGTCACAAAATGTTCAGTTTCTCTACGGAGCTGAGTGAGGAGTTATCAATATATTTGCATATCGACAAAGACGAATATTTTCATCATTCGTCAAAATACCATTTTCCGAAAAATTATGCAAAATATCTTTTTCCTTGTCTTTTTATGAACATGGTAATTTTGAGCTGAATGTATTAAATTTTGCCTGTCTCCACATTATTCCACTTTGTCGACTTCCTATAACACAAGCACGACTACTTTAAAACGGAGAACCTGCATAGATGAGAAACAGAAGTGAATACAATGCGATACCGCCACCGTAGGGGAAACGAGTTCGTTCATCTTCACGGAATGGAAGCTTGAGTGGCAAGAGTAAATTATGAAATCCCAAGTCCTATGTGATTATCAAGCAACAATGACAGACTTGAGGACTTTTGCGTTTTCAGATGTTTGCAGGAAGCGTCAAGTAGTTCTCATGCTGTCTTCGTATTAATTTATTTCATAAAATTAATTTTCTGTATTATTGTTATATTACCGGAGCGGAAAGGGATGATAGATATCACGTCTTAAGCCGTAGACACAATGGATGTTTTATGTAATAAGTTTTAAGTTTGGGATTTTGGATATCAATTTTCGAAATAAAACAAGATGCAAAACAGTATTGAAAAATGAAGCTTGAATTCTACCAACCAGATTGTTTATGAGGCGTGATCGGAATAATAATGGCAATGATGGTTTCGCGATAAAAAATTATCCAAAATTATGAAAATTAAAACTAAAAATATAAAACTCCCATTGTGATTCAGCCTTAACTGTACTGAGGAGATTTTTGATTGAAATGGATTTTCGAATATGAGTAAGTTTAAATCGATGAGCAGTGATACAGTATTGAGTGAATATTGTCCTGTCTCTCCACACAATTCCACAAAGTGGAAATTAAGGCAAATATCTGACAGAAAACAACTACTTCTCCCTACGGATATTGAATTATATCTGTCGTCCATTTGTGCAACGTTCCTCACGGCCACATGATTGCAAGTGTCTTTGTAACAATTAACACTTGAATTATATCTGTCGTCCATTTGTGCAAAGTTCCTCACGGCCACGTAATTGCAAGTGTTAATTGTTACAAAGACACTTGCAATTATGTGGCCGTGAGGAACGTTGCACAAATGGACGACAGATATAATTCAATATCCGTAGGTGTTTTACAAAATATTTGTTTTCATTGAATTGAACTCTCCAATATACACACTCGAGCTTTGTTCGTTTTGATTTGTATTGTTATGAAATGAAGAAGATGGGAAAAGTCTATTAAGATGTTATTCTTTCATTAGTTTGGTAATGCCAGGTTATGTAATTCTGTACATATTATTAATGAATGGTATCCAACATTATTTTTTACGTCGATTCAGTGAAAAACACATTGATGGCAATAATAAATGGTCAATAATCGATTATCGCTATCGAACTAAAATAAAAATAATAGTTACAGACCATCTGCGGCACATGATCAAGTGGTCGTGCCCTCTTTGCTTGGAGGATAACCATACAAACTAATTACATGCAGTTCAACTAAGTCAAATATGTTTCAAAGGCCTTTTACATGTTTTAATATGCCATTTTCATGAAAAATTCAAAACTAAAATTCAAACAATTCAAAGTGTTTGGAAATGAAACCACATAAATTAAATAAGAGAATTTGTAATCCAATAGCCAACCTAGTAAGCCTCGAAATTGTTTCCAACCGTGAAAAGTGAGTAATATTAAAGGAACGATTTATTATGTGTCCCAATATGATTCTGGCTCTATATATTTGTCAACCATTTTCAACATAGTGAAATATTTTTGTTGATCGTCTTTATTATAATTTTATTACCTACCTTGCAACTCAATTTTAAAGCAGATTTCTTCAACCGATTGAGCTGATATTTTGTTTATCCGTTGAGTTTGGATGACTACGCATTAGATAGGTATATGACGTCATCCTAAATCAAACATGGCGGGACACCCAAACTGGCGGACTAGTTATTTTTATTGCACTCACTCCTACAATATGGCTATCAAAGGAGAGGGCTTGCTGAGAATAACTAAAATAATAAAGTGACATTACTTTAAATCTAAGATGGAGGAGTAGTTATTTTTAATGCACTCCAATAGGTATGGTTATTAAATGAGAGTTCATGCTGAGAATAACTGGAAAAAGTAAGTAAAGTGAAGTAAGATTTTCCTGTATAGATAATTAGGTAAATTAAATAATTTGATTTAACGGATTATAAAGTGAATACGAGTAAGGTAAGTTCGGGTAAGTGTGAGTTTGCTCGCTATCTTCGCTAAACCGGGCGACAGCCCAATGCCATCTATTGACGAATAGCCTACACTCATAATGAATCCATAACCATCATATAAAATACA
Source organism: Chrysolina americana (assembly GCA_958502065.1). Lineage (NCBI taxonomy): Eukaryota > Metazoa > Arthropoda > Insecta > Coleoptera > Chrysomelidae > Chrysolina > Chrysolina americana. The sequence continues at coordinate 71,589,122 of OY293411.1, forward strand.
AAAGAGATCTTGTGAAATCCAAATATTTTCCCCAATTTACTAACCTACAATTCATCATCCCGAACGAGTATATCCAGTTTATTTCAAGCTTTGAGTGTATTGTTAAAATCTAAGGTAAGAATCCATTTTATTCACTTTTCTTCTGCCTAAACAATGAATCTGATTATAGATTGCCGTTTTTACATGAAGTTGTTTTCTTTACATTTTCCCATTGCATGTCACACCCCGAAATTAAATGTTATTGGGGATAGTGTGACCTATCTGTCGGGGTAAGTGGGAACCTGGTTCATTTGGCCAATCTAAACAGTAATATTTTTTCAGCTATAGTACGAAATTATATACGGAAATCTCAGAGAGCCAAACAATATACCTGGCCAAATGTGGAAAACATTGATACACTTTCTGAGGATGAAATAACAACTGTGCTTCCATCACCACTCGTCAGAAGATGGGGATCAATGAAATTCTCATTCGATTTTTCAGATATCTACCTGTAAATTTTTCTTTTCAACAAATGTTCACTTTCACGATTAATTTTTGTTTTTTTCTAATGGGGCATTTCAAATTCAATATTGAAAAGTTCCTAACTATGTTTTGAAAAAAGATATCTCGAAACAAATGAATTGTGTTGAAAGTTTCTTTACTATTTACTCACACCTGCCCCAAAGAGAGATTTACGTGCATTATATCTTTAAATTTGGCCAGAATCACACTTGCCCCAAATTTCCGGGGAAGTGTGACCTATGGAGATGTATATCTGAATATATAAATAAAATTCATAGAATACGTTTTTCAACAGTTTTCTGTGGCGTATTACAAAGACTGACCTTCTAAGTAAATACCTGCAAAACTTCATTGATATATTAGTTCAGGTTCATCAGATGGACTATATTCAATGCGAACTAATGAAAATCACGGTCACACTTACCCGAGCTTACTATACTTACATTTTGAGTCAAGCTTTTATATCATATAAATTGTGTAATTATGTTATAAGTTGAAAGTAAAAGTTTTAAGGAAAAGTTTGTTTTATTATATTTAGCGTATTCAAATAAAATATTGTTTTTAAAAAGTATTTTACTTTTAATTCATTAGGTTTCATTAATTTCTTCCAAATATCACACAATCATCATTAATTTTATATTTCTTCTGATATGAAATGATGTTATGTGATTTGAGTGTGTGACTTTTGAAGTGCTATTAATTTCCGAAGTTAATTTAGAAATTATTCTGATGGCATATTTTTGTAATAAAAACACCTTATGTACAGAAGTACTTGATCCCCAATTGAAAATTCTCTATATCATGTGAAAATAGAAGTTGCTAAGTATAAAAGGATCTCTCTACAATTACTCGACATATATTTTAGTGCGTAACATCCTTTTCTGAGTTTGCCGCAGAGAATGTCGATATGCGAATTCCATCATGAAAGTTTGGAATGAAAGGTTACTTCCTACATTTCAATGGATTCAGATGTTGAGACTGTGTCATTGGTATGGCATTCCCAGCCTTTTCCATCAAACATTAGGGCGTTGGTCTTAGTCTTATTGATTATTAGATGGTTTTTATACGAACACGTTATCGCCATAACATCAGACAATGACTTCAATGACAATAAGTCATCTTCCACTATTAAAATGCTTGTGTCATCCGCATATCAGGTTGCAGTAATTCGATTGTATATATGTCAAGATACAATTCGATTATTTTATCTTTACCCGTGCGTCATCATCATAATATCATAATTCTTAGCTTAGAAGACAAATGTTAACGAATTGTGATTCGCTCATAGTAGTTATTAGAAAGAGATGTTCGATAGAGGGTGTGCGATTTCTTCGATCATAAATTGATGACGCATGGGTAAAGATAACATAAACGAACTGTATGAGATCATTGGCGAATATTATAAATAGAAGGGGATCTAATATTAATCCTTGAGGGGCACCTTGATTAATGCCTAATGAATGTCTGTAACGGTGTTCCCCTAAATCCATCCCTCGATAATTCAGGTTGAAGAATCTCATGACTGACACAATCGAAAGCTTCAGAAAAGCCTATGAAGAGGCCCATGACAGACTTTTTATTATCAAATGAATGGAATATAACCTTCTGGATATTACTTGACAAAAAATTACTATTTATTTATTTACGATTGTATCTTCTACAGAGTATCTGAAGGAAAATCATGAAATTGATAAAAGTTTCCATAAATTGATTTGGATTGAGTATTTATTTGCATACATAATTGAATTATAAAACAAGTTGATGGGAAAATGTCAATCAATGATTATTTCTTTCTTTCTTATTTACAGTTTCATTCAGAATAGTCTGATATTAGATCGTACAAATTTGATTAACTGTAGAATAATTTGATTCAACTAAGCTAAAACTTGTGGAGGAAAGAAAATGTGAATGTCGATCAAGTAAACAATTTTTTTGATTTTATGTATCTATACGTTCATCAGTCCAGTATACAATTTCATAAAAAAAAAGTTCAGAAGTTTTCATTGCTGTTTGGATACATTTATCAGATTCATGAACACATTACACTATTATAGTGTTCAAATAATATTCAGTGAATTTATTCTTTAGTACTACGAATCCAAATTAGGGATTTTTCATTGAAATTCAGTGGATAGAATAAATTTTCAGGAAGTAGATATTTCACGGAAATTTCAATTTCTACGTCCTTTGTTCACCAAATATTGTTCTCATTCATGTCTGGAAATGATTATCTCAATTATTCTCAGAGAACGTGAAACTACCAGTGATACATTCAAATTCCGAAAAATGAACGAACGCTTTCGAAATAGGTATTGCTCTGGAATTGTTTGCCATTCTCTCTCCATCATATAAGTGCTATTGCGAGTGCACTTATTTTTATTACCATTAATCGTCTCTGTACTACTGAACGCGAAACTGGATAGATTTTATAGCGACCAAGAATTTGTTGTCTCGAAATCTGTTGTTACGGTTCAAAATCAAATTTGAATATCTATGTGCAGATGTGACAATCTGTTACCTTGTATAGTGTGAAATATCGACCATTGTCTTGAGTTATGCTTCTTGTTATTGGTATATTGGTTTATGAATTTGTTCTGAATGTTTATCATTCTATTTACCTTTCATTATTAGATTACTCAAATTTCGATTCATAATCGTTTCAGTCATTTCATTATTCCTTATTATTGTTGTGAAGAATTTGGAGGTTAGCTGAGATCTGACGTTTAATTAATTTCAGTTTAGGTCCTTTCGTCTTCTACGAGGTTAAGTGTATGTAGAGCCGTGTAGTGTAATCTGCACCTTGTCTAAAAGTGTCACACTTTCGTGCGAATGAACGCACCTTATGTTGAATATCTCTGTCCTTGTTCTGAAGTTCTCATGATTGATTTGATTTTTAACCGACCTTCTGATTCTCACCAATAATAATAATGAATCCTCATTGTTTATTGCTTCCATTTTAATAAAATTATTCGAAAGTATTTTCTGTCAATGGTTGACATTTGACAGATCGTCTTTGAGTGGAAGGAAAATTAATGACTGCAAGTTGAAAGAAGGGGGATGTTTGGTTGTTTCCGGCTTCGTCTTCGACGGTCTCTTCGGTGTGCGGCGTTCTTGAGGGCAGGTCTGTGACGATACTCATGTAATCAATTTTCGATAATTTATCACTTATTAGTGGATTTTATTGATTCTACATGGTTGAATAATCTTCGTTGATTTTTGTGGATTTGAATAGTCATATGATTGGATTCGAGTAGTCGTATTTGGATAAATTTCGAAGGGTACCTGTAATGGGGATTTTAAGTTGATGTCACCCACCGCCATTTTGAAGCCCTGACCCAGACCACCTTTGATTTTGTTGCTGCATTTTGAAGTGTCCCCATTTCCACCTGATAACCAGTGGTATCCCGTTTCACCGATAGTCATTTCTACGATCCATTTGTACTGACTCGAGACAAACTTGTTGGATCTTCAAGTTGTACCAAGATATGTGCCTGACCTGGTAGTGTCAGCAGTGTAGTCTAATCCATTCACCTCAGGACGATGTTGTTGGAGGGATGAGCAGGCCCAGGCATCAGTAATCCTATTCAGCCTCGGATGGGCCGCAGTGGTCATGATGGTAGAGCGCTAGTCTATCAGTCCGAGGGACGTGGGTTCGATTCCCAGCATGGTCACTGGTCTCGTGCTAGGAATCGCGCGTTAAAAGGTAAGACCTCGTTAATCCTTAGCTCGCACAAGTTTCGACTTCTAAGGACTGTCGTTCGTAGGGGGATGATAGCTGATTAACGGAAAAAAACAATTTTACAACAATTTAACAATTTTTTTTTACAATGGGACGAAAGTGCTGGCCCTTCCAGTTGTACCAAAGCCATCGGCACCCTGAGTGACTAGAGTGACTCAGCATAGACTGGTGTAGCTATACCTATTTTAAAGTTCAGCTTCGTCCTGATTCACCGATAACCAATTCTACAATCAATTAGAACTGACTTGAGACAACAGTGTTGGATCTTCAAGTTGTACCAAGTTATTTGCTGGACCCTGTAGCATCTGTAGTGTCAGCAGTCTAGTCTCCATTCACCTCAGGACGATGTCCTTGGAGGGATAAGCAGGCCCAGGCATCAGTACTTCAATATAGCCTCGGGTGGGACGAAAGTGCTGGACTCAGCATAGACTGGTGTAACTATAACTATTTAACGGTTCAACTTTTCATAACATCTATCTTTTCCAAATTTACACTCTCTCTCTCTTTGCCTAAGTATAATAGTTTTAAAACATTATCTATTCATATAATACTTCATCAGATTGGGTGTGATACTGGGGAAAGCATTGGGAAAGCACACGGAGAGCATATTTTTGAATTTTTGTTTATAATATTCCAAATTTACGAAACCTCACTTGGCCTAAAGTCCTTAGTAATATTAAATTCTATTTTTTGTGTTACTATTCATATTAAATTCTATTTTGTGTGTTACTATTCATATTTCATTCTTTTGTGAGTGTACTTCAGGAAGAGTATCACTTGATATTATTATTATTGAAATGAATGGTATGTGCTACATACCTTCAGTGCGTATATTCATTTTGGTGAAAGGTTTGCCGCTTCTTTGAATTGTTTACTTCAAAAGGGTATTTCCTTTCTTTGATTTATTTTTTATTATTCTTACTTGATACTTCCCACCATCTGTGTGTGGATTTAATTGGTAACCAGTTAACCACATATTACTATAAGTAGTGTACTTTCATTTACATAATATAAGTAATAATGGTTGTTGTTCCACTTTCCTGGTGGAAAATATTTCTGTAACTAATTTTAGTAGTTTACATAACTACCTCATTATTACTGCCTTATTTCAATATCTGCTTTTCTATCGACTGGACTTTTAGTCCCAACTAATTAGTAATTTCCAGGCTGTTACTTCCTCATTGTCAGTCCCTTTGTGATCACAACGGGAGCTTGGGAGGCAACTGGACTACGCTGTACTGGGTACTCATTCTTTGGAATATAAGGCATGTATTCATTGTGCTGTTGCTGTGCACCACATTTGCAGATTGTTAATAGAGGTTTGTAAACTAAGCGTTTGTATTTCATTTTCAATCCTAACCCCCAATACTTGAATACGTGAACAAAGTGTGGTCATCATACCACAATCCACCAGTGCTATTTATTGACAATATTTTAGAATCCATTTGAAAATCTTCATCAGAGATCTGGAGCAGTCTGTGCTTGTACTGGCTTTTCCAATCACTGGCGCCGTATAAATTATTGATAGAACCCATGGCACCCGAATTGAGTTAGTCGGTGACTGCTATGTTGTCAAGTGCTTTCTAGTGCTTTCTATCATTGTTAATATTATTTCTTCATTTTTTATAAAGAAGCGTAGCACTGTGAGCATGTTCGGTCAGGACTGTATGGAACTAGAGCTGCTATGAGTGACGGCGGACTATGATTGTTTTTTTTTTATATCAATACCCAATCCTCGAACCATTTCCTTGGTTCATGATCACATGAACCTAATTTTACTCGTTCTTCAACACTACTCGACTCTTTCCACTCAAAATACAAAGTAAGGAATATCTCCAGTAGAATTGCAAATACTGTATGTATATGTCCACAGTTCCTATAGAGAGTTTATGCATAATGTTTTTCTACGCCCATGTCTGTAAACGTCAAAAATCGCACTGTCAACATTCCTTGTAAATGCCATTTAACAATAACATGCACGTAATGAGATCTCATAACATACACGTGCGTTTTGAGAAGAAAACTTAAACTTCTTGGTTTAATTAAATTACAATCCAATTTTCATTTACGTAAGACTTTATTTGGCCTATTTACACAAATTTATTCAATTAAAAAACATAAAAACTTTTAGCATTAGCGAGATATATTTAGGATTGAAAGAGTGATGCTCCTAAATGTAGGCAGCACGTTATGCAATTTCTTTATAAATAGGGCACGTTTTCTTAAGTGGCATGCTATGAAAATGAATGTCATGTCATTTATATTGTCAATTTCTTGAACAAAATATAATCGATCCGAACATATTCTCAAGTTTATCTACGAATATGTTTGACAGTAGTGAAAGTGATGAAATTATGAGCACTCCACCGGAGTGAATGGGCGTAGAAAAAGTATAGTACATTACACGAGTTGTAAGTCCATTACACACTTATGAAATTTATGTTCTCGCCGCTGCGCGGCTTCGTGCATAAACTTTTTCATTTCGTGCGTAATGGGTTTTTTACAACTCTTGTTACTATTAGATGATTTACATTGGATTCAACTTTCTTCACGCGCGTCTTACTATTTTTTGACGTATTTTGTTGCTTGACAATTTTACTGAAAAAATTAGGAATTCATAGTTTTTTTACTAAAAAACTAGGTGAAAATTATTTAATTTAATTTAACGGAAAGTACAGTTGTTCAAAACACAATTGTTACAACATTTTCGATTTTTACTCACAACTTGCTGCTTGTCTGTATTTTCAGTATTAGTTGTAGTGATAGTGCACATGGAATTTATGATTTTGTTATGGTGTTCTGGGTGTAACTGAAGCAACAGTTTTAATGAAGACGGATTGCTGTAATTTTCATGAATTTCTGTTAACCAATTCAGTTACGGCGGCAGCTCGAATAGAATAATTAGTGATTTATACTCCATTAACATGGAGGAAAATTCTTGTAGTGTGAGAATAGTTAGGAAAGGAAAAGGTCAAGAAAACTGAAACCACTGTCGATCTGTTGCCGACGTTTCGACTTATATTAAGTTATACCCCAAGGGTGGCTGAGACGTTGCAGCCAACGGGAGTAGCGACCCGTGGGCACTAGCTTACCGTACACCGACGTCAAAAACACATGTTTCCCCGACACTTAACACACACCCAGTCACACATTACAGAGGGATGCGAGAACTTGAAAATCTGCCTTCATTGGGAGCTAAGAAGAGTCCTCAGATTGGGTCTTGCGGAACTGGTAGCCGGTGATGAATCTCCTGCGGCCGCCGCTCTACCCGGTTGAGAACTAGCCCTACCAGGTTTTTCACGAAGAGGAGAATCGGAGGAACTCGCTGCGGGAACTGAAAAATCTGAGGAGACAGGGGGATGGCAAAGGGGCCCCTACTTGCCTGGCTACAGTAGCGGCCACTACTACTATTAAGTCATCCTCAGAGCACTACAATAGGGCTTGTGATTATTACTTAAAATTCAATATAAGGATAATTCTTATACCCATCCTAGTTTTTGCCATAAAGAAATAATTTGACGTGAAAAATCTTTCCCACGTTTGATATGGTTTCCATATTCATTGGGCCGTGATGGTCATGACGGTAGAGCGCTTGTCTCTTAACCTAAGAGTCATGGGTTCGATTCCCAGCATGGTTATCAGTCTCGTGCATGGCATCACAAGTTAAAAGGTAAGGGCTGCGTCTTCCCTAGTTCGGACAAGTCTTTCGAAGAATTTTGAGGGTTGTACTCTTAATGGTGTGCAGCTGGTTGACGGAAATAACAATTTTTAAATTTTTAACAATAAAAACAAATAACAACAACAACTCATAAATTGTTTGCACAACCTTAATCTACACATATTTTTTTCATTGATATGTCCGCTATTTAAAAAAAAATCTGGTTAATATTCATTCCTTGCAATCTTATGTCCATTGTTGTCGGTCTCCATTTCAAAATGGAATTTTACTTTGCTACTTCTCCACCTCTCCGAACTCATCTCAACTCAACTCTCTTGTAAAATAGTGAGTTTAAACTAACGAGCTTTTCTGAATTTTATGACGTTTGTCTGATTGAAAACCTGTTTGTAACTATTGAAGTACTTCTCTTGTAGCACTTCTGCAAATCGTCTTCTCTTCACTATGTATTTTACACCATACGTAATCATTTTTGTGTTGAATGCTAGTCACATAAATAGAAGCTAATTCTTCTATGGGTGTTTCTTTCAAGATTTATTATTTTTCTCTATACAAAACAGCATAAATTGCTTCCATATTGATGTAGCAGAATCACAGTATTCCGCGACACTTGGATATGGATCCCTGTTTCAATTTCTGCAGTCGCAGATTCACCAAATCGAGGTGTTTTCACGTATCCAATAATATTCTGAGAATTCTTGTGCAAAAGTTGTTAACGATTTGGTAGTCATATTGGGGTGACTATGGACCGCATCATCGTTAGTTCTTATAGCAACTCTGTTAAACAAGAATTGGAAAGTTTTAAAAATAAGGTTCTGTTTTGTTATTGGAAAAGAGTCGATGCATGTTATGTTATGTGACAAAAAATCGCAACTTCTGGGAATTGCAGTGTATATGTACCAAACTGTCAACAGTATAAACCCAAGGGCTTTTTTATTGAAATACCTCTCATCAACAAAATAATATGTCAATAAGTATTTTTACGAGAAATGATGTGATCAATCATCGACCATAAACGTGTTTGTTGAAAAACAACAGGTTATGAGTGAAGTTTGACATCTGTCATATAGTGTCACAATTCAGAGTGGTAGAGAAATGGCTGTTACATGCTTCCATGAAACAGGATAATTCTCAATCATACCTCATTTATCAGCAGCTGTATAGAAAAGTGAAAAAATAACAATTTCATTTTTGAAATGAATAAGAATGATTTGAAACAGAAATAATTGATAATGGAGGTGAAAAATTACATATGTCTAACGAAACGTTAAAACATTGGCATGCAACAACAGAGATATATTTTAAGTGTTGCATAGAAATGTGTGATGGTATTTGGTCCAGATTAGGTTGTCCAACTAAATCTATTACTATATTATGAATCCGAATATTTCATTTATTGTTATTTTAACTGTTTGTAGTTGATTGGATTTCATCACCATAACGAACCCAGTTATAGGTATCTCAAAAGTACTTCAAAAAATCAACTGTGCGTAAAAACATCCACTGTGCATGAGGTGACTTTTTGTACTTGCACACTTCTCATACTCAGAATCTCAGAAGAAGCTCTGTTGAGCATCAAGATTTACTCGGAAGTCATCATTACTCATGTGATTTTTTGTACTTTGTACAATCTGACCCCTTCCTGAAATATCTTAATAATGTGTATTGTACTATTATATTTTCTGAATATATTCATTTAAAATTGACATACAGAATTCCACGATTGACAACTCTATAAATATCAATAACAATACATAGCAAATGAAACATAATACAGCATGATAAAGCAATACACAACAGTCATCCCCGTTCAATTCAAACAGAGAGTTTTTAAGTCTTTCGATTGGTCGTTTAATTCTTGTGCTCCTTCCGGGCTCTTGTATCTCAATTGGAGGAGGATTAATTCCAATGGTATGACTTCGATACTTTTTGATATCTGTGTACCTTGTAACGTTTTTGTTAGAGTATTTATCAAAACGGTGAATCGTTCAACATCCATATTGATTGTATTCCGTTCTTGTCGCCAGTGATATGTATTGTACTATTATAGTTTCTGAATATATCAATTAAAGAATCACATACATAATTTCACGATTGACAATAAATATCAACAACAAACCATGGCAAATGAAACATTATACAGCATGATAATGCAATATACAACCCCTGACAATTCGATCAATTCCAGATTTGACCAATCAGTGATTAACTTGCTCATTTTATTGTTTTCAAACCGCTAAAAGACACGAGTTGTGTCTTGATATCTGCTTATTTATATGTTGATAGTCGAAATATCTGCCACTTTTGCAACAAACGGCAAAGTTCTCGAGCAAATTCCTCACGTAAGTTTTCCCATAGTAATAAACTTTCCAAATTTCAGAAATATTACTGCTTCTTAACTCTGTTGCCCACAACAATTCTCATTTTAGAATAACATTTCATTTATTCATTGTAGAGTTTCCTTACAATTTTTTTTATTCTGATGAAGGATTTATATTTTCAGATTAAAGTATTTTGTTGTTGTTATTTTCAACTTTGGAGAAGTATGTGAGTTCGAACCACATGACAGGCACTATATGGAATTAATTCGATGTGTCGGTCACAACATCAAAACTATTGGGACACCCAACTTACGCTAAAACGATTCTCTAACGTATGGCGCTTGCCGTTCACATGGCATTAACAAAGTTGCAAATCCCACAAACTACACGCTCCAAATGTATCGAGAGAGTGGAGCAAACCACAGTAAGTTGGCACACGGTGAGACTGATATATGGGGCACACTCTTAATGGAACAACTTTCGACTGAAAAATAAATAGTTCGTAACAAGAGCAGTGTGCGAAGTTGCGGTTGTTCCTGGATAAAGAAAATTTAATGAAATTTGCATAATTTATTCAAGGAGTTTCGATTTGAAAAGAAATGAAGGAAAACCACAAACTGAATGCTCGTGACTGCAAGGTCGTTCCGTCCTGATAGGAGCATTCAATACTATGCAGATGGTGTAATAATCAAAACTGGTCAAAATTATGAAACTTTCAGAGGAAAATATACAAAAGTATTTCATTCTATTCTTAGAGAACATGAATTTCCACAAAATTAATAAGTCATCAATCAAGTATTGATATTAACGAAAATTACAGATCACAAAGTTTTACAAATGAGATAATGAGAATCGGAAAAGCAACCGCACACACATGTTTCAGCCTGTTGGTCATCGTCAACGTGCTGTAGCCAAATTCAAGACGGTTTAGGCGGATTTATCGGATTCATAATGCACAATTCAATGCATATGCATATGAAACCATTTAGGAATTATAAATTATGAAACGGGTAAATGGTTTCATATGAATCCCAACTCCAACTCCAAAACAGCTTTCAAATGATACAGGACAGCGAAACTGACTTTTTCTACAAGCGTGCGTGTTTCGCCCTATTCCCGCACGCAATTTAGTTTAAGAGGTGTCATATTCCCGCACTAGTGCGGGAAACATTTTCCCGCACGCTAATGTCACTTCAAGTGGGTTATTCCCGCACTAGTGCGGGAAAAAGTTTTCCCGCACGCGAAAGTTTGTTCAAGAGCGTTACATAATTTTTTTTAAGCGCTTGTAGAAAAAATCTTAATCCTAAATCATACGGAAAGGTACTCTCCCGCACTCGACTGCTTACCCGAACTCCGCTTTGCGTCGTTCGGGTAACGGCAGTCTCATGCGGGAATAGTACTCTTTCCGTACTTGTTAGGATAATAACTATTATATCACAAGGGCGCTGTTACAAACATCAGTATGGCTGTCTTATAAGAAAGACCTGATATACCACTGAATCATAACTCTCTTAACTCATAACAAAAGTTGTAGAGCAGAAGAATATAGATGACATATTTGGCCTTACGAAAAATGCTCTGCAGTTTATAAAAATTGAATCCAAGAGGTGCTATGGATGAACTGTGCAAATATCGGAACGAAAATCTGAATTTAGAATACCTTTGGAAATACCTTACCTATAAGAGAGAAGAAATTAGTTAGGTAATTGTTCGATAGTCAGAATTAATCTCTTAAGACGGAAGACAGGCTGACGATCAAACGAAACTTTGTAACATATATTCCGTTCCATTCACCACAAATTGATCAATCAATCACCACATATTCTATAATCCGCAAACTCCGTACTGCGAGATAGTTGCCACGTTCAGTACTTGTATGCAAGTCGTATATGCGGAAATTCAAGACCACATAAATGAGAAAGTTGAATTTTCATTTATCGATGAAATACCTAGAAAGTTATCATCGGAATTCAGAGATATCGCAGTGATCCTTTCGAGTAATAAGAATTTGCTAAAACGATATTTTTATTTTTTTTATTCCATTTTTACCTAACGTTCACTAAATCAGTTCTGCCATCGGCAACTCTAAGGTCGCGTTTATACTTCTGGGTGTCATGCTATGCATGACGGGTGGCGGGCGACAGGCGATAACCGTTTATTTTGTAGGCGCATTGGTTTATATGAAACCGTTTATATACTCTGACCAGGTGGCAGGTATCGCCGCGGAGGCGTCGCCGAGCGCGCATTTACTTACATCTATTTGGCACCCAGCGCTATGCCATTGGCAGATTCGAATTCAAAACCAATCACAGATCGAGTGCAAAATGTATATGCAGATTGTAAATGAGTGACCAATGCGTATATGGAATGTCGTAACAGATTCTGCATGCAAATGTGTGCGTTATGCGGACAATATATAGAATATTTTTTCGAATTAAGGTACATTTTGCTACCCTCGCTAAGGCAAATATGCAAGAAAAGCGAATGTGCAAATATATTTATAGACCGGTGTGAAGTTAGCAGCTAATTTCCAGCAGCCAAAATGCCGAAGATTGCCGAACATCCATAGACGTACCAACTTTTTTTTTATTTCTTATTAGTTCATAGATGATTGGTATATGAAATAGTTTTATGGAATTTCAATTATTTTTAAACATCAATTTACAATAAATATGATATAATTTCAATGGAATAAAAAGGTCGGTTTAGTGATAAATGAACTCAACTTTCTCGTATAAGAACAGAAAATACTCGATGAAAAACTTAGTTCCCAGATATATTAGGGTATAGAATTGGTTTTATAAACAAATATAGGAACAAATGAGCAAGGAAATAAACTGAAAGATAGCACACAAAAAAATAAACTAACTAAACAAGCCAGATTCGAAACTTCGGGAAGCAAACGAAATGTCTTATTCAGGGAAACTGGAAAAATCATATTCATATTGAAAAACATCCAGTGACGGGCCGTCGGAGGGGTCGAAATCATCCTAAGAAAATAAAAATAATTCGAAACATTGAGAAGAAGATTAACGTTATTCCCCATTTCCGTTATTTTGCTATTGCTTGGTAATAGCGAAACAACGGAAATGGCGAATAACGGTGACGTTATGTTTAACGGAAATGATACATCATAGGGCTGAATGTCTACAGTAATTTCCAAAAATCGAGAGATTTTGATAAGCGAAGAACAATTAAGACCTGCAGTTTGGAATGATGCGGATCCTAATCACAAACATATGGATTTTGTAGATAAGAAATCGCGAGAAATCGCTGGGATATTGAATGAAGATGGTAAGTACCGATACGCGAGTTGTTTTAAGCAATAAACTGTCAGATTTGCTGATTGATTTTCTCTCTCCTGGGATTTTAACCACTGAAAATTATGTAAGTGTTGAGATCCATATCCTGGTGACACAATTTAACTAAAAACGACATCACCTAGCACCCATCGCTTGCTACCTGTCATCTGCACCCTGTCGCCTATCGCCCAGGAGTATAAACGCGACCTGAGGGTGGCTGAGGCGTTGCATCCAACGGGAGTACACAGTATCGTACACTGTCGTGAAAAACACACATATTCCCCCGACAAACACATAACCACTCACATAATTTAGAGGGATGCGAGAACTTGGAAATCTGCCTCCAGTGGGAGCTAAGGAGGGGCCTCGGAATTGATGTTGCGGTACTGGTAGCCGCCGGTGATGATTCACCCGCAACCGCCGCTCCGCCTGGTTCAGAACCAGACCTACCAGGGATTTCACGAGGAGGCGGATCGAAAGAACTCGCTGCGGAAAATGGAAAATCTGGTCTTTGGTGGGAGCCAAGGAGGGGCCTTGGATTGGGTGTTGCGCGACTGGTAGCTGGTGTTCGCCACACAACCCGATGGAGAACCAGCTCTATAGAGACTTTACCGAGGAGGTGGATGGAAGGAACTCGCAGTGAGAACTGAAGAACTAGTCTCCAATTGAAGTCGAAGAGAGGCCTCGAATCGGACAATGCGTGTCTGGTAGCCGGTGATAGAATCGGTCGCCGCACCACCCGACCAAGAACCAGCCCTACCATGGCTTAAGGGAGCGGATTGACGGAACTCGCTTCCTTGATAAGTACATATACACTATACACCCAGATTTTGAGGACAGCAGGTGGAAACCATAGGCAGGCAAAACACCACGCATGATGAGAGCAAAGGATGGTAAAAAGGGCCAATGGGTGCATACTTGTTTGACTTCAACAATAGCATCCCCATATTTAATACCACTACTACTACGCTATCGAATTCGTAGAAATCAGTAAGTATATACGCTTTGTAAAATCAGTAAAATTCATTATACAGTATACAGTATTGGAAATAATTTATCCCGGGTATTATGATGTAATGAGAGCGTAAAGAATAGCTTGTTAAAAGTTGAGAGAGCATTACAATTTCTCCTCGAATAGCTCGAAGCGATATCCAGTTATCGTCTGAACAGGCATATTGACGTAGTCAATTGGAGAATCGAGTGGGGTAACAGGAGGGGAGAACAGCATTGCGTCTCTCTTGATTATGTGGTATTATAATATAATTGCTTTCCTTGATACTCTTGTAGATTTGTCTATACACAAGATATATTTTTTCCGAAACTGTATACGCCTTGTGAAATTTTTGGTACCAGATAATTGATGATTTATTTCTTTGGGTTACCTTCTACCTACCTGTTGCTGCTGCTGTATGATTATCACCAGAGTGGTTGAACCCGGAGAGAAGCGGAAATCATTGCTTTGTGACATCTCTTTAGAGAAATTTTCCTGGTGAGCATATATTTTTCATCTGTTTTTCTTATGGTAATTTACTGTTTCTCTCTGAGAAAGGACGGTGACCTTTGAACATACGAAATCTAAAATACCTACTGATGAGGTTTGTTCGGGTAAACCTTAGTCATATCGGAGCTACAACAGCAGTTCTATGAAAGATAACAATTACTTGCGACGTCGCACTCGTCTAGGAACCTTGGGAATGAGAAGACTAGGAGGAGAAGATTTTCAGCAGATCCATGAAAAATCATATAATAATACGTTCAAATACCCTACTGTTCACTTATTTTAACTCTAGCCATGTAGCGGTAGTAAAAACATTTCGGAAACAGGGCCGATACGCAGTTTGTTCTGGTTTCAACATACCTCAGAATGACCCTAAACCACCAACCAAAGAGAGAAAAACAGATTGCAATTGAGTGTTACGTGATTACGCATCGCCTATAGTATGGGGAAATACCGATACCAATCTCCGTTCCTTCACAGTTCATTATGACTGCTAGTTTCGTTGTATTGAGGTGTGTTATTCGATCAGATATAAACATTCGTTTTGATATAACCTCAACCACAACGGACGAGACATCAAAATTCTTGAAAGAAAAACTGGAATGCTTACCAACTAGACCTAGATGAAAATTTGAGAGGGATTCTCCCATAGATGGGGAGTTTAGTTGAGCTGCAGATGGTCAGGACACAACTGTAGAAAAAAGTGATCACCTCTTTCTACAATCACAACTGTTTGCATGTAGCATTACCTGAAACATCAACTGGAGAAACAATAAACTTGTCTCATTGAGGAAGCAGGTTAGACACAATTCCGAACGAAGAAAAAAAGGAGTCCTGAAGAAAGAAACTGTGAGTATGAGGAGAGGAGTATCCTTGATTGTTACAGACTGCAGAAAGTTCTCTGCAGAAATATTTCTCTGTGGGGGACCCTTTTAAAACAGGTGTTGAAGGAGACCTTGAAGTATCAAGTTCCACAATGTTGTTCAACTCCCTATTACATATGTTATTATTGTCAACTGATGAGATGCCATTGAATAATTTCTTCTGAAGAATCTGATGTGAATTTTGTTTCACAGCACCAAGTATTTTTTTAAGACCAAACCTCAATATATTGTAGAAGTAGTGACCCAAGATTTGTGTGTACTGTTCAATATTGAATTTTTCCATAGGAATAAAATTACAGTTATGAAAGCAATAAGAACTGAGTTTGGTCTACTTGAAGGATAATTCGATTGGTAGACTAGAAGAATTACTGGTAGAAATGATGCCATTGAAGGTACAATTGTGTCTTTATTAATAACGACAACAAATGCACGTTCTAGACTACAAGCCCAGGTCAATTTTGGGGGGTCATTTGACCCAGCATGAATTATATTAAGAATTATAGTGCAATACAAAATAACTCCTTTCCGTACTGTGCCGTCAGTTGTGTACGGTGCGGATGAGTACGCAAGTCAAAAAAACTTTCCATCCAGAGGAGGGATTTTTCGACAAATGATTCTTGGACGGCATTTCTCAAGATGATAGATAACTGAAAAATAATCAGATAGGACTTAATGGCGTACAAAGAGAACGGTACTGAAATCCAGGATTTTTTTTATTTTTCGCAAATTTTTCTTATGAATCCAAGTGATTTATTACTGTACGGCATTTGTACAATTGAATTTGTAAAACTACATAGATTAATTTTTTAGCAACGCCGTACATATTTGCCGATATAATATAATTCATGCTGCGTCAAATGACTCCCCCCAAAATTGGCCTGGGCTTGTCGTCTATTCACCAGACAAATCTTAGTAGGAGTATGCGAGTTAGTGTTTTTCACGAAAGCCGATGGTAATGTAATGCTCTCCTGATAATGACTTCTAATATGATTGAGAAAACGCTTCACAACGTTATGAGGTATTCAATGGCACGTGAAGTATGACTTGAGCTGCATTATAATGTCGAATGGAAATGCAGAAGATGAAACTTATAATATATACGCAGCCTTTGAAATCAGTCCGGAGGTGGCATTACTGCTCATACATCAAAACTGAAAAACTGATGGAATGCACTATGAATTGGAATTGCCGAAGACGAAGAGGCACCCTGAAATTTTATGTAGTTCAAATGTTATTTTTGTGTGAGATGAACTTTACTATTATTATTACTTGCCAAATTCAATTTTACGAATGTATTACAAGTTCACAACAATGCACTCTTAGTCATCGAAAGTCTAGTCTAATTTAAAAGAAATGCGTCCATATGTAATTACCCACGAACATAAATTTCGTTGTTGGATGAAATGGAAATCGGATGGTTGAATTCTAAAATCTGAATAAAACTGCAATAGAGATGCATCTCGTTAGAGAAAAATTCAAATTAGTCTAGGTGCCATCCTTACTAGTTACTAGTTGATTGTAATGAAAATTGTTGTTTTGTTTGGAACGTGTTGCAAATTATCGTATCAAAAATCAAAATGGTTTATATGAAAGGATCGAAACATTTCATTAACTCAAAAAAGGGTTGTCACAGAGAAATTATCCATTAAAACAACTATAAATGACACGATCAGAACACCCAGTTAAAGATAATGTTTTTTCCGTTTTTCCCCATGAGATAAACACCCGTAAAGCGAATTCACTCTCGAATGTTAAATTTTATATAATTGAGGAACGAGGAACAACTGAAACTTGTTGCCGGACGAACCCACTATGGTGGATATTATTTGAGCTTTTCCTAAAAACGTCAAGCGATTGAGAAAATTGCAAATGAATGCAATTTCGATTGACGGTTTGTTCCAACTTCATCGCGAAAGACTTGCTCATCAGAATGAGAGACAAAAAATAATCAGTTATAACATTTAAATTTAGTACATAGATGTGTAATGGACAGTAAATTATTTGAAAATTGAGTTTATGGTGCAGCCCATATACTTACATTTGAAAACGGACAATTAACACAAATTCCGGGAGAACTGATGCTTTCAGATGTTTGTGGAACTTCTGTGAATCCTCATTGTTATCGTTACTTTTTTGGTTGAGGAATGATTACATTCGATTTCCTTATAGATATTCCTAAGAGATATGTAAGTTATCTGACAAGTTGGAAATAATGTTATCTGAGAAACAAACTGCAGGGCACGTAATCAAAGAATTGACATCGGTGGCAAGTTTGATAGCGATAAGGTGGAAAACATTTCACAACGTTGCCTTATAAGCAAAGGATATTCTGACAGAAACGACGTTAGAGCTGGGAGATAGCGATGCAAGCTTAGGAAGACACACAATAGCCTTTACATACGTTCTTACTTACTTACCAGACCAGGTATTTCTGAAAATATCTTCATGAACTATGGTTCGGAAAAACTGATAAATACATGGAAATAATAGGACTTTCTAAACTCATACTTGAAGACACTGTCTCAAGATGGACAAGGATTTCAATGGTTCATTAACAGTTTATCACTAATGGCATAAGTATTTAAAGGAATATTCTATTACTTCCAGTTCTCAAGAAATAGAAAATATGGGTAATAATAATGGAGGTGAAAAAAGGAAGAAAAATTGTACCAACGGTAAATCCAAGGAAAATGAAGGTGATAACGATTACGTTCGACATATAAGATAAAAAAGTCAGACATGTAAGACACAGATCTGAGATATTGTTGATAAAATTGTTGTTTCCTCCAACCGGCTGTACCCTTACGAGCAATACCCTCCGAAGTCTTCGAAAGACTTGTGCGAGCTAGGGAAGACGTAGCCCTTGCCTATGCCAGGTAGGTTTCACTAGTTCATAGTAAACGCCTCTACCAACCTTTTGAGATTAAGTTAACTGTTGAGCATGAAAACTGTGAGGAGTATTCAGTATTTGAAGATATAGTTAGTGGTGAGACATTGTTACTTTGTGAGTGGGTTTTTTACCTTAACCAGATTTTTCCCCGTCTCACTAAGGAAAATTAGATAGGGCACGCAACGAAAACCTACAAACCTTTCCAAAGATGATATATTTACCATTGATCGACTGTCTGAATAGAGGACTCAGGAATAAAATGGTTTTATATATGATACATCATTTAAGTGGAGTATAAAATAGTGTATTATATCAAGTTAATACCTAAACGATTAAAAAAGGAATGGAAAATTGAAATAGAAGACCGTACAACAGGAATAGACAGGTACACACGCTTCACGTCCAGGGGTCCGTCGGGACGACTTTTTCTACGACATACAACAATTAGACCACGGATTGATGGGTATATAACACAAGGATAGGTCTACACACATTTTTCTCTTTCATATTTTGAATATTTAAAAAATGTGTGCTAGAAGTAGATGGTGTAAACTGCAGCTGACTAGAGATATTGAATTCAACAGATCTCCTCACCCAATTTTCTACATGACTTCGGAAAAGTCAACAATACATTTTCTCACTCGAGATATATGTAATGAATACGATCCTTTGTTTTATTTTTTCTATTTCTTTGAGGAAACTTATAGACTTTAATTTTTTTATTTCAGCAATAATCGTTTCCTCCCAGTCAGTGGTTCGTTTATGTACCACTTCATTATTATTGTTTTTTATTTGTCAGTAAATACTCTTCTGCATGATTTTTTGATGAGAGTTTATCAATTATCATATTTTTCATTAAATAGTAATTATAGATTTCATACTATCAAATGGCAGGATTCAATGTACGACCATGTTAGAGTACCATGATCAGACCTTTCTCTTCTACAGAAACATGCTATCAGAATCATGGCTGAAATTGGGTGGAGGCAACCATGCAGAAATACATTCAAAGAACTCCAAATAATAACGGTTGCGAGTATTTATATTTATGAACTTTGCATATATATATACAGTGTGTCCCAGCTAAAACTTGTCACCCCCCTAATATCCGAACTCATGAAAAAAATTGAAAATCGCTCAGACCCGTCGATTTTCATTTCAAGGGGGAACACTTTCACCAAATACACCATCATTGTGTCGTCAACCCCCTCAACCCCAGCACCCCCTACTTCAGAATTTTCAATAGGACTACTATACTTGTGATACATCATTTTGAAGGGAATTCAATCCCAAATACATCGGTGTACTGAAATTGAGAATCGATCAAGTGTTGTTGAAGTTTTCATGAAAACTAAGTTTTATCCAGATATTTCAATTTTTCATCACCTCAAATGTTAGCGTCGTAAGAAAGGTTCACTGTGGGTACGCCACTGTATTGAAAAATAATATGCTGTCAGAAATAATAGTTTCGAGGGTGAGACAGACGTTTTTATGAAAAAAAAATTGCCCTCATGTGTTTTGGTATACGCATATCTTTGTTTACGCCTTGGTAATTGATGTATTCGAAAATGGTTTATACTGTACAAGAGAGAATATCCATTGTAGCTGCGTATTTTGAAAATGGAGCTACGGCTCGAAGTTTCAATGAAAGTCATCCAGAAAACACCACATCATATCAGTACGTGCTTCAATTGATGAATAAGTTCTTGGAGTCGGGATCAGTGCTGAATAAAAAACATGAACGAGAGAAGCCTATGAGAAATGAAGGGGTCGCTGTTGCAGTTGTAGGACATGCAGTGATGGACAACATTCAATCGGTAAGACAACTTGAGACTATTTCTGGAGTTTCGAAAAGCAGCGTACATCGAATTCTGAAAGACGCAAAATTCCATCCTTATAAAATGCAGAATGTACAAGAATTAAATGAAGATGATCCTGACAGACGTACAGAGTTTTGTGAAATCATGAGTCAATCATTGATTGGTGATAATAATTACCTCTACAATGTGTGCTTTTCTGACGAATCTTCTTTTTATTTAAATGGACATGTGAACAGGCACAACTGCAGATACTGGAGTGACGTAAATCCCCATTGGTACAGGGAAACTCATTCACAAACTCCCCAGAAATTGAATGTTTGGGCTGGTATTCTGGGAGACCATATTGTAGGTCCATATTTTATTGATGGTAACCTCAACGGACAAAAGTATCTTAAACTTCTTGATACAACTGTGAACCCCAAAATCACTCAGTTACTTGAAGACGATGATAGTTTACTTGACGGTCAGCTCACCTTTCAACAAGATGGAGCTCCTCCACATTTTGTTGCACCTGTACGTCAATTTTTAGATGACAATTTCACAGGGCGATGGATTGGAAGGCGAGGACCAATAGAGTGGCCGGCTAGATCTCCTGATTTATCACCTTTAGACTTCTTTTTATCCAAAGTTTGAAGTCCAAAGTTTATATTACCCAGCCAACTTCTCTTGATGATCTACGCAGGAGAATTGTTGTGGAGTGTCGTGCAGTGACTCCAGAAATGTTGAGCAATGTGCGAAGAAATTTCGAAGATCGCTTATACTTCTGTATGGAACTGAATGCTTCACATTTTGAACCTTTCATACGATGATAACATGTTAGGTGATGAAAAATAAAAATATCTGGAAAAAATTAGTTTTCATGAAAACTTCAACAACACTTGATCGATCCTCAATTTCAGTACACCGATGTATTTGGGATTGAATTCCCTTCAAAATGATGTATCACAAGTATAGTAGTCCCATTGAAAATTCTGAAGTAGGGGGTGCTGGGGTTGAGGGGGTTGACAACACAATGATGGTGTATTTGGTGAAAGTGTTCCCCCTTGAATATTAGGGGGGTGACAAGTTTTAGCTGGGACACACTGTATTTACAAGAACAGGCTGAACTTTACATTTAATCAGCATCAATACTCGACTCGTTCTAAAAACGTATTAATACCCAACATGCATCGAACCACCTTATACCAAAAAAGTTTTCTCTTTCTTGGACCAAAGTTTTTCAATAAGCTAGATGAATCGATTAAGAACTCTCCTAATATAACAATTTTCAAATCGAGATTGAAAACTGTTCTTATCCAAAAAAACTTGCTACACCCTCGATAAATTCTAGGTCAATAATGTACTCTGGAATTGAAATTTATTAGTACTTTTAGATGTTTTGTGAAAAACTCTGTTTTACTGTGAAGCCTCTTCATACATATTGTTTACTTATTTATTTTTTTATTTTTACTATATCTTTGTTTCAGATATATATGTATGTCTACTGTGTATGTGTAGATAATTGTATTTGTGTTTAGCATTTTGTGACGGTTTCCTTGTTATTGAGTCATCCTCTATTTTGTACTTTTCAACAATAGAAATAAACTTATTATTATTTTAATAATTTTTTTCCATAAGAAATGTACCAGTCAGGCCCTGTCCCCGGAGCTCCGATACTACCGGAGGGCGCGCTGGTGTATCTTTAACCCCAGCAAACACTCCCCACGTCCGTGGGGTGAGTGATTACTGGGTCCGAGAATCATGTGCCCTGAGTAAACGGAGTGAACCAAGAATAACGGCCTTCTACATTCTTCCGGCTAGGTTTTCTGCCGCATCACGGCATGCCGGTATGATTTTCAGATTTGAGAGCAGCTTGTCCATCATTCCACCAAGGACCCCTATTATCAGAACCACCATCTTGACAGAATGGTTTGGATAAAGCCTGCGTTGTTCTAAGAGTAGATGTCGATATTTAGTCCGTTCTTCCTCCTCTTTTCGGACGATATTCGTTTAGCCAGGAGCTGAAAACTCAATGACAAAAATCTTCCTACTTTGATGGTCGAGGAGGACTACATCAGGCTTATTGGCTTGTATTTGCCTGAGGGTGGGGAATGAGTAGTTCCAATAGATTCGGCACTTCTCATTCTCCACAACGGATTCAATATCCCCCGGAGAATAAGGCAACACCGTTGTCTCGTCTATTATTTTTTTTTTATTTTTTTTCGTTAGGGATTTCCCAGACAGGCCCTGTCTCCGGAGCCCCGATACTTCCGGAGGGCGCGCTGGATCATTTATCCCAAAAACCACTCCCCACGCCGTGGGGTAAGTGACTATTGGGTCCGAAAATGATGTGCCCTGAGCAGGCGGAGTGAACCATTCTGCATTCGTCCAGCTAAGATTTCTGCCATATCACGGCAAGACGGTATTATTTTTAAGTTTGAGAGCAGTGTGTCTATCATTCCACCAAGGACCCCTATTATCAAAACCACCATTTTGACAGAATGGTTTGGAAAAAGCCTGCGGAGTTCAAAGAGTAGATCTAGATATTTATTCCGTTTTACCTCCTCTTTTCAGACGATGTTCGTTTCGCCAGGAGCTGAAAGCTCAATGACAAAAATCGTCCTACTTTGATGGTCGAGAAGGACTACATCAGGCTTATTGGCTTGTATTTGCCTGAGGGTGGGAAATAAGTAGTTCCAATAGATTCGGAACTTCTCATTCTCCACAACGGACTCAATATCCCCCGGAGCATAAGGCAACACCGGTGTCTCGTCTACACCATACTAGTGTCGTAGATGGTAGTAGGGCCGCGTTATGCCTGTGGATATAGACTGAGACCGCATAAGCTGGACAAGCTGAGAGCAAATGCATTATGGTCTCAGCTGCCCCACGACACGCTCTGCATCAAGTTTCAGGGACCTCTATACCCATCACGCGAATACGGTAGACGAGGGTTGTGTTGAAGACACCATCCTGGAAGGTCATTATGAATCCCTCGGTTTCCGACTTCAGCCCACTTGACCTGAGAAAAGCGAAGGTCAGGTTTCTGGATAAGCCATCTTCAATGTTCTTGAAGAAGACCCCATGCATTGGCTTATCCTTATGTAGCTGTAGGAGCCTGTCACACTCCGCAGCTTTCACGTGGACTTTTTGATGAACGGGTTCCAACTCGGTGACAGAGTTTGGGTTCGTCTGTACTCTTGATGACTTTAAAGGCCCCATCCAGTACCATTCTGTTATGTAGACACTCCAAACTCAAAAGTCCACGACCTCCCTGTTGTCTGGGGAAGTATAACCGTGGAACAGACGATTTAGAATGCAAGCTTTTATGAAGATGCATCATTTTGCGAGTTTTTTCCATTACTCCAAATGAGTAAAGTAGAATCGGAACGGCAAGCATATTAGTTGCAGCAACTTTGTTCTTCCCCGACAGTGCTGATGACCAGATCTGTCGGAGTTTGTGCTGATACTTGCTGCAGAGAGAGTTTTTAACAGTAGCTACCTCTTGGGTGTGGCGTTGTTCCACCCCTAGGTAGGTTACGTCTCTCCGGCATCCAGATGATGTAGGATGCTTCCGTCTACGAGCTGAACGTCCTCTCCGTATTCCTAGCATCGTTCTCTTTTGAGATGAACCGTGGCACATTTGTCGATCCCAAACTCCATTCCGATAGCATGCGTATACTCTTGCACCACCCTCAAGGATTGATGAAGATCCTTTTCTCTGGAGGCATAAACTTTAAGGTCATCCATGTAAAACAGATGGGTGACCTTATGCCTCCGGTTGCTGGGGGTGCCGCAGTTGTATCCGCGGGTTTTCCGTAGTGCAACGGACAATGCAGAAGAGAAGAGGACTGAGGGAGTCTCCATGAAACACGCCCCTTCTGAAGATAACCTGCTCTGTTTGGACTCTGACTTGAGCAGATGTTATGGTAAAGCGAGTCCTCCAGAGCGGCATCAGCTGTTCAATGCATCTCACTATTTGATCGGTTACCGCAAGGCATCTGAGCAAATGCATGCTCATGCGATGTTGTATCAAATGCCTTGCGATAGTCGATCCAGACCATTGAAAGGTTGCGCTTATACTGCACGGAGTCCTGCGTGATACATCTGTCGATCAGCAGGTTCTCCAGGCAGCCAGCGACCCTCTTCTTTGACCCTCTATGCTCATATATCCGTTCATACACCAGCTCAACTGCGGAGATTATTCGCATGTATAGAATGCGTGTAAACATCTTATAGCATGCGTTCAAGCATGTTATCGGTCTGTAATTCTTCGGATAAGACAAAACTCCATTTTTGGGGATTAGCACAGTTCGCCCCTCGACAAACCAATCCGGAATCTGTTCCCCCATCTAGCCAAGAGTTGAAAACTCTCACTAGATGGTGGTGGGTACATGGAAATTTTTTCCACCAATAGTTATTTAGGCCATCGGGGCCTGGAGCAGCAAAGTTCTTAGAGCCTTTTAGGGCCCGTCGAACTTCTTCCGAGGTTATCGGATTGCGCAGTTCATTGAGCTCAAGCTGACGAATCCTCCTGCAGAAGGCTTCGAACTGCGCTAGGGCTGGAGTATCTACGTTGAGTGCTTGCGGAAACTCATAAATGTTCTTCCAGAAGGTTTCTACCCGATCAGCCGCCGTCGGATTATCCACAACACGTGGAGGCTCTTGAAATATGCGAGAGGGTTTATCGCGGAACTTCATGTTTTCCGCGATGCTCCTCGCCCGCCTCACCAGTGAACTTTTGGAGCCACCAGCATTTGTAACCTATCAAGACAGTGTTGTTTGATGGTCAACAGCACGCTCTGATTTAGTGTGTGGTGAGCTCGTCTTAGATTTGCGGCAATTCGCCGCACTGCGGGCGTGAAGGGCCCATTGGCCGCCACGTAGTCCGCCACACACTGGATACGAGACGCGTGTTGTCACGCCGACTTGATCTTAGCTTCCATCTTGTGAATGCGTCGCTCATGCCTCCCAATCAGAGGGGTGGTATCCCTCCTCTCCGCTTGGGACAGGGCCTGAGCGGCGTCATACACGGCAGAGTTGAACTGCCAGATTTCAGCCTCTTCTGAAAGGACATCGTGAATCTCCGCATCCACCCGTGCCAGTTGTTGTGGCTTCAGGGGCTTGGTGTGATGAAGCGCCCTGCGGGTTCTGATGCCTTCCGTAGATAGAATGTTGCGTGCGTCCTCTACAGTCAGATCGACTCGTGGCATATCTACTTCGTCAACCGGCTGAGGAGGAGCTCTGACATAGCCTCGTGCCCGAAGATGAGATACATAATCCCTCAGGTTTTGGGCGGAAAAAGCGGCATGCTCAGAGTGTATCTCACACCACAGAGCATGCATTCTTGCCATGTATCCTCTTCGGGCGGGCTCACTGCTCTCATAGCAATGCAGAAGACCGTCCCTTAATTCATCCGTCCACTCAAAGCGTCCGTTGTCGTTGCGGTCGTCGTCATGTGGCAATCCATCGTTTTGGGCCCCACCACCTTGCCTATGACCCCTCATCCGAAGGGGTCGGTTGTGGGGGCCTCTTCCTCGTTCATTTGGAACCGAGTATTAGGGTATACCGGGGGGTTAGCCTAGTATACCCTCAGCCGACATCAGAAGGAATGAGCATTCCCTCCAGGGTGCGCCTTGGCTGCCGGTCCGGTTTTGCACCGGTTGCTCAGGAAAGTGGTGTCGCAACTCACCAAGGCCTTGGATGATGGTTGGCCCTCCCTGCCTAAGTATTATTATTTTTTTTTTCGTTAGGAATTACCCAGTCAGGCCCTGTCTCCGGAGCTCTGACACTTCCGAAGGGCACGCTGGTGTGTCATTAACCCCAGTAAACACTCCCCACGTCCATGGGGTAAGTGATTACTGGGTCCGAGAATCATGTGCCCTGAGTAGGCGGAGTGAACCAAGAATTACGGCCTTCTGCATTCGCCCGGCTAGGATTTCTGTCATGTCACGGCAAGCCGGTATGATTTTTAAGTTTGAGAGCAGTGTGTCCATCATTCCACCAAGGACCCCTATTATCAGAACCACCTTGACAGAATGGTTTGGGTAAAGCCTGCGGAGTTCAAAGAGAAGATCTCGATATTTAGTCCGTTTTTCCTCCTCTTTTTGGACGATGTTCGTTTCGCCAGGAGCTGAAAACTCAATGACGAAAATCGTCCTACTTTGATGGTCGAGGAGTACTACATCAGGCTTATTGGCTTGTATTTGCCTGAGAGTGGGGAATGAGTAGTTCCAATAGATTCGGCACTTCTCATTCTCCACCACGGACTCAATATCCCCCGGAGCATAAGGCAACACCGGTGTCTCGTCTACACCGTACGAGTGTCGTAGATGGTAGTACAACACTCCAAAAATTAAAATTATTGGGTTTCTAAACTCTAACATATTTGTACCATAATTACAATCCTCAGAGTTCATTTGGTATATTTGCATTTTGGTCCGAGAAGACGAAAATGTAGTAACACCTCGGGTGGAACACGAAACACTATTTTAAAGCTACAAAAAATTAAACCCTATTCTTCGTTCGAACCCATCATATCGGCTGATTACTCATTACGTTTGACAGTGCCCAGGAAAGAAAGATCAAAATATAATATGGGTAATTAGTAATGGTAATGGTTTTTCTAGTCAGACGTAGTTCTTCGTATGATTCAGATTGAACAGGTGAGTCGTTTGATCAATAGTTATACTTCATAACCACATCCTCCCAGACAAAAATGTAGATGTAGACATTTTTTATAGCATTTTCAATAATGAACTGAAGAACTAGGAATCTATGACTGGTCTGTGGTGCAGTAAAAGTTGGAGAACACATTTGACCTAGTAGTCCAACCTGCAGTGTTCCAAATTGTCTCAATATTGAACCTGAAACGTAGTGCTACAGATGAGAAAGCATGTTGCTTGCTATGACCTCTAAAAATCTAGAGCCGCTTATATTCTACACAGTGTCAATCCAGTTCGAAATGGTTTGAGTGGAAGCGCCTCATATGTATAAGTGAAAATGGACTACACAAATTCCGTACTTTTCATGAATTTTGGAATTACCAACTATGACCACCAACTGTGGTTCACCCTATGCGAACTTAATGAAAAAATCTGACTATTTTTATCGCATTATTCTCGTAGAATTTTCATATTTCAATAGAGCTTAAAATTACCTTTCAAAAAAGGTAACACACTTGATGTTTTGCTGAAGTCATCTTTGAAATACAGAACTTTTAGGATTTTTCAGGTAAAAGAATTTGAAACGCATAGTTTCAATAAAACTGATAACAATTTTAACTATATTGACTACTAAAAAATGAAACTCCAACAATGAGAATTATGATAAAGAACAAACAATGAAATATATTTCTTCAGAGAAGGTGTTTAAAATATCTACCACCTTCGCCTACACACAGGTGACAACTTTTCTGAACGTTTTTTGCCGAATTAGTTCAATAGGAGTAAGGGAAGCAAAACTTTGCATCATTGCCGCTTACAATTTATATCTAGAATTGGTCGGCAATTTGAAAATAATATTTTCCCCACTGGTAGACTTCCATAGTCCAGGTTCGGTGACCTGGCCGGACAACAGTTGGGTCCTTGATTGGCTATACTATTATTATCAAAATTTGCAGCCAAAAAGTTGGTGACGATTGCAGTGTTGTGAGGCGAAGCCCCGTCTTGAAAATATATTTTTTGAGCTCCATTAGTTCAATATTTTACCTTAAAATTTCTACATACCACTGAATAGTGAAGTGCCATTATAAATGAACGGGCCAATGATTCTACCCTTACATCTGCCCACACAAAAAATCCAATTAATGAGGATTTTGCTGTGCCCAAGAATGAGAATTATAGCGGTTGAAAATGCCGTCACTACTCACATAAGCTTCGTCTGTCCTGTTCAAATACCATATAACGAAAAATTACGTTCATGGTTACAATTTTCCAGGAACCACTGTCAAAAATCCATGCGGCGTTCAAAATCTTCTGGTATGAGTTTATGAACTCTTCTGGTCCTGTATTTGTGCTTTATCAGAATCCGCCTAACGTTAGTTCTTGGTAGGCCTCTTGATATTTTCAAATTTCGCGTGTAGCGATTTGGGATTATTCTCAACAGCTCTTAGAACGACTATGTCTTCCAACTCCTTATCCCTATTTGATTCATGTAATAATTTTGGAATTGACCACCAACAATTCGTTTGTGTAGCAATCTTGCGAAAATGTCTCTAAAAGGTTGTCTTCCTTCTGGAAACCTCTCGTGATACAAATTGCTTGCTGCTTCTGCTTTCCCCGGTTTGTATAAAACAGACTATCATATCCTATTTTTCATAATTCTCACAATTCATTGCGAATGTCTTCGAAAATTGAACAGAAACCATGAATAAAAAAGCGTCTTTACTGCTTAAATCAAAATATGACAGCTACCAGTGAGGAAACATTTGCAGTCTGTTTTATCGCCGCGTCGTCCAAAGCCTACTTGTTCAGTGTGCCTTTCAAAGTCTACAAGAAAAAACCTCAAAGCTCTGTATTTCAAAGATGACTCTAGCAAAACATCAAGTGTGCTACATTTTTGAACAGGTAATTTTAAGCTCTATTTAAATATGCATCAATATACAGAGGGTCTCATTTAAAAACATATTTTTCCATCAATAACTATGGATATTCTGTGAAAAGATAAGTTACTTATACCGTTGAATTTTACGTAAAAAAGTTCTCTGAAAATATATTCATAGAAACAAGGAGTTATTAACTTTTCATTACCTTTTCGAAAATGCATATTTTCGAAAAAAATGCTGTATCTCAGAAACAATGCTGGATAACGATATACGGTTTTCACATTAGGTTTGTAATAAAATTTGCCCCACAGACGCAGCCATCAGTTTTCTATCTAGTTTGAAAACAAGACTTTCCCTTTGAAAGTGTCCAATTTGGACCACCATGTAAAACGAATTCACATATTTTTGTATCAAAACACAGTCTCTAACTGTTTGGCATTTTCTTGAACAATTTCAAATAATCGGCAATCAACAAGCATTGTGAATAATTGACAACACAGTGTTAATCCTTATTATAATAAATGAAAACTATACGTCCCATATTTGATCCTTGTGGTACTTCTGAGTCAGCATGAAAATTTTCGAAGTATTAACCTGACCACAACATTTCTGTTTTGTAAATAATTTTTTGAAATTCTTGCCATAAAGTCTTGCGATAATCTAAACCTGTGTATTTTTCTTCAATATAATAATCTAAGCAACCGGGTTGGTGCTGTTGGTTTTCCGGGTTTTCCTACAGCTGAAAAGTGAATACCCCGCCCTGGAGCGCCACGACAAATAATAATAATTGCCATCCTCTACCCGCACAGGCTATGGCCTTTGGGTACACTCTACGAGTGTTTATGACGGAGTATTATTATTTTTATTATTATTATATATCAGGAATTACTTAATCTGTATAAATATGGTATCCAATTTGATTTTGTCTCCCATTGCATTATTAGCAGTAGGTATCCGCCAATAAAAGTAGATAGGTATGTACTGATTTTTTGTTCATGAACCCGTGTTCTGTGTTAACAATACTCATTTCAACGTGTTCGAAAAGTATAGCAGGGATAATTTGATCAAATAATTTTGCGGGCGCACACATATAATATATATTGAGCTATAGTTTTCGATTCCCATTTTATTACCAGATTCGAATATTGGCGTGCTGATTGCATATTTTCATATATGTGGAAAAACAGAACAATGAATGATGAAATAGAATACCTACGTGAAGAAGAGGTCACTTATCATTTATGATATCCTTCGAGGACATAAGATGAGATTCCGTCAACACTGGACGCTTGGTTGAGTTCTTTCATCCCTTGACTTGAATTAATTTCATTAATTTCAGTTCAAGATTATATGTGGACGTATTAGTTTCAAAAATACTGCAAACAGATCATTATTATCATTATTAGGTACAATTTCATCTTTATACAGGCCAATTCAAATTCGACCCCCACCATTGGGATCTCCTATACTACAGGAGATACGTCGAAGTTTTAATTGGGGCAAAGTTGCGTATTTTGTTGCTTAACAAAATACCGTTTTAAAACTTGGAAAATTCCGAGAATTTCCGGAAATATCGGGAAAAAACTGAAAATCGGAATTTTCGTTTTTATTTTTTTCTATCGTTATTTGACAACATAGCTCAAAACCAAAAGTACATTTTCATTGATACTTTTTTTCAGCTACACGTTTTCATGTTCAGATTTACTATCCGACGTTTCGTCTTCTGGCATTCATCATCAACTTTTTTTTCTGTTATGAGCGCCATATTGTTTTTTTATATAAAATAGTGATTCTCATTCTGATTTCATTGATCTATAATTTGTTATGATTTGCACTTCTGAAACCACAGATATTAATAAAAAACAACTTCATCTCAGATGGTCATGACTCCATCGAAAAATTTTGTTTAATAAACATTAGTTGTCAGAACTGATTAATTAAACATCATAAGTTTGAACAAATACTTCAGTCGACATATCCTCATTCTCAAATGAAAAGAAAAACGAGATATGTTGAAACTTTATTATAAATTTGATAGGAATAGTACGAAAACGGCACAAATTTATTTTGAATTATATACGGAAAGACAACAGCCGGATAGAACATTATTCGGAATTTTGGACAAACACTTCGCTGCGTACGGTGCGTTTCAAAAACCAAGAATGAAATATGGAAGCAGAATGGAACAAAATATTAGACGTAACTTATTAGCCGAGGTAAAATAATTGTTCATTCCATATTCGAAAAAGTATAATTATTTTTGGTACTTTTTTAGATAAATGCAGATCCTTCCAAATCAACACATCAAGTCTCGGCAGAAATGGATGTGCCACATACGAGCGTTTGGAGGGAATTCAAAAAAAGTGTTTTGAAATGTTATAAGATACATATTTCACAAAAATTACATCCAGGTGATCCTGAGAGAAGGATGGAATTTTGTAGCTGGCTCTCGAATAGGGAAGACCCTACAAACTTCTTGAAAAACATTATTTGGACCGACGAAAGTATATTTTCGAACTGTGGTGTTTTTAATAGAAATAATGAGCACCTTTGGAGTGAAAATAATCCACGAAACTTCAGAGAAGTCAGACCACAAGTTCGGTTTCGTTTGAATGTGTGGGCTGGAATTTATGACGACCGAATACTTGGACCTCATTTCTTCTCTAATACTTTGAACGGGGAAACCTATCTTCGGTTCTTATGAAACGAATTCGAAGAATATATGGATACGTTTCCGCTTGTTAATTATAACAGCTGCTGGTTTCAGCATTACGGGGCTCCTCCACACAATAAAAGAGCGGTTTGCAAATATTTACACCAAAGATTTCCTAATAGGTGGTTAGGAAATTCTGGACCAGTGAGTTGGCCGGCAAGGTCACCTGACCTTACACTTTTGGATGCTTTCTTGTGGGGCACTTCAAAGAACAGAATCTATGGAGAGCAAGAATATGACACAGTAGATGAACTTAGAGACAATATCATCACGCAATTCAGGTCTATCAGAGGAAGGGATATTGTTAGGGCTGTTCTTAATTTGAGACGACGAGCTCGGTTATGTATTCAAGAGGAAGGCCATCATTTCGAACACTTGTTGTAATACTTTTTGTGCATTTTTTACAAGCTCATGATTTCATTTTTGTTTTTTGAAACGCACCGTACTCAGCCAAGTGTTTGCCCAAAATTCCGAATAATGTTCTATCCGGCTGTTGTCTTTCCAGATATAATTGTCATTGTCCAGATATAATTGTCATTTTCATAATTAGTTTAGTAAACGAATATTATTGTTGTTATTTATATTGTTAATCTTTTTTCGAAACAAGTGTTTTACACTTATCGAGTATCTGTCTGTTTATTCACATTCTTGTATTTGTATTTTTGAAATTTTATCATGCACGATTGTACTTTTTACATACATTTTACATTGGTGAATACATATTATTAA
Organism: Chrysolina americana; assembly: GCA_958502065.1. Classification (NCBI taxonomy): domain Eukaryota; kingdom Metazoa; phylum Arthropoda; class Insecta; order Coleoptera; family Chrysomelidae; genus Chrysolina; species Chrysolina americana. Next base: position 71,621,722 of record OY293411.1, read on the forward strand.
TATTATTATTATTATTAATTCAAAATAAATGTATGTTGTTTTCGTACTATTCCTATCAAATTTATAATTAAGTTTCAACATATTTCGTTTTTCTTCATTTGAGAATGAGGACATTTCGACTTAAATATTGGTGCAAACTCATGATGTTTAATGATTTCCGAAAACTAATGTTTATTAAACACATTTTTTTGATGGAGTCATGACCATCTCAGATGAAGTTGTTTTTTTTAATATCTGTGGTTTCAGAAGTGGAAATCATAACAAATTATACATCAATGAAATCAGAATGAGAATAACTATTTTTCTGTATAAAAAAGCAATATGGCGCCCATAACAGAAAAAAAAGATGATGATGAATGCCAGAAGACGAAACGTCGGATAGTGAATCTGAACATGAAAACGTGTAGCTGAAAAAAAGTGTCTATGAAAATGTACTTTTGGTTTTGAGCTATGTTATAAATAACGATAGAAAAAAACAAAAAACGAAAATTCCGATTTTCAGTTTTTTTCCGATATTTCCGAAAATACTCGGAATTTTCCAAGTTTCAAAACAGTATTTTGTTAAGCACCAGAATACGCAACTTTGCCCCAATTTAAGCTTCGACGTATCTCCTGTAGTTTAGGAGATCCCTATGGTGGGGGTCGAATTTGAATTGCCTTGTATACAGAAGTGTTATTTTTTATACCCGTTTGCTTTTTTCTTATTGATGAAATTACAGAAATTATTAACGTCCAACTCTATATTATCCTCTAGTTCACTCACAGACATCTCTGTTACTCCGATAAGAATTTTCAACTGTTTTCTTGATTGTATGAACATATCTCATTCTTTTTCAATGATAGAATCTTTTATATCTTTCCCCAAACCAATCAGAACATTTTCTACCTGGCTAATTGGTTTCGCTCTCTTTCATTATCTCACAAATAACGATAACGACCAAAGTTGCTATTTTACGTGGCCTAAAAACTCCCTCTTGTATCTGCAACTTCAATTTTATATTCTGCTATTAACTACTACAAATAGCAATATTGAACGATGGCAGCAAATGATTATCACTCTTTATTCTAAACTTACTCGACACTGGATGTTAGAAATCTGAAGTTCCTGCGATTCAACAGTACTGAAGCACGTGAAGTGATTGTCCTATTAATTCAACAAGAAGTAGGTGCCTTGGCTTTGCGTAACAACTTCCATATCCCAAAGTTTGTGTTTAATCGCGCTTGTTTCCTAAGCAAACTTCTAATGAGCTCATGATTATTATTGACTTAGATTTAATTGCGCTCGTCTGACGAATACTTACTATTAGTTCCTCAAATGTTACCTCTCAATAACTGGATAATTTGTACTACGAGCGTAGGTATGTTTTTTCATATTTGATATATATATCTATGATTTTGAAATGGAATAGATATTACACATGAGAAAAGGATTGTGTTACTATTAAATCAGACTCAACAGCATCTTCTTGAACTTTCATTGACTACACTGGTGAATGTTCGACATTGCTTGGTGAAAGATTATCATTGACTTTTTACTTTGTTGCCATGTTCCTTCACATACATTGAACCAGGTTTCGGACGACAACCATATTTTCCGTCCAAGTATTGACATCAGAAAAAAATAGTTATATACTCCTTGTTCAAATCCTCATAATGTAGTTAAAGACCTATGAGTTCTATATATCATTCTAAAACTGTATATGTCCCAATCACTCGTGTCCCAACATTTCTGAATGTAATTGTTCATGTTTCTATCAAATTCGTGAAGATTGTTTCTTCAAAAAATAAAAATATAATTGATAGGAAATCCGGTTTCCGAAGCGGCCTTAGCTCTGCAACAACTTTATTGGACGTAACAAATATTATATTCAAAGATATATGAAGTAAACCATTAACTCTTATTCTAATAGACTATTCCAAAGAATTTAATTCAATCAACCACCAGATTTTATTAACCATTTTGCATTTTGTGGCTGCAAGAACAAGGTACTTATCAGATGAATCACAATATGTGGAAACTACCTTTGTCAAATCTTCTATGAAGCATTACAAGAACGTTGTTCTACAAGTATCAATTTTGAATTCGGTACTCTTTTCTTTGTATACTCGTAATTTTTTAGACATTCTAGAATTCAGTGAGTGAAGTATATACAGGCTGATTCACGGTGGATGACAAAGTCCTAATAATATCGACATTTCCGTAACTTTAAAAGTTGCAAATATCTTCAAAACGATGAAACGAAACTATTGAATGGAATATTCAGATGAATGAGTGTAAAAATAATTAAACAAACATGTGAAATATTCCAAAACCTGATGTTTGAATCGCTGGCCGTTGTCAGATTTCATTGGGATCCAAATCATCTTCAAATGTTTGGGTAATCCTTTCTTACAATTAACCTCTCAAATGCACGGGTGTTTTGTAAACTTTTTCTCTCCCCATAGATGGAAATTTAATGGGTTAAGATTGGGTGATCTCGCTGGTCAATTCCATGGCCCCAAGCGCCTTATAGTCCAGTACTTGGGGGTTTTTTGAATGCAAAAGGTGGGGTAGTAGCGATTTTTTAATATGTTGTTAGGCTTGGGGCCCTTATGGAAATCCAAGTTTTCGACCTCAAGGCGCATGAACGTGCCGCCATCTTGGATTTTAGGTAAAAAAATTAGTTTTTTGATAATAACTCAAAAACGGTTCTGCGCTCACTTCTCTTGTGCAGGAGCTCCGTCTTGTTGGTATCAACAGTCTCGATATTCTTCGAGTGGCAAATTATCGACAAAGCTCTCTACAGTATTTTCCAAAATATTCAGTTAGCTTTTGGATGTGGATGATTCCTCGTATATCACGTACCTCAATGTATTGTCCAATGCAGAAGATATTAAAACTGAATTTTTTTTGAAATCCGGATTCTTCTATGACCTGAGGATTTACACTGGACCAATAAATTGTTTCTTTCGAAAATTTGGATTCATTAGTCCAAATAATTTTATTCAAAGAAATGGATATTATTGAATGCGTATTAACATTTCACAAAATTCAACTCTCTGTTAAGGGTCTAGAGGCTTTATAGATTGAATTTTGGTTAATTTATAATCATGTATTTTATGTCTTCGCAAAATTCTTTGAAGCGATGAATAATTTAAACCCAAATCTTCTTCAGCACCTCTTATCAAAAACTCGGAAAATGCGTGAAAATATGCTAAGACATTAATATGCGTGTCGTCAGAAGTTACAGGTCGAGGCAATTTTCCTCGAGATTTAAAAGTTGATCCAAATGCTTTGAAATTGTTCTAAATTCGTATAAAAATCCTAAGGTTCATTGGAGGTAGACTCGGATACATTTCATTGAACTTTTTACATATCCTGCTGATAATGTAATTACACTGTCCAAAAATAATAAACAAATTCATATAAACTTCTCTGGAATAGTTTTGTTCCATCGTTTTGAAAGTATTTGCATCTTCTGAAGTGACGAAAATGTCGAAATTATTAGGACAATGTCGCATCGTTACTGTCAAATAGTAATCATGACCTGCTTAAAAAATACCGAATGGGAAGGGTAATTTTCTCAGATAAAGCAAATTGCAGCAGATTTCCAAATTTTCAGTAATATACATGGTATCCCATTCGAAATAATTTTTTTCAGTCCCTTTTTCAAGCAAACGAAATAACTCTATTTTTTTACCACCCTGTATATAAGTAACGGAGTGTGGGAAGCCTCCAAGTATCACCTGACTCCAAACCAAATTTTGATACCATAGTATATCTTAAATCAAAGATGTAATGATTTCCGAAGAAAAAAATTTAAATAAATTTTTATTTCAAAATCGGTAACAGATAGATATAGAGAAATATCAAGGAAAGTTGTCGGGCAATTGTTGATGGAGATTCCAAAAATAATATTATATACTAAGTGATCCGTCCTCTGATTCAGCAGACTGGTAGACTTTGAAATTCAAATTCATTACATAGTTAGCCGATATTTAAAATTTTTCCATCTCCTGATCAATCTATGCATGTTATCAATGGCTTCTTTGATTTAAGAAAAAACATCAGAAATAATACCCTCAACAGTTTTTCATAATTGAATGCTGAACCTAGAGGGCGATAATCTCTGGATGATTCCAAGAAAACTTAATTTCTGAGATAAGTGTTGAAGTTTTAATCAAAATAACAATGGGCCACTGTTTCATTCTGAAATGAATATTATTTCTATAATAATTGTCACCTATCTTCTCATAAAAATGGTCACTGTACTTTTTTTCATTGAGAAATAGAAAACATTCACTGAAGAAATCACGGTGACGTTTGATTTTTTTTATTCAAAATATGGCAGAGAATGTTAACCGGGAAAAATATTGAAAGACTTTAATACTGGTGAAACATATTTTTATGCGTACTTTGCATGTGCCAACATGAAAAGAGGTACAAAGCGGCTTTAGAGATAATGAGAAAATACATTTTTTTTTGGTGAATTTCTATCTATCTGAGAAATGAAGCGGTTGAGATGAAGAATTATGCACAAACCATCCAAGGTTTATCGATATTTAGGATCACCATTCGACTTAGAAACACACTGTACATTGAGAGAAATTAATTTGGTTACAAAAAACTATCTAAGTGTCTTCCATTTGTGTCATATAACTATAAAAATATGATTTTTCTATTGGAAACATCAAATTGAAATTGTTGCCCCCAGTACACCAATTCACAAGTCTGAGGTTTTTTCAATATTATTATGTTGCTTAGTGGGCAGTGTACCAAAATTATTTCGTGTTTAACACCCACATGTGATTGTTTTGTCTCCGTCGTTTTTGTGCTGATTGAAATTGCATCCTATCGTTGGATATTAGTTTTGTTATTTAGCCCATGCACGAGTGAGCATGAAACAAAAGGAAGAAAGGGACAAGAAAGAAGTATAAAGAAGAATTAAAGTAAAACAGAAAAGAATATTAAATTAAGAAAGAATAAAAAATTAATAAACGTATTTTGTTAGTGGACTTTGACGATTTCGGCGTCGCATCGGTGATATTGATTGCTTGTGCAGAAAAAGAAGGGTGGATCAATTGCTCAAGTTGTCTATGCTGGGCATACGAGACTTCGAATTATCCAATAGCTATTTTGCCTTATTCCGTAACAGAAAGTGACTGAATTACGAAACAACTTGCTTTTTATTAACGTTTAGTTGGCCGGTTTGATCACCTTTTCCTTTTCTTAACCGTTTATCAGGCGGTTTTCACCCACAAAGTTTTTAGTGTATTTTTTCCCATAACAATGTTATGTAAAAAGGCTCCAAAGCAGATATATATGTTTCATGCCAGTGATTTATCTCCTTGATAAAATATTTAAATACTGCAGAAACCAAACATTCCAAAGTTGGAATAAATGAAGTCGTTAGGGATATGAAGTTAAATTTATTTCCTGTACATTGCCAAACTAACGCCGAATACTCTCTCTGTTTTTATTCCCGGAAAATTGTGTGAATAATGAAATGCACAGGAATATTTATGTATAGCGTTCTCAGGGAGAACACTGAACGTGAATATTCAAGAGGATAAAGAGGATTTCCTTCTTGGAAACACAATTCAGTATACTTTCACTTGGTTACTTTTCAAGGACAGCAAATGATGATAATACTCTAGGGTTTATTCTGAGTATAATGTATGTTCATCATTATTTCCTTTTCTCTATATTAGTTGACAAGATTATGAATCATTTGGCACCTGATATTCAAATGAAAATTGATCAGTAATCTATCGAAACGGATAAGGGAGCTTTCTGAATCATTAATTTTGAAAGTAGGAATATAATTTCGATAGATCGTTAATTACAGAAATTCGTTCACTGAATGAGATATTGGCATACTGACGAATAGAGAGCAACCCATAAAATATTCACAAGGAGTGTGTGGATAAATTGGAATATAATTCAACATCCCATGCATGACCATCCTACTTTTAGATATTCTTGGACTGCACTGTTTGAAACATTCAATTAATACACCAAACCAAACCATTTACAACTTTCGAAAGACCATCAATATTCTCTGGTACTTTTTCAGAAAAGCGATACACATTATTCCATATCAGCCAGAGTATATTATATGAATGCCCACTTTTTCATTCGAAAGTGTTTTCGAAATCGATTTTTCTCAGTAACGAATACTAGATCCTTGTACTATTATTAGCATATGCAATATTGAAGTCTTCATGTTCGATCACACGAAGTAATTGTGATAGTTTCCCGTAGTGTATGAGTAAACTATATCAGTAAGACGATCATGACCGTTACTCGTGGTATCACTAAGGGAATTTATTTCAAAGGAGATATTTGAGAAGACAGCTGTAGTGAATAAGTCGAATAAGTGTAGGAATTCTCAACCTTGCTTGGACTCTTGTCATTCCCATCTCGCACAGGTCTTCTAAGGACTTCTGAAAGTTGCTCGAATGGGATCAGTGAGATCTCGGTTATAAAATATTTCGGAACAAACAGAATTTGGAATAAATATTAACTTAATACATCCAGTCATACAATCTTCAAAGTACTCTTGAAACATATTCTCAAACCCCTGGGGACACGGGGCTAGAAAGAATTGATCCCAGGTACCGTCTGCCTGTTGTAAAAGGCGACAACAGCAACAGAGAAACCGATGGTATCACTGATAAAAAGGATTTTTTGCATCAATGCATAATTGTATTCTTGAATAGGTCCAACCAAATATAAGATTGATATTTTGACAGAATCCTCATGACCACAGGCGTATCACGTGCTTTCTCCAGTTCTTTGCCAATGAATTATATATTTGAGTCAAGAGGAACATGTTTTGCAGATGAGTCAATGTTGGTGTTCTCTAGGTTAAAGAGGTAGAATGTTTTGCTGCAAACAAATTCATTCCAAGAGAGTTCATGTGAAGAAGCAAACAGCTCATTAAGTTTGGAATAAGAGTAAATTCATCAATTAGAAATAATCATTCTTCTCAGGAGAGTATTTTATTCAAGAGTTTGTATATATTTGATTGAAGATATTCTTTTTATCAATGTATACGCTCAAAATACAAGTTATCAGGGGAACCTCCTAAGGGACCCTCGAAACCACCAATAAGGGTGACCAAAGCAGGGACTTCTGGGACCCATTCGAGGAGAGCAAAGTCAACCGTCCCGAGGGTGCCGACCCGAAAAACCCAAAGAGTGTCCTACGATGCAACCCTCGATGCGGAGGCAGGGATCCGAGAAAAGGGAACCAGAGGGACCGAAGATATGCCCAAGAAGCAAGTTATTAGGGGAACCTCTATCGGGACCCCCAAATCCACCTATGAGGGAAACCAAAACAGGTAGTTCTGGGACCAATCACCCTGAGGGCGCCGAACGGTGCAATTTCTAATGCGGAGGCAGGCACCAGAGAAAAGGGAACCAGATTAACCGAAGCACAGGAACACCAGTTAGCAGGGGAACCTTCCAAAAGACCCCCGAAACTGTTCATAGGTGCCTCCAACCAAGACCAAACATGCGTGGTTGCCCAAAGGATGCATACTAAGAGGCCTGCGTGCAGGGGCTTCAAAACTCGTCCATACGTGCCAAAAGAAGAAGAAGAATATACTCCCACAACGAAATAATGAGTAGTTGCTAGGAGGAACTTTTCAAATGAAAGGGTGCTTCCAATTGTAAAAAAACATTTTTTTTGCCATAAGCACACATTTATCGAATATGCTTGTATGGAACTGAATACAAACTCTGAAAAACTAATTCCTTTAAATAGGATCATGAAATAAACAGGAATCAAATATCTGCTGGTCACATATCAGCCTTAAGCTGAGTATTAGATATATTCTTCATTCATTCCTACAGTTTGAAATAGTTGCTTGCTTTATTCACTATTCTACAGATGCATAAACTTCAGCTCTCTACACTTTGGAAAAAACAAGTTAACGACATAACAGACAGGTAAACGAAGAATGGAACAGAATAGAGGTGGATGTGAAAAAAAATGCGGATCAAGCGGGATTTGAAGTCAAGAATAACCGAATATCATGGAACTACTAATTTCCCATCCTCAGGCAAATATAAACCAAAAAGCCTGACTCTTTTCACCATAAGATCTGGTCCTAAGGAGCAGGTTATCTTTAGATGGGGTGTGTTTCCGGGAGACTCCCTTATTCTGAATCTTTCTAGTGCCATTTTCCGTTGCACTATGGAAAACCCTCGGATACAACTGCGGCACCCTCAGTAACTGGAGACATAACATTTGTTTTACATGGTTGACCTCGAATTATATGTCTCTGGAGAAAAGGATCTAAATCAGTCCATGTTATCAAAATTGAGTTCGAAATCGACAAATGGACGATGCGAGGAATATGGAGAGGATACTCAGACGAAAGCATCCTACATTATTTTGATGACAGAGAGACGTATACACACCCACCTAGGAGTGAAACAACATCACTCCAAAAGCATACCCTATAATAGATCTGGTCATCAGAACTGTCGGAGATGAAAAAAGTTGCTGCAAATGTAGACTGGTAAAATGGACTCAAGAGAACCTGCGACAACTCGACGTATGAACTCGCAAAATCATGCATCTTCTATGGTGCTTGCATCCTGAATCGTCTGTTCCATGGCTATACTCTTCCAGAAATCTAGGAGGCCGTGGTCTTTATAGTTTGTAGTATCTACATAACAGAATGGTACTGGATGGAGCTTGTACAGTAATCAGGAGTTCAGGTCCCTTCTCTGCTTAGTCTACGACCATTAAAAAGCAGGGATTGGGACTTTTTTTAATGCTACAGCTCGAGCAAAAAGTCATATCTACAGAAATAGTACGCGTACAGCTACATAGGTTAGGCCAATGCATTAGGTTTTCTTTCAAATCTTCAAATACCTCGGCTTATCCAAAACTTTTACCATTGCTCTCCTCACGTTGAGTAGCTGAAGTCGAAGACCATGGGATTCACAATTGCCTACCAAAATATGGTGTCTTCAACATCTTGGTCTACGGTAGTCGCGTGATGGGTATAAAGGTTTCAGGCACTAGATGTAGAGCGTTTTGTGAGGCTTCTGAGACCATAATGCATGTGCTCTCAACTTGTCTCAGCCTATATTCATAGGCATGACAGTGCCCTACAAGTGTTTTACGGCACTCGTATGGTATAAGAAACGCTGGTTATGCTCCGTTGTGGAGAATGAAAATTGCCGAACCTATAGGAAATACTCATTCTCCACCCTCAGGCAAATAGAAGCCAATAAATCTTATGTAATCCTCAATCATCAAAATTGAAAGATTTTCGTCATAGAGTTTTCAGCACCTGGCATAACGAAAATCGTTCGAAAGTCGGTATTTATCATTTGAATACTGCAGGCTTTACCCAAACCATTCCGTTAAAATTATGTTTGTGATCATAATAGTACTTGGTGGAATGACGGAAACGCTGCTCTTGAATCTAGAAATTATATCAGCTTGCCGTGATTCGGAAGAAATCTTAGCCGGAAGAATGCAGAAGGCCGTATCTCATGGTTCATTTCGGCTCCTCAGAGCACATCAATCTCGGATCCAGTGATCACTCTCCACACAGACGTGGAGAGTGTTTATTGCGGTGAATGACACATCTGGGACAGGGTACGACTGAAATATTCCCTACTATTATTATTCAGTTCTGCTGTAGGAAAACCCAATGCAAGCACGTTCCTGATGTCGGGTTTGGCATCCCGGCAACTAACATCACACTTTATTTTAAATTTAACAATTTAACTTTCTTCAACAAAGCAGGTGGCCGCTTATCAATTCTGAAGAACTTCTCTCATACTCAGGGATCGAACCTGGCACTAACAGAAGTTCCAACGGCCGACTTCTAACCGCTGCGCTACCGACCATCGCTTTCTACATTGGATTTAATTCTGCGTTGCATGTGTTTTGACGTCATATCATCACCTGAGTTTATCACCAGTCTATATTTCTTAAGGTTTGATATTGTTTTTCTGATGGAACTTTCTGCTCCGTGCAAGACAATATGGAAGGAATTATCCAAAGAATCCTCGATATTTCTGCTGATTTCATATGTTTGTAATAATATATTTTCCTATTGTAGATGAGGATAGTGTCCAGCTGCTTGCTGATTTGATATTTCATCTGGCAATGGAATCTATCGATTTCTTTGGTTGCTGAATATTATTATAAGGTTACGACTATTGTATACATTTCGATAATGACACCGATACCCTTCATTATGTATGACAGCAAGATTTAGACGATTTGTATAATGTTATTTCTGGAGTGTGAATATAAATCCAAATTCAAGTTGAATTTTTTGAATAAACCAGTCGAAAAGTACACTAAGAGAATACGTATGTCAAATCGCAAATGCATGTTTTCCTCGTGAACACAATTTGAAAATGAAGGGATGTATCTCGAATTACCATAAGGCGAATATAATTCGAAAGGGAATAAATACACTGACAGCAACCTACGAAACGCATCAAGAACTTTTTGAAATAAACACAAAACATGTAATCGTGGGTTATCATATAGTGTTTTTCATGACAAATCTTAAGAATATTGAATAACTGTTTGAGTGTCTCCGTGATAGAAAAAAAGTTGGCTATAGTTGATTTGATTTTTTTACGTATGAGGCATACAGCTACATCATTATTTTTGTACTAATTTTGTTTAATGGCAAATAAAGAAGAATTATTAATAATAGTTCTTTATTTTCCATGAGGAATATCCCAGTCAGGCCCTGTCTCCGGAGCTCCGATACTACCGGAGGGCGCGCTGGTGTATCATTAACCCCAGTAAACACTCCCCACGTCCGTGGGGTGAGTGAATACTGGGTCGGAGAATCATGTGCCCTGAGTAAACGGAGTGAACCAAGAATTACGGTCTTCTGCATTCTTCCGGCAACAAGTACTCCTATGATCAGTACCACCATTTTGACTGAATGGTCTGGGTAGAGCCTGCGGAGTTCAAAGAGTAAATCTCGATATTTTGTCCGTTTTTCCTCCTCTTTTCGGACGATGTTCGTTAAGCCAGGAGCCGAGAACTCCATGACGAAAATCGTCCTACTTTGATGGTCGAGGAGGACGACATCAGGCTTATTGGCTTGTATTTGCCTGAGAGATGGGAATGAGTAGTTCCAATAGATTTGGCACTTCTCATTCCCCACAACGGACTCAATATCCCCCGGAACATAAGGCAACACCGATGTCTCGTCTATACCGTACGAGTGTCGTAGGTGGTAGTACAACACTCGTAGTTCCGCGTTATGCCTGTGGATATAGGCTGAGACCGCATAAACTGGACAAGCCGACAGCAAATGCATTATGGTCTCAGCTGCCCCACGACACGCTCTGCATCTAGTATCAGGGACCTCTATACCCATCACGCGACTACGGTAGACAAGGGTATTGAAGACACCATCTTGGCTGGCAATTATGAATCCTTCGATTTCCGACTTCACACTTGACCTGAGGAAAGCGAAGGTCAGGTTTCTGGATTAGCCAATGTCTTCAATGTTTTGAAGAAGTCTTCACTTATACTTATGTAGCTGTAGCATTATAATAATTTGTCATAGGAAATATTCTTCCAATCAGGCCCTATTTCTGGTGTCCGACACTTATGGCGGGCGCGATGTGTTATCAATAATAAGTAACCACTTCTCACGCCGTAAGGGTAGGTGATTATTGGGTCCGAGAATCATGTGCCCTGCCAAAGATGAATCCCTTCTGCGTTCTTTCAACTAAGATGTCAGCCATATAATTTTGAGATTAGATAGCCTGTATTCATGACGTCTTACTTTGATGGTCGGGAAGGACAACATCGGGCTCACCGGATTGTATATTCCTGACGTTGCGAAATGACTGGTAGTTCCAATAGATAAGGAATTACTCAATATCCCTCTATGCATAAGGCAACACCGGTGTCTCGTCTACAAGGTACGAGTGTCGTGAAAAAATATCGATAAAAAACTATCATTCTGGAAAACGTATTTATAGGAAGCGAATGCCGACTGTTTTTGTGAAAATTTACGTAATTGGTTGTCGATGAAGTGGAGTGATGAAGTGTGGGGGTATGTGTATGTAGTTTGTGCCGATTGAAAGAAGGAGACATTTTGAGTGTTTGTTTCTTTGGACTGCATGAGTTCCGGGAGGAGGCTCGCTGAGTATAATTCATGAAGCAAAGTTGTCGTGGTGTTAGAGCATTTGCTTCCCACCCAGGTGATATGGGTTCGATTCCCACCGCCTACCACTGAACTAAAGTGGTTCGAAATCCACTTGTAACGAAAGCTGTAGGTCTCGAATCTTCCTTGCTCGTACAATCTCTACTTTTGAGGGGTTTTTTCAGAAAACATGGGTAATTTGTGAAAACAAGAAAAAAATTCCATCCTTTCAAAGATGGCAATGTCGTATTATATACACCCGCCCATACATTGATGGTCATGAAGGCTACCAGCTATTGTAGAATATTAAATTTAAAATAAATTCTGTAATTTCTTGAGGCACATTCAGTCAAAACATTTCCTTCATTTTTATGAATAGTTAATTTCCATGTAGCAATGATCTCACAAAAATTTCGATTGGTATGGTAGGTAATTTCATAATGTATTAAACTAAAAAAAGAAACTCAATCACATAAACGCTTATAATGACTTCAATATATAGTTTTTCACTTGCTACAAATGTTACCGTTAAAAATAACGTAGTCAAATAAAAGCTGTTTATCTATCTGCATAAGCAAAATTATATAAAACGTCCACCAACATCGACGTCTAGTGTTTCAGTTTATATTTACTTGAACAATAAATATGCCATGAAAAAGTAACAATAAAATACTTTCATTAATATCCCGACAAAGTGGAGAATTTTGAAAATATATTTTCTCCTTTCGGCCACGAAAACCTTGTTGATTGGAAACACCACGAGAGCTTGCTTGGAGCAGCGGCTTTTACAAGTTACTTTTCATGAAAAATATCAAGTGTATATTCTTCAAAGAAATCAATATACGTGACTAGCAGTCCACACAAAAAATAAATATGGAACCCCCAATCTTCAGCCATTCCGGACAAGAAGTTACTTAGTCTTTGATTTCATGTTGAAAACATTATATCGCTTCGATCTTGCATACCGCAACTGAGCCAAATTCGTATTGTACTATTGATTTTCAGCCATTTCGTGACATAAATCCATTAATAATATTCTTCTGGCCCAATCGTTTTAATGTATTATTAATAACATAGATGTGAGACGATAATGTTTTGTGCTCGGCCTAATGAAAATATTGCTCGTTTGTGAACTGCAGTTAATTACATGAATACGGCACTACAACCTGGTGAGAAAAAATGTGTGAAACTCAGTCCGTGACGTTTTAATTAATATTTTTGAGTCTATACGCTCCTCTGAAATATCATCAATCCATCTTCAGCATGCAGTTCTATAGAGATCATCCAACATTTTCAACCTCACATCCCTTTATCTTTTCATTGACACCAGAAAATAACTACTAGAGGGATGAAGGGCTATACAGAACACCCTTATCCTCGTTAAGAGTATTCTGACAAACCATCGATTACTCTCTGCTCAATGTACTCGTCAAATTGATTCCAAAAATTGAATCAAACTTTGTTGGTTAACACTCGATATCTCGTGTCGCATATATATCTGTGATATGTGCGGGATACCTACTCCTTTGAAACGCGTTTTTGACTCAAATAAATGATCTGCTTCAAATTTATGAAAATAATGAATTATTGGAAAATGGTCCATTTTAGAGGTTTTCAGAATTTTCTTAACGGAAAATGCACCGATCTGGTCGGACAAAAAATATATTGTTTCCCAGTTCTCTACAAAAGTGAGTGACCGAAACGATTCCTTCAATTATCTAGTTGTTAAAATCCAAAGAACTTTTCACATACGTGTGGATATAAGCCAGTTTCCTTGGTACTGTACGGTGCCATATAAGTTATATTCCTCTGAAGGTAGTAAGACAGGTTCATTAGGTACATCATCATTTAGGAAAAAATATAAATATCAAAAATGAAGACGAGGTAAATTCATTGAAAACACGATGCAAGTGTATAAGGATATTTTGTATATGAATTATAAACATTGACAATGCAATTTGTGCAGTTTTTTAGGTTAACTACTAACGTACTCGTAGTTTAATTTGACTTTGTAGCTATAATATTGCGTACTATACATTGCCGCACTTTTATTATCAGTGAAATTTTTTTTTTATCAAGTCACCACATAACCTGGCCGAAAACCGTCTGGAGCCTTAGCCAGTAAATGAAATAGGATTTGGCAAATTTATTCTTTTGAACAATAATTTTCGGTAACAAACCAACGGTGTTAATTCCCACTAGTTGTGTTTGATATTTTTTGATGGAGATAAATTAATGTATATATTTGAATGTCGATTAAATTTAGTCTTTCTATATCCCCTAGAGTAATTACAAATTCTCTGCTAACATTTGTTTTTTTTATTAGGAATACAAAGTCTGAAGTAGGATTCTTCATCCACAATACGTAAGAATGTTAATTCTGCTTTCCGACGTGCTCCAGATATTTTAATAATTGCAACTATCCATGAGAAATAACTCCAAGCAAAAGTATTCAATAAAACTAGTTGTTTTCTCTAATCTCAGCCATTAAGAAATTACAGTCATTGGCCTTAACAAGAACATAGAAATATTTTATTTACAAGATTTTTGAATTTTTTACCTATTTGTCTGATTATCTTTTTGAATATGGTATCAGACTAGGATATCCATGCCTTTTTTTAAAAAGAGCTCATTTCTCAGCATCGAATGCTTATTCCATTCACAGAAAAAACGGATATGTTGATTCAAATCAAATTCAATTGACTCATCGTACTAGGAATCGCACGTTAAAAGGTAAGACCTCGTTAATCCTTAGCTCGCGCAAGTTTCGACTTCTGAGTGCTGTCGTTCGTAGGAAAAAACAACAATTTTTCAAACAACAATATTCGAATTAGGATCAAGTTTCAATCAAGTGAAACTGAAATGCATACACCAAATATTTCATTCAACCAACTCATTTCATAACTCATTTTGACCGGAATATTGATTAAACCATCTTGTTGAATCAAATACGACTTATGATCAGATCTACAAAATTATTTTATTGCTTTAACAAAAAATGTATTATTACTGATTTGATATCACCGACAACTTGACATAAATTCGAAAATGCTTTATTCAATACTTAAATATTTGAATCAATTTATTTCTACTGTTCCATTAATTCAAATATTATATTTGTATTTATACAAATTTGAATTTAATATGAGTTGGAAATTGTTTTAATTCATGACTAAATATTCAAAATCAAAGAAATGTGAGCATTGCATTGAGAAATCCATTTTTTGACCGCAATTTAAATATGCCATTATGCGAATACACCTGTATTTTGAGATGAATTATATTAAGTCGGGTCAATCAGATGAAATCGACCAAATGAAGAAAGTAACATTGTAGTCGGATAATTTTGCTCATAATGTTGTAGAGCCTAACATCCTCAATACGTACTCCAATTCACAGAACGATCTCATAACCAGTTTTGAACTACAGGGAGTCAAAATCTCCGATATTTGCTATTTTGGGTATTATGCATGGATTTGATTTCTGTGCTATAATTCAAAATTGAACTTTCTTAGAAATAGAAACTAATATATCACAAAGCGAATTGCATGACAGCATGGCAAAACAATGCCCATAGAACTACATATCATTACCATAATTGCTTTGACTTTCACTGAATCCGTTAATACTAGAGTACAATCAATGAAAAGAATTTTCCAAGTTTTTGCAAAAGTATGGGTCTTTATCAACTAAGTATATGATGATTTATATGATTGCCTGTCCAATAGTATTAATCAGTTTTTCATGTACGGGCTGACAACATAAATGTTTACAAATGCTATATCTCATTAACAAAATTACATAATGTTTACGAATTGTCCACAACTGTTACCAGGATATGAATGTAGTTGATGGAGACCCATACTTTTTTAACGAATTGAAAATTTCTAGCCATTTGTTTCCTAGTTTAACGGATATAGTGAAAATAAAAACAAATATATTATTGATATTTATCTATTTCTATGAAATTGTTTTGCCCTGCTGTAATGCAACACCGTTTGAGAAATATTATTTATCACTGATAACCTTGGGAAATTATCAGGTAGGCATATGATTGACAGCTTCTGATGATGCATTTCTAGTGCAGCTTAATTTCAATACTTTTATGTTATAAGTGTGATTATTATTTATTCCAGTAAATTGCATCTCAGCAGAACAAAAATAATATAATATGTCGAAAATGTAACGAATGAAACCGCTTGTAAACAGAGTTTCCGTGAATTTGAACGATCATTTGGTTTATTTATTTTATGCTGTTCATGAAAATTTACCCTAACAAGAAAACCGACGGCGACGGTTCACGCAATTGTTTCCTCGTAATTAAGTTAGCGAATATCTTCCGTAGAATAAGTTCTACAGATATAAGTCGACACACCATGCATGGTTTTTATGCATCTTAGTTACATTAATTTTTATATTTCATTTATGATCAAATGCTTTTCTGATAATCAAATTGGAAACATCTTATAAATAATATAATATAATATGTTACAAAATAACAGTTTTTGCAACTTGTGTCATTTTGCGGAAACTCGTTTTGTTAGTCCTGCAAACAACCTATCGATACACAAAATGAACTTTTCGTAGCTGTCTTCTGCTATAGCTGTTCCGTACGAGTTATGATCAATATTTTTTCTACGGGCATATTAAAATATCTTAAACAAACTTTTACGTGAGGAAATGGTTAGTGCATTATTGTGAGAAAATGAGACCTCTCAAACTAAATTTCGTGCGGGCATAGGGAGAATCCCGCAGGCTTATAGAAAAAAAAAATCCCACACTAGATAACTATCCTGATGTATCTATAACTAAATAACTTATGATTAACTGTATCATGTTGAATTTGAAATGCTTTTCTATTATTCAACTATGTAGATTATGTTAATTTTTCGTATCATCATCATTATAGATATATTGATTCCATTCGAAAATAGTTGGTTTTTAGGAATTTAGGAATATATGTTGAGATAAACACTTTTCACCAGCTCAGGAATTACGCAGAATGTTACGCAATGGCAGGTTCACTAGGAATTGTATTTCACAAGCAGTAGAAGTGAATTGTAGTAATAATAATCATAAAATACACTCAAATTTCTGGTCCGTGGGAGTAGCTGCAGTCCAGGGATTCCTGTCTTTACGTCTTGGTCCAGTTAACTTTAATTTTGAAGGAGGCACAGCGGTAGAAGCGACAAAGCAAATAGACAAAGCAGCAGCAGCAATAGCAAAATGGCAATGAAAAATGCAAAGATAATAATTGGCCCTAACAGAGCTGTTATCTAGAGACGAGAGAGGCATTCCCAATTCACTGTCTAGACCACACCCTATTTTGCGCACACTCATTTATCGAAGGCGTATACAGGATGGTTCAAAATTTGACAGCGACATTGAACATTTAGCCCTATGTCATTTCCGTTATTTTGCTATTACCAAGCAATATCAAAATAACGAAAATGGTGAATAACGGTGACGTTATTTTTAACGGAAGTGATACAGCAAAGGGCTGAATGAAAATAATAATGGAAATATGCTAATATCATTCCGCAACACTGAATATTTCTCTTCATTCGTCGTAATCATAGAAAATAAAGAATTGTATTAATATCATAATGTTTAGTTTTGACAGAATTGGTTTTCTCGTTTGAAAATAAACCAAATAAGTTTTAAGAATAATTGCTAGTATGAAATGTACAATAAAACTCTGTGGGAGAGTTGTATCCCTGTGTTGCAGACTAATTGGTCAATATCAGTATGGTGTGAACAAGATCAAACAAACAAAGTAGCATTTTCTCGGGTCAAAGATGAATAGCATAGATGAGTAGAGAAACCTTCACAAAGTTGTGGAGACGGTTTTGTGAATTTTTCTCCACTCATAGTAGGATGGAACAAGGGCTAGCAACACATTTGGTGTTGAAGTTAGACCACCCATGTTTACAAGCCTAAGGACTTGAATTATTACGGGGACATCTGAATCATCATGAACTTCCGTCGCGTATATAGATTCTTGGTGAATCTAAATAATGTTATTACAATAATTATCTTTGCAAATCAGCACCTGTTATATTTATGTTCAGGATGAATTTATATTAATGAAGTAGATTCAAAATGAAAAAAAGGTTATTACGAAACCTATTTTAAAGAACCTCAGATAGTCCGAAGCAAACAATACATAATAAGTCGTTTACACTGTGCGCATTTTTGGAAACGTTTTAAAAAAGAGTTCGACAGAAGAGACCATTAATTGTTTCAATTAGAAAAGTAAATGGATACAAGAGTGATTTCAGCACAATAAATAACACGATTATGTTAATCCTCCACGTTTCAGAAAGTTTCAGCATCTGCTGGAAGTCGCTTTTGATCACGATTTATTCATTAATTATATTTAACTTCGTCGTTGTTCGATGTGCCAATAGCAATTACGTGTAGTTCAAAGCTCCTACAAAGCTTGGATCACCGATCCCAATAATATAAAAATTCGCTGAATTTGTACAGTGTTGGCGTGAAAACAACAATTGCTTGCTTGTATCATCAGACCAGTGACGTTAGATACTACCAGACAAATAATAATTAATTGAAACACTTCATTTTTGAGTGGTTCGATTAACGTTTCTCTTGAGGAAGTTGTTGTTTTAAATTAGATATTACCTAAAAAATCTTTATTTATATTGAACCTAGGTCTAAGATTTTCAATTTTGATTGAATCAGAATAACTTCTAAAAAACAAAAAAAATGTAATTTCTTCTAGGAAAACTACCCAAATGCGTTAACTGAACTCGACGTACGTTTCGCCAAAAAAGTGAGCATCATCAGGAGCTGACAGTTTTCTCATTCAAACTTTTGAAGATACAACAAGTTAAAGATTAATTCGATATACAGTGACAACTCCAACGTTATGGATTCTTCAACAAACAGTTATTGCTGATTGTAGTAATATACGAAGCTTACTGAAAAATTCGACATTGAGCCAGAAGTGAGGTATCTTTTTAAATATCGAGATATGTTATCCGAGAAAGTTGTTCAGCTTTGAATAATACATTAAGGTGGAGTTTAATTTTATATTCATTTGGTAACTTCCACAAAATAAATGGTATTCAATTTCACGATATTGTATGATTTTGAATAATTATAGGTATAAACAGAAAATTATAAGAACTTTGTACAAAAATGTCTATTTTATTTAAATATGAAAATGACCGTAGTGAACATAATAACTGGGCAATATACAGGATGTCGAATATTTATTGTAACAAGCAAGTTCAATTCCAGTCGAAGAAATTGGTAAAAAAAATTGTAAACAATTAGCACTTCATTTAAATGGACGTGATTTAAAACCTGAAAGTGTTTTCCAATGTTGAACAAATTTTCCAAATGACAGTTTTCCAAATTCACCAAAATAATGAACTTTACTGGTATTTAGCACAAAATCAATTTTTTTAATTACGCCCTGTATATTACGTATGTTTTGCTATATTTTGTTGTTGCATGTTTAGATTTTGGGTATGTACATGTTATTGGAAATTCAATTTTGTCAAAAACCCCATAATAAAGAAGTTATCCACATAGTGCGTACTTTGGTGACAATGACAATGTTGACTAGCGTTGAACCCCCAAACGTTCAGGATAAGTTTTTTAGTTGAAAATAAGATTTTTTGCAAGCTTGTATCCTATATCTTGCTTCCTTTTCTAGATACAGGACGTGAAAGCTTCTAAAGAAAAATCACTTCTTTCTTAAGCAGGTAGAATACTCAAAAATATTTCAATTGATTTTGATCTCACTTGGTCAGGTTATTTGAGAAACTAAGGACATTCTCTTAGTGTATGTACTCATAATAAAATTATTATGTCTAGTGGCGCCCCGGAGGGTAATTCAAGTGATATCAGAACGAGCCATTGCACGCTACTGATTTTTTCTAATCAAGTTTTGATTTAGATTAAACAATTGAAAATACAATTTTTTGTTTCGTTATGTTTTTTGTGTCTGGATTTATTTTTGAAAATCAGTTTGAAACCCGTTCTCCTGCATTTAACAAGCAAAACCTCGACAGCCATTGAAAGTGTGTATCAAAGTTTGACATCTTGTGACAGGTTAACTGTTGAATTCGAGTTTTAATGTAGGTATTTACAGTACAGCTGAATATGCGGATACTGTATTTGTTTACTTCTACTATTATGGGTTAGTAATAGTAGTTGAAAATGCTCGTAGATTTCCTCTAAGGAGATTCAAGGAGATTGCCTGACAGATCAGTGTATGCTACTTTTCAACGTCTTGGAATCAATCATATTGCGATTTTGAAAGAACAAAATTTTCTCACACCATCAAATTGAATAAAAAACAAAAATATCTTAGAGCACTTCAACGAAATGACTATCAGTAGCACGGGAAGGTCTACTGTACTATTAGGAAATAAGCAGAACACTGTGGATAGGAGTTTAATAGCGAAGATGATCGTCACGAATATCATCTGCGGAAAGTTCAGAATTTCCTACCCGATGACCTGCCACAAAGAATAGAATTTGCTGAGAGGTTCCTGTGAAAAATTTTAAATGATGCTGTACTTTCGGAGGAAGTATGATTTGGACTGACGAAGGAACTTTCACTCGAACTGGTATTTTCATGCTATAAAGTATTTAAATGTAAGTAATATTCAACATGAATTTTCATTTCATTATTCGACAACTCACTCATGGATTCATATTTTCTGCCTCCGGGACTAAATGGCCCAGCTTATTTTCATTTTTTATAAAATGATTTTGAACCAGTCTCAGACGATATACCTATTAATGAAGAATACAGATGGTTCCAGTTGGACGCATGTCCTGCTCAGTACATACTACCAGTCTGACAATGGCTGCACCAATATTTTCCAGAAAGATGCTGGATTATCGCGGTCAAGACAGTTCCTTTCCTTGATCTCCTGACATAATCCCTATGGATTTTATCGTGTGGGTATTTATTGTATCGAATGAATGGAGATTGGAACCTTTTGTGTGAATAAAATTCAAGAAATGTAAATGACCCAAAAACACCAAAACAACGTCAATATCACTTGAAGCATGTTTCGCCAACAAAGTTGGCATCCTCAGGAGTTCAAAAAGCGCACGCTTTGGGTTATTTCCAATTCTTGAATATTCATTGAATGTTTATGCCGAGACCATAAGCGACGAAGGTACATTCTGTAAAAAGATTGTAATGTTCAATCTTCTTGAGAGGTTACACCAGCAGAATGCAGCGCAGCTGCAGAATGTGTAGTCCGTTGGTGCGAGTTTGGCATTGAAAAAAAATAAGGTCATTTTAATCAGTTTTTGTAGATATTTCAAAGTTACCCGTTTTTTAATAGAATAAAATAATTATTCAAATGCCAAGTGTTATCAAAATATGTCGGAAGGATTTTGAGTAAATTATAGAAAACTAATATTTTCTAAAACCTCTGACACCCTATACTTCGAAAAACGATGGAAGTTAGATATGTGCTAATGGAAAAAAAATCTTATATTCGCCTGAAAAACCTATCCTAAACATTTGGCGGTTCAACCCTGGGTCACCCTGTATGGTGTTTTCTTCAGCACTTCACAAGAAAAAATCTATCAACTATGGCTAGACGTATTAAAGAAGTGAAACCTGTAAGTGGTAATGAAAATACAATGCTTTGGGATTTTATTACCATTTTCCACCACAAACATTTCTTTCTCTTGCACTTCAAATATTACTCCCAGGTGATTTTCCTCGTAGTATAAACATTTCCAGGGATATATCATCCATAATAAGCGAGCAATACGGATTCCTAAAATACATAATTTGTATTTATGCGACAAATTTTGGTCAACGGGGACGCAATGGATGAAATCGACTATTTTGAATTCTGACTATCCACATAACGGTGCACTAAATTTACAATCAAGTACAATTAGTCGGATTGAATGTGTTTTGTTGGGTAAGAGTCAAGAAGTATGCTTTTCTATGTCCGGTGAGAGTTTGAGTGGACTGGAATTATTAGTGTGGTTCGGTGTGTCTTTGTGTATCTCTGAGAAGTGGGTTTGGCTTTAGATAGGTAATTGATTGACCACACATAGTTCAAAATTGTCAAATTTTCTTGTTTCCAAAAAATATTTTTCGTATAACTGTCCAAAAACCTTGCCATTTCTGCATCTCTATTGATGAGTGAATGTTTACACAGTTTCACTGTGAAAAAAAGTCTCTTTTTCAACGTGAAAAAAAGTCTCTTATTCGCCGTGAAAAAAAGACTTTTTTCTCTGCCAAAATAATTCACGAAATAAACATGAAATATTACTTTTTCAAGGATTTATTTTCAACAGAATAAATTATTACTTAAAATAAATTTCCGAACTGGTAATCAGGAAAGATAGATATTTCTTGAAGACTTGATTCCACAATTTTATCACATATTTTAATTTATTTAGAATAAGATAAACAATTCAATATTTTGTAAGAAATCTCAATTTTGTTATTCAAACTACCTTCTATATACAGCGTGATTTACGTAGGCCGTGCATTAGAAGATTTTTAACTTGCAGTTGGACTAGAATATTGAAATTTGGTATGCTGTCATAATTGATCATGTGCGTTCTACCTCAAATGTTTTCAGTACTACAACTATACAGGGTATGCCAAAAGTCGGTACCAACTTTCCTATTTTAAATGGAAACCTAATGTTTTTTTGTCATGGTTCGATTGGCCTTCTGATTATGACTTTAAAAAACCTAAGTTTTTGAGATATGTCCATTTTTCTGGACAAAATTACGGCTGTAGTAGTTTACGGAAACACGTGTAGCCCGCAAACCGTTCAAAATTAGGAAACCAAATTTATGGAGCAGTTAGCTGGTAGTCCAGGCTAACACCTGATGTCCCATCAACGGTTCCATTTTGTACCTTATGGGCGCAGCCGATTTTTGAATGTCGCAATATAAAATTGTCAAAAAATCAATTTTTTCAAATGGCACCTACCATTTCTTTTTTAACCATTCAAAAGAAAATTGAATTTTAGGATGAGTTATTTCAGCTTTCCCTATACCCAAGTTCAACCTCTATCGAGTTATGCAATAAAAATCAAGAAATGCCTTATCTTACAGAATGATTATGTGTGTATGCCATGGAAACAAAAGAAAATTGTAATAATTTAATCAAAAATATTGAACAATTTTGACAGAACTCTAGCGTAAATCTTCAATATGACCACCATTGTTGTTCAAACATTCTATTATTCTACTTTCAATAGATTGCGTAGCACGTCTGATTTCGTTGGGATCGAGACTGTCAAAAGTCTGTATTATTCTAAGTCTCAACTCATCTATATTGTGAACTGGTGAAGAATAGACCAAATCTTTTACCCTACCCCAAATATAAAAATCTAAAGGGGTAAGATCTGGAGATCTTGCAGGCCAGAGAAAGGGTCCTCGATTTCCCCACCAACGGTGCTCGAACATGGAAGTCAATTTGGTATACACAGTTCGTGTGTTGTGCGGTGGTGCCCCATCCATCTGGTACCATGAACGTGCAGCTCTAGCCAGTGGCAAATTGTCAAGAAATGTTTCTATTACGTTTTGAAGAATTTCTACATATCTGTCACTATTCAGATTTTCATCGTACATAAAGTAGCGTACCTCTTGGTTCATTACCAAACAAAACACATTTATTCGAAATTGTACTTGATTTTCAACTTCGAACACCATATGTGGATTTTCAGAAGCCCAAAAATGTCGATTGCGCCTTTTGTAAACTCCCTGCTGATAAAACTTTGCCTCATCAGTCCAAATTATTTGTCTAAGAATCCGGCGTGCTCTTGTATTTTGAGTAATACGTCCTCGCAAAAGTTTAATCTACGGGGAAAGTCACCTGGGTGTAATTTTTGCAATCGTATAAATTTGAAAGGATGTTGCTTATGGCGGTGTAAAATGGTTTGTATTGCAGAGTATGAAAATCCCAATTCCAAAGACGCCGTTCGTATTGAGGATTCAGGATATGCTTGAAAATATCCGAGAATGGTAATTTGATTATCGTTATTGCCAGTTAGTGGTTTGACTCTCGTAACGGGTCTAGCCACCTTCCAAAAATGTATAAAATTGCCCCTTGTCATCCTCGGTAAGTTTGGATATTTCAAATTAAACTCTCGGACAGTTCGCTGCACAATTTTTTGACACATGCCGTGGATAACAAACAAGTCAAACACAACTTCGTTTGTATAATTTTCCATATTCCAATCAATTTTATTTAAGAATTAGCTCGACTCTTTTTTACTTTGACAGAATAGCACCTTCTTGTTTACAGTAGTTTTTTGTTTTCATGGCATACTTGAATAAACACAAAAGCATTCGACAGGATAAGGCATTTCTTGATTTTTATTGAATAACTCAATAGAGGTGGAACTTGGGTATAGGAAATGCTGATATAACTCATCCTAAAATTCAATTTTCTTTCGAATGGTTGAAAAAGAAATGGTAGGTGCCATTTGAAAAAATTGAGTTTTTGACAATTTTATATTGCGACATTCAAAAATCGGCTGCGCCCATATGGTACAAAATGGGACCGTCGATAGGACATCAGGTGTTAGCCTGGACTACCAGCTAACTGCTCCATAAATTTGGTTTCCTAGTTTTGAACGGTTTGCGGGCTACACGTGTTTTCGTAAACTACTACAGCCGTAATTTTTTTCAGAAAAATGGACATATCTCAAAAACTGTCACAGATAAGTAAACGTAACTTAGGTTGTCTAAAGTCATAATCAGAAGGCCAATCGAACCATGACAAAAAAACATTAGGTTTCCATTTAAAATAAGAAAGTTGGTACCGACTTTTGGCATACCCTGTATAATTGTAGGAATAAAAACATTTGAGGTAGAACGCACATGATCAATTATGACAGCATACCAAATTTCAAGTTTCTAGTCCAACTGCAAGTTGAAAAACTTCTAATGCACGGCCTACGTAAATCACGCTGTATGCTTCTGCTACTGAGACAGATTTCCAGACACCGTGAGGTTTTATGGAGGTAATGTTGCCTCCTGCATTGGCCAGAAGAGTTACAGAGCTACTTCTGAAACAGTGTGCTGTGTAGCTCTTATACATTATGTCTTATCCAAGCCATTTCGCGATAAAGCTGGGAATTTCTTCTATTTTATTCATCCCCACTTATTGGTTAATACATATTTTTCTCAATTATATCAAAAATAAACTGTTAACTTTTGTATGAGGCGGCCGTAGTGCTCTATACTTGCGGTATATCTCGATATAATCAGAATTGGAAACAGTAAACGTTCTTAACAATCAATATAGATCTAGCATCTTCAATGGCATCAATAGTTATATGTAATAATTCTTCACGGCGACAAGCATCGCTGATACCCAAAATTAGGACAACCTACAAATAAAAAATATTGAAATTACTTCTAATCTCACAAAATTACGATTATATCTGTACCTACCTCATGAAGTGAATTTGTTTCGTTATTAGCATCTTGAATAAATTTATTGATATCATCCTTTGATAAAACTTTGGATTTCTTTCCTCGGTATCCGATGCTTTTGTTCTTAATGAGCGGGACCAATTTCGGAAATTTCCTCATATCAATATTTTCCTTAACATTCAATGTATTTTTCAACATTGAGTAAACATTCCATAACGTAGGAGGTTTTATAGCATATAACACATTTTCAGAAACCTTTTTTACATGTTTCTTGTCGCACCATTCACGAAATTGGTCATATGTTTTCTCATATACTAACTTGGATTTGGCCAATAACATATAAGATACTATTGCATTTGCCTTCTCAGATATATCTGATGGAGTATTACTACCACTATCATAATCAACATCAATATTCTTGAAAACAACATGAAATTGAAGTAACTACCTACGTGCAAACACAATCAAACAGTCAAACACGCGCCTGCTGATTCCATAGTAAGTACACAGAGAGACCACAGGATGCTGTGAAATTATATTGGAAGTATTGATATCATTAAGGATAACATGTATTTAAAACAAAAATATTATTTATTTTGGACTTATATTTTTCAGACAGGTTAATTTTTGAATACGAATTTACTGAAAACATTAAATAATTTTTTTCAAGACAACAGTCCTTCAAAAGCGATAACTTCTCGGGACAGAAAACCATGTCAAGATATTGTATTGGAAGTACATATTTATTTTTAAAATATATCAGACGATGTAAATTCACATTCACAGTTGTACAAAAAATGTTGTTCTTATTTCGTGTATAAAATTTGTGTTTTCATGGTACATTCGAGAGTATTAACACTCTCATGTGCCCTTGAAAAAACTCTCATTTTATGCACTTAATACAAAAATATCAATTTCGCCTCATGATTCCTATGAGAATAAAATATAGTTTTCCCTTTTACCACACTAATAGCAATTTCATTCATATATAGTGTCGCATTTCTATAACCAAGTTAACTTCATCAGTAGGATTACTAAACTGAAAATAAGTACCAGTCAAGTTGAATTTATGTCAATCCAATTAATTGTTATAATTAACATAATATGTAACATGGGTCTAATCCTAATTTGTAAACGTTCAATTTGTCGGATTCAACTCAAATAGTTTTGAATTTGATGCACCCTTATCACTATTATGCAAGGGCCTGCTTGAATCGTTCTTGTATATAAGTAGCAATACTTTCATAATTATCTAATTTTCTATAATAATCAACAGGTGATTTGGAATTTTGATTAATAATTTTATGGTGTGTTTCTAGTGAAAGATCTGCAATACTTGAATTATTTTCTCGTGAATACCTATTGATCATGGGCTAAATGGTCACAAAATCGTATATTCGTAGATCGCTTGGTTTGACCATAATTAATAGTATCACAATACCAACAACAAATTTCGTAAATCTGATTTATTAAAAGTTGAAATTTTGTCTATCAGGTTACCACAAGAGTTAGGACAAGGCGCTCGGAATACATACAAAATTCGCCTGTATTCTCATCTAATTGTTCCACAAATCTTGTTCTGGAATTTTAGATTTTTTGATAGATACGTTTCCTTACAAAAAACACAGTTTCAATTTCAAATTGACATATTATATGCCGAAAACTCTCGTGAAGCACATAAAAAATATGCTCCCATTTGTAAGTTGGTAACTATGTACTTTTGGTAAACTCTGTAACTACTGCAAAATGGAAAACTGTCATAGCAAGCCCTACGTTGATCACTCGGTATCTAGAAACTACTTTTGCCTTGAGCACGTACTTCCTACCTTCATCAATATTGAAATTCAGAATATTTCCCCTCAAAATCCTGCAGAAAACTTGAACGAACTAGAAATGACGAAGGCATCACCTTATATGGTATACCAAACCCGGCGTTAAAACGTAAGAAGAATGTAGAAAGTTCTTTGAACCAAAAAGATACAGTATTGGTAATTTTTTTCAAATTAAAATATGTCTCTCTGACCCGTCCCTGTGATATTACCGGTAATTTCCAGAGCAATTCGAGCTGCTTGTCGAGCTCCCTAAATTATAGCGTCATAATCCTAGATAATCTCAAAGAGGATTGTTTCTGATGAAGAAAAACTAATTTCTCATTCTGTTTGAAGCTTCTTTCGATATTATATCTGGGGACAATGGGAAAAAAGGTATTACAAGAGCGTCATATCGATTTCTTTGCTAATCCTTTATTTTTACTCTCTAGGCTCAACCTAATCTCCAAGCTAAGTAGATTTTATGGTGTGTTCACTAAGAAGACTGATAAACTTGCCGAAAGTATTTCAGGATACGATGAATTACTTAGATATATCAAACTCCCGGTAGGAGGATTATCATGATTGTATTTAAATATTAAGTGGAAACTTTTGGCTGTTTTGCCATTTTCAGTTGACTGAAACCGGATTAATTTCTACAAACCTTTGTAATTATTTATGAGTCGTTCGAGGATTGAGATGTTTTTCTCAATTTGGATTTCCAATCAATCAGAGAAATTCACCATGACCGTTAAGAGTCAATATATCTTCGCATTTTTCCTGAATACCAGGTTGAGTGGATAATGGGATTATTAGGATTAAGATGAACTTTTTGGAAAGCTTCTCTTCTAAAAACTGTGGTTGTAGAACCTAGTTATTTTTTAACAAAAATACACCTTCCATAAGGGTTCATGTAGAAATGCGGATTGTTTATAATCCGTTTATCAGTATTGGCTTATGATCTTCGTCAAGATGGCATTGTTCTCATGTATGACAGCCGGAGGTATGTTTTCAATAGAAGACTTCGGATGAGGATTCAGTTATGCCACCTCACAACTTTTGGCTTCAAAACTACTGACAAGTATTTTGATAATTTTTCTTCATGCCGAGGTTCCGGGCAGCCTCAGGAACCCCGTACTAGTTTTTAAAAAGTTCATAATAGTAAAAATATTAAGATTTTCCATGAAATACAGGACACTAGGGATTTCGATTTTTAGAGTTTTTTTGGATAAAAATGGCGCTAATATTTTTCCGAATTCAAAGAAAATCGCTCATTTCACATTTTATAGTTAATAAATAATGAATCAATCTAAAAATATTCTGAGCTTGGCAAATTTCACGGATACACAAACTTTTATTACCTTTTTGACAAAATCTCTCAGCATTTCATTTAATAACAATAACAATAACAATAACAATAACATAACCTAACTTCTAGAGGTGTTTGTGGTGGTTAAAGTTGGTTCGTTAATGATTAGTTATGAATAATTGAAGTTTGTTGTTAAGGGAAACAATCTCAACTTTTCCAAAGAATTAAGAATTCCATGTTAAATTCAGACGCCCACTAGAATTGATACATAGCGATGTATGTATGGCATCATTACACCTGAAGCTTGAGATGGAAAGAAATACTTCGTTACTTCCATCGATGATCATACCCTTTTTCTATGGTGTACCTACTCCAAAGTAAAGATGAAGTTTACAAGTATTTCAAATAGTATCAAGCAATGGCCACTGCCCATTTTGGAGCTACAATTTCGAAATTGAGAAGTGATAACGGTGAAGAGTGTAAATCTTCAGAATTCCATGATTTTTGCAAGCAAAAAGGTATAGAGACGATACAAAACTGTTCACTATAAATACCCCGCAGCAAAACAGAGGTAGTGAACAAGCTAATTATCACTGTATATCACAAATTGAATTCCTTACAGAGTACAATTTCTTCGTCATCAATCGAAGCTGAATATATTTCCCTTAGTACTACTATTTGAGAAGGAATATGAATTCAAAATATTTTAACCGATTTGATTATAAGGTTTCCGAAACCAACGACTAATTGAAGAAAATCAAGGATCTACATAGCGATCTCAAAATGTCCTCAAGATCACAAACATATCAAACATTTCGATTCGATGTATCATTTCATTGAAGATAAAATTGAAGATGGAAGATATTATTACCGAGGCCCTAGAGAAATCAAAAATCAAATACTTCAGGAAATATTCTATTGAAGGGAGGTATTGAAATGAATAATTTAAATGTTATGTAAAACAAAAAATTATTGTCATAAGAAAATCTTTGTACCGTCAATAGTAAATCTATAAAAGGAAAGGTTGTTTCTATTCTTAACCCATTCACCAAATAGTATTTCTCGTCATCAGTATTTCGAAAGTGTTTTCCTTGCCTCTTATTGTGTTAATATACATATTATTGTACAAATATTCTAGTGTTTTATGGACATATAAACAAAATATTCATAAACAACACGTAGAGAATATTTCTACATGAAATTTTATTTTGGAACAAAAGAAACAACCCTACACTATAATAATATTAATAATAATATAACGTCTTTATCATTTTCGAAGATTGTTTCACTAACATTTGAAAAATTTACCAGAAAAGAAAATAATAGGCGGAGTTCAAAGTTAATGGTGTAACACCACAAAGCTTGTTCTTCCACTCAACCCTATGAAAGCTGTGTAGGTATCGATTTTTTAAATCTTTTTGAAATTCAAGTTATTCTCCTGTTTGAAGTTCGATGCATTAAAAGTACTTGAAATGTATGAAATGGCAACAAGTATATAAATATTATTATATTTGAGACTCAGTCAATGAAATTTGGTATGTTGTTCTAAAGTTCCGGATTTTGAGTATCTTCATTTGTTGTGGTAGTTGATTGTAAAGATGGAAAATTCGGTAACTGAATGATCGTCTGAATAATTCTATTTGAATGGAGGTATTTTTAATGTCTTACATTCAAATTATGAATATCTGTTTGGAACCTAAAATTTCTATGCAGATATGAAGGTTTCTTGGTAACAATAATTTTGTGAAAAAAGTCTCCTGTTATTCATATTCAGCCATCCAATTTCTTTGAGTTTATGTGATATTCGTTGCCGCCGTCTCACACCAAATATTAATCGCAGGCAGCAATTTTGCACTTTTTGAATTTTATTTTTGTATTGCATTGCAGATTAGGTCCATAAAGAATATCTGCATAATTGAATATTGATAGTATTAGTGATTAACATAATATTATCTTAACAGATGAAGGAAGAATTTGCCTGTTTCCATAAATCATTTTGAGCGTTGCGTAAGCACGTTGAAAAAGTAGATTGACATGTTTTGCGAATCGCAATTCGGTATCAAATATATCACCAAGATTTTTCGTCTCTTTTGATAAGGATGCTCTATAGCAGGCTAATCATTTTCTGTAAAATTTTTTCTTACGAATCACCTTGGTTTGGGGAGATAACACTTCAAATGCAGAGCTTGTGCGAGCAAGGAAGATCTGGGAGCTACAGCTCACGTTCAAGTGGATTCCGAACCACGTAAGCTCAGTGACAGGCGGTGGAGATCGAACCCGGGTGGCCTGGGTGAAAGGCAAACGCTCTAGCACCACGACCACTTCTCCTCTAGTTTTGAATTTAGCGCCATTTTTCAACAAAAACCCCTAAAACTGAAGTCCCTAGTGTTTTGTATTTTATCGAACATCTTAATATTTCTACCGTTACAATTTCAATCCTAGTACGAGATTCCTGAGGCTGCCCCGAACCTCGACATGAAGAAAAGTTATCGAAAAACGTGTCAGTAGTTTTAAAATCAAAAGTTGTGTGGTGGCAAGACTGAATCCTTATCTGAAGTCCTCTATTGAGTAAGTTAGCACGCACTGATGAGATTCACAATAATTATAAAACCCACATAGGTTCAGCTATGAGATTAATAGGGCACAGCAATGTGGTAATTGTAGATGAATTAGCTTTGCCAGTTCTTTTCATTATGAAAAAAATATCATAAATTATACTCACTCAACAAAATTTTTAGGACTCAATATCGATGAAAAGTTAACATGGAATAAGCATATTGAAAAAGTTCTGAAGAAAACATCACCTCTTATAGGTATTCTTTATAGAATAAGAAATTATATACCACTCAAATTTTTGAAAAATATCTATTACAGTTTAATTTAATTTGCAGTATCTCATTTCTGTATGGGAAACAGCAAATAGTTCCATTTCAAAACAATTAAAATCGTTAAAAAATAAAAATCAATTAAATGTATATATAAATTACCATATCTGGAACCAACAATAAATTTATATAAATCCAATAGGTTTTTGAATCTAAATTCTTTTTATTAACTAAAAATATGTTGTTTCATCCATTCTGTCAAAAATAAAATAAAAAAATCATACAATATACCTTTTATTGAAATGGACAAAATTCATAATCATGCCACCAGACAAATAAATATTTAATCAATCAATAATGTTGAATCCGCAATTGGAAAGAAATTTATTTATCATAATGGAATAATTAGGTACAATTCAAATCCTAATTAATTGAAAAAGGTTAAATCGTTAACGAAATTCAAAGTCGAATTGAAATATACACTTTACTCAACTGAATAGGAATTTATGAAATCAATATATAGTATGTATTGTGTATATGTATGTTAAATCAGTCTTCTTTGGTTTGAGTTTTTTAAAAACAGACTTTATTCACATTTATTGCAATATGGAAATATTGAATTTTACAAGTGAAATTATAATGGTTTAAAAACTCGTACTGATTCAAATCTACTAACTACTTGGTTTGAAGACTGGAAAGACTTGAACGACTTGAATCCGGTCTTCTCGACTTTTATAGGTTCGGGAATGCTGACTGGATACTGCGTAGTTTCTATTGTTCCATGAAGACCTTCAAATGTGCTGAGGAATATCCTCTATCTTCTGCGTAGTAGATGATGCAATGTTTATAGTGTATGACGCAATTCCGGGACAAAGGGCTCATTCAGGAATCGGATATAACAACTCCCCCCTTGAAAAGAAAGTTGATGCGGTGCTGCAACTTTCACATCAAGCTAATGATTTATTGGAGTTCAATTCTATATTTTCTTCTTCTTTTTCATCTAAGTGGATACTTGGTCTTCTTTTTGAAGGTAACAATCTTCGAAGGGATGCAAAACTTCTTCCTGTTCTTGGAGGTGGTGGAGGTGGATTATTTCTTGATGTCATAATTCCAATTTTCACTGAACGTCTATTTTTGCATTTACAAAATATGTAAAGTAAAATTACAAAGACAATTATTACAATTGTGAGAATCGTAAACCATGAAACATGTTTCCTCACAAAGGGTTCATTAATAATTTGATCAAGTTGGTCAGAATATTGATTTAATTTATGTTGAGCAATGTTTAAGTTATCAACATTTAATTTGCTCAATTTCAAAGGCTTTAATTTTGGAAGATTTTCTTTATTTGGTACATCATTGCAACATTGATATGGAATCAAAATTGGATAACTTTTATAAGTAATATTCCTTTCTTGAGTAACAAAGTATTTTGCATATACTCTTGTATTTCCAATAAATGAATTACAATTAGGTTCCAGTTTCAAAATTGAATTCGTTTTAATTATTTTTGTGACAATATCTTGTTTTTGACAATTAATTGTAACAGCCAAAGGATCTGATACAGTTATTAACCAAGTATTCTGTTGAATTTCAAAAATATTATAATCTTTTGCAAAAAGTAAGGAAGTTGAACACATTCTAGGAAGTTCTAGTAATGGTCTCAAAATTTGAGCTTCACAAATTGCATTGCTATCAATTGGATAAGAAATAACATTTTCACATATATGAAAATTATAAAAAAGTAACTTACACTGATCTAAATTTTGAAAAGCAGTGTACATCATAGAATCATCATCTTTTGCAATATAATTTTTATTTGTTGGTAAAATATGATGTAACCCTGTTCTGTTATCTAGGATAGGAATGGGGTACAATCGGTAAACAGTATAGATTTCAGGTTCGACTAAGGGAATTTTCATTACAAAAATTATCCTTGAATCTGCTTGAAAAGCTTGTAATTCAATAATATCTAAGTATTTAGATACTGATGACAGTTTCGCGGGTAAAGGTAAATAATTCTTTTGAATTGTTTGTGTTATTTCTTGAAGAGATGATACTAAGTCATTGGGTTTAATTATTGAAGTATGGATAATATGTAGTCTAGCAAACGTAATTGCATTGAGAATGTCATTCAAATAATTTTCCAAAAATGTATAACTTTCCAATAGTTGTTCACAGATTTCGATGGTTTTCAACTTTGCATCAACCATTGCTAAATGGTCTGAAAGATCATAAATTGAAGTTTCAATTTGTTTTATATCTTCATTAAATGTTTCTTCATCTACTTGCAATTGTTGAATGGTACTATTAAATTCTTTTATTACAGAAGTTGTAACTGAAATTTGGTTTTTGAGTAAATTTTCAATTTGGTGTTCATCCCTGTATATTTTGTTAATACAATTGTTAAAGTATTCACCGTCACTGGCATCTAAATTTCCGGTAAGGGCTTTCCAAATTGATCCAGCGCCATTTATTAAACCTCTTTTATATCTTTTGTTATAATCATTCGAATCAACTTGAGATTCGTAATACTTTTCCTCTACTTGATGAGCAATTTTATTCAACAGACTAATATGCGTACTGATTTCTCCATAAAAATATTTCATTCTCGGATTGTTGGTTTCTATAAGTTCAATCAAGTCATTTAATATTCTTGCATTATGATCAATAGCTTCTTTTACTTGTGCCATATCTTTTACTACTAATAAAGTCCATTTTTCATTTGAAATTTTAATATCACCTTGTTCATGGTAATATACTCCTACTGAGTTATTAATAGGTGTTAACTTATACTGAGCGTTAACAATGTGGATGACTACTAACAGGAGAAGAATCATTCTTGATCTGAATTTTCTTTTTCTAGATTTTCCTGATCTGAAACAAAACATGGTTTCAATCTATCAAAATTTACTTTTGAATTTTGATTTGTTTCAGGATTCTTAAGCATGGCTGAATTTTGAAACACTTCGATAATTTCGAAAGGTCCATTAAATTTATTTTCTAATTTATTCTTTATTTGAGATTCTTTAACAAAGACTTTATCTCCAATTTTAAAAGATCGAGTTTCGTGATGGATATTTTCGTCAAATCGTTTTTTCGCATTTTGTTTTCTCCTTTCAGTATTTTCACGAGCTACTTTATAATAATATTCCATTCTATTATTAAGATCTCTTATATATTTGGTTAAAAGATCTTTTTGATTATATGTAGTTTCAGGGGGTCTACCTGAAGTGTGTCCAAATATCAACTCATAAGGACTGAATCCATGAGTTTTATTTTTACTGTTGTTATAAGCAATAACAGCAAGGGGTAAGATTGACAGGGGATGTTCATTAGGATTTTCTATCTTATGAACTCGTAACATTTCGACAAGGGTGGCATGAAATCTCTCTAGTGAACCATTTGATTGTGGATGGTCTACACTAGAAATTGTAATCTTTATGTCGTATAGTGTACAAAGGTCTTTTACAATGTGATTATTAAACTCTTTACCTGAATCTACGTGGATTATAAGTGGAGTTCCATAATGTTGGAAAAATACAAGTAAAGTACTAGCGACTGATTTTGCGGTTTTGTCAGGTATTGGATATGCTTGGGTGAATTTAGTTAATTCGCATCTCAGTGTGAGAATATAATTTTGTACTGGAATTTCTAAAATATCAACATTTACTCTTTCAAAAGCTGTTTTGGGAGTTTCTGTTATAACAAGAGGATTCTGTAAATTTTGTCGACATATTTTCGCTTTTTGACAAATTTCACAAGCTTTTATGAAATTTTCAACATCTTTTGTGATGCCTGTCCAATTATATTTTTCTCTTATTCTTCTCAAAGTTTCATTTATTCCACGATGCAAATTCTTTTTACCATTGTGGTATTGATCTAATATTATTGGTATTTCATTTTCGTTGGGGGTTCGAACTACGTCTTGACATATTTCGAATTTAATATTCTCTTTATCTGCTAGGATATATGAAAGCATTTCTTGAATAGGTAGATCGACATTATTTTCGACATAATACGTTTTTGAGGGTTGAAATGTGTCTTGGCATCGATATAAGGAACTGAACATGTATTCAATTGCATCTTCAGGTTCAAAAGGTACTAATATCAAATAATATTTCCGATCTTTTACAGTTCTACTGGAAACAATATTTATTTTATTTGGATAAAAATCTATATCTTCTTCAAATATATCGTCAAGTATTTTATCATGTAATGGTGTTAATTTTTGGTGTTGTGGAAAAATAACAATGTCTTTATGACTTTTTTCTAGTAATTGATCATTGATGAATTTAAATTTTGAATAATCAATTAATGATTTGATTTTAAAAAGTCTAGAAAAGTTTGTTAATTCTTCTAATACGGTTTCTTGAGCTACTTCAGTCTCTGTATCTGAAATATCATGTTCTTCAAGATTATCATTTGCCATTAAAATATTTGATAAGACTTTGCTACAATCATCAAAATGATTCATTCTGATTCTAGATAAAGCGTCTGCGTTCTTATGAATTTTTCCGGGTCGATAAATAACTTCGAATTGGTATTCCTCTAATTTCAAACGCCATCTGGCTAATCTACTGCCAGGGTCTTTTATTGAAAATAACCATGTTAGTGGTCGATGGTCTACTATAAATTTAAATTTTCTACCATAAAGATAGGGTCTAAAATGTTTAACTGACCATACCATGGATAAAAGTTCTCGTTCAATAGTTGAATATTTTGTTTCAGCGGGACATAATGTTCTAGATGCATAGGCAATAGGTAAGTCTTTTCCTATTGGTCCTTGGGATAATACGGATCCAATTGCAAATGAGCTTGCATCGGTTGTCAAGATAAAAGGTTCATCAAAATTTGGATAAATCAAAATAGGGGTTGAAGTCAAGGCTTTTTTCAATTCTTGGAAGGATTTTTTGCATTCTTCATCAAAATGGAAGGATACATCTTTCTGTAATAATCTTGTCATGGGTTTAGAAATTTTTGAAAAATTTGGAATAAATTTTCTATAATAGCCTGCAAGTCCTAGAAATTGTTTAATTTCTTTTGGGTTGGCTGGTTCTGGGAAATTAATTATACAATCAACTTTTGCTGGGTTTGGTTTCACTCCATCTTTAGTAATAACATGTCCTAGATAGGCGACTTCTTGTCTCAAAAATTCACATTTGTCCGGTTGTATTTTCAAATTTGCATTTCTTAATCGTTTGAAAACTAGTTTTAAGTCAGATATGTGTTCGTCTATAGTCGGGGAATAAATAATTATATCATCCATATATACCAAACATCTCTCGTTTCTAAGTCCGGTTAGAATATGATCTAAAATTCTTTGGAGAGTACTAGGAGAGTTTTTCATTCCGAAAGGCATTCTGAGAAATTCGTATAAACCATTTTCAACAGAAAAAGCGGTTTTTTCTATGTCGTTAGGATGCATTTCAATTTGATGAAAACCTGAGGCTAGATCAAGGGTGGTAAAATATTGACATTTTCCGAGTTGGTCTAATAAATCTGATATATTGGGCAAAGGATATTTATCATCAATAGTTAGTTCATTTAATTTTCGATAGTCAATTACTACACGCCATTTTTGTTTTCCTGATGCGTCAAGTTTTTTCGGTACGACCCAAACTGGGGCTGACCATGGTGAAATTGAGGGTCTAATTATATTTTGTTCTAATAATTTTGAAATTTGTGACTTCACTTCTTCTTTATGTACGTGTGGATATCTATAAGATTTTGTTGAAACGGGTTGTGCACCATCTTTCAGTTTCACTGTATGTTTAATTTCACTTGTGAAAGTTAAAGGATCGCCTTCTAAATAAAATATGTCTGTGAATTCTAAACATAAGGTCTCAATTAGTTCTTTCTCTTCTTCATTAAGATGTTTTAGACGAAGTAAATTCTTTATTTTCTCTGGACGACTTGTTTCTATGTTTTCTGTTTCAATGTCATTTTCATTTCCATAATATTCTTCAAATTGTAAGTCATTAAAATCAATAGATTTTTCAATTGCATTTACATTTACAACGGTTACTAAAAATTCTCCTTTTTCGTTAATTTTGACTAGGGCATTTGGAAGTTTAACTTTCTCTTTTTCAGTAGCTAACAGTATAGCTTCTGTATTTCTTAATTTGGATTTTAATTTAAAAACTTTTTCAACTCTTGGTTCGATTGTTATTTTGTTTTCGAGATTTTGTGTACTGAACTTTTCCTGTAAGTTTCCTTGAATTTTTTGTTCATTATTTATTTTAACTGATGTTCCAGCAAGTGTTTTCCGGGCTGAATATAAAGGGAAGGTTTTATAATTCAAAATTAAAACTTGATTACCAATATCTACTACTCCATCAAATCTTTTCAAAAAATCGGTACCTAAAATTCCGTCAAATTCGATATCTAAATCGTGTACATAAACTTTATGCCAAACTGGTTTTTCTTTTGTGCCAAATGGTATTAAAACTGACTCTTTTACCATTACTTTTCCATCTGTAACTCCTGTAACTGGTATATTTTCTGAAAATCTTTTTGTATAATTTTCAGCTGTTTTCCTTTTAAAAATCGAGATACCTGCACCTGTGTCAATTAATATTTTAAAATTAGCTGGACTGATTAAATAGTACAAATCGCTACAATTGGATGTTATAGAAATTGCTGATCTGTCTTGAGGTCGTTCATAGTGGGTATTGTTTTCTCTGGCTTGAATTCGCGAGTTTTGATAAGCGCTGCGAGATTCGCTTTCATTTCGATTGCAGGAGGAATCTGTTGAGTTGGACATTGTTGTTCTATAATTAGATTGTCTGCATATAGGGTTTGTCGAGATTGGGGATTGGTATTGATTAATTGTGTCGTACATGGATTGGTAGTTGTACTGATAGGTGGGTTGTCTAGTGACAGAAAATTGTGAAAATCCGTTTGAAGTTGTTCTACTTCATAGTCAAAATTTTCATTTGGTATTTGTTCATATTGCTGTTGTTCAAAATCTTGTTGTTCCGGGAAATAATCTTCCTCATCATAGAATGACTCGTTTCCTTGGTCTGAATATTCATAAATATTTTCGTTTTGATACTCAAAATCTGTATTTGAGCATAATGAATCGTACTCATGATCTAATAAATGGGTTTTATTCGCATTTAAATTCCATTGAGGGTTATTCTTTATTACTGTGGGTCTATTTGTTTGAAAATATTGTCCGCGTTGTTGCATTTGAGGATTTGCTTGTCTTTGAAAGTTTTGATTTCGGAAATTTCGATTTGGATTTTGATTTTGGAACATATTTGGTCTCATTTGAGGTTGATTCATTTGGGGTTGACTCGTTTGAGGTTGATACATTTGGGGTTGATTCATTTGGGGTTGGAAATAATTCCTTTGGAAATTATTTGGTCGATTTATTTGTGGTCTTGTATTATGATTTGTTCTTGAACTTTGAGGTTGTGATGAACGATTGATTGATTTTTGATTTTCAAAGTATGAGAGCTGTATCTCACGCTTTATTCTAACTGAAGCTTCTAGCATACTGTTTGGATTGCTAGCTCGAATAATTTGACCGATTTTGGGTTCGAGGCCTGTTAATAAGGTATTTAAAACCATATTTTCAATTAGTTGAGACTGTGCGTTTTTCTGTGCGTTTGTTAACATAGATCTTTGTATACACGAATACATTTTCGCGCTATGACTTTGAAGTCTTGAGAAAAACGTCAGTGCATTTTCTCCATTTGCTTGCCTTATTCTTTGTAAATCCTGTATCAAAGATGTTAAGTCACGGGAATCACCAAAGTGAGAATTTAATAAAATTTTGATCTCTTGATAATTTTCTGGATTTCTGGAATTTATCAATTGAGCAGCTTTTCCTCTGAGTTTGTTTCTAATGTGAATAGTTAAAAGCAATTTTTGTTGGTCTACTGCCATAGCTTGCGCATGGTCACAGGCGTTAAGAAAATTTCCAAGCGAAATTGAATCACCATCGTATTCTGGAATTATCGAGAATATTTCGGAAAGTTTATACGGTTCTAATGGTACTTCGCGTTCATTATGTAAACTTTCATTTGAACTATGATGTGACATTTTGGGTAAATTTTGGGATAACAAGGTTAAATCAAATTTAGAAAAATATCAAAATACAACAAAATGATAAATGATTCGATGTGGTACTTACAATGAGTTTCCTACGTCTAATGCTGGTTGGTTGAGCTTCCTAAGCTCTGGGTGGCTTGCTTCTTCTTTCTTCTTGTTTCTTTCTTCTTTTTCTTGTTGTCTCCGGGGTTGTGGAAAGATGAAGTCCTACTTCATAAAGCTCTAGCTCCAACAGGATGAGCAGCGTTCGACGACTTACGCGGGTTCCAAGAGGTGATTTCTTCACGACGAGGTGAGCAACGTTCGACGACTTATGCGGGTTTCTTGTTGTTGAAGAGACCGTCTTGTCCACTGGGTTCTGCTTTGCGGTTCTTGGACTCGTTGGAAGTCTGGAGACTACCGCTGTTTCTTCGTTGGATCACAGCGTTTTCGAGATCCGCACGACTGCGCCAATTTGTTAAATCAGTCTTCTTTGGTTTGAGTTTTTTAAAAACAGACTTTATTCACATTTATTGCAATATGGAAATATTGAATTTTACAAGTGAAATTATAATGGTTTAAAAACTCGTACTGATTCAAATCTACTAACTACTTGGTTTGAAGACTGGAAAGACTTGAACGACTTGAATCCGGTCTTCTCGACTTTTATAGGTTCGGGAATGCTGACTGGATACTGCGTAGTTTCTATTGTTCCACGAAGACCTTCAAATGTGCTGAGGAATATCCTCTATCTTCTGCGTAGTAGATGATGCAATGTTTATAGTGTATGACGCAATTCCGGGACAAAGGGCTCATTCAGGAATCGGATATAACATGTATATAGACTCAAAATAATTAAATGTGTTCATTTGATTACATCTCAGATTAACACCTTCACCTCCACCATATAACTATAACTATATGATTACAATCTATCATAGTTCCCTAAATTTAGTTACTACTTAAATTGTGTAATTTTCATTATACATGTCTATCATTCATGTCTATCTGTATGTATTACTAGATCATAATTCCTGATTATAAATGGGGTTGTAGTCATTTTCTGTTGGATAGTTATTCGTAACAAAATAGTGTGAATACCTCGTCATCAATTTATTATTTCCAATTCTTACTCATATCCCAAACCTTTGGAAACCTAATTTTTATCCCAACATTTAAAAATAAAAGAATTTAGTATATGACATAATGCCTAGTCGTTTCAAAGTGGTAATTATCGAATACCAACATAGCTTCCTCACGAAGTGTGCAATCGAAACAAATTTAGTGATATACCCAGTAAATAATATTATAATAATATAATTACTATTATATTATCATCAGAACTCTTCTCTTCTGCATCTCCTTGTCATTGTCCGTAGAACTACGGAAAACTCGCTGACAAACTTGCCGCACCCCGAGAAACCGGAGGCATAAGGTCACCCACCTGTTAACATGAATAACCTCAAATTATATTCCTCGGAAAAAAAATTTAATCATCCTCAAGGGTGGCGGAGGAATGCAGCCATGCTATCGGAATGGAGTTCGGAATCAACTAATGTACCACGCTTCATCTCGGAAGAGAACGATGCGAAGAATACAGAGAAAATGTTCAGCTCGTAGAAGGAAGTAACCAACATCAGCTTGATGACGGAGATACGAAGATACCTAGGAGTGAAACCACAAGAAAAAGGGCGACCACAGTTAAAAACTCTATACGAGACAAGTATCAGCATAAACTCTGACAGATTTGATCATCAGAATTGTAGGGGATGAACAAATTAGCTGCAACCAATGTGCTTGCCGTTTCGATTCCACTCTACTCTTTTAGACTGGTGAAATGGACTCAAGAGGAGCTGCGACAACTCGGAGTAAAATCTTCATAGGAGCGTGCATTCTAAATCGTCTGTTTCACGGTTATACTTCCCCAGACAACGGAAAAGCCTTGGACTTTTGAGTTTGGAGTATCTACATCATGGAAAGGTACTGGATGGAGGTTGTAAAGTCATGGAGAGTTCAGGTTCCTTCACTGCTTGGAACCCGTTCAGCAAAAAGCTCATGTCAAAGCTGCGCATACATAAGTACCCCTCCAGCTACATAGGGATAGGCCAATGCAAGTCCTCCAAAAATTTTAACTTTGTTTTGATCAGGCGAAGTAAGTTGAACTCGTAGACCGAGGGATTCATAATAGCCTGCCAGGATGGTGTGTTCAACATCTTGGTCTAATACAGTCGCGTGATGGGTGTAGAGGTTTCAGACACTGTAAGTGTAGAGCATGTCGTGGGGCTTTTGAGACCATAATGCATTTGTTGTGAGCTTGTCAAGCTTATGCGGTCTCAGTCTATAGCCACAGCCATCACGGGTTTAGACAAAACACCGGTGTTGCGTTATGCTTCATGGGTATTGAGCCCGTTGTGGGGAATGAAAGTCCAAATCTTTTGTAATTACGCATTCTCCACCCTCAGCAAATATAAGGCGACAAGAATGTAGTCCCACTTGACTGTCAAAAAAGAACGATATTTGTCATAGCATGTTTAGCTCCTGGCGGAACAAGCATGGTTCCAAAAGAGGAGAAGAAACGAACTCAATATCAACACTTACTCTTTGAACTCCACAGGTTTTACACAATCCATTCTATTAAAATGGTGTTTCTGATCATACAGGTATTTGGCGGAATAATGGACACGATGATCTCGAATCTAAAATTCATTTCAGCTATCTTACTCGGAAGATTGCGGAAGGTCGTAATTCTTGGTTCACTCCGACAGCTCAGAGCGCATGATTCTCGGACCCCATGGAAGTGCGGAGTATTTTCTAGGGTTAATGACAAGCGCGCCTTCCGGATGTATCGGGGTCTGACTGGAATATTCACAGTGGAATAAAAAAATTATAATAATGATGATACTTCTTCATAAATACTCCTAGACTATTATTGAATTTAAACATAAATGTACATAAATTTGAATTCAATCCTAGGTTATCGCATACTGTTTTGAAAAGAATGAATGAAATTAAGGATGCAGAGATCATTCGAGCCTAGCAGATGATCTTTCTCAAACACTATGATTATATCATCAGTGAAATGTTAGACTTCCTCACTCGGATCCGCATAAAATTCGAATATCAAAAATGACTGAAATATGTATATTTTGAATTTTTCGTAGCAGACTAAATTTTGGTGGTGTACTTTAAAATTCTGGGTATCACATATATAGTCAGGTTAGAAAGAATTTCATAAGTGGAAAAAACACAGAACAATCTCTGACCTTGTTTCAGAGTATTATGAATTGACCTAATTCTGAGCTCTAAATCGAGATTATTCTTTCTCAGAAATGAAATCATCGACTCAAAGTTGTAGCTCATGAGTTGAATCCTTTCATCCGGATGAAGAAAATATCTCACATAAGGTGTTTATTAACAGCACGGCAAGAAAATGTTAGGGAAGATAGATAAATATGAAAACACAATAATATTGATTTACACTCAATACGATAAAACTGGACAATACTGCTAGAATTAAATTAGTCAACAAATACATGATGATTCATATAATATCCTGTCCAACAGAATATAGATTTCCATATACAGCGTAACATACAACTATCAAAAATTGTCCCTATTTGTTTACAGAATATGAAAGGAAAACTTCAATGGATTCCAAACCACCCCCACAATTCAGAAACTTATAATGGACTTAATTAAATCAACGAAAAAAAAATGGAAAATGGATCACATGATTGCTCTCCAAGAGGTCAGGTCATCACAGGACAACATTTCTACAATTCAAAGAGGTATCACAAGTAGAGGACTTCAGTTGATATTATTTGAGTGAAGAGGTCTAGGAACCAGAAGTTTCATGCAGATTTAGTAATTTCTTTTATATCCTAGAAGAATGTGGATAATCCGTAATAGCTGTATGACTTTGCTGATGAGATAAGAGTTGTTATCATTTAAATGAAATAAATCTAATAATATGATACTGATGAAAACCAATACTTTTTGAAAAAATTTGCAAATTCTAGCCGTTTTTTCAAAATGAATATATTATTGATATTTATGTTATGTATGAACTCGTCTTTCCTCAGATATAATATAATTTTAGTCTCATGGAAGGATTCATGAGCTACAACTTGAACGGGATTAGTTCCTTTCTAAAGAAGAATCGTCCTGAAATAGATCATGAATATCAAATCGATACAACCTTAAACAGGAAAATTCGTATTTTTGACACCCTTTAGCTCAAAAACTAGTCAATGAATCCATCTGAATTAGACATACTTACTCCAAACACATTCTCTCCCAACGTAATTCTTAAATCTTCAAACTAAATATTAGCTTCATTAAATTTTGTAACGATCTGGATATCTAAAACTTATTATCTTCACTTAAGTTTGAAAACATTGCAATTGTTTATTCATTTACTGTCTTTTATATATAACCCCACAAAATATTTTTAACGCTTTGTCAATAAGGATGCATTTTTTCAGACAATAAAGTATATTTTGATTGATTGATTGATTGTATTCTTACTATTATTATAACTGGGAAGTAGCAGATATTTCCATATGTGGGTTCACAAGAAAGATCCTTAGTTCAAGAAGAAAATCATGTACATCCTTTCAACTTCATTCAAAATAACTTGTTTTCGGTGTCAAATATGAATTTTTTCAAGAACACATCAGGAATGTTTCGTTTAA
Source organism: Chrysolina americana (assembly GCA_958502065.1). Lineage (NCBI taxonomy): Eukaryota > Metazoa > Arthropoda > Insecta > Coleoptera > Chrysomelidae > Chrysolina > Chrysolina americana. Next base: position 71,665,954 of record OY293411.1, read on the forward strand.
AATATCCAACATATTTTTTTAAATGTGACAATATATCTCCTTGCTTAACAACCACTCAGTGGAATTCAAATTTTGAAATTCAGCCAACAGAATCGGAATTACAGTGACAATTTTCCTCATATTATATAAACCAATCAAATGCCATAATTTTCTCATTTTGAACCAATAACAGGACTTTTTGAAAACACTTCCTCCAGCCCGTGGTATTTTCAAAACGGTGATTCGCTTCTAGCTTTGTATACATTTCCATAGTTACGACAATCACGGTAAATATAGAAACGTCAGTTTGACGGTTCAACTCTTCAACTGACATTGCGAGGCGAAAGTATTTTTCGAAAATTCTGCATTTGTCGGGATACTGATACTGATTATTTCACTTATGCTAAAAGAGCGTATTTTGATTGGTTGACATTTTTGTGTTGATAATTGAAAACATCATGTTTTCGATTTTGTAGTTCGGCTCTTGATTGGCTACTGTATATGTATATAGATCTACAACTGTCAGTCAGTTGGCAAGTTCCGGAATCGAAGAACAACAAATAAGTGAAGTCACTGGCCATAGTAGTTCAACTTATATTGATTTTATTCATGAAATAATGTTAACAAATACAAATCGTGTTATCGGCGATTATCGTAAACTCCTTTTTGTTTTCGAAACAAACTATGGTTGCCAAGCAACATAATTTGTTTCTCAAAATCGAAGGAATTTTCATTTCGATAATCACGGATACAGTTGTATTACCTACGAAAATATAGCTTGTCGCTGTATTTTCAGTAGTAATATCCCGACAAAATGCAGAATTTTCGAAAAATACTTTCGCCTTGCTGGCACGAAAACAGTTTGAGTGCCTGGCAAGGTGACAGTATTTTGGAAATTCTGCATTTTGAAGGGATGTTCGATCAGAAAATTTCACGATATTATATTATGGACTAAATGCGTATTGCAAGAATGGTTCATCTTATGTAATCAATGTCAGTTGAAGAGTGGAACCATCAAACTGACGTTTTTATATTTACCGTGATTGTCGTAACTATGGAAATGTATACAGAAGCTAGAAGCCAAACACCGTTTTGAAAATACCACGGGCTGGAGGAATTGTTTTCAAAAAGTCCTGTTCTCATTGGTTCAAAATGAGAAAATTATAGCATTTGATTGGTTTATATAATATGAGGAAAATTGTCCCGGTTACTAACTGTCAAGTGAAAATAATGATTTAAATTATGAAAGTCAAATTTATGTGCTTTAACTAGTTATCTTCATTTATCAATATGAGCGATCGTTGGGGGACAAATGCCCTTTGGTATCATAGATGAGGCAGTGGAAAAGAGTACTCCGTTGAATTCGTCTAGAAGTAAAGCATCAATACCCAAACAATTCAACAATTTTTGCACATTCTAAATTACTTCAAATTAAAACGGTGATACGATTTTTCTTAATTCGTGGTATAATTAAAAAACTATAATCTTTTGGAATATCAATTCATTGGTAATTCCAAAGCTTCGGGATTGCAATTCATGAATATTCCAAAAAATATTCTAAAATAATCATACCATTTATTATATCACTCCTGATAATACAATACGCGATGAATCCATTTCTAAGTCTCTGAGAAACTCACCTTCTTATTGTCCCTGAACTTCAGCCATCCGGAAATGACAGTCTGGTCGGGAGAGCCGGGAGTTTCCGTGAACAACGGATCGCCTTCCCCGTCGGAATCCGTAAGGTCGTCCCCGTGGTGGCTCCTGATGCTCCTCGCCGGGGAGCTACAGCAGGACTCGTTTAGTCTTCTCGTAAAGAGTGGTGAGTTATAGGCGCTTTCGGACATCGTTTGGCACTTTTTTTATTGAGTTTTGATGAATTATGGGTTCGAGGGCAGTAATTCGTTGTTTGGTAGGTTTTGTTCGCCGTGACCGTGTCACATTCCTGCAACAGAAAGATTGATTCGGTCATTAAGAGATATTGAAAAGGAATCTTGTTCTTGATTATGCCTAGCCACATTCTCTATTATATTTTTATCGACAGTATAGATGAACTCTATTGGTGTATATATATTGAGATCTTTTATTTCATGAAATATTTGATTGAAATTATTTGTTGGATATGTGAGTAATTCATTTCGCATCATCTCATCATTTTCTCTTGGAAAGGTGTATCTCATTCCTGTTCAGGAACATCATCAGTCTACTCAGAAATGCCGGTACAAATCGACAAATTGGCAAGATAGGTGATGGGTTTTATTACGACAAATAGAACCCTTTTCAATAGGAACATCAAACCCCCATGACCTCTTGTATTTCATTTTAGTAATTAACAAGTCGTAAAGTTCTTGTTCAATAAATGGACATAATGCGTGAACACCCCACCCCATCCTGAAAAGGTTTTTTTAGAAGTGGTTTAGTTTCAATAATATTTTCATGTATTTTATCGATGTTATTTAAAGGAACTGATGATCTAAAATAATCAATGAACTTCATGGCAATACTCCTGAGACCTGTGTTAATTTTCAAGTTGTTTGTGTTACTGTTTCTGCCCGAGAGTTCTGAGAGAACCCTCCAGGATGCTCTAACCACATTGTCTGATGAAGTGATTTGCTTCCGATAGGAACCTTTTTTTCTATTTTCAATTAATTTGCGGTGACATTTTTTGCATTAGTGTATGCACCTCAATTTCAGGAAAACTTCGGACAGATTTTTCAGTTGCTCACTACTTGCCTTGATATTTTTCGTAACCCATGATTTTTTCTGTTTACTACCACTACATAATTTCCTTATAGGGAAATATTCATTGAAATTGTAGTGCATAGAGTTCGTTCCACTTTTCGTTATAAAGACTAATTGTAGTATTCCACTATCACTAAATTGCCTTTTGTATGACACAGTTGCAGTGGTCATATCACTCAGATCCTGATTAAATTTATATGGTCAGAAATATTATTATCAAGTACAGTGCAGGTGCCCCCCTTGGAAAAATTTACGAAAATTTGATCAAGACAGGCAGGATTATAATTTTGTAGGCCACCCTTCTTCCGTCACAAAAGTTTTTAAAATTGAGACAAACTTGATCATAACAATTGAAATTCATGTCGCCAGATAATAAATAAAATATTTTTCTGAAATCGTTCAAGAATGCCCACTTTCTCGGAGCAACTTCAGGGCTCAAAATACGCTAATCTAGTAACGTTTCGGCACTAAACTGTACGGGAATATTTATTTGTTTAACTAGACAGCAAAGTAGTACGCTCGGCTATGAATTCAGCCTCGGCAGTCAATCTACTTTGCTGTCGAGTTGAACATATAATTTTTTCTCCGATTGTTTATAATGATATAGGAGGATATTGTATTTGCAAATTATTACAATTCCCATAATCTCTTTATTTTTCCTGTAGTGTTCAATTAAAATAAAATTTGATAGAAATCGTTGTTGGAATGGTTGGTTGCTATGGAAATGTCCATAATAATTATAGTTTGACAATTCATGAAATTTCTGACAGTTGTGCGAAAAAATATCGGTATATTTAAATTATTATATAATGGACAGTGATAGCGACCTGGAAGTACTTACTACTCCAGAAATAAGGGAGGTGGCAAAAAATATAGAGTTGAATTTGTTGCCGGAGAAGTCTCGGATGAAATATGAAGGAAATTATAAACGATTTATGGATTATTGCATGGAGAAAAATGCGAAGACTTTTTTGGAGAATGTACTACTTGCTTATTTCGCTGGATTATCTCAAACAATGAAGAGTTCTACCCTTTGGTCTGTATATTCAATGTTGAAGGCAACGATGAATGTTAAAAATGGCGTAGATATAGGAAGATACTTGAAGTTGCGGGCATATATAATCACTTTGCTGCGTAGGCAGCAAAGTAACCACTTTGCTGCCTAGGCAGAAAAAGTAATACTTTGCTGATTGATATGTGTCAGCAAAATTAATATTTGCTGCCAATCGGAGAAAATAGTTACTTGTATACTAAGGCCGCAAAATGCTTTTTGCATCGGCCGAGGCAAGATAATCTCGAGGTCGCGAAAACATTTCGCGGCCATAGTATACACAATATTTTTCGTGCAACCGTGAAAATTACATAATTTCAATAAACATTATGTCGTTTTAAAAAGACAGCGTTTTAACGCGAATAGAGAAAATTACACCTCAATATCACAATGTTTCTATGGAAATGAATTATTTAGCAATACAAACCAATTTGACATTTCTCGAGAAGTCGTGAAGATGTCCGATAGTGATAGTGATATTTCAGTTACTTGCACTCCTCCTGAGCTGAGAGATCTCATATACTCAGCACTTTCGGATTTGATACCTGAAAAATCTAAACGGAAATATGAAAAATGTTACAGCAACTTCAAAGATTGGTGTGTCAACCAAAATGTCAAGATGGTGTAAGAGAACATATTATTAGGAGATTTGATGCAGCGATCAAAAGTTGTGAAGAGATCAACTTTATGTAGCATTTATTCCATGTTAAAGACTATGCTCTTACGTCCGAGATGGAATTGACGTAAAGAAGTTTTTAAAATTGGTACCATTCCTCGAGAAAAAGTCAGTTGGTTATCGAGCAAAGAAATCAAAAGTTTTTACAAATCATGCAAATAATCTACTATGGAAGGTATATAAATATGGAAAAAAGTGAAGTATGATGTTTTATTCATAATAATTATCATTATAGGTAGTTTTGATAATGGGAATATCAGGAGAATTGCGACGAGATGAATTAGTGAGAATGACCATCGAAGATATTCAGGAAGAAAAAACTGTATTGATAGTAACTGTTCCTGATACTAAAACTGATTAAAAGCGTGTTTTTACCATAACTAATCGAGATTATATGAGAATATACTACTATAAATATGTGTAACTCTTCGACCAAAACATACTGCTATTCGTCGTCTATTTCTTAGATATAAAAATGGAAAGTGCTCGGCACAGGTTGTTGGAGTGCATACGATTGGAAAAATACCTAGTATGATAGCAAAGTATCTCGGCTTACCAAATAGTGAGGCATACACAGGCCACAGTTTCAGAAGAAGTTCTGCCACCTTGCTTGCCAATACAGGTTCTGATATATCAGTTCTGAAACACCACGGTGGATGGAAGTCCACTACTGTAGCGAAAGGATATGTCGAGGATTCCATCCATAATGAGAACAAAATTTCCGATGCAATTTCTGGCACTGTACCATCTCGTTCAAATGTAGTCAATCGCGAAATGTTAATGTCCAGAGAAAATAATACGTTTTTGTCTAATGTAAATAATGATTATTCAGGAATAATAGATTTAGTTGCTTCATCTTCAGGGATGAATATCATTAATAATATAAACATGAATATCAGTAATAATATAAACAGTACAATCAATGTTCATATATATCAAAAATAAAGTATGTTTCTGTTGTGAATTTGAAAATATTTGTTGGTGCAAAATACATTGTTATTGTCATATTTCAGAAATGTCAAATGCTGTAGTGGCGTTCAGTTTGCCGGCAGTCACTATGGAAACGGCCGTAGAAATTTTTGCCGGCCGTCTCTCTGGGTAACGGCCGCAAAATATCATTTTGCGGCCTCTGTTGCGGCTGCAAAATGCTTGTTTTGCGTCCGGTTGCACGAAAAGTACTTTCCCGTTTCGTAAACGATCCAGGAAAATTTTTGACGGCTTGTCTACATTTTAGACAGTAAATGAAGGCACGCAAACAATAAGTATAATTCCTTAATTTATGATAATGCTGATTGCAATTTCAGAACAAATAGTATGTGTACTTTGTAGTAAAAGCACATTCCCAGACTTCAATGCTTGTTGGCCTCGGCTTATCGCCTCGGCCAACAATTTATATTGTTGTCCGGGAATGTATTGCTTTTACTACTAGATACACAATATACTATTCTTTGGGGCGTAAACAATTCACAGAGGACTTCATGTAATTTTCGCAAGAAGAAACAAATGTCATGTTTACTGTTCATGCAGGGGAGAACGATAACAGTAATTAAGAATGATCGTTTCACGATTTGTTTGTTGGAATTGACAGATATGCCACATATTTCGAACTTTTTTTCTACACAGTGATCATCTTAATATATTTTCATAAAATCAATATAATTATTACCACTATGGATACTGACTCATAAAATTACTAATATCCGCGTAAATTTCATTAATTTTAGAAAAACTCAAACACTCTTAGGGCTTCGCGAGACCGAGACCAAAACCAAGACTGATCAGTCTCGGTCTTGGTCTCGAAAAATAAATGTAGTCTTGGTCTTGGTATTGGTCTTGACTGGCTCAGTCTTGATCTTGGTCTTGATAGTCTTGGTCTTGGATCAAAATTTGTCAGAAATACGAAATACTCAATTCAATTGTCCAACAGTTTATATGAATATAATAGGTATTTTGTATTTCTCAGTCTTCAATAATTATCAGTTTGTACGGGTAAAGTAGGCGAAATAAATTTCTCATCTCACCATCATAATACAATTTTTAAGAAATTTTATATAAAGGATTGAATAGGACCCATACAGCACACAGGTCGACGCCCGACACAAAATGGTTGGAATGTTAATTAGGTTATAATTGACCATTTTACAATGGATTATTGTGTGACGACCAGTAAGATGCGGCAGAGTGGTGTAATCGGAATCCCGAAAAAAGGACTAGGCACACATATAAGGGGGATTCTGGGTATCGATAGAATTTGCTGAAATTTCAGTAAGTTACACCAAATGTATATTAGATTAACAATTGCATGCTTCGCGACCGCGATAGCAATTGCATTAGAAGATATACAGAGTGAAAAAGAAGATATAAGGGGGTTTCTAGGTACCTTTAGAAGTTGCTGAAATTTTAGTATGTTACACCGAAAGTATATTCGATTAATAACTGCATGCTACGCGATCACGATAACATTTGCATTTGTTGATATACAGTGTAATAGGAAATAGAAGGAAGTTTCTGGGTATCGAAAGAATCTGCTGAAATCTTAGTATGTTATACCTGAGGTAAATGAGAGTAATAAATGCATTTTATACGAGCACTATAGCAATTAGTTGATAAATAGAGTGTAATAGAAAATATTAGAAGATTTCAAGGTATCGATAGAATTTACTGATTTTAGTATGTTACACCTGACGTATAGATTCACTTTTGCCTACTACGCGAGCATGATGGCAACTGCATTCGTTGATATACAGGGTTTAACTATTTTTATATTATATTATTCAGATTTATATTAATTCGAACGGCCATTGTCACATTTGAATTTTTGTTCTTGTATAAACTGCTTTGGCACTAAGGCAACTTTGGTGAACGATCATAACTGGAGAACAAAGTCATTTGGTACACAACCTATGCAACAATGTGAAAAAGTACTCTCATCCCAGTTTATATTCACTCAAAGAAAGTTGATTCCCGTTTGGTGAGATATATTTAATTTAATTTCTATTAACAGAATCCGGTTTGAAATCGTACTACACAAATTCAATGAAACATCTTCACTGGATACCATCGGTCTGGGGGCTGATTTGTGTTTTTCCTATAATAATTGTTCAACAAATATGCTATGTCCGATCATTTTCTTCTGTTTCAATAAATAGTTTTTGAAAAATCACTTCAAATTATTATCAATCTCATCGAGGATTGCCATGAGGAAATAAATTATTTTAACTTTATTTGCATTTGACAACTGTCATTGCTTGTCAAGTATGTGAGAGTAATAAAGTGCATACAGTATTTTGAAAGAGTAGGTACCATTTGTATAGAATATGTAGAACGAGGAGTAGTGTTTTTCATAAAATAAATGCTATTAATGTGGAAGAGAATATAAACCTCAGAAGAAATGAGCTAGCCTTATTATACAGATACAATTTGGATTGAATAATGCAGTATTTACTCCAGATTCGAGAATATGTTTGGCCTGTAACAACAGATTAGTGTGAGTAATGTAAACAGAAGGTAATATAGCTGCAATTCCTATGTAGTACAAAGATTTGGGAAATGTTTTATATATGCCCGTAGCTGTAAAATTAGATTATAATTTAATGCTCGGATAGATTTTTATGTAAAGACACAAATTTCTATTCCTCAATACACCAATTGTTGTATTGGGCATTTGAATCATAGAGGCTGTGTTAACTTCCAACATATGGAAAACCATGTTTCTATTCCCAGAGGGTTGATTATGGGTGGAACTGAAATTGCTTCATGGTTTAGAACTCTCCGAGAATTAATACAAAATGCAGCCAATATAAAATATGACGATGAGGAATATTTTGACGAGACAGATTTCCAAAGTTTGACTAAAGGTTTCATTGAACCCTGTGTATCGACGAACGCAGTTACGGTCGTACTCGCGTAAAATGTAATTTTAGGTCTAATATACGTCAGGTGTAACATACTGAAATCAGCAAATTCTATCGATACCTAGAAATCTCTTTATATTTTCTATTACACTCTGTATATCAACTAATTGCTATCGTGTTCGCGTAGAATGCATTTATTACTCTAGTTCACCTTAAGTATAACTTACTAAGATTTCAGCAGATTCTTTCAGTACCCAGAAACCGCCTACTATTTCCTGTTACTCCCTGTATATCTAAGAATGCAATTGTTATAGTGTTCGCGTAACATGCATTCATTACTCGCATTTACTTAAGGTATAACATACTGGGATTTCAGCAGATTCTTTCGATACCCAGAAACCCCCTTCAATTTCCTATTACACTCTGTATATCAACTAATGCAATTGTTATCGCGGTCGCGTAGCATGCAATTTTTAATATAATATACATTCGGTGTAACATACTGGAATTTCAGCAAATTCTATCGATACCTAGAATCCCCTTTGTATGTTTGCCTAGTCCTTTCAATACTTATTAATTACTGCGACCCTACAACACCTATTTGTTGTAAACTGTATAACTGCAATACAGATTTTGTAAAATGTATTTTTGATTTTGAATGGACAAAATTTAAAAACCTACCATATGAAAAACCAATAATTGAAATGATATGCCATATCATTTTCCATCGGTCTCGGTCTCGCTTTCGGTCTCGGTCTCGGTCTCGCTTTCGGTCTCGGTCTCGGTCTCGGTCTCGGTCTCGGTCTCGGTCTCGGTCTCGGTCTCGGTCTCGGTCTCGGTCTCGGTCTCGGTCTCGGTCTCGGTCTCGGTCTCGGTCTCGGTCTCGGTCTCGGTCTCGGTCTCGGTCTCGGTCTCGGTCTCGGTCTCGGTCTCGGTCTCGGTCTCGGTCTCGGTATCGGTCTCGGTCTCGGTCTCGGTCTCGGTCTCGGTCTCGGTCTCGGTCTCGGTCTCGGTCTCGGTCTCGGTCTCGGTCTCGGTCTCGGTCTCGGTCTCGGTCTCGGTCTCGGTCTCGGTCTCGGTCTCGGTCTCGGTCTCGGTCTCGGTCTCGGTCTCGGTCTCGGTCTCGGTCTCGGTCTCGGTCTCGGTCTCGGTCTCGGTCTCGGTCTCGGTCTCGGTCTCGGTCTCGGTCTCGGTCTCGGTCTCGGTCTCGGTCTCGGTCTCGGTCTCGGTCTCGGTCTCGGTCTCGGTCTCGGTCTCGGTCTCGGTCTCGGTCTCGGTCTCGGTCTCGGTCTCGGTCTCGGTCTCGGTCTCGGTCTCGGTCTCGGTCTCGGTCTCGGTCTCGGTCTCGGTCTCGGTCTCGGTCTCGGTCTCGGTCTCGGTCTTGGTCTTGATCTTGTATCGCATGACCAAGACTAGTCTCTTGGTCTCGCGAAGCCCTAGACACTGTACATTTAAAAGATATAAACGAGGCTTGAAAAAGTCGCAAAAAACTTTGTCTAATTCTGAGTGCGTTTCTCTAAAAAACGATTATAACATGCATTTTTTGATCACTTTTTAGGATCCATCGCATCTTTGAAATGTTTTGGAGGTATCGTTACTCTAAACTATGAATATTTTTCCGGAAATTTGGAAGTGAGGGATTTACACTTAGGAAAGAAATTGTAGTTCTCATGAATGTAAATGAAACGAATAATTTCCACTATATGGAATGGAGGCGAATATCCAACAGATAATAACTACTTTTTCGACTGTTTCCATTACGGGCATTGATTACAAATATCGAGTTTATGATGATAATATTTAATGAAATTAGGATTTTTATTTCAACTACCTACACTTTGGTGTTTCGATTTTTAACTCCAAAGAGTCATATATCATTATCTAGCTCAATCAACATAAGAAAACAGCATATTAATTTAGTACAAGATTGTTTAATCAATTTACTCCACTGAATATGAACTCAATAATTTATAAAAATTGTAAAATGTTACGTAATTTTTATACCGTTTATAAGTATTCTACAAAAAGTATGATTACTTACCTACCCACTCAGTAATGTATTTTTAATATCACGTACTAGTTGTATTGATTCGAAACAAGCATAAGCAGGAACGAGTAAATTGGTTCATTAGAAATAACATGCGACTTTCAACTGAAACGACACCACCGACATAATATAATACGTTTCTGTTTGCATTTAATTTATTACAAACTAAGTAGAATTATTGGCAGAGAATGAAGTGATAATAACTGGGTTGAAGTAGTGACATTGACATATTCTCCAGTATGGTAGAAGTCTGACTCCAATATGTCCATTTCGGGATATCACTTTTTAGTGCACTCGATGCACTTCGATTGATATTTTATGTATGACGTTAGAAGCCAGTGCCAAATATATCAAGATATGGCGTCTATTAAATGTATTCAGCTCATAAATACATTTTACTAATTCTCAGTAGTAATATAGATTTCAATGACTTGAATAATTTTCTTTGTCAGAGTGGACAGAAATTTTTCAGTATTCAACTGGTTTCAGAATAATCAAGTAGATATATTGTTACCGTGACTACGGGGTATACTATTGTTACCAATATAAATAAATGTCAGATAAAGTCGGATATTAAATTCGCGAATAATAAATTGAAAAACATTTCTTCCGACGAAGAATTTATGGATTGTATGTACCCCACCAGAAGTACGACAGGCTGCTCACGCAGCAGTCCAGGGCTTGGTGCCAGAGAAAAGAATAGATAGAATAGATGAAATGAAGGCGGGAAATGAGGGCGGGAAGTGAGGACGGGAAGTAGAGGTGTGTGACACTTCCCAACCTTCATTGACGTTAGTAATGACAGCATTAATATATGGTTGTAAATAATATTATTTTTCCAAGTTAGTTGATGTAATACACCTTATATCCTTTCAACCGCTATTCGTCAACCCAAAATCAATCAAACGAGAAGGCTATGAAAATTATAAATGATAAGATACAGTAAAATTTTCATACAACATCACGACACCTTCTTTCAGTCTATAGATGATTAACCAACGATACGGAAATATTTATTTGTTTTTATTTTGCAGTTCGTATTTTTCATTCCTAAAATTGTTGTCTTCCGATTTCTTTCAATATGTTAGTTTATCGTGTGGCTGGTAGTCCAGAGGCTAATGTCTCTTTCTGTGGATCTTCTGGCTAGCATTGGACGGAGGTTCGAGGCCTCAGTTCGTGAGAATCTTTTTTCTTGAGGTTTCTTCAGGCGGCCATATACCTTGTTTGTAGAACAGGTGTGATGTGAATTGCCCTGATGCCAATAACGACTTCTGGTGCTAGCTTGGAGTACGCACCAACCACCCTGGGAGGTGTTGAATGTTTTTTGTTTTTTTTTTCTGAGCTGGAAGCTGAATACACCACCTAAATTCAGTAAGGCATCCCGAAGCGCCACGGAAAATTATGATAATACCTGTTCACAGGCTGTGCTTTTGGGTATGAAGGAATATTACTATTATCTGTTTGCACCCCAGAGGAATGTCAGAAATCTTCCACTACCCAAATTTAGTATTAATTCAATAGCGAGAAACGCATTATGTGAATGAATGATATGAAAACACTAATACAATTTTCGTTTCCATAACTGGTAGACGATATCAAGTTTCTCTCTCGTGCCTTTCATCACATTATCGCGACGTCTTGGTAAATGCAAATGACGAACAAAAATATGATCCCAAGGGGTGTCATTAAAACGGTATATTAATAGGTATGAAATTATATATTCCCTCTTCGAGATAACTTCTGTCTGTATTATTGCACGGTTAATCTTTTCAGTATATAAAACCTGTGGCGATTTGCATTTTAGCGAATTTATTCTAAACTCTGAATATTTAAAATATTTTAACTTGTCAACTCCAGGTTTAATCTTGAGGTCCGGAATATTAAAACTGGAAAATATTGTTTCTTTTCACCGGTTACTCTATTTGGAAAAATGAAAATTTCATTTTCATAAATCTCAGTAATAAGTGGTTATTTTCTGACTCATACGAAATAAAAAGAAATGAACGGAGATGGGATTACCAAGGGATCCAACAACACAAGCACTTCCTTTTGGAATTGATGATATGATAACATAATCAACGTGTCAACATTCATTTAAAAAAAAACAATTTACTTCTAAGAGATTATCAGTATTAACTTGTTCACTTTGTTAACTTGCTCAAATAGAACACTCACTGTCGCTATAGATAATTGAAGGGATTATTGTTGTTCTATATAGTAACAACGTTTGGAGAAAGGATAATGGAAACATAAAGTTATTGACATTAAAGAACGGTGTGAAAAATGCTTAGGATTGTGTTATTGTCTAAAAAATATAACCTAGGCCGAGCTGTCATTTTTCTGAAAAATTAGTATGGTAAGAAGTAACATGAAATAACTCCAATTATTTCTATAATTTGACTGATATTTATGAAACCAATGAAAAAAATTTTTAAGATATCTGAATGTGAAGGAAGCCACTAGAAACTTCTTTTCTAACTAATCCGAACAATCCTGAAAAAATGTGTTATGGAACCAACAAATAACCAGTTGAATATCCTGAAAGCAATAGAAATAAAAATGAAATTCTTGAAAATGTTCTGTACAATAAGGTATGTCTTCAAAAATTTCATGTAAACCTCAATACTGTCGACAAGCTTTATATTGCGAAGATAATATTTATTTGGAAGCTGCAATGTACGAGGAATATCGGAGTCTTCTTGATAAAAAAACAGTTATCTGTAAATGTATTCATGAAATGAAATCAGGTACCCAAAATAAAAATAAAGCAGAACTGGTAACAAACAGTTTCACACAAATACACGGAGTTGATTTCTCGAAACTTTCTTTCCCGTTGCGAGATGTACAGTATGATTACTATTTACGCTGACAACTGAATATATAAATCAGTCTAAAAGGCATATAGTAGAAGAACAAAACACAAAGTTTGTTTACTGAGAAAAGGCATATATGTCAAGGGCATCAAATTCGAAAGTACCTACATTTTTGAGCGAAATTAGTATCAATATGTTTGAAAACGAATGTTTATTCTTCGAGTTTTGGAATGGTCGCCTTGTTCGTGAATGATTTTTCGTTTTATCAAATGATCCAAATTAAAAAACAATTTTTGAGGATTGCTTCGGAATCTCAGTTTATTTTTGTTTGGGAAACGCGAAAGAAATTCTGGGAAAGAGAACGAGAAAAAAAGATGGAAAGATTTCCTTGACCAAGGTAGCCGCAACTGAAAAATATTATCCAACCGAGTCATGAAAAATACTCGAATGATTACTGGCAGAGATGGTTGGCATGATAGATGATCAGAGGGCCCTCAAGTTGTCTTGCAATTTCGTTTTACATTATCGCCTAAACATAAAGATGTTAAGCATAATTTTTTGCACAGAATTCTTGAACGGTAACTTGTTGATTTAAAATATATTCCAGCAGAAGATATGACTGCAAATGTGTTTACGAAATGTTTATGGCAAATGAAGCACTGCAAATTTGGAAGAATTGAGTTAGAGACATTTCAATTGATGGGAAATATTAGGAGTCCAATATTCAAGACTTACAATACCGCATTATTATATTATAATATATGAAATCCATACTGTATGTGTGTAACTGTGTGTAGGAGAGTTGGTATCGGAAAATCCATTCGACACAGATAATCATTAAAAAAATGTATGTATCTATCTCATTATCTCGGAGAAAATTAGCTGATATGCATTGTATATTGTTATTGTCCAAACTCGGTAGAGTTGTTAAGTTGATAGGTAATGGCATATTGTTTGCTACAAAGAAATTCATTAGTTGTTGGCTAGTGTGTTGGTATTTTTACAAGCAAAAAATAAATGGTTTTTGCCAGCAATTGATTCGTTATCGCAATTCATTGCAAATATCTATTTCTATTAAACCAATTTTGTGAAGATTTGATGGATTTTGTTTTGAATGTGTGACTGTATTAGAGTTTAGGCTCTGATAACTGCAAATGCGTCAAAATGTGGGATGCTACTCCGCAAAGAGCGATGGATTAATACATAAGGTGTTATACTCTGTATCTTTGCTATTCAAATACTGTCATATACTTGTCAAAAAAGGCTAACGTCAAGTTTCATTATAAATAATATTTCATTCTCGAATATTATTCTGAAGACTAGTAATTTCTAAGGTTTTTCCCGGCACATTCACACCTGTATATACACTACGAGAACTGGAAATCCTGTCTCTAATGAGAAGCAGAAATATACCTCGAATCGGGTGCTGCAGGGTGTTTCGATCGATGCAGTGCAATTAGATATAGATTTGATATATATATATATATAGATATCTTCGTTACCTTGATTTTTTAGAACAGAATGCAATTAAATAACCAGAAAATTCCGGTGAACATAGTAATAGAAAATGTGGCTACAAGCTTTGCCCTAACCAATCCTGCAGAGAGAAATTAATTTCTCCTGAAATATATAGCGCCTAAAATCACGAGCAATATGAGGAAAAATCCAAATATCATTTTTCAACGTGGCGCTCCGGGCCAAACTTACTGATGTTTCGCGGTCTATCCACTTTTCAGCTGTAGAAAATTTTGAAAAACCCACAGTACCAACCCGGGTAGTCGGTGCGCACCCCAGCAAGCACTAGAAACTTTTGTAGGTATCACTTTTCACAATGTCAAACTGGAAATTAAATTTGACTGTTACCAGTTATGGTCGCACAGGTGCACAAAATATCCTGAATTGCCAACCTCAAGTCATGGAAAAACAAGTGTCATGATTCTATTACTTACCTCAAATAATATCGAATTTATGAATAGATGTCATTTGCGATGTATACAATATATTCAGTATTCAGGAAATTTAAGGTTTTCCAACCGAATCCAAGTAAGAAAAGCACTTCTCAAAACTGCATCCTTTTCATTATCGGATACATACAAAGCCAAGGTCTCGTCCGTGAAAGTGATGTCAATCTATGGTTCAATCACATACAAACATCCCCTTATTTCACCTGAATGATATAAGTGGAATACCCGAGGTGGCGGAACTGTAATCATATTGAAACGACGAAATATGCTGTTGGGACTTGTTTCAACCGACATAGAATTACTGGAGTCAAGGGTGGAAAGGACATTTTCCGCAAGATTTAAGTACAATGTTTTTCCTACGAGTGTATTTGTCCATCTTATTTATGAAAAAAAATAGTTTTTAATAACAAGATTTTATAATAATGCCACAAAATGACACATATTTTATCTTACTCGTACGTATAACGTTGATAACTATTTCAACCGAAAAACCGCAAAAGAGCTGCAGAAAAGGGGGTTCTCATTAGAACGGAAGGCAAAGTAGAGAGAATACTCTTGCAGTCGAACATCAGCAAATTTCTGAGTTATGATGCATTGAGCACAAGAATCGACAACTTCACAGGAATCAATCGATGAAAATTACTTTGTCGGGAAATGTTCTACTGACGTTTTCAGTGAAAATACTGGCATGCCTCCAAATTGTGTTTGATTTTACAAATAAATTCATTATGGGGTTACCACTTCTTTACTATATTGATAAATTCATTTGAAAAAAGTACATAGCCAGGCCGTAATAAAATGAGTCTTTCTAAGTAAGAGACACCAAAGCCTATCGAATAAGTTCTTTAGAAATAAAATCAGTGAATATGTTCATTTTATGAATTTCAATAGTTTTTCACATATTCATCAGCAGCATAAAAATATATATCTTCATATATTTCCATTGAATATTGAACTGAATCTGAGGTTTCGTGCTAGTATTTATTTTCAAATTCATTAATTTACGGCATTACTTAAAGTTTCAGAAAATGAAAGGATATCAATAGGCCGCGATTGCTTCGATGCTACTAGCACATTTTTCATGCCATAAAAAAATGTTTTTGGTGTTTCCCTTGAAAATAACTGCATAATTCGGCGTAGACATTAATGAGAACGACAGTTTGGAGTTATCTTATCTATTGGAATGATAAAATATAGTAATGTGAATCTGAAATTCATAGAAAAGAAACCACCACTAACAAGTACATCCATTTACACTCTTTTCATTGCGAACAGCACACGTTGCCTAGCGTGCAATTTCTAGTTGATCGTTTTCTATCATTCGAGTGAAATGTAATGGAAAATCTAATGAATGAAGGAAAGTTAAGAATTAACGTACAGATTCCACGTTTTCCCAACCCACCAACGGGAAAATTTGTTTCGAAACCATTCAACACCATATAAAATTAACTTTTTCCTTCCCATTCGTCTTCTAAACTTTATTTACTTTACACATGTAGAAGATCTGGTACAGTGAAGTATTATAATTATTCCTTCGAGTACATCACTCTGATATTCCTTCATTTAATCAAAGTGAAAATAGTAAAGAAATGAGACCATCATTTTTGCTGCGCATTCGCCAAAAATGTAACCCAACCACCAACGGGAGAATTTGTTTCGATACCATTCAACAAACACCATGTAAAAGTAAATTTTTCCTTCCCATTTGTCATCTAAACTTCATTTACTTGACACATGCAGAAGATCTGGTACAGTGAAATATTATTATTATTCCTTCGAGCACATCACTCTTGATATTCCTTAATTTAATCAAAGTGAAAATAGTATAAGAAATGAGACTAGCATTTTTACTGCGCATTCGCCAAAAATGTAAGTCTTTGCCGAAACACGGCTAAAGGCCGATACAGATACATGCGTGCCTATGCACGGTTTTTGAAGCAGGTGCGGTTAAAACGCCTTTTACTTACGTTTCTATGACAAGGACATATTTTATTTGGTTCTATAATAATTTTGTCAATGCTAGAGTAATGCTATAAGAGTTTTTCAAATAATCCCGATGTATTTTTCACTGTATCTTTTATCTCATGCACGCATGTA
Source organism: Chrysolina americana (assembly GCA_958502065.1). Classification (NCBI taxonomy): domain Eukaryota; kingdom Metazoa; phylum Arthropoda; class Insecta; order Coleoptera; family Chrysomelidae; genus Chrysolina; species Chrysolina americana. The sequence continues at coordinate 71,683,177 of OY293411.1, forward strand.
TCCGAATCGGTTTTATCAAAAATTTGAGATTATAATTTTGATTATTGCAACATTGATCTTTCTTTCAATACGAAGAATCGTGGAAGATGGAGTTGGAATTTTCAAAAATGTATCTCTAAGTACATCACATATCTTGGTTGAATGCATAAATGAATCATTCAGAAATGATTTGTTTCCTACTTGTCTGAAAATAGCAATCGTTATTCCATTGCATAAGAGGGCGGAGATCTGGATGATCCTTTAAATTTTTGGCCCATTTCATTATTATCAACCCTCTCAAATATTATTGAGCGATTGGTCCAAAAAAGATTAATGTCCTTTTCGAAAAATAATGTTTTATCCAGTCTTCAATTCGGTTTTCAAAGTTCTAAAAGTACCACAGATGCTGTTTTCGCATTTCTTGAGAATGCATACTCTAGCATCAATGGTGACAAGGCTGTTGCAGCAGTGTTTTGCGATTTCTCGAAAGCATTCGACAGCGTTGATCACAAAACGCTGCTGCGGAATCTAAGTCATTATTATTTGACCTGGTTTGATTCATATCTGTCAGGACGTAGCCAGTTCATGAAAACATCAAGTGGACAGTATGATCTTAGTGACAAAACATGGAGTACCACAGGGGTCTGTTTCAGGATCAGGCTTCTTTTCAATCTATATAAATGACTTAATAATCATCAACATCGCAGCACGATTTACAGTTTTTGCTGACAATACCACTATTATATGGAGTAATGAAGAAATGTATCAGCCATCAAATATGATAAAAGCAGATGTTCAAAATATTTAAAACTGGTGTAACGCAAACTCTTTATGTATGAACCTAAACAAAACAAAACTAGTTACTTTCAAATGATTACTAGACGATTTACAATTGGAGAATCACTACATAGGTATTTACATAGACAACATATTCAATTTTAAAGAATACGTAACACATTTGGATAAAAAAGTTTCTAGTGGATTTTACGCAATTAGATTGTAATCAAGTGAGCTGGGGTATACATCTGCCACAAAATGTCAACTGTTGATGGTAAAAGTATGCCTAATTCATAAAAATAAAACTAGCATGTACACTCCCAGAAATAATTGTCACAGTACCAGACAGAACCATATGCTATATTAACCTATTCCGAAGTTTGCTCTGACTAAGCATTCTCTGATTTATGAAAGTATTAAAGTATACAACCATCTTCCCACTATTCTGACAAATATTATTGATAACAGAAGGTTCAAGAGCTCTGTTAAAGATCTTTCAGTAGATAAGGCCTATTATTCAATCAACAAATTGTACTGTGATAAAGAGTAAATTCTAACTATTATTCATTTAAATGTTTACCGAAACTCATCTTCATCTGTACTTTTTGTTTTGTTTTGAAATTTTGTTTTTTGTATCTTATATGATTTTGACATGTATTTTGTAGAGTGCATTTCATCTGAAACGAGCGTTTTTAATGGAATGCACCGTATTACTGTATGGCCTCGGTCAGAGTGGCACCGGTTTCAGCCGAATTTAATTTCGGCCATGTACGGCAGATTACTCCGATCGTTTCATTTATGAGCAGACGCATTGACATGGTCACAGTAACACCAATTCGGACCGACGACTTGGGCCGAATTTTTCTGGCATCGGACGAATACAAATTTATTTGTTTTTTTTCGGAAGTTTCGGTTCAATTTTGATGAAATTTGCTTGCATTTAATAATAAAAATGGTGGATTGTGAACTTTTGATCAGTTTAGTTTTTGAGAAAACCACGGTATGGGATACACCAACTCTCTTTCTGGAATAATACATGTCATTAATGTAGTAGCGTTTCTTTTTAACAATAACACATTCAAGGCCAGTTAGTTTCTGTCAACAAATAGGTTCGTAAATTCATACCGATTATTCACTTTTTAATTAAAAGCACTATATGAGAAACTGAAACGCGTAGTAGGTATCCTACCTGTTTTGTGATTTCAACCGAAAACGGCTATATACAGACCATTATCATCGGCCGATCACTTTCGGCCGTACACGGCTGAAATTAAATTCGGCCGAAACCGCTGCCACTCTGACCGAGGCCTAGGTCTATATAGTCTACCCCCTTTATCGGATAATGCAGCTCAAATAACACATATTATCTCAAATTATATAATAAGCTGGTCGAATAGCTTAGCTAGCATTGGACACTGAATCGAGTACAGGTAAGGGAGAAAAATTTTGCCCAAATGTATCGGTACCGATAGACTGCCACATGCCAGGTTGGAAAGTAAGTGTGAGTTGCCTAGTTGCCAATTCCGACGAACAAGGTATGTTTGGAAGGCGCACCGAACAATTTTGTGGGCGCTGTTGGTTTTCCGGGATTTCCTACAGCTGAAAAGTGGATATGCCACCAAAAATCAGAAAGTCACCCCGGAGCGCGTTGTTAAATAGTGACAGCCGGTCCCTACCCACGCAAGATATGCCTCTCTTACACTCCATACGAGTGTTATATGGGAAGTACCATTATTATGATTATATTACAACAGATCCTATGTTATTACAACTACATTGATGTTCAAAGAAGTTTAGTTTTGTTCATAATAGTTATTGACCATGTTCAAATACCTACCTGTTAACAAATATGGTGCATTGTGAGAAAGAAATTTATAGTCAAATTCTTTATTGGGAACTGGAAACAAATTTCAGCATGCACTATAGAATCCACTTGAAGCCTGCTGCTTTCGGAAATGTATATGCCTCAGGTGAGCTGAAACAATTTTAAAATATTAATTCGACTCTGAAAGTCCACAATAAACGAAGAGGAAAAAAACTGCACCAGATTTTCTTTGCTTTTTCGTCAACTTTCCATCTATTCAGTCTTCAGGGACGAAAGACTGACCGTCCCCAGAATACAATAACTTCTCGAGTTATTATTAAAAAGTTTGGAGAAGTTCTTCACGAACAGAAGTTCCCCGAATCGTCCCATATAAATATCAAGCGAGTTTTTTTTGTGAAGTTTTGTATGGGAGATAAAAATAAGGTATGAATGTGGGTATTACTGATAATGGAGATATACTGCATCAATCAGAACTATGGATACATTATAGACTGTTTGGTTCATCCATGATTTCCTGCTTAAGTTACGTCATTCTTACCTAATAATAAAACTGGAGATCAGTTAATTTTTCAGTTTTTTTTTCGAGCTAGATGAATTAAGAATCTGTCGTTTGAGAATGTTTCGTTCTTTATCATTCAAAAAATTATTCAATTGTCACTTGTTCTTCTGAAAAAAAATAGCATGAAATACAGAGACTTACGATTTTGACTAACTTGTCTTAAACTCACTGTTTACTGAGACGTTCAAGGGACCCACTCTTAAGGAAATCAGATGATTCCTTATCGAAATGTGCAAGAAGAAACAAAGTAACCATAAAAATATTGAAGGGTGCTTCACGAGAATAATAAGATGTCAAGAAATTTAAAGATTGATGCCAAAATAGAACGGGGTGAAACTATCCTGTACTATCTTCCATTTCATTTCTATTTAATACTCACTCTTTCATTGAGAATAAAGCTGAACAAATAAATAACGGAGCAAAGAAACTACTGGAATAACGTATTGGGACAAATAAAACTTTTGGCCGCCTGGACAGGAAAGTAACAGCTAGACCTCTTTTGTCTGCCTAGACAGGGAAGTGCAGACTCATTTTATTCAATAAAGATTGAAAATGGAAGAAATTGGATTTAAATCTTTACATCATTTAATAAGTATTACAGGTGAGATAAAAATTCCAGAAGAAAATAACAACATTTCATGCATACTCGTTGCCATGCAACGAAGAGTAACTATTAAAAAATATTCCACATTTTCGTGCTCTGCAAGGAAATTTAACGACACTCAATTGTGCAATATGTTCGGTTAGAAAATCCAATGTCATGATACTTTTCAATAGTTTCTGAACGTTTTGTGGAAACAGGCACATTCTTCAAAATTGCTTGTCGCGCGTGATACATGCCGAGGTGTGAATTTTCAGCATCATTTTACATTTATTAGGTATTTACATATTTCATAAAACTGATAATTTTCTTCTTTGGAAATAAATGTTGAAAAAGATTTCGAAGAGTAGAGCAATACGCCATAAAATTGATTTCAGGAAATTCGTCGTAATGGAGTGTGCCGTAATGAATTTCCAGTGTCATAATGAAACTCATTACGAAACAGGTAAACTATATGAATCCAATGGAGTAGATGGAGTCCGCCCCATCTTCCCCAAAAACGACATGAAATTCTAATTCCACGCAAGTGCCGTTTATGTGAGACATAACTACATACCGGGTGGCTACGGAAGTATTGCCTACGGAATATCTCAGTTATTGTATGAAGTAGGTTTGTGAAATTTGGAGCGTCGATATAATGACATAAGAGCTAGAATTTGAGCATATTGACATGTCGAAGTTAACTTCCGGTCTGACCGGAAGTAACATCAACTTTCTTATTTTAAATGGAAACCCTATTTTTTTTTCTTTTCGCTTTATTCAGCATTCAATTCCCTTTCTAACGACATATCACAAGTTGGTATCTAACCAGAAACTAGATCAGAAAAAAATTATTATTGAAATTAACCGAGTAGGCCGTGGAAGCAAAGTGAAAGCCAAAAATTGAAAAGTTGGCTATGGAAATCATACGTCACTTGATAACAGTTGCTACTACTGTGATATTTTATTTTCATTCGTCGGCGTTATAAAAAGCCGCCAAAAAAAATATTGGAAAAATTGGGAAAAAAACAATACTCTGTAGGTCCATAACTTAAATAGGAACATACAACTTTTTCTTGCCTGTACTATTCAGCATAACCATTCCTTTCTAATGATATAATAGAAAGTAATTTATTGAAATGAAATACCAAAAAAATCCAATTATTATTCTTCAAATAACAAAACAGATTATCGCCATACGCAAAAATAACATTAAAAATAATGTGGAATGATAAATTATATCCTGTAGGTTCTAGGTTAAATAGGAACATAAACGTACTTGGTCTGTGCCATCGTCCCTAGATATTCTAATATCTACCTATGGACGATGTTTGTGCTATTCAGAATAATCATTCCATTGCAATAATCATTCGAACCAAAATATTAACAAGTAGGCTGATTAAGATGTATTTTGGAATGAAACAAAAAAGAAACGAGAGCTCTCACGAACGCTGCTATCCATATTATTTTGACGATCGAAGTAGTGTTTTTGATTCAGCCATTTTAAAAGGGTTTGGAAATCGAAATCAGTTAGTGGAATATTCAAAAAATGCCCCGTTATCACGAACCGAACAAATTGACATGCTTCTCATTTAAGGTGAATGTTTAAAAAATTCTTATAAATAAATACTAGGTAGGTACTGTACTTTATTTGAATTATTGTCGATAGTCGAAGTGTAAAGTGCTAAAAGTGTGAACGGTCTTTTGTTTCAGGTACTGGGTGATAGAAAACGAGCACCGGTTTCGACAAGGTGGCTTCTAGGAGAGATTTGGTGTGAATGTTTGGGCAGGAATAGTTGGAACTCATATTGTTGGCGCCATTCTTTTTCAAGGCCAACTAACCGGAGAGAGATACTTTAATTTTTTAACGAATGAAATTTCGGAATTCATTAACAACCAGCGGAAATAACTGAGAGAATGTACTTCCAGCAAGATGTCGCCCCTCCGCATAATTTAAGAATAGTGAGAAATTATCTTCAAAATCGCTTTCAAGAGAGACTTATAACAACCCATGGTCCAGTCAGGTGGCCACCAAGGTCACCTGATCTTACTCCGTGCGACTTTTTTCTATGGGGGCATCTTAAAAATAGGGTGTATTCCACACAGCCTACAACTCTACATGAGCTAGAAGTAAAAATTCGTAGAGCTTTCCAAGATATCACGCCCCAAATGTTGAGAAACGTTTTACATGAAAATATCACCAGAGTCAATAAATGTATTGACGCTGAGGGAATGCATTTCGAACATTTGTTTTGAATTTATTTTAACTTTAATCCTATCAATTTGAATTTTTTTTTTTTTTTCGATAAATCTGTTTTTTTTGTTATTTGAATAATAATAATTGGATTTTTTGGTATTTCATTTCAAAAAATTACTTTCTATTATATCATTAGAAAGGAATGGTTATGTTGAATAGTACAGGTAAGAAAAAGTTGCATGTTCCTATTTAAGTTATGGACCTACAGAGTATTGTTTTTTTCCCAATTTTTCCAATATTTTTTTTGGCGTCCTTTTATAACGCCGATGAATGAAAATAAAATATCACAGTAGTAGCAACTGTTATCAAGTGACGTATGGTTTCCATAGCCAACTTTTCAATTTTTGGCTTTCATTTTGCTTCCACGGCCTACTCGGTGAATTTCAATAATAATTTTTTTCTGATCTAGTTTCTGGTTAGATACCAACTTGTGATATGTCATTAGAAAGGGAATTGAATGCTGAATAAAGCGAAAAGAAAAAAAAATAGGGTTTCCATTTAAGATATGAAAGTTGATGTTACTTCCGGTCAGACCGGAAGTTAACTTCGACATGTCAATATGCTCAAATTCTAGCTCTTATGTCATTATATCGACGCTCCGAATTTCACAAACCTACTTCATACAATAACTGAGATATTCCGTAGGCAATACTTCCGTAGCCACCCGGTATATACAATGATCACGTAAAGGTTGGAACAAATTCGCTAATATGACTATTGAGGAAAAAAAACTCGGGCACGTCGATTTTCTTTTTGAGTTGCGCATTTTTTGTTCTCAATTTCTGATGATGACATGCGTTTTTTAGTATCCTGAATTGATTTCTGGAAATGTTGTTACGTAACATAAAAAAAAATTGACATTCATACACATACGAATGCGTTCTTTTTGAAGGTATTATCAAAATGGGGTATTGCCATTTCAAAAAAATTATAATGACGTCATAACTCAGACAGTGATGACGTCATCAAAAATATGATTGGACCAAAATAGCGCAGCTGAAAGAGAAAATCGACGTGTCTTAGCGTTTTTTCCTCAATGGCCATATCAAGTTTTTAACGAATTTGTTCCAATCTTTACGTGTTTACTGTATATACCAACGATGTACCAAGGTGTCGTAGAAATATAGATATACAGTGCGGCTTTTAATAGTTCCCCCTGTTAACTTCTGAACGGTTCGACGTACAAACACAAAAAAAATGTTTCACCGATACTATTGAAATAAAACACATTGTGATTGACCGATAGATGGCGCACAGGGCACATCGACTAAAAAAATTTATATGGCATGCCCCGCTCCATCTATCGAGCGATCACAATGTGTTTTATTTCGAAACCCTCCCAACGATGTTTTACATCAAACCATTCAAAAGTTAATAGGTGGGGGACTATGAAAAGCTACACTGTATAAGAGATGAGGTAATACAAATAAGCCCGTTCAGCAAACCCCAATAGATATCGAGGATTCTTTCAACAATGAATTCACCGAGGCTATAGCACTCCCTAGTCAAAATAGAAGTACTTCTTCGATTGGGTCAGTTATTAAACGTCTACTTGTGAAACGGGGTTATTGAATTTTTTTTTATTTATATAATATACGGGAAAACCCCATTACAGTTTATAAATACACTTTGAATAATGACATAATTCTATAATACAAATCAAAATAATTAATATTTGACTCCAGCTATCTAAAAATTTTATAATATGAATAAAGAGAAAACATTTCTTGAACAACTCTAAGACAATATTGATCAGAACTGATTATAGCTGATGGAAGATATAAATTGTAATAAACTGATACCGAATACATTAACTTTCTGCTTGTTTATAATGTCTAATGTTCTATCTATAGGTGAGTTTTTGCTAAAATTCATACTGTGAACATTTACCATAAAGGTATTAGGGTTTCGTAGTTGTTTCTGAGGTATATTCATTTTAACAAATTCGAGAAGCTCCGGGCGGACAATCATTCCATTCAGTAACTTAAATAAAACACAAATCAAAAATAGTTCTTCTGTTCTCTAATTTGGATAAATTTAGACTATGAAGTACGGATGAGTATTCATGATTTTCGACAGGCTGGTGTAGTTTGAAGAAACAGAATCTTGAAAATTTATTTTGAATCCTCTCCAAAGCAATTTTATGAACAGAATAGATAGGAGACCATACAATACTCGCGTACTCCAGATGCGATCTTACAAGTGCACAGTAAACAGTTTTGACTGTGGATACAGAAAAGTTTTGGCAGTTTCTCAATAGAAATCCCAACATTTTGCTGTTATCGTGGGTACCAGCACACGCAGGTCATAAATATAATGAAGGGGCCGAAGTAGGAAGTGAAGACCTGGAAGGCCCATAATCTTTTGGCAGTATGGAAAAACTAACATCAAATCATGATTGAACAGAAATATCCAGAATGGTGGAACAATTCACCAGAAATGGGACAGGCCAAAGAGTCTACCAAAAAACCGCTGCCAATATTCTCAGAATATCTACCAAGCCAGGAAAAGAGCACTGCTTGGACTCCTGATGCTATGTAGGTTCTGCCGGGAAGAGGAATTATCGGTATATGTAATTCGCTAGTTGCGAGGGAATGTCAAGTCTAAGATTTTTTAACGCTGATGGAAGAAAAACCAAGAGCTACCGGACACATGGGAGTTTATGGGGGAGTAGTTTATGGAGTACACAAACAATAAATCTGAAAAAGTTGCTGTTTTGAGGCTTGCCCAAACTATGATCTATTCCAATCTAGTCGCTTGGGCAATAACTTCGAGTACTCTTATGTGATAATTATTCATTATCATTTCTAACTGTTAACTTATTTTGGAAGCTGTAACTTCCTATATTGAATGAAGATTGATTTGGATTCTTTTCAACCAAAATTATGCCTGAATATGATTACATATCATCTAGAAGTCAGGTCGATTTGAAAAAAAAACTCAAAATCTGTGTTCGTAGTTGGCATAATATTTGGATAAATATTTTATTATCAATACAGAAACACTGAAATCTAAAACTAAATAAAATCTTATAAAATAAAAATAGTCGGGGTTTTTTTCTAGAACATCCAGTCGATCATAAATTCAGTACCCTCTTAAGTTCAGCTAAGAATTACGCTATTCCTCCGCAAACCACACATCACAGATTAAAACTAAATGTTTTACAATCTGAAATACCTTTCTGTATCTTCGGTTGAATATTTCAGGATGTTACCGAGCCGCAGCCAAACAGGTAAACCGACAAAGCGGCTGAAACACTTATATTATTCAAAACTCGAGGACTTTCTACCACAAACCACACAACATACAAACGCGGCACACACGCTATTCCTTGTCCGAAGGTATTGGATTTATGTTGCTCAGAATTTCTTATGATTTGAATGTAACTGATAAAAATTCCTCAAGTTTTTGTTGTTCATTTGAGGTGGTATGTTGGGTGGCAACGTGTTCCAGTGTTCATTGAAAATTCGGGTAATATGACAAATGCACGGGTTATTAGTTATGTGAAATATTCTTCTGATGTTCCGAAGCTCGAGTTCAGTCAATAGTTCAGTCGACCCGAAACGATAATTCCAAATGTATTCATCCTTTTCGAATATTTCGAAGTAGGCAAGTAGAACTGAAGACTATTTGTTGACAAATTTGTATCACCAGGGCTATCTAGCCTCTAATGGGTTTCCATGAAACATTGGAACTGTATTACATTATTTAATATAGTAAAGAGCGCCTCTCCAGAGTTCATAGATATATTCCGCATATAGTGATAATTTCAGATGAATAAACAAACCGTGCTCGTTTACTTGCCAAGTAAACCTTTTTGCATTTCCATAGTATTCCAGATGAGCAGTTTCCATGGTCGGAACTGAAAAGGTTGCATTTGCATTTGGTGTTGATCTGAGTACATGTTCTCACAAAACAAAGAATATGTATTGTTTTTGGTTTCTTCTTATTTTTTTCCTTGTATTTTCTAAGGAACCTTTCGAAATCATACATCATTCTTTCAATTAAATCTACGATTGTATTAGGTATATAATAGTTACAGTCTAGAACTCTTGGCTGCAGAAAATTGTGATTTTAGTGTGCCAAAGAAAATACTGCCACATTTCAGATGTAAATTAAATTAAACCACGATATCATTACACCTGCCAACAGTGGTCTTTCCAATTGTAAAGTTTTTTTCTTCTCCACTACTTCAGTTGACAATTCTACCAAAGTGTTTCATTATATCTTAGAAATTTGTTGATAGTTGCCATAGATGTCCTTCCTGAGAGACGCGTACTATATGAAAAAAATTCAATATGATATATAAATATGCCATGAAAGGTTCCACTTTTTGAAAAAGTAATAATGAAATCGAAATTCAATAATGATGAAATAACTTGAAATAGAGTTTTTCAACTCTTCATATAATTTTCTTCTTCCATTGGTAATGGATATATCTTGTGAAAACCTCTTTCTTTGGATGAGTTGAACAACTTCCGGCGCCGGCGTTTGATTTTCACATCTCGCATGGGTTTTACCAAGGAATTACAAAATGAAATCACGCGCATCAGTTTACTTAATTATATCAGGAAATATTTCTATAAAATTTCTTTCAATTTAAATCGTGGAGGATGAACTCACCTCAACGAAGCTGAGTAAAACTAAAAGTCGTCTCCACAATATATATTTAAATAGGAAGGGGAGATGTTGTCACCGCAACTTCTGTAGTAACTTCAATATGTTGCATAGGAAAATTTAAAAAATGAAACCTGTGTATCGAAAGGAGTAAATGGCACAAAAGAAAGCCAACATACTACTCTGAAGAAGGAATAATGATACATTCATTACCCATTTCTTTTTTTAAAAAGTTTTCATATTATAACAAATAATAATGGATAATGAACAAAATTGTGTAGGGTGTCATTTGAAAAAAAAGTTTGGGGTTGCTTCCGGTTGAATCGGAAGTGGTGAATTGTCGGTAATGGAGTCAAAATATGCGTATTTGAGTAATGTATCGACGTACCAACTTTGAAACCTGTATATTTAAAACTATAGAAAAATTGGGGGGCGTAATTCACCTCGTGGTCACCCGGTATATTGTTCAGTTATAATAATAAGCAATTATTGCAAAATGTGTTAATGCAAACCTACTAAGATAAGAGGGGTTTAACCTTATTAGTGGCTATTGGTAAAACATGGAACGGGAGAAATCAACATACTCGGAGCTCGCTGGGTGAACTCAAAATTTTCTTTCACCGTCCATTTTTGAAAAGTTTTATCTAGAAATTTCTCGGAGTACTTTTTCAATATTTCAAAAAACTACTTAAAATGAATGGAAGAAATTTGACCACATTCTCTATATTTTTTATCTCACTAGTTATATTTTTTTCAGAAAAAGTACTTCGAGAGATGCATCACTTTGACTTTTATCTTTGTTGACAAAAAAAATTGCAGGGATCCATTCAAAATCACACCATCAAACTGTTTTTTGCTGAAACCCTGCAGACTAAATTTTGGAGTATTTTCCTATATTGATTTGAGTGCCCTCATAGTTATGTGAGGACACTTTTGCTGGATAATAATAATAATAATAATAATACCCCTCATAAACACTCGTTGAGTGTATCCAAAGGCATAGCCTGTGCTGGTAGAGGACGGCTATTATTATTTGCCGTGGCGCTCCGGGGCGCCTTACTGATGTTTTAGATGATGTATTCCTTTTTCAGCTGTAAGAAAACCCGGAAAACCTACAGCACCACCTCGGGTGGTAGGTGTGCACTCCAAGCTAGCACTAGAAGAGATTGGCATCTAGACAACCCACAATACATTTTCTTTTCAACAAGGCATGCGGTCGCCTATCGAACCGATATAGAGTATTTGAGAAAAAATCTCTCGTACCTACATCGGGTTCGAACCGACTATCGCTATGCTGGAGTTTCGAACGGCCTGTGCATTAGACCGCTAAGCTACCGACTATGGATACTTGAATTTTAAACCCCCTCCCTGATTTTCGCTTTTACGTTTTTTCACAAGATACATTTGTGTAAATCCCTTTTCTTACCTGACCACTATAACTTTTGAACGATTTGATGTGAAATAACGAGACAGAATTGTTTTGGATGGAACGAAATTTTAAAAAATTTTAGATGGTTGAAAAGAAATTGAATTATCTTTTCAACGATGTGACACATGACCCCCCATGCCATTTAAATTGTTTTAGTTGACGTACCTCCCGCGCTATCTATCGAGCAATCACAGTGTGTTCCATTTCAAGAAGTAGTATCGGTGAAACCCTCCAAACAATTTTTTATTCATGTTTGTACGTCAAACCGTTCGAAAGTTAACAGGGGAGGGGACAATTAGATCGGGAGATGGTGACACAAAATATTAGATCATTTGTACCAGTATGGCGGTTCTTCCGGGGTCTAATTACGGAATGACAAAAAAGAAAATGATGGTCATAGCGCTGGTACCGGCGGCCCAATCGCGTGTGCGTTAATCGAACGTGTCGGATAAATAACGAGTGTCGAACGATTTGCTCCACAAAAATGATTGTATTTTCCGATAGTCGATAAACAAAGAAGTAGGCGGTAGCCATACTTCTCCGGTGTGACTTACAGCCCGCCATACCGACACGAATGTATTAATATATTAAATTATTTAAAAAAAAAACAATTCAACCTTTTGTATCAGGCTAATTTTTGCGCAGCTAATCATCGTCGGCGAGTAGCCATTCACGGAAATCACCTTGCCATTTGTTTCCGACGGTTTGTACCAGTATTGCATTTGGATTTTTGAAAAGTATTCGATAAAATGTGACAGTTATTATATTTCCCATACGTCTGGTATGGGGAAAAGTGCTGACATACTTAAAAAACTTATTTATTCGACACGTTTTGAAAATACGACTGTAAAATACGTAAAATCATTTTTTACTACATGGAATCATTGCATTCTGTTCATATGGATATAATTCTACCTAAAAAAAGTATTTATCATGAAGTCCCGTGGTTTTTGTTTTGAACCATATGCCGATAAACGTGGTTTTTGATCATATCTGATGTCTGCTCATACCTACCTACCTACATCTTCAACTAATTCATTACTCGAAATATTCATCATAATGAAGAAAATATTGAACTGGAATGTCATACCTATATTAGTTGAATTCTTCACTTTAAGAATTACTGGGCAATGTGTACATACAAATAAATCATAAAAGCGGATAGACAGCGTTTGATGACGATCATCGAAAACTCGAAGCGTTCAAGGCCAAATTTACTATAACTGTAATATTTGAAACCCCAATCAGTTAGAGTGAGACGCTATTCTTTATGATAGAGCTCCGCCTCCATCGGTCGGGATTCTCATTTCCCCCTTTACACCTCAGATTTAGTTTGACCTTCTTATGCTACTGACCTGTTTTCCCGACGATTTATGCGGTTGCAAATTTATAAGTAGCCTTGTTTGCCATACCAGAACTTTGAGAAAAAATTGCACAAAGTTTGTAATTTAGTGGCATTTGCAAAAATTGCTTCTGAAGATACTGTTCATTCCTGCCATCTTCCGGTATACTGAAAAGAGTGCAAACTCAATTGGCGACTTAAACTTATACCAGCAAAGTTTGCAAAACACGAAAATGAAGTTTGCAATTTTGTGACCCCTGAAACTCTGCCCCTGATACTGTTTTTAGCGTTATTCATGTTTTTTAGATGTTCCGTACGCATGATTTACCATCAATTTGCACAATGTTTCGAATTTTTTTATCGTAATTAGCGCTATTTACAACGTAATTGAGGATTATTCGTATTTCCAGTTGAAAAAGGTTCAAATTTCAAGAGGACTGTAGAAAAGAAGTTCGTTGATACACCCACAATTTGCACAATGTTTGCAATTTTGCCCAAGGAGATATTGCTAATTAGCGTTTTATGCGAATTTGCCTAATTTACGGTCCTCGGATTTTTGTGCAAATTTTTATATTGAGTCTTTACTGGATACCTTTACATATGACGGTGCTAAAGAAATGTTTGTAATTATTGTGAATTGCCGGTCTATTTTGCCTGGCCTATTGGACAACATCAATCAATTAAACAGAATTAAATAAAAAACACTTGTTTTTAAATACCAGTTGTGTTTGAAAAAGTTATAGGAAATGCGAAACGCGTCACATGCTACAATTAGTAATATATTGTGGATATTTAAAAACAAGTGTTTTTTATTTAATTCTGTGTAATTATGAATATCCATCAAGTATCGACCAAATCAATCAAGATCAATCAATTGTTTATGAATTGATTTGAAATTGTCCTATTTATGTCGAACTAATAACATTGTCAATATTTCAAAATTGTTCACATAACATTGACAAACAATCGTTCAATACTCCTGTACCTTATTACCGATATTGACACTGAATAATAGAATTGAAACATATAGTAACATGTGGATGAACTAATATGTTCTTTCAGATATCGCCTTAATATTTACTGTAGCTACAATTTTTCTTACTGTTGCTCCGTAGAGTAGACTAATAAAATGGCCTAGTCATAAAACTAGAGCATGAATTCAATCAGAGAGGATTACTTGGAAATTATCAGTTTTAATGAGAGCAATAACAATCAGACAATGCTATTTTGAATATCATTAAAATTGTAGTAATTTCTAATTTAACGGGCAAATAAACATATGGAATACTGCACCAATATACATCTATGGCAGCGAACAATTACGTGAATCTGAATAGTTTTGTCAATCGATAATGTGACAGATAACTTCGGATAATCATTTGTGTTCGCCACTGATAGTGATATATTTGGCTTTGGTACACTTATTGAATTAGAGAGAATAATTATGACTTTCTTCCTGATGTCTCAATAGATGTCGTCATAACATATGTACCTCAAGGTACCATATCATTAATAACACTTACTTCATACCAAAAAATTAATACATTATCTTCATCGCTATGTAGCCCCACCCAGGCGGACCTCATACAATCACAACTAAATGCTCATAAGTCTTGACTTGATTAGTTAGGTATAGGTATGGCATACACAAAGAGAAATCAAATTTCGATAGCTTTTTGAATTTTCAATAATATGCAGGGTGGTCTATTCAAAATAATCAACTTTCAGTAACTTTTTACCACCATTTATTGAAGTAACGAAGACTAAGCTGAAGTGTGTGAAACCTCCAATTTTCACCTAACTCCAAACCAAATTTAAATATATTAGTATTTCTCAACTCGAAGATATCAGCATTTTTAGAAGCCATGACTACCGAAGAAAAATATTGAAATACATTTTTATTTCGAAAACGGTTCGAAACAGAAGTGTTGAAGATTCCAAATATAATACTGTATACAAGGTGTTCCATTTGAAAAGTCTGTCGATTTTTTTCTGAACGAAACTGAATTGCTACGAGTGGTGTTTTCTCAAAACAATTCAGTTGAGTTCAGAAATAAAAGACAGACTCATGGGATAAATTCAATCACGATTTGAATTTTATTAGACTATTTTACGAATAAAGTTTCTTCAGTAATATAAATACGAACAATGTATAACAGTCATAAACAAATTATTAAAATCGTCAATATTATAATGTTCCGTTTCATAATTTTATTTGAATTCGCACTGAAGCGACTCATATGACAAAATCCGGTATAATTAATATTGATAGAACTGCCAAACTTTGTGTTGCCATGGTTATGTCGTTGAAAATGCCGAAGCTGATCCTCCAATCAGAATAATTGAAAGACAGCTGGTGTTATCGCGATAACACGAGTTGTCTTTGGTTTGCGATTGGTCAGATTATGTGAGAATTATGAAATAGTCAATGTGATGCGGTGTCTGGTTCACCAGAAATGTCTAAAATACCATATACCGTGAATCAGCCTGATTAATTTGTTCATTCTGTCCACTTTTGTTTTAATTTGTCAAACAGCAGCACCCTTACGAGCAACCCTCCGAAAAATTCGAAAGACTTGAGCGAGCAAGGGAAAACGAAGGCTCCACCTATCAACATGCGATCCCAAGCACAGTTGAGAATGGAACCACATTGAGTCTGTCAAAGTACGTCAGTCACCCATTCAAGAGGTGGCCTTGTCGGCTTTGCTGGACTTCAGCTATCGACAGTACTTAAGCAAAAACAAGCCGGTTCGAGATCGGTGTGCAAGATATTTTTTGTCAAGTATATTGGAATCGATAGGCAATCGCATGCCTTGTTGAAGACCAAATTAGACGCCAAAGACTGGTGCTTGTTTCGATTGCGCACTGACCACCTACGGTGGTGCTGTGGGTTATTCGGGTTACTTTCTACAGCTAAAAAGTGTGAACGACACCGCAGTGCCACGGCAAATAATGATGATGAATCACCTTGCCACACAGGTTATGTCTTTGAGTACACTCTATGAATGTTCATGAGGCAGTATTATTATACCGGGTGAGTCAGAGAGATGGGGCATCCCTATTTTTGAGAGAAATGATTCGATTCAAAGGACGAAAACTTAGGGAGCTATTGATCAACTGAAAAGTAATTTTTTGATATAAAAATTATTTCAGTAGCACTTCCGGTTTCGTCAGAAATGATCTGAGCATTACTTTTTCAAATAGAACATTCTGTACATTTTCACATGTTTTAAATCTAGAGCAAATTCTTTTTTTTCTGTATTTTCAAAAAAAAATTTCAAGGATGATAATTTTTTACATGTTGAACGTTCCTCTCCGATGCCATGTCCGAGAAAATGAAATTAGCATTTTAATTACAATACTTTGCCACCAGCCACTGATTGAATGTGGCAAAATCACTTTTTTTTGATTATCTCATTTTATTTGAATGGCATCTCTATGGGACACTCTGTGCAACAGATTGTTTCGAAGGGAAGGAATCGAATGATACCAAAATTTTTAATATCTGTAGATTATTTTCAAAGCTATCACTATTATAAAAAAATGTACCACAAAATAGTGCAGCAGCTGGACTAAACAACACCAAAATGAAAGAAATTTTTAAATAGCACATCTTCTCAATTATCTCAACGACTTTCAACATTGAAAATTATCATACCTTGGATTTATCATTTTGAATGTGAATACACGATTTTGAGGATTATCAACATTTACTACAAATTTTTGAAAACAAGAAATACATAGCACAATGCTCTGATACTCTTACTATAAAAATTACTCAAAATATTGGCCATTATGTTTCATGCATAATTGCACCCTTCTGACTGCTGCTCGAACTGCTCTAGTTAACTCTGCTGGGCTGATATTATTGAAATCTGTGATGACTTTTTTTGTAGTTCCTCGCGTCTCTAACTAGGAGTTGCATATACATCATTTTTTATTGTTCCCCATAAATAATAGGCTAAGGGGTTTAAGTCTGGTGACCCAGGTGGCCATCTGATGGGACCATGTGTAGAAATTTGTTTATTTCTATAAGCATTATTCAGGTAATTGATTTCCATTCCATGATTATTAGGTGTTGCACCGTCCTGCATGTTGAAAATGAAAATAGAAGTTTTGCAGAAGCAATGGAAGGTCGTCAATGATTGACTCTATAGCATCCCGAAGAAACGTTAAGTACCTCACTCCAGTAAGGGGCCCATTAAAAAAAATGGCTCAATGAAGTGATCTCCAAGTATAACCATCCAACAGTTGAATCCGAACCTTCCTTGACATTATGAAGAAACCATCGACAGTATTCAAGTCTTCTTTCATCGTCTCCATCACAAAGCTTATGATGTATAGGATATTTATAGGAGCGAAACTTATGCTTTTTCAAAATTCTCTGTACAGTCGATTGCCTTGCGTCACATTCATTAGCTAATTCTCGTGTTGAAGAAGTCGGATTTACCTCTATGTATCCTATAATATCTATCTCTTTATCTTCGCTGACTATTACATTTACATTTCGATTTCGAATACGTCGGTTGTTTGTCTCTTGTTTCAACTGACGTTCAAGTTTCACGAAGTATGTCCTACACGGATGTCTTCTACCAGGACACCTCCGTCTGTATAAATTCGATGCAGCCGTAAAATTCTTCAGACTGTTACGTACAAAATAGCTTCCCAAGTAAGCGATGAAACAGTTAGGGGTATGCACCGACTAAAATCTCAGTGGAGTCGGGGTGGTTTCCTTTTTATTAAGGTTAACAAAATTTTATAGGGGGCGCCAAGTGATTTACCAACACATGCACCCCTCACAAGACATCAAATCACTAAACCATAAAGGCTTACTTGACAATCTAGATGAGTGAAATAAAAATAACGAGTACCCGGTAGAAATATATCTATATAATAATTTTCGGAAATAACAAGTACAAAACTACAATAAAAAATCGTAGGCCAAATTCATTAATCACCTAAAAAGTAGGGAAAACTCTCGAGAGAATAGTTCGAAGATAAAGTTACTTTAGCAATCACATAACCTTTATCCAAGAACGACGAATTTAGTTCACTTAGTATCTAGTCAGAACATTCACGATCAATCATTAACTATGATTTACGACTAAGAAAGTAAAATGGGGTGCACTATATATGTAGGGAAAAAATACTTGTTGGCATAAGATTCGCGAAAAACGAACACCGCATATAACACGTAACACAATAGTTAAAATAAATGAACTAGCCACTATGTGGTACTTATCACGGTCCTTTCGGGCTACTCCTGGAAACACCAGAGTCGGATAATGTTTTCAGTCATCTGCCAATAACTGAGGATCCTACATCCACTACTCTTGTTCGTAAGCACGAGTTTCTGAGCTCCAGAAAAATAAATGACCTTCCAGGTAAGTCCCAATTGTTCGTACCGCTACTGAATGTCTATCCAAAATTGCCACAAAATACAACTCCTCGTATATATGTGCGAATGAGAAAGGTTCCCAAGAAAAAAACGTCTAAAAAGGATTAAAAAAACGTTAAGATAAGGACCCGATTGAAACAGTGGAATGAGAATAATATTATTCAAAACTCACCTCTAGTGCGTAATCCCGATGCAACTAAGAGACGTTCACTACTTTACGATAACCATATCCTTCATACTAAAGAAAATCCGACGATCCTATCCAAATACCAGAAGCCACATGAAATCGTCGTGTGGGTGCAAATAGTGAAAAATCCGTTGAAAACGTTAAATTTACCAGTCACTATTCACCCATTCGTTTTCCAAAATTCTACTGCCACTCTTCAAATACGAATTCCTACACCCAAACGCTTTTTTTTATCCGGCGCCTTTTTTTCCACAATATTTCGACAGAAAATCTCGACTACAAGAAACGCTCGGTTTCACCGTCTAAGAAGATAACCAAATTAGCAGGCACAAAAATATAAAATACATATACGGAGTGTTGTGTTGGTGGAGTTCCAGTTCCTTTGACCTGATAATTTAAAATGATGAAATGAATGACCCTAATGATGTTTGAAAACTATGTACGACGATCGTTAAGACTCGACAATGTTACAAGACACTCACCGTAAATTAAATGCATGTCGATTTTTTCAATTTGGCTGAATTTATCCATGACCCAGTTATACTGATTGGACTGAGAAAACTGTTATTTCGTATTGATACATATTTGACAGCAGATATTCATTTATTTTTTTATCCAAAGGCGACTTTGACAAAATTTGGAGTTGACGATGGAAACACATTCTTATATTGAAACAGATTGAACTATCAAACACTTTCAGAATCTGTGAAAATGGATAGTGTAATTTCTGTGTTCCTATCAACCATAATGGGTCCATCATGGGAATACTCTAGTAATTAGTCTTTTTGATGACAAATCATTTTCAAATTGTGAATTATAGACATAATGAAATATCTGCTGGTAGCAAACCTGAATTCTCATTACATTTTTCTGGAGTATACATCTAGTAGAAAGATATACATCAAATTTGTTAATTATTCTTATTGGTATAGTTAGTGAAATTTCAAATAATGTTATTATTTGGGTTTTTTATTAGTCCAGCGGCCATAATACTTTTTGGTAAATTATTTGTGATAGTGATAAATCAGAAAATAATTGACAGATATTCAAAATTTTAGTATCATTCGATTCCTTTCCTTCGAAAAAATCTGTTGCGCAGAGTGTCCCATAGAGATGCCATTTAAAAAATATGAGATGATCGAAAAAAAAGTGATTTTGCCACATTCAAACAGCGGCTGATGGAAAAGTATTGTAATTAAAATGCTAATGTCATTTTCTCGGACAACATGGCATCGGAAAGGAAAGTTCAACATGTAAAAAATCTCCATCCTTGAAAAAATTGAAAAAAAAAAGAAATTTAATAAAAAACTTAGCTTATCATGTTCAGAATTTTCTCTAGATTTCAAAAATGTAAAAATGTACAAGGTATTCTATTTGAAAAACTAATACTCAGATCATTACTGGCGATACCGGAAGTGCTACAGAATTAATTTTTATCTCAAAAAATCACATTTCAGTTGTTCAAAAGCCCCCTAAATTTTCGTGCTTTGAATCGGATTATTTCTCTCAAAACAGGGGTGCTCCTTCTCTCAGACTCACCCGGTATACATACATACGGCCTTCCCTGCGTCTTGATATCAGTTCACCTGGTGCAGGGCAAATGGTGTAGCGACAATTTGGAGGCTGATCGCCCTGTCCAAACTTTTCCCAATATTATTTGGAAGCGCATTTGAATGATTGTTGTGTCACCACACTTAGCAGCGACATTGGCAGATAGTTAACCTGGATAGAACCTTTTCTGGTTTGGAAATTGGTATATACCACTACAGCATTCGTTCTAGATAATAGTGTCATTCATAATTGTCGGATGGTCAATGCGTATTCCAAGTAAGCACCAGACACCTAGATATCGAGAAATTTGAGAAAAAAGCTCTCAGATTCAGGAATCGAACCTGGCCCAGTACTAGTAGACGTTTCAACGGACGACATCGAAACGCTGCTCCACCAACCACCACCATTTAAATGAGCATATTATAAAATGATCTTAAAAGCTATAATATTTAGATCAATGAAAATGCATTGTGGTTCGGTAGTATTTTAATGACATTTTGCAATTCTACTGAGGGTACATGATGATTGGACGTAATAACTACACACCCTTTCAACTTTGCGAGTGGCTGTTTAAGCAAATTATATTAGCGTACCCTGCGAATGATTTGGAGGTTCGGAGAAAGGACATGATTCGATTCATGAGTGACGAACTTGTTATACAATGTCGTTCAAAAGTATCGGAACGGTCTCATATTTCAGAAACGGCCCAGGGAAAATTTATAAAAATTTCGACAGAATGATTTTTGATTATACCCATTTCAATGGTGATATCGGCAATGTTGCCATATCAACAGTTTTTGTGCTATTGAGGATAACTCAATTTTTTCAAATGGAACACCCTATTTGTTTTTACTGCAATCAATTCAGCGACGACTCATTATTTATGTCTCCAAATATCAAATTTTAAATCAATGTAACTTTTGAAATATGACAACATGGCTTTTTCATTCAAAAGTCTGGGAATGTTCCAATATTTTCAATATGATTCAAGAAGTTGACATGAAGTTGGCAACACACATCGGAGGCAATGTTGGCCAACCTGAAAGCGGGAGGTGACCGCGTGACCGGCTGTTACCGTATCGGTTAACCATATCTAGTTCTAGTTATAGATCGAAGATCGAAGCTTTGGTGCTTTGAATGCTTTGTATACTGTTCATGTTCTGATATTTCCAACTAGAGCTGATCACATTTGCGAATTTTAGTGTCCATAATCTGAAAGTGAAAAGTGAGTATCGTTGTTGACTATCAACAAAGTGAGATTCCATTATTTCTGTTTTGATTGAAAATAATTATGTCCAAACGTTCTTTTTCTCATTAGAAAGGCGACATAAAAGGCGTTTCATAAAGAACGCTTCTGGTATTTTGGACTGTGTTCTGGATAGCGATCATTAAACAAAGGCTCGACAGGAAAAGGAACCAAAGCAATTGACTTTTAGTTTTTTTATTAATTTATTTTTATTTTTCACTTTGTTGATTTTTTTTGTACTTTGTTAATGTTACGCCAGAATGTTTTCACTATTTGTTTTTTTTTTTGTTGGTTTAAGGCATCGACTGCTGTGGTCATTAGCCTTTGGAATATTTTCGTTTCTAGATTCTTTCAAACAAATCAATTGTTTTCAGGAACTTTAGCACGTCTTTCATTTTATCTTTGCAGAGGCAGTCTTTTATATTATTTGGGATGTTGCAGTTCTTTCGAGCTTTCTCATATTGTTGACATTGTAGAAGTATGTTCTACCGTCAAAGTAGTTCTACAAGTGTCACATCTAGGTTGTCTTTCTCTCGTTAGCATATAGCTAGATGTTAAATAAGTGTGGCCTATTCTGAGTCTGGTTATGATAACTTGTTCCCGCCTCGTGAATTCGTATGTGTATTTGATGTATTCAATATCTGGTTTAACAAATCTCAATTTTGATTCAGAATTGATCCATTCATTCCACCAATTTCCAGATATTTCTCTCTTACAGTAATTCTTGCAATCATTTGGAGATATAGGGATATTTTCATCAGCATCCATTGTTGTTGCTAATCTTGCAGCAGTATCTGCCTTCTCATTCCCTTCTATCCCGATGTGGCTTGGGATCCAGACAAATATAATGATTTTTCCTTCAGTTTGAAGATTCTTGATCTGTGCGATGATTCTCTGCAAGAGTGGTTCTCTGTGAAAAGGTTTTTGTAGTGCTTGAATGGAACTCAATGCATTGTGGTTGCATGTATCAATATATAGCATCGTTTGCCAAATAGCATATAGTTCTGCTGTGAAGATACTCGCTTGTTTGGGTAATGTCCACGAATGGGATATAGGAGGGGAAGTGAAGGCACTTCCAGTTCCATTTTCAGTCTTTGAACCATCAGTATAGATTATATGGCTGTTCGGATATTGTTCAATTATTCTTTTAAAGTTTCGGATGATAGTTCGATGCTCAGTTTAATTTTTTCTATGTATGAGGCATTCTACATTAGTTCTGATGGGAGCAAGGTCCCAGGGTGGTATTTCGCAGAAGCCAGACGTGTAAACTGATGGGAAATATATATTCGTGTAGTTCATAACTTCTCTGAGTCTTACGCTTGTTGGTCGAGTGATGGTGGGACGTCTTTCATATATGGAGTACAGTTCCTCGTTGAACATAATGGGAAAGTTGATGTGTTCCGGCTGGGACCAAATTCTCGTGCCATAATTTACTAGGCACTGTTTTCTTCTATGACTAAGCGGCATGATTCCTGACTCGCAGCATAGTGATTTGAGTGGACTGGTTCGATAGGCACCAAGAGCGAGGCGTAATCCCATACAGTGTACTGAGTTGAGAGCTCAAAGGTTTGATAGACGGGCTGCTCCATATATCGTACAGCCGTAGTCCAATTTAGAAAGTATCAAAGATTTATAGAGTCTCAAGGCAGTATCTCGATCACATCCCTATTTAATTTTGTTTATTGTTCGTAAAGGGTTCGGAGCTTTTTTGCATCGTATCGCTAGATCTTCTATGTGGGATTTCCAGTTCAACTTTCGATCAAAAATCAACCCTAAAAACCTGATAGATTCTTTACATTCTATATCTATATTTCCCAATTTCAATTTTTGTTGGCTGTGATTTGAGCGTAGTCGACAGAAATGAATGCATTTAGTTTTCGCTGTGGAAATGCGAAATCCGATACTCTTGGCTTTGTTATCAAGGACTTCAATTGCCTCTTGGAGTGTTTCTTCTATCGTTTCCATCGATTTGGATGAAAAAAAGATGGCCATATCATCGACGTATAAGCTTTTCCCAACCAATGGGTTGAGGTTTTCTATAATATTGTTGATTGCAATCGAAAAAAGAATGACACTCAAAGTGGATCATTGGGGTACACCATTTTCCATAACTCTCTGATTAGATTCAGTTGTCCCATTTCTCACATAAAATTTTATCTCGGTGAGAAATCCTTTAATGAAAATGGGTAAATTTCCCGTTATACACCAATTGTAGAGTGTTTTAAGGATGTTGTATCTCCAGGTGGTATCATACGCTTTCTCTATATCAAAGAATACTGTAACAAGGTGTTCTCGTTTGGCAAAACTCAATTGTATCGCTTCTTCTAATAGCGTCAATTGGTCAATTGTTGATCGGTAGTTTCTAAATCCTGCCTGGTAGGGTGAAAGGAGTTTATTTGTCTCCAGAAACCAAATCAGCAGTTTACTCACCATTTTCTCTAGGTATTTGCTCAAGCAGCATGTGAGTGAGATTGGTTGGTAATTAGATGTGAGCTTTATATCCTTTTGAGGTTACGGAATTGGTATTACTATAGCTTCGCGCCATTTGTCAGGGTATGTTGTTTCTGTCCAAATTTTATTGTTTAATTTCAAAACGGTTTCTTTGTTACATTGTGCAAGGTTTTGGATGAATTCATATGGAATGCTGTCTCTACCTGGAGAGGAGATCTTTGTATTATTCAACACATTTTGAAATTCTTCCATCCTAAATGACGTATTATAGACGGATGTCAGTGGTTCATTGAAATCTAATGGAGTAGTCTCTTGGGCTTGTTTTAAGCGAAGGAACTGTAAACTGTAATTGTCCGAGTTACTTATGCCTTCAAATTGATCCGCGAGCGCTTCTACGATTTCTTGGTCTTCAGTCACTAGATGTCCATTGATCATTAGAGCGTACGATGGCTTAGAGAAGTGTCTTCCGTTTATTGCTCGGATTTTATTCCATATATCCGAGAGCGATGAATCAGAATTCAGTGTAGATACAAAGTTATTCCATGATTCCTTTTTACTTTTGAGAATCAGTTGTCGACATTTTGCTCGTAATTTTTTGAAAATGATCAATTTCTCGAGTGTTGGGGCCCTATTGAATTTGTTGAATGCTTTCTTTTTTTCTGATACAGCTGTTGCTATTTCTGTGTTCCACCAAGAGACCGGGATATGTTTTTTTGAACCATTGGATAGTGGAATTGCTCTTTGCGCAGCTTGAAGGATACTGTCGGAGATAGTTTCGACTGCCAAATCTACATCTTCAGTTTCAATTGTGGATTCTTTCATCGCTTCCCTGTAGAGTTGCCAGTTGGCTCGTTTCAGTTGCCATCGGTTTGTATACGATTGTGTATTCAGCCGGCCTGCGTATTCAATGGATATTGGTATATGGTCACTAGACACTTAATCGTTCAGACATCTCCATGTGAGAAGAGGAGCTATTACAGGTGAACCTAGCGTTATGTCAATAGCTGAAAGGCAACAAGAGCGGCTGTTTATATAGGTGCCTGCTCCATTATTAAGAATCACTAGGTTGAATTCGTTAATTATTTGTTCTATGATTCTGCCTCTGAGATGTTTGATCCCCAGATGGGGTTGTGGGAATTGAGATCACCTAGGAGAATAAAAGGAGGTGGAAGTTGTGTGATTAGGCCTTGTATCTCATTCTGGTTCCAGGTGAAGTCTGGTAAGTAGATGTTACATATCGTTACTGTCTTAGGGTATTCTATTCGGACTGCAACGGCCTGTAAATCAGTTTGTGGTGGGATTGTAGTCGCTGGAATATTACTTCTCAAGAAAGTTATAAGTCCTTCTCTTGCTCGTCCATTTTCAGGATCAACATCGTTTCTGAAATTTTCAAATCCTCTTAAGGAGAATGTTTCTTCCGGAGTAAGATGAGACTCTTGTAAACAGATACAGAATGGGTTCTTTTCTGCTATAATTTGTTTCAGATCGCAGTAATGGTGTTTAACTCCATTACAGTTCCATTGTAAAAGATTTTCTTTTTCAGCCATTGAATATATGGAGTTTAAAAGAAATAAATGGATATATGTATAAATATATATGTTTATAGATTTTTGTATATAGGACAATAACAAACAAAAAAATATTTAGTAAATTTAAAGGTAAATATGTAGATTCTAAAACAGTCACGTTGATTCAGTCATTTTTCTTAGTTTTCCTTTTGGCCATCCTTTCTTCTTTTTTTGTTGAGAAGATACGGATGCCAGTGACTCGGTGTCAGAAGATATGTCTAGACTTGGAGTTCGATCTATATATTTTCTCTTTCCTTGAGTAATTAGTAGTCCCTTTTCTTTGGGTTGGGGAATTGATGGTTTGGTGAAAGTGGTCATTGCAATTTCTTTACTTACAGCATTTTGGATAATTGTTGGCAGACTAGGTAATAGTTCTTCTGCGATATTCAGTAGATTTGAATTATTAATGACAGCACTTGCATAAGATATTCCTTGTTTTGGTGTTGGCATTACTATTTTTTTTCTTGTTTCTGCATATGTCAGGTTTTCTTTGACTTTAACTTCTTGAATAGCTATTGTTTTTATAAATTGGACAGTCTCTACTACGGGCATTATGGTTACCTTTGCAGTTGACGCATTCTATTGGACGTTCACACGGTGATCCTTCATGTATCGGTTTACCACATACGCATACTGTCTCATTTTGACATTTCATAGATGTATGTCCGAACTTCTGGCATCTAAAGCATCTGATTGGTGATGGTATATACAGACGAACTGGAAGGGAGTAAAGGGCTATTTTAATTCGTTTCGGGATATTTGGGCGGTTGAAGGTTAGTATATGGTTTGGTGTTTCCTGCATTTCTCCGTTTTTACGTGAAGTAATACGTTTAACATTTACAACTCCCTGTGTGATCAATTCCTCGCAAATTTCTTCGATAGTACAATTCATTAAATCCTGACAGTACACGACTCCTCTGCCCTGATTAAGGGTTCTGTGAGCTTCTATTTCAACAGGCATATCACATAGTCGTTTTACATCCATTAATCTTTTAGACTGGGCTGCTGATTTCGTTTCTATAAATAATCCTACTCTAATTTTCTTTACATTGGCTACTTCTCCTATAAGACCGTGAGATTCCTTTTGATATTAAGAATGGGCTAACTTTCGCAAAGTCTCCTTCAATTCTTTTAACGATCAAGAACCGGGGTGTTGGTACCACCGTCTCCTGATTCGTTTCTTGTTCAGTAGGGTTTTGTGTGGGTCTACCATCCACATCCATGTTTATAGAGGTAGGCGCCTCTTCGGAATTAATTGAAGATTCTTCATTCATTTTAATACCACGAGTAGGGAAGAACTAAGTGTCGACTGCAGCAGTGCTCCCTTACTATAGTAAGGTTATTTTAAACCGGATGGTGCCATTTATCCGGAGTTCACCGTTTACGACCAACTACGTATGGCCATCCACCCCTGAGCACGGTACGTATAACACCTTGGGTTACAATTTTGTCAGTTGTATTCCTGTTGAGCTGTCCTTTGCTTTACTACTCATCTTTAACCTTATCGGCATGGGTGGCATGGGTGGCCTCTACCAGGGCCCTACCAGGGCATTTATATTTCTGTTATATTTATTTATTTTTATTGAAAAATATTTTCTTTTTCAATTTGTTGTTTCTGCTTGGAATATCGCCTAGACATTGCCGTCTCTTGACTATAACAGTGAAGAAATTGCTGCTATATCGCTCTGTTACATCCCTGATACGTTATCGGGAGGCATCTTTGCGGCGTCTCAGAACTACATCGCAAAGACGTCTTAGAACTACATCGCATAGATGTCGCCAGCACGCATCATGAGTGTGACAAAAGTGAGTCGCTTGGACGTCTGTGCGACGTAACGATGCAAGTCGCAGGTCACGAAGTGACATCACAGCAATATCTTAGAGATGTATCTGTGTTGGGTGGGCTATTTGTTTTCATTGCAATCAATTCAGCGACGCCTCATTACTTACGTCTCCAAATATCAGATTTTAAATTGATGTAGTTTGAGCAACCAGCAAATTTAGAAATCTTAAAAAATAAAATATGTCAGGCAGCTTTTTTAAAGACGACGGGGCGCTGAATTGATTGCAATGAAAATAATAATGGTTTTCCATTTGGAAAAATCGAGTTACCCTCAATATTTGAAAAAACATTGATTTGGCAACATTACCGATATCACCATTGAATCGGGCATCATCAAAAACCATCTTTTGTAAAATTTCACGATTTTTTCTTGAATCTTATTGAAAATAATGGAACGTTCCCAGACTGTTGAACGAAAATCCATGTTGTCATATTTCCAAACCTACATTAATTCAAAATCTGATATTTGGAGACATAAGTAATGAGTCGTCGCTGAATTGATTGCAATGAAAATACGTATGGTTTTCCATTTGAAAAAATTGAGTTACCCTTAATTTCTGAAAAACTGTTGATTTATTAACATCGACGATATCACCATTGAATCGGGCATCATCAAAAACAATCTTGAATGAAATTTCACAAATTTAACTTGACCGAATTGAAAATATTGGACCGTTCCCAGACTTTTGAACGAAAATACCATGTTGTCGAATTTCAGAAATTACAATAATTTAAAATCTGATATTTGAAGACATAAGTGATGACGGGACGCTGAATTGATTGCAAAGAAAATAAATATGGTTTTCCATTTGAAAAAATTGAGTTACCACCAATTTCTGAAAAACTGTTGATTTGGCAACATTGCCGATATTACCATTTAATCCGGCATCATCAAAAACCATTTTGTATAACATTTCTCGAATTTTTTTTGACCAAAAATTCCATGTTATCGTATTTCAGAAACCACATCAATTTAAAATCTGATATTTGGAAATATAAGTGATGTCGGGGTGCTGAATTGATTGCAGTGAAAATAAATACGGTTTTACATTCGAAAAAATTGAGTTACCTCCATTATCTGAAAAACTGTTGATTTGGAAACATTGCCCATATCACCATTGAATCGGACATCATCAAAAAACAATCTTGAATGAAATTTCACGAATTTTACTTGACCGTATTGAAACTATTGGACTGTTCCCAGACTTTTGAACGAAAATGCCACGTTATCGTATTTCAGAAACCACATTAATTTAAAATATGATATTTGGAGACATAAGTGAGGGGCGCTGAATTGATTGCAATGAAAATAAACATGATTTTCCATTCGAAAGAATTGAGTTACCCTCAATATCTAAAAAACTGTTGATTTGGCAACATTGCCGATAACACCATTGAATCGGGCATCATCAAAAACTATTTTGTATAAAGTTTCTCGAATTTTTCTTTACCGAAAATGCCATGTTATCGTATTTCAGAAACCACATTAATATAAAATCTGATATTTGGAAATATAAGTGATGACGGGGTGCTGAATTGATTGCAGTGAAAATAAATATGGTTTTCTATTCGAAAAAATTGAGTTACCTCCATTATCTGGAAAACAGTTGATTTGGCAACATTGCCGATATCACCATTGAAACAGGCATCATCAAAAACCATTTAGTATGAAATTTCACGAATTTTTTTTGAACCGTATTCAAAATATTGGATCGTTCCCAGACTTTTGAACCAAAAAGCCATGTTGTTATATTTCGAAAACTGCATTAATTCAAAATCTGATATTTGGAAACATAAGTAATGAGGCGTCTAAATTTTCGTAAATTTTCTCAGGGCTGTTTCTGAAATATGAGAACAAATTTTGAAAGACACTGTATATTTGGTTATGTAGAAATCTGCCTACAAGTGATAACAATTAAAAATGGCTAAAACTGTTTCACGATCCCTATATTACTGTTTATAAGTTGACATGCTAGGTGTCTGATCCTGACATGGTCATGCGCAAGAGAGTGTTCCTCAAATTATACAGTGTGGATACATTACACATTTTTCCCATATTTTTTAAATCTTAAGTTACGCTAGTAATCACAGCTCGGTATATACAGTTCGATTATTACATCGTTACCCGTGCGTCATCATCACAATACCATAATTCTTAGCTTAGCAGACAAATGTAAACAAATTTTTATTCGCTCATAGCGGTTCTTAGAAAGAGATGTTCGATAGAGGATGTGTGATTTCTTCGATCATAAATTGATGACGCATGGGTAAAGATAAAACAATCGATCTGTACAAGTCAATCAACAGGTTTAATGTTTCGTTTATGTCTTTGAAAATCACCATTGCCGTTTTCTTCACAGGTCGCAGAATTATCGTCAATAATATCCACAACCGTCAAATGTACCTTTCTAATAGTTTTCATGTTCACGAAGATCAATAATAATAATAATAATAATACTCCCTCATAAACACTGGTTGAGTGTACCCAAAAGCATAGTCTGTTTGGGTAGGGGACGGCTATTATTATTATTTGCCATGGCGTTTTATGATGTTTTAGGTGATGTATTCCCTTTTCAGCTGTAGGAGAACCCGGAAGACCTACAGCAACACCTCGGGTGGTCGGTGTGCACTCCAAGCTAGGACTAGACGAGATTGGCATCTAGACAACCCACAATACACATGCTTTTCAACAAGGCATGCAGTCGCTTATCGATCCGATAAAAAATATTTGAGAAAAATCTCTTGTACCTATATCGGGCTCGAACCGACTATCGCTATGCTGAAGTTTCGAACGGCCTGTGCATTAGACCGCTGAACCGCCAAGATTATCTTCTGAAACATTAGTCGTCTTGAACTGATATTGTTTTAATTGATTTAGATGTCTATTCCACGTAGGAATGCCTTAATCCAGAACTATATAAGTAAATTTGCCGATTCTTTCATCAATAATTGCCTTAATCTTTTCCCCCATGGTAATATTTTTGTTTGGCCTACTTTGTCAAAACGCGATCTCCAATATCTGAACACTGTGAAGATGTTTTCTGAGATATCAAATTAACTGAATTAAGATGTAATTTAATTAATTTGAGAAGTACACGTTGCGGTTATTGTTCAGTCAGTTTGAACCATTCTGGGATATTTCTTTACCGATTCCGATACCATCTAAAAAACTGAATCTGTCACAATGTTCAAGTTTCTTTTCTAGAAAAGAAATTTTGGATGATGAGGATAAACCTACATGTTCGATGTGGTCGGTGGATCAGCGGTCTAATGCACAGGCCGTTCGAAACTCCAGCATAGCGATAGTCGGTTCGAATCCGATGTAGGTACGAGAATTTTTCTCAACTACTTTATATCGGATTCGATAGGCGGCCGCATGCCTTGTTGCAATGCAAGTGTATTGTGAGTTGTCTAGATGCCAATCTCGTCTAGTGCTAGCTTGGAGTGCACACCGACCACCCGAGGTGGTGCTGTAGGTTTTCCGGGTTTTCCTACATCTGAAAAGTGAATACATCACCTAAAACATAAGTAAGTCGCCCCGGAGCGCCATGGCAAATAATAATAATAGCCGTCCTCTACCCGTACAGGCTATGCCTTTGGGTACACTCAACGAGTGTTTATGAGGGAGTATTATTATTATTATTATTATTATTATTGAAAAGGAGTGCTCAAAATCCTTCTCGTTTCATAAATTCCCCAAAGTTCTTGTAATCATTTTAAAACGTTTTTCTCCAGGAGACAGTTTCAGACATAAATTAAATGTGGCCATTCATTTTCCTTTGAAAGGACTGGACATGAGCAGTTACGCAGCGGACAGTGTAGCTCCATGTTTATACAATCTTTACGCTTTAATCATCCACAGTGGGACCATCGATAGCGGACACTACACGGCCTTCTGCAGACACCCTTATTTAAACAAGTGGTACGAGTTCAATGACTCTCCTGTTTCGCCAATAACTTCAAAATCACTTGTGAGCTCAGAAGCATATGTCCTTTTTTATCAGCAGGAATGAACATCCAGTCCTAGGAGAGATTTTATGTATTCAATTCATTTTCATTTTATTTGTACCTGTTCTACAATACATGAAACATGTGATCAAAAAAATAAATAAATAAATTGCATAGTTTTGTTAAGCGTAATATATCATTATACTAACTATACAGGCCGTTTCTTTTATCATGTGGTAACATTGCTATATTCTAAATCGTAATAGATACAAAGACGATTTAATCGTCTTTGTATCTATTACGGTTTAGAATATAGCACTGTTACCACATGATAAAAGAAACGGCCATTATTCCATAAACAGAAACAATCTGTTATGGTAAGTCAAATCTCGCAAAAACTGCTCTAAGAACCTCAACTGTCGCTTTAGACGTTATCGAGTTTAATACCAGGTGGAAGTGGCCAACATTCCAAAATAGTTTCATTCGTTTTTTTCTTTTTAACCATACAATTTTTGCGGGCAAGAAAAACTTCTATATATGTCCAACCTCGGTCACCAAAAGTATGATCGAGCTAAGCTTTTCATTTGGACTATATTTTTTTGTTACACTTCGGGTATAATCAGCCGATGGTTCCAGAAAATACAATCAGAATCTACTGTCAGTTCATTTTTAACTCTCAAGATGGGTAATTAAAAGACACCTATTGAATGTACAGAGTGGTCAGTAGGTATGCACTAAGTTCACATAACAATGAATAGTTCCAGAAGTTGATTATTACGTATACATATCTTCTTTCAGTGGTATGTTTTTCAAGGTCTAATGTTTCAATATCAATAATAATAATGATAATAATATTTATCCATCACTACATAGTTAAAGTCAGATGACAAAAGCATAATGTCGAACATATATGAAAACATGATAAAACAAAAAAATAACGAATACATTTTATTTCCAGTGAGGGCGATCCCTGTGTGTGGGTGAAAATTTCGGTAAACACATAAACAAGTAGTATAATGAAAATATGAATATTATTTGTGTACAGAGAACAAGTTATAAAAAAGTGTAGTTACAATAATGTTAATACAAAATGAAATAAATTAAAAATGTGTTTCAGTGTTATTTCGTTTTTTGGTACTTACCTATTTATTTTCTTGGCATGATATCTGATATTTTTAACATATTTTATTATATTTTCTTTTTTATTAATATTTTTAAAACTTTCAATATAATTGCTTTAGAGTTATTCAAATATTTTGTGACCAACATCCGCTTCAACAATGTACTCTGAGATACACTGCAACTCATTTCAGATGTTCAATTTCTGTTTTCTATTTGTCATATAATCTTTGAGAAAGTCGTTTTCTGTACCCCATATTCCTACAACATCTAGCGTGGCAAGAAAAATAGGACGATCATCTGTGTCGAAAACCTTAGTTGAATGTACTAATTTTCCTGAACTTAGAAAGTTTTGTCTCCTATTTTTGCCATGAAGTACTTACTCATTTATGAATTTGGTTTATGAGTCTAAGAGGAAGAATAGCTTAAGCTAAACTTTGCATCATCCTTTCATATTGTACATGCTGATCAAGTAGTATGGTTCCTGAACTATGGGGACCGTGATCGGTTCACCTCTTTGGAGGTGATTTCTACGAACGTTTCGCCCACAACTGCGGTGAGAATCTTCAGCTTGAATTTCGTCTTCTCGATAGCGTCATAATACTGATACGGCCATTGGAGGGTCCTCGCAATTAATAGTCACAGTCTGGATAATTGCTTCGTTTTCACTACTTTTTATTTGTTTTGCTTGGGGTGTTTGGTTTACCTGACCGGATGGAATGTTGCCATTGTCTACCTGCATGAAGGCGGTGTCATGATTACCTGTGTAATTGTGGTTTGTTGAAATGTTTGCATACATAACGGTGGTGTTATTTGATGGTTTAATTTTCGTGTTGTATACATCGGCACCACTCTCCGCAGCGTGAAAAACAAGCTCTCTGAACATCACAGACAAATAAATGTAAGCTAGACCAGACGGAAGAGTCTGCCGTTGCATTGCACGCCTATGGAGAGGGTCCCCATAATATTCAGTTCCGGAATACGAAAGTGCTCTCGATAGAGAAGCAATAGAGATACACAAACACAAAAATAATTTCAACAGAAAAGAGGAATCCCTGAAGATCTACAAAACCTGGTACCCGCAGCCCTGAAAAATACGAAAATAAAACCATCAAATGACACCACCGTTATACAACCACTTCAACACACCACAATGGAACAGGTAAGGCAAGGTAATGATGACACCGTAATCATGCGTAGACACTGGCAGCATCCCATCCAGTCAGGTAACCCAAACACCCCAAACAAAACAACTGAAAAATATTCAAAAAAATGTAACTATCCAGGATGCGACTATTATTTACAAGAACTCTTCAACCGCCGTATAAATATTACGTCGATCTTCGAGAAGACAAAATCTACGCAGAAGATGCTCACCGCAGTTGTGAGCGAAACGTCCGTAGAAACCGCCAACACGGAGGTGAACCGAACACGGCCCCAAAGCCCGGAAACCGGCGTACTTCTTGATTATAATTCCGACCGTACAATCCTTCATTATAAACTTGTTGTCGTTTTTCTGTTGATTTGTCACATTTCTATAGTGAACGAATATTATTATAATAAAATTGTATTGTCTCTTCAAGTTCATGTTGAAAAGGAAACATTATCATTCAAAAATTGAAAAAATTCGAAAAACCTACGATGAAGTGTTTTCGTATTTCACTGTTGGCCAACAAACACTCCCCTTCCTCATCATTTATCAGCACTAATTCAACTCAAACAAAGCATTATATCGATATGATGTTACCGAAACAGATTCTTTACCTTATTGTTATTCTAGAACTCTACCGCTTTCCAAGAATCATATATAATCTCCAGTGGTTTATCGCATCTTTCATCTAAATTGAAAAGAAAATGAATGACCTCACATTTTCCTTGTCGTCGGCATAAAGTACAATATTATCCCGGATTTGATATATCTACAAATCATTTCCAAATAGAGTTCATCATTACCATTTAAAGAGAGAATAAGTATAAAGGCTGTATTTTTTAAATGATAGCACAGTTAACTCAATAATGGTTGGTTGGTGGAAATCTACTGAAGTGTTGTTTGTTGTTTTTAAGTATCTAAGAGTTTTCGTGAAATGTAGGAAATATATGGTCGTTTGGATGAATAGAATTGACATATTTATTTTAAAATTGTTAAAATTTAGGAAGAAATGTTGTTTTGAGTCAACGGGTTGTTTCCTCACTCCAACATTCATAAGTCTCGTGAAACTCGTGCGAGCTGAGGAAGATTGGGTTGCTAATCATCACGTGCAATCCAAGGTACGGTACACAATAAATAAAGTTTCGGTGTACCTTCAATCAAGTGAATTTCAGAGCCAACTCTAATTGAAACTACCTAAATAGCATAGTACAGTCAATTTCATCAGACATACCATGGTAACTTGTTTGGTGGTATCAATTCTTACTTAGTAGTGAGAAATGATGAGGATGCCGTGATTTAGAAATATTCGAAAAGACACACATTCATACGAAACATCAATTGGTTATAAAGCAATACTTTCAATGTTGTTTTCATTTTCTATAATTTTCTTTCTAATCAAAAAAGGTGTGCTGGAGAGTTTCAAATAAATGATTCGATTAATTCCGACAAAGTCAAAATATCCTTCTTTGCACACATTCCCACTAATTGGTAAATATAAAGCAAATACCTGACACTTACTGCCCCTTACGAACATTGAGTTACGTTTGTCATCCTCATTGGGTTGAAAACATGCGTGTATGCTGAAAGTCATATATTGATTTGAAGTAGTTTTTTTTGGCAGATATTTGCCTCATAATTTTAACTGGGAATGTGTGGAGAGACGGGTATTTTCGGTTTTATCGAAATATTTATTTCATTAAATTGAACTCTTCAATTCAAAACTTCTTACTTATCAAAAAAAGAAAAACTCTCCTAAATTGTTGTTTTTTTTTATTGTTTGTTCCGTTAACCAGCTGTCGTCTCCCTACGAACAACAGCCCTCAGAAGTCGAAACTTGTGCGAGCCAAGGATTAATGAGGTCTTACCTTTTAACATGCGATTCCTAAATATGATGACATGCATATAAAACCCGAGTAACTCTGGTTTCCGACATCATTTCAGAACCGTCGATGCGTACAAATCATCGTATGAAAACCATTAAGGTTGGATACGACCAAAAATGAAACGGAAGAAAGGAAAAAGTCGGGAACTTATGAAATCAGCTGTAAGGACTGCGAGAGGTATGTGGGTCAGGTTTTCCGAAACTAGAAAACATGTTTGAAATTAATTAGATATATTTATAACGTATTTATGACCTTAAACTTCTCAATGTATTCGAGAGTCTGGAAATTGGGAAATGTGAAATTAGCATGAATGCGGATGCCACATACCCATTGTTCAAGTTCATAGCGTATTGAAGGTCATGATATAGGAGTGACTTGGATGAAACAAACGGGCGTCAATTAATTATTATCGATAACATGTCAAATCGATATGAATCATAAGCATAACGACATTATAATATGCCAACTGTGGATAAATATTATTAGCCTAGAATAATTAGTTCAGTTAGCTTTTAGCACCTGAAAATACCAACTTTGTAAGTGCAACGCGCGTCTAGTGCAATTCACATAATTTCAGCGTTCGGGTAGTTTATATTTCTCAGACCATATTTCCACAGAAAGTTTTGAATATTCAATTATACGAACAGAATAGTTACTTTCCTAACAAGTGCGGAAAGTGATACTTTCCGCACGCGACTGAAGTTGATTCGAACGGCGCGAAACGGAGTTCGGGAAAGCAGTCAAGGGTGGAAAAGACACCTCACTCATGAATTAGGAACATATTTTTCACAACCGCCCAAGGATTCAGAAAGCACATTGAATATGTTGTATATTTTATTTCAACCTACAAAACATTCAATGAAAATCCAATAGTTATTATTAATATTACTTAATGTTGGAAACACAATTTGTTGCATTCTGCAAATGCTTCAGAATCCATTGAAATGTTGCTTCTATTGATATTATAATGAAAAAAAAAATGCTAAAACAAGAAAATTAGTCTGGGTTAGACTAAATATCAAAACCTTCATTAGTTTGGATAGTATTATACATGTAAAATCAATGAAATGTACATAAAATTGAATTTCGTCAGGATAAAAATAAAAATATTATTGTGTTGTACACTATTCCTTTGCGGATAAAACTTACGAAATTTCTCCAAAAAAGTGTTTTTTCTGCTCAAACCAGCACTAGTCTAGTGTAAATTCCGACTTGATTCAATTTATTCAATACACTGGCAATTCAATATTATGGCATCCTGCGATAGTGAAGAAATTACCATTGCTAATTTTCACAAAAAAATCAGAACCTGCGGAGACACAGGGTGGTGATAGATAATGAGAGCTAGTATGAATTGTTTTTCTCTGTTAGAGAATAAATGGTTGTCTGTCAAGTGTTTGTATTAAAATAGAGATTTCTCTAGCATCTAGCATCTGCCCTTCCCACATCAGCTGACATGGCCGACATTCAGCCCTATGCTGTATCACTTCCGTTAAAAATAACGTCACCGTTATTCGCCATTTCCGTTATTTTGCTATTACCAAGCAATAGCAAAATAACGGAAATGGCGACTAACGGTGACGTTATTTTTAACGGAAGTGATACAGCATAGGGCTGATCGCTGATATCGATAGCTATCACTATCACGAAATGATATAGACAAAAACTTGTTTCAAGACTTTACTAAGAGTTGGTGCAAGCAGACACAATCTAATGAGCCTGACCAGAAAAGTAAAATGCTTTTAGATAGACTTATGGATGAGTAAACACAAGATTTATACTTTGGCAATTTGATATTGCGTGTCTATTTACAGGGATGTGATGAAGTCTTCGTTATACTCACAAACATCAGAATCGTAGTTACTGGTTCACCGTGAACCTCGAATTCAAATGGCCATTATACTTGGACTGCTCTGGACGTCTTTCACACACTCAACCATTGGATGTGGTTATTGGGCCAATAATCCCAGTGTGCCCCTCCAAAAGTACCAGAATTTAAAACTCCCTATTACAAAATAGTGCACCTATAGCTAACACTGTATCAGTGCTACTCGATGTATTTGATGCAACCGTCTTTTCGACTAAGAGATTAATATACCGTACAATGTAGCAGCCTGTAGTTCTTTTTGTGGGAAATACAATTATGAAATTTACGGAAAGTTCATAATCAATGAAAGCGCCTCAATTGAACAGGTTTCA
The DNA here is from genome assembly GCA_958502065.1 of Chrysolina americana. NCBI lineage: Eukaryota > Metazoa > Arthropoda > Insecta > Coleoptera > Chrysomelidae > Chrysolina > Chrysolina americana. The sequence goes on from OY293411.1 coordinate 71,721,085, forward strand.
AAATCCAATAAATATCATTCACAATAATAATAATAATGATGATAAATGATTTCCAAGAGCCTCCACGTGTTGTGTATAGCCCGCCGTCGGCTGATCTAAAAAACATATTTGAGTTTTCGCAACCACCCAAAGTAAATACTCCAGCCGCAGTTCGATGCTTTCGACACTATCCGTTAACTCCGGAAGAAGTTCGACGCGCCATCAAAGGATAGAAGAACTCTGCTGCTCCAGTTCCTAATGGACTAAAGAACTATTGGTGGTAAAAGTTCTCAAGCATCAAAAACCATCTGGCAATAGATTTTAAATCATGGCTAGATGGGGAGTAGCAGATTCCGCATTGATTTGTAAAGGGGCGAACCATGTTAATCCCTAGAAACGAAGATTTGTTTAATCCCAATAACTGAAGACCGATAACATGCTTGAACGCATATCACGAGATGTTTACACGCATCTTATACATGCGAATACTCTCCGGTGTATGAACGGATATACGAGCAAATAAAGTCAAAGAAGAGTGTCGCTGGCTGCAAGGAGGACCTGCTGATCGATATATCACGCAGGACTACGTGCAATTTAAGCGTAACACTTTGCAATGTCCTGGACGAATTATCGAATGCATTTGATACAACATCGTATACATTTCGACATTATGCATTTGCTCAGATGCCTTGCGGTACCCGATCAAATAGTAGGATGCATTGAACAGCTAATCCCTCTCTGGAGGACTCGCTTCTTCATAATATTTGGTCGAATAATAGTCCAAACAGAGCAAGTTATCTTCAAAAGAAGCGTGTTTCAGGAAGACTTCCTCAGCCATCTTCTGTTCTGCATCTGCCTATAAATTGCCATTGTCCTTCGCACTGAGGAAAAACCGCGGATAAAACTGCAGCACCTCCAGCAACCGAAGGCATCTGTTCTACATGGATGAACCATATGTCTTCAGAGGAAAGGATCTTCAGACTTCGAGGGTGGTGCAAGAGTGCACGCATGCTACCGGAATGGAGTTTGGGATCGACAAATATGCCACGGTTCATCTTAAAAAACGATGCAAGGAATATGGAGATGACATTCACGTAGACATAAGCACAATACATCTTCTAGATGCTGAAGAGGCGTATAACTAACTGGGGGTGAAACAAGGCCATTCCCAAGAGGTAGCAACTGCTATAAACTCTCTCCGTGGCAAGAATTACCACAAACTCCGACAGATCTGGTCATTAGAACTGTCGGGGAAGAACAAAGTTGCTGCAACTTATATGCTTGCCGTTCCGATTCTACTTAGTCCTTTGGAGTTGTGAAATGAACTCAAGAGGAGCTGCGATAACTCATTGTGAGAACTTGAAAAATGATGTATATTCATAGGAGCTTGCAACCTAAATCGTCCGTTACACGGTTATACTTCCCAGACAAGGAAGTCCGTGGTTTTATGAGTTAACAGAATGGTTTTGGATGGAGCATGTAAAGTTCTCAGAAGTTCATATTCCTTCCTCTGCATGCTCTTGGACCATGAGAAAGCAGGGATTGGAGAATTTCTTTTCAAGGCAGCAACCCGTGCGGCCGTCGAACTCGGTCTCGTATTCGACATTAAATGGACGAACCCAAACTCTGTCAACGAGTTGGGGACCGCTCAGCAAAAAACCCACGTCAAAGCTGTAGGAGTCTCCTACAGCTGCATAAGAATGAGCCAAAGTATGGAGTCTTCTTCAAGAACATTGAAGACCTTGGCTTATCCAGAAACCTGACCTTCGCATTTCTGAGGTCAAGTGGCTGAAGTCGGAAACCAAAGAAATCATAACGGCCTGCCAGGATGGTTTCTTCAACACCCTCGTCTACCGTTGTCGCGTGAGGGGTATAGACTTTATAGAGGTTCCTGACAATAGATGTAGAGCGTATCGTGGGACAGCCGAGACCGTAATGCATTTGCTGCCATTTCCACAGGCATAATACGGCGCTACAAATGTTGTACTACCAACTTCGACACTCGTATGGTATATACGGGACACCGGTGTTGATTTATGCTCTAGGGGATATTTAGTCTATTGTGAAGAATGAGAAGTGCCGAATCTATTGGAACTACGCATTCCCCATCCTCAGGTTAATACAAGCCAATAATCCTGATGTTTTCGAATCTGAAAATCATAGCGGCTTGCCGTGATGCGGCAGAAATTTCAGTCGGATATTTATACAGCATAGAAAATGATTCTAGGTTTGCAAAAACACAACTAGGTATTCACAATGTTGCTATTTTTTGGGAAAGTAATTTCTAATTTTCAGTGAGCCAGGTATATAGAGTTCGGCAGATGAATATCGGTTAACGAAAGAGTTTTAATGCCCAAGGGATCCTTAATTATCTAGTAGGTATATCATAACTCATCTAACTCAAACTGATTGTTTTCTACTAACATACCTATAATGGCATATTCCGTACGAATATATAGCGCGCTAAATGATCGATTGATCATAAATTCTCGAATTGGACTGGTTAGAGCCCCTTGAGACACCATACGTCCTATTATTCTAAAAAGCAGATATTCACCATTCGACGGACCACTCAAGAAGTTTTCATTTAATCAATTCCAACTCTTCAGATGATGTGGTGTTGCAAATTTTTTCGGGTTTTTCCGCAGCTGTGATGTGCATAAGCCACACAGGAGCTCCAAATAATTATTTTTCATTGTTGCTATGTTATTGTTGTAATCTGAGTGGTGCTGTAGGTTTAACGGGTTTTCCTAAAGATGAAAAGTGAAAACACCACCAAAACCATCATTAAGTTGCCCTGGAGCACCACGGCAAATAATAATAAATTTCCGTCTTCTACCCGCCCAGGCTATGCCTTAGGGTAGTACACTCTATGAGTGTTTATGAGGGAGTGTTATTATTATTATCATTATACAGCTTCACTAACGTCAGCTACGGTTCCCTGGGGGGGGGGAGATGAGCGGCGGTAGCATTCCTTGCACGAAATAAAAAATAATTCGATTCAATAATTTCCTCTCATCTGAAATTTTGTCGAAGTGTTGTAAATGTATCGAGGACAGAAACAATCAGCTGACTATAACATGGTGGAGATTATACGTCAGCTGGAAACTCGAACACGAAAAAAAAAATGTATACTTGCAGTGATTTCCTCTCAACTGAAAGTTCATCTGATGGTAGCTTATATGCAAATATGGATAGATATACAGGGTGTCCTGAAACTGTGATGCCAAATTGAAACAGAAGATTACCCTTGAAAAATAAATTGGACTTTCCTGATAGTTCTTTCCTCAAATGTTGTTCGTTGCAGAGATACAGGGTGTTGAATATGAAAAATTAAAAGTAATTTTTATTCACAACTTCCATAGTTTCTAAAATTTTTCAATAAAATTTGAAAGAATGTTCGTGTTCATCAGGTGCTTCATTTCGAAAAAGAAAACACATTTTCAGTTGTTACCAGTGGAGTACAAGAAGGGCATCATGATCCCTTTTCTCCCCAATTTTTACGCCACTGGTAAAATCAGAAAAAATATGCATTTTTCGCATTCCTCATTCCATTTTCAGTAAAGAATGTATACTTGTTTGAATCCGGAAAAACTAACTGTTTTCAAGATAATTGCCCTTTTATGAATACAAACATACTAGTAATGAAAAATATGTTCGGCAGAAATTAATTTTACAATCCCAATTACTAGTCTAAATAACTGATATTCAACCAAAAAAAATGACACCTTCAAATTTAATTGTTTTTTTTGTAATTATGAATGTGACAAGAAAATTGCCTTTTTATTTTCCAGTTTCAACACCAAAATGCATGTGGAAATGTTATTGATTTTTTGGTAGAATATCCAGTTGTAAGTTCAACCAGTATTTAGGATTGTAAAATTCTCTTCAGCCGAACATTTTTTTCAGATATATTTGTATTCATAAAAGAGCAATTATCTTGAAAACAGTTAGTTTTTCCGGATTCAAACAGGTATACATTTTTCACTCAAAATTGAAAGAGGAATGCAAAAAATTATTAATTTTTCTGATTTCACCAGTAGCGTAAAATATAGGGAAGAAAAGGGACCATGATGCCCTTCTTGTAAGCCACTGGTAGCAACTAAAAATGTGGTTTCTTTTCCGAAATGAAGCACCTATTGAACACAAATATACTTTAAAATTTTTTGTGGAAGTTTTGAAAAACAAATTACTTTAAATTTTTTATATTCGACACCCTGTATCTCTGCAATGAACGACATTTGAGAAAAGAAATATTAGGAAAGTCCTATTTATTTTTCGAGTGGAATCTTCTGTTTCAATTTGGCACTATAGTTTCGGGACACCCTATACAGGGCTTTTCACGATGAGCGTTAATTAGACGTTTCTGGCAAACCAGACAACGGATCAACCTGAAAATTTGACAGTATGCATAAATGAACATGATCTACACGCCTAAAATATTTTATACGATGCGGCGTTGCCGCTTCTACTGTAAAGTAGCGGAAAGGTGGGGAGCATCTATTACCTATTTGAATGCATCAGCTGACGAGCAGTGTATTACAAATCAGCTAACATATTTTCTTACGAGAGAAAATAACATATCTTGAATTATTTCTATAGATTTTCAATAGAAGTTATTTCAAAAGATTGAAGCAACTCAGGCTAGCATAGCTTAGAGTTTAAGTTGTACCCATGATCCGGATGTACGGATATCATTATTTAAGCTGTGCTCGAGTAGAAAAAAAATCTGCTAGTAGGAGAACATTATTCCTTATCTTCTAGTTGGAGGAAAAAACTGAAACAATTGTTTTTTTATAATAATATATTCACATACTAGTAGTGGACAAAAAGTGGTCATCCACTACTATTTTAAAATACGATCAATGTTAAAATTTTTCGATCATTAATCGCATTCATCAGTACACTAGTCAATCAAATAACTATACACAATTTTTCAAATAGATCAGCATGGTTACTGTTCATTTCAGCAGTTCATTGAGTCATGAAAAACCGCCAAGAGACTAGGTATTTACCAGTCAATTTTAATTGTTGAAACTGTCTTCAGTCATTTTCGAATCTTAACATGTTGCATAATAATCATGGTTTGATTTCTCGATTCCTTCCAATACTATCTACTACGTAGTGTCAGTTCTCCATACGAAATAATACAATTTCGTTGTATTTAACACGGCTATAAACTACTGAAACTACTTGACCACTCGCTACATTCGTTCCAACGTACGGAAAGTACGTTTTTCCACAATATTTAACGAAAAGATGAATACCTTCAGCGAAAACATAATTTTCATCGCAAGTGAGAGAAATACTCTTGACGTTAACTTTCGTTACTAGTGACGAAATTTAATTTATAATTTCAATATTTTCTCGCCCTCGTATATAATATTTTGATGTCTCTAAATTATTAATAAATAAATATTGGAATAATTTCTATAATAAGAATGCATTTTTTCTACTTTTGTTTTATTGAAAAGAGAAATGAAATCGTAAAAATACCGTCAGAAATAAAATCAACTTATATCTAGTTGCCTGATTTCTTTATTTTAACGTTCCTCGTCAATTATTTATTATTTAGTTTGTACTGAAAGCATTGTTGGGTTTCTAAGTCGTCATGATTTCTGATTCAGAAAGTGAATCAGATTTTCAAACACACCACCAGAAATAGCAAATTGTGATACTCCTATAATTTTGTAATTACTCGAAATTGCAAATTTAAATTTTAAGTTCAAATATTTGTTCATCTTTCTTTTTTAGCATATTATCATGATTTAATTGGGTTGTAGAAAAAGTATAGTGTTTCACTCGTCGAAAACATTCTTTGAAGCTCGTAAACATTACCAAACGCGACTGGTAAGCACTTCTCTAGCTTCAAATATGTTACTTTCCTCATTATTTGATATTTATGGAGGAGTTACGTGGTTTTACTATTAGAACGACGATATGGTAGTTCACTACTATTGTAAAATGCGATCAATGCTAAAATTTGTCGATCATTAATCGCATTCATTAATACACTAGTTAATCAAATAACTATACACAATTTTTCAAATAGATCAGGATGGTTACTGTTCATTTCAGCAGTTCATTGAGTCATGAGAAACCGCCGAGAGACTAGGTCTTTACCAGTCAATAGTGTTTCACTCGTCGAAAACATTCTTTGAAGCTTGTGAACATTACCAAACGCGGCTGGTAAGCAGTTCTCTAGCTTCAAAAATGTTACTTTTCTCACTCGTAAAACAATATACTATTATTGTAACACTTGTTACATAATGAACTGTATCATTAAAAAATTTTCAAGCGTTAGTTTTATACTCTGTTTTCCAAGAAACTAAAATATTTTAATTGAATGATTCCGGGCATTAATAGGTTAGAATTACTCCAGTTTCCTGGGCTGTGGCACCGTTGAATTACCATATGCAATTTAATGGGAGAAAAATGGCTTAGGAAATAGTGCAAATTGGTTTGGGATTTTCTTAGAGTACAACAAGACTTGTCAATTAGGAAAAATTGAAACAGAAGAACTGAAAGGAATAAACATACAGTGTGTCCCAGCTAAAATTGTCACCCCCCTAATATCCGAACTCATGAAAAAAATGGAAAATTGCTCAGACCCGTCGATTTGTATTTCAAGGGGGAACACTTTCACCAAATACACCATCATTGTGTTGTCAACCCCCTCAACCCCAGCACCCCCTACTTCAGAATTTTCAATGGGACTACTATACTTGTGATAAATCATTTTGAAGGGAATTCAATCCCAAATACATCGGTGTACTGAAATTGAGGATCGATCAAGTGTTGTTGAAGTTTTCATGAAAACTAATTTTTTTCCAGATATTTTTATTTTTCATCACCTAACATGTTATCATCGTATGAAAGTTTCAAAATGTGAACCATTTAGTTCCATACAGAAGTATAAGCGATCTTCGAAATTTCTTCGCACATTGCTCAACATTTCTGGAGTCACTGCACGACACTCCACAACAATTCTCCTGCGTAGATCATCAAGAGAAGTTGGCTGGGTAATATAAACTTTGGATTTCAAATGACCCCATTAAAAGAAGTCTAATGGTGATAAATCAGGAGACCTAGCCGGCCATTCTATTGGTCCTCGCCTTCCAATCCATCGCCCTGTGAAATTGTCATCTAAAAAATGACGTACAGGTGCAACAAAATGTGGAGGAGCTCCATCTTGTTGAAAGGTGAGCTGACCGTCAAGTAACCTATCATCGTCTTCAAGTAACTGAGTGATTCTGGGGTTCACAGTTGTATCAAGAAGTTCAAGATTCGTTCGTCCGTTGAGGTTACCATCAATAAAATATGGACCTACAATATGGTCTCCCAGAATACCAGCCCAAACATTCAATTTCTGTGGAGTTTGTGAATGAGTTTCCCTGTACCAATGGGGATTTACATCACTCCAGTATCTGCAGTTGTGCCTGTTCACATGTCCATTTAAATAAAAAGAAGATTCGTCAGAAAAGTACACATTGTAGAGGTAATTATTATCACCAATCAATAATTGACTCATGATTTCACAAAACTCTGTACGTCTGTCAGGATCATCTTCATTTAATTCTTGTACATTCTGCATTTTATAAGGATGGAATTTTGCGTCTTTCAGAATTCGATGTACGCTGCTTTTCGAAACTCCAGAAATAGTCTTAACGATTGAATGTTGTCCATCACTGCATGTCCTACAACTGCAACAGCGACCCCTTCATTTCTCATAGGCTTCTCTCGTTCATGTTTTTTATTGAGCACTGATCCCGACTCCAAGAACTTATTCATCAATTGAAGCACGTACTGATATGATGTGGTGTTTTCTGGATGACTTTCATTGAAACTTCGAGCCGTAGCTCTAGCACATCGTCCATTTTCAAAATACGCAGCTACAATGGATATTCTCTCTTGTACAGTATAAACCATTTTCGAATGTTTTCAAATTGTTGAATGGCCAAGGCCAAGGCGTAAACAAAGATATGCGTATACAAAAACACATAAGGGCAATTTTTTTTTTATAAAAACGTCTGTCTCACCTTCGAAACTATTATTTCTGACAGCATATTATTTTTCAATACAGTGGCGTACCCACAGTGAACCTTTCTTACGACGCTAACATTTGAGGTGAGGAAAAATTAAAATATCTGGACAAAACTTAGTTTTCATTAAAACTTCAACAACACTTGATCGATCCTCAATTTCAGTACACCGATGTATTTGGGATTGAATTCCCTTCAAAATGATGTATCACAAGTATAGTAGTCTCATTGAAAATTCTTAAGTAGGGGGTGCTGGGGTTGAGGGGGTTGACAACACAATGATGGTGTATTTGGTGAAAGTGTTCCCCCTTGAAATAAAAATTGACGGGTCTGAGCGATTTTCAATTTTTTTCATGAGTTCGGATATTAGGGGGGTGACAAGTTTTAGCTGGGACACACTGTATTTACATCCTTCACTTCCCAAAATTTCAAGTTTTTGCATGGGTGTTTTTGCATGAATTTAGAAAAACCATTTGTTACTGAATACCACAGAAATATTGTCATTAGTAATGAGTGCCTCACATCATTGATGGATCATTATAAGATGCCTCATAATGTATAATGACAAAAGTAACCGAACAGGAAATCTAGAGAATGCCGTAGCTTCACTTATTTTTCTCTGAAGAATGGCATATAGAACATATTCTCTCAAACATAATTGATTGCGAAATAGGTATTTTTTGGTTCTTCCCAGGTCGATTGTTACAATCTATTCATAAGGAAACTTATATATTTCAGTAATTCTAAATATCCACCTTCAGAATCAAAATGAGGTATTATTTTTAACTGTTTTGCATAGATCACTGAATTCATGAAGATTTGCTGTAGAATGGATATCCGCAAAGATGGGGAATTCGTAAAAAAGTTACGTTACGCAATTAGCAACTTGAAATCACAAATATAAAAATTATCACTTCCTTTTTTTTTGCACTATTTCATTGTGAAATCATTTAAAAATAGGATTCAGCCTCCGCAGTGAATCACCATCATAAGATAACTGCTTCGAGTCAATTGCAGAACTTTTAAAGTTTAGTTTTACATAGTGAAAGGTTGAATATGGGAAGAAATTGTAGAATTTTGTATAATATTTGATTGTTAGGTAAAAAACATATTATGAAATGTCAAAAATGTTTACATTATTTTTCTTATGGAACACACGCAGTCACACCATCTTTTATAATATAAAATTATATTAATAAGACGAGATCGCTGCATTTGTTATGTTGTTTCTAATAATTGCCAAAGCTTTTATAGATTTATACTTTTGGAGCATTTGTGTCTTTTGATTAGTTTAGGTTCAACAAATATTTGTTTTTATTGGGGGGCATTTATTGTGATACAGAAATTTTGTCGTAGATAAACTCACTAGAATTGAGTCAATTACCTAGGAACAACACTATTTTGAGAATATAAATTTTAGAAAAAATTTAAAGTTCTAATGAATTCATCGAATGGTTAGTATTTTCTCTGAAGAGCATTTCACAATCAGTCTGTAGAATGATTGGTCAAAATATAATAACAATTTCAGAAAGCCCAGTATAATAAGTTTTAGTATTATGAGGTTGTTGGACTGGCCATAGTATTATGAGGATAGTCACAAGAAAATTATGAAAATAATTCAAAATTTTTTTGTAAAAAATTAGCATTGAAAACACACAGTATAGAGCTTTGACAAATGATAATAATAATAACCAGCATCCAACCACACAGAGTATGCCTTAAGTTGGAGTGAATATGAATTAGGTTTTTCAATTCAAAATCAAAAATCTCGACCCTTGTGGCCAAAATAATTCAAAAGACCAAATTGCCATTTCTTTTTTCAAGTACCATATTCATTATTTCTCACATTTGATTTTTAGTATCATCAACAAACTGCAATCAAATAGAAATGAATTTTATATTAATGATATAATATAATATTGATATAATAATTATAAAATAATTTTCCAATTATGAAGATTAATATTAATTACTTACCTGGAATTAATTGTATTATATTTTCATCTTGTTATTTAATTTTCTATGAAACAAAATTTTACTCTAACCCACTCACCTATTTTAAAATACCTGAATATATCCAATATATATTTGTTATGCTACTTCAAAAATTTTTCGTCCACAAACACTTTAACAAACTTTTACCGAAGTGCCAAACACAGCGAACTTCATTAGCAAAATATAATGAGATAGTAACGAGACATATGTTCGAGGAGGCGGAGCGTACGTAAACTAAACCGGGAGTTACGAAAAACCGTTTACTGAGGATGCTGCCACGAGCGCGTCGCAATACGGAATGAGCGTCTGGAGCGTCGCGACGGCCTCTGGAGACGCCGCGCGCACAGCATGCCTTTTCTCTGACAGTGATGGACATTAAATCAACACTGATAAGGTTGAATTCTCTAGACAATTTCAGTGTGTAAAGAGGTGACATATACTATTTAGTTCCTGTCATGTGTTTCGCAAAGTTTGGTGAATCACTTTCGTTTGCCCATCCAAAACAAGAAAGTTTTCTATGAACGTGTTTTCGAATATAGGTATTCTGAAATTTCTCAGTTAATATTCAGTCACCAATAGAATCCTAGCGACAAGACCAATGACCTGGAAAACTGTTTTCTCCTGGTTCCTACCTACTGAAATACCAAAAAAAAAGAGTAACAACAATAATTATTATATCCAACACTGTCATTGATGAACAACACGAATATATTTACTGGTTAATTCTCATCTCAATTAGCGTATAGAGATGATGGACCAAAATTGAAGCAATATTAAACTATCACTTATATTGAGGTACTTATGACAAAGAACATGGGATAAATAATATAGGTTTCTGGGGTTCAACAAATTCCGTTCAATGTTTGATAAGAGACGAAGGTTGGATAGGTTACTGAAAGTTACCATTGGCCCAAGCGTGTGGTACACATCGATTGGTCACAATAACATCCTAAAAAATGGCGAATGCGCTTCAATGGAAAATATTCATTAAGAGCACTACTCAAATTCGAATTTCGACACGTTGAAAACAATAATAATGTTCTCAGATGGTCCAGGGATCGATACGCAATGATATGATCATAAAAATTCATGTATTGTACTGGGTGTTACTAAATTAACGAAATGAATAAGTGCGTAGATTTACATGCTGTTTTATCAAAATATTACTTCATTTTCAAAACACGAAAACTTAATTTATTATAAAAAAATACCATAGGTATTAAAAATATTTAAGAAATACACATTTTGAAACAATACAGCATTAACACTACATGTCCAAAATCTCGGGAATATTTTCATTTCTTCGTGATGCACTAAGAATTTATCATAACGAAGTCTTATAAAGAGTCCGGCTCTGATAAGGTCCTGCCGTGGCTGATTTCAGCTTCTAATTCATATTCGAATATACAGTGAGTCCAAGATAAGGTTGTCCACCATGGGGATATCCGAAACGGTAATAGATACACTTTTGGTTAAATTGGAAAAAAGTTGCGTTACAAAGGGGCCATCTATAAATATGAAATTTACAAAAATATTTTTAATTATCAAGTTTGTCTTGTTCCGTGCGGATGGCGCTTCGATCAACTTGGTTGTACATCGTGGTGTTATCCGTGGGGAAATATTAGTTAAACAGTTGATTATTATTCATTGGGCAGGGACAGGACAATTATAATGTTGTCCGAACTACCCTGTCACTGATGAGAGGCAATAAACCTCGAAACATGCATGTCAGCAGGTGGTCATTCCCAGCCAAATGAAGGATAATTTTCTGTTTAATTACGAGACAAGCACTTGCAATTGGGTCTTCTTTGAAGAACGTTGCACAAATATCTGTCAGTTGTAGTTCAATGTCCGTCGTGGTATTAGCCAGGGAAGTAGTTGTTTTCTGACAGATGTTTGCCTTTTATTTTCCACTAGGTGGAAACGCTTAGAGAGAAGGGTACCCCGTATTCTTTCAACATTATCAAGTTATTTTCGAAAATCGGAATTTTTCAATTTCCTAATTTATTTTTTCTGATATTATTGTCACAGTTGGAACATAATAGAAAATACTTCTTTTTAGAAACTTTTCATAAGCTTTCTGGAGACCATATCAGTTTTACTGTCCGACGTTTCTTCATCGTACAACCTCCATCAACTTAATTTTCTTAAATACGGCCTTGTATCGAAAAATACAGTTTTTTAAAGTATTTTTTTTCTGAATTCAATGATGTATCACATATGACCATTAAATTACGTTTCATGTCCTTTTCGGCCATCATCACGATTTTTTTTATAAACTTTTAGTACGGACCTGAATTGAAGACAATTCACTACAACTAGGTACCTCAGTCCAGTGGGAGCTATCATTAACACCAATGATTTACTGTTTCCATCAAGATTATCCAACAACGGACATATTCTGTACGAATGAAATTTATTTTGGAAATTCTACTTGCCACGAATTACAAAAAGTTGGCCTCTTTCCAATTCCACAAAAAACGTTTTTGCGAATTAGCAGTTCGACTCCTGAATATCGCCATATCTTAAGTTTCAAACGACTGGTTCATATGAACACTCCCGAAGTAACAGTTCTTGAATCTTTATCGGCCACTTTCGATGATCTCATCATACATTTCTCTCCCAAGATAGTTTCAACTGAGAAAAAGCTGGGCACATCGCCTCTCAGAGTGAAACCACTCCAACTGAAGCCCCAAATGAAACAACTAGCCAACCTTATATAAGTAACCGAAACTTATATAAGGTGAAGATGTCAAAAAGCCAGGCAATATTTTCTATAGCATTTTGAAACATCAAGTCAATTTAATATTATTATAGATGGTACCTCAAAGGTCATTTTAGAAAATCACGAAAATTAATAAACGACACCTTAAATGTGAAGCGATTTTCGTTTCATGTTACGAAAAAAAATACAGTAAAAGTCTCATAAAAGTGTACTCTTTTATAAAAATCCATAGAATTATTTTTATTGGTAGGAAAAATATAAAGGATGAAAAAGTGAAAATGTTAATAGAGAGTGGTTCGAAAGTATCTTCAGTTGAAGAAATTATTCATGATAGACAATGTGGAAATTCAAAATAAATTAGTCAAAATACCCAGAACAAATGTATTAAGAATCAATAGATAAAACTAATTGACATCAAGAAAGAAACGAGAATCTAACTAACGCCGACTGAGCTGATGAAAAAAAGGTTCAAACTGATTATGAGGTGAAGATATCAAGAAGCCAGGCTGTACATTCTATAGCATCTCAAAACATCAAGACAGCATCAAAAACAACAACTCATTATTACTATAATTGACACATCAGGCTACATATAATAATTGAGACCCTGAACGTAGAGCGATCTTCTTTTCGAATTATTGATAAAATTATTTGTAGTGCAACAAAAAATAGAGGATAAAAGTTCGAGAGTGTTGAAAAAATTATTAATATTAGACAATTAAGTGCCAGGAATCGAGCGTTGACTTACAATAATTACTAAGAGTTCCAAATATGGTTTTTGACATTATTGTATGTACTGATCAGATAGAGAGCAAAAATACAACAATCAACTATTAAACGAAGGGTACAGTGAAAGAAGGAAATTTATTTCAATTCTAAGAACTGAGTGAGGAAGAAAAGACTTTGGAATAGGATATTTCATGAACTAAATGAAGTAAATGTGAAATGTGAGAACGAAAATATGGAAAATGAATATGAAGGTAATGAGGAAGACCCATTCTCTCGATATAGTTTCATCAGGATACAGTGATGAGATGCGTTGTACAGTGCGGTTTCATTTTAATTTGTCCTATTTTTTAAAGGCTCGTCAATATTTTTTCTGAGCTAAAAGGTAGATTAATAAAAGGAATTTTAGTGTTTTTTGTTAAGTTTTATGATGTCAAGTCGAACACTTTATAAATTGTCAAATATCAAAATTTTTGACACTACTTCCTTTCTTTAAATGGTACACCATTTCATTAAATATTTAAAAATTCTTCTTTTTTCTGATCACGACTGAATATGCCACCCTTGCCCTTCCTTCCTTTTACTTCAGCGCAAATTGTAATTTTTTCAGAACACCAAGATACCAGCGTTTTTTATTTTGTTTCTAAGAATTGTCATGATTTTGCACGAATTATTGAATGTCATATGTGAATATTGTTCACTGACAGTTTGTTGGTCAATAAACACAATGAGATATTCCGTAGAAGAAAAATGTTTTAGGTTCCATATTTATCGACGAAGTGGAAGTGTTACAAAACCTTTTCGATATAGACTACAATTTCCAGTTAGAAGAGCTCCATCTAATAAAATCTTTGATAGACTTAAGATGTTTTTCGAAACTGGTAGCCTGAATAGAAAAAAACTGTTAGGCCAAAAACGGTTTTGAGAGAAGAAACAGACATTACTATTCTAGTATCTTAGTGCAAATCGTCAAAATTCATTTAATGATATATTTAGAGAATTGCAAGTGGGTATTGGATCAGCCCACGCACTAACTGAAAAATACAAAATTCGCCCATACAAGCAAAAAGGGTGCAAAAGTTGACACCAGCACAAAAGGAAATCAGACTGCTATTTTTCAGTTTTTTTCAAATTTATACTCTCCAGAAAACTTCTCAGACTTCGTCTCAAACTTTTAGATGTAAAAATGTCTCTGAGGCCAACTTACTGTGGGCTGTTCCATTTGTGCCAGACAATATGAGTATACAGGGTTTATCGTTTAGTTGAATGGGGCACGGATAACTACTCATGTATTGTCCGACCTACTCTAACACTGACGAGAGAAAACTTGAAAAATGTTGCTGAAGGGATACAAGAACAACTTGCAATTGTATCCACGGAGAGTACTGCTGCACCGATATCTGTCAGATACAGTTCAAGGTCCATCGTGGTATCAGCCATGAAAGTAGATGTTTTTTGTCACATACTTCGAGTGTTTCACCATTTTTTTGGGAGAGAAGAGGACTTTCGACATAGTCGAGATGAGTTTTGCAATTTTATTTAGTTCTAATTATAAAGGACCCCGCACTTTTTATAGGTAAAATGGTTTTCGGTGAAATTGTCTGAATTTGAATATATTGTAGTATTCGATGTACTGATTGAACGTGCAGAATCGCAAAGTTCGTTGATGGATAGTTGAAAATTGTCAATTTTTATTTAATTATTTTCTTTGGATTTGAAAGTGCCAACGTAATTTTTTTTGCTCTCATCACCAACGTACCTTCATATTACTGAATATCATTCAGATGGTGCATATATCATTATGAATAGAGTGAAAAATAAAAACATTTTAGTAATGTCTGAAAATTCGATGTAATAATGAAATATTGATAAAATTATTTCAGCATGCAATATACTATTCTTATTCCATCATTGATAACAATTCATACTATTTTACAGGGTGATTTGAAAAATTGGTGAAATACTTATATGGCCGATTCTTTCGTACACATCCTGTATATTCAAGTGAATTATCATCCTCCGAAGATAGCTGATACCCTATAAACATGATTTCGTTGGGATATATAGGGTGATCATGAAAAGTTTCGATAATAAAAATTACAAAATATCAACGTTTCAGAAATCACCCTGTAATTCACGATTAACTCGGTGAAATTCCTCTATTATTATTTAAAATATTCATCATTCTCTCCTCAATACTGTCTCAAAAATTAGGTTTCCTACTATGAATAGTTTGAAACTTGAGAGAAACTTATTACCATTTGCATGACGAGTTGAAGGAACTTGTTGTTCTCGCGTACATTCTACTAGTGGTCAACATTTTTCACAAATTTAATAATATAAGGTACAGATAGTTAAGTGAATTATGTTGGTTTAAGCTTTGTCGGAATAAAAAACGAACTATCTGGGAATAATGAAAATGATTGATAGAACCCTGTTTCATATTCATTTTGATCTCCACATTCTTACGTTCCACAATTTGTGAAAAAACTTTGCCACAAGTAAAATGTACGCGTGAACAAGTTCCTTCAACTCGTCATGGAAATGGTGAGGAGAGAATGATGGAAATATTAAATAAATTTCACCGAGTTAATCGTGAATTACAGGGTGATTTCTGAAACTTTGATATTTTGTCTTTTGTCTTTTTTATCATCGAAAATTTTTATGATCACCCTATATATCCCAACAAAATCATGTTTATACGGTATCAGCTATCTTCGGTGGATGATATAATTTACTGTACGAAAGAACCGGACATAAGTATATTTCACCAATTTTTCAAATCACCCTGTATAAAATGTATGCATTGTGATTAATGATGGAATAAGATTAGTATATTGTATGCCAAAATAATTTCATCAATATTTCATTATTTCATCGAATTTTCAGACATTACTGAAATGTTTTAATTTTTCACTCAGTACCTACATAATGAAATAATCTACACCATCTGAATGATATTTAATAATATAAAGGTACGTTGATGATGAGAGCGAAAAAAAAATGCAGTTGGCACTTTCAAATCCCAAGAGAATAATTGAATAATAATTACCGATTTTTAACTTGAACGCCCTGTATTTCAAAATCTATCCATCAACGAACTTTGCGATTCTGCACGTTCAATCAGTACTTCGAATACTACAACATATTAAAAATTCAGACAATTTCACCGAGAAACATTTTACCTATTAAAAGTGCGGGGTCCTTTTGAGTTGGATTGTTTTGAACGATTATTAATAATAATTTTGAATTTGGAAAGTGAGGTTGATATCTTTCAGAGTTAGGTGAATTTCACGGTTAGGTTACTGAAATTGATATGGGTAATTGATGACCTATTTATTTTGTGGAAATTCATGATCACTTTGATGAAATGAATGCAAAACACTTTTGTCTAATTTCCACTGGATATTTTATTTATACGACCGGTTTCGGGTTTTATCCCATTATCAAGTATAAAACTAATTTATTAGTATAGTATAAGTAGTATACCTATAGTAGTATAGTAGAAGTATAAATCTAATCAATTATTTTTATACTTGATAATGGGATAAAACCCGAAACTGGTCGTATAAATAAAATATCCAGTGGAAATTAGACAAAAGTGTTTTTACATTCATTTCATCAAAGTTATTAAAATTGATGAGAATCGAAAGTTATGGTTTCGATTTAAATATTTTTTAAGTTCCACAATAATTTTTGTATGTATATCTGAATAAAGTTTGAAGAAGAAAAATGCAAAAAGAACTGTTATGATTTTTTTTTTCATTTATTTCACATATTTTAAAGGTACGATTTGAACAATTTCAGATTTATACATCAAGAACGGAACGAAAATTCAACGGAGTCAGAGCCAATTGATCTGGAAAAGATAAAAATGCATGAGAGGGGTGAGAATATCAAATAGACAGAAAATATTTTTTACATTTTAAAATATCAATGCCGCATCAAAAACCACATTGTTAAAATTTTTATTTCCTTCAACCGGTTACACCCTTATGAGCAACCCTCGGAAGTCTTCCGGAGACTTGTGCGAGCTTGAGAAGACGTAACGCTCACCTTTCAATGAGTGATGCCATGCACAACACGATATTATTGTAAATGAAACCTCAAAATTAGGATCCTTTCAAGAACCATGAATTCAAATTCTTATGATAAATAGCACCTAAATGTGGGACCTCTTTGGAAAAATATATTTTTCAAACAACTGAGTTGAATGAATATTATAATAATAAATAGGTATCGCCTGCATTCATCTTTGATATGAAACAACTGATTCTATCTTGGCACAATGTGGATAATAATCTTTCATGTACTCATGCACCCACTCTGACATCTCAAGATGCTTCAAAGTTATCTTATTTGAGGCTAACTGATGTCAAGAAAGTTTTATCGTTCAGGTTTCCCGCAATGTTCCAAGTTATGATATTTCCTGATAAAAACTATGAAATTAAGACTTTTCCTAACCTCGGTGACATTGCACAATTATTCTCTACAATGTCATGAGATAGGAATTTGAGATTGTCAATTCTTGATGGAACCAGTTGCGGGAGTAAGTGATAATATGAATTTGGTACATACAGCTGTTATATTCATTCCAATATGCAGTATGGCAACAAAATTTTCCACATTGTGGGTTATTATTTTGTAGTATTTATAAGCTATTAGGTATGAATTTGGCATTGATAAGTGATTCATAATTTCATCTATTATAAAAAAACATTATATCATTCATACACGCTTGAATAAATATATAGGGTGTTTATTTAGTACTTCTGAATAGTTCATGTAAACATGTGTTAGCAAATGTTTCAAGATACAAGGTATTGAATTTGAAATTTTATTATCAATTATGTATTTTGATTAACTTTTGCAGAAAATAAATTTATTGCACTAAATTTGGCAAACATTGAAATCAAAATATGGTATTAGGTACCTTTAATTTTAAACTTAGAGGGCGCCGCTTATATATTCATTATTTATTTTAATTCGCCCTAACTTTTTTAACAGTAACCTTTTATGATTTTTCATATTTAAATCTTATTCCTACGCATTTTCTCAGCAAAGTATTTTCTCAACAACGCTAGGGGAAAACGTTTATCAAATATTTGCGAATTTTCTGCATCGATACAGGGTCTCTTAAGCTCAGAACTTGGCAATAACTGAGTATGTGATAGATTTTGCTTAAATAAATAAATATTGTTTCATCAAGATGCATCGAAAAGTTATTCGTTTTCGAAATACAGGATTTGTAATCTTGTATTTTGAGAATGAATTATTTCTTGATAAACCTCTGTTGAAAAAAAATTGTTTATTATAGCGAGATCTATCACATGCTCTGTTTTTGTCAAGTTCTGAGCAACTTTATCTGGCACTCAAGTGACCCCATAACCTCCATCGATGCAGAAGTTTGCGAATATCTAAGCGAAATCCAGAACCCTGAAAAAACGAATAGCACAATAAAATCGACATACCTATCTATAACAAACTACCATATTTATGTAAAAAATCTTTCAAAAAGACTTGCAGCGGTTCTTAAAGATCATCAATCAAAAATAACGTTTGGATATAAAAACACCATTGAAAAACATTTTTTGTTCCACCAAAAACCACTCTCCCTCAAACATTACATCAAATAAGGATTATCAAATTAAGTGTGAGAACTGTCCTCAGTGCTAAATAGGACAAATTGAACGTTATCTGAAAAAAAGGATAGCTAAACACGAAAGAGATGCAAAAAATCTGAATGTTAACAACCCTACCGCTTTGGTAGAACACATCAGAGAAAAAGTTTACACTATCAACTTTACGACCCCCACCGTTTTAATTCGCAACCGTTTTAATCCAAAAGAGTACTCAGTGATATGATTGAAATATTTGAACAAAACAGTGTCAGAAGAGATATTAAAGGTTTGATCAGCATTTCTTTTATTTTATTGGTCGCATTCCATCTATTCATGTCTTTGATGTTTTTATTTTTCTTCTTTTTTGGTCCATTTTATAAAATATTCAGGAAAAAACATTTGTACTTGGCAAACAAATAGTTTTCTCAATTTAATATCAGTATTTGTCTTTTATTTGGCAGGTGTATGCGTTACCCACTGTTTTAATTTTTCGATGTACGTGAAAACGTGTTTTTAAATGATTTCAAGCATTTATTTAAAAAGGAAACTAATATTTTCCCTATGTCTTCCTAAATATTCAAACTTTTATTCCCGTCGAGGTATAGTAGATCGTGGCAAATAATACAAATTTTCAATAAAACCATGGTTTCAGCGCCCTGATGATGAATTACATATTGCTGGACGTTGGAATTGAAAACAATATCAACTACCTTTCCGATATTCAAAAAAAAAATCGGCATCAGTTTCAAAAAATCCATTCTTACAGAGCCCTGATGATGAATTAAATATAGCTCGAAACGTTGGCAATAAAAACGATAGTTTCTTTCCGATTTTATTGATCCATATCCCAACCAAACCTCCAGAAAAGCAAATTCAGGATCACTTAACTTATAAGTTCTTTCAAAAGTATCGGAACGGTCTTATATTTCAGAAACGGACCAGAGAAAATTTATGAAAATTTCGACAGGGTGGTTTTTGATGATGGCTGATTCAACGGTAATATCGGCAATGTTGACAAATCAACAGTTTTCCAGGTATTGGGGGTAACTCGATTTTTTTTAAATGGAATACCCTATTTGTTTTCATTGCAATCAATTCAGCGACGCCTCATTACTTATATCTCCAAATATCAGATTTTGAAATAACGCAGGTTTCGAAATATGACAACATGGCTTTTTCGTTCAAAAGTCTGGGAACGTTACTTTTCAATACGGTTTAAGAAAAATTCGTGAAATTTTATACAAGATGGTTTCTGATGACGCCAGATTCAATGGTGATATCGGCAATGTTGCCAGATCAACAGTTTTTCAGATATTGAGAGTAACTCAGTTTTTTCAAATGGAAAACCCTATTTATTTTCATTGCAATCAATTCAGCGCCCCGTCGATACTTATGTCTCCAAATACCAAATTGTGAATTATTGTGACATATGAGAACATGGTTCGTTGAAATGTTTGCGATCAGTCCAATATTTTCAAAAGGGCTCGAGAAAATATCATGGAATATAATACAAAATGGTTTTTGTTAAAACAACTTTTTAATAATTGAATTCTTTTCCAAAAGAGTTTTAAGTCAAATAACAGAAACTGAAAACTATCTGACCAAGTGCTCAGAATGTTTGACATCATTTGCTAAACAATAGCCCAAGCAGTCATAAAATTTTACAAGCGGTAATGTAGGTCATAACTCACGCAGATGAAGTTTGCGGCACGAGCCGCAGGCGAGTGTTGTAATTCATCAAGTGAGTTATGACCATTACCGCAAGTAGAATACTATACTTTATCTACGACTATAACAATAAATACTAAGATACAAGTACAGAGAAAGAACTGTATTCACAAATCTTATTAGTTAACTATAATAATGCTATAAAAATGTTAATTGTAATTACTCATTTTGTTTATTAATAAAATCAACTGTAAAGTTTGAACAACCAGTAAACTGAATACGTGGGACTGAATAATGCAAGTGTGGTAACATTAGCTACTTGTCTTATTTCTGATGGATGTGTATACCGGGTGGCTACGGAAGTATTGCCTACGGAATATCTCAGTTATTGTATGAAGTAGGTTTGTGAAATTTGGAGCGTCGATATAATGACATAAGAGCTACAATTTGAGCATATTGACATGTCGAAGTTAACTTCCGGTCTGACCGGAAATAACATCAACTTTCTTATTTTAAATGGAAACCCTATTTTTTTTCTTTTCGCTTTATTCAGCATTCAATTCCCTTTCTAATGACATATCACAAGTTGGTATCTAACCAGAAACTAGATCAGAAAAAAATTATTATTGAAATTCACCGAGTAGGCGGTGGAAGCAAAATGAAAGCCAAAAATTGAAAAGTTGGCTATGGAAACCATACGTCACTTGATAACAGTTGCTACTACTGTGATATTTTATTTTAATTCGTCGGCGTTATAAAAAGCCGCTAAAAAAAATATTGGAAAAATTGGGAAAAAAACAATACTCTGTAGGTCCATAACTTAAATAGGAACATACAACTTATTCTTGCCTGTACTATTTAGCATAACCATTCCTTTCTAATGATATAATAGAAAGTAATTTTTTGAAATGAAATACCAAAAAATCCAACTATTATTCTTCAAATAACAAAACAGATTATCGCCATACGCAAAAATAACATTAAAAATAATGTGGAATGATAAATTATATCCTGTAGGTTCTAGGTTCATGTATAATGGATTTTGTGGAGAGGCAGATACTTTAGCAGATTATCACAAATGTTGCTGTTGATGTCGAAGAGTAAGAGGAAGCTCATAAGCTATAAAGTGGAGAGTTTAAAGCAGTGAGAAACACTGGTTTTTCAAAGTCTAATTTCGATCTTGATTATGTATGTTCTGACATAAAAATAAGTTTTTTTTGTCTTGTGAAAAGTATTTGTCATTGTCTCGTATATTTTCGTTGTTGTATCTTATGTCTGAATTTTGATGGATACCATTTGAAAAATTCTTATAAGAATTTAAAAGCACCTGAGAATAATATAAGAATCCATTGTTAGAGACCTCTGAGGATAAGATAAGCTTGTTCGAATTGGAAACGCGGACAGGGAAACATAGTACGGTAATCAACATAATATCATAGATCCTAATCTCAAAGCACTCTTCACATTTACTACGTAAAATGGCTTTCGACTAATTCTGCACAAATTTTGATATGTTGTAGGCACTGGCATCTTCATTACGTAGTCCAATTTACAGATCGATTCTATGACTAGTTTTCGAGCTACAGAATGTCAAAAGATTTCTGGTATTTTGGGTATTATGGATTGATTTGTTTTTTGTGCTTTATTTCGAAATAAAACTTCTTTAGACATTCATCACATCTAAGTTTTTGCTCGTGAGCATGGCAAGACAAAGTTCATAGATATAGACCATAATCGTCTTGATTTTCACTCAATCCGGTAAAACTAGAAAACGAACGGTTAGAATTTACCAATTTCTAAGTATCCATATGATTGCCTGTCGTCCAGCATGTATAGTTTTCTATGTACAGGGTGACAATTCAAATGCTTACTAATGCTATATCTTAGGAACAAAATTATATAAGATATTAAAATTGAAATAATCTTTCCCATCACCCCAGCTTAGTTTCAGCCACCTCCATTAACCTCCCTAACTTTCAACCACCCGTGCGTTTAGAAATGAAATGAAAAAACACATCATAAATATTTTATTTACCAGGTAAGATATTTTCAAATTCTGAGTAAGAAGTTAGTTACAAACAATATAATGGATATAAATCAGCTTAAAAAATCTACGAAACAGTGGTTTGTATATTCTATTCCGGGTGGCTACGGAAGTATTGCCTACGGAATATCTCAGTTATTGTATGAAGTAGGTTTGTGAAATTTGGAGCGTCGATATAATGACATAAGAGCTAGAATTTGAGCATATTGACATGTCGAAGTTAACTTCCGGTTTGACCAGAAGTAACATCAACTTTCTTATTTTAAATGGAAACCCTATTTTTTTATTATTCAGCATTCAATTCCCTTTCTAATGACATATCACAAGTTAGTATCTAACCAGAAACTAGATCAGAAAAAAATTATTTTTGAAATTCACCGAGTAGGCCGTGGAAGCAAAATGAAAGCCAAAAATTGAAAAGTTGGCTATGGAAACCATACGTCACTGGATAACAGTTGCTACTACTGTGATATTTTATTTTCATTCGTCGGCGTTATAAAAAGCCGCCAAAAAAAATATTGGACAAATTGGGAAAAAAACAATACTCTGTAGGTCCATAACTTAAATAGGAACATACAACTTCTTCTTGCCTGTACTATTCAGCATAACCATTCCTTTCTAATGATATAATAGAAAGTAATTTTTTGAAATGAAATACCAAAAAATCCAATTATTATTCTTCAAATAACAAAACAGATTATCGCCATACGCAAAAATAGCATTAAAAATAATGTGGAATGATAAATTATATCCTGTAGGTTCTAGGTTAAATAGGAACATAAACGTACTTGGTCTGTGCCATCGTCCATAGATATTCTAATATCTACCTATGGACGATGTTTGTGCTATTCAGAATAATCATTCCATTGCAATAATCATTCGAACCAAAATATTAACAAGTAGGCTGATTAAGATGTAATTTGGAATGAAACAAAAAAGAAACGAGAGCTCTCACGAACGCTGCTATCCATATTATTTTGACGTTCGAAGTAGTGTTTTTGATTCTGCCATTGTGAAAGGGTTTGGAAATCGAAATCAGTTAGTGGAATATTCAAAAAATGCCCCGTTATTCACGAACCGAACAAATTGACATGCTTCTCATTTATGGTGAATGTTTAAAATATTCTTATGCCGCTGAACGATTGTATTTAGAGCGATATCCAGGGAGGCAGCAACCGTCAAGAAGGTATTTCCAGTGGCAAGTATCAGTTGCATCAACATTTGTATGAAAACGACGGTGAAAGGCGCCTGAAATATTGTAATCGGTTTCTTCGACAAAATGCTGAGAATCACCTATTTAACTATTAGGTATATCTTGTATATGGACGAGTCAAGATTTACCAACAATGGATTATTTAACAGGAATAATACAAGGTAGGTACTGTACTTTATTTGGATTATTGTCGATAGTCGAAGTGTAAAGTGCTAAAAGTGTGAACGGTCTTTTGTTTCAGGTACTGGGCGATAGAAAACGAGCACCGGTTTCGACAAGGTGGCTTCCAGGAGAGATATGGTGTGAATGTTTGGGCAGGGATAGTTGGAACTCAGATGGCGCCCCTCCGCATAATTCAAGAATAGCAAGAAATTATCTTCAAAATCGCTTTCAAGAGAGACATAACAACCCATGGTCCAATCAGGTGGCCACCAAGGTCACCTGATCTTACTCCGTGCGACTTTTTTCTATGGTGTATTCCACACAACCTACAACTCTACATGAGCTAGAAGTAAAAATTCGTAGAGCTTTCCAAGTTATCACGCCCCAAATGTTGAGAAACGTTTTACATGAAAATATCACCAGAGTCAATAAATGTATTGACGCTGAGGGAATGCATTTCGAACATTTGTTTTGAATTTATTTTATCTTTAATCCTATCAATTTGAATTTTTTTTTTCGATAAATCTGTTTTTTTTTGTTATTTGAATAATAATAATTGGATTTTTTGGTATTTCATTTCAAAAAATTACTTTCTATTATATCATTAGAAAGGAATGGTTATGCTGAATAGTACAGGCAAATGAAAGTTGTATGTTCCTATTTAAGTTATGGACCTACAGAGTATTGTTTTTTTCCAAATTTTGGCGGCTTTTTATAACGCCGACGAATGAAAATAAAATATCACAGTAGTAGCAACTGTTATCAAGTGACGTATGGTTTCCATAGCCAACTTTTCAACTTTTGGCTTTCATTTTGCTTCCACGGCCTACTCGGCGAATTTCAATAATAATTTTTTTCTGATCTAGTTTCTGGTTAGATACCAACTTGTGATATGTCATTAATAACGGAATTGAATGCTGAATAAAGCGAAAAGAAAAAAAAATAGGGTTTCCATTTAAAATAAGAAAGTTGATGTTACTTCTGGTCAGACCGGAAGTTAACTTAGACATGTCAATATGCTCAAATTCTAGCTCTTATGTCATTATATCGACGCTCCAAATTTCACAAACCTACTTCATACAATAACTGAGATATTCCGTAGGCAATACTTCCGTAGCCACCCGGTATATTAAATTCATCTTCACTATCTCACGTTCGGAAATTGTAAATATTGACTCATCGTCAGTTTACCGAGTTTCCTAGGCAATCCGAACTCAAGTATATCTGAATTAACCTTTTTCAGTACAAAATTCACAATATTATTAATTTAATTTGAAAACGTCAAATTTTTTAAAGTGACATTACTCCCCTCAATATCAATAGGTAATTGACTGTTCCATTTCGACCAACCGGCTTGTACAGAAGTACAAGTCACCTCTTGATATTCGGTTCGTGAATAATTCCAAGAATGTTTTCACTTATAATATTCCTAGTGCTTGAATTATTGCCGAAAATTTTTCGAGTAAATGAATTTTTTGAAAATTACACGAGACGCGAAAATTACACTAGATTCAGTAAGAAAATTTCACACCAAGAAATGAAAATCATCCAACAATTCATAACTATGGGAAGCGCAACCTCGCCCAATGTTGCTTGACCTCATATATCGGTGACCCGGCCACGACAGAAAAATTTCCACTTACATTAATTTCGCCGAGGGTCCCTGGGAGGATAAAAATTTCCGGAAGATTTTTGGGTTGCCATAGCATCTAAACAAGAACGAATTTTTTGATTGGCTAGAAGAGTGAAGTGTGAAATTTTCCGATTTATTAGTGTGAGTTATAGCAGTGAGTAATTATAACTCACGCTGTTTGTTCATAGATACTATTAATTGCTCAAAAGCAGTTGAATAATTAATATATATATAACTTAATAGGAGTAGATAAATGTATTAATTAGCATCTGAGGCGTGATTAAAATAGCTGCCTGACATATTTTAATTTTTAAGATTTCTAAATTTGCTTGTTGCTCAAACTACACTAATTTAAAATCTGATATTTGGAGACATAAGTAATGAGGCGTCGCTGAATTGATTGCAATGAAAACAAATATGAAAAAATTGAATTATCCTCAATTTCTGAAAAACTGTTGATTTGGCAACATTTCCGATATCACCATTGAATCGGGCATCATCAAAAACCAGCATGTATGAAATTTCAAGAATTTTTCTTGAACCGTATTGAAAATATTGGAACGTTCCTAGACTTTTGAACGAATTGCCAATGAAAACAAATAGGGTGTTCTATTTGAAAAAATTGAGATACCCTCAATATCTGAAAAACTGATGATTTTAGAACTACAGAAAGAACAAGAATGTAGTTTCTAGATGTTTCTGTAGAGTTCCTAGAAGTATAAATATTCCAAGACGTTTCAATTTTAATTCACGATGTTTCTGTTGAATACTGGGTCGTAACAATACGATAACGTCGTTATAACTAAAACAGGAACACTCAAAAACAGTTTGACCTAGGCATAAGTATACAGTGAGGACCAAAAGTCCGTCGCCCCCCCCCGTAACTTCTTCATTTTCCATATTACAAAAAAATGTCAAATACATAAGTTGTAGGGTTTCATTCGATCTCTTTAATGGTTTAAGTTTCATTCATACAGAGTGTCTCAAAAAAGCACGGTGACTTAGAAGTTAATTTTTTAAAGGGGACACCCTGTATTTCATTGCATTATTACATTTTACGTTGAATTCTGAACAAGTTTGATGAATGGTTTTCTATCAAAAAAGTTAATAGTTTTGGACTTATGAACACTTGTAAATAATTATTTCAACTACTTTTGCCCCAGTTCAATGAGAAAATCGTAACAAATGGAGTATTCCACTTTCCTATCCTAACTTTTTGAAAGCTATCCAATGTTGCAAACTGCTGATGGCACCATGTGTAACTTACCTCGTCGTACCATTTTACAATTGTTAGAGTTGTTGAATCTCACGAAAAACTAGTACAAATGAAGTTGAAACATTTTATTAACAAGTAAGGTAGTCCATAAATACAGATCAAGAATCATTAAAAACTGAAGAGATATTTTACTTTATAACTAAAAACGGTGAGTTTTTATCTATTTCAAAAGATGTTCGACATGTCCACCATGCATTTCTTGACACATAAATAGTCGGGTTGTAAACTCTTCCCTAACTTTAATCAAGGTTTGAGGTGTTATTTCTGAATACACTTCAATAATTCGAGGGCGCAGTTCATCTAACGACCCACAAACTGTCTTAAATTAAAAACTACGGATTTCACATAGCCCCAGAGAAAGAAATCAAGCGGTGAGAGGTCCGGTGAGCGAGCTGGCCACTCTGTTGTACCTCGACGTCCAATCCACCTTCCTGGATACCTTTCATCTAAGTAATTTCCCGAAAATAGTGTGGTGGCGCTCCATCTTGCTGAAATGTTACATCCAAGTAAAATTCATGTGGGTTTTGCGCAACGATCTCATCGATACTGGGACTTATTGTGTCTTGCAGCATTTGGAGGAATCTGGGACCATTTAAATTTTCTTCCAAGAATATGGGACCTACAATGTGGTTACCTAAAATACCAGCCCAAACATTAATTTTCTGGGGAAATTGAGTATGCCCCTCGCGGAATTCATCACTCCAATATCTACAATTCTGGGTATTCACATTTCCATTTAAGTAAAAAGTGCTTTCATCACTAAAGCAGATGTGTTGCAAATAAAGTCGATTTGCAACAATTCTTTCTGCCATGGTCTCGCAAAATTCTTCAACCAATTGGTGCAAAATTTTTATTTTGTAAGGATGGAATTTATTGTGTTTTAAAACACTCTTTACTGATGTTTTAGAAACATCACATGTCTCAGCTACTTGCTTAGTTGATTGTTGTGGGTTATTTACCATTTCGGCTAGTACTTGAATTTCAACATCTTCCGTAATTATTTTCGGCCTCCCAGATCTCGGAGCATCTTTCACGGTGCCAGTTTGGTTAAATTTTGCCACCAATTTCTGCAGATATTTTCGACACATCGGACGTTCTGGAAACCGTTCATTGAAAATGCGAATAGCAGCGTGGTAATTTCGGTTAGCTTCACCAAATATGATAACGGCTTCAACTTTGTCTGCTACTGAACGAGCCATATTAATCAACAAGAGAAATTGAAAACCGTTTGAAACAAAGTTTTGAAAACCTACAAAATGTCAATGACATTTGGCAAAAACAGATAAGAGTTTTTTTTCGTTGTCATGGATAAAATAAACGCGCCTAGCGTGCATAGCCTACCTCATTAATTTATTCGTGAACTGGTGCAAAAGTATTCGAAATAATTATTTACAAGTGTTCATAAGTCCAAAACTATTAACTTTTTTAATAGAAAACCATATATCAAACTTGTTCAGAATTCAACGTAGAATGTAATAATGCAATGAAATAAAGGGTGTCCCATTTAAAAAAATTAACTTCTAAGTCATCGTGCTTTTTTGAGACACTCTGTATGAATTAAACTTAAACCAATAAAGAGATCGAATGAAACCCTACAACTTATGTATCAAACATTTTTTTGTAATATGTAGAATAATGAAGTTACAGGGGGGGCGACGGACTTTTGGTCCTCACTGTATGTTCACACGTTTGACGTACATGTAAGATGTTTTCGATGACGACATGAAAAAGTGATCATTCCGTATCACTTTCAATAGGAGGGAATTTTCAGATCGAAAGTTTCTTTAAAGCGCTCTCAATTTTGGCATAAGAAAAATTATATATTTACTCAGTTCACAAAGATATTTGGGCAAAAATAAATGAATTTCGTTTTGGGTGGCTGTCACTTCATATCTTCAGTTAGTATTTTTCGATAATTTACAAACTGAAGGTACTTTATTCTAAAGAGCAGAAATTAAATTTTTGCTCTTTTCTGTGAGTATGTGTAAATGGATATATCTTTGCATCTATAATAAGTATATATGTAGTATGTGTATATACAGGGTGTTTCAAATTCAAATCTCACCATTGGGATTTCGGAAACTATAAGAGATACGAAGATGGTTAAATTGGGACAAAGTTGTGCATTTACCTGACTAAAAGTATGTCGTTAAGAAAGTTCTGAGATTCTAGTATATCCGGAGATATACGGAAGAAACATAAATTTTTTTCCGACTTCATTTTTCGAAGTATTCGAAAATAAATTGCAATTCCACATTACCACTGTTCCTCTGCTACATAATGGTGTTTTCACATTTGCTATTCGACATTTTGTCTTCCGGCCACCATCATCAACTTTATTTGTCTTGATTCTTTCTGTTTTGAATAGAACCAGATATCACCTCCTTTTCAATGATGAATCATAGGTTATCATTCTTTTTCGAAAAACTGCAGTTATTGAAAAAAATCTTATCATAACATGCTTTCACATTCATATTTCTAAATTTGCCTTTCAATTTGTTACACTCAATGACATTTTGTTATTGTACAATTCGTCAAATTTTTGGCGAAAAATAGATATCACGAATGAAAAAAAAAAAAGAAGATATGATACAAATGTACTACAAATACAATAAAAACAGTGTTAGGACATCCGAAATGTATTTAAACTTGGATCCCGAATGACGACAATCACATTGAACAATGTTCAAGTTATTACATCGAAATCTCACCAAGTTCGGTTCATTTGAAAAGCCAATGAAATAATGCGGATGTAGAATCAACCAGGAAACTAAAGAAAATTTGTCAAAGCCTATTATGATAAGAATTATTTTTTTTATATCTCCGATTTTCCGAAAAACAAAATGATAACTTATGAAACATCAATGAAAAGGTAATATCTGTTTCTATTTAAAACAGAAAGAATCCAATGTAGCGCTCATAACAAAAAAATATAAAGTTGATGATGGTAGCTGGAAGACGAAACGTCGGATAGCAAATCTGAGAACATTATTAGGTAGCAGAGGAAAAGTGGCAATGTGGAAGTGTGATTTATTTTCGGATCCTTCGAAAATAAATTTCTGTTGTTTCCAGATATCTCCAGATATAAGTACTCGGAATTTCAGACTTTTCTTAACGACAGTCAGATAAATGCGCAACTTTGCTTCAATTTCATCATCTTCGTATTTCTCATAGTTTCCGAGATCCCAGTGGTGAGGATCGAATTTGGAACACCCTGTAAACAAGGTATTCAATAAGTACTTGTACGAACTAAAAAAGGTAAATCTCTGACTAATGTTAAGGTGGGCGTCTTTTAATTGCATTGAGAAACTGTTACAATTAGAGAGCTGAAATTTGGTAGGTAAACTCAAAAAAGATTGGAGTATATATACAATGAATATATTGAGACTTTTTTCATTTCGAAAATTGAGATTATTTTGGTCAGCAATTGAGGAAAATAAGCCAATACTGGCTTCTGTTTTATGCCAATCTAAATATTGATAAAAATAGTGCAATTTCCGATTGGAAACGAATCTCCAGACAATATCGTTTGGGAGACTAATTCCAAGTTAGAAATGGGCTAGGAATAGCCAAATTCGAACATATGGCGCGAAACAGTTCCTTCTTTAGCAACATTCGTACTCATTTTTTAGTTCGGCAGTTTTCGGATAGAAAGCGCTATTGTATATTTCATTCATTCAATTTCCTCAATGAGACGGAATGTGATTTTGATAACATTGGTAGGAGGAGCCAGGTCAAGGAAATGAAATAAAGAAAGTCGTTGTGTTGTTTCGGATCGGCAAATCAATCATAAGCGTATCATGAAGTGCTATTTGAGGATGCATAAATAAAAATCAACAATCATGTCATGTGTCAAAACACTGTAGAGAAAGGGAAGAAAGATGTTATAGATGCGGAGGGAAACACCAGGGAACAGACTGTCAAAATCCAACCAACTGCCCAAACTGCGAACAGATGAAAATGACACCTAGAGGACACGAAGCCAGAGACAACAACTGCCCAATCTATAAGAGGAAACTGCAATTGAACAGGAGCTACATCAACTACAGAACTTGATGACGCGACAACACAGACAATGCACAAACCGAGGGGAGACAAATCGCTGAGGATGCTTCAGGTAAACATAGGAAAAGGTAAGACTGCCACAGATCAATTAATACACAAAATAAAAACAGATAAGATAGACATCATATTGATACAAGAAATATACCCACGGACAACATCAACGGATACACACAACCTAATCAGACAGGGGGATAAATCAAAAACAGGGATTCTAATAAATAAAAGAATGAAGGAAGTGTTAACAATAACAGAAATGACAAACGACAACACAACGACAATACAGGTGGGTAAAGGAAAAGATAAGACAACAATTATTAATATCTACGACGAACCAGGAGGACAAAGAAACACAAGATTCTTGGAGGTGAGGCAAAAAATTGAGAAAATCAAAGGAAAAATTATACTCGCTGGAGACCTAAATGCAAAAAACACGGTATGGGGAGGAGTGGACACGGACACACGAGGAGAAGAATTTATGGACTGGACTATCACAAACGGATTCTACATAGAGAATAACAGAAGAGACATTGCAACGTATAGCTGTAACAGGGGCCAGAGTTGGGTAGACGTTACAGTTACAAAGGGCATACAACTACAAAAATGGGAAGTACAAGAAGAAGACTCACTCAGCGACCACCGATACATCACGTACATGACAGGACAAATAGAAGAGGAAGAAAACGCGAAAAAGCAGATACAATACAACACAAAAAGAGCTGACTGGGACAAATTTAAGAACATACTAGCAGAATACACAGTAGAGGGACAGCTAGAAATGGAAGACAGGGCAGAACATATACAAAAATGCTGCGAAAAAGCATGTAAGGAAGCTATACCTACAAAGAAGGCACCAAAGAGACATACACAGATCTGGTGGACAGATGAACTCATAATACTACGAAGAAACACAAACAACGCTAGAAGAAATTGGCAACAGGATAGGATAAACGAAACCAAGAGAACAAACTATGAAAGGATAAGAAGAGAATATAAAAACAAAATCAAAGAAACTAAAAAAATATCGATACAAAAATACATTACAGAGCAAAACCAAAACGACCCATGGGGACTGGCTTATCGAATATTAAGAAGGAAAAGGAAAGAACAAACAACATTCGGCACGATACAAAAACCAGACGGAACATGGACACAAACAGAGAACGAAACTCATGCAGAACTACTAAACCAATATTTTCCGCCAAATAGCCAAGATACAGAGGAACACCTAGAGATAATAAGAACGATAAGGCAACAACAAAGACTGGAGAGAAATGACACAGAAATCACAATAGAAGAACTCAAAGACACAGCCAAAATGTTAAAACCAAACAAAGCAGCGGCGAGTGATGGGATCCCAAATGAAGCAGCAATACACATAATAGAAGCACTCGGACAACAACTGCTAGACATCATAAATGAAGCTATGAGACAAGGGATATTTCCAAAGGTCTGGAAAAGAGCGAACATTGTCTGGATACCGAAAAAAGGCAAAGGGCAGCGGCCTATCTCACTACTACCAACAATGGGCAAACTGATCGACAAGATAATTACAAAAAGACTAACATACTATTTAGAAATGGAAGACAAAATCGATAAAAGACAACATGGATTCAGAAAGGCGCATAACTCAACAGGAGCAATAAAAAACATAATAAAAACTATACAGTACAATAAAAGACAAAAAATAAATACACACATCATAACATTGGACATAAGCAACGCTTTTAACACTGCATGGAAAGGAAACACAAAAGATCATGAAAGATAAACAAGTATATGAAAACATCACACAAACAGCAATAGACTTCCTCACAGACAGAGCTATAAGCAGTGGGCAAACTACAAGGACAACAGACAGAGGATGCCCACAGGGATCCAGCATGGGACCGATACTCTGGACCATGGTGATGGAGGATTGGTTTGCCACAGTAGACAGGGAGACAAATAAAGACAAACAAATAACGATCCAGGCCTTTGCGGATGACCAGATAGTTATGATAGCGGGATTAACAAACAAACAAATAGAACAAAGATGGGCAAAAGTGTAGAAAGCATGCAAAGAATGGGCGAGCAGAAATAAGTTGAAGTACAACCTAGAGAAAACCGAAACTATGTATATAACAGGGAGTACCCAAAACACGCCACCACACATACAAATGGACGAATACATAACAACAAATAAAGAAAGCATCAAATATCTCGGACTTACGATAGATCGCAAAATGCTATGGATCGAGCATGTGAAAAACATCAGAAGCAGAACGCAAGAAATGGCAAACAAGCTATTCGTGGTGGCTGGCAGGGAATGGGGAACAGATCGAGAAATTCTCAAGATAATATACGAAAAGGCAGTAAAACCACTGATATTATACGGAGCCGATATCTGGGGACAAAGAGCCAACGACATCAGGGTAAAAAAACACTTAAGAGCCATGGAAAGACCTTTCTTGCTGGCCATCACGAAAGCATACCGGACAGCGCCAACAGACACGCTTCATGTTCTCACAGGCACGACACCACTCCAAATTGACGCCGAAGTTGAATATACGCACAACACAAACAACAAACAGGACATAGAAAACAACAAAGCGAAACAGCAAGACAAAGCACATCCCGCAAAATTACACAGGAGAATAGAGGAACCTCGAGCCAACAGTACTCACATATACGTGGACGCAACAAGAAACGAACAAGGACAAAGAGCATATGGACTAACAAAAACAAAAGAACACGTGACATGGGAAAACAAAGGTAAGAAGATAAACCCTGGAGATATACACCAAGCAGAATTATGGGCTATCAAGGAAGCAATAAACTGGACAACGATAGCAGACGGAGACATAATAATATACACAGATTCACAAAGATCAATAGATAAAATTAATAACACTAACTGCACTTACAAAACCGCAAATTATATACAAAAAGTCATTCAAGACAAAAACGACCAAGGACAAAGAACACAGATAAAATACATCAACAGAAAAAACCAATACATACAAAAAGCAGAACGAATAGCGAAAAGACAAATAAACAACGAGGCAGTTGAAAACATAGGGAAAACCAAAAAGAACTCAGGGAAGCAAAATCGATGGAAAAACAAGAAAAATGGCAAACACACTGGGATACAGCAGAAACAGGCAGGACGACACACAACCTATTTCCTACAGTAAGCAATAATAGGATACCAATTTCATGGAAGACAACACAATTAGTCACAGGGCACGGACACATGCAAACGTACTACGCGCGATTCAAGCTAAGACAAACAAACGGCATGTGCAGCTGTGAAACAGAACAAGAAGACAGCCAACACATAATCAATCACTGCCAAATAATACAAAGGAGGGAAGCAAGGACGGAAATGATTGAATACCTACGGAATAAAAACATCCAATATCCACCCGTATACATAGACAGACAGACACTAGATAGAAAAATGATAGAGGAAATAAACAAATGGGGGGATAAAATGATAATGGACGACGAAGAACAAGGGCAAAGACCGGATCCAGACTGAAGCACCCTCACGAGGCGTCAAACCAAGGTGAGATATGTAAAAATTCAATACTTTTATAAATTGTATAAACCTTACAAAACAAAACAAAAAAAAAAAAAAAAAATAATAAAAAACTGGAACCGCTAATTTTTAGGAGTGTGGAGTTGGGAAGGGTTGCCTTGGAAGGGTTTTCGCTAGTTAGATGGTAGAAACAGAGGCCTCATGCCGAAAGGTGGGAAGGCCGTCCGGCCTAAACCGGAAAACACACGTCTCATGTTCCTCTGCTACATAATGGTGTTTTCACATTTGCTATCCGACATTTTGTCTTCCGGCCACCATCATCAACTTTATTTGTCTTGATTCTTTCTGTTTTGAATAGAACCAGATATCACCTCCTTTTCAATGATGAATCATAGGTTATCATTCTTTTTCGAAAAACTGCAGTTATTGAAAAAAATCTTATCATAACATGCTTTCACATTCATATTTCTAAATTTGCCTTTCAATTTGTTACACTCAATGACATTTTGTTATTGTACAATTCGTCAAATTTTTGGCGAAAAATAGATATCACGAATGAAAAAAAAAAAGAAGATATGATACAAATGTACTACAAATACAATAAAAACAGTGTTAGGACATCCGAAATGTATTTAAACTTGGATCCCGAATGACGACAATCACATTGAACAATGTTCAAGTTATTACATCGAAATCTCACCAAGTTCGGTTCATTTGAAAAGCCAATGAAATAATGCGGATGTAGAATCAACCAGGAAACTAAAGAAAATTTGTCAAAGCCTATTATGATAAGAATTATTTTTTTTATATCTCCGATTTTCCGAAAAACAAAATGATAACTTATGAAACATCAATGAAAAGGTAATATCTGTTTCTATTTAAAACAGAAAGAATCCAATGTAGCGCTCATAACAAAAAAATATAAAGTTGATGATGGTAGCTGGAAGACGAAACGTCGGATAGCAAATCGGAGAACATTATTAGGTAGCAGAGGAAAAGTGGCAATGTGGAAGTGTGATTTATTTTCGGATCCTTCGAAAATAAATTTCTGTTGTTTCCAGATATCTCCAGATATAAGTACTCGGAATTTCAGACTTTTCTTAACGACAGTCAGATAAATGCGCAACTTTGCTTCAATTTCATCATCTTCGTATTTCTCATAGTTTCCGAGATCCCAGTGGTGAGGATCGAATTTGGAACACCCTGTAAACAAGGTATTCAATAAGTACTTGTACGAACTAAAAAAGGTAAATCTCTGACTAATGTTAAGGTGGGCGTCTTTTAATTGCATTGAGAAACTGTTACAATTAGAGAGCTGAAATTTGGTAGGTAAACTCAAAAAAGATTGGAGTATATATACAATGAATATATTGAGACCTTTTTCATTTCGAAAATTGAGATTATTTTGGTCAGCAATTGAGGAAAATAAGCCAATACTGGCTTCTGTTTTATGCCAATCTAAATATTGATAAAAATAGTGCAATTTCCGATTGGAAACGAATCTCCAGACAATATCGTTTGGGAGACTAATTCCAAGTTAGAAATGGGCTAGGAATAGCCAAATTCGAACATATGGCGCGAAACAGTTCCTTCTTTAGCAACATTCGTGCTCATTTTTTAGTTCGGCAGTTTTCGGATAGAAAGCGCTATTGTATATTTCATTCATTCAATTTCCTCAATGAGACGGAATGTGATTTTGATAACATTGGTAGGAGGAGCCAGGTCAAGCAAATGAAATAAAGAAAGTCGTTGTGTTGTTTCGGATCGGCAAATCAATCATAAGCGTATCATGAAGTGCTATTTGAGGATGCATAAATAAAAATCAACAATCGATGACGGGATCCGGAGTTTCAATCTATATGTAATACAACGAAACTTTTCCTAGCACATGCTAAGTTAATTTATTCAATATTTTTGAGAATGCTGACATTTTTTCAAGATTTTATTAACGTGCCTTGTTTGTTTCTCTGTTCATTCATTTGTATATTGAGGTGAAATCTTGCAGTGAATTTTGACCCACTTATAGTTGCCCGATCATCATGAAATTGGGCAGGTGTTTATGATTCCGATGACAATTATTATGAAGGGTCATGCCACTGAAAACATGTATTCCTAGAGCTAGCTCTGTGGATTATTTTAGTTTAGTTAGGGATTTATCATTTTAGAGGTAGAAAGAAATAACTTTCTTCATTTGAAATGTTCCTGGCTCTGCAGGGCCAGCTA
The DNA here is from genome assembly GCA_958502065.1 of Chrysolina americana. Lineage (NCBI taxonomy): Eukaryota > Metazoa > Arthropoda > Insecta > Coleoptera > Chrysomelidae > Chrysolina > Chrysolina americana. Next base: position 71,757,977 of record OY293411.1, read on the forward strand.
CAAAAATGTTTGAATGTCTAACGCCAAATACGGAAAAAAGTGTTTGCCAGTGGATTTTTCTTGATATATGATGCTATGAAAATTATCGATTGACTTCGAATATATCTATTAGTTATGGTGTACCTACTTACAGGGTGAGGCAGAAAACGCTTTTTTAACTCGTTTTTTGACTTCTCGCCAAAATATGGTCTTTCCGTTGACCATTTCAAAGCGTATTCTACGTATTCTACAGATGAAGTTAACGAACTGTTGTGAATACATTTCACAGAGTGAGCAAAAAAAATGATTGATTATGGGAGATCATATGAGTGGATTGTTTGATATTTCACAGAGAATAAAGGTAAACTATTTTCTACTTTTACGTGACTCGATACAGAGTGAACCCAAAAAGACGAATTTTCGAAAATGAGCGAATATTCATTTTATTTCTGTTGAAACGGAAGCAATTGATATATTGAATTTTCCACATTACATTTCCCAAAGTGTCTACTTATGGTTGGACAAAATAACATTGACTCATTGGAGACTATTATTGGTGGAATTTGCGTAGATTTTTGGATATGACATTCTATAGAGGAGAATGATCATTTTTTGTGTATCTGTAGAGAAACTGAGTTATCCCAAAGAGAGTTATTTTTGAAACCTTCTGCAGGGAATCCAGTCGTAAAAATACATTCTTGAGACTTCTACAAAATATCCAAAATGCTTAGTGTTTCTTTTAACCTTCAAAGAGTGGAAGCAGCTGCAAGCGCATGCGTTTATACAAATGTCATCAGTACAGCAGAGCCAAGTAACAATATTGTCGGAATTCGAGAAAACTCCAAACAACTACAGGCGCTAATTCTGAATTAGCATTGGATACTTTTGGTTCTAACTTTTGTCTATCCGTGTTGACACATGTAATCTGAAAAGTACAATGCATTCGAGGCTTTCACGTCAACAAAAATGAAATAAATTCAGTTTTAATATGGATTTCTAAGAATTCGTTCTTTTGGGCGCACCAGTCATACAAAATAGTAGACGAAACATGATCTTTATTCACATCACAGACCCCTTACCGATGATTTTACAAATTAATTCTACCGAAATAAAAAAGAAAATTCTGTTAGTAATGAAACAAAGAAAAAATGCTACAATGAATTTGCCAAAAAATACTGTAAACAGAAAAATGGGAAGATATTTTTATGATCAACCCTCGGATCATCCCGATGTCTACAAACCTATATAGCAACTGATAAAATGCAAGTCACTAATTACCGACCAATATCGCTGGTGAATCATTTCGCAAAAATTCCCGAGAAAATACTCAAAAATCAGGGTCGGAAAGTACCTTGAAAAATATAAAGTATTTTCTGATAAATATTTTGGTTTCTGCGATGGTAAATCTACACAGAACGCACTTATATTCGAAAAAACACAATTTTTTAAAATATTGAGTTCACTGCCAGATGTGCACTACCACCAGGAAGAAATTTGGAGATTCGAAGTTATTAGAAAAAAAAAAAACAATAGTCGATAATTGTGTGAGGATGGAAATAGTATATTGTGCAACTAGTGCAGAAAACATCCAGTTTCCGCTTGAGTTGCACTTTATACTTATCCGATGACCTACTAAAAATAAAATATGACGGATTTTGAAAATAATTTTGAACAAGAATAAAAAAAATCAAAAACAAAATCCCAATAACGTTTCCATGCCACTGGTGCTGAAATAATTTTTTCCATGATGCGTATAGGATTTTCTTATACTTCTCAGTACAACACAACGCAATAAATAGGTGGGCTATTCTCAAATAGTTCGCTTTTAATTTGCGTAAAAATGAGAGAGAAAAATATACTTATATATTTCATATGTATTGATGTGAAACAGAAAATCGAAATCGCATAGATACATACGTACAAACTCGATAATAGGACACCTGCTGGCATGTTGCCAAGTGCGCCAATATAATATCTAGTCTCTATAATAGGCCTATTTTTTAATGTTTAAATAAATTTTGTATAATCATGAAAAATATTATTTAAAAAAATTGACCATGTTTTTCAACATGAAAGTTGATTTTTTTGAAAACGGTCAATTTTAGAGCTTTTATGCACAAGAGTTTTTTTTTTGTGTAGAAAACATTAGCGGTTCAAATAAGTGGCTCAAAACTGTACTTTTTCCAGTGGCGTAGAAGTTGGAGGAAAAAACACCAACTACCCCTTCAAAATCTTCGCCAATTATGAATTTGAAAATTAAAAAATAAGCACAAAACATAGCTTATTATGAGTAGAAAATGCCTATAAAATTTGTTTTCTGTGCGATAAACGGTTCCACAGATATTTGCAAATAACGATTTTTTTTTATTCACCACCCTGTGTGTCGAAAATGGTACATTTTAGGGGGTAAGTTAATAGGAGCTTTTTTTCATATTCTTGAAAGAGCTATCATATCCTGAAGTCCTGCGTATTTATTATGAAAAACCCTGTACTATTCCCGTACGCGAAAGTTGGTTCAAGAACGCTGATAAATTTTTTTAATACACTTTTGTCTTGATCCTAACTCATACGGAAAAGTACTTTTCCGCACTCGACTGCTTACCAGAACTCCACATTGTGTCGTTGCGGGAAATGTACTTTTTTCGTATTTGTTAGGATAATAACAATTATTTAAATTACCCTTTGATCTCCGATATGCTTACCATTCAAATTTTTACCACCAAAATGCATCACAAGTAATTGTTTATTGCAGCAGAAACATTGCAACTCCAGTAACATTAAACCTTTTTTTTTTTTTTCGAAAATCGATTGGATTAGTATCACTCCTGTAATGTTAGTTATGACGGTTAAATGTCCCATTTTTCATTAATTTTGACTCATCCGTCCAAATCGTTTTTTGTCTTCGTCTCCCTGAATTTTGATTGATATGAATTCGCAAAATTCGTCCCTTTTTTGACATTTCACCATATAGGAAAAAATAATAAAATTGAAAGTGGGTTTGTGACACATTTTTATTGAACTCCTGACGAATACTTCACAACCCTAGAGTCAATATCTTCACCTACTACAAAATGGCGAAACATTTAATAATTACTTGAAAAAAACACAGAAATATCGATATTTCTAGAAATATTTGTTTTTCTCCACCATATCGCAATCCCAACAACCCGATAAGGTTTAATAGGTTATTATTTGTTTGATAAAAAATGTCAGTACGACAACGAACATCATTGTTCAGTTAAAATATTCTCATTTAGTTTTCGGTTTTACTAGTATATGTACCTCGTGAACTATCTCTTAAAATGCTCAATTTGCGTCCATTGAAAAAATAAAAAACGAAGCGAATTTTATTTACGGTACGACGCGTAACTTTCACGGAACTGAAAAAAAAAATTTATTGATTGCTTCCCGGATCGTCCTATCTGTGGAAATTATTTAAGGGAACTTGTATCCCCATTTACAACTACCGGTAGTGTACAAAACAAAAAGCTCCCAGGTCATCCGTCCATTCCGGAAGAAAAGCAAGTTCAAATAATCCGTGAGATGATAGTAAATCATCAACAATTTATTTTCTCCTTCGCGAATGTTTGTGAGGTATGTCCTTCTACTGAGTGGAGACTTTTGAAGAGGAATAAGTATCATCCATACAAAAATCGAAATGGTACACCAGTTAACTGAAGATGACCCTGATCGAAGAACAGAATTTTGTGAAATTATGACGGAAACCATTGCAAGGCATTCTACCTAACAATCAGCCCTATGCTGTATCACTTCCGTTAAAAATAACGTCACCGTTATTCGCCATTTCCGTTATTTTGCCATTGCTTGGTAATAGCAACAGTGACGAATGTTTATTTTTTTCAACGGCAATGTTCACAGACAAAATTGCCGTTATGGGAGTGACACCAACCCTTACGTTTTCCGGGCAACTCATACTCAATATCCAGAAAAAATTTATATTTGGGCAGGAATATTGGGAAACCATATTGAAGAAATTATATTATTGAACAAAATTCAACAGGGGAACTGTATTTGAATATGCTGGAAACTACTCTCTAATCACCAAAATCGTCGAAGCAAATTCTAATAAATTCGATATGGATATTGTATTCCAACAAGATGGAGCACGACTATATTACTCCAGATACGTAAGAAACTATTTGGATAATACTTTCCCCGGTCGTTGGATTGGTCGTCGAGGTCCTACGGAATGGCCAGCCCGCTTCCAGATTTGACACGTATAGACTTTTTTATGGGGCTGTTTGAAGCAAAAGGTATACGAAACTAAAAACCTCAGCTATCTTAAATTCAAAAAAATAATGAGGTGATTTTTCCTCCAACACTGCTTTTACTCACTTGATGAATATTTACAGTCAAATTACGATGCAATTATACTCAAAGAGTAATGTAGTTAACATGAAACACATACATTATCTAAAAGTGCTCCAATATAAGTGCAGGCAGGCATCACCTCCGAAGTATTCTGTATGGAAAAATGGGCTTGCACAAATATTTTATGTATTTACTGAATTTATGTTCTTAACATTTTTTTCAATCCAATGGTTTTTCTCTTTTTCAAATTCCATAGTTTTATTCAAGGTTCAATTTATACTTGTTAGATTTACCATATCTTGACTTGCAACAAATATACAATGTATGTGATGTAGTCAAATAAATGTATTTATCTAAAAAAATCACTTTATATGGAAATTAGCTAGGTAGAGAAGCTATTGAAAAAAGTAACGACATTTGCAACATTCTTAATTACCAAAAATGTACTGAATATACGTTCAAAATTTGATTCAATAAAATGGGTATAACTTTCGTAGGTATCGTAGGTATCTTTTCCTTTGACCGGTTCCCTAGTTCTTCAGGAAGAAGATAGTAATGGTCCTGCTGTGGAAGGAAAATAGTTGTTGCTCATATTTTTGTACAGGTGACTTGAATGGTTCAGTTAGTCACCTCAACGCTCGTCTGTATTTTTTCCACGACCGTCTCCACTTCGAGCATTGCCGAGAACATGCAGAGAGAGATTTTGACCAGTGGTACCTGCAGTAAATGGCTTTGGAGTATTGCAACTTCGTTGATATAATTCATTTAATTCATTACTGTAGTGATCAATATTTCGCCAATATATCTAAAGTAATATCACACCAATATCGCAAAAAAGTTCATATTTTTTTTGTCCATCCAATACCTTTGTGCTGCTTTGGTGAATATAAGTAATTTTGATATATTCGATGATTATCGATTTGTTATTAGGTTACTCACTGATCTACCTACCGTACTTACTGTGATGTTTCAAGAATATTACACTTACACATTCTACTTAAAATTATCTTTAGGATTATGGAAAATAGTTCAGAGAAATTTTTCAATATAGAACAGGATGCAAAGTTTTCTGAAGTTAAATTAAATTATTCTGCAAAAGTTTTGTATTGTAGATCCTTCTGTTCATTAAATACCGCATAGGTACAACGTAGTCTTTTCGAAAATAGTTATACTGAGCAACAATATAGAGGGTTTTATTTTTTCGTTGTATTTTTCTTTTTCCACCATGAAATATCAGTTTTGTCTCATCTATGCGAAAACACGATCAGTATACGTCCAAGTTCTGCCAACCCTGCGTATCCAGGTAATTGAACGATTGAATTTCGATACCAACTTCCACCAAACATTCCATCGTTCCCGAACCTTAACGTAATCGAGCTGAAAAGGTCCTCCTTGGCGTTTCCGTTCCCGGAACATCGTAGATAATGGATTTTATCGGAATCACTCGACAACGACACGGACATTTAGCGGCATACGTGGCCAATTTACCAACTGCTCAATTGATATCGGTCGACTGCTGCAAATATTTTCTACGGAATTCTTATATCTGTTTTAATCTGGAGTGATATAACCAGAGCCGGATTAGCCTCGCTGAAAAGACCTCAGATGTCGAGTCACCAACGATTCTTTGCCTTATTCATATCATCACAACATACGAAGAAAAGTTGATGGACAATGGATAAAGATAGCTGGAATATAATTTAATGTTGTCAAGTTAACAACTATTGTATTGACATTTGGATTGTCTTTTTTCATGTATATGTGCTTACTTAAAATTGAATTAACCAATTGCATTGATCCATGTACAAGTGAAATATAAGGGAATGACTCCATGGATTCACCTGATGAGTTGCCAAAGACTAATTCATTATAATTACTTTGAGAAGATATGACTCAAGGTTTTGTAATGAAATAATAAAAACAGCATTGACTTTTTTTTCCAAACTCAAATTTTTTCTTGTGATTATTGTTTCATGAATGGAGTAGAATTTGTCAAACATAAACTGCCAGTCACATGTCCGTTTACCTTTCACCCAGGCAGCCCGGGTTCGAATCTCCACCGCCTGCCACTGAGATTAAGCGATTCGCAATCCACTTCTAATTGTAAGCTGAAATAGGTCCCGGATATCCTTTGCTCGCAAATGTTCTACTTTTGAGGTTTTTTCTCTGTGAACCTGATGGGTGATTTGTTGAAAAAAGAAAAGATTTCACCTGTTTCCAGATTAATTCTTCTGGGTCATTACTACAACAAACCTTGTGCATCTGATGGAATTCTTTCGATTTCAGTCGCTATATCACACTCTCATCTCCTGCGATTTAAAAACCAATGTAAACGGAGTGCCTTGATAGTAAACATTTCCTTCCTTTCCAGCCAGTAAGACCACGTCGCTATAAACAACCACGAATCCAAACAACAATGAATAATGCTATTCAGTATAACATAAAAGTCAGTCTGACAGAATTCATGTCACTATTGGACAGTTCACAACAATGGAACATATTTGACTAGTGTGCCCAACACTATCAAAAACTCTGTTAAAAATCTTAAACTAAATCAAATTGCTTTGAGGTAACATCACTCATTCTGATCCACTCGTGATATCACCACGCAATCTGATCTCGTTCATTTCTGGCAGAATCAATATCGAGAATATTGCAAGCACTCGCGGTATAATCCCCGATTATCATCAAGAAATTTGCTCCCGAGCAAACATAACTTTTTTGCAAGTTATTCAACTTACCTTTTAATTTTAGTAAGGAAGAAAAAGAACGTACCTGGCAACTACAGACCTATCGCAATGCTATTTGTTACGTCAGAGGTCATGGAAAAATGCATCAACACCAAGTTTATGCAATATCTAAAAGGCTCAGGAATTGTGAATAATCAACAATATGTTTTTTTCATCAGAGATAAACTAATGACTTGCTTGTTTATTTCTCTTAGTATGACTGGCTGCTAATGAAAAATATTGTGAAACTCTGGCATAGTTCCAAAACATTTGATTGCGTTTGTCAGCATGGACTCCTTGCCAAGCCCATGACTTGCCTTACCCCAAGTTGTTTTCCTTGCTATCTATGTTACTCTCAGACACATCTTTCCACAAGTTGGTTGATGGATTCTGATGAGACCTTTATTACTATAAATGCTGTTATTTCGTATGGATCCCTAGTACATACATTCATTCTTCTTCTCATCGCTGATTTGTTGATGGATCTTCTATGCTAACAATCACATCAAGCCCTGCAGCATCCAGGTTATACAAAACCATGGCGAGGGGCAGAGAGCAAGGACCTATGTCACTCAGAAGAACAGATGGTAGCTATACAGAGGATGAAGAGCAACGAGCTCTCCTCTTACTGGAGACGCACTTTCCAGGCAGCATACCATTTGAATCCGACAGATCACTGGAAGAACCAGGCAGAGCCAAACGAGAAGACTGGGAAGTAGCAAAGACCATATGCACTCCCCAAAGAGTGAAATGGGCAATTGAATCCTTCCAACCATTCAAGTCACCAGGAGTTGACGGTATATTTCCGGCTCTTCTACAAAAAGGGCAAACGGAACTACTGCCGTACATCATTAAAGCAGCCAGATTTAGTCTGGCACTCGGGTACATACCGAACAACTGGAGAAGAGCACGGGTAACCTTCATTCCCAAAGTGGGAAAGAAGGACCCTACCCTCCCGAAGTCATTCAGACCAATCTGTCTCTCATCCTTCTTACTGAAGACAGTGGAGAAGACGGTAGACAACTACATCAGAACTGAGATACTGGAGAGAGTGCCATTGCACTCCGGGCAGCATGCATATAGGGCGGGCAGATCAACGGAAACCGCTCTGTACGTGCTTACCGAAAGCATCCAGAGATCACTTGAGCACAAAGAAATGGCCATTTGCGCCTTCTTAGACATAGAGGGGGCATTCGACAACACCTCTCATGAAGCAATAAAGAGGGCCCTAATGAACAAGGGAGTGGACAGAACCACATCCAGATGGATGTGCCAAATGCTGGCCACAAGAACAGCTGAAACGAAAGTGGGTGAGAGCAGCTTTCGGATCAGCACAAACAGGGGGTGCCCACAAGGAGGGGTACTATCACCTCTGATGTGGAGTCTCGTAGTAGACGAACTACTCGGAACACTGACCGGGAGCGGAGTCACTTGCCTTGGATATGCGGACGACATAGTCATCATGGCCAAAGGCAAATTCGAAGGAACCCTCTGCGATCTCATAGAAAGAGAGCTAGAGACAACCAGAAGATGGTGCCTCTCTGTGGGGCTGAGAATTAACTCATCAAAAACCACAGTAGTACCATTCACTAGAAGAACAAAGGTTCAGCACCTAAGGACTGTTCGCCTCGACGGAGCAGACTTAGAATGGCAGCAAGAGGTGAAGTATCTAGGACTTACTCTAGACTCAAAACTACTCTGGAACAGACACGTAGAAAAGATCGCTAATAAGGCAAAATCATCACTGATGGTGTGCAGGAACATTGCAGGAAAAACATGGGGATGTAACCCATCAGTACTGCGATGGATGTACACCATGATAGTGAGACCTATGATCACCTACGGGGCAGTAGCATGGCAAGGCAGAACCGAACTCGCCACAACAAAGAAGATCTTGGAAAAAGTGCAAAGACTAGCATGTCTTTGTATAACAGGAGCAATGAGGTCGACTCCAACAGCAGCAATAGAGGTCATTCTGGACCTCACTCCTCTCCACATAATGGTGAAGAGAACTGCTTGGGAGGCAAACCTCAGGTTGGCTAAAGTCGGACTCATAGGGACAGCACACGGCGCGAGGGGCTTAACCCCTACCAACTGTGCACACCTTGCCGACCTCCCAACTGACGAAATTACCAAGAAATTTAGTTTCGAGAAACTTTTTCGAACGGAACTAAACACCAAGCGAGAATGGAACATAGAATCGATTCGAGCACTGGGGAAGAATACCTTAACATGGTATACGGACGGGTCCAAAACTCCCGAAGGAACTGGAGCAGGGGTCTTTGGGCCTCGCACCAAATACTCTGAACCCATGGGCCAGTTCCCCAGCATTTTCCAAGCGGAAATTCACGCCATAGAAAGGTGCATTCAGTTCAACCTCAATAGGAAATACCGGAACCAGGAAATCGTGATCCTCTCCGATAGTCAAGCAGCCATCAAAGCGTTGAGCTCCTGCAACATCAACTCGAAGATGGTTTGGGAATGCCTAGACAAACTTAATGATCTGGGCAGGAACAATAAGGTGACCCTCCTCTGGGTGCCAGGGCACGCCGGAGTAGAGGGCAACGAACAAGCAGATACCCTGGCACGGAAAGGCGCAGCAACGCCACTGATCGGGCCAGAACCATTCTGCGGACTTGGAAAATATTACTTCCGAGAAGAACTCAATAAAGCTGAAGAAGCAATGAGAGCAACATACTGGCTAAGACTTCCAGGGCTGAGGCAGGCCAAAGATCTCCTCGGAAATTTCAACCGAGCAAGATCAAAGACACTGATTAACCTCAGCAAAATTAGTCTAAAGACAATCACGGGATTTCTAACGGGGCATTGCAGACTCAAAGAACACCTGAGGAAGCTAGGCTTAGAGGAGGACAGCACCTGCAGATTATGTGGGGAACACCCAGAAACACCCCACCATATATTGATGGAGTGTTACGCTGTACATCGCAAAAGATTGAATATACTGGGATCACACCAGCTGACCGTGGGAGAAATACCACGAGCAGACCCCCTCAAAATCCTAAAATTCCTGAAGGAATTGGGACTTGAAGGGCTGCTGTAAACAAGAACATCTTGTGACAGCAGAAGAAGATGGGGCACAATAGATCTAATCAGGTCGCAGCGCATCAATCACCATCCATACTCACCAATACCAATACCAATGCTAACAGATTTGTGGATTATAGTAAGCTCCTCTTCCAAATATACGGTATTATAGAGTGGAACAGAAAAACCATCGAGAGAGGAATGTGAAGGAGTTTGATATTGAATAAGTAAAACTTCTGGAATGGGGATCTAACGATTCGATGGAATCCATAGTATCCATACCAATGAAGTCTTCTATATTGCTGCTCGGTATTATCATCAGCAATATGCCCTTTCAAGGGAGAACCATTTGAGGTTCATTGTCGAAAGAGCCTTCTAAAAACTTGATTTTCTCTTTCTCACCAAGGGCCACATGCAATTCCTGCGACATCTTTCGATTTGAAGGCCCAAATCCGACATGTACCATGGGGTTTCTGAGGCTTACAAGTGTACAGCCGATTGACGGATAACAGCAACAATATATAAAGTGCATCCTCTAAAATCACTTATATATTCTGTCCAAAAAAGAAGCATAAGTCTCCTCGGTAAATTTGTACCTATAAGCTCGCTCATTCCTCTGGAATATTATCGATCGTTCACCCCATTGAGACTGATTCGTCGAGTCCAATCTTCTCATAATTTTTTTGTCACTCAAGAGACATGCCAAAATATTCATTTATCATAGCTCATTCTTTTTACAGACGCGGACGGCAAGAAAGCTTTGAGAGGTGTTCACTTAGGTGACTATCCTGCAGTAATTCAAGTAAAACACCAATCCCTACTTACTTTCCTCCACCTTCTCTTTGGAATATTTTTTCTTTACATTTTCGGAACTCTATTTTCTATCTGTTCACCATTATATTTGTACATTTGCCAATAATTCAACCCAGACATGTCAATGCAGTGAGAAAAGAAGCGAAAATACCGCTTTCCTCTCACAGGTCTCTCTATGTACCTCTATAGATCAACACATTCTACACTTTCAGTCTTATATGAGATTTTATCAGACTTGGTTTATTCAGTGTAAATGATTATGAGAAGCGTTTCACTTTGTTCATCGGAAAAACTGTAAGAGCATTAAGCTACACTCACAACGCTATTGTCATTCCATTCACTTGTGAGTAAAAACGTACTCAAAATAACCGAGTTTTTCCATTTCAAACAGTTTTTCACTGCATAAATGAGTCTTTAGACCACGGTTTTCCCTGATCGTACCTGTCGTTCCCTTGTTTCACAGCAGGCATATTTAGATACCCTTCACGAAAGTATCATTGCCATTATTATTCTGATCATGCCCCGAAAACAACCTTGTTGTTAGAATTCAAGCTTCATTTTTCAAGTATGTTTTGCATCCTGTTTTATTTATACAACTAATATTCTTAATCGCAAATTTCGAAACTTATTACATAATTCTTTCATTGTGTCTGAGGCTTTGCTAAACACATCTTCCTCAGCACCTCTGCTTATTCAGCGATCGTCAAAGCTTTGAATTTCACGCCTATTATAGAAAGGTTATTCCAAAGTCTACAATATTTCAAGAAAATGAGATCCATTATTACTATATTTTTTCAGTTCTTTCTCACGATGCTCTCCAAATATAATAAAAGAAACATTGTTTTACTACCCACCATCTATTATCAGAATTTTTTATTTTCCCCCCCATAATTGACCATGAATGTAACTTTCTGCCTCTTCCCTATATTCAGCAATCCTGTAGAAAAAAATTAATCAGACCAATGAATTACAAGCTTTCTTTTAACGTACCTGATTTATCTGTTAATTTATATATCTAATTCGCTGGGCTTTGGGATGTTGAATGGGGGCAAAGTAGCTCATTTCAAGAGGTCCATTATATGTCTAAAATTATCCTCATCTTGCTTCTTTGGTTCTGTATTTGTGGGCCCTACAAATATGTTTCATATGGTCATATTTTCATCTGAGTGTTTTGGAAATATTGGAATTATTTCACCAGTAAAATTTCAAATTTTTTGTAATTCCATATACGCTACATAGTGCCAAATGATTTGAAAAATGAAATATATGCCAAAAAATAATTTCGACATTTTAATTTTTTCCTGTATAACTCCAGAATCGAGAAGAACATTTGAATTTTTTTTATTCAAATAATTAACCTCTGAAATACGCTACTTTTTCCCCATTCAACTACCCCTTTATCTTTTATCATGACCAAGATCTCAATTAATAGACTCGAATTTGAATAGCCCTATATGTCTGTTCGTTGGTGTGAATTTTGACTTTTGCAGTTTTTCATGGTTAAATCATACCTGTAAGAGAAAAAAGTGGCTGTTTCAATATATCGATTCCTAGAAGGCGGTCCCAAAATGGTGGACGAGTTATGTGATAATGGCCCGTTTCAATTCAAAATCGTTTTTTACGGATTTTCGTGGCCATTAAAATTCATGAATTCAACATGGCGGCTTCAAGGTGGCAGACGATTGTTATAACTATAGTCCAGTTTATTTCAAAATTGCTATATGCTGATTTTAAAGATATAAAGTATTCAATCAAATATCATGAATTCGTGATATCGAACGAGTTTTGTGAGTGTGATCCAGTTACATTCAAAATTGGTACGTAGGTATGTATGATATCAAAGACTATGGGCTATTATTCAAAATTCATGAATTTAAGATGGCGGATCCAAGATGGTGAACGAGTTTTGTGATTATGGTAAAATTTAATTGAAAACTGGTATGTGGGAGTTTTCGGAGGAGTAGATTATGGACTTTTGTTATGTGATTATTGACCAATTGATTGGTGACTTCATATGGAAACATGGTGGACGAGTTGTGTGATTATAGTTCGATTCTATTTAAAATTGGTATGTAGGGGTTCTCGGTTCTCGATTGTGACTTTTTTTGTCAATATTCCTGAACTGGAAATGGCCCGATTTCATAATGAAGTCAAAGTAGTATTTGAATTACATAGCCGTTAGACTGTCACTACCAAAAATTTGTTGCAATTGGCAGCATGTCACAGTCTGACAATTAATTAAACTAAATGGCCTAAAATTTATTATGAAATCGGACCTTGAGGGCGGTGTAGGAGTTTTTTGATAATTGCACGATTCAATTAAAAATTGATATGTGGGTATTTTCGTAAATATTGACAAATTGGTAGGTTAATTTATTCAATTTCTTCAACTTTTATTATTAAAAGGTTTTTTAATTTACAACGATAATGTAACCTTCACTAGGTCGACTGGAACAGCTCCATGAAGTGGTACTCCAAAATTAACATTTTCTTTAGTAAATTTTTTATGTAGCTTTCAGCACCAGTAGTGGATTTCCATATACATACGGCTTTCTGTTGCATGATTAGGAAATATGGTATCAAGAAAAAAAAAATGTGTCAATCTCCAACAGTTTTCGATCGACACAATTGCAGTTTCAACAATGTCATAAACTATTACTTTTATGTAGGAAACTTGTATAAGAGTTTCATATTACATTTTACATTCTTGTTATCACAATCAAATTATTTTATTATTATCACTTATCTATTAACATTATGGTCATTTCATGAGAAAATAGAAATACTGATCTATCAATTCCACCACCACTTTTTTATGTTCCTAATTACTCGCTAGTCCGGCCATGCATATAGCTGTGAAGCACGGGTGGGAATTAAACTGTCCTGTTCTGAACTTTACAAGTATTTCTACTCTTGTGTGGTACAATTTCGAACGTGGGATGAATTAGTTATGAGCATTAACGGCAGTGAAATGCATTACAGAAAAATTGCTGTAAGAGGAATACCGGAGTTTTGGATAGTCACATAAAAATATCCCATTGGAATAGTTGAAGCTGAATAAAAATATAATTACACGTAGAAATATTCAATGCAACTTGGTTGATTTTTTTCGAACGGTGGAAGAGAAAACTGTATCATGGCTTGTGATCACTTGATTACTTCATTCAAAAATTATATTTTCTAGTATTTTTATTGAAAGTTATCAATAGTTACGTTCGACCATTGAATTATATCTGTTTGCACATGTATTGCGTAATAACCTTATGTTAATTGCCCTGAAGATGACTTTATAAAAGTTGAATCGACGGCCATGAATTGATAGATGTTTCAGTTATTTCACCTAACTCAACCAACTTCCTCTCACTATATCTGGTAGAACTTGGCAGAGTTTTCTACAAGAACTATGAATATCTTGGTCTGAATAATGGTTCAACTCATACAAAGGAATACCTAAGTAGGTACCAGTTCCATAGTTATACTGAGTCCAAGATGGTGTTGTAGCAAATAGCTTGATACATAGTTTACATGAGATACATATACATATGTAATACTCATAGTGTAAGATATAAATACTTGTTGAAATAAATTAATCAAGAGATTTTAATAATGTTAGGTTAGGCCGTAGATACAATAGAAGTTTTATGTAATAAGTTTTAAGTTTTGGGATTTAGGATAATAATTTTAGTGATAGAACAGGAGGCAAAACAGTATCGAGAAATGTAGCTTGAATTTTACCTACCATATTGTGGAACGTGATCAGACTAATAAGGGCAATCTGGGCAATGCCAGTTCCGTGTTAGATAAAGGTAAATTTGAAATTATAAAAATTAAATTTGAACATGATTCTTCTCAGATGGGGCCATGTGCGTAATTGGTACAGTAAATATGCAGAATTGTAAGTACTGGGCACCAGGGAACCCTCACTGGGCGATGGAAGGGCACACTCAGTATCCACAGACAGTCAACGTGTGGGTGGAAATAGTTGGTAATATAATTGTGGGACCTTTTCTTGTTGACGGTTCATAGAACGGTGACTAATATTATGATTCACTGCAACATCACATAATTCCAACACTTGCGGCTGTGAACATCATCAAAATCCTCAGCTACCAGAAAATTCACTATGGTACCAGCAAGATGTAGCACCACCGCATTACATACGACATATACGTGAAATACCTCGATAATATGTTTTCTAATAGTAGGATTGGCAGAAGAGGATTTTCAAAGTGGCCAGCTAGATCTCCCGATCTAACCCCTCTAGATTTTTTTTGGGGATACCTCTAGTCAAAATTTTACGTAAACAGACCTAATAATAGTGATGGGCTGGAATAGATAATTAGGACCGAAATTATTTCAATTAACGTTGATACCCTTACTAATGTTTTCCAACATCACCTTGCATATTGTCAAGAGGCAAATGACTTGCCATTCGAGCTCTTGATTTAATACTTCGATGGTTTATTTAGTCCTGTTGTCATGGTTAAAACTACATTATTATGAATGAAATATCTTTTATTCCTCGAAGAACGGTAATGTTACAAGAAGAAATTGACATTCATACACAGAAACATGCGTTCTTTTTGATGGTATAATCAGAGTAGGGTATTGCCTTGGAAAAATATCTTATGATGTCATAACGCGAACAGTGACGATGTCATCAAAAATATGAGCAGACGAAAAAAGCGCAACTGAAAAAGAAAATAAACGTGTCTGAGCTTTTTTGCCCCAATGACCATATCAAGCATTTGTCGAAGTTGATCACCTTTACGTGTTCACTGTATAATCAATCCACGGTGGAGAACGAGTATTTGAATATTCGAAAAATTGTAATTTCACTAGGACCATTAGTGACATCCTTAATTTTTTTTCACTTCACTTCCTTCACTATGCCATTCAAAGACAGAACAATTTTCTACGAAGATCAAAAACAAATACAGCTTTTTACGAGCATAGCTCTCTTTCTTTGTGGAGATCCTTTTCCTGCTGAGTTCGCAGCCCTGCAATTACTGTGGAAAAGAATCTAGAGGGTCCCGCTATTAGTCCGACAATGGGTAATCAATGGCTGCAGCTATCAATCACGCCATCCTTGGCACGAACCAAATTACCGAAACCGAACTGGATTTGAAGTGGTGTTGCCGCTTCTCATGGGAAAAAAAATTTAAATACACCATATATATTTGAAAAACAGAATGAGTTACGGTATACCAGTTATGAATATGGTTTGATGATACGTTTTCATGAAGTATTTGATTACCTAAAACGCATGCAATGCTACCTAATAGAGGATTCTTGTGACAGGTTTCAACCGATTCTTTCACAAGTATCATTTATGAGAGACTGATATAGGTATTACAATAATTGTCTTCAATTTGTTATTGATATTTTTTAGTGATCAATAAAGGATTGAATTCATTTGATTGTAGGATGTTTTAAGAGATGCTGCTTCTGTGAGAAATGTCGAAGGAAATAAAGGATTATTTGGTGTATTTCTTGCACGATTGGCACTGGTATTCAGAAAAAAACATCAGTTTGTCTTATAAAGAGCTAACACGAAAATGCAAGCGTCAAGTTTCCTTCATTATTCCCAACATATTTGTTGAAAGCAGAAATCTCATAGTTTTCCTAGTCTCTCGTGGGTACAATTGCAGCTTGTTTCAAGTATTTCAAACATTCAATATATCAATCAATCTTTATTCCCTTTTTTGATATTTGACATGGTTTACATGTTTTGGAATTGTCAATAAATAAATGAAACTACAAGATAAAATGACAAAGTGAATATAAAATAAAATAAAATAATTAAATTATGAGACCTTGAAGAATAGAGACGTTAATGCAAAATACAACATTATATAATATAAGATATAATATTACATAAAATTCGTCACATGTGCACTAAATTGTCATGAAATAAAATATTAAAATATTTTTGTTAAAAAAAAATTTCAATTCATATTTGAAAGATGACATTTCTGTTATATTCTTCAGTTTTTGTGGAAGATTATTGAAACATTTGATAACAATATAATCTGGACCACTGGACACCATTTTTTCCTTGGCGAGAGGAACATGAAAGTGGTTCATTGTTCGAGTTCTATATTCTTCTTCTTCTTCCTTCTGTTTGAAAACATAGACACACATTTCGAAGATAAACAGATTGGGAAGTGTCATAGCCTTGAACCTTTAGAAATTGTTATACAAGTTTTTCTAGGAGATATTCCAAAGATACATCTTAAGATTCGTTATTGATCAACAAAAACATCTTTAGAACCAGCTGAATTGCCCCAGAGGCAAATGCCTTATTTGATTCTGGATTGAATTTGATTTTAATAAACATCCAGTTCTAACACTGATCGGTAATTGACGAAAAGAAATTCCACCGAATTCAATTCAAAGAATACTTGATGAGAATGGGTATTCCATCATATAGGTGTTTGTACAGTGATATCCCCAAAAATTTGACCGTATTATTTGTGTCTTTTGGATATTGAAAAACAAGTTCCCAGAATTGAAGAAAGATGGTACTCTTAATTGTTTCAATTCATATTGTTTGCAAACTTCAAGCAACGGCGGTGGAAATATCTAAAGAAAAGTCGTCTGCATACGCTACGAATTATTTAATGCCAATTTTCGAATCCAAGTGGTTTACATACAGGATGAAGAGAATAGGATCCAATATCGAATCTTGAAGTACACCCACTACAAGTTCCCTGCTAGTCGAACGTATTATTCGTTTTTCGATTTTCTTCTGTTCCTCAGGAAAGATGAAATCCAGTTCAGAGGTCATGCCTCTGATACCTAAACTATCCAATATATCCATTAATGTCTTATGGTTCACACAATCAAATGCCCTTTTCAAGTCGCAAAATATTGCAGCAGTGAAATGTAGACATTCCGAAAAGGAAACCGTACTGCCGGCTGCTAGTGACATCGTGTTTTCCCAAAAATAGTGTCAATCTATAGAAAAATTGATATTCTAACACTTTTGAGAGGCTATAAGTTACAGTTACGAGGCAACAGTTCTTCAAAGGTGTTCGATCTTTTTTTTAGTAGAGGAACTTCCCACGACGATTTCTCATTGTTCTCAGAATTCGAAGTATGATTCTGATAATAGTATTTTTGTTTCATTCTGAGCGGAGATGTGTGTTTCTTTTTCGATTTCCTGTAGGCTTTGATCAAATTTGAAATCACCGCAAAAATTTAATTCATGGAAGGCTAAACATATTATGACAAGCATCCTAGCATATAATCGGTCTGTAGTAATTTGGATCAGACAAATTTCACAATAAGCACGGTTCGTTACTCACTGAACCAATTCTGCTCGTTATCAAGCCATTAGTGGAAAACTCCTGCAAGATAGTGGTGGTCGTTTGGGTACGTTTTCCACCAATAGTAACTAAATCCATGTGGGCCTGGAGCAGATTGACAGGCTGATAGCAGATGCATTATGGTCTCAGCTGCTCCACAACATGCTCTGAATCTAGTGTCAGGGACATTTATACCCATCACGTGACTACGGTAGAAGAGGCCATCATGAATCCCTTAGTTCCCGACTTCAGACCTGTAAAATATCTTCAATTTTCATCAAGTTATCTGCTTTTACTATCTCCTCATGATTTTTTCTACCCATCGCTGTATCTTCTATCTACAATTTATGATAATTACTATTATTTAATCCCAAATGAATGCATCTTACAAAAAATACTTTCGAAATGCTGAAAATTCCATTACAACTGATGTTAAAGGCTTCTGGTCCATTATTAGAGAGAAAAAAGGGCAGTCCAGAATCCTTGGGTGCATGACTGATAGCCATGTTACCTATAATGATCCCCAGAAAATTGTTGATGCTTTTGCCACATATTTTGAGAGTGTCTACAAACCCCAGTCTACCTCAGACTACTTCCCTGATTCGAAAAAAATTAGCAATGAATCAAAAACCATTCCACCCATTACTCCGGCACAGTATGCTAAAAAATAAACTCACTTCAGGAGTTGATCAAATTCCGAGTTTTTTAGCGAGAGATTGCCGTCTAGTTTTAGCTGAAACTCTTTCTCATCTAGTCAATCTTGTCATATCATCCAATATTTTTCCAAACCTTTGGAAAGTTGCCCGAATATGTCCGGTTCTGAAAAAAGGAGATCACTCCATATTAAATAAATATCGTCCAATATCTATCTTGTGCTCATTTGCTAAAATTCTAGAAATCATCATTTACGATGCAATTTATGCCCCAACCAGAATCTTAATATCGACACATCAGTACGGTTTCATGAGCAACAGATCATGTGTCACCAATTTAGCTTGTTTTTCCCACTTTGTCACCAATGCCCTTGATAGCAAGTCGATGTTATATACAACGATTTTAGAAAAGCATTCGACCAAATTGATCACTCAGTCCTACTAGAGAAACTGCGAACTTTTGGCTTCTCATCAAATCTAATTCTACTATTCACATCGTATTAGAGTAATCGCAAACAATTCGTTCAATATGAAAACTTCAATTCTCGTTTCTTTTTTCCCACGTCAGGCATACCACAAGGGTCCAATCTTGGACCACTTTTGTTTCTTTATTGTATTAATGGCCTAATTACCTCATTAACTTGTCAAAAGCTTGTTTTTGCAGACGACCTAAAAATCTATTCGGTAATAACTTCCCCTCATGAGTGCTTAGTGTTGCAGTCTGATTTGAATCAAATTATTTTGTAGTGTGATAAAAACAAATTGGGCCTTAATGTTGATAAATGATTTGTTATGACAAATTCTAGATGCAAAAACCCGGTAAATTTCAGTTATTCTATAGATCTAAACGTATTGGAATGACGTACTGAGATTAGAGACCTAGGAGTTATATTTGATCAGCAGTTTCCATTTATTCAACATATCAACCAAACGGTGTCAAATGCCCTGGTCTATTGGTCTTGGTCTTCATACAAGACCAAGACCAATAACAAGACTTTATAAATCTTCCCAAGACCAAGACTCGACTTTTGAGACCAAGGCCAAGATCAAGACTGCCCCAAGTGTATTGGTCTCGAGAGAAAAATAATGAACTTAAATCTACTCAATATTAAGAAAATTTTTATGGTTTTCAAATTTTGTTCATTCAAAATCAAAAATACATTTTTTAAAATCTGTATTTCAGTTTTACAGTTTACATACAACGAATAGGTGTATGTTGTAAGGTCGAAGTGGTTGATAAGTGATGCATTTTCCTCGGGATTCCGATTCCACCACTCTGTCGCAACCGCATCTTACTGATCATCTCACAATAATCCATTGTGAAATGGTCAATAAAAACCTAATTAACATTTCAACCATATTGAACCTTTTTTCTGTCGGTCGACGACCTGTGTGCTGTGTGGGTCTAATTTAATATTCATTTGGGATTTCTTAAAAAAAATTATTTCTCTTTCTTTACCCGTACAAATAGACAATTGTTAAAAACTAAGAAGTACGAAATAACTATTATATGCATATAAACTGTTGGAAAAATGGATGAAATTGAAATTTCTAGAAAAATTTTAATCCTAGACCAAGACTATCAAGACCAATACCAAGACTTTCATGACCAAGACCAAGACTGAGCCAGTCTAGTCTTGGTCTTGAAACATCAAGACCAATACCAAGACCAAGACTACATTTGTTTTTCGAGACCAAGACTGATCAGTCTTGGTCTTGGTCTTGGTCTTGGTCTCGCGAAGCCGTAGTATTTCTGAAAAAGATGGAGCTGGGTATGGTCGGATTGCCTAATTGATTGGGGAGAGGTTCAACATGACTTGGCAGATCAACCTTTGAAATAACTTGACTTCACTTGAATTGGTTCTTCCTTTGGTTTATCATCAAATATTTCACTATACAGGTTATATTTTTGACAATATCAAGCGAATTCCATCTCATTTCATATCTAAACCGTTCGCAATGAGTTATTTTTCCTCTTTTTCGTTTATAAATATTCAAATCTCCCACATGTAAATCTTCGGCTATCACACTGCATAAATAGTTTAGCAAGATCTGCATTTCTATTTATTTTCTAAGTAGAATATTTGTCATGTTTCCTCGTTCTGGAGATATTTGGAGTGAGATTCCACTCAGTCATAAGTACTGATCAAATCGTCTTCATCTAGATTTTGTATGGGAAGAACTGTTATTCAATGGACTATTCAGATATTCACCATGATGCCGTATTGAGAGAAAGTGAAGAATTGTCAGACCTTCAGTCACTTTTATTCCGATATTTCCCTCGATAAGTTGAATCAATATTGCTGCCGTGTATAATTAACTTCCTATATCACAATTTTGCGGTCAATCCTGTGAACAATGTATTTCAATAGATGAAATCATTTAACTATGTTCGAATCGCATTAGCTCAACTCGTTTTCATGTAATATCGCAAATAACAATAGCCGTTTGTGAAGAGTGTATTTGGTTGTTGGATTTGCTCTCCAATCGTAATAAAACTTGTTAGTTATTACTGGAACGCTCGCATATAAACCTTTATTCATTCATGTTTGGTGATGATTATTAGTAAAAGGACCCATTATATAATTTTGGAATCATTTCAGTTCATTGCAATATATTATTTTATCATTAACGCCATCTCTTTGAAGTCAGAAGCAATCGAAGCGAGATCGGATTACTCAATTCATTAGGTAGTCCCAATTATGATATCGAAACTGAACGAACAAAAATATTCACCCACAGAAACCATAGTTTCAACGAATTTTCTGGGATTTGCAACACAACACACTGTAGAATAGTTGATCATTACAAGACGCAACTCATTTGAACCAAGCATAAACCTCAAAATCATGTGGTACTGGCGTTTTATTCTATCCTCTGCCTACTATTGAGACGTGAAGATACTGTAGCCTGAATATATAGTAAAGAAATATCAACAGTGTTAGTTTCCTGACGGTAGGTAATTCCACAATTTCCTTTTGTCAACACCCTCGGTATGTCCTCTTAGTTGTCTACCTCAACATTGCAAATTTGGGTCGGTATCGGTGAGGATTTAACAAACTTTGCACCTTCTTCAGTGCAAAAATCCACAAGAGTTTTCATTCCGCCAGGTCCTTTCGATAGATCCCTAATTACATTACGAACACGATCCAGAACACTGTCTGCTGGTTACTCCGTTTATTATAAGAGAGTATTGTGGAAACCCGTTCATGCATATTTATTCTAGATAATGATATTTTTGTGCCATCAATTTTTTCCGCTTTACCTGGCGTCATATTCCGTTTGTACGAAGAGTACATTTCATCAATCAAATTGAAGTTCGTATATCATATACTTTGGAAGAGTATTTTTGGTGTATTTACACATAGAAATATTGGACTAATATCTTAATCCAAAGGTATAATATCTGTTCATGGCGGACACAGATATATTCTGGCATAATAGAAATTCTGAAACACTTCTTCAGATAATCAAGGATGATATGTGTGACGTAAAAAAATGGTGGGGTTCAAATCAGCTATAAATATGTCAAAAGCCAATAATATCTCATTCAAAGGTGAATCATGGGTGATAATGTTGTAGGAAACGCTAAAAATACAAGATTCGTAGGTATTAAAGTAGATGGTAGATTGTTACGCTGTAAGAATTACATCAAATGAACTTGAATTTTCTTCTTCCAATGTTGTCTACCACTCTTTTGATATATTGAACCCCATTCTGGGCGGTGTGTAATCTTATAGACTCAGTTTTTGTACTACAAAAACGGTCAATAAAATATATATGTGAAGCAAAAATTCGTGCATCCTGCAAATTCCCTTTCACTAAATATGAAATTCGCGATTTTTGTTATGAAAACGGTATATGTAATCAAAAATCGTCTTGATAAGTTTGATACTACCTCTAGGCAACATTAAACCCCTGATTCCATCACTTACACTGGTCAAAGATTCGATATGTCATGGAGGTTCTAAGATGTTCAATCACCTACCAAAAGAAATCAAAGGAATTGGACCATATGAAAAATTAAAGCAAACAGTATTGCACTCTTGCTGGATAAGGCCTATTATAGTCTAGTAGAATTCTATAATGATACTTTTCAACTCATACTCGTGTTCAAAGTGTTGGAAGACGTTCCTCTCATGTAAGCCTCCACAAAATTCCATAATAAGATTTTTAGAAATATGTTAAGAACTTTCAGTATGTTGTGACGTTGTTGTTGGATCAGAAAAAAAAATTATTATTGTTTTGAGTATTATTTTTTTTAGGTTGATAATTTTGGTTACTTACTTTGTCAACTAGACTTCTTATCTTTGAATAATAAAGTCTTTTCTCTGAAATAGCGTTAGCAACTGTGGAAATTCATTGTCGAGAAATATTTTTAGGATTTGTGGAATTGACTGTGATATTCTGGGGGAATTTTAGGTCGTTTGTTGTAAATTTTTTAATCAAATGCATGTATAATGGATTTTGTGGAGAAGCAGATACTTTAGCAGATTATCACAAATGTTGCTGTTGATGTCGAAGAGTAAGAGGAAGCTCATAAGCTATAAAGTGGAGAGTTTAAAGCAGTGAGAAACACTGGTTTTTCAAAGTCTAATTTCGATCTTGATTATGTATGTTCTGACATAAAAATAAGTTTTTTTTGTCTTGTGAAAAGTATTTGTCATTGTCTCGTATATTTTCGTTGTTGTATCTTATGTCTGAATTTTGATGGATACCATTTGAAAAATTCTTATAAGAATTTAAAAGCACCTGAGAATAATATAAGAATCCATTGTTAGAGACCTCTGAGGATAAGATAAGCTTGTTCGAATTGGAAACGCGGACAGGGAAACATAGTACGGTAATCAACATAATATCATAGATCCTAATCTCAAAGCACTCTTCACATTTACTACGTAAAATGGCTTTCGACTAATTCTGCACAAATTTTGATATGTTGTAGGCACTGGCATCTTCATTACGTAGTCCAATTTACAGATCGATTCTATGACTAGTTTTCGAGCTACAGAATGTCAAAAGATTTCTGGTATTTTGGGTATTATGGATTGATTTGTTTTTTGTGCTTTATTTCGAAATAAAACTTCTTTAGACATTCATCACATCTAAGTTTTTGCTCGTGAGCATGGCAAGACAAAGTTCATAGATATAGACTATAATCGTCTTGATTTTCACTCAATCTGGTAAAACAAGAAAACGAACGGTTAGAATTTACCAATTTCTAAGTATCCATATGATTGCCTGTCGTCCAGCATGTATAGTTTTCTATGTACAGGGTGACAATTCAAATGCTTACTAATGCTATATCTTAGGAACAAAATTATATAAGATATTAAAATTGAAATAATCTTTCCCATCACCCCAGCTTTGTTTCAGCCACCTCCATTAACCTCCCTAACTTTCAACCACCCGTGCGTTTAGAAATGAAATGAAAAAACACATCATAAATATTTTATTTACCAGGTAAGATATTTTCAAATTCTAAGTAAGAAGTTGGTTACAAACAATATAATGGATATAAATCAGCTTAAAAAATCTACGAAACAGTGGTTTGTATATTCTATACCGGGTGGCTACGGAAGTATTGCCTACGGAATATCTCAGTTATTGTATGAAGTAGGTTTGTGAAATTTGGAGCGTCGATATTATGACATAAGAGCTAGAATTTGAGCATATTGACATGTCGAAGTTAACTTCCGGTCTGACCAGAAGTAACATCAACTTTCTTATTTTAAATGGAAACCCTATTTTTTTTTCTTTTCGCTTTATTCAGCATTCAATTCCGTTTCTAATGACATATCACAAGTTGGTATCTAACCAGAAACTAGATCAGAAAAAAATTATTATTGAAATTCACCGAGTAGGCCGTGGAAGCAAAATGAAAGCCAAAAATTGAAAAGTTGGCTATGGAAACCATACGTCACTTGATAACAGTTGCTACTACTGTGATATTTTATTTCCATTCGTCGGCGTTATAAAAAGCCGCCAAAAAACATATTGGACAAATTGGGAAAAAAACAATACTCTGTAGGTCCATAACTTAAATAGGAACATACAACTTTTTCTTGCCTGTACTATTCAGCATAACCATTCCTTTCTAATGATATGATAGAAAGTAATTTTTTGAAATGAAATACCAAAAAATCCAATTATTATTCTTCAAATAACAAAACAGATTATCGCCATACGCAAAAATAGCATTAAAAATAATGTGGAATAATAAATTATATCCTGTAGGTTCTAGGTTAAATAGGAACATAAACGTACTTGGTCTGTGCCATCGTCCATAGATATTCTAATATCTACCTATGGACGATGTTTGTGCTATTCAGAATAATCATTCCATTGCAATAATCATTCGAACCAAAATATTAACAAGTAGGCTGATCAAGATGTATTTTGGAATGAAACAAAAAAGAAACGAGAGCTCTCACGAACGCTGCTATCCATATTATTTTGACGTTCGAAGTAGTGTTTTTGATTCTTCCATTTTAAAAGGGTTTGGAAATCGAAATCAGTTAGTGGAATATTCAAAAAATGCCCCGTTATTCACGAACCGAACAAATTGACATGCTTCTCATTTATGGTGAACGTTTAAAAAATTCTTATGCCGCTGAACGATTGTATTTAGAGCGATATCCAGGGAGGCAGCAACCGTTAAGAAGGTATTTTCAGTGGCTTGAAGAAAAATTAAGAACTGAGCCTGATGATCACGAAGACCAAGAAGCATTTGTTATTAATGAGGAAACTGAAAATAATGTATTAGCTTTAGTACAATATGATAGCACAATTTCCTCAAGGCAGATTGGCGCCGAATTAGCTATAAGTAAGGACTCTGCTAGGAAAATTTTGAAAAAACATTGATTTAAATCCTTCAAGTATCAGTTGCATCAACATTTGTATGAAAATGACGGTGAAAGGCGCCTGGAATATTGTAATTGGTTTCTTCGACAAATTGCTGAGAATCACCTATTTAACTATTATATCTTGTTTACGGACGAGTCAAGATTTACCAACAATGGATTATTTAACAGGAATAATACAAGGTAGGTACTGTACTTTATTTGGATTATTGTCGATAGTCGAAGTGTAAAGTGCCAAAAGTGTGAACGGTCTTTTGTTTCAGGAACTGGGCGATAGAAAACGAGCACCGGTTTTGACAAGGTGGCTTCCAGGAGAGATTTAGTGCGAATGTTTGGGCATGAATAGTTGGAACTCATATTGTTGGCCCCATTCTTTTTCTAGGCCAACTAACCGAAGAGATATACTTTAATTTTTTAACGAATGAAATTTCGGAATTCATTAACAACCTACCAGCGGAAATAACTGAGAGAATGTACTTCCAGCAAGATGGCGCCCCTCCGCATAATTCAAGAATAGCGAGAAATTATCTTCAAAATCGCTTTCAAGAGAGACTTATAACAACCCATGGTCCAGTCAGGTGGCCACCAAGGTCACCTGATCTTACTCCGTGCGACTTTTTTCTATGGGGGTATCTTAAAAATAGGGTGTATTCCACACAGCCCACAACTCTACATGAGCTAGAAATAAAAATTCGTAGAGCTTTCCAAGATATCACGCCCCAAATGTTGAGAAACGTTTTACATGAAAATATCACCAGAGTCAATAAATGTATTGACGCTGAGGGAATGCATTTCGAACATTTGTTTTGAATTTATTTTATCTTTAATCCTATCAATTTGATTTTTTTTTTTTCGATAAATCTGTTTTTTTGTTATTTGAATAATAATAATAATTGGATTTTTTGGTATTTCATTTCAAAAAATTACTTTCTATTATATCATTAGAAAGGAATGGTTATGCTGAATAGTACAGGCAAGAAAAAGTTGTATGTTCCTATTTAAGTTATGGACCTACAGAGTATTGTTTTTTTCCCAATTTTTCCAATATTTTTTTGGCGGCTTTTTATAACGCCGACGAATGAAAATAAAATATCACAGTAGTAGTAACTGTTATCAAGTGACGTATGGTTTCCATAGCCAACTTTTCAATTTTTGGCTTTCATTTTGCTTCCACGGCCTACTCGGTGAATTTCAATATTTCAATAATAATTTTTTTCTGATCTAGTTTCTGGTTAGATACCAACTTGTGATATGTCATTGGAAAGGGAATTGAATGCTGAATGAAGTGAAAAGGAAAAAAATAGGGTTTCCATTTAAAATAAGAAAGTTGATGTTACTTCCGGTCAGACCGGAAGTTAACTTCGACATGTCAATATGCTCAAATTCTAGCTCTTATGTCGTTATATCGACGCTCCAAATTTCACAAACCTACTTCATTCAATAACTGAGATATTCCTTAGGCAATACTTCCGTAGCCACCCGGTATACATTCAGTTTGAGGAAAAGAGGGCGAATAATGATCTGATATACTGTGCTTCATTGTTCTTGTGGATTTTAGAAATGGCAGCACCTGCAATTACATTGAAAATGGTAGATGATGGATAACATATTTCCAGATATCCTATACCAAATAAAATTAGCCACTTGTGCACATTAATCATGTCCGAGCTCCAGATTTGCAAGTACCGCGCGTGGTATCAAAACAAATCAAATCAAAATATACTTTATTATCAGAAGATTTAAATCTCATAGATAAAGTCATAATAAATACAAATACAAAATTGAATAAATAGGTATATATAAAAATAAATAGCAGGTACTATAACATTGTATTATACTATTGTATTGTACTATAACAAAATGATAAATACTTATTCACGAAAACAGAACAATAACCAAAGGGAATAAACAGATATCAAATCAATTGAGCAATTAGTATAAATGAAATTTATAAGGGATCAAATATGATTTCTCATAGTTCCTAATAATTATTCCAGTCTTTTTCCAGAAACTCGTGGACACTATAAAACACCTTATCGATAAGGAAGCGTTTGACAGATCTCATGAAATGAGATGGCGAAACGATGTGTTTGACGTTGGGAGGGAGATGATTGTATAGGTTGATCGCACAATATATCAGAGAATTAATTCTTCGTTAGGTTGGAGGACGGAATAGGAAATCTCAAATTGTTGTTTTGAGTTTTGACGAGTAATTTGTATCATATGACGCTTTGTTTTTATGTACTAGACACAATGTTTCAAGAATATATAACGACGGTTTATAAGATACTCTGGGTCCAACTTTGCAATGGTATCGAACTGCGTCCTTTCGAAGAACAAATATGCCTATGATAGGACTTTCAACGAATTGTGTGATGTAAATGAACGATATTTGACACATCTGATGGGTCTTGAATGAATCCTAAGGCGTACTAGGTATATTTAGGTCTTTCAATAATTTGTCTATTTGGAATTCGTTTAGGTCATGCATTGTATGTTGTAAATATGATGGAGCAAGATTCATTTGATAGAATATGTCCCAACATTCAGCTCTTTCAAATACTCCTCTGGCGCTAGTAAAATGCTCAACATTTGAGTTGATGGATACCCAAATAGTATTCCGAAAATAATATTCAGTAACTTGTTTAATGGGAGGGAAAGGGATGGAGGAGAAAACATTTTTTACCAGCTATTCAGTGAGATATCACAAGTAGGAATTTATGTTGGTGGGTGAGACATAAGGGGGGGTGATGGGAAAGACTCCATGAGTCATTTCAGTTTAACAATCATATCCTAGTTACATCAATCAATCAATTTTGTTTACTATACATACACATACATTGTTACATAAAAATATTTCAGAATAATATAAAGTTCAATGAATAGTAAACAAATAGCCAAACACCCAAAAAAATGTGTCCCTTGAGCATGGGCGCGGAGTGATTTGAATAATAAATGAGTTTAGTATGGATAATAATAAAGTAAATAATGAAGAAAATGAAGAAAGTATAGATAATAATTAAATATAAATTTAACGTTATAATCCTGTCTTTCAATTGAGCGATAAATATTAATTCTAGATAAGGTATGTCGTAATTCGTCAGGAATTCCAGCATATGGTACGGGACAGAGGTAAAGGAAGGATCTTTGACTTTTGTTAGTGTTTACTTTTGGAATTACTGTGGTTTTTTGTTGAAGCGAGTATAATGTTCATGTATGATTTGTTCTTGCTCATTTACATGCCTGTGATGATGGATTCCAGCGATTGGTAGTATAGTTGGCGAATATTTAGGGTTTTCAATTCCAAAAATAACTTCTGGTGGGATATCTATAATTTTTTCCACAAATGATTTTCAGAATTCATTTCTGCGTTATGTGAAGTGGGTTTAGGTGGGTAATGTTAATTCCACCCCATACTTTGATCCCGTAAGGTGTGTTTGAATTAAAGTGTTTTATTGTGAGTATTGTGATATATTTTCTGTTAAAAAGCTGACTATAGATTTTGAATCTATTCGCCATGCTTTTCAATTTTTTAATTGACATAGTTGGCATGATGGTC
Source organism: Chrysolina americana (assembly GCA_958502065.1). Classification (NCBI taxonomy): domain Eukaryota; kingdom Metazoa; phylum Arthropoda; class Insecta; order Coleoptera; family Chrysomelidae; genus Chrysolina; species Chrysolina americana. The sequence continues at coordinate 71,787,260 of OY293411.1, forward strand.
CCAATTCAAGTGATTATCTATCATAATTCACCTAATTCCCAAACACTTATTGTGTGTAATTGATATTTCGATGTTCGTATCTTTAAATTTCAATAGCTTACAATTTGGTACACTATCATTATAACTACTGAATGGTATGAATACAGTTTTATCAAAATGAATTGTGAAAAGTCTACTGCTGAAGAATTGTATCATTTTATTGAAATCGTTTTCAACGTTATTTTCCAATGTATCCAAGGAAGAGTTCCCATAAAAATGGCAGTGTCATCAGCAAAGCTAATGATATTGCCTTTGGTTGGAGTGATTGTTGATCGGTGTATCGGTCCTAGAACTGTACCCTGAGGGAAACAATATTCAATAATTTTTCTTCACTTTTTATGCCATGAGTTTCAATGAGTTTCCTCTACATACGTTTTTCAGGTTATTTAACAGCATCTTATGACTGACTGTATCAAATGCCTTTGTCAGATCGACAAGATACAAAGACATGGTTTGTTTTCATCTAATGATTCATAAATCATACTTATTAGGTGTGTCATTGCGTCTTCCGTCGATCTGGCTTCTTTGAATCCAAACAGGGGCTTCGCGAGACGAAAACCAAAACCAAGACTGATCAGTCTTGGTCTTGGCCTTGGTCTTGGTCTTGGTCTTGGCCTTGGTCTTGGTCTTGGTCTTGGTCTTGGTCTTGGTCTTGGTCTTGGTCTTGGTCTTGGCCTTGGTCTTGGTCTTGGTCTTGGTCTTGGTCTTGGTCTTGGTCTTGGTCTTGGTCTTGGTCTTGGTCTTGGTCTTGGTCTTGGTCTTGGTCTTGGTCTTGGTCTTGGTCTTGGTCTTGGTCTTGGTCTTGGTCTTGGTCTTGGTCTTGGTCTTGGTCTTGGTCTTGGTCTTGGTCTTGGTCTTGGTCTTGGTCTTGGTCTTGGTCTTGGTCTTGGTCTTGGTCTTGGTCTTGGTCTTGGTCTTGGTCTTGGTCTTGGTCTTGGTCTTGGTCTTGGTCTTGGTCTTGGTCTTGGTCTTGGTCTTGGTCTTGGTCTTGGTCTTGGTCTTGATCTTGGAAAAATGAATGTAGTCTTGGTATTGGTATTGGTTGTGATGTTTCAAGACCAATACGAGACTGGCTCACTCTTGGTCTTGATAATATTGGTCTTGATAGTCTTGGTCTTGAATTAAAATTTGTCTAGAAATTTTAATTATTCAATTCAATTGTCAATATATGCATATAATAGTTATTTCATATTTCTCAGTCTCTGTCAATTTGTACAGGTAAAGTGAGCGCAATAAAAATTTCTCATTTCACCATCATAATATAATTTTCAAGAAATCTTAAATAAATATTAAATTAGACCCACACAGCACACAGGTCGACACCCGAAAGGCCAGAAAAAAGTTTTAAAATGGTTGGAATGTTAATTATGTTTTTATTGACCATTTCACGATGAATTATTGTGTGATGAGCAGTAGGATGCGGTTGCGGCAGAGTAGTGGAATTGGAATCCCGAGGAAATGGCAATACTTATTAACCACTTCGACTTTACAACATACACCTATTTGTTGTAAACTGTATAACTGCAATACAGATTTTGAAAAATGTATTTTCGATTTTGAATGTACAAAATTCAAAAACCTACCATATGAAAAATAAATAACTGTAAATGAAATGCCATAACATTTTCCATAAAAATTTTCTTAATATTGAGTAGATTTATGTTCACTATTTTTCTTTCGAGGCCTAGACCAAGACCAATACTCTTGTGGGTGAGTCTTGATCTTGGTCTTGGTCTCAAAAGTCAAGTCGTGGTCTTAGTCTAGGGAAAATTCATTAAGCCTTGATCTTGGTCTTGGTCTTGTATAGAGACCAAGGCAAGACCAAGACTAATCACTTGGTCTCGCGAAGCCCTACCCAAACAAATTCTAATTTTTGACACCCTGTAAGTCACAAACTGGTCATAGGATCAATCTGTGACTTGGACTATTCAATGAGGATGCCAGGATCTGAAACATATCAAAATTTGAGCAAAATTAGCTGAAAGCCATCTTACGTAGAAAATATGAGGGGTTCTTTGCTCCGATGAATAATATCACTTGTTCATCAAGCTATTTATTTATTCAAATATACGGGCAAGCCCAATAAGGAATACATAGGAAAATGCAAACAGATACAGTGCCAAGGCAAAAATGATAAAACACACAAATAATGTACACTCAAAAAGCAGAATAAGTACCTACATTAGTTGATTACATTGCAATAGTTAATTAAATTACCTAAACGTTTATTCTTCTTAATTGATTTTTGAATCTAACAATTGATGAGTCAAATAATTCGAGTTCATTCAATGAATTGGCCAGACGAAGGGTTCTTGGGAGAAAAGAATAGAAGGCATAATTATACCTATGGAAAAAAACAAAGAATGTGATTGTCTGGTAGTGCGGGAGGGTACATACAACTTTATTTCTGATAACAGTTCAGGACAGTTGCATACACCATTAATTATCTTGAACAGCAATAATAAATCTTGTTTTTTCCTCCTAACTTCAAGAGGTGGAATATTTAAATAATATTCCATTTGGCTATACTCGCAAACAACTTGAACTTTGAAAGCTATGTACCTCAGAAAGTCAGGTTGGACTCGATCAATTTTATTCTTGTAAGTGATAAAATGTGGGGACCAAACAGAAGAACAGTAATCAAGATGACTTCTAACTAATGAGCAGTAAAAAACTTTGGTTGTGAAAACATTGGTAAAATCGCGGGTGATCCTTTTAATGAAACTAAGATTTTTCTTGGCTTTTTGAACAACATAACTGATGAAACGAAACTGAATAAAGTGAGTGAAGATTCATCTGTGGTTATCTGAAATTGAACAGTAAACGAAGCAAAAACTGGGAATAACGATAACACTCGAGAGCCACAAGAAAGGGTAAGAAAGGAAAAACACGCAATTACTGATCACCGAAACAATAAAGAAATAGTACGGGAAAAGCCTCAAAATATGAATGAGATCTCGAATAATGATTTACTGTCCAAGCTAGAAGCACTCATAAATAATAAAACTACAGAATTAAAATCCGAAATACAAAGCATTCGATATAGCCTAAATGAAAAATTGAAAAAATTGAAAGAAAAATGCAATAAGTTAGAACACAAAATTGTGAAATAGAACGCTTTAACAAAAAAAATAATATTGTCATTTTTGGGATAGAAGCAAACAAAGATAATGTACTCGAAGTTACTACTGGAAAGCTGAATGAAATATTCAACTGCAACCTAAATGAGAAAGACGTGAACAATATATACTTAATTGGAAAAAAAAGTACAATCATCTTAGAGTTTGTCTCCTACTTACAAAAATTGAAAATATTTCAAAATCTAAAGAAATTACGAGGTACCGGTATTTCCGTATCTCATGATTTTGGACCTGAAGATCAAGCTACAAATAAAATCTTGGTCAAACATCTAAAGAGTGCCAGAGTGAACAATTATCAAGCACATATAAAGAATCATAAATTATATGTTAATGGTACTCCATACACTCTAGAAGAATTAGAGAGCGGCGACATAGAATTCGAAGCTGAATTACTACCCAAAGCAAATAGTGCACCACCTACCCCAAGTACTAGTCACAAAGAAGAGAACAAGAAAGATGCCATTGAAAATACAGATTTTTTTTTTTTAAATCCGATAGACATAAAGGAATTAGCAAAGGAAGAGAAACCCACCAATATGAAGACAACGGTAGAAGCAAAGAAGAAACCAACAACGCCTACGATACAAGCCAAAAACACAATCAAAATTGGCCGTACTACAAGGAACAATTCGACTTCAAGTAATAAATAATATTCTTATAAACTTAATATAGTAAGAACATTAACTAACATTAACTTACACTGTATTACTTCATCACCAAAATTCTAATAGTAAGAACAATAACTAACATTAACTTACACTGTATTACTTCATCACCAAAATTCTTTATTTTCCAGTATTAGTTTAAGTAATTATACTTTCCAATGAAAATACTACCCATTGTTCACGCATAAATGCCAAATATTCTCAGGTTAAACTCCCGGACTAATATTTATTGAAATAGATATATATATCGATAAAAAACTAGGAATATTTCGAAAGCCAGCGAATGAGTAGGTATTTGAATCCATGCATTCCATTGCTTATTATATCTATATAAGGAGAGTTCTGAAATGAATCCTTATATTAGAGATTTCGAAGTAGAAAAAATCCGAAATTTTGTGTTAGAAAATGCAGACCAAGCAAAACAAGTACTAAAAGTCAATAGTTGTCATTGCAACTTTAAAATAATACATAATAATATTCGAAGCATAGCTAAAAACCTAGATGAATTTATAATATTTCTGGAGGAACTAGACTCCTCAATAGATTGCATAGTACTTACCGAAACTAGAATTATAGATGACATCGGAGTGTATAATATTGAAGGCTATACAACTCTCTATAACTTTGGCAAACTCAACCAGAATGATGGAGTAGTAATTTTCATTAAATCGAATTTATACCACTCTCACCGAGAAATTGAAATGAATGGTACAAATCTACTCCAGTTGACAGTAACTATTGGCGAAGAGGTTATTATTATTAATGCATTTTACAGATCACCTTGTAATACTCAAATCGAACCATTTATTGAATACCTGGATAATATATTAAAAAATCACCCAAATAACTTCACATATAGTGTATTTATTGGCGATATAAATATCGACTTAAATGAAGATACAGACAATTCACAGATTTACCTAGACACATTTGGAGAGCATGGATATATCTCAGCAATAAATACTACCACTAGACCCCAGTCAGGTACATGCATAGATCATATTTTCGTTAAGTCGAAGAAAGGAAATTTTGAGTCAATTATTCCACTGACTATAGAAACTTGTATTACCGATCATTACACAATACTAGTGCAAATGATATTCAACAATAAGTACGCAAAACAAAGTACAACCAACTCAAAACTGTATAAACAAATAAATGAAAAAAAATTGATACAAACCATTAAAAATACTGATTGGAAATATTTCTTTGAAATAAATGATTTGGAAAGCTCGGTTACTGAATTTATTAGACTAGTCCAAAGTGCAATCGATAGATCCTCGAAATTCATAAAAGTTAAAAACAAAGATATAAAGAGGAAACCGTGGGTTACTGGATCATTATTAAAATCCATTAATAAAAAAAATACAATGTATGCCAGATTAAAGAAAACTCCACAGAATGAAATTTTAAAAACTGAATATTATACCTACAAAAAAACACTTGAGAAAGTAATAAAAGACACAAAAATAAAACACTACAAAAACAAGATAGAACAGGAAGGGACAGATTCAAAACGATTATGGCAAGTAGTAAATGAATTAACCAAAACAGGACAACACACTGCAATATCATTGATACATACCGAGGATGGAAATATAACTTGCGATCCAATCATAATCTCTGAAAAATTCAACTCATTCTTTAGCAATGTAGGTGCAAGTCTAGCAAAAAATATTAAGCGGGATAAAAATTATACTGAAACTAAAATCAAATCAGATCACACCATATTCCTCTTCCCCACTGATGCATATGAAATACAAGAAACTATCTCACAGTTGAAAAATAAAAAATCACCGGGACCTGATGGTTTCAAAGCAGAAACACTGAAACTCATTTCAAGTTATATAGCCAAACCTCTCAGTTGTATTATCAATAAATCTTTGTCAAGTGGTCACTTTCCTTCTGCTTTCAAAATGTCAATTGTGGTACCTATTTATAAAAGTGGTGGAAAAACAGAAGTGTCAAATTATCGTCCTATAACACTTATATCAAATTTATGTAAAATTATGGAAAAAATCATAAAAAAAAGACTTAATTCCTTTCTGAAGAAGCACAATTTGCTGTCAGAAGCGCAGTATGGATTCACTGAAAAAAAGTCCACCAACGATGCCATAAAAGAACTCACGAGCAAATTATATAATTCTATAGATAAAAAAAAACAGCCATTGGAATTTTCCTAGACTTAGCAAAGGCATTCGATACCGTAGACCACAATATACTTTTATCAACCCTTGACGATCTGGGAGTGAAAGGTAAAGCACACGACCTTTTCAACTCATACTTAACTGACAGGAAACAACAAACAAAAATAGAAAACATACTCAGCAAAAAAGAAACTATATCATGTGGTGTACCCCAAGGAACGGTATTAGGACCTTTGCTCTTCAATATTTATTTGAATAATTTATTCTCCATACGAACACAAGGCAGCATCATAAGTTTTGCAGATGATACGGTGATATTTTATGAAAGTAACACCTGGGATGAACTAAAAAATAAAGTAGAAACTGATTTTGGTAACATCAAAAAATGGTTCAATAATAGACTACTGTCAATGAATCTCAAAAAAACTTTCTACTTGCCGTTTTGTAGCTTATCCTCAAGTCTCCCAACATTTGACAAAATATCACTAGAAGATAACCTCGAAATCCTACCATCAAAAAGCGTTAAATACTTGGGTATTATGATAGACAGCCACCTCAGATGGGACGTACATATAAACTATTTAGTAAACAAATTACGTAGTATTCTATATAGAATCAAACAAGTCTCAAATATACTCAACTTCAAACAAAAAAAAAATTCTTTATCATAGTTTAGTGGAATCGCATCTAGACTATGGCATTATAGGATGGGGTGGAGTATCCAAAACATACCTGAAATCACTAGAAGTCATACAAAAGCGATTTCTGAAACAAATAATGAGTAGAAACAACCGATATCCAAGCGAATCGCTATTTGAAGAGACACAAACTTATGATTTGAGAAAACTCTATTTTTTGAAATTAGGAAAAACACAATATTTTCATAAGAATGAACTCCTGACTCATTCTCACTATCATGAGACGCGACAAAAAAATAAATACATACCCCCATTTATGAATAAATCAGTAGGTCAGAGATGCTACCAATATCTGGGACCGAAGGTATTCAATTGCTTACCGGACAATATTAAAAACGAACCCACAATCCAACGCTTCACTAAAACGCTAAAAGACTATATCAGAGAGTTACCAACCTCGTACGTAAAATCAATAATAGAAAACTGAAAGAAATAAAAATAATAAAGATCGTAAATTTTTTCAAACATGATACTCAACTCAATGAAATTCCTCAAAAAGATAATTTCTAATGAATAAACTTTATTATTATTGTTATTATTAATTATACCTATTTATATTACTAACAATTGATATCAGGTTAGAGTATATTTTTTATATATTTTAATTAATTCATGTACTATTTTTATATAGTTTTAACTTATATTTAGGTACTGTCTTTATATATATATTTCAACTGAGTTGATGTTTAGGTACTAATTTAAAAATTTATATATTCTCACTCTACATACAGGTATATATGTGTATCCTGATATACATATTATACCTCGTAGATTAGGCTCCATTTATTCACACAATACCTTTATACAATTTGTAATTTTTATCTTTATCTTGTGAATAAATTGTTTATTATGTTTATGTGATGATTAAAACTGAGAGTACAGTCAATGATGATGCCCAAGTCTTTGGTTTGGTTCGAAGTGTGTAATAGTTTTGTGTTTATATGATAATTAAATGTTAATGGATGGTATGTACGGCAGAATCGCATAATATGGCATTTACCACTGTTCAGGCCCAATCCATTTAAAGAACACCAATTCGATAGTCTATCGATATCAGACTAAACTAATGGCATCATCAACGTTTTGAATAACTCTGAAGCATTTGAGGTCGTCTGCAAAAAAAAAGAGCTTTGCTATTTAGGAAACAGGATGTAATATCATTTATATATAAATTGAATAAAAGCGGTCCTAAATGAGACCCTTGAGGTACCCCGGATGGTATAAAGAGTATAAAAATAATGATGGTTCACTCTGACCATTTGAAGCCTATTTTCTAAATAACAACCAACCCACTTCAATAATGAGCCACCAGTCCCATATAATTCAAGTTTATGGAGCAAGAATTCATGGTTAACCCTGTCGAAGGCCTTGGAGAAGTCTGTATATATTGAATGAACTTGAGAACCCTTTTCTAGTTCAACTGACAGGTTGGAAATATAGGTTATTAAACTCAGTTCCGCAGACTTCCCAGAAGAAAAGCCAAATTGGTGAGATGTTATTACATTGGAACAGTAGTAGGTAAGTCTGTCAGCAATGATGCTTTCGAACAACTTAGGGATTGTGCTGAGAATAGATATAGCGCGATAATTCGAGATGTCCGATTTATTTCCTGATATATATATCGGGGTTGCATAAGAAAGTTTCCAGTATTCGGGAAATTCCCCAGAATCCAGGGGATTTGTTGAAAATGTAAAAAAGAGGACGGGAAAGTGCAAAACTATAACTTTTGAGAAAAATAGTGGGAATACCATCGGGACCAGGGCCTTTATTTATATTGAGTTTAGATAATTTATCATAGATTGAAGAAATTTGGTAGGAAGGTATATTGAGTATGGGTCGGATTTGGTTATTATATAGATTCAGAGTTTGATAGGTATAAACAGAGGAAAAGTGCTTAGCAAAGAGATTGGCGATGTCTGGCCAGGAACTTTCTACATTATCATGCCATAACATTGTATCAGGTAAAGTATTTTGTTCTCTGTTATTGCTTACAAAAGTCTAAAAAGCTTTGATATTGTTTGTAATAGAATTTTCAGTTCTTTGAATATAGTTTGCATATCAGTCTCTAGACAGAACTTTACACTGGGACCTTAGGTAGCTGAATTCTTCATAACTCTTAGGGGATCTAGTGCTTTTATATATTTTATGTGCTCTCTTTTTTTCCCCTAACATCCTCTTGAGTTGGGGAGAATACCATCATGGATATTTCTTAGTGTAGGTCTTTTTGAGAGGAAAAAAAAGCTCGATCACTGAGTATATTGCATCATAAAAAATTGAAATCATGTCAGAAAGTTCCTTATTGCGAAGTAGATTGTCCCAATCCATTTGTTCAAGGCAGAATCGTATAGCTGTGAAGTTTGAATTGCGAAAGTCATAATAATACTCTTCGCCCAGATCGCTACTTTTCACATTATTAATCTGGAGAGTAACTTCTAAGGGAGGATGATGCGTGTCAGGTGGGATCAATATGTCAAGAGCTCTAATCACTGAAAGTTCAGTTGGTGATAAAACTAGATCTAGTAAGACTCCTGTGTCGTTTGTTATGTTGTTCGACTGGAATAAGTTGTGTAAGGCACAGATAGATGTAACAACTTCAGCAGCATAAGCTTCAACCAGTGGAGTGTTAGGACGAACAGTTAAAGTAGAGCAGAAATCTTCTATTTCTCATATGGCAGAAGGGAGGTTATAATCGCCAAAAATATAGAACTTGGAATTGATGTGTTGTTCCCTTATGGCATTTAACTGATCATGATGAATCTCGTACTGATGAGGTTGAGATTTTGGTGGGAAATATGCAGCTACTAATATGGCCTTATTGTTGAGTTGAACGAAGAGATGTTGAACTGAAGGGTCCGATGGAATGAGGCTGGTGGATAGTTTCTTGGTAACAGCTATTAGAACACCTCCTCCTCTATTGCATTGACTAGATGCAGGTGAACGATCCTGGCGATATACGTTGTAATTGTGTAATCCGAGTTCAGAATCATTAATTTCTGCAGTAAGCCAGGTTTCTGTCAATATAAGTTATAATATATAAGTATTAGTTACTCTCTGTCTTAACGTATGCAATTGCTCACATCATCAGAAAAATTAGGTAACTCAGGGAGATTGATAATGAGTAAGTTTTTAGTCCTTTCCTGGCGATCCAGTAGTTCTTGAATAGTTTCTTCACTGACAGTTGCTGCTGATTTAGGTTCTGCTTGTAATTTTTCAACTTTGTCCTTCAAACTGTTGACTTCAGATTTCAAATTATCAATAACTTCGGTACACTTTTAAAGGCTATACGACAGTCACTGCAAAAGTAGGTAATAGTTATTTTCTGTATTATGACTGCACGCATTTCAGAAGCTGCCAGACCAGTGCAGTTCTCAGTGGGATGCACTATAATGTGGCAACTGTCGCATGCAACCAAGTTGTTTCCAAGAACATCATTGCAAGTGGAGCAGAAATTTGCCATTTTTCACCCAATGATTCCTGGACTATAACAAGAAAGTAGAAAAAACCACTAGCTTTTATCAGGTGATATTTCTTCTGGATTGTTTGTTTTTTTTGTAAGGATTTTGTTACAGGCAATAGTAAATCGGAGATGATTACTTGCAGAATCCTAATGTACCACTGTGTAAACTTGAGGAATTTTATGTAGGATGCTGATAAACACTAGAAACTGTTATAATGCAGAAAAAACGAAGCTTTTAGGCAAACTTGAACTACTTTAAATGAGCAATACTGCAGAGCAATGTAGCACCATACCACTTTATAACTTGAGATTTAAAAATCTAATGTGAAGGTGGTTTTTCTTGAAAACCCGTTTTCAATGAGCTTTAAAATCAAACATTATCTTGTCGAACCGGTGACGTCAGCATTGAATGCGGTTCATTCTGGTTTGAATGCATCCATAAGATGGGTTAAAAATCAAAAGCAAATATAAGATTATTCAATTGTTTGACAAATGTTCATTCATTTCAAAGAAGAGAAATATAAACCAATTTTCATATTTGTGTCAATTGACGTGACCCTTTCAAAACGGTTTGTTTTCTTACATGACATTATCTACTACGTCATCTTGAATGCGGTTTGAAAACATGATTGAATGCGGTTCATCCAAGAACAAACACCTTAGAAATATTGTTCCTACTTTCTTTACTATCCTATTTACTTTAAAACTAACCGAAATGAATTGTAGTATATCTGTAACATTGATATCACCGGAATAAAACATTTAGCTTAATGATAACTCTCGATTTTTTCTTTGATTTTCATCTCGATTGTAGACTACGCATACGATTTCAAGCCGTAACAATACCAACCGTTCGTATTCTGTTAGTTTGAAAAACGAGACTTCATTAGGCATGCAGCCACAGTTTGTGGCTGCTGCAGACATGTCCCACTAAATCGTAGTATGCTCTGGCACAATACAAGAGCGTTGGGAAGCGCTAACACCACAGAAATCCTGGCCCGACAGACGCATTAGTTAAAGCAGACCGATCTACATCATTTAAATCGACTGGAAGAAATTTCAAATGGAAGGTTCACATTTGGTGGATCACTTGGGAAATATGAAACAAAAGCATATTCATAGAATAATCATTCACCAGAACGACGGATCACGAATAGGAATGTTTCATAGAAAATTTTATTATTCGTAATGTATTGAGTGAGACTTGAATTTTTTGCACTCAGAAATATTTTTATATGAATATTTTTGAATTGAATTGAGACTATTAAGATTGTTATTATAGGCCCCATCCCAATCGATAATTACATTCCTTAGTTGAGATACTACTAAACCAAAGAATTATTTTCTCAAGTAGTTTATATCAGGATATGTCTTGACTTGTGTAAACATTAAAATCATCATTCAAACATTATCAAGTTTATATGCACACTACACTCAAGATATATATTTAAAGTCCTGAATATGTCATTATGCTTGATTACGAAGGGTAAGTATTAAGTTTTTATTCTTTCAAGTTGATTGTGATAGTCCTGGAGTCGAACGATATTTTGATATGAACGATATATCCTCCTACCTATCTCTCTAATATGGATTATCTTAATAATCCACCTTTTGCAGTTTTATAGCAAATTTACTTCCAACAAGATGCACAGCCAACTTATCCAGGCATTTCAGTTCAACATGAATAAGAAATTATTCACTCACTTTTTTTCCAGAATTCAAATTGACATGAATAAAATTCACTAACTACTTTGCCTAGATTTGTTGGTTTTGTGAACATGAAAGAAGGATGATTTTTTTTTCTAAAAAGTAGCGTTTTCAATAATCATTTCGAGTACGTATTCAATCTCTAAACATTTTGAGTTTTCAAAGTTATCGAACACCATTTTCTTTTTTATACGAATTTGTTGATGATACTAGTTGCTTATTCTTTTTATTGAAACTGGGTTTCACATGCAGACCCTACCACAATTTTGTACTGTTCATTTCCGTTCTTGCAAATTATCTCCTCACTGAAAACTGAACCGTGCAACGATGACGAGAAAGTGGCGAAGCTCAGAGAGGATACATATTAAGTCTAATTACACTGTTTACTATCTTGCAAAGCCTTGTTAACTCACCATAATGATTCCCTTAATACTGGTATAAATACTCCTCCGAGAAGATCAACGAAACTGCGGTTACTTATTTAGTGGTGCATCGACCAACAGTAAAATGATTTTATTGGATATTTCATACCTGTCACAACCTTTTGATATTGGCATATTGGTTGAGTTAATGGTACATGCACGTAGGCGAATTCATATAAATTATTCAAAGTGCATTATATTAATGCTGGTGTTTCATGAATCTACGATTCCGAAGAAAATCGTCATACCAATGACATGAGCACCGTCCCTCAAACAACTATCACCAATAAAGGACCCCACAAAATCCTTATGGAAAATGGCTCTCAGCTAAATTCGTTGAAACTTTGCAGAGAGATAGTATTCGGTATGCTGATCAAAAGTACTCATGGGCAACAACCCTCCATTTTCAACCCCAAACCCCATACAGCGCCCCGAAGCACTCAAAGTAGACTTTCCGGGGTTGGTAATGCATAACACTTTCAATTCATCTTCAAAAATATTCATTTTACTGCCCACCCCTACCTTCAATTAAATTCTACATTCTACCCGTACCACACCTCCTGTCACCACCGCGCTCCAACCAACCCGTCAATAACTTTCAAGTTTAAAGATTATCTGGGCTGAATTCGCTGAAAGTTTGCAGAAAGATAGTATTCAGTATGCTGATCAGAATTATTGATGGTGTAACGGAAATACCGTTACTTTTGGATTTTGGTTACAAAATCGTACTAGGAGCGACACCTAATAACTAAAAGCGTAAACAGGTCTTTCTAAAGCCGTATTGGTTGATGCAATGGGTTTCTATAGATGTCACTGAGCCGATGTCAGTAATTTAATTTGAGAATGGGAGAGGAAGGATCGCTCTCTTCTTAGTTTGGCGGTTGAGGTGTTAACAATTATCTTAAAGGTGTGAATCAGGTGACGGAGTAAATCTAAATCCATAAGAATTGAAGCGATCATAAGTAAGTTTGAATGAAGCTCAAGTGAACAATACTGGGAATTAGATTGTCAATCGACTCCAATCCAGAAGGAAGTGCCAATTCCAACGGAATTAATGATATAATAACCTGTTTATCAACCATCAATGATGGCCTTCTAGTTAATTGGATCCAGTGTTTACCTAGGGCAAATTCTGATGTGTGATCACGTCGAAAAGAATCTACCAAGAAACCTGTAAGTGTCAGATAAAATATTTATTTGTCGATCCATGTTGCATACCAGAAAGCGACACCATTTTGTCAAGCTGACAATCCTTTCATTCATAGTTAAACATTTTCAAGATTTCAAGTTTAACATATATATCGGAGTATCGGAGTATCGGAAAATCAAAACGTCAATTTTGATTTTCGGGACAACTAACCTCTAATTTGTCCCTATGAATATTGACATTTTTAATCTTTATTTCTATATCTTTTTTCTATTTGTATTCACATATATATCACATTTTCAGTAATGATTTCAATTAAAGTTTGTCATGGTGCACCATTGATATTCTGCTGTTAAGATTATCCTAGTTCTAAGTACTCATACATCTCGACTCCTGTGTTGAGGAGTACATCATTTCATTTACATGTAATATTATGTCACATATTCAGTGAGGAGAGTATCGTATACTGTTGAGTTTTACATCTGTGATAACCTAACATCTATCAACGTTTTTTCATGAACTCTATCCCTATTCACGAGGGAACACAACGAAACCAGAACATAACTAGTAGAACCTGGAGGCATAGTTCATACCAGACGATTCCCTGAACCTGTTACGTGAGGTGTCATCTTGTTCATGCTCAGGTCAGCAGAACAACCACCAAGACGTTCCTGTCACAATCTCAACACTGTATGAATGAACCAAGGTAACCTGTGTCGCTGAAGCAAATTCAGTAATAATATTGTTTGAGTATCAACGTATTACTTTGATACTACGTTTTGTTAAATTTAATAATATATATTTATTTAGAGATATTGTTTTATTGTTGGTCTGGTTACAGAAGGAAGTCAATTTATCTAATTTCAATTATCTACTTTTTATTCCTGTTAAATTAAAAATTGCTGGCGTCCAGCCAGTCAAATTCTTGAAGTTCAAAATTTAAAACACTTGCCTGCCACATAAAAAATCCGAAAGTGGCAATACAGTCCAAAGAACCTACGCCGTTCTCTGCTGAGCAGTCAGGCAATCGTTACGTTACATAATTTGGCGCCTCAACGTTTAAGTGACTTATAAAATTTTTTGAACAAAAGTATTTTCTTGGCAAATATCTTTACTTTTCCTTCTGTATCAGATAAGCAATTTAACTTTGGCAACTTTAATTTTGTAATTGAAAACTCATTACTGTCATTTTACAATTATCTTTTATATCTTTTTGATATATATATCTATCTTTCGAGTTGCTATTCACCTATCGTATCAAACTGATATTTTCCATATTGTTTATTTTTTTTTTTGAAACGCAACTCACCTATCTTATCTGATCATATCTTTTTATCGTTATTTGACTTACTGTACCTTATCTATTTGACTTTTGTTTTAATATCTATCTCTCATAATGGAAGTTAATCACTTAAAAGCTAAGGAACTTGATTATGAGATCAGAATAAGAAATATAGAACCAAAAGGGGACTTGGATAAACGTAGAAAAATTCTGAGAGGATTTTTGAGTCAGGAGAGTTCCAACCGTAGCTTTTCTAGCGCTTTCACTGTTTGTTATACTTTTGCTGAAGATGTATCTCTAGTTAAAGAAACATTGGCTGATCTAAAAGCAAAAATTGATTCCTATACTCATAATCTCGTTGAATACAAGAGATTATCTACTAGACTTCATAGACTTGAATTTGTAGATGAAAATGAGGAGGCAATTAAAAAAGCACTTCACTTAGAGCTTATAGAGCTCGAAGGAGACTTAGCTGATAAAGTTTCTAGTGGTACATCTGTTCAGACATCGACTCCAACAGGCCCTAGTCATCAGCCTCCCCAATTTAATTTTCCAAAGCCTGTATTGCCTTATAAATGGAACATTCACTTTAAGAAAGAGTTACGATGTACATTACCTCAATGGAGGGACTTTTCAATAGACTGAAAACAAAACCATCAGATAAAGAAATGGTATATACTATTCAAAGGAATTTATTACCTCATTATTTGCCACATTTAGTTTTGAAGGAAGTTAATACTATTTCTGAGTTGAATGGTTTGTGTAAAATATCTCCAATACCTAAAATCAATTTATTAGAACCTGACTTGAGTTGTCCTACTCAACATGAATCAAATAATCTCTCTTTTAGGAACAAATTTGTCAGTAATAGAAATGTTTCTGTCTTAAACTCTACTATCTGTTGGAACTGTTCTCGTAGTGGACATATCTATACTGAATGTAGATCTCAGAGAAACTTGTTTTGTTTTGGCTGTGGAAGAAAGGGTATTGTAAAATCAAAATGTCCTAATCTAAAAAGCCAAGTCCTAATCTCAGCGTACCTCCAGTTAATCAAATTTTTGAGAACAAAGTAAGTGATAACCGTCCTTATCTAAGAATTCACATTTATGATGATGAAGTTTCGTGCCTTGTAGACTCTGGGAGTTGTCATTCTATCTTAGGTGCATATGGTATGTTCAATGTGCATATGTAAAAGTACACTTTCCGCTATTGATAATGCATAACAGTTTGAATTCATTTCCAGAATGTTTCTTTTCACAGCCCATCCCTTTCTCCAATCAAATCCTACAGTCTACCTCACCACACCTTGCCCCCTCTCGCACCCCCACTCAACAACTTTCAAAGTTAAAGATTCTTCAATTATTTTACTTTAATCTTTTGAAGCTTCTTATGTTGATGAAATGTATATATACATTACAGTTGTTTCTCCCTCACCCCCGCCCCAAGGTGTGTGAACCCAGCCACTGAATGCAAGGTGTGTGACCCAGCCGATTAAGTGAAATGAATACGAAGTACCCTACTCTCCAAGCGTTTTCACCAAGTGGAAAAAAAGGCAAACAACTGTTAGAAAACAACCACGTCCCTGACTAATACCATGACGGACATTGAACTACATCTGATAGATATTGGTGCAACATTCTTTCAAAAAGACCCAATTGCAATTGATTTTCCGTGCGGATGGCGCTGCGACAAGCTTATTTGTGGGTCGTAGTTTCATCCGTGTAGATATATTTGTTGACTATTACTCATTTGGCAGGGACAAGACAATTATATTGTTGTCCGACCTACACTGGCACTGATGAGAGGCAAACCCTTGAAAAATGCAAGTCTGCAGGTGGTTCATTTCCAGCCAAATGAAGGATAATTACCTGTATGACTCAGCCACGTGAGGCAAGGTGTGTAACAAGGTGGCGGTGAGAGGGGTAAGGAAGGGATGTGGATAATATATACATATGAATATATTAAAAAAGCTTAAAAAATTAAATAAGAACAACTGAAAAATCTGTAACCTTGAAATTGTGCAATGGGGCGTTAATGGGGTAGGGGGTTATGGTTACCAAGGTTTTTCTCCCTCTACTCCCACTTATCTACAGTACAGGCTATCATAGCCAAGTCAAGTATATGTCAGAAAACAGAAAACAACAA
The DNA here is from genome assembly GCA_958502065.1 of Chrysolina americana. Classification (NCBI taxonomy): domain Eukaryota; kingdom Metazoa; phylum Arthropoda; class Insecta; order Coleoptera; family Chrysomelidae; genus Chrysolina; species Chrysolina americana. The sequence continues at coordinate 71,804,109 of OY293411.1, forward strand.
ATTGTCTGGAAAAAAACGAATATTAAATTTTATGCTCATATAGGTGGCCGTGTGTTAACGATTAAGTGTCATTGGCACTTCTGCTGGCGGTCGACACAGTTCGAGATCAGAGTGCAAGATATTCATAGATAAACGACCACATGTCTCATCGAAAAGAAATGATATGTGAGTTGCCTAGATGCCAATCACAAAGTCTGGTGCTTGCTTGGACTGCGCACCGACCAAACGAGGAAAGTGCGATGTTTTTCCGGGTATTCCTTCAGCTGAAAACTGATAATGCCACCTCTACCTGCAAACATTATCCACAGATGATTCCTCCCATGGCGTGGAATGTGTCATGACCATCCAAAGTATTAACATTGAAGTCCGCATTGTCAAATATGAACTGACTGAATGGATTGGCAGACTCCGCAATTTGGGTACTTTCAGCTTGCAGCACGTAAGACCCTTCTAGCGTTTTATCTTTTTCGTAAGACGATGAAAAGTTCATGGAAGATATAAAATTCAGGAGATGTTTAGAGCCAATCTTCTTGTAAACAAACACGGAAACAGAAGTCATGATGGAGGATAAAAAAGATTTGGGGCGCACTGCTATCATGATTGCATGAGCCAGAGCGAGGAATTTATTTTTCCAAGAGTCCAAAGTTCGTCGTTTGTTGGTCAAAATCAAGACATGGAGTAGAAGAAGCAGTGTCTCCGGAACCGCAGTTCGCGCACTATCCAGAAATTGTCAATCGGAATACTCTGGAGCGGATGTCTTTCAAATTAATTTTTCCAGCTGCCTCCACAATTTGACGTCATTCTTCCTGTGCGTCTACTTTCCTTTCGGTGGAGTACCAGTTATCGTACAGAATTTTTTCACCAACCCTCTTCAGACTGACAATAGGCCCTCTCCCCGATTCTAAAATAATGATTTGGTCCCCATATTTCATCTGAAGAAGATTTTCGACAGTTTTGCTGTGTGGACGACGGTCTTCCTCAATCAGCTCAATCAGCTACTGAATGGAAAACTGGCATTAATCACTATTCTCTTCGATGTATGAAAATATCACCTGCATGGTTTCGCCAACACTCGGCGATTTGCGGAATCCTCTTTTATGCGATGACTTAGGTGGATGGTAAAAGCTTGCGAGGCACTTTTGATGATACTCAGCATTGACGGCGACTAAATCAGTGTCCAAATTCTGCAACTGGCTAAATGCGCTCTTCTATTTTCTTTCCCCAGTCGTCTCCACGCATCCTCGCCTTTTCGATGATTCTATTAGAAATTTCGGGTAGAGTTACTTTGACTATAGCATTGCGCCTTTCCAAGGGCAACTTTGCCTGTTTAGCTCTGAAATCATCAGTGATAGCTTCCTCACAAAGAAAACACGCATTGGTGAAGTCGAATTTCGCAACTTGTGACCTTCGGGTAGGTGCAGGAGAAAGAGCTTTGGATGTGTCACATCCACGACGTGTAAATGCAGCAATCAATTTCTCATTGTTGTACCTTGTTTGGCAAACTGTTCATCTGCCGAAAGTTTCCTTTTTACACTGGACTCCAACAGCTTTCACTACAGTTAGTTCACCTGCTTCAACTCCTCTTATACAAATAAAATACAAGTCTGATCTACGAGATGTAGACGCCATCTCAGAAAATTACCCAAATACCAAAACTGTCACTAACACTCGATACTCCTTTCGCTAATAAAGTTATTCACTTCAAGAGCTGAAGATTTCTAATGTCACTAATCTAACTTAATCTTATATATACTCTGAGTGGTTAAACACTCTCTGTCCCATTTTTGCAGTATCATTGATTGATGAACAAATTGAGGTGAGCCGGTGCCGAGCGATGCAATTCTAGCGGGTGGCGCAGTGGAGATTCTGTTGACATTCTGTTGACATTTAAGCAACTTTCGTCCTGACAAAGTCGTTATTTATTCAATTTCAAGTACTAGTGTACATAGAAGTTCTAGATTGTAGATTCACTAATAATCAAAACGGCGGCGAATCTAACAACAGAAGATAACATAATTATAGTTGGAGAAGATGTTGATTTGATTGTACTTCTCACGCAATTGGTTCCCAGTACACAGAACATATATTTTTTGAAAAACGGAAAAGCACGAGAAGTAGATCGCTGGTATTCCAACAGTAGCTTTAAATTTCCGCACCTATCGAAATATGTAACATTTCTTCACGCTGTATCAGGATGTGATACAGTATATCTTCGATCTATAAACAGGGAAAAAACAAATTACTGAAAATTTTTCAGTTGAATCCAGACCACCTTCACTTATTGGATGTATTTTATGAAGAAACTGCTCTTCCTGAAGAAGATAGTTATAACATGTGCAAAATTATTTCTTTATTGTATAATAATAAGAAGGAAGGAACTTTCAATGAACATCGTTTTGAGTGTTTTAAACTATTAACGTTAAAGGCAACTTTTCAATTAGCAAATCTTCCTCCTACTGAAGGAGCCGTCAAACCACATGCCTTCAGAGTTTACTTGCAGTTACAAAAATGGTTAGGCAACGACATTAATGCATTAATGCCAGTTTATACTGATGATCTAATGATACCAGACGAGATATTGAAAAAAATTTCATGCAGCTGTATCACTGGTTGCAAAACAAGAACATGTTTGCACACATTGTGATTCAAGTGGATGTGAGAATTTTGAGACGCCTATAATCGAAATAGAAGAATTCATGGATAGTCTGTTCCCACACAATATGGAAGATGGAGATGAAGAAAAAGAAGAAGAGTCAAATGATTCAGCGGACAATCCTCCAATTAAAAAATGGAAATGTCGTGAATCCGTATCAGCTTAATATATAAATATTTTTTCTGTAGTAATTTCATTAATATTTTGTATATAATAGAGTTATTTTATCATTTTGTGAATATGATATTCGTTTTTTTCTCGACAACCTACCCCAAATTAAGTACAGTGGAATTTTTGTACGTTGTCCAGAAGCCGAGATACTTAATGTTTTTCAAGCGCAAGCCACTTTGAACGCACGAAATAACTACGCCGTCTGCTACAGCTATAGCGATCCGCACTTGCACGCCTCACTTTATTCATCAACTGATAATATTGCAAATGAACTAGATATATCCTAGTATTTTTTTATTGAAAATATAGGTATTCAACCTCAATATCAATGAAGGTGACTGCTGTACGATGATTATTGCGTCTTCCATATTTTTTTTAAATAAAAAAATTGTCTCGGCCTCTAGTGATAGTAGGAATTAAATTTTTTTTTGAATACGTCAAATCATGCTAGGAATCTATTTTCATAAAAGTAATTTCTTTAAAAATAAAATTAAGAAATTTTGAAAAAACTTGTAAATAACTGTGTAATATTTTTAAAGTATTTAAGTAATTTTTGACCCATATAGTTAAAAAAATCGATATAATAATAGGAAAGTAAAACTCTTACAGATAAAAATAACCCCTGAATCGTTACTGTAGCATCATTCCCCGAACAAGAGTAGCCATATTGGGAGAGCATCTTTTTTGAGAAAACTTCATATATTTTGAAAATTATTCAATATTTATCATTTTTTTTTTAAACGGCTTCTTTGACTTGCTATAGGCTACACATAACAGTAAGTAACAATTTTGAATACCTTACAGTTAACGATTGTTAACGAATTATAGAAAACCCGATTTTTCCCGGTTTTTCCGATATAACTCTAAAATATCAATGATATCAAAAAAGTATAGGTTACCTAATTGATAGATGTTTTCAATACCTACAATTTCCTGATTGAAGTTTTTCCGATCGGATCTGTAGTTTTTTAGTTATCAACAAAAAACTGCTTTTTTCAACTTTGGTAATTTTTTAGGTTATATTCGGTAATCCGGATCGAGTCGCATGAAATAGAAACTCATCTTGAATTTTAATTTCCTATACGCTCATATTTTTTTTTTTTCGGATAATAATTTCTGCACGCACTTTTCCCTATTGCTTGGACTACTGATCACACACTCCCCACGGCCCGACACTCTCTTGTCCTTGGGAGGAACGACACCTGGTGGGCAAGAAGGGGTGGGGGTTATCTAAAGTTGGTGATTTCAAGTAGGTATTATAATAGCAACTACATTTCATCATAATTCTTGTATAACAGAAGAAATAGGGTGGAATTCTGCATTTTGTGGCGAAATTTTAAAAGTTACCTATTCTTCGAAGCGCCATATCTCGGCAGCCAATTCACACACAAACATGTTTGAGGCAACAAATTCGTAGGGAATTTGACAATCTACAAAAAAGTTGAACGACGTTTTTGCTGTATAACGTAAGGCAAAAGAGTTATTGAGGAAAAACCACACCAAGGTCAAAAAATTTGCAGTTCCCCCCCCCTACCTTTTTAGCACAGTGTCCTCGGGGTCCAAAACTTGGGAAAATGTTAATCAACCATCCCTGAACAACATCTTGAAGTTTCATTAACTTCCGACCTTTTTCTATCTGAAACTACCTGTCGACTGTCACATCCATTTGTCATCACTTTGAAGAAATGCTGAACATATCTTTTCCAGGACTCGTTCATTCAACATACGTCAAAGTCTTGGAACTCACTACATCGGGAGGTGTTCCCTAAGGCATACAGCCTGGAGAAACTCAAGAAGGACACCATTTCCTATAAATATTTCCTTCTCGTGGGAGCCAGAACATAAAAAAAAATCATGGCTAGACTGTGATGAGTTCTGCACGATTTACTGTTTCGTTCAATTTTTTAACAAATTCTTATATAATCTATACTGATATTCTAATTGAATTTAATATGATTAATTACAATTCGTATATCTCGAAACATTCAGTTGGTTTCAAATTATCATCAGAGTCCAGAAACCCACACTGTATATTATTTTTGTTTGCTTTTTCAAATAAAAATATCTTCTTTCAAAACCACATTTTCGAATGTTTGAAGTTATGGAAATGCAAATAGCTTAAAAAAAGGTAGGTACCTGAAAAAGGTATACAATTCGTCGAAGCAATTCCAAAATTATAAGTCCTATATAGAGCTGTATCATACTCGACGACGATCACTTTTCCATGAACTGCTGTAATAAATAGTCCAATTCATGCTTAACCGCATATCATGCCAACAAACGATGAAAACCATTCAAAATCGCCGTGGAATGAATCTGGCAACGCCGAGAGTCTACTATATAGAGGACGCTAGCAATCACACATCTACCGTGTCCTGATAATTCTACCAGGAAGAGAAATCCTTACACTTGTGTCATTTTGCCCATTTGTCGGGACTTTCTTAGAATTGGTTTTCTTATGGAAAAAAATAATATTATTTATTGAATAATTTTAGGAAGGTTCGGGATTATGCAATTTCATGCTACAGTTGAAAATTGGTAGGATACGAGCTCATTTCGGCAGAAAAAAAAATATTTTAATTGTCGGGTCATGTGTATGTTCCGACAATTCGAGAAGACCCGATAAGTGAGTTCCATGCATGAGGTGTGTCCCCCTAAATATGTGCTCACAAACACTTATTGGACTTTTATTATAGGGTTTTCAGTGTCCTAAGGATTTCCCGGAAAAACAACGAAAAAACCGGGTTTGCGGACGTACAGGAAAATGTGTAATTATGATTATGGATATTATTATTATGGTTAATTCAATATTATTTCATCCAGTTGAGATATGCAAACGTACACTTTCTGAATCTACAAATTTGATCCAGGCCTGTACATCCTAAGGATGTTCAGAAACGAACATTTATAGATATTTCAATATTGTCGAATATTGTACATCCGGTTGTCATACATAAACGAACAATTTCTGAGAGTACATTTAAGATCCAGTCCTGTACATGCCAAAGACGTTCAATAACGTATATATATGGATGTTTGATGAACGTCCAATATAAAAAGTCCAGTGGATATCCATGAAACGTTCAATTATGGCTTATACATTATACATTATACGTCCTTATTTGGACGTTTCGGTTATCAACTTATTCTTTACACATAACTATTTTGAAGCTGATTCAACTTTGGCGAGTTTATGGAATTCTGAGTTACAAAGTCGGAATTATATAATTCTGAGTTACTATATAAGTCGGAATTCCGAGATAAGAAGTCGAAATTAAAGAATTCCGAATTACCAAGTCAGCATTCTGAGATTCAAAGTAGGAATTGTAGAATTCCGGGTTAGTAAGGCAGAACTCCGAGATACGAAGTCGGAATGTGCAAAATGAAATGGTTGTGGCCCTTCTATTCCTTCGTACTTCTTCGTTCGAGCAAGAATAATTCTATCATTATAAGTGAGGAGTGACTATAATATTGAAAACACTCTAATGCCAATTCACTCCCAACCACAAGTTCCTAATTTATGGCGAACCTGGCTCGATCCTCGATATATAACTGACAGATGCCAGGAAAGTCTTGAGCAAATGTATTATTCACCGACACAGTCACATAGGCTGCATGCAGTGGAACGCAATAACATGTACAATTCACCCCCTGTGGCCAACCGCCGGCAGTTACTAAGATTTACTGAGTAGACGTCAAAGAGCTATTCCATTGTGCAGATCTTCAACAAGAATTAGGACCTCTTTACGTGGAATGGTCAATATATACCGTCTCCATTGCAAGTGTTGATATTAAAATCGGCAAGTGGTCACACTGTATTTGAAAGGATAATATATGGTGAGAATTGATTTTGCCAGCTTGATTGAACTGTTTGATAACTGATTTTTATCACTTGTCTCTATATGTAACTCGATACCTCTGTTGTCAAAGAAATACATTCGGTGAGTAATGGATAGACATAATTGGGGGTAGAAAAGAATACTGTACATGCCCATACTGCCGAAGAAGGATAATGTGTAGAGTACAAGCTTCTAAGCGGTTCCTTTAGCAGCCATCAGGAAGAGGACGGGAGTGGAACTTTTTGGAAATGTCTATAATATAAGACAAGAGTCTCTAGAGTTTTCTAGAAGCTTCCGGAGAAAGTGCTGAATAGATCAAAAACACCATGGAATGGACTAGAGCAGTCGATCTGAACGGCTCTAGCGTACTGAAAAGACTTTCAAATTTCAAAATTTCTTGAATAAAAAAGAAAGAACTCTATGAGGTTCCCGAAGTATCTAGAAGATTTTAGAGAATTTGTGATAATGCTTCAGATTCTCTTAGAATTTACTGAAAAGAATCCTTAGTGAGGTTTTTGCATGTGCGGCAACGCGAGAGGGGGCGTAAGAGTAGAACTTTCTGAAAAATTCTAGAATTCAAGAGATAAAACCATAATTATTTTCGAAAATTCTGTTCGGCGCTGGAAAATTGAAAAAAACTTGGTGTGAACCGAAAGATAGGATCTGGAAAGTTCTAGAATTCCATGAAAGGATATTCAAGTGAAGTTGTCTGATATCATATATTTTCATCTGGGCAATACCAGTTATAGCAGACTATATTGTATCAGAGATATAATCTATTAAAGTTATGTTAATTCACTTTACATTTTAACTTCAATTTGCAAAATTTTCAAGAGATATCAAGGAAACAAGAATTGATTAAAATTTATTGTCTCTAAAAACAAGAGCCCAGTAATAAGCGAAAGCGAAAGCGAAAGCGAAAGCGAAAGCGAAAGCGGAAGCGGAAGCGGAAGCGAAAAGGATGTATTTATTGAGTTTACATAAAATTGTATAGCGACCTTATACAACAGACAAATAAATGAAATACCGTAAAAGTATCTCTTCGTCACAGGGTATGGAAAAAAGAAGAGGGTTTGACTCCATTCTACCGAGGTGGTTTGATACTGCTCGTCTGAAAGTTTCAGATGGCGGGACAAGCCGGCTCACACCTGCTCAGTGGCAGTCCCTTCATTGATGTGTAGCACTAACTTGCTGTGTTGTTGCAATTCACTTTTTCGTTTTTTGTTAGTTTGCAGGGGTTTTCTTGGAATTCGTATAAATAATCAGACAATTGGACTTTCATTATCGGGATTTTATAGAAAAATAAACAAAAATATCTGGTTTGAAACATGGTTCATTGGGCTGGTTACCGCTCGGCTTCTAGATCTTTGTGGAAAATATCCCATGGCTAGTAAATCGAGAATATAGTAACGACAGAACGTTTTAGAGATAGTTTTCATGTACAGTTTTATTGGTTGAGTATCAGCTAGCTGTCGCGTTGCTACCAACCGAATGTATTGTAACGATATTGAGACCGGCCCTGATGTAATTAATTATGCACCCTCGTTCAACTACAACGTACGGATCGCCGAGAACAAGCTGGAATAAATCGATTGTTCGATACTATTCGAAGAGCCATCTAGATGAAATGTTCTATACTCCAGAATAATCGAGAGAGGCTTGCGACTATATAACCGCTGGAGGACAGTCAGAATTGAGAGAGTAAGTTACAGTTCTAGAGTTCGCTGATAGATAGCCACAGTAAAAATAAATTGAAATAGTAAATGTTTTAGTGAATAATCGTTGTAAATAGTGTTTCAAATAAATTAGGAAAATTAGTTAGTGCAGTTTTACTACATTTGTTGTCAGAAGTCGGATGTTTAAAATAAACAAGTGTTAAACACGTCGCGTTGAAAAACTGATAGACATTTATCGCGCCTAACAGTAAGTGACCCGTTGAACATTTGAGTGCAAAGTGAACAGTTTTGCGCGTCGCGGGACAAACTGAAAACTGTGTGTGAAATGAATAATAGACTTATATCTCGGTAAAGACAATAAGAGACAAAATGTTTCCCAGGAGAGTTCACCAAGTTGACCTTAAAGTTAGTGAATTAAAGCAAGAGTTAGAGGAGCGTGAGTTAGAAACAACTGGAAAGAAGGCCGTACTCCAGAAAATACTTGCAGATGGACTGATTGAAGAAGGAGAAGACCCCGAAACGTTCTTATTCGAAGTTTCTGGAATTGATTTGAGTTCCATAATGAATAAACTCGAAGAAACTACCAAGTCTCTGAAAGACGAACTCCAACAAACTTTGATAAACTTGGAAGATAAATTTCTGGAAAATTCTGTGAGTTTGAAGGAGGAACTTCAACAAATTCACACTTCAATAAATTTCTTCAAAATTCAAAGAGTCTGGAGGAAAAGCTTCTAGAAAATTCTGTTAGCTTGAAAGAAGAACTTCTCGAAAACTCGAAAGATCTAGAAGAAAAGCTTCACGAGAATTCGAAAAATCTGGAAGAAAAACTTGAAGAAAATTCGAAAAGTCTAGAAGTGAAACTTCAAGAAAAGCTTCTAGAAAACTCTCAAGGCCTAAAAAAAGAACTTTGTGGTGTGGCAAATCGACTGGAAGGTAGAATAGGAGCCATTGAGACAGAGGTGGATAAAATGGAAGATGATATTGAGGATGAGATGAAAAAGATAAAGGAAACGCTCCACGATGAAATAAAAGATGGAATCGAGACAGAAATCGGCAGGATAAAGGAAAAATTCAGTGAATTAGAAAAGCGAATAGATTCTGCGCACACCCCAGAAACTTACAACAAAAACTCAAGGGTGGACCTGAGTATGAACTTGGACGAAGTTCAGAAGGGCATCAAAAATCTCAAGGTCAGTTCTGAACCTGGAAAGCTCTTCTTGAAACCGCCTCAGTTCGACGGAAATACTCCATGGTCAAACTACCACCGACAATTCGAAGCTGCTGCCAAAGCAAATGGATGGAATGCTGGGGAAAAAGCTTTAGCATTGACACTGGCATTGCGTGGCGAAGCAACAAATATTTTACAAACGCTCACCGCTCAACAACAGGAAGACTATGAACAGCTGGTAAAACACTTGGAACTTCGCTATGGCCAAGCCCACCTTGAACACGTATATCACTCACAGCTGAAGAACCGATGCCAGAAATCAAGCGAATCGTTGCAAGAATTTGAAGCAGATATTGCACGCTTGGTTCGTCTTGCGTACCCAGCTACACCGGAAAATGTAATGGAGCGACTAGCGGTCCAAGCATTTTTGGATGGACTTCGTGACCAGGAAACCCGGCAAGCCCTAACACTAGCTCGCCCCGCACATCTCGTAGATGCATTGGCACGCGCTCTGGAATTCGAAGCAGCAAAGCAATCCTGCAAAAGCCAGAGTAGAGTCCGGATGATCGAGGAAGATCCACAGCCACAGGAGTTCGCTAATATCGAAGCTGTGATGCGAAAATTGCTGAAGGAAGTTGTGCCTGAGAGAAGACTGATACGATGCCGAAATTGTAGAGAACTTGGGCACATGCGTAGCAAATGTCCGACATTGAAAAAATCGACATCAACGATGAAGGTCAAGAAGGAGCAATCGTCAGCCCGTATCCAACAAGCCCAAGTTAACAATGCATATGTCGCTGTACTTCAAAGACAAAGGGGTCTTCGTAGACGGTCTCATTAACAACGAGCCTCGCACCACGCTCCTTGATACGGGTGCGACTAGGACAATCCTTGGACCTACTTTTGCCAAAACACCGGCAAGAATCGAATCGTCGAATTGGAAGCTACGCACAGCAACAGGAGAGCCGGCAACTGTGTATGGTGAACTTCCAATTGAACTGACTTTGGGCAGCACTACAGTGAAACACCGGGCTCTAGTAGCGGATATCGAGGACGAGATAATAATTGGAATGGACATCATGAATTCTAGAGGATTCGAGCTTAATTTTAAAGACGGCGTCCTTCGTGTGATCGGAGAAGAGCTGGTACTTCACGGGAGAAGTGAAGAAATGGTTGGAGTTCTGCTGGCTGAAGACGTAAGCGCACCGGAGAGGGCTGAAACCATTTTGGAGGCTCGCCTGGATGGAGGTGCGAGCAGTGGAAACGTGGTGATGTTCGAGCCCAAGCTACATGATGAGAAAATTGGACGAGGAATTGCACTAGGAAAAACCTTGTTGCGTGCTGATAAATTTGTGCCAGTAAGGGTAATGAATGTCAATTATTATCCGGTGACCTTGAAGAAGGGAACGATTTTGGGGCACTGCTCGTCAATTTTCTCTGTAATCAGGAGTGTACGTGGCACTGTTAGCCAAGCCAGTAACATGCCAGCAGAATTGGAGAAGTTGGTTGCTATCTCGTCCAAGGACATGGGGCCAGCACAGAAGCCTAAACTGAGAGAACTAGTCAGGAAGTATCAGGACATCTTCGATACCGGAGTAGGCAGAGGCGGTAGAACAAAGGTGGTTCAGCACAAAATAGATACTGGAAATGCCCGACCAATCAGGCAATCAGCCAGAAGACTTCCTTTCGCCAAAAACCAAAAAGGAGGAGGCTGACAAAATAGTCTGCGACATGGAGAAAGACGGAGTCATCGAGCCATCCGACAGTCCCTGGTCCTCTCCAGTCGTGTTGGTGAAGAAGAAAGATGGATCAACACGGTTTTGCGTAGACTACCGTCAACTAAACAACGTGACGAAAAAGGACAGCTACCCTCTCCCAAGGATAGACGACACGCTAGACACGCTGGCTGGATCTACGATTTTCTCGACCTTAGATTTGAAGAGCGGATACTGGCAGGTAGAACTGGCCCAGGAAGATCGAGAAAAGACAGCTTTTACCATCGGCTCCGGATTATGGCAGTTTACAGTTATACCATTCGGCCTCTGCAATGCTCCAGCCACGTTCGAAAGATTGATGGAGATGGTTTTGAAAGGACTATCATGGAAGACGTATCTGGTGTATCTCGACGACATTATTGTGGTTGGCAGATCGTTCGAGGACCATGTAAAAAACTTGGAAGAGGTATTTCAGCGACTGAGAAGCTCCGGACTGAAACTGAGACCTAAGAAATGTCATCTGTTTCTGTTTCAAAAAGAAGTACGTTATCTCGGCCACGTTGTCTCTGGGAAAGGAGTGGCAGTAGATGAGCAGAAGATCAAAGCTGTTAAGGAATGGCCCGTTCCGGAAGACATTCACCTGCTTCGAAGTTTTCTTGGCTTGTGCACTTACTATCGCCGATACGTGCTGGGATTTGCTAACATCGCAAAACCACTGACCAGGCTCACGGAAGGACAAACAAAGTTCCAGTGGTCAGATGAATGCCAAGATTTATTCAGGAAGTTGAAAGGAGCTATCCTATCCTGAGCTACCCCCTTCCAGACGGGAAATTCATTCTGGACACGGACGCCAGTAACGTGGGACTTGGAGCTGTCCTATCTCAGATCCAAGAAGGACAAGAGAAGGTCATCGGTTACTTCAGCAAGACCCTCAGTAAACCGGAGCGGAATTACTGTGGCACCAGGCGGGAACTGTTGGCTGTTGTCAAGGGAGTTGAGCACTTCTACAAGTACGTGTATGGACGAAGATTCCTACTGAGAACTGACCATGCAGCTCTCAAATTGCTCCTACAGTTTAAGAACCCCGTGGGTCAAGTGGCACGCTGGATTGAGAGGCTCCAGGAATTCGACTTTGAGATAGAACTTCGGGCGGGGACCAGCCATAAGAATGCGGATGACCTATCGCGAAGACCATGTCCAGACGACTGTTCGCACTGCCGACGAACAGAGGAGAAGGAGTCGACACTCTGCAGAACCACGGCGATCGATGATAACTGGAATGACCACAAGATCCAGAAAGACCAAGAGAAAGATCCAGATCTTGGTTTAGTCATCGGCTGGAAGAAGAGTGATCGAAGACCGTCGTGGCAGGAAATAGCCAGTTGTTCTCCAGTCGTTAAAACTTACTGGGCCCAATGGAACTCTTTCACCTTAGACAATGGAGTCTTGAAGCGTGTGTTGGAGTCGGAGGATGGCGGGGAAGAAAGACGTCAGGTAGTAGTTCCCAGGAGCAGAAGACAGGAAGTGCTCAGAGAAATCCATGATGGGGTCACCGGAGGACATCTGGGAGTGACGAAGACCCTCCAGAAAGTTAGGCAACGGTTCTACTGGGCCAATTGCCAAGCTGACGTCAAGGACTGGTGCAGAAAATGTGCTGTATGCGCTGCCAGTAATGGGCCTCGAACAAGACCTAAGGCCCCGATGCGCCAGTACAATGTGGGCAGCCCATTCGAAAGGATCGCCATTGACATCGCTGGCCCGTTCCCACAATCTGAACACGGGAACAAGTACATCCTTGTGGCGATGGATTACTTCAGCAAGTGGGCCGAAGCCTATGCACTGCCCAACCAAGAAGCCATCACCGTTGCCGACGTCTTGGTGAAGGAGTGGATTTGTCGATTCGGTGTCCCGTTAGAGCTGCATTCGGATCAAGGCAGGAATTTCGAGTCAAACCTGTTCCAGGAGATGTGTCAGATGCTGAACATCCGGAAAACGAGGACCACAGCTCTACATCCGCAGTCCGATGGAATGGTGGAGCGGATGAATAAGACGATAAACCGCCACCTGTCCAAGGTAGTCTCTAACCACCAGAAGGATTGGGACCAGTACCTCCATCTGTTCCTGATGGCGTATCGTTCCGCAGTTCATGAGTCAACTGGCCAAACCCCTGCTAGTGTTATTATGGGCCGAGAGCTGCGACATGTGACCTTGAGTTTGGTACGCCACCAGGACAAGACACTGCGGGAGATGACTACGTCAGCAAACTGCGACAGAGAATGGACGACATCCATGAACGGGTCCGTTTGAATATCCAGAGTGCCAGCGACAGAATGAAGGAGACCTACGACATCAAGGCGGATGCTGGTGGATATCAGACAGGTGACCTTGTCTGGCTATACAACCCTAAACGTCGCCGTGGACTATCACCGAAACTTCGGAACTCGTGGGAAGGTCCATATGAGATCATGAAAAGGATAAACGACCTCGTCTACCGCATATACAAGTCACCACGAGGAAAACCTAGGATAGTCTACTTCAATAGGTTGTCCCCTTACGCCGGAAACCACGATCAAGTCCGCACCGTCAGATCACCGGAGGACGAAATGGCATTTCAGAGGTTCATGTCCCTGTACTCGAACGAATATGGGGTAACCCGAGAGGAGTCACGAGATCTTTTCAAGGTGCCTGCCAATTACGCGTTAGCTCACTGTGTGGCAGAAGATCTCCAAATGTCCAGAGGCATTGCAGTAGTTTTCTCCAAGAAGTTCGGTCGAATCCAGGAACTGAGAGAACAGAACCCGGAAGTTGGAGGGGTGTTACAGCTGAGGAAAGGCCAGAGAAACATCTACTATCTGGTTACCAAGAAGCGTTTTCGAGATAAGCTGTCTTATGAAGATGTTTGGAAGAGCCTTACGAGATTGAGAGACACGATGCTGGACCAGAATATTATAGACCTGGTAATCCCAAAATTGGCCTGTGGGCTTGATGGGCTGGACTGGAGAGATATAAGAAGCATGTTGGAGACAATATTCAGATCCAGCGGCATGAAAATTCTGGTGTGCTGCAACCATCTCCCTCGACCCAACTCAAAGACTGTGGAGTGCTACTTCCATCGAACGTCCAGGTGCAGATATGGAGAATCTTGCAGATATCTTCACACTCCAAGAATGACGTTTCGGGGCGAAACGTCTTTAAGAAGGGGGCAATGTAACGATTTCGAGGCCGGCCCTGATCTAATTAATTATGCACCCTCGTTCAACTACAACGTACGGATCGCCGAGAACAAGCTGAAATAAATCGATTGTTCGATACTATTCGAAGAGCCATCTAGATGAAATGTTCTATACTCCAGAATAATCGAGAGAGGCTTGCGACTATATAACCGCTGGAGGACAGTCAGAATTGAGAGAGTGAGTTACAGTTCCAGAGTTCGCTGATAGATAGCCACAGTAAAAATAAATTGAAATAGTAAATGTTTTAGTGAATAATCGTTGTAAATAGTGTTTCAAATAAATTAGAAAAATTAGTTAGTGCAGTTTTACTACATTATTCTACCATTATTCGTGACGATACTGTGTATTTTGTTTTTTACCCTCTTCTGTTGTTCCACTTGAACATGGTGAGGCTGCAAAACACTGGACAGGCATAGTAATCGTTGACCTGATCTAAATGCGTTTTCATCCTGGTCGCTCTGTGAATAGACTTGGCGTATATTGCCGTGTCATCGGCATTGACAGACGTGCTCGTATTTCTATTTATTGGAAAATCGTGCACACATGGCGAAAAAAGAAATGGGAACAAGCTCGATCCCTGCGACACTCCTGCTCTGACTAACATCATTGCTGAAATGGTATTTTTAACTCCAGACCTGAAAGTCCCATCAACTAGATACTAGCCTAAGATCTCAACCAAGCATTCAGGCATGCCTGCTCTCAGCATCTCCATGACAAATCCCTTCATCTAGACAGTAGTAGAGACCTGAAGGGTATCCAGCATGACCATTACTGTGTAGTGGCCTAATTGGAACCTCTACCTCATCAATATATATTTTTGTGGACTAGTCATTCAGTTTCAAAAAATATTTTATTTTTATTCTACCAATGGAATAAAGAACTGATGGAATATAAAAATAATGTAGAACAAGGGTAGAGAATACAATTAGGAAACTCAGCCAAATAGGCATTAGGGCCGAGCATAACCTAAGATTGGACTCAGAATCCGTGGTAAAAACTCAATAATGTAGAATAGTCTCAGACGAAGAAAGTCCAATATACAGCGAACACTTTCGTATTCATTTCCTCCACACCATTTTTTGATTGATTTTATTAATCACCCAAGTTTTCGGGAAAAACCCCTCAAAAGCAGATTTTGTGCGAGTAAGGGAGATCAGGAAGCTTACGTACAAGTGGATTCTGAACCACTTCAGCTCAGTGGCAGGCGGTGGGGATCGAATCTAGTCCGCCTGGGTGAGAAGCGAATACTTTAACACCACGACCACTTTGCTTCATTACATAGGATCCATAAGACAAATTAGTCAACATTATTGAAGCCTTCAGTGTAACAGGGAAGTTCGAAGCACATCATCTCACTCCAAAAAGAGATCAAAAGCCTTTTGGATGAGATACTGGTAGCAAATGAAGGATTCCAGCTAATTACCAGATCAGGAAAGACTAGAAGGAATAGGATGAGACTACTGAAATTATTGAATCGTACGATGTCTTAGGGTCGTTATAGGTACAGTCGCGGCCAAAAATATGGGATAGTTGTCAATTTTTGCCACTATTCCACCTTTCATTACTGCATTCATATGCGGCATAATTACTTTCTAATTTGAAATTGTTTAACAGATGTCAAATATTCAATATTTTCATATGACATATTTTTGACACACATTCAAGCAGCTAGAATTAAACACAAATCTGCATAGGACTTGTCCCATTTTTTATTGGCCGCAACTGTTCATTCATTGGTTCACATATTTTTTCACTGACTGTGTTCATTTAGTATGAATTCGGAATCAAATATAACTGACCTTAGAGTTGATTGGTCATACTCGGTTATGTAACTTATTCAATTATTTCACGGAACTGATTTCACAAAGATAAGGAAGTCGTAACGTAGTTGGATGATCTACTGAATAATCGAGTGAAATAATCCATATATTGTGTAGATGGATTGCTATTCATTTCCGTACTATTTTAAGTTCATTGCAGAGATACTGCAGGCGAATATCTGTGTTCGACCGGGCCCCAGCAGGAATTTTAGATTGCAGGATCCAACGCGGTTGAATAGCCCATCAGTGCACAGAGGGTTGTTGGGGCCATTCACAGACCGTCAACGAATGCGAGCTTTTGTGGTGTTTACTTGCATATATTCGTAGACTCTCAGCAGGTGGTTTTAAGTACCCGGGTATGAAAGCAGTTTAAACTCCCAAATTTATTTGTGGTTGCATAAAACGTCCGCATTATATACAGAAAGAGTTATATATTTTGCATATATTTATGCCTTTCGATAAAACACAGTTAATATATTTGGGTAATATGTTCAAGAAACCGATTTTTTCAAATTATCCCTTCATTTCAAAACTGTTGATATTATTAAAAAAAAGTTCAATTGCAGTCAAAGTTAAAGTTCAATGCATCTGATTTACTATGTATAAACCGATCAAACAGATTTAGGTGCGATAATCGGTGTTTGTGTGTTATACTAGTTTTTCAATTAATGCAGTAACTACACTTATTGCATTTCTATTCAAATTGATTTTAATTGGATACCTTGTAGGAACATACAGTTTATACTTTTGCATGGAAAGTTCAGGAATTTGGGAATGTGGAAACGAAACTGAGGTGATAACTGTATCTATTATGATTGTTAACAGAAAAACAAACTTCTCTGAAATAATAAGAAGAATTGACTAACATTAAATAAGTAAATGAATTCATCCTGGAAAAAATATTTGTCTCTCAGGATTTGTTCAACTCAACACATGTTATTATCAGAACAGATTCTCTACCCAAAGCTTTACAGCCAAGGTACACTGGTCCTCTCAAGGTCATTCAACGAAACGAAAAAAATTTCATAGCAGATGTAAATGGTGATTCGAAAACAGTATCTATTGATCGTTTAAAATCAGCATACCTTGAGAACTCATTCATAGAAATTCAAGATAGATTGCCAGGTACACCAAAATTGAACAAGATTTCAAAAAATGTTTCTTGGGATTCAAATGTGTTTTTGGTTGATACCTATAGATTATTAATTGTTGTTATTATGAATCATTCATTTTTGTCGACATGTATATATATTTTTTTTGAAAGCGGGTATGCAGAAGCATTTTGTTAACACACTGTAGGTTAATTCCTCATCATGAATGTATTATCATCATGGAAACAAAAACAAAGGGGAAAAATAATTCGTTGACGTTCTACAATTATTTGTATTCACGTCTTTTTGATTCTTATAGAGAATTTCCAATAAAATACAGAAATCCTCTATACCGGCATACTTCCTATAATTCTCCAGTCCAGCCCATCAGTTCCACTTTTGACACAAAATGTAGTAAAAATACACTCAACTGTATTTGCTGATTTATTTACACAATCTAAACAATGACTTGATTTATTTTTTCTACATTCATGCAAAGAGCAAATCTTTATTGAACTATATTCAGTGGACAAAGAAGCTCTTTATTGCACTAGTGCAATAAAGTTTTTATTGCACTCATCTGTCATTCTACTTCAACGTGCTGTCATCATGATAAACATAAACGTTCAAACCCACTACATATTTAGCAGATATTCTGTGAGATTGGCCATACATTTTAAACAGCTACATATTTCATATTATTTTGTATTAATGTTAGCAGTCAGAGTTGAACAAACAATGCCTTCCCGAAAATAACTCCATAATCAAAACCGATCCGCTATGTTCTAAACCGTCTACCTGCATAGAGCAAACTGTCTGTACTATGACCACACCTCGTGATAACATACGCGCTCATGGCTACTATGATTTTGATTTTTATAATGCAACTGTGGTTATATAAACGTCAGTCAAAATATAATTCTGACAATTACAGAACTGAAAGTTTTAAAATGAGTAATATTAATAAAACTAGATTATGGTGATGAAATCGATAGTAATAATTATTTTTTCAAATTGCTTATTTCATTTTACTTCACCTAGTGTCGCACCTACATAAATAACTTTTTGCTTTTTGCATGAACGTAGAAAAAATGTTGTATGCAACTCGTGCAAAAAATATTTACTTTCTGCACTTGTTGCATAAATAACTATTAAACACTTATATCGCAGTCACTGTCACTACTCTGTCTATTTGCGAACTCTCGAACTATATCTGCAACTGCAACTCTGCCTGCCATCTGATGATGAGTAACTTACAGACCGGCATGTAGATTACTTCTACCATTCTCGAATTATCGAGATTATATACGATGACTGGAGACTTAGAATAAAAATGGAACTTCTTGTCAAAACAGAATATTGCTATGGTAAGTGAAAATAACAGGAAATTCTATTGAACAATATTGTTACGTTTTTTTGTCGTTCTGTACTAACCAAAATTCCGTATTTTCTGTTTCTGAACGTCCACTTCGTTAAACTCTTCTTCCAATTTTCTAGATTCTGCGAACAACACATTTACATCAGTTGAAACTGCGTTAGCAGAAAGCATAGTTTTGTAGGGAAAAAATGAGCTTATTCTGATTTAAAGTAGAGCAAGCTGTTTTTTGAATATAACGCAGTAGTAATAATAGAATGAACTGATCAAAAATCAGTCAATTTGGTCAGTAGAAGACTCAGCAGTTTAACAATCTTAGCCAACGACTTGTATTTTTCAGTACTTCAACTATTGTATGATTAATAGATCGAGTAACATTCGATCCTCAGGCTGAATGAAGTCCCCACATTGGGGGTTTCCAGTAATTTTCTGAAAAAATATATTTCGGTATAGTGCATTCATAAGTACATTGTGTTGAGTTTTCGAATTTTTTTTCCATCATTTTATCGAGATAAAAATTATTGAAAACGCCAAAATAAACCACCGAAATCAAACAACCAGAACAGGCGGGATCGTGACGTACTTACGCGAGAGATTTTGATTGGTTATCATGTGATGTTCGCCTTGGAGACCATCCCCCAGACTCCGATGATTAGAAATGTTTTATAGTATCGAAATGTGACGTCATATTCGAAATATCGGTACTATGCTTCCCATTTCTAACGTTCGAATATGACGTCACATTCTCGACACATTTCGATGCTATGAAACATTTCTAATCATCAGAGTCCCAGTGCAGTGTGAAGTTAGCCACATCCACAGATATACTCCGAGAAAAAAGTTATGAAAATATGTTTTTTATATTTTCTGAAAGTAATAGCGATAAAATTATACTTATCAAGGCTATCTATCATTATGATATTATCAGTCACTTTATTACATACCAACTATCAGGCCTTCAGAGGGTGGAAGATGGGGTTGTTTCTAGGATATAATTCAATAACATTCCTAAATGAATTAGTATCGCATTCTGCTTTCAGAAGGTGTTTAATGAAGAAAAAATAAATCGAATAACATCTCTCAAATAGTTTGTCAGGTCAAGAGGTTGGTAGAGGGGGTAATTTCTAGATAATAATCAAATACCTCTTCCAAATGGGATAGTTCCGCATTCTGCTTTCAGTGTATGTCATTCGCTTTGTTTTTGCTTCATGAAATATACTGAAAACAGGATGCGGTACTATTTCATTTGAGGAAGTTATTGGATTATAAAGTAAAAATTCCCCGCTTCACCACCCTTTTGAGGCCTGACAAACTATATGGGGGATGTGGATCAATCAATTTTCTCTCCATGTGAAAAATATTAAAAGCATAATGCGGTACCATTTCATTTGGGAAAGTTATTGGATTATATCCTAGAAACTACCCCCTCCACCAAACTCCTGAGGCCTGACAAACTATTTGGGGAATGTCGCTTAATTTTTTTTTTTTAAACACATAATAAAAGCAGAATGCGGTACTATTTCAATAGGGAAATATATTTGATTATTTCCTAAATTCTACCCCCTCCACCACCCTCCTGAGGCCTTACAAACTATTTGGGAAATGTCATTTGATTTATTTTTCCTTTTTTAAACACATACTAAAAGCAGATTGCGGTACTATCTCATTTGGAAAAGTTATTCGATTATTTCCTAGAAACTACCCCATCTTCCACCCTCTGAAGGCCTCATAATTGGTTAAAGGTTTGTAGGCTTGATAAGTATATTTTTATCGCTTTAGTACTTTCAGAAAAATAAAAAAAATATTTTACTAACTTTTTTCTAGAGTGTATATGTGGATGTGGCTAACCTTACATCGGTGCCTTGGAGATGAACTAAATAATTTGCTTGACAGCGTTGCCATATCGCAAAAAAATATGATTTAGCAGAATGTACTATTTCACTTTCTTAATAATATTATTGGTATATATGTACCTACCTGTCCCTCGAAGTCTTGGAATATTAGTTTGGTAATTTTGGATCATTTATTTTTGATTCGTGTCCATGGCAAATAGTATTTTCATTTGTACTCCAAAAAGCTATTTATGTACCGAAGCACATATTATAATGATACCTGTGATGTCTAGAAAACCTGGTGTATCTACTTATACTTAAAAAGTTTGGGACAAAATGAGGGATTTTTGCCTACTCGATTTTGTGAGATTACTAGAGTAGCAGATGGCGCATACATCATTGTACCCAAAAATTACTTACAAACAATTAGGTTCAATTTGTCATTACATGTAATTACTTTCTAGATTTTACAAAAACTTGGCAACTGCGGCATCTCTCAGTCACTCTCGGTTTTGTCCGCGCAATCCCAAACTGCAGCCAATCGTGTTACATGAAGACAATGCCGTCACAGCTGAGGAGCGTTTGCATTTATGCATACTGTAATCGCTAATTCAATATTGAATAATAAATCAGTTATTCAAAATTTAGAGTGAATAAATGCTTAGACTATGTTATAAATTGCCCTCCATTACATCAACTGAAAAAAGTGCATATTTTACGATACTGGAAACCCCCATTGATGAACATTTATCAAAAGGCACTGGACAAAAATGACGCGGATAAGCTTGATCCAAGTCATACAGATCTAACCGATAAGTGAACTACCTGAATAGCCAAGTGATTATAAATTATTATTAAATTATAAAAACCAGCTTCCCTTCATCCGGTAACACAATTATTGTGTGACCCTGTGAGAAAGGCAAAATGCCTTAACAGTCATTCTGCCGTTGACTGATAAATGATTGAGTGGCATTAAATTATTGACAGATTCCACCCACCTTCTCTCGTCTTCCCTCGTAAATCGCAATAAAAATATTGAAGTATCTCTCAGTGTTAGAGAACGCGTGATTCAAGCCAATCTAAACTCTCCTGATGACTGACCCCCTCAGACGACAATTTAAGATAATCTTAAGGGGCCTTTCGATAGGGGAGCAATTATTGCCACGCCGCTGCATCGTTCCTAATGACCAGGAGGGCTCGTCCCATGCGGTGCCGAGTCGGATTTAACACCGCGTGGTAAACGACGTCATTCTTGGTCAACACAAAATGTCATGTCGTCATTTCGTGATAATGAAACAATCGTACGGTATATATGAGACACCTGTATTACCTTACGCTTCCAATGATATTGAGTTCATCGTAGACCTTCAAAATGAAATGATTTCCAGCCTCACGTGAAACAAATATTGATTATAAAGTGAAGAGATTTTATATTCGAATAGCACAGCAAAATATTTCTTGTAGCAAATTTTACCAAGTATCGAACAAATATAATTTAACGGTCGTAGTGGGCTGTAGTTTATTCGTTCTGGCTACTTGTCGACGATAGTATCTATTGAATATGTTTTTTTGTGGAAGATTACGTAATCCATTTTTTCTACGCCTATGTCTGTAAACGTCAAAAATCGCACTGTCAACATTCCTTGTAAATGGCATTTAACAATATCATGCACGCAAGAGATTTCATAACATTCACATGCGTTTTGAGAAGAAAACTTAAATTTCTTGGTTTAATTGAATTACAATATAATTTTTATTTACGTATTTGGTCTATTTACACAAATTTAGTCAATTAAAAAATATAAAAACTTTAAGCATTAGCGACATATATTTAGGATTGAAAGAGTGATGCCCCTAAATGTAGGAAGCACGTTATGCAATTTCTTAAAAAATAGGACACGTTTTCTTAAGTAGCATGCTATGAAAATAAATGTCATGTCATTAATATTGTCAATTTCTTGAACAAAATATAATTGTATCCGAACATTTTCTCAATTCAATTAACAACTATTGTAATAAAGTTTAAATGATTGCGATGTTTTTTATTTAATGGAAGAAAATGAATGGGCGTAGAAAAAGTATAGTACCGTTACACGAGTTGTGAGCCCATTACGCACTCATGAAATTTATGCACTCGCCGATGCGCGGCTTCGTTCATAAACTTTTTCATTTCGTGCGTAATGGGTTACTTACAAATCTTGTTACGTATTATACTGTTTCAGTAATGGCATTCTATTATGTACCGTGGTGCATTCTTTATATACAGAAGAAACAGATGAATTATCGAGGTTTCCTCCATGAACTCCGCAGGCTGTATCCAAACCATCCTCTTGAAATGGTGATTCTGAAAGAGATGGCAAAAATCTCAGCCGGACGAATGCTCACTCTTCCAAAGTGGCACATACTCCAAATGGTTCGGATCTTTGAAGAAATGGTCTGACTGAAATATTTCAGCAGGATGATAATTAGTCTTTAGTTATCTACAAGTTTCACATGAAAATTGAGGAAGAGACTTGGGCGATATATCACCAATAGGTTCCTTAACCAGGTTACTTAAAACCCTTTCACTGCGGAGGACGCACATGCGCGTTGTATCGTGCCCCCACTATGTGCGGAGTATGCACATGTGCGGCTTTCATAAATTTGGTTTTCGAACAGCAATATGTCTTCCGCGTTGGTGAGAGGCTGTTGTACTGCTGTCCGCACATTGAATGAGGTTTACACGTGTAGACAATTTGTGCCGTTCTCTATTTTAAGGATTTTTGTTTTGTGTGGGCGTTGCTAAAATGGGTGATTCCTATAATGATAACGCTGGCCCTTCCTGCATAAGAAAACCAAAAGTACATGTTGTTAGACATCCTGAAAGACTCACCGAAGATGAATTGTTACAGTATTTGTATGAATCTGAGGATGAGGATGAAATGGTTTATTCCAGTGATGATGATTACGTTCCAGGTAAGTGATATGTTATATATTTTCTTCCCCTTCTATAAGAGACAAAATAATTTTTTAGATGAATCTTCTGAAGATGAATCCGACGGTGATGAGAGCATCAACCAAACTTTTGAACAAAATGATGATCAAGCCGATAATGATAATCAAAATGATGTCCAAAACGTTGGTGACCCTAATATGGCACCTTCCGTATTGGATGATGTTACTTGGCAAGAAATATGTTACGGAATGAAAGACTTACCGATCATAAAAGAAAATAAGTTATTAGTAGATGCGCCGGTAAATGGAGAACCATACGATTTTTTTAGAATACTTCTAGATGAAATATAAATACAGTGGTAACAGAAACAAATCGCTATGCAGAAGAAATATTTTGTTCCACAAATGTGTCAGTCCGAAAAAGAATTTTAGAATGGAAACCCCTGACAACGGATGAATTGCTTCGTTTCTGTGGGATAACATTTCATATGGGTACAGTGAAGTTGAATCGAGTTAGTGACTTCTGGAAAAAGCACAGACTTTTTAATTTATTATGTTTTTCAAAATATATGAACCGGGATCGTTATTTGCTGATAATCAGATGTTTGCATTTTGTAAGAAATCCTCAAACTGGTGAAGTACGTTCAGATGATCGTTTATTTAAAATACGAATGGTTTTGAACTACTTCAATAACAAAATGAGTGAAGTTTATTACCCTGGTGAAAATTTGGCATTGGACGAGTCAATGATTTTGTGGATAGGAAGGCTAGTATTTCGGCAGTACATCAAGAACAAGCGCCATAAGTATGGCATCAAATTATACAGTGTGACCCATTTAAGATGGAAGCACCCTTATAAAACTTACATTTTTCAACCGATTGGAATGATTTTTTTTTGTTAGGTAGATATTCAAAAAGTCTATTAGGACACCAAATATCATGAATGAATCTCAATTTCCAGGGCCAACTAATCTTATTTTTCAAGGTCGAAAATCTAAAAAAATTACTAGCGATTTTTTTTTGAAAAAATCTGACTACACCACTGGATTCGCGACATTTTCAAATGATTTACATGTAAATTACGTTGGAATGCGTCAATCAATAAAAAAGTTATAAAGGAATGAAATTTGGTAAAAATATGCCGTTTAATCAACCCACCAATTCAT
Source organism: Chrysolina americana (assembly GCA_958502065.1). Classification (NCBI taxonomy): domain Eukaryota; kingdom Metazoa; phylum Arthropoda; class Insecta; order Coleoptera; family Chrysomelidae; genus Chrysolina; species Chrysolina americana. The sequence continues at coordinate 71,828,782 of OY293411.1, forward strand.
GTTCAGGAATTTTATGAAAATTCTGTATACTCCACTGGATTCAGGATGTCTTGAAATATTACTGATCACAGTTTCATCGAAATCTGTTCGGTAATAAAAAAGTTATAAAGGAATAAAATTTGAAAAATATGTTGTTCAATGGAATTTTAGCAACGTTCTTACTACACCACTGGATTAGGGGCAATATTCAACAAAATATTATTCAAATAAAATTCATGAAACGTTTATGGTAGAATCAATTTCCTTTCATATGTATGTCGAACCATATCAATCAATCAGTTTATCACAACAAACTTTAGTGTCAATAATTTCAAATGAATCTACAAAAAAATAACTGTAAGTACATTTTTCTAATTGCTACAAACTAGCGGAAAAAACAATCTTTTATTCACAATCAATAAAAAAATAGAAACCAAGAAGATACCGAATTTAAAAATAAATGAGTGCAATTCATATTCTGGTGGCCTCCACCAAACTTCCATCCAATTCAATGCATTTATCATATCGCTTACGAATATTTTTTAAAGTATTCCTCAATTGTTGTGGAGTAATTGCATCCCAAGCTTGCTGAATTCTGGTGCACAGTTCCACTCGATTCCTTGGTCGTGATTTGTAAACCTTTTGTGTAACATAACCCCAAAGGAAAAAATCGAGTGAAGTAAGGTCAGGCGATCTTGGTGGCCATCCAATTAATGTACTCCCCCTTCCTATCCAACGATTAGGGTAATTTTGATTCAGCCCATTCTTCACAATTCCCGCATTATGTATGGAACAACCATCTAACTGAAAATATGAATTTCTTGTTTCTGCAAGGGGAAGTTCATCTATTGCGTCCGAAAATTAATTCCTTAAAAATTGTAGGAAAATTGCGCCATTCATGTTGCCGTCGAAAAAGAATGGTCCAATTATCCTTTCATTCAGTATTCCACACCAAACGTTCACTTTTTCTGAATACTGCCTTTTACAGTTTATCACCCAGTTAGGATTTTCAGTGGCCCAATAGCGAATATTTTGTGATGAAACCACTCCATTTGTTGTGAAACTTGCTTCATCACTAAATAAAATTTTCTTTAAAAATTTTTCTTCAGACATCGCCTAATATTCTCTCTAGGTAAGTTTAAATCTAAGCTGGCAACCCTCAAACTACTATTTGGATTATTTCTGAAGTAATCTAATATAGTCTGGTTATTTTCGTTCCTTCTTCGTATATTGTTCTTTAAAATATATGTGGTTACTGCTCCAGTCCGATTGAAAACTTGGTTTATTTTATGTGCCGTGCTGTTATTTATGGCTGGACGATTTGGGTGTCTTTCATTGAATATTCTAGTTACTTCTCTTTCACTCCGGTAATCATCACCGGAAAGACGTCTAATTTCGATTTTTTCTTGAATTGACAATTGAGCCATTATCTGTTTTTATTTTGGAACACAAATTATTCAGTTCACTAATGGTGCGTAACAAAATGACAATTCATGCGCAAATAAATAGATGAGAAACTGTAAGTCACAGCTAACTTGTTTATTTCATTAATGCATTCTGAATAAGGCAGGCAGTTAAAATTGCAACTCTCATTTTTTGCTATTCAACAAAAGGAAAAAATCACAGCTGATGTTACCTACTGGAATGATAATAATTATTATCCATTGCATATTTTTTTCGTTATAATTTCTATTGGGAGTACATTAGACTTGTCTTATATTGTTGAAATTGTTTTCATGAAGATTAACCAGGAGTTCTCTCCTGATTGTACTTGTTTATGTATCCACTCCACTTCGAGAAATACCTATAGACTATTTTTACCATCATGATTTTCAGATGTTATAATTGTACGACATTGTAATAATCACCCCAATAATTTTTTCAATAATCAACAGTGGTGTAGTAAGAACGTTGCTAAAATTCCATTCTACAACATATTTTTCAAATTTTATTCCTTTATAACTTTTTTATTACCGAACAGATTTCGATGAAACTGTGAGTATACAGAATTTTCATAAAATTCCTGAACATGAATTGGTGGGTTGATTAAACGGCATATTTTTACCAAATTTCATTCCTTTATAACTTTTTTATTGATTGACGCATTCCAACGTAATTTACATGTAAATCATTTGAAAATGTCGCGAATCCAATGGTGTAGTCAGATTTTTTCTAAAAAAATCGCTAGTAATTTTTTTAGATTTTTGACCTTGAAAAATAAGATTAGTTGGCCCTGGAAATTGAGATTTATTCATGATATTTGGTGTCCTAATAGACTTTTTGAATATCTACCTAACAAAAAAAAATTATTCCAATCGGTTGAAAAATGTAAGTTTTATAAGGGTGCTTCCATCTTAAATGGGTCACACTGTATATGTTGACCGAACCTGATGGTCTTGTATTGAATTTTCTTGTCTATACTTGCCAGTTGGATGATTTTGCGGGAAAATGGCATGCACAAAAAGTTGTCCAGGCATTATTGCATGGTAAATTATCTAATGGACATTCTGTGTACATGGATAATTTTTATAATTCTTTTTCGTTAGCTGAGCTCCTTCTTGAACACAAAACCTATTGCACAGGTACACTACGTGGGGATAGAAAAGGATCACCAAAAGATGTCACTAACGCAAAATTGAAGAAGGGTGAGTTTCTTTTGCAATTTACTTTTTTTATGTTAATTTCATTTTCTCATTATTATAGGTGAGTGCAAAGGAAAATATATCAATGGCGTTGCAATTGGCAAGTGAAAAGATAACAGGGACGTTTTATTCATTTCCACGGAATTCAAGTGCGATATGGTGGAAACGCACAACGAAAACTCAAACCATTGCCTATTATAAAATATAATCAGTTTATGGGCGGAATAGACATACAAGATCAACTAATGTCTTATTATCCCTCTCTACGTAAAACCTTGCGTTGGTATAAGAAATTGGGAATACATGTATTGCATCTTCTTCTCCATGATTCGTATATTTTGGTTAAAAAATATAGCGGCAAAAAAATGTCACTTTATGATTTTCGTTTAGCTGTTTTGGAAAAACTTACCTGAAGAAGGAAATGAAGCTGAGGTGATGGTAAACAAGGCTCAGCATTACCAAGCAAAATCGCTGAAACTAGCGGAACGGGCAAAACTCTTAGAAAACGGTGTCGCGTATGTACAAAATAGAAAAAGAGAAAGGATACCATTTATCACTGCGAAACCTGCCCGTATAAACCAGGTCTATGCCTGGAAAAATGTTTTGCTGAATACCACAAATACTAATAATTCATTATGGCCAGGTTTAGTATTCAAATATTTTATGAAATTCGTGTTGTCTGCTTTCAGAATAGGTTTATTATGTGTTTAAATATTTTTATTTGTTTCAAATCGGCAATATTTTTATTCAGTTTTATTATTTCTAAGTAGATTGTTTTCAATATTTTTATATAACAGTTTTTGTATGGCAATATAATTTTAAATGAAACAATTGGATTTCGTCATTTATTATTGAGTACAATAATCCGTATATATCAAGACGCACTTGTGCGTTCTCCGCACATAAGGCCTAATTCATTTAAAATGTGCGGAGGACGCACAAGTGCGTTAAAAAAAAAACAAGGCAAACATTTATATTATTTACATATGAATACAATTCAAATGACTCAAAATGAAAAACAAAAATAAAATAATGAAAATTAAAAAAAATTGCTCCGCACCTGGTATAATGGCTTAGTGGGATTTATATGTTGTTCCAGCGTTACTTCACGAAAGACGCTTCTGAACTTCAATAAAGTTGAATTTTTTTCATTATCAACGGTAAACACACAAGAGATTTTTTAATATCGGATGAATTTCGTATTTCAACAAAATGGTTTTGCCTTTCAGTAAAATTACTGATGGAAAAATTATGAGTTGTAAAATATCTATCCAATAAAAGACAAGTTTGACCGTTTTTATGGCGAAATAAATCAATAAAAATATATAAATTCACTACTATAATGGGTAATCACCTTCATTAAAACGATTGTTTAAAAGGGCAGTTATTATAAACACAATTGATGTAATGTTTTTCTGATTTGTTCAGACAAAACTTTCCCAAAAAGACTTATATTATGTCAACAATCATAGCTAACAAGAGGGAAATTGAAATGACGGTCGCTTACTAGATTAAAGGAACAGGCATTTTTGAAGCGATAAAAATGGATGCACTTCAGAGGACTGTGAAACGGTTCCTCCGATAGTTTTTAAGATATTTGTGAAAAACCAAGGAGTGCTAATTCATGACCACATATATTGTCATTCCGAATTCTAAATTATTTTTGACATCTGCTTAAGTTTTGCCAAACGTGTGCTTGATTGAAAAGCAAGGGGTCGCAAGCCTCAGCTTTAAAAATAGCAATGAAGATCAAATGCAGTTTTCGCGCTGCTGTGTACACCCTGTGTAGAAAATCTAGTGATAAAACTTATTTAATTCAATTACACAGAAATACTGCAACAAGCTATTCACAAAGTTGTAGTACTGTTCTCATACCTGAGGATTCACTTGAAGAGCTTATGCCAATTTATCATATCAAATAATTCTCAGTATAATTACGTTAATTCCACCACAAATTATACTTGACAAATTTTTTATTTTTGATGAAATATCTATACATAATCCTGGCGTTAGCATATGGTAACGGAATTTTTTCAAAAATAATATATGCGGAAATTTGCGACAAACATATATTTTTTCGAAGATGAATGAAAATGTTATAGGTAGAAAAATGCTTAAGCAGTTATGACACTTCATTTCATCGTTATTATCTTCAATTGAAGCATTACAATCTCGAGTAAGGAATTAGCTATAATAGTCAATGGATCAGGAAATAATACGATGTTTTACTCGTGAAACTGTTAAAAAAATCTACATCCTTCTAGAAATTGGATTCGCTCTCAATCAAATAACCTGATAGAAGTTATTCCTCACAAAATGTTCAGACTCCATAACAAACTCTCAATATTGTTCATTACAGCCAAGTTTCTCTCCGCTTTCGGCAAAGCTGGTCGTTAGGACACAATTTTGACTTCGTTATGCTACTACAAGCAGTTCGGAGTAATGAAATTAGGGAAACCACAAACTATGCTATTTCTCGGCTTCAGTGAGGTTTGCAAGTGCAATAACCACGGACTTGATTTGATTTGTATGATCGATGCCCTGCTCGTAGCCAACTGAAATATACCTGTGTTTACTCATACTGTTGAAAGAGGATTATGGTTCCTTAATCAATATATGCAGTCCAGAACAAATATAATTTTGAGTAATCTCATATTAGAACAGAGTAAGTTGGGAAGTTTGAAACATTTAGTTTCAACAATAATTTGTAAAAAGCGACTACACTTGAAATAGGTTTTTGTAGTGGAGTTGGCATCATTAGGAGCGGCGATTGACTTTTTTTAGCTGATAAATATTTTATTTTGATATAACCTTGACAAGAAATTTGAAAACGGTTCTTTTTCTGCTGAATTTGCAGCCACAAGAGAAGCAAAACGGCCAGTTAAAGCCAACCAAAAGCCAAAAAGTAAGAAGCTTTTCCCAACCATGATCACAGAAAAAGTCTACAAGATCTATTTGCAGACAGAAGAAAACCTCACAGCAATTTTCGCACTGCTGCGGGAAACCGGAAAGGATTACCATGCTTACACTCCCGCAGAACAAAACAAATCAATTTGTTCTGAAAGGAATGGATTCCGGCCTCGACTTTGATGTCCGGAAAGAGATGACAGATATGAATTTAAAAAATGTGATACTTTTTATACCTGAAGCACGTCGAAATTGTGCCGCACACCAGAGTATCCTAGAAAATGTAAGAAACAAAAGGGGCAGTGGTACACTGCCATCGCTGTCAAATCTAAGGGATAAAATACGCTGACGCTCATCACACTTGCCCTTGTATGAAACACAGAAACAACTCAATACTGTTCGCTAATTGCAAGAAAGCCCACTACTCAAATAGAGTCAGTCAATTATCTGTTATAAAAGTGAAGAATCCAGTTTCTAGACGCCCAAAAAGTACAAAATCAGAGACGAACAGATACGCGGCTTTGCTTCCAAGAGTCAGCGCCTGGAAAAAGGTAATCGAGAGCTGTTGGCTAAGCATGATTAAGAGCTTCCTTCTCTGAGAAGCAACATCAAAGCGATTAAATTTATCCTTCAATGTTCATTTATCCCATATACCTATACCGAAAAATCAACTAAACCCACACGTTCCAGAATTCTGTTGTTAATGCTGAAATAGGCTGTCTGGTAGGATCCAAATGACATGCACAATCAACTGACCAGTGCTCTGTAGAATAGGCTGAATTTTCCAAGGAAAAGTCCATTGCCACCATGGTGGATTTGGAACCTACAGAGGTTTGCCTTCTAGATGCAACTAGAACAATGCCAATAATGAGGAAAAAGTCACAGATTATTCCAATTTACAAAAGTAGTAATGATAGCGTCATAATGAACTACAGGCACATTCCCATACTATCAATCACTGTAAATTTATTGAAAGCAATAACAACTAAACCAAGAATTTCTTCTTTGAATATAAACAAATGATGAGTGAGTATCAACATAGCTTTTTCTAGGGAAGATGTGTTACCACCAATCTCACGTGCTTCACACAAAAAGTTATGGATAGAATGGAGAATGAATGTCAAATAAATACCGTATACACCGATTTTTCAATGGCATTTGACAAGGCCCATCATCTAACTTTGATGATCAAACTGGAAAATATCGATGTACATGAATCACTACTTCCTATATGGCTAGTAGATATATCAACGTGTCAAGATTAATGGGACTTTTGTATTATGTCAGATTTGGAGTTCCCTAAGGGTCTCACTTGTGTCCCCTACTATTTTCACCTTTTGTTAATGATATAGACAAATATGCTGACGACTTGAGTGATTTCAGATAAGTTCGGGATTGCAATGATTGTATCCTTCAATCGGATATACATCGATTTGAAAACTTTTGTAGATGTCACAAACTCTTCATGTATGAGAAAAAGTGCAATGAAATAACATTTACGAGGTTGAGGAACACTATCAATCACATCTACTACATAAACAATAGTCCACTAAATGAGGTATATTCAATAAGAGACCTAGGATTAATACTCGACAACAAACTTGATTACAACCTTCACGTTGAGATTATTGTGAAAAAAGCCCCGAGAAACTTGGGCTTCATCATTCGAATAAGCAAGCCATTCAGAAACATATTCTTGTCATAACTTCTTGGTTAAAAGTTATTCAGAATATTGCTCTATTATTCGGAATCCCCAGTATCGAAAACAAATTGACAGAATAGAAAGGATTCAAAAAGAGTTCACCTGCCACCTCAATTTCAAGTTAAACCCACATTTCCACTATGATGGTTATGATACTTCTCTATATTATATTATTGAGTTCCTAACTTGAAATCCAGAAAATGCGTGAATTATATAATTTTCTTGAAAAAACTAGTCTCCTCTGAAATCGATTGTGGGGATATATTGAACTATCTTCGTTTCAATACAATACAAAACCACAATAACACGGAATATTAGCAACTTTTATCGTCGGACATACCAGACTAATTCTTCAATGAATTCTCCTATTTGTCAGCTACAAATAATGTAGAATAAATACTTTTCACATATATTTATCTACCACTCAAAACTATCAGAAGTTTAGCGACAAAGGTTTTTCTGTTAGTTAATACATTTAATGTATACATATTTCCTCTGTAACCTCAATTCTATGATGACTGACCTTGCTATGAATTTGTTCACCTCAATAAAAACAAGTTCCCATTTAGGCACTGTCTGCGGAGCTCCGATACTACCAGAGGGCATGCTGATGGTGTGTCATTAATTCCCGTAACTACTCTCCACGTCCGTCGGGTGAGTGATTACTGGGTCCGAGTATCATGTGTCATGAGTAGGTGGAGTGAACAAGGAATTACGGTCTTCTGCATTTGTCCGGCTAAGATTTCTGCCATATTATGGCAAGCCGGTGTGATTTTTAAGCTTGATAGATGTGTGTCCATCATTCCACCAAGGACCCTTATTATCAGAACTACTACTTTTACCGAATGGTTTGGGTAGTCTGTGGAGTTCGAAGAGTAGATCACGATATTGAGCCGTTTTTCCTTCATTTTCGGACGATGTTCGTTTCGCCAGGATCCGAAAACTCGATGAAAAAAATCATCCTACTTTGATGGTCGAGGACTACATCAGGCTTATTGGCTTGAATTTGCCTGAGGGTGGGAAATGAGTAGTTCCAATAGATTAGGCACTTCTCATTCTCCACAGTGGACTCAATATCCCCCGGACCGGTGTCTCGTCAATACCTTACTATTGTTTTAGGTGGTAGTACTCGTAGTGCCGCGTTATGCATGTGGATATAGGCTGATACCGCATAAGCTGGACAGGCTGACAGCAAATAAATTATGGTCTCAGCAGCCACACGACACGCTCTGCATCTAGTGGAAGGGACTTCTATACCCATCACGCGACTACGATACAAGAGGGTGTTGAAGACACCATCCTGGCAGGCCATTATGAATTCCTCTTTTCCGACTTCAGCCCACTTGACCTGAGAAAATCAAATGTCAGGTTTCTGAATAAGCCAATGTCTTCAATGTTCTTGAAGAAGACCCCATGCATTGGATTATCCTTATGTAGCTGTAGGAGTCTCTCACACTCGCGCCCGACTGAGAAACAGCCCTACCAGTGCATGAGTGGGAAGGAATTTGCTCCTCTGACAAGCACCTACACACTACACACCTATAAACTTTGAGGAGAGCAGGTGGAATCCAAAGGAACTTCTACAACTACAAACAGGCGTCTCACCATTGGTGTGTTAGGAGTGACAAGCACTACGTCTGGCCCAGCAATGAAGTAGCAACCTACTCACCCCTTTCATCTCTCATCTATATTCAATCCCAACAGAAAAAATAAATGAAGGGATGGAATATCATAGTGAAGCCTTATCCTAATTTCCAGTCTAATCAATAACACTCGCGTCATTGGCCGTGGTGGCATGTGAGTTAACGCTCGCTTCTTGATCCAATCATCCGTAGGTGTATGGACTCGAATCGTAGCATAGTAACATGGTAACCGATCTCGTTCGTGGCATCACGCACATTTGAAAAAGTAAGGGCTACGTCTTCTCTAGTTTGCACAAGTCTCTCGGAGACTTCTGTGGGTTGCTCGTAAGGGTGCAGCCTTTTGACGGGAAAAAAACTTTTCCTATAAACAATCCACTTCAGCTACGGAGGATGACTTTACGATATTCAAACCTTGTAATAGGTGTGCGGACTTCACACTTTCCATATTTGATAATCCTTATTGAATTATCTGATGATGACATAAGCTGACTGATTATATTGTCAAATTTTATTGTTATGACGTGCATAAGGGCCAATTGTGCAGCCAAGTCATGCGATGCTGTTTTACACGAAGGTATGTTGTTGCAGTTAATAATTTCCACTCATATCAATTCTGATTAGGTTTACATGCCTAATTTTTATTTGGTTCTGTCGGACAATCTTGATTACACCAGCATGCAATGCGTTGATTACATATTACAGTAATAAATGAAAGAAAGATAACAAGGCTTGTGCCTGCACAAGAATTTAAAAAAAGGCAGCGTAAACGTGTTGGAGCAGTCATTTCGAAATATATACAACATATTAATTCACAGATGACAAGATATTTTCGTACACCTATTTTCTCTCAATGCAAAAAGAGACGACTCTGAACCTTGATGAGCAAACTTATTTTGCAATGAAAGATCAAACAGTGAAAGAATGATTCTGCTACTAGAAGTGATTTATTATCATAATGTTTTTCAGTTGTTCATTTTTCAAATACCAATTTTTCCCTTCTTCATTTCTTGATCCACATTATTATAGATTGCTCTTTCTCGGATTTGATCAAACATTTGAAAGTCATGATATTAGTGACTCTGAGAATCCATGGAGTAGAGTCAGTCTCAAAGTCCATTGGTATATAGCAAAACTGAAATTGTCTTGTTGACCAATTTGGTATCTTCTACTCTATAAGACTATCAGAGTAGCTCTTTGACAAAGTTCAATGGGCAATGGGCACATTTGAACACTTCAAATCACTGTGACCAAACGGGATCTACCCTGCAATGATGCAGAAAGGATTCGAAGAACTGCAAATCAGACTCTGTAATGTACTCAGAGGCAGTCTGGCTCTCGGGTATATACCAAAACCATGGAGACAAGTTAGGGTTACCTTTATACCGAAACCTGGAAAAGCTGGACAGGATTCGGCAAAGGCCCTAAGATCAATAAGTCTTATGTCATTTATACTGAAGACTTTGGAGAATATAGTAGATAGACATATTAGGGACGGTGTGCTGGTGGAAAAACCGCGAACAATATGCCTACAGGACTGGATATTCAACGGAGACAGCACTTCACCAAATAGTAACGAGGGTGGAAAACACGCTGGAAAATGAAGAGGTACTGCTATAGCGGCCTTTCTAGACATAAAAGGAGCTTTCGACAATACCTCTATGAACTCAATCACTAGAGCTCTCAGACACAGAGAAATCGAGGAACCATGTGTGGCCTGGATAGACTCAATGCTGAAAAATAGACTGATACACATCACTGTATTAGAGGAGACCGTAGTAGCCAGGGCGACCAGAGAATGCCCACAGGGTGGAGTTCTATCTCCGCTTCTGTGGAATCTGATCGCAGACTCGCTGCTGGTAACACTGAACGAAGCAGGACACCGAGCCCTTGGCTATGCTGACGATATAGTGGTCTTAGCAAGGGAAAATTCAACACAACGGTTAGAGATCGTATGCAGGATGCTCTTAACCTTGTCACGAGATGGACGGACTTGGAGGGGCTCAACGTCAATCCTGACAATGCAACCATAGTAGCATTCACGCGAAGACGAAAAACAGAAGGCCTAGAACCCATACTACTTCGAGGGGAGGACATACAGATAAAGGGGGAAGTCAAGTATCTTGGAGTAATACTAGACTCCAAGCTGACCTGGAACCAGAACATCGAAAAAATAACCAAAAAAGCGGTGAATTCACTAGTGATAGCCAGACGCACTTTTGGAAAAAAATGGGGACTTGAACCACATATGCTGCATTGGTTGTATAGCACGGTGGTTATGCCCTCCATTACATATGCTTCTTTGGTGTGGTGGCCCAAGACACAACAAAGAGGAGCCGCAACGAGACTGAGCAAGGTGCAAAGACTTGCTTGTCTTGGAATCACAGGGGCCATCAAATCAACACCAACTGCAGCGATGGAGACACTCCTAGGACTGCCACCTCTCCACTTTGTGGTTCAGGGCGAGGCAAGGCTTGGTGCCTTCCGTTCCAACCCGAACGTTGGAACGGGATACATGAGAATCGTTAGAATTTTGATCGGAGACGCGTTAGTAACGAGAAAGGACCACATTCCGAAACGGTACTCCTTCAACAACCAGTTAAGAGTGCTGGTGCCAAACAGAACTGAATGGAACCGTTCACAGCTCAAGGAAATTCTACAGGGGAAAATCTGGTACACAGAAGGTTCCAAGACTGAGAATGGAGCGGGACTCCTGACTGATCATGCACCAGTGAAGGAAGGACCCAGAAACCGTGAAACATATACTGTGCTATTGCGAAGCTCTAGACCGCAAAAGACAGGCAAATTTCGGGCAGCCATCTGGCGACCCAGAACTATACAGTTCCCACCCTATTCGGAACTTGTACAAACTCGTACAAGGCACAAAAATATTGGATTGGGTACTGTGACATTGAAATATAGCGGTGCCTTGGTTCGCGGACCTGCTGGCTCCATTGTTAAAACGTGGAGGTGGCGGGTTTGCGAATTACGGCATCGATAGGTACAATACAATGGGCTAATAAGCCTAAGTGTCACCGGAGGCACAATATTTCTCTATAAAAGATGAAAGATTTCCTCCACCTAACCAAAAAAAAAATAGAATCCTTTTACCATACAATAAATCATCTAACTATCAAAATACTAATGTGTGCCAATCTATAGTTGACCGAACAAAAAAATTGGTGGAAAAAAGTATCGACATAGGAAAAAGGCATTTTGTGTGACTGTTTGAAAATTGTCAATTTTCCAGATTCAGAAGCGCATAACTCAAAAAGTAATAGTGAACAAGCATGTATCCCCGTTCAGGAATATTTTTATTTGCACATGGATGATATCACCCGAGAAGCTTAGTGACAGACTCAAAATTAGAAATTTGTTGTTTTCTTTTTCTTAGTTCACAAATGAAAATTATACTTTTTTCATCCCATTCGAAAACGTACTCCTTTCGACTCTGACGAATGTATGTATTGTTACTTCACACGGTTTCACTAGAAGCAGGAGCTAATTTGTTTCGGTGAACCATAGATCTGAAAATAGTCACTATAAATTTAATTCAGATACTCAAGCATTGACTATTGGAGTTCCTCAAGGATTAGTGTTGGGACCACTACTATTTATGTTATATTGCAATGGTGTTGATAATACATGCATTATGTATGCAGATGACACATCACTTCTCATTTAGGACAAAGACGACAATTTTTTGAAGGAAAAATGTAACACAGTGTGGCTTCCTGGTGTGGAGCTAATTCACTTCTTTTCAACCCTCATTAAACATTACTAGTACGGTTTCACCATAGACAAAAAATCTGTTCCAACGTTGAAATAAAAATCAATGATAATGATAACACCATTACTCTAAGTTGTGAATGTAAATTTTTAGGACTTACGCTAGACAACTGTCTGAACTGGAAGAGTCATTGTAGTAAACTGATATCAAAACTAAATTCTGTTTCGTATTTGATACGAAATCTCAAGTCGATTTTAACCACTGAACAGTTAGTAAACTATTGCTATGCACACATAGTCAAGAATCAGATATGGCTGTTGCCTTCAGAGAAACTCCCCACTAGCTTCGAATGTATTTATTGCCCAAAAAAAGATAGTACGAATCTTAGCACTTCCTGCAGGGACTTATACAAACAATTTAAAATTTTAACTTTTCTGGATATTTTAATTTTTGAAATGTGTGTATTCATTTACACCAATAAGTCGAAATATGATCGCAATTCTTCTTACCATAATATAAAGACGAGAAAACGAAATGATTTCCACATAAATGCCTACAAATATAATATAACCTTCTTACTTGGGATTGAAACTATATAACAAACTGCCTGAATCATTGAAAACTACTCATAGAATCAAAGTTTTCAAAAGCACTCTCAAAAGGTGTCTTTTAGATCATAATTTTTAGACTATTGAATTCTTCTTCTGTAATATAATTTTACTATCTCTTTTATTGCAAGTGGATAAATTGATATGTTTCGTTCCTACTTGTATATCGTATGCTTATAACAATCATATTTACTCTGTATGTTAAACTTTACTTTTAGTATTATCTTATATACCTACAAATCTGACTTATCCTATAAATCATGTTCCACAGGATCAGTAAAGTGATTTGATTTGATTATCCATTAGGAGCTCTTGACGGCCGTATAATATTCATATAAAACTGTCAAAATTACCTAATTTTTCGGAAACAACCACAGGGAGCGCTAGTGTTTGGGGGTCGATATTCGACCTCAAGGCCAAATTGTGTTTAAATCGAAGAGCAATTTAAAAACTTCAAATTTCGGAAATAAATATTCTATACCGAAATTCTGATCAATAAAATAGAAATAATGGAAACCCAATATGGAATGGAAACCTGAAATTATGATGAAATAATCTCCACAGGATTTTGAGAACAGCCGATGCTCTAAATGACATGTTTTTTCATAATTCATTCATTTTTCTCTTTTCCAATTTGGTTTCCCTTTCTATATAGTTATGACACTGGTAGCTTCAAATTATTGTTCTGTCAAATATCAAATGCAGCGTTGTCGTACTGACAAGATTATATTGACAACGAAGAATCTCCGTTTGGCGATGGAAATACTATCGTTTATACATGCTGCCAACAAGCGGCAATGAACGTTTCAATTGCCTTCTTATTGTCATATAAGACAGTATTTTTGAGTTTTCGTTGACATCAAAATCTAGCTGACGTGCTTATTGTATCCTTAAAAAATTGCGACATGGCAATAATGTCATGATTCGAGGGATAACATTATGAAAAGATGTTTCCATCAGTTCTATTTGAGTAGTACTCATCTAGGTTGTGTTACTTGATCGGAGGATGAAATGGACTCAGAAAGAACTGCGACAACTTAGCATAAAAACTGCGAAATGATGCATCTTGATAGGAGCTTATGGAAAAGCAGGGATTAAAGCATTCCTTATCAAGGCAGCAACTCGTGCAGCAGATGAACTCGGTCTCGTATTCGATCTCGTATTCGATCTCGTATTCGACACAGAACACAGATTTAATGTCACCTTTTTGGAATCCGTCCAGCAAAAAATTCACGTCAAAGCTGAGGAGAGTGAAAGTTTCTTACAGTTACATAAGGACAAGCCAATGCATGGGGTCTTCTTCAAGAACATTGAATACCTTGCCTCATCCGAAATCTGACCTCCGCTTTTCTCAGATCAAGTCGGAAACCGAGGGATTCTTAATGGCCTGACAAGATGGTGTCTCCAACCCCCATCTACCGTAGTCGCGTGATGGGTATAGAGGTAGGTCCCTGACACTAGATGCGGAGCGTGTCGTGGGGCTGCTGAGACCATAATGCATTTGTTGTCAGCGTTCAGCTAATGCGGTCTCAGCCTATATCCACAGGCATAACGCGGCGCTACAAGTGTAGAACTACCATCTACGACACTCGTACGGTATTGACGAGACACCGGAGTTGCCATAAGCTCCGGGGAATATTGAGTCCGCAGTGATGGAGAATCTATTGAAACTACTCATTCCGTATCCTCAGGTGGTTCTGATAATAGGGGTCATTGGACACACTGCATTCAAACTTAAAAATCACACTGGCTCGCCCTAATATGGCAGAAATCTTAGCAGGGCGAATGCAGAAGGCCGTAACTCTTGGTTCACTCCGCCTACTCAGGGCACATTAATGACACACCAGCGCGCCCTCCGGGGGTATCAGGGCCTGACTAGTGAATTCCTGACGGAGAAAAGGAAGTTATTCCTCAAATTGATCATAAAAACTGAGATAGGAATCGCGTTAAGAGATTGAATAAAAGTACAAAGTACAGAACACAAACAAAATAGAACATCTACTTATTAAAAAATAAATAGTTATACATTGATAACAATTTCTACATTAAAATCGGTACAAAACTTTTCATTTTCGTCTGTAGAAATTCTTTCACAGAATAAAAGCTTCTTTCCAGCCAATATTGTTCAACTTTATTTTTGAAGCCTACGAAAGCTGATAATTTCTTAATGCCAGAAGGCAGGTAATTATTGAACAACTTAGGTCCAGCTGCTACCAGCTCCAGTCCCAGATCTTCCGTGTTCGCACAAGCTCTTGGAAGTTTTTCAAGGGGTTTATCTTGGGAAACCTGGATGATTTGTTACAATAATAAAAAAGGAATTTTAATCAATGTAAAAACCGAGTATTCTTTTTGAATCCATCAGAGTTAAGGTGATTTTCATTACAGATTTAAATACTTCACTAATTAATGTTGTAGTATATATATTTTGTATTCATATAATATGAGAAATAAAAAATTGGATACAACAGTAAAAAATCAACATGAAAAATAATCAATCTGCACTCCGGGGCGACTTCAATGAATACGGTGGCGCATTCGCTTTTGCAGCTGCAAGGAAACCCGGAAAAACCTGCCACACCTGTAACGGAACCAGGGTTACTTTGATTGCCTGACTGCTCAGCAGAGAACGGTGTAGGTTCTTTGGACTATATTGCCAGTTTCGGATTTTTTATGTGGCAGGCAAGTGTTTTAAATCTTGAACTTCAAGAATTTGACTGGCTGGACGCCAGCAATTTTTAATTTAACAGGAATAAAATGTACAAAATACCTAATGATAGATAATTGAAATAACATAAATTGACTTCCTTCTGTAACCAGACCAACAATAAAACAATATCTCAAATCAAATATATATTAATAAATTTAACAAAATGTAGTATCAAAGTAATACGTTGATATTCAAACAATATTATTACTGAATTTGCTTCAGCGACACAGGTTACCTTAGTTCATTCAGTGGGTGGATTCACAGGCTAGTGATCCAACGTTGTAATTGTTGTTCTGCTAACAGAATACGAACTTGATGACACTTCAAGCAACAATTTCAGGCAATCCTCTGGTATGGATTACCCCTCCAGGTTGTACTGATTTCCTTGTGTTCCCTCGTAGATAGGGGTCGAATTCAAGAAAAGGTTTGATAGATGTTAGTTTATCACAGATTTGAAAGTCAACAGTATACGATACCCTCCTCACTAAATATGTGATATAATATTGCACTTTAATGAAATGATATACTCCTCAACACAGGAGTTGAGATGTATGAGTACTTAGATCTAGGATAATCTTAACAGCAGAAAAATAATGGTGCACCATGAAAAACTTTACTTGAAATCATTACTGAAATTGATAAATATATACATATATATATATGAAATAGAAAAAATACTCAAGATACAAAATCCTATATAGATCAATAAATGTCAATGATTTTAAATTCCACAAATTCGTAGGTTAGTTATCCCAAATTCAAAATTGACGTACGTTTTGAGGTTAGCACTCCGATATGTGTAAACTTGACAAATTGTTCTTGACGGCAAACAGAAAGATACGATTGTCAGCTTGACAAAATGATGTCGCTTTCTGGTATGCAACATGCATCGACAAATAAATATTTTATTTGACACTTACAGGTTTTTTGGTAATTATTTTTCACGTGATCACACCTCAGGATTTGCCCTAGGTGAATAATGACTGCTTATCATCGCAACACTGGATCCAGCTAGAAGGCCATCATCGATGGTTGATCAACAGGTTATTAGATCATGAATTCCGTTGCAATTGGCACTTCCTTCTGGATTGGAGTTGATCGACAATCTAATTCCCAGTATTATTCACTTGAGGTTCATTCAAAAATACTTATGATCGCATCAATTTATACGGATTTATATTTATTACCGTCACCTGACATACACCACCAAGCAAGTTCTTCACCCCTCGACAGCCAAAACTAAGAAGAGAGCGATCCTTCCTCTCCCATTCTAGACTTCAATTAATGACATCAGTTCAGTGACATCTATAGAAACCCAACGCATCAACCAATATGGCTTTAGAACAGCCTGTTTACGCTTTTAGTTATTAGGTGTCGCTCCTAGTACGATTTTGGAATTAAGTGGACATTTAGATGTAACTATATTTTTGTTACACACCACATATGGAGGGTTGGAAATAATTGAAGAAAGACTACTGGAGATGTTCGTCAAATTAGGATTATCTTCTTCTCAGTAAAATAGGATATATGGTGTTACCAGAGGCAGCAATTCGAAAAAATGCATCCTATTGAAGAAACTATTATCAAATTTGTATCAATATAATATGTATGTGAGTATGCTTATCATATTTAATTTATTTTTTTAACTATTCTCACAGGATCAGTCACTTTAAAACAAATTCGTTTATTATTCGAGTCCACCAATATTTGTAGCATTACTTCTTGATGCTTGGGCCGCATGAAGGAAATTTCGATTTTGGACAGGACATAAAGGGGGTGTGAAAGATTAGTCATACCAAATGTACAATAATGCATGCACAAATTTCCAGTTGAAGAATTAATTTTATTCACCCCTCGTTCGTGCAGTCAGTTTGTCGGATACATTGTTTTACATCCCTTTATCAGAAACATCATCACGATTTTATTGTTGTATTTTCCGTATCTTTGTGATTATCACGTCAAATGATTATATATGGCGTTCCTAATGGCCTAAAATTAAAAATACTTAATGAGTTATGGTTATTGAATTGGAATATTTGAAAAATTTGCTCTGTAGAAACTTGAAAGATGTTTTGATGAAATTATTAGTAGGTATTAATTTTTCCACCTCACTAAGCAATAATGTAAGATTCCTTTTCATGTGGTCGGTGGATCAGCGGTCTACGGCACAGGCCGTTCGAAACTCTAGCATAGCGATAGTCGGTTCGAGTCCGATGTAGGTACGAGAATTTTTCTCAACTACTTTATATCGGATCGATAGGCGACCGCATGCCTTGTTGAAAAGCAAGTGTATGGTGAGTTGTCTCGATGCCAATCTCGTCTAGTGCTAGCTTGGAGTGCACACCGACCACCCGAGGTGGTGTTGTAGGTTTTCCGGGTTTTCCTACAGCTGAAAAGTGAATACATCACCTGAAACATCAGTAAGTCGCCACGGCAAATAATAATAATAGCCGTCCTCTACCCGCACAGGCTATGCCTTTGGGTACACTCAACGAGTATTTATGAGGGAGTATTATTATTATTATTATTATTTTGATAACATTGATACCATTCATCTGAAAATATCTGCATACCTGAGTGAACGTCGAAAAACTAATAAATAGGATTGAAATTATTTTAAATATATTCAGTTCCGTATTCTTTCCATAGAAAAAATATTTTCTTTGTCATTTTGGAGAAACCGAAATAAATAAATAACTCAATACATTTTTAAGAACATTTTGAAATCTCATGTGATTTAAGGCTGTAATACTCGCGGCAGAATTTTGCATTAATTTTGTTAATTTTTTCTATCTTCTTGTTACCACCAAAATTCACCAGGGGACGGTTTCAGGTAGGAACATTTAAAATGATACGAGAGGTCTGTTCCGAAAAGGTACTTACCACAAATAAATTTGGGAAAATAAAAGTAATCTTGAATAACGAAAGTATGGTTAGGCTGAGTTCTGTTCATCTATGTTTTGTTACCCTTCATTAGGAGTTTTTAGTTTGAGTTCTTCCAAATATCTTTAATTTTTGAAGTTACGTCTTTCAATTCACACACTGTTCAATTTTTATTCTTTTTCTGGTAGTGGGAATTATTAATATATGATTCACTCACCAAGATAGTATCGGTGACTGAACCAAATGTCGAGGTGTTAAGATAGCGGTTTGATGTCGGTTTAAATCTTTAATATATTCATTGGACGGGATAACCACTTGTGTTCCAATTTTGGGATGAAGAGGTGGTTGCTTTTCATCATTGCCAAGGCAGGCAGACAACACTGAAACTGTCCGACCCGTGGAAAGAAAATTCGGTGATTAATAACTTATCTTCTGTTTCACCGAAGCCATGCTTAAATTGGCCTAAGTGCAACTCCTTCTCACATGCTAAGCGGAAACAGTTAGAAAAATAGGTAATTCTATTCTGTAGAATTCAGTTTTCTCGATCTTAAAATCTAAGGTAACCTTCTTGAAAATATATGTAGTTATGAAAGGAATGTCCAGTCAAAAAGATCGTTTCTCAATATGAATTCAAATGCATTGCATTTTTCTTTCCACCCCATTGATGAATGAATAATATGAAAGGGAATCAAAATTCGAACAGAATTTCATCTAGCAGTATGAGTTTGGGGATCTACAAAGTGGAATGCGAAGCAGTTCCGCTGTTCTCCTAAAATAACTAACAATGGAAATACCACTTGATTTATGTTATATTAAAATACTTCTTAGATCGTTTTCTACGCTGGCATCCTTTCTCCCCTACAAACTGTCAATCAGGAGTACAAGTTTGAGGGCGTGAACTGAAAGCATTGGGTAGAGAGCCACGAGATTCTAAACTGTCAGAAATAAGATAGGGGATGGTCAAGCACTTTCAAATATACAAAAAAAAAAACATCAAAATGCAAATTATCGTTCAGTGTACAGTAATTGGGAGATTTTCTGTACGATCCTGCTATTTTGAAACAATAACCTTATTTATGTTTAGAGCAGTTATGTATATTTACTAGGTGCTAGGGATAACGATGTTATTTATATTAAAAAATAGTATAATATTTTTATATACTGTAATGATTTTTAAGATTCCTGGAAGAATAAATTTCATCTAAATGAAAGTCAAAATGAACATCTCAGCCACTCAAAAACTTTGAAGATAATAAAATATCTTATTGATAGAACACCACAGTGAACAACTGTTTACTAGCACATAGATGCTTAGTGTCAAATAATAACTTAGACAAAAGCCACAATGCAATTTCACAATTTTAAAATAATTCATTTCATCACTATCGGTTGTGTAATTGAAATGTGTGTATAAAATAAAATCCAAAAAAGAAATCTAATTGACATTCAAAGTGGAATAATTAACAGATGAATAGTAATCCCAGAACTCAACCTACAAACTGTTATGAAAATCCTTGCTTTAAGAAGTGCATGAAGTTAAACGAAAACAAACACCAGAAAAGCTCAAATTCCATACAATAAAGATATTTATAAACTCACTTTTCACCATTCTCGGACGATAATATACTTCATAGAACAATCAAAAGGCACAATTTTTTATGAATTCCATCACGACTTGCCTAATTATCAAGAACTTTCCTTCAGAAAGAATAAAGGACTTTATTGTTTATTAAATTTCATTATAGTTGTCCACGCGTCATCTCATTTTAAAAAACAATCATTTATTATACATTACATATTGATCATCAGGTATTTTACAAAGATAGTATTTTATTTAAAAATAATAAATGATAAAAGTGACTATTATTTTGATTTCACGTTTCCTTGTCATCGTGCGTAGCATTACAAGAGGTAAGGGCTACGCTCCCCTAGCTCGCAAATGTATTTCGAAGACTTCTGATGGTTGTGCTCGTGAGGGTGCACAATTATTAAAAACAAACAACAATTAAAGAATTAAAAACAATTGTTGTTAGAAATTGTATGTAATATTCAAAGGATTTTAAATTAACTTGTTCATTAAAAAATCCTATACGAAAGATCTTCATTTTTATTTTGAAGAAAATTAGTAGAAAACATTAATCAACTGGGCCATTTCTATGTATCTCACCTCAAAACAGGAAAATTAGAGTCTAGCCGAAAAAATAAAAAACTTAAGACTAAAAAAAATTTTCATTACAAAAATACGTAAATGGACTGAATGGGTGTTGGATGAAACCCAAATATGAGGAGAAACAAAAGGCACAGTTATACAATTATAATTGACTATACTTTGATCTCGCGATATCTTGATTCGGACCAATACTTCATCACTGAGCTATATGACTATTTATTCTATCATCTGGAAAAATTCTTACAGTAATATTTTGAATTATTAATAATTAGGTTAAATGTGTCTAAATATGCTTTGAATCTCGTATTTATGTGAAGGCAGATATTTTGCATTTGAAAATGATTATTAAAATTGTTGTAATTAATTGAAATGTTTCTATTCGATTCTCTTGAACACATATGAATAATATCGATAGCATTGAATACAATTAGCGTGTGACGATAGGAAAAATAGTGTACATTATTTGTGCGAAACTGATTTGCAACACTTGTGGAATTTTTGCATTCGGCCACAATATTTCCCAATTATGTGAAAAATTTTCATTTCTACAATCGTAATGTGATAGATATATCATTCCTGCGAGAAAATGATATTTCCCAAACTAATTGCGTGCGGGTATAGGATGAATCACGCACGCTTCTAGAGAAACTCATTATCGGTACCATTTGCATTAACTGTTTTTTCCGTCGACCGTTTATTTTCGATGTATTTTAACGCACTCAAAATCTTTGATTAATGACCCCTGTTAATGAATGATTTTCTATTATTCAACGATTTACTTATATGCAACCCAACGTACATTGCTCCAATACATATTATATTTATATAGTGACCTGTGGCGTATGCAACTAAACATGTTTTTATACTTACCCGGTAAAACATTTATTTTGAAATCAAGTAGCTGTGTTAGTACTATCTGTCATTATTTATTTCATTGTTGTAATTTCTTGAAATTCTACGTTTATTCTGAAATCAAAAGATGGATAGTGACGAAGTTCAATAAAAAAAATCGGAAAACATCAAATATATCAGTAAAGTTGTCAGTAGCATTAATAGCTAGATAGTCACGGAGCCGACTGGTAAAATGCTGGTTCAAACCACAAGTGGTACCATTTTCTTTTATAAATTACGGTCCACGGAAAAGTTTTGTAACAAACTCGTGAATTAAAATGGCGATTAACAATCTCGAACATTAACGCGCTCGCTCCGCTCACGCATTGAAATATTTCAATTTTTAATCGCCCTTATTACTACACTTGTTCGTTAAATAACCATTAAACATCAATCAATTTTTCCTCCCACCAGATTAATAATACTTTTCCATTTTAATTATTTGAAAACAACTGCAAAGACAAACTATGAACGGGGCGAAATTTTGCAACACTAAATTTGACATTTGAAATTTTCCCGATGATGATGAATTCATGCAAATTTTAGATATTAGATATTAATCAGTTCTTCCCTTCAACATGCTCCTAATGAGCTTAATATCATTGCGACTATAGAACATTTGTAGGAATATTGGATAAAAGCTTCTATTTTTGAAAATATTAAGTTTTATTCTCCTAATGAATCAAGACTATACCGCCTGGAGGTTGTCAAAAATTTGGACATTTCTAAAAACACTATTTTTGATGATGTGTGTCTAATATGTTTTTCCTTGATTGAGTGTCACGAAATTTGAGATGGTTGAAGATGTGACACTTTGCTTCCATCAAGCAATCCATTTCAAAAAGTTGTGTTAGTGTAATTTTTACAATTTATTGCAATAATCTAGCAATGCTTGCACTAATTTGATCTGTAGCACATACATAGAACATTCCATATAATTAGAAATTACTCATATGAAAATGTAGGGCTCCAATAAATTTCTGAAACAACATGTCAGGTATTGCCAATTATAATGAATGTGAGATACGTGGTACCTATATTTATTGTCTCTTCTCTGACCTCTTCAACTTGTATTTATATTTCATTGTATTAAAATATCGAATATATATAAAAAAAATTGTATCTGTTTAGTATTCCTATAGTCAAAACGAATGTGTTAGGGTATTTAAAACAATAAAAGACCTTCATCTCTTCACTCACCGCCCCTAGGGTACCCCTATCACCCTTCGCACATTGTTCTTTCGATTTGCCGAAATAAATGAGATCATTGGCGTAGGAAATCAATGTGAATTAACTTTCGAGGAACGTCATTAGGAACCTCTCAGAGACAGATAGGTGAAGGAGAACAGTGGCCGGCGAAAGATAGTATAGATATATGGAAACAATTCATTACTTTATTGGATTATATAGGTACTCTTTCGTCATAACAAATGAATGGATAGTTTGAATGACGTTTTAATTGGTTTTTCTGATTTTGAATTTTCCATTATTTTGTTGAATTTTATTATATTTCCTCTTTTTTATTATTTATTTAGTCATTCACAAACAGATGAACACCCAGTACGGTATCCACCAAATTATTTTTGAGGTTTACAAACTCAGATGATTCAAGCAAAATACATAGTAATGAAGCTATGTTAAATAAACCCCAAAAAAAATAGAAAATTAAAATTTAGGGAAAAATTTTACTAGCTTTGTGCTTAAAGGAAGAAAGCGATACACAAAAGACATCAATTCTGGAGCAATATTTATTGAACCTGTCACTGAGTCTCGGAATGATAGCGTTCTCGCCAAAGTTGGTAATCCTGAAACCGACGCTGAGGAGGAGTTTGCTTCGTGTGATTCTGGACTGAACGTGAAAGGAAACCAAAGATAGAAGCTATTAAGGATACCTAATGGTAATAATGGTAATGGTAAATATGGATGGTGACTGATGCGCTGCGACCTAGTTAGATCTATTGTGCACCATCTTCTTCTGCTATTTCAAGGTATTCTCGTTCACAGCATCCCCTCAAGCCCCAATTCCGTGAGTAATTTAAGGATTTGAGGGGGTCTATCATGGTATTTCACCTATAGTCAGCTGGTGTGATCCCAGTATATTTAATCTTTTGTGATATAGCATAACACTCCATCAATATATGGTGTGGTGTTTCTGGATCTTCCCCACAGAATCTGCAGGTGCTGTCCTCCTCTAAGCCTAGCTTCCTTAGGTGTTCTTTGAGGCTGCAGTGCCCGTAAGAAATCCCGTGATTGTCTTCAGACTAGTTTTGCTGAGGTTAATCAGTGTTTTCGATCTTGCTCGGTTGAAGTTGCCGAAGAGATCCTTGGCCTGCCTCAGCCCTGGATGTCTTTGCCAGTATGTTGCTCCCATTGCTTCTTCGTTTTTATTGAGTTCGTTCATAGAAACCGCCTCCACAGAGGTGAACCAAAGCCCGGAAACCATACTCCTTGATTAAACTTCAGGCCGTGAAAGTCTTCATTTTATGCTCGTCAAGGACTTGATAAACAAGAATAGGAAATGGGAGAACAATAAACTACAGCTGGTACTCTCTGAATAACAAATTACGCTTCCTGAATTACAAGTTACACTTTCTGATTATCAGTTCACTAATCTGAATTACAAATTACACATTCTGAAATACAATTCACTAATCTGAATTACAAGTTACAGTTTCTGAATTTCATTTCACCAATCTGAGTTTCATTTAATGTTTTCTGAATTACAATTCATTATTCTGAATTACAAATTATACTTTCTGAAATACATATTATACTTTCTGAATTACAACTGAAAAAGGTGTAGTGGAAGAATTTTGACCTTAGAAACCCATTCTGGATCCTCTCTAGTCTCACAATATTATGTTGTGGATTCCAGATGACTGTGGCAAAATTCAGCCCGCTGTGGACATAAGCAAAATCTAGAGATTTTATGGAGTTTTGTGATCGGAAATTTTTCCAGGTTCTACTCAGCAAGCCCAACATCTTGCAACATTTATCAATAACGTATTCACAATTTGAATTAAAATTCAACTTCTCGTCAAATATAACGCCTAAATTATTGAAATCTACAATTCTATCGATGTTTCTTGTGAATAACGTAACTGAGCATTTCTTCAACTTGACAAACAACCGGTTATAGCTACAGCAAGATCAGACTGTACCTTCAGGCAATCAGTTTTTGACTGTATTCTTGAGAATATTTTCAGGTCATCGCTGCTTAATAAGAACTTGGAAACGTCGTCAATAAATATTAAGAATAAAATGGGATCCAGGTGGGATCCTTGTAGAACTCCTGAAGTGACAACAATTGGTACTGATTTGAAGTCTTAAGCGTAATGATCTGAGATCTGTTATGTAAATAGGAGGTGAACCATCAATGAATATTGCCATGTACACCGATATCAGCTAGCTTAGACAAAAGTATATCATGGTTAATTTTATCAAAAGCTTCACCGAAATCAGTGTAGATTGTGTCCGCTTGAATTCGCTCGTTTGAGAAATCGCAGATGTATGGCTGTATGGTTAGTACTGCACGTTTGACATAAAAACCGTGACACAAGGTGTTATCGAGTGTTCTCAGTAATTGATTTCATATTCATTGCTTCTTTAGGTGATTTATATAGGTGTCTAGAGTTAAATTTTGATTAATCTTCACCCATGTAGAGGTACATAAGTAGTATTTGATTATTGATTTTCACTAATAGACACAAATGTTTATAGGGAATGTTAAAAGTTGTTTCACATCAAGGCAAATCACAACATTATACATTTCAATAAGTCAAAACAAATTCAAATATATAATGTGAACCATCATTATTCGCTTTCAAAAATATTATTGGGTCTTCTCGTACTAATACGTTTCACATTGCACGGCACTGATTCTAACCCCATACGTTGAACCTAGAGTAGGCTATAAATTTTGAATGCTTTTAATTTTGTAATTGCCAGACCGTGTTATTTACATACAAATTTCATTCTGGGGTTGTTACGTTGGTTATGGACGATATAAAAGAAACCGAAATCTTTTCAACGTGGCGATTTGTGAAATAACATTTCTGATATTGCGAAAGCAATTTTCACACAGAATCTATGATAGTCTGTTTCATTTGTGAACCTTTGCTATAAGTGAATGTGAGATCAGTTTAATTCAAAAGTATAACTGGTCATATTATAATTTTTTTGAATTACCGGGTGGTCGGTGCGCAATTCAAGCTAGCACAAGACATCAGGATTGGCATCTAGGCAACTCACATCACACTTGCTTTACAACAAGGCATGTAGCCGCCTGAAAAAACCATTCTATGCTGAACGATTTTGCATGAGCAGGAATCAAAGACCTCAATGGGTGACCAAAGAGTAACTGTGCTGGTGAACGACCATCAGATTTCGGTGTATTTCGCCACTCCAATAGTCCTTCATTCAACTGTCCAGCTTTAGTACACTTCATTTTCAGTCAGCGGAAACACTCACAAATGGTCGTTCAGGCCTTTGTTCTTGAATAATAGTTTCTTTTGTTAGGGAAGGACGCAAAGTTTGGTACAATTCACAATTTTCAATAACATTTTTGATGTCATTATTCATTGTTGGCCAATAAACAGTTTGTCTAGATCTACGGTTTGTTCTTCCAACACCTTGATGAGACTCCTATAATTTTTCGATTACATGTTTTCTTTGTGTTTTAGGAATGACAATTTGACAACCCTTTAATATCAAATCGCCTTCACAACTCAGCTCTTCTCTAACACCCCAGTATGGTTTAAGAACAACAGGAAGGTCGATTTTTGATTTTGGGAAGCCTTGTATTATTTGTTTGATTAGTAATTGATAGTCATCATCTTCATGAGCAGCAACCTGTAGTTTTTCCAGTAATGGGTATTGATGAGATGCATTTTCACCAATATTTTTTCGGTTTCGAGCTACAAATATTTGCTGAACTATCATGGAACTTATGTGCATATTGGCTTCTTCGGCTAGTAAGTCGTCACAAATAGTTAAATTTACAGGAGCACGAGAAAGGGCATCTGGAATTGTATGTTTTTTTCCGTTTATCCACTCTACCTTGAAATTGAATCCCGCTAGTTTCTCTTTCAGTCTTTGAATTCGTGGATTCTGAATGCTGTCTACAGTTTGACTATTCAAAATTGCAAGTAGTGGTTTATCATAATTCTGAATTCCTCCATGCCTGCCAGGTATAATCTACATTTATTCACAGCCCATGTGATACCTAAGAGCTCTATTTCAATCATTGCATAACGAGTTTCTGTTTCGGAAAGAAATCTAGAGCCACACTGGATGAGCTTCAGATTTTCGTCATGTTTCTGTAGAAGAATGTATCCTAGTGATGCATCTGTATGCAATTCCATGGGCAAAGTAGGATCGTAATGAGCTAGAATAGGTGGGGATGTCAAAACATTTCTAATTTTTTCAAATGCATTATCGTGAATCAGCGACCACAAGAATTCATTTTTGGGTTTCAGAAGTCCTCTGAGAGGAGCTGCCTGTGCACTAATTTTTGATGAGAAATTGCCTAGCTGATTTACCAATCTCATAAAAGATCGAAGCTGCGTCAGGTTATTCGGCTTGGGAAATTCTTGAATTGCCTTTATTTTGTCCGGATCTGCTTTTATTCCATCTACTCCTAACACATACCCTACATATTTGACTTCTGGCTGTGCAAATTTGAATTTATCAGGATTCAATGTTTTGACAACGATCTAGCAACTCTTTGACTCTCGCATGATGCTGTTCAATTATTTCATCGAATACAATAATGTCGTCAACAACTTTTTCAATATTATCAATGCCTGATAAAGCTAAATCCCCTCTACGACAAAATTCGTCACCAGAACTTACTAGTCCCATTGGAGCACGTAGAAATTGGTAGCGGCCCCAAGGTGTCAGGAATGTTGTCAATAGTTGGCTTTCACTATCAAGGCTGATTTGCCAGTAGCCACTAGTGGCATCCAAGGTCGAAAAATACCTTGATTTTCTGCTAATGTTTGAAACAGCTTCCCAAGGAGATTTGAAAGGATGTATTGGCCTTTTAACATACTTGTTAAGCATCGTGAAGTCAACACAAATTCTCATTTTTCCATTGGATTTCTGAACCACCACTAGAGGACTAACAAAATCTGAAGGACTGTCTTGTACAGGTTTGATTATACCCGTTCACCATAGTTTCCAGTTCATTTTTGACTTCATCTCTTCATGCGAATGGAATTTTTCTTGGACACGATATAGCAAATGGAATATAGTCTTTTTTCCAGTAAATATGTACTGGTTTTCCTACCATTGACTTCAATATCGAATCCGAACTCGAAAGATTTTCATGAATTTTGTTGGGAATATCAACAAACAAACAATTAATCAGTAATGTTTTCGGAAAACCTGAATGAATAATCCTTAAATCAATGAGTGACTGTCTATCTATAAGTAACTCTCTGACATTTCGACAGATATAAATTGCAGCACCTGTCTGATAGCTTTCGTATTTTTTGATTGAACATTCCACAACACCTAAAATCACTAGAAGTGACCCGTTGGCAGAATCCAGTTTCAAATTGGTAGGTTTCAATTTTTCTTTGGAAAGATTAGTTGTTTGTAAAAAATCATCAGCAGCCACGGAAACTTCTGCACGAGTATCTGGTGTTGCAAGGTAATTGAATGAACTGTATTTTTCTCCAGTCACCATGTCGATATTTATACGAATTTGTCTTTCACTGATAGATTTATTATTCATTTTAACAGGAGTTTTTCTAAGATGACCTATTCTTGATACATTTTCATGCGTTTCTTCATTCTGATTTATCATCTGAATTGGTTTTGAACGGCAATATTCTGAAAAATGGCCCTTCTTAGAACATTTTTTACACACAAAAGCTTTGGCAGGACGTTCTCTTAAGCTTTTATGCCAGTTCATGTTGCAACGAGGAATTTTTTTTGACGATGTATAATTTTTATTACTCATAGTACTGCATACATTCCTCGTTAACTGACTTTCTTCTGAGATTGCAGATTCCTCTGATTCACATAATCTAACTATTTCGTTTATTCCGGCGGAATCCGGCAATGTTCTGCATCTTTTCCTTATCTCTGTATCAGAAAGTGATTCAATGATATGGTCTGCCAAACATCTGTCATAGCAATATTTATATGGATCAGTTAAGTAACTGGAATAACTTCAATTTCTCTCGGTAAAAAGACATGAAAGATTCACCGATTTCTTGCTTCCTTGACATGAAATGACTTCACCTGATTTGGCTATTTTCCTTTTTCTTGAAATATTCTTCGAGTTTATCAAGTATATATGTTGATCTGTTCTCTAGTATATTATCAATTTCAAGAACTAATCGCACCACATCAGCTATGTCTTGGGTGAAAAATGATGACAAAAATGCAGAAATTTTGTTTGAATGCCCTAATTGTAATCCCTGTAGCGTTAAATAGTTCTCGAATTTTCTTCTCCAATCCAGGAAGCTAGGGTCAAATTTTCAGCAATTTTTTCTGGGTCCGGGATTGTTCCCGAAATACGAATGAATTTACTAATATCATTACTTGCACCATCTGTACTGCAACTTGGTTGTGTCTGATCATTGGTTTCGTTGATTTCTGGTACCACACTCTCATTATTTTTATGTAGAATTTTACCTAAAGCTTCTTGTATTTCGTTAATTTGAGCATTAAAGTTTGATTCTATACTCGTCAGAGAGTTTTTTGTACATTCTTCCAACGATGCAATGGGCGATTCAATGGGAGACAATCTGCTATTGATGAGATCTTCTTCGTTACTTACTTTCGAGTTCCTTGAACATCTGGGCATTGTTTGGCTTCGCAAATTACTCAGTATCAAATAATTACACTGACGGCTTATAGTTCAAATATCGACTGCGCCATGTTAAGATTGATAAACGAATTTTATGAAACCTTTATTCACTTCTATCAACTTCAACTAACTGACATGTCATCCTAATCCTATGTACTGGGTCTAGATATCATATCACTTTTTAGTCAGTTCTACACTAAAATTGTTTATTATTCCTTCATACTGCAGCTCAACTGTTCGCCCGAGGAGGGCTCAGGAGAGGAGAGGATCGGGAGGATGAACGGAGAGCCCCCTCCCTCTAACCATATCTGCCCAGAGGGAGGAGGAGGAACCGCTTTTGCCAAGGGGTACACAGGGTCCCGGCGAGAAGGTGCTGGTATCCGCCTCCGCTGGTAATGGCGGGAGATCGAATATTCCAACTCATAATGGTGATGGTGCGAATAATCCATGCCTCCTGCAAAGCTTATGCATATCGTTCATTTGCATTCAATGAAGATACTGCTTTATCTGAGTTTGGTCGGAGGTGATTATTTCGTGCTAACTTCGAAAAGGCTGATGCGAAAAACCAGGTCGAGGTACTTCGCGTTCTAGCTATAGATATCTTGGTTTCCTATGGAACCGGTTTTTTCCATCTTTCTTGAGAGATGACCGTGTTTGCGGGGCCGATTATCATGTATTCTGAGCCTGGTAAGGTATTTGGTTAACGAACTTTTGGGAAGGTGGAACTCGTAGAAATTCTCCGACAGGTTTCTCATGAACAGAGTCTTGGGCAGGTTGCAAAACGCTGGGCAAGCCTACAACATTGCCGACCGAATGCTCTGCTTGTGAATCATCATCTTCGCCTCAAGATTCATGTGCGATTACCTCGCTATTAATTGGTAGGTGCGTTATACCGCAGCCACATCGCAGCCTTCTGGATAGACAGGTTAATATGCTCGTGCCATGTTGTACACTTATCAAGCTGTACTCCCAGGTATCTCACATTGGTACGGACATCCCGGGTATCTCACATTGTTCCGGACATCCCAGGCTTTGTCTTTGACGTTAAATTTCCTAAGAACTTCAGAAAACTTAAATTTCTTCATGGCTTTGGGCCTAGCCGGGTTTTCCACAATTTTTTTTCCTCGAGATACGGTAAGATTTCCCTGTCCAACCGAGATTGGACGTGCATAGCAGCTGCGATACTGGAGAATGAATATAAACATCTTCGTTCTCTCGCACATAGGAAAACCGTAAGTATGCAAGGGGTACAAACCCAAGGATAGACTAGACTCCTTCGGGATGCCTGCTTCAAATGGTTACTCGGATCTTGTGCTATTAACCCTCACCGCAAAAATTCGATCAGTCAGATATGAATTCACCAGCTTCACCATATAGGAAGGCATATCTGCTCTCAACATTTGACTGATTATACCCTTAACCCACACGACGTCTAAGGCTTTCTGCATGTACAATAGGACTCGGTGAGTCCGGCTGAGTTTCCTTTTACACCTCGTGAACAACGCGGACGATCTGGGAGGTCGTATGACCAGCATGAAAACCGAATTGATCAGCAGGGATCATCTTGAGATGCTCCTCGTGGGACAACAAAGGTTTAATGAGAATATTTTCCACTACCTTTGCGACAACGTTCAGTAACGAGACTGAGCGGTAGCTATCGTGTTGGTGACCATCCTTGCTCGGCTTCAGGATAAGAATGAATAATGCCTCCCTCAGGAAATCCGGGTAATACTGCAACATTTTGATGGCGTTTATAAGATTTATAAACTGGACAAGGGACTTCCTCGGTTCTTGAGAAGAACGGCGTCTAGCCCATCTGGCTATGGCACCTTATTCATCGGAAGTCGTTTAATGACTTAATGACACGTACTATGACTATGACCGCCGCTAATGAACGTTTGCATAGTACTCACCAAAAATTTCCGCTTTCTGACTGTGCGATCGGGACCCCTTACTATGGCTGGGACTGGTTCGAAGCTATTCGAGGTGCGCTTCGTCATCCACCACAGCGAGTTACCCTGAACGTCCAGTTTCTTCAGCTTACACCATATTGTTGTGGTCACTGATTAGCTCCGAGATCTCTCTTCCTAGCCGGAACATATCATTTTTAGGATCGGAACGTTTGTGGTTGCCACTTCTTTTGGAGACAGTTCTTCAGAGAAATCAGCGCTCGAACCCGAGGTGGAACAATATTCCGGTTTCTCTTGATCTCAATTTTCTTGACAGCCTGGTCGCGAGCGACCTGATTATCCCAAAAAAAAAGCAAGAGTAACCTCCTCGATTTTAGTACGAGCAATGGCGGACGTTATGCTCCCTCGGAACTCAGCCCAGTCACCATTTCTGTAATCATATCGGAAAGAGGGGGAGATATCCTTCCCCCGATATTTCATACTGAATAATAATGGGTCGTGATCCGAAGTCATCTCGTGGAAGGCCTTGAGTTCACTCATATTCGTGAATTCTCATTAACTATCAATTCAATCAAGTCAATTATAATCGGAGTGGATCCGTTCCATGGGTAATGTGTGGGCTCGACAGAGTGCACAATTACCACGTCGCTGCTAAGCGTTTTGTTGAGAGCATTGGGCACTGACCTTCTGCTCCACTCCAGACGTTTAGATCCCCGACCAGCAACACTTCATGGCCAGTAGTACACAGATTGTCCAAGTCGGTCTGTGTAAACCTTTGTCTCTGCCACATACATCAGTCAACGGACCACTCTGATAGTCTAATAATATATCTATTAGTTTAATTATACCTGATTGTTTCTCAAGCATCAGTCTACGTTCTACATCATGTCCAAAACTATCAACCTTCACACGCCCTACACTGTGGTCTTCCCTGAAACAGAAGACTGGGTTCGGAATGAAACAGACCTATGTAGGGTAAATGAACGTTGGTTTACCGATGGTTCCAAAACTCTGGAAGGCGTCGGAGCCGGAGCCGAAATATACGGGATGAACCTAGTAGTGAAACGCTCATTCAGTATGGGCAAATTAACTACGGTATTTTAGGCAGAGGTATATGCCATTGAAATGTGTGCAAGGGAGCTGAAAAATCGACACCACACAAGAAAAACAATAAAAATATTTCAAGCAGTACTGAAAGCGCTTGAATGCAACTGCTTTAAATCCAGAGCAGTATGGAACTGCAGAGAAATCTTAAACCGACGGGTACAACGCAACAATGTTAAACTAGTCTGGATACCAGGTCACATGGGCCTAGAAGGGAACGAAATAGCGGTCGCCCTAGCAAAAGGGGGGCCGAAATAGCGTTCACTGGGCCAGAACCGGTAGTCAGTATAGTACATAGCTCTGCCAAGAATGTTATAACATCCTGGGCAGATAATAAAAGACTCGAGTATTGGCGTAGTCTACCGGGCCTAGCCCATTCCAAAGCATTTTTAACTTGCACAAGGAAAAAACAGACTCCGACAAACTGCTAGAACTCAGTAGAGCACATCTCAGAGTTATAGTAGGTTTGCTCACTGGCCACTGCAAACTCAATCACCACATGCATAAAGTCGGACTTGCACTTGCACAAGATGCAGAATGCCGTCTATGCATGGAGGACGATGAAACGGCTAAACACATTTTATATACATGCCCCGCAGCGGCCAGAACCAGATTCTCAACATTTTGCAATACAACAGTAACGCTAGAGAACTTGGTAAATTGTTCTCCCAATACACTCCTTAATTTCGTTAAGTCATTGGATATACTGGGAGAAATATAAACTTAGGGTGAGCCACAATATGCCATTGGCCGCAGTGGAGGGCCTAATATGGGCCCACTTACGTTTAAACCTAACCTAACCAAACCTTCGTTCTACATCTAGCTTGAACAACCTGTAACTCGTTACTTATCAATTTAGAACTATTCCGGCATATCGGTCACGTCCATATCTAACCAACCCCGTCCTTGCGTTTGGAAGCCAAGTAGATCGAGTGAAGTTATCGTTTTTCCCGAAGGTGATTTTGTTGAGAGAGCATGCTCACAATTTTCTTTTGAAAGCGTGCTATAATTGAAAATTAATTTAATTCAGCTACATCTTATCGTAGAAGGTCTTAAATTTAAAGGTATGTGGACTAACAGCCAAGTGT
Organism: Chrysolina americana; assembly: GCA_958502065.1. Taxonomy (NCBI): domain Eukaryota; kingdom Metazoa; phylum Arthropoda; class Insecta; order Coleoptera; family Chrysomelidae; genus Chrysolina; species Chrysolina americana. The sequence continues at coordinate 71,862,565 of OY293411.1, forward strand.
TTGCCCAAAATTCCGAATAATGTTCTATCCGGCTGTTTTCTTTCCGGATATAATTCAAAATAAATTTGTGTTGTTTTCGTACTATTCCTATCAAATTTATAATAAAGTTTCAATATATCTCGTTTTTCTCCATTTGAGAATGAGGACATTTCGACTGAAGTATTTGTGCAAACATATGATGTTTAATGAGTTAGTGTTTATTAAACAAAATTTTTCGATGGAGTCATGACCATCTCAGATGAAGTTGTTTTTTTTTATATCTGTGATTTCAGAAGTGCAAATCATAACAAATTATGCATCTAACATCTCTGGGTTCCAGTTTAAAATGCACTCCGACTACGTGTCGACTTCAACATGAAGCCAGAAACTTCATGAAAGAGGGGCGACACCACTTGACGGAAGACCATAAAACTAATAATGAAATATGGTGGATTACGTGATCCAATCTTCCGCAATAAAACCTATATAATAGGTAAAGTCGTCAGCAAGTATTCAACAAAAAACAACTACTGCCCTCTACGACCATTGAATTATATTTGTTTAATACTTGGCAAAGTTTTCTACAAGAACCACTTTGCAATGCATTTCAAATATCAAAGCTGAAATTATTTTTCGATTTAATTGGGGGAACACCTCCGTACCGGTTTCATGGTCATTGCCAATCATCAGCGAAGGCTAGTTCGACCCAATTGAATCGAAAAATCCTTTCATCCTAATTGGAAATCCCTGAGACAAACACTGAGGTATGAATTCAGCGCCATCTCTGGGTTCCAGTTTAAATGTTTCTGGCTTCATGTTGAAGTCGACACGTAGTCGGAGTGCATTTTAAACTGGAACCCAGAGATGGCGCTGAATTCATACCTCAGTGTTTGTCTCAGGGATTTCCAATTAGGATGAAAGGATTTTTCGATTCAATTGGGTCGAACTAGCCTTCGCTGATGATAGGCAATGACCATGAAACCGGTACGGAGGTGTTCCCCCAATTAAATCGACTGCAAGCTTCAAAAGAGGTAAATTTTCCATTGAAGATGATGACCGATCGGAAAGGCTAGTTTCTGTGTCAGTCCCCGAAAATATCGATGCTGTTCATGACATGATTTTAACAGACTGTCGAATTGGGCTGAAACGGATATCTAAAGCACTGAATATTTCATATGAATGCGTTCATCATATAGTTCACGTCAATTTGATCATGAAAAAATTTCTGCAAAATGGATCCCCAAATGTTTGAATGTTGACCAAAAGCGTGCAAGGTTAGTAGCATCGCGTTCGATCTGTGCTCGATTTGGAAACGATGTAGACTTCTTAAACCGAATTAATTCTATGGATGAGACTTGGGTACATTTCTACGATCCAGAAACAGAGCAACAATCGATGGAATGGCGACACTCCGGTTCTCCAAGACCTAAGAAGTTTCTTCTTCAGTTTTTTGGGATTGCCATGGAGTAATCATGATTGATTTTTTGTATAAGGGTGGAACAGTAACTGGAGATTACTATTCGACATTACTGACCACTCTACGAGAAAAAAATAAAGAGAAAAGACGCGGAAAGCTATCCAAAGGTGTTTTGTTTTTGCAGGACAACGCCCCTGCACCCAAATCTCATGTTGCCATGCAAAAAATTCGTGATTTAGGGTTTGAATTACTAGAACACCCCCCTTATTCACCAGATTTGGCTCCGTCCGACTATCATCTCTTTCCTCAACTGTAAAAAAGTTTAAAAGGTCGTAAATTTTCTTCCAACGAGGAAGCAATAAAAGCTGTGGAGGTCTGGTTTGCAGAGCAAGAAGAAACATTTTTTTTGAAAGGTCTAGAGACGTTGCAGGTTTGCTGTAATAAATGTATCCAATTAGGAGGAGAATATGTTGAGTAATCAAATATTTTGACAATGAAAATTTGTTTCATTCTATTGTAGGCTAAGAATTTTTCAATATATCCTCGTAATTTGGCTTTATTACTATCAATATTATAATGGTCATCTTTGACACTTTCGCTTGAACAACCACCATTTTGACTAGTCCCCATTATTAAAATTTCCTGTTTCTTTCAATTATCAAGATCCAAATATTTCAAGTTAGTCAAAATCCATAGAACACAAGATCAGATAACACTAGACTGGATGAGTACAGTACAACACAAATATACAACTTGATAATATCTCGGAATCTGAAATTATGAAAATTTCAACCAAAATCCTAATACTTCTATTGTGTTTCACCGTTCACGCTGCTGAGTAGTGAGACATAGGGGTAATAATTATTATCATTCTAAGGGAAAACATGGCAAAAGTGATTCTTTCCCATAAAAACAAGGTCGTCCGTCAACCCCCTTGTATGATTATGATAATTATCTAATGAAAATCGAACATTTTATTTCCCCAGATTCTATGAATATTGAAAATCGTCAGCATACGATCCCAACCCTTTTAAGTTCCCCACAACGTACCTTCATCAAATCACTATGCAAAAATCGAAACATACGCACTTCATCATCTCATATTAAAACGTCTTTTGTGCGTGTACCAACTCGGGTCCTCCCCATGTCAAGTAGAATAGTTCTCAGTAGGCCGTGGAAGCTTTTGTGTTCTGGAATAATACTCCTTTTCAGAAGGAAATCATTCATATCTTCCACTCGGTTTGGCAACAATGAGATGCAGATCTGGATTTGCATATTATTCTGCTTGTTGATGGGTTCAGTTTTAGCTGAGTTTGTATGTACTTTGAATAATATTTCTAGCAGAATATGAGATGTGTGGGGGTTGTTTGTCGGAAACTACCTACTTAATTAATGGTATGATTTGTATATATCGAAGTGACACCGGCATTTAATTGTCAAAAAATATTCGACTCTTATTTTTATTATCAATCAATCGACTAAACTATACTTTTTGTCTATGGAAAATATCCTCGATGAAGTCTTGTGGAACAAAATTATATTTTTTATACACGACATATATTTTCTCTAAATACTAACTAGTTACTATTTTTTCGTGAAGGAAGGCCTGCAGATACATGGAAAAGTTTCTTAACTATGTTACATTTTTCAAAAGTAATCCTCCAGGTCGATCTATCTATAAATATATGTTCGTTCAAAATAATTGAAATATAGTGATGACGACAAGAAGATCGTTACATGCATTCACTAAAATGACATAAAACACAATGTCATATATTCAGGATATATCGAAATATTTACCAGGCTGCTCATGGAAGTTGAAATAATTGAAATAACTGAAATTATTATAATGGAAGAATACAAACAACTCAATATACAGGGTGTTTATTAAGTACTTGTACAAACTTCAAGGGGCGAATCTTTGATTTCAGCATATGAATATGTGTCTGAAAATGTTTCGTTTCGGAGAAACAGGGTGTTGAAGTTGAAATTCTATTTTCAATTACTTAGAATAACTTTTACAAAAAATTTATTTTTCGCACCAAAGGATCCCGCATCATCCTTATGGAAAATTGATTTCGGTTAAATTCCCTGAAATCTCGATATGTTATAGATTTTGACTACTTTCTCAGCCATAGTGTTCATGGGCACAAATAAATCGGCCCACTGGTTTTCGAGGTACAGGGTGCCTAAGATGAAAAGTTAGTCTTTACATTCAGAATTTTAAAAAATTTCGAAAATTGATAAAACTCCTATTTTTTCTAGGAATACCATGCCTCAATGATTGCAAAAAGTCACCTTGATCTTGTGTCCATTATACTTATTCGTTTTCTGCTCTACAACAGGATGAAGAAAGAAAAGTCCAATTCGAATAACTTTAAACCAACCAGTGCGAGTTTTCTGATGAGAATTGAAGATTCTGTTTTACCCTCAATCTCGATCGAAGTTAACTGGCATTATTTTATTCTATACAGAGTGGTTCCAAAATAGGGGTACGTCAACCCCTTGTTTTTTACGTTGGATAGGGAAGATCATGTCATTTATACAGTGTGAGTCTTTATGAAGTGCACATATTGAAATGAGGGAAACTATGCTTAATTTTATCGACGGAAAACGTATTGAAAAATTCGAAAAAAAAAAATGTATTTTTTAAGGAATTTAAAAAATGTTGTTTTGCTACCGTGACCCCTGTGTGAACAAAATATTATATCTTTTGAACTAACTGACCTATCACGATGAAACAAACTCTATAATGAGTAGAAGTAATTGGGCGTCCTCGCAAAATAAAAATTGTGGAAAAAAACTATCCCCCATTGAAAACAACCATATTTATTCAGCACAAATCTGTTTTTCATCAATTTTTACAATAATCTTAATTTCTTCAATAAAACGCCCACATTACCTACATTTTTTTAAGTTATTCTTCATCGTATTATCTACCGAATGGAAAAAATTTCATGTTAATAACTCAATCATAACATTGTCTATCAACTGTTCAAGAACGGCCTAGCGCACGCCTACGGATTTATTGTTTACCAGGTAGATACCCTTAGAAAATTTTACAATGTAGTTATTAACATGAAATTTTTACCATTCGGTATATAATACGATGAAGAATAACTTAAAGCAATTAAAAATTTAGGTAATGTTGGCGTTTTATTGAAAAAATTTACGATTATCGTAAAAATTTATGAAAAACAAACAGATTTTTGACAAAGAAATATGTTTATTTTCAATTGGGAATAGTTTTTTTCCACAATTTTTTGCGAGGACGCCCAATTACTTCCAATCATTATGGAGTTTGTTTCATCGTGATAGGTCAATTAGTTCAAAAGATATAGCGTTTTGTTCACACAGGGGTCACGGTAGCAAACATTTTTTTAAATTCCATATAAAATAAATTTTTGTTTTCGATTTTTTCAATACGTTTCCCGTCGATAAATTTATGCATAGTTTCCCTAATTTCAATATGTGCACTTCATGAAGACGCGTACTGTATACAAACATTCTTTAATGATGAGAACGTCGCATAGTCATTCAATGTCTACAGGGTGAGAAAAAAAGAAACAGTTCAAGTTATATTTGGAAAAAAACTTGGTTTTCATGAGTTTTTGATATAATGTACGGTTTGAGGAGTCCGAGATATTGGTATCAATATCAGTCTCCGGACTCGATTGTAGCCGGCTACATACTTTTGAATGTACGAATTTTATTGATCGAAAAGCTATTTACACGCGATTTTTTTGTTGAAATATTTCGGAGTGGATTAGTGCGGTACCTATTCCAAAACTGCTATACCTCATGAAAGAAATGTCTTTCATTGGTCCTTTTTCCAATGTAAAATGTATCAGAAGCTTTTAAATATATGTTACTCTCAGAGTAGCGTGATACTGCTGAAGGAAAGATTTTTTCTTATTACTGTAATTCAATAAAACCTTCATATTTTTTTGTGAAATATATACAAATAAATTCTAAAAATATTTCATTGTATAAATGTTCATAAATCACGGACTTTCTTGTAGAATTTTGGGAAATATAATACCTTCACCATTCATTTGTTGATTCTATGACAAATTTGTCGGCTTGATCTGAAAATATCCCCTATTTTGTAGAAACCCCACATTTCTCCATCTAAATTAAATTAGCCTTCAAATAATGGAAAATTAGTCTCAACCTTGAGAGCGTTTTTGTTTCTGACACATTTCAATTTTCGCTAGTTTCTTTGGAAACAGGGATTTCTAATAAAATATATTTCATTCATTTACATAAGGTATCGCATTTTTCGGACTCCGATATCAATAAAATCCGTACATTCAAAAGTATGTAGCCGACAAACGAGCAAGGAGATCTATGCTAATATTGATGGTAATATCTCGGACTCCTATATTGAAAATGCAGGAAAATTAACCGATTCTTTTTCGAAATACAGGATATTTATGGAAACAATCGCAATTTTTTAAGGAACTTGAAGTGTTTATTTTTACTCACCTTTTCTTTATACATGAAACTGGGTAGCCAACTACGTTATTATTGATGCTACACTGAGAGAAATGTATGGTGGTTATTACCAGAAATATGGTAATTTTTACAAAAATTTCTGGTACTATATGTGACAGCAATACAATATGGTAAAGTTTAAAAAAAATATATTTTAACCGTTTATGTTACTAGTAGTCCTATCACCATTAAAATATTTGTATTATAGTCCTAACAATACATCATATTATGAATTTTACAATACTCGGACATTTAGTTGATCGGAATGTTATTTTATCAATAAACATATCTTGTTTATAAATATGGAGATATTTGATTGTTACATTGAGATATTTATTTGGAGTAATAAAACTTTATTATGATAACATCTATTATACATAATTTGTGGAATTAAGTATAATGGTACGGTAACAAAACCCCCCAGTCTTCTGAAAGAACCTCCATCGATGCATATTTATGTAGGTATCCAAAAAACTGCAGACGTGCTCACAATGAAGGAGCGGGACATGACCAGTTGCACCACAAACCACATTCCTTAAAAACTTATTTTAGCAATACAAGGCAATTTACACCGCAACGAAATATTTTTGTGGTTAACTGAACTCTGAACTGATTGAAAGCTGATAGCTGTTGTCTGTTGCGCACTGACTACAACTGCTGCTACTGCTGCGTAATTTCTCTTTTTCTCCCTCACCCTTAAACACTTCGACGGAAAGACTCAATGTGTAGGTAGCAAGTAGCAACCGACAACCAATCACAATGCAGGCGACTGAATGTGAAGGTTAAAATAACATCCACGTGATTTATATCATTCATCTTGTTTTTTATGCATTAGAATAATTATGATGCTTATTTGTATTCCATGTATCATAAAGGAAAATTGTATAATAATAATTAGCATATTTTATACCTAATCATTTTACGATAAAATATGGTAATTCTATATAGTGCAATATGCTAATATATAACTGTGCGTCTCACCCTAAGAACAACAATAATGTCATTACTGTAAAAATATTTTACTGTTTACAGTTCAAATTGTTGACAATCATTATTTGAAATAGTAAACCATAAAATATTTTTTTTAATATACTATTATATTCTCCAGATTTCTCTCAGTGTACGAATTCGGTTAAATGGGCAATCTAGTAGCATTTTCAATGGCCTTCTCGATGTCGAAAACAAACAAAAAATGACAGTCGCGTTTTCAGAATATTTCATATAATGATATTTCTTTCAATGGAACACCCTATATTTTTTAATGCATTTCGATTCATAATAACAATCTCAACAACAAATCTCATATGACATTTTGTCGTAAAGGTGAAAATAAGACAGTTATTTCAGGACACATTTATAACAAACGAATATGATAAAGCGCTATAAAATATCGAGTGAATGTTGAAAAACACCGCTTTCTTGTTGAACACATATTTGGGCCCTTCTATTGGCACTACGTGTGGCATACAGTTCGGCCATCAATTTTATTAATTATAGTTTCAATATAATTTTTCAGTTCATCTAAATTATTATGTTTCATTTTGTACACATCATTTTTCAGAAATCCCCCAAAAAAAATCTAGAGGTGTCATGTCTGGTGAACGAGGGGGCCACTTAACAGGACCATTTGTAGCAATCCCTCTGTTTCCAAAACAGCCTCGCAGCATTCTTTTGACGCCATTGAAATTATGTGCTGGTGCTCCATCCTGCTGAATATAGATCATCTGACGAGCCCCCACATCAAGATCATCGAAAAACTCTTCCAACACTCTTGTTAATAAATTAATGTAACGGGGACCGTTCAAGGAACCATGGTAGAAAAATGGACCGATAATTCTGCCTCAGAATAGACAATACCAAACATTAATACTATATCGTCTTTGCTGATTGTGGGGATGGACTAGAAATGGATTACGTCTACTCCAATAACGAAAATTATTTCTATTATACATCCCACGATTTGAAAAATCTGCCTCATCGCTCCATATAATATTTCTATAGAAGTTTGGATCTCGTCTGCATTTATTCATAAACCAGCCACAAAATCCCAATCGTCTCTCAGGATCACCAGTCTAGTGTTTGCACTGGTCTTAATTTATAAGGAGAAATCTTATGTTTCTTCAGAAATCGTTGAATACCAGACAGTGGAACAGCTATTTCTCTAGATAAATCTCTGATGGAAATATTTGGATATACCTCAAACTAGGATAAAACGTCAATTTCTGTATCTTCAGATATTACCAAAAGTGTTTCAGTTCTCCTCTTTTCAAAAACTTTTTCACAGCACAGCAAAAAAACGCCGATTAGGTGATTCACGATCGGGGAACGAATTGCTGTAGTATTGGAATGCTCTTACGCTATTTTTCTGTCAAACTAAGTAAGATTCTAACATATCACATTTTTCTTGATGGGAAAACGGCATTTCGAAAAATATTCGAACAGTAGTTGACAATTACAATAATTTATGACATTGTCATGATATACTTGAGAATATTTGACAAATAGTATTTCGACAAAGTTTCAAGGCAACTTGATTGTAATAACTATGTTTTATCGAATCAAACACATTTTTTCCAACCACATTTATATGACCCTCCAGTATTTTCTGTTCTGTACAAAAACGGCTTCAAAGTTATCATTACAGCAGATATATTTTGATTCTCAAAATAAATGCGGCTAGCGGAATGGCTTCAAGATGGAAATTATCGTTTCGTTAATACCAAATAGCTCAGTGGTGTCAATTGAGTGGTGCGACATGATGATCATGGGTTTCACGGGTTCACATCACCGAGCAATTTTTTTTTTTAATCTCTTATTTTGCTATTAGTAACAAAATATTGTCATTCGTATAAGTACCAAAATTGGGTGTTTGGACAATCATGAGGTTTTATGCGCCAAAACAAAGAAATATTTTGTACTAGTGAAAGAAATAAGTAAATATTTCCACATAAGTCGCTCATTTTCCACTTTAGGAAGAAAGGCGATATGAGCTTTGTTGTTAAGAATGTTATTACGAATCGAAATGCATAAAAAAATATAGGGTGTTCCATTGAAAGAAATATCATTTTATAAAATAATCTGAAAACGTGTCTGTCAATTTTTTGTTTGTTTCCGGCCTCAAGAAGGCCGTAGCATCAATAATAACGGAGTTGGCAATGGTGCCGACTTAATTTGGAACACCCTGTATTAAAGTCAAGAAAGATCAAAAATCCTAACATTCTGCAGAAATAATAATATGAGTACACTGACAAAAGAGTTTCGTATTCAGAGCAGAATAAGATCAGAGTGAACGTGACCAAAAAAACCGAAGCAAGTTGTTGAGCTTGAGACTGTGTGAAACTGGGGTGCAACTGAACGAATATATCAATTTTTACATGCACATAAGTCTAGTATTTCAGTGGCAGTTGCTAAGCTTTCCCATCGTGGTAATAAATTTCAGATTTTGGCTTGGATAATAAGCTTCTTACAAATAAGTATGTATTATTATTCATATTTAGTACGCCTACCTACTACTTCTCTTTATTAATAATTATTACAAACACTTGAAATACTTCATAACAGAGTTATTTATATCTTCACCAACTGTGACGATTACTAAGGTTTGTTAATAGCCATCAATTATAATGACAATATAATAATAATATAATAATAATAATAGAGTAGGACCTTCATCAGTCCTTAAGGGTGGTGCAAGAGTACACGCATGCTATTGGAATGGAGTTTGGGATCTACGAATGTGCCTCGGATCATCTCAAAAGAGGACGATGCGAGGAATACGGAGAGGTCGTTCAGCTCGTAGACGGAAGCATCCTACATAATCTGGATGCCGAAGAGACGTATACCTACCTAGGGGTGGAACAACGCCACACCCAAGAGTTAGCTACTGTCAAAAACTCTCTCCACGGCAAGTATCAGCACAAAATCCGACAGATCTGGTCATCAGAACTGTCGGGGAAGAACAAAGTTGCTGCAACTAATATGCTAGCCGTTCCGATTCTACTTTACTGCTTTGGAGTAATGAAATGGACACAGGAAGAGCTGCGACAACTTGATGTAAAAACTCGCAAAATGATGCATCTTCATAGGAGCTTGCATCCTAAATTGTCTGTTCCACGGTTATACTTCCCCAGACAGCGGGGAGGCCGTGGACTTTTGAGTTTGGAGTGTCTACACAACAGAATGGGATAAAGACTGTAAAGCTGGAATTGGAGAATTTCTTTTCAAGGCAGCAACCCGTGCAGCCGATGAACTCGGTCTCGTATTCGACACTGAACGGATGAACCTAAACTCTGTCACCGAGTTGGAAACCGTTCAGCAAAAAACCCACATGAAAGCTGCAGCTACATAAGGCCAATGCATGTGGTCTTCTTCAAGAACATTGAAGACCTTGGCTTATCCAGAAACCTGACCTTCGCTTCTCTCAGGGCAAGTGGGATGAACTCGGAAACCGAGGGATTCATAATGGCCTGCCAGGATGGTGTCTTCAACACCCTCGTCTACCGTAGTCGCGTGTAGAGGTCCCTGACACTAGATGCAGAGCGTGTCGTGGGGCAGCTGAGACCATAATGCATTTGCTGTCAGCTTGTCCAGCTTTTGCGGTCTCAGCCTATATCCACAAGCATAACGCGGCCCTACGAGTGTTGTACTACTATCTACTACACTCGTACGGTGTAGAGAAGACAACGGTGTTGCCTTATGCTCCGGGGGATATTGAGTCCGTTGTGGGGAATAAGAAGTGCCGAATTTATTGAAACTACTCAATCCCATAGGAATACTTGGTGGAATGATGGACACGCTGCTCTCGAACCTAAAATTCATATCGGCTTGCCGTGATGCGGCAGAAAACCTAGCCGGAAGAATGCAGAAGGCCGTTATTCTTGTTTCACTTCGTTTACTCAGGGCACATGATTCTCGGACCCAGTAATCACTCACCCCACGGACGTGGGGAGTGATTGCTGGGGTTAATGACACACCAGCGTGCCCTCCGGTAGTATCGGAGCTCCGGAGACAGGGCCCGACTGGGATATTCCTTAGGGACAAAAGTAATAGTAATAATATAATAATAATACTCCCTCATAAATACTCATAGGGTTAGCCCAAAGGCATAGCCTGTGCGGGAGGAGTAGATACGACTATTGTATTATTTGCCGTGGCACTCCGGAACGACTCACTGATGTTTGGTGGAGAATTCACTGTACAGCTGTAGGAAAACCATCAGCATTACCCCGGATCGTCGGTGCGCACTCCAAGCAAGCATCAGGCGTCCGGATTGGCATCTAGGCAACTAACATCACACTTGATTTTCAACAAGGTATCTGGTTGCCTAATAAACCCGATGCCCTTGAGAAAAGAGATTCTTGCGTATTGAGGCCTCGAACCTCTGTGCCATGCGATCCAAAAGTTCCACGGTCAGAGACATAAACCGCTGAGCTACACTGGCCACCAAAGGATCCTCAATTTGATGGTATTCAAACGTTATGTACCGCTATTTTGTTCTGGATGAATATTTGAGAATGAAATTTCGCTCTTGTAAAGAGAAATAAAAGACGTTTCTACTCCTTATGCTTTTCAAAAAAAATGTTTCAAATTGGCGATGCAATGCCATTTTGATAGATAAACATTTTTTACTATTATGGAGCAATTTATGAACTACCATTTCACCAAAAAAATTTTAAAGGAAAATGTTAATCCGTTCAAAAGTTAACAGGGGGAGTTACCTTATGAACAGACTGTATAACGAAAGGCGTAAACATTTTACTACCTAATTATTTTTATCCAAAAGTCCAAATAATGATTTGAATACAGGGGTGTTTTTCCAAGGTGGCTCACCCCTATAACTATTTTATTACTGAAGATAGAAAAATTAAATTTGGGGTTTGTGTATTATATTTCAATTTACATTTACTGGATATTTAATTGCTTTGTCGTAATTCCAGTTCGACCGGAAATGTCCACAACTTTCGACATCCTTATATTTTTACTTATTCCCTCCGAGAATGTCATTCTAAATCCAACAACAACTCACTTGTCAATATTTGACAAACATATTTTTTTACTGCAGGGATTATGTGTTGTGTAATGGTACTTGATGGTGTTTGTATTGTAATGAAACAATGTACCAATATCGAAAACGTTGGTTTAAGAAAAGAGTATGTCTGTTGAATATCATCAAGGTTTTGATTAGATTAGTTCTAGGAATCGCATTTTAATACTGATAGGTGCCCCGCCCCAACAAGCTTTTCCCTAACAATGATGGCTTTTTACCAAGAACAGGTACAATGTTTTTAGATGATTTGGTCTTCAAAAACATGAATTTGATTTGAAGAGTATTAATCTCAACTTAATATATAAAAATTCTATATATCCGCTCCATTCGAGGTGTCTTTCAATAACAATGCCTAAATATTTCACATTCTCTTTAGCAAGAATCTGTTGGTCTCATGTGTGCTAGGTGCTCCGTCATGAGCTACATCACGCGCTACTTCAGTTTTGCCACTTGTTTCGATCTTCGAGTGCAGAATTGATGATGGTTGTTGACCAGTATTTCCTCATTTGTCTGATTTGTATACCAATTCCACAACGAATACACACTGTGTAGATGGAAAAAAATCACCACGCGACAAAATATAATTCCTCGAGAAAATTCCATTGAAAACCAGAATAATCCTAGTTACATGCATTTGCTAAGCACTGGCTATCTTGCACGTATTTCCTTAGTTTTCAACTATTACATGTGGGGAAAGCACACAGTGTAATTTCTCGTAATTGGTCGTGGTTCACCCTGCGTACGAAGCGGTCTCTTTCTCGAGTTTATTTTGAAAAATAGATTAATTAATTATTTTGAGAAATATTCACTTCTACACGAGAATCAGGTTGGTTTCAGGAGGGGTTGTTCAACAATTGACGCTATCGGTAAGATTGTGGAGAACATTGTAGAAGGCATGGAGCTTGGTAAATTCGCGGGAATTACCCTATGCGATCTTAGCAAAGCTTTCGATTGTGTTTCTCACGATAGCTTAACGAAAAATACTATGGCATTAGAGGCCCACCACTAGAACTGCTGAGATCGTATTTGATTGGAAGAAAGCAATGTGTTTATGTGAATGGCGAGTTATCAGAAATTAGACCAGTTAAGCATGGAGTACCACAGGGATCCATTTTAGGTCCCTTACTTCTTTTTATATATATAAACGACTTGTTTTTCTACTTATTTCCAAAATCGATCATTCTATTTGCAGACGACGCTACTTTGGTATACACTGACAAACGTGGTACAACGCCAACAACCTCAAATTAAATAGAGAAAAAACCCAACATCTTACTATCTCCACTAACTACCAGGTTACAAACGGAAACTCTGTTAAGTTACTAGGTATAATATTAGATGATAAACTCAATTGGTCGGAACGCATTAATCAAATAGGCTCTAAAATATCTAGTTATATCTTCTTATTACGGCAACTCAAAAAGGTTCTAAACAGTAACACGCTGCTTTCTGCCTACTATTCACTTGTGCACTCTCACTTAACGTACGGTGTCATCCTTTGGGGAAACGCAAGTACGGCTATAAAAATTTTCACACTGCAGAAAAAATGTATTAGGATAATATCTGGAGCTGATTTTAATGATCACTGCAAACCCTAATTTGTTGTATATGGAATAATGCCCTTACCGTATTTGTTTATATATTATTCTATGATTGATATTCATAATCATAAAAAAAAATTTCACCGATGTCAAAGTCTCACAACTACAACACACGATCATCTAATCTTCTGAAAACACAGAAGTTTCGACTAACAAAATCAAAAAACAATTCTCCCCGTCTAGGGCTCTACAATATAATACCAATGAACATAAGTACGCTACCAATCAACAATTTCAAAAAACAACTGAAAAGTTTCCTACTAAAACACTGTTTTTACTCTGTAGAAGAATTCGCTAGTTCTTCCATGGACATGTAAAACATTGTATGATGACATGCAGGACTCAATAATTGAAAATATATTGCGTTGAATTTTTACCTATTTTAAATATTGTTTCACAAGGTTTCGTGATTGTATTTGCGTTTTTGTACTCAACTGTGTTAATTATGTTTAAATGTAATTTTTATACTTCTCAGTGTGCGTATGTCAATGTGTTTATACTACATTTTTTCTATTATAATTTGTAATGCAATGAGCAGAATAACTGTTCTGTGATGACTATGAAGGCCATGACTTTCTACAAATGTATTTTTACATATCGTAGTAAAATAAATATCTATCTATCTGTCTATCTATCTATCTCGTTCTAACATCGCAATCTCGAAGAATATAATAGATTCAATACAGGTTGATTAAAAGAAATCGTTATTCCATATTTATCTTACTTGATGAACTGTTGAACGATTTTTTGTATTTTAGGTTTTCTACACAACAACACAGATATGATAATAAGAATAATTCTGCCTCATAAATACTCGAAGAGTGTACCTAAAGGTACAGTTATTAATTTTATTCGACGTGGCGTTCCGTGACGACTGAATTTTCGTGACGTATACATTTTCAACTGTAGGAAAACCTACAGCACCACACTGGGTGGTTGGTGCGCACCCCAAGCAAGCACCAGCAGACGTCGGGTTTGGTATTTAGGCAACTCACATTGCACTTGCTTCTCAAAATCTGTTTTTTTGGAAGCGAAGGCCATTGCAATACCTTTCAATTAAGTTCTAAGATTTAACTGAAAAATCTCAACGTAGTTTATTCCATTCAGAAGTCACTGAAAATTTGTTAATTATACCTGATGTGTTTTCATTTCTCAAATCTGAAAGAAATTGCATCACTCTCAAACTTTCCAAGTAATTCATTTGCATGACAAACACACTTCTGAATTTATCTCTAAACACAGAACGTCCTATCCTGTACTTGATAGACTCGAATAAAAAACAGATTAATTTATCCCGAATGAAATGTCATTCCGACTGAAGCGTCCATATAAACAATACATTCAACGTTGGCGTGTCCTCGAGCCATAAAGGATTCCCTATTCCCTATTCCGTCTTTCTTCTGTGGAGAACAACTGACGTACGACGTGACGAGACCTATGTGGTCATTACAGCGGTCACTTTGTTCGGCCCCTTTGAGACTTTATCAAACTCACTGGTGTTTTTATGCATCTATCAACGACAATTCTCTATCTTTGAGTCTGATTAATGTGGAAATCCTGAAAACTATATTGAAGTTAATGATGCATATTCAGAGTTCATTTCCGTCGTCAGAGTAAAATTCTGATTGAAAGCGATCGAATCATGTGAAGTTTAATATGCACACAACTATATAATTTTTTTTCCTCATAGTGTACAGAGTGATTCTCAAATCACACGAACGTCAACCTCTTGTTGTCAGACGCCTAATATGCTTATAACCTATAGTTGACAGGTTAGGTCTTCGTAGTGGAATGGTGTCCAGCTGGATTCTTCTTTCCATTACAGAGTTGGGGAAAGCAGATAAGTGGGCGAATGTTGATAGTGACAGTTGAATAGGTTGAATAGTAGCAGACTGTTTAGGAATATCCTTCACATTCAGAAATCATCCTGTAATATTATCATGTTCCTGTCATCTGAATGACTTTTGGATAAATATCCCCTGGTATTAGGTAAGTTGATACTAGTAGTAGTAGTAGTATTTATGGGAAAGCTCTTGTCAAAGCCACGTGTAAGCCCTCATGGGACCTTTTTGCCACCTCCTGCTCTACACATGCATGGTGTTCTGCCCAAGTTGAAATTCCACCTGCTCTCCCCAAAGTCTATAGATGTGTGTTGTGTAGGTGCATTCCAAGGGAGCAAGTTCCTTCAGTTCTCCTCCTCAAGCTCTGGTAGTGCTGGTTTTCAGTCGGGCGGCAGGGGGTGTAGCCCCGTATTTTCCGATCCGAGGCTCTTCCTCGGCTTCCATTGGAGACTAGTTTTCCAGTTCTCACTGCGAGTTCCCCCCATGCACCTCCTCGAGAAAATTCTGCTACGACTGGTTCTCAATCGGGTGAAACAGACCAAAAACCCTTCGATAATTTCAAACCATTACAGAAATTAGGTAGTTATTTGGGTATTTGGGATGTAATTACCAAACAGTTCAATGGAGGTATTAGGAAATTGTCGTTACCTCTCATGAAACCGCTTTTTCGATTAGTGTTGTGGTGATTTACGCTCTCGGCCGGCCAGTTCCAAGTGCCACTTTTCCACCAGAGTCAATTTATTGGCATAGTTTTGAGATTCTGATTATATCTACTGAACATCATCAACTCATATCGAAACAAATTTAATTTGTATCTTGGTTCCACATTACTTCAATTATTCTTGAATCTCACATTGAATAATCATATTTAAGATTGTTGATATAAGTGATTTGATATACAAAGGGGATAGTCGAAGGCTAGCTGCATATGAGAAGGATACTGCGATCTCTGCCGTAGAGGGCCAGCTTTGAGCAGCCATGAACAAAAAATCACCTGATAATAGGCTGCCTATTCACAACCCAAGAAAAAATATTGAAATTTGTTCGATAGCCATGGATATTTACTTTTCGATTTACCTTTGGGAGAGATATAAGTTAACAAAAATTGTTGTCTGAAAAGTCCTTCCATTCATCTATATAATATGCTCATTCCTGGTCGTAGCCGCCTATTCTGAACTCTATTTTTGGTGGTGGCGGCCTATTTCCAACCCTGAATAATTTTTGAAATGTGTTTGATTTCCATGAATGTCTACTTTTCGACTCATGAATCTGACCCTTCGGGAGAAACATATGTGAATAAAATATTGTGCCTGAATACTCCTTCTATTTCTCTAAGTATATGATCAGGTGATTTTTCAGAATTCAATTTCTATGAAAATATACATTTCATTTCTTGAAGCTGTACTTCGGGGGGAGGGGGGATAAGGAGGAGGAGAAATATTCAAATGAAAATATGACTGATTTTTTGTTCGTGGCCGCCCCATCCCAAAGCTACAAAGCTAACCCTTTGTGACAGAGAACAGTTTCCTTCTTTTATGCAGGTGCCTTTGATTATATAGTCAGAACTTATTGTTTGGATTATCTCTATAATCAAGTATATCAACAATCTAAAATATGATTATTCAGTGTGAGATTCAAGAATGAGCCGAATACAATGGAACCAAGATGCATAATTAATTTGTTTCGATATCAATTGATATTGTTCAGTGAATTGAATCACAATTTCTAAACAATGCCAGTACTTCGATCGAAACAAACACGAATTGAATTTATGAAAATATCTGACCGTGGTGGAAAAGTGGCGCTTAGAGCTGGCTGGCCGGGAGCTTAAATCACCACGATCTTTTAGAGGAATCCCTTTCAGTACACCATATTTTGGTGTTAATTTTTTGCACAGGTGGGTATAGGATGGGGACCACCACCTTTGAATACAAATTGAATATAAAGAATTGTGTCACCTCGTACATTGGACTCCGTGATGGTACCTGGTAGCTAGGATTGCGACCATCTGCGTATTTGAGAAGCCTTAAAAAACCCATAGGGACTCCTATTCCGCCTAAGAGAGCATTGGAACAAGTATAGTGTATGTACTGCAGCACATTCATTTAGCACACTCATTTAGCACACTCATTTAGTATGCCCATTTATAATGCCGCCCAAGGACTAGCAAAGTTTTCCTACAAGAATATATTTTGCCATACTTCCTGGAACAACTGGCAAATGATAATCGAAAATATGTATGCTAGTTTCACGGTTCACCCGATTATCAGTGTACACAGTGCGAACAATTTCCAGTTGGTTTTGTCAATTGGCCTTAAAATAACTTCAGCATCCACTGAGAAAGTGAGCATCAGAGCCATATACTTAAAGGAACAACAGAAAACACTCACGAAATGAAAATTGAGTGAAAATAATCGAGCCTTTCGCATGTTTTTCTTTACAATAGACAAAATTATGTTCTGTTCGACGTTTAAAATAAGCGAAAGGCTTGATTATTTTTAATCAATTTTCATTTTGTAAATATAAATACTGTTTTGTTACCTAACTCACTTAAGTAGTCACATTTTTTTACTTCTCTATTGATGGATCAGGTAAAACATAGAAAATTGAAAATTGTCAGTAGATGTTCGTATTCGTATGTTATAGAGAAACAAATAGGAGTAGTGACACTTATCGTAATAGTCAATCATTATAAATATATATTTAAAAATGATAAAATTTGTTCTACTCGTAAAGTCACCATCAACGTTCTATCGACTATAGGCGAACTTCACCCAAGAAAATTACTTTTATATTTTCTCAGTTTGATAAATGAATATGAGGAAAAAATTCTCAACCTCCAATGCTAGCTGCAATTTGAGCGGCCGACACGTAGACAGCTCAGGAATCTAGACAAGATTTAACAGAGAGATTTTTAGGTCTGGGATTGATCGACTCATTCTCTAGCGGAAGGAAAGCTAGGCAAAAATGTTCATTCTAGTGCGCATTGAAATTTCAGAGTTCATGATGCCGGTTTACCTGTATATTAGTGCAGGACTCGTTATTTCTACAAACTACAATGCTAAGATAATATTTTCTTTACACTCCGTATAATCTGCAGTTGTTTTATTCGTATCTATTTTTCAATTATATCGCTAATTGATGTTGTCCATATTTATGAAAAAACAACGATTCTGGTAATAACAGAGAGGATAAATTATTCATCAAATTTTATAGAATGAGAATGTTTTTATTTCCATTACACTCATAATTGTCAGAATCCATACACGTTGAATAATATATTCCAAGCCCGTTTTGCACTCTAGTTGAATTTATTAAATATTTATTCAACACTTTAGCATAAAAGTTCAAAAATATGAATTGTTCATTCCCATTCGTACTGATATTTATTGCTTTCACAATTTGATGTTTCATGGAAATTATTTTCGAATTTGGGAACTATAATAATGAATCCAAATCAGGTGATAAATCAAATGGTATAATGGGCCTTAGTGCCAGTGTGATTGTTTGGGAAATTCCGGAAATGCCTATATGAATGGAAAACTTTGATTGCTTTATTCGTGTTGGATTCAGGGCCATTTATAAACAGTGATGTATTGTTGTAATCGCGACGTGATGAGATATATTTCGATAGAATGCGGGGAAATCCACCACAGGATCAATTTTCAAATTGAAACATTTCAAAAGGTTTGAAATTTTTACGCATCGCAGTTTATTTAGCAATAATTTGTTTCGTCTATGAATTTTATTGGAAATTTTTGGAACCCTCGAAATCTATAATAACTAAAAGTTGAAGTCGTATTGTACATTATTTTGGTGCTCTCTAATGGCACCACGGATATTCACATCTGTAATTTTCAAGTTGGGCATGAAAAATCCCCTTCATGAACAGCCTTAAGTACAGTTTTGATACCTTAAATGTACTAGATAAATCACCCCTGCACCACTAGCATTCAAATTTATTTTTTCTGAAATCGTTCAAGAATGCCCACTTTCTCGGAGCAACTTCAGGCCTCAGAATACGCTAATCTAGTATTTTAGTCCGTTGCTAAGCAACGAACTTTCCCGGACCGTTTTCGGCACTGAACTGTACGGGAATAGTATATTGTGTAGCTAGTAGTGAAAGCAATACATTCCCGGACGAAAATGTAAATTGTTGGCCGAGGCGATAAACCGAGGCCAACAAGCATTGAATGTGAATGTGCTTTTACTGCGAGGTACACATACTATTTTTTCTGAAATCATAAAAAGGAATTATACTTATTGTTTGCGTGCATTCATTTACTGTCTAAAATGTATACAAGCCGTCAAAAATTTTCCCAGATCGTGTACGATACGGAAAAGTACTTTCCCAGACCGGCATTTGTATAATCATAGAATAATCCATTGGAATAATCATTCACTCTTTCTATGGAATATACCAGGAATAATCTCGAAGAATATCCTGTGATTATTCTAATAATGATCCTGAATATTCATTTGAATATTCCTGAGACTTTCTCATAGCGGACATTTGAATAATCTTAGAATAATCATTGGATTAATCATAGAATAATCCTATCTTCTTGGAGAATATTCTGGGCCTATTCTATTTTGGGCTATCTGGGTATCGAATATTCGATATCACAAAACATCGAATCAGTGTCAGTATTATTCTCCTGCACCCAGGATACTTCATTTTTCATCGTCTATCGGAAAATACAAGCATTTTTGTGGAACAAATCTTTCGACACTCGTTATTTATCCGACACGTTCGATTAACGCCCACGCGATTGGGCCACCTGTACTAGCGCTATGACCATCATCATTTTTGTCATTCCATAATTAGACCTCTGAAGAACCGCCATACTGGTACAAATTACCTAATATTTTGTGTCACCCTCTCCCGGTCTATTTATTACATTTACAGTGAACAATTGATGGGCACTTCGATTTTGTCGATTTCACTCGTTTCATTATCGTGATGTGGATGTCCAGCAAATATTTTTAAACTTTGTTCGAATTAATACAGTAAACTCTTCCTGGAGTCTGTGCTTTTCGAGACGTGTGTTTCTTGATTTTCCATGGGGATGCCGCTACGATCAACTCACTTGTAGGTCGTGGCTTCATCTGTGGAGAAATTTCAGTCGAACAGTTGATCATTATTAATTTGGCAGAGACAGGACAATTATAACGTATGAGAGGCAATACCTCGAAACATGCATGTCTGCAGGTGGTTATTCCCAGCCAAATGAAGGATAATCTACTGTAAATAGTTCTCCTGGAGAGAACGGGATCTCAGCGAGGTTGCGGCCTACTAAAGGGAAAATACACTGCTGAATGCAATGGGGCTAAAGAAAGACTAGAACTGCTCCAGGCCACAAACAAGAAAACCAAACAGCCAGAAAAAGATGAGGAGGGATTCCAAAAGCCCAATAACACTCGTGAGCTCAAATGGGTCCCTCTGAATCTTCAGGAGACCCCTCTAGATCTCAAAAACGCATTTTGAGGCGTTGTCGGGAGACGAAGATGACGAGGAGGAACAGGAACATGAAAAGGACAAGGACAATAACAAGGACAACAAAACACAAAAAAGCAAAAGGTAGGTCTACCCAAAGCCAAGAACGAGCAGGAAACAACCCCCCTCCACCCCCTAACGCTACCACCACCAGCGGTAAAGGTAAGAGCAAAGCGCCGCCCCCGGCTATGAACAAGGAACGTAGATGCCCTCCGATAATTATTGAGGGAACAATTACACTAAACGAGGAGAGCAAAGCTACTCTTCAGCGTAATATAAAGGATATTTTGTTGTACGCTCAAAGCATCGGAGGTAAAATTTAATACGTACACAATGGAGAGGAGACACGCATTCCTTCTCAAGGGACTGGACCACAGCCCACCCGTGGAGGACATCGAACAGGACCTTGAGAAGCAAGGGTTGAGGACGTACGGGATAGTCGGGATAATGAATACTGACAGGAAGCTCTACATAGTCAACACTGACAAGAATGTCACGGAGAGCTTCCTGAACAAGACTATCCGTGCGGTCACTGGGATAATAGTGCACTGGGAAGTGAAAGTCAACAACAGGGACGCTATCCAGTGCTACCGTTGTCAAGCTTGGGGACATGCTCAGTCCAACTGCAATAGACCAATGAAATGCATGAAGTGTGCAGAGTCCCACTAGCCTGAGCATGCTCCAAGCCCAGGATAACCCCAGCCCTGTGCTGTAATTGTGAACACAGCCTGCAGCATCGAGTTCGAGGCATACAAAAGACATGTAGCTGCCCAGGAACAGCGGAAACAGGAGCGACAGCCCAAAAAGAGAGAGCCCGAAATTTAAATAGGCCCCGCCGGTTCAGAGAAATGTATGGGAGGAGCGACGGATAGCCAGAGAAGAAAGAAGGGGTAAGCCGCAGTGTCCCTACCCCATCCCAACCCCTATCCCAAATCACAGCCAGCCGGACTATCCAGCCAGGGCCGTCAGATGCTGTGAATGGGTTCATGGAGAGACATCGGGCTATCCAGGAACTCGTCAATATACAAGGCATACTGCGTGCCATGAACGATATTGTTGAGGGCCTTACGAAGGCCCGGACAAGCAGTCAAAAATTCCTGGCCTTCTGGAGGGTTATGGATAATATCCAAAGCTACGGCTTGTAGATGCCATTTCAGGTATGCATGCTTAATGTGAATGGGATCAGAAACAAATACCATCTTGTTTCAGAGTTCATTCGCAATCATAAGATGGACCTGTTGCTCTTTTCCGAGACAGGCATCCAACAGGAACACAAACTAAGTTTCAGAGGATTCTCCACCATCAGGCAGGATCGCCCGAACGAAGTGAAAGGGGGAGGGGTTGCTATCCTAGTAAAGTCCTGTATACCGCATACACCCTTGCCACAGAGAGCAAGCTCAATAGAGCATGTAGAAATACAGCTCAGATCTGGGGTAAGGCTGTGTTCGGTATACAACCCCCTAAGGAATAAACTCACCGAGTTGGATGTTCTCTGCAGCAGCGGGCACAAAGTGCTGCTGGCAGGGGACTTCAATGCGAGACATCCGACATGGAGTTTAGCCGATCAGTCAGACGCCAATCGTAATGGAATTGTGCTTTGGAAGTATACTATGAATAACAACGTGGTAGTAGACCACCCTGATATCTCCACCCACTACCCCTGGAACGGTCGCGCCCCGTCGATACTCGACCTGGTGGTAAATAAAAAAGTGGCAGGTATATATCTCACAGATGAGAACCGCCTCTGAGTTTATATCTGATCATGAACCAGTATTCTTTTCATTCAAGGGTGGACAGAACCCGAGAGGAAAAAGAACCTTGTACGATTTTTCCATCACTGATTGGAAGGAATACAGGAGAATAATCAACGAGAGAACGGTTATCCCCCTCAGATTGCTGAGGGGGAGATAAACCGAGAAATTCAGAGGTGGACTGAAACGGTACAAAAGGCGAGAGAGATGACCACCAGGAAGAGGGTCGTACGTGAGGACAGGGACCCCCTCCCAGGCTTCATACTGGAACTTACAAAACAACTCAACAACAAAGAGCGGAAAAAGTGGCAAACCACCCGCAACCCGGTTCATCGTGAGAACAAGATGAGCCTGTGGCGGGAGGTGAGCCAACTAATCCATAAACATCGGAATGAAGTCTGGAAGAGGATATTTGAGGCCCTCAACGCCGAAGACGGTTTCCTGTGGCGGGCGACGGAAATGCTTCGAAGGAAGTATAATATCATCCCCACTGTAGAGAACGGCAGTAGGCAAGCGATGACCGATTCAGGGAAGGCAGAGATGTTCAGGGAATACTTCCGAGGTGCATTCCAGACGGGACAGGACGTCACCCGGGAGCATGCCGAAATTATTAGGGGAGTCAGGGACTTCAGGGCAACAATGAAGCAACCCGTAAACGACAGAGCCTTCTCGAAGCTGATTACCAGCTACGAGACACTATAAAAAGGCTCCCCAGGAATAAGGCACCCGGTATAAACGAGATCGACGCAACTCTGCTGCGGAATCTCCCAAGGAAGTCTCTTGTACAGCTCATCCATATAATCAACACGATTATAAAATGGCAGCACTACCCAGAGTGCCTATAGCAAGCGGAGATCATCCCCATCCTAAAATCAGGGAAACAGGACACGAAGATAGACAGCTGCCGCCCATCTCACTGCTTAGCGCGGTAGGCAATGTGGTGGATAGAATCCTGTTAAAGAGATTCAGCGGTCTCGAGGAAGAACTGGAACTTATCCCGGAGGAACAGTTCGGCTTCCGGAGAGGTCACTCAACGACCTCCCAGGTGGCCTGAATTATCCACGAGGTGACGGAAGGTTTCAATCGGGACCGCAACACAGTTATGGTCCTGTTGAATATCCAGAATGCTTTTGAAGGCACAGTCTGAATCGAGGGCCTGGTCATGAAAATGCTAAGGACAGGCATGCCTGGCCATATGGTAAGATTGCTGGACTCATTTCTGGTTAACAGGGCCTTCACGGTTAGAGTGAATGAAACCAGCTCCGTGCTAGGAATCGCACGTTAAAAGGTAAGACCTCGTTAATCCTTAGCTCGCACAAGTTTCGACTTCTGAGGGCTGTCGTTCGTAGGGGGATGACAGCTGGTTAACAGAAAAAACAATTTTAAACAAACAACAACAACTATGAGGAAAGCCGGACCAGGAGTCGAGCCTGTCACCACTCTTGTACTCTCTACATGCACACGACTTCCCGAAAAATCGCGACACCCGAACGGCAATTCACGCTGACGACACCGCCATTTACGCGCTGGAAAACACCTCCAACAAGGCGGCCCTGTGCGTAAAAAATTACTTGGAGACGGAGGTCGTGCCGTATATGGAAAGGAATTAGATGGTGGTAAACTCGGCCAAGACAGAGCTCATGAATCTCACATCAAGAAGGTAAAACGTGTGAATGTTGAAATTCAAGGAGGATTCAAGGCTCTGGGGGCCGAGATTGACGAGTCTGTCACCGTGCGGTACCTGGGGGTATAACTGGACCGTAGACTAACCTTTACGAAACATGTCAGTCTGGCATTAAAGCGAGCCGCCGCGGCGGTAAAGAGGAATTACCCCCTCATAGCGAGAGATTCCAGACTGTATATGGAGAGACTAAAGGGTTAGTCTACAAGCAGGTTATAAGACCAACGATGTTGCGCCTGGAAACGATACAAAACAAAATACTCCGTATCGTCACGAACAGTGACAGATACATTCGGCTTGAAAGAGCTAGCCGATGTTCCAAAAATCGAAGAATTTATCAGACATCAGTCTGATGAATTCTTTAGACACTTTATCCTTGGAAGCCGAATAACCAGGGATATTACAGCAATCAGAGCCCGTGACAACCTAAGATTGAAACACGGGCTCATCTACCAGGCACTGTATATTTTCCGTGAGATTCCAGAAGACGAGTGAGCCATAGCTCACCATGTAGTCCGAACCCGGTTTTTCTGTTGTTTTTCAGGGAGTCTCGACAGTACATGGTCCTGATAGCCCGATGCCTCATCCCAAGTTTAAAATGCCCTGTATGAGATACTAGGAGACAGGGAATAAACAATGGCTGACACACACTCGCAGCATTTGACGGCCTACACAATACCGTAGGGCTTGCTCCGGCAGGCGATAGGAGGTGTCATAGAAGACCTCTCTGACTCAGTTAAAAAACCCAAAATCCCCACCCAAAAAATCACAGAACATCCTCCAAATCACTGCGGCTGAGTGATTTTTTGTATATTTAAATGTTGTTAGTCTTGAGTGTTTATATTTTATTGTTAAATTTAATTGTAATATCCTTTTTGGCTTTGGCTTTTTGGATCAAAAAAATATTTGCTGAATATTTGAAGAAAAAATATTGATACGTTTCGAAACATCCAGGGATATTGCTACAATTTATTGGGATAATATTGGTATGAAAATATTGGCAAATTATTCAAAGGTAATATTGGCGAGAAAAAAAGTCGGACCATTTCGCGATATGTAAAATATCACTTAAATATTTCATTGCAATATATTTGAAGCAATATATTGGCCTCAAAATATTCAACGATATTGGTTCTAGATCATTTGAGTATTTTGGAAGCATATTTGGAGTGAGTAGTTTTCAAAAAAAAAACTAGAATCGATATAACAGACATATTGGAATTAAAATACATATTCTACATGTTGAAAACAATATTTAGAAAATATTGTTTTATCAGTAATTGTAGAAATCATTCAACCAATACTGAATCAATATCATATTTTCATTTACAATATGTCTATGTTAGCCCAATATGGAATCAAGATCAGACTAATATGATGTGCTTTTTGATCCGTTACGCATCTCTTTTCCCATCTAATATTGTATCTACGGATGTCATTGTTTTGAACTTACTGTTTTCCTAAACCATAATATCTATCACGATTTTTTGGTATTTTCATATAGAGAATTGAAAGTTGTTTCGAACGAGGTATCACTCGACCCCCGATTCCATTTGTTTTCAAATTGTGGCCAGATACCATTTTGAGAGATGGACCTTTTGTATTATGAACTACCATTTTACGAGTACAAATTCAAAGGAAAATGCGAATCTATTCAAAATCCAACAGGGTGTGGGTTTCTGTATGGACATACTCTAAACTGAATCACATACAAATTAGTTTTCTTATTATTTATATCACAAATGCGCGAGTGATTTATTCATAATGAATAATAACTTTCCATAACTTTCATATTGAAAAATCAAGGAGAAAGTCAGAACAAAAAAGTCTGCTGTTAGCTTGAAGTGCGCACCGACCTCCCAGGGTGGTGCTGTAGATTTTATAGGTTTTCCGACAGCTGGAAAATTAATACACCATCAAAAACAGCATTAAGTTGCCCTATAGCGCCACGACAAATAATAATAATAGCCGTTCTCTACCCGCACAGGCTATGCCTTTGGGTACACTCTATGAGTATTTATGAAGGAGTGTTATCATTATTATAATTAGATTTATTTACGTAAAAGTTATAATGGTGCATTTTATATAAGGGCATTCAAAACAATTTTGATAGAAGTTTGATTTGAAAAATAGAATATAGAATGAAAATCTCATATGCTAACGCCACCTATATTTTTTTCTCTACTTGAAGTTTTCGTGAATAATCAGAGAATACAGAATTGCGTAGATAGACAGAAGAAAACGACAATGGTAGCATATCGGAGCATTTTTTAATGGAGAAATGTGTTCCTTGTTCTGGTTAACGAGACATCTGTAGTTTGATTGATCAACCTATTATCTAAAACAGATTTCTTCGTTAGAACGTATTCGTATTTTGCTCCATCTATCCTTTTCACTATGAGTCCGTCACTTGAGTATAATCAATAACCACAAGGTGGTGAAAAAAACTTTTCATTTCATTCACAAAATGAAGATGGAGACACCGAAGATACCTAATCTGTGTAGATTTTCAGTGAACATTTTGAAACCTTCCGATTCTGAAAGTGTATTAAGTGGAGAAATATTCTCATATTCAATCGTCAAATTATATTAATAAATAATGAAAGTTCATTCACTATATGTTTATAATTATGTCAGAAAAATGAGAAATATTAATGCCTAGTTGAATTAAATAAACATAGAAAAAGCCACTGAAGTTTGAACCTAAGCGTGACACATCAATAAACACATTTTTATCAGATAAAACAACAGCGACAGTGATAATAACAATATAACCTATACTAATTGAAATCGACAAGTAAATGGGCCATGGTGGCGCACTATAAGCTCTCGCTTCTCAATCCATTCATCCATAGCTGCATGGGTTAGAACCTCAGCGCGTTCATCGGTCTTGTACATGGCATCACACGTTCAAAATAATAAGGGCTACGTCTTCCCTAGCTCGCAAAAGTCTCTTGAAGACTTCTGAGAGTTGCTCGTGAGGGTGCAGCCGGTTGACGACGCAAATAGCTACTTTCTACTTAGTCTTGTTTGTTTTTAAAGTCCTATGTTATTTGTTATGTATGTGTGGTCACTAAGTACCTCTTCGTCTGGTACCTTCCAATCTTTTATGTCGATGTTCTTTGTGAGACTGATGTCTACTCAGCTCTGTCTTCTGTTGCTGCTGTATTTTGCTATGTCTGCCCTGTCGTTTTCGATGATGTATCCGTGACTTACCGTACAGTCTATTATCTCCTCCTTTTTATTGTCTTCGATAGTACTGCTCCTTTCGCTATCTGCGTCTAGGTCAAATATTGTCCCATTGTCCCATTTAGGATTGGTGGTTATATGGTTGTTTCTTCCCGTTTAGCTTGCTCACTTTGATTATCTATTTATTTATTGGGTAACAAAAAATCAAAATCTTGAATTATCTAAAATAACATATTATGTTAACATTCATATGATTATAATAGCCTTAATAAAATATTACAGATCCAAGAACAGTTTGACGAGAGAGAGAGGGAGAGAGAGAGAGAGAGAGAATAATATCAGTACAGAGTTGGCAATAGAGCACTGTCAGTAACGTAATATGTCAGTTGTCAAACAGCTGATATGGGGACAAAGCTATTTTCCATAAGTCTACGTGTGCATTTTTTGTAAGTTTTCCGCGAAAACCGATTTCCTAATGAAAAGTTTTTAGCATTGTGATGATTATTAATTCATTCTGTATAGTGTGAAGTAAGTGCATGAATCTGTTGTCGTGTTATAAGCTTGGATTTTTCAATAAAAAATACGTTGTCATGATGACAACACACCCAAATAGTTTTCTCTTTTGGATTTGGTGAGTAAGTAAAGAAGAATGTGATGTTTGTTGGTTTGTAGTAATCGATCCAATCGAGGTAAGCATTAGAAATTTCCAAATTTCTGTGCAGGCAGAGATAGGTAGACGCTACTACAGTACGGAGACATGCTAGTTGGATAACTGCTCCTCATAGAAGTGATTTCACGGATTCTATAAAAATGCACGCATGCCCTTCACAGGTAATAAGCTGACAAATACGTATTATCTGAATATGTAAGGATGAATATATCTTCAGGTTGACCATCAGATGTTCCCGAACATCCAGACTATGTATCTTCCAAAATGTGGAGTACGGAACACGAGCTGGGAAGTTATATTCAACATTTTGAAGAATTTTTAAAGACATTACATTTCCTCCTCTATTCATTCCGGTAAAATAAACTAATCTAAATTTTATTGTATAGTTGTTCACATTTGTTTAAATAAAAATAGGGTAATCAAGTATTGTATGTATTTCATTTGTGTGATAAAAGAAGATGAATAATGTTAAACTATTGTATGTATGACTAGTCTTGACGACGTCAAATTGCTTAAATTTCAGTTGTCCTTGTTCAACCATTCCAGTCGATACATAATAGTTATTAACGTTTTATGTTTGGGAAGGTTTGCTCTCAAGTATGGCTATATTTTCACTGTCATAATAATTATGATAACTTGATAACAGTTTAGATATGCAGATAAACTTCGATTTCCACTTCACAATACGAAAACTTACCCTAACTAATTCAGTTTATTAATTGTTATGCTTTCATACTGGACCTAGTCGAATAATGACAACACACTACGTGTAAGATCACATCAAAAAGTAAGGCCCTGATATTTTTCCTAGTTAACAAGACTTCTTAGGGTTGTTAGTGAGGATGCATCTGCTTAACAGAAAGGACAAATTTTCAACAAAACTGCTACTGATTTTTCATCAGTTCTGAAACCAGCAAACCTCAGTGCAAAAAGTATTGGAGCAACATGTGAACATATTTCTAACCCAATTACACTATTACGATACAGGTAAGGATTGTTCCGTTTCCAGATACTTACATTGAAAAGTGTTTAGGAATTGCAAACTTATAATAAGTTTAGTCTCATACAGAACTTAAATCATATTTACTTTTCCAACGATAACAAAATTTATTGTTCATTTTGCAGATATTTATACCATTTGCATGCCAAATGTGCGAAGGCGTCCATCTCATATGCTTCAATTTAAAAATATGTTGACAGGCTCTTAACATAGAATACATTTCATTTGAATCCTCGAAATTTTGTCCAATGCTGTATCAAAATCAGATTATTCCAAGATGTATATGTAAATGAAATCCAATTTTATGATGTAAAACACAGGAATTTTCGATCATAAAAATCATGTAAAGTAATGTTTTTACTCGCCATTTCAGTGCCAAATATCGCAAAACTTCCAAGGGGACAAGAATAAAATGATATTTTTGCCAAAGAGCACAAAACAAAAGCGAAGGTTTTGATAAAATTAGTATATTTCTCATATGAAAAAAAGGACTATTACAATGTATTATCAAAAAGTAAGATCCAGTTTTTAAAACTCGCAATTAACCACTAACAACAACAAAAAACCAAATTTCTTCTCATACACAAATGCTTTGTTTGTCCCCCCATCAGCTCATGACCGCCACAGAACACATATGACTGCTATGTTGTGACGTCAGCTGACAGTGACCTTTTGGTAATAATTCCTATGTAAATAATTGAGAGAAAGGACAAAGACGTAGTGGCAGCAGAGAATTATATATCAAGTTGGAGTTTTCATTGGGTAGCTGAATTAATTTTTGATATTCTCCTATTGAACTGTAATATATTATCCGAGAAACATATTGAGAATGTATTGTAAAGTGAACACACATGATGCAACACAACACACTGAACGCAGTTATAGTATATACATTATATATATATTACATACATACGTATATTACATTACAAGTGCGGAAAGTGACATTTTTCGCACGTGTGGAAAATATTGAAGCACGAGAGGCATGCCAAATGCGGATATTCCACGTGCGTGAAGGATCATCTCCACAAAAGTGATGTAATTTATTTACCCTACGACCACGCCATGACTTTATCAAATACTATTGATATTATTGATATGTGTACAAAAAAATCGAACCAAAAAAAAACTTACTGACAACTATTTCGGCTTACTTTACCAATTTTATTTTTATCAAATGCAAATAATTTTCCTTGACATAATATTTACGAAATCAAAATCGTAATTAGACAAACTTCAAACGATTACCTACTACAATATTAAATTCAGTTCGGATGGTTTCATGAGTTAAAATCGTTAAATTGATCCCATGGACATTTTATAACAGGGATTTTATAAAATAATAATTCTGAATCAATCCCACTGTATTTTTCTACTGATTCGTATTCTAACTTGCTTCTCACTGAAGAGTCATGATGAGTTTTGATACACTGAACATCACGAAACTCAGAAATATTCCTATATTCACGATTCCGAGTTTCTTGTTATATATTCTACATGTGCATCAAACTTCAAGTCAGATTTGAATGATACCCCTAAGTCCTTGCTCCTTGATCCTATCTTCTCTCGCCACAATGTGCCCCTGTAGTACCAGTGTATACCAGGATCATGGTACATCCCCCGTATCTCCGTTATTTTTAGAGGTAATTGAGGAAATAAAAACTTCCAAATTTACACTGAAGAATATACATATGTATGTACTGCATACTATATTACGCTGAAATATTTGTTTCGACATATGGTGCCATCACCTGAGTGACAAGTTGAAATTAGGGAAATCCCATATACATATCGAGCGGCACTTTTTGACCTACAAATATTTTTTTTACTTCCGGTTTCGTCGGATACCAACTTTCGATTCTTAAATGAAACACCCTTTATATTATAACATTTCTGAATTCGGCACAATTTTCTGAATTCATTGATACCACATAAGTTACTTTCAAAACGCCAAAATTTTTAATTAAGTATTTAATTTTTAGTTAAAGTGTGCCATGATGGTTCCGATTTATTCCAATTGATCCGTCTAATTCTAGAAAAATCGAAATCCCGTCAAACATACTTGATGGCGTTTTTATGAGCAAATAAATTTCATCGTAATCCATTTTCTCAATTTTTTCAAATGGAACCATAGTGGTACCGTGGTACCATTCATTAGTAATAATAATAATAATTTATTTTGTTTTATTAATTTTTACTTTATTTTGTTTATCCGATAACCTCGGAAGAAGTTCGACGGGCTCTAAAAGGCTCTAAGAACTTTGCTGCCCCGATGGCCTAAATAACTATTGGTGGAAAAAATTTCCATGTACCCACCACCATCTAGCAAGATGGGCTAGATGGGGAGCAGCAAATTCCGAATTGGTTTGTCGAGGGTCGAACCGTGCTAATCCCCAAAAACGAAGATTTGTCCGATCCGAAGTACTACAGACCGATACACGCATCTTATACATGCGAATACTCTCCGCAGTTGGGCCGGTGTATGAACGGATATATGAGCAAAGAGGGTCAAAGAATGGGGTCGCTGGCTGTAAGGAGAACCTGCCGATCGACAGATGCATCACGCAGGACTCCGTGCAGTATAATCGTAACCTATAAATGGCCTGGATCGATTATCGCAAGGCATTTGATACAACATCGCATGAACTCATCATGCATTTGCTCAGATGCCTTTCGGTACCCGATCAAATAGTGAGATGCATTGAACAGCTGATGTCGCTCTGGAGGACTGGATTTACCATAACATCTGGTCAAGTCAGAGTCCAAACAGAGCAGGATATCTTTAGAAGGGGCGTGTTTTAGGGAGACTCCCTCAGCCCTTTTCTCTTCTACATCTCACTATTGCCATTGTCCGTTGTACTACGGAAATCCAGCGGATACAACTGCGGCACCCCCAGCAACCAGAGGCATGAGGTCATCGGTTTTACATGTATGACCTTAAACTTTATGCCTCCGGAGAGAAGGACCTTAAGGGTGGTGCAAGAGTACTCGCATGCTATCGGAATGGAGTTTGGGATCGACAAATGTTGCTGCAACTAACATGCTTGCTGTTCCGATTCTACTTTACTCATTTGGAGTAATGAAATGGACACAGGAAGAGCTGCGACAACTTCACGAAAAAACTCGCAAAATGATGCATCTTCATAGGAGCTTGCATCCTAAATCGTCTGTTCCACGGTTATACTTCCCCAGACAGCGGGGAGGCCGTGGACTTTTGAGTTTGGAGTTTCTATACAACAGAATGGTACTGGATGGAGCCTGTAAAGTCATCAGGAGTTCAGATCCCCTTTTCTGCTTGGTATGCGATCATGAAAAAGCAGGGATTGGAGCATTCCTTTTTAAGGCAGCAACCCGTGCAGCCGATGAACTCGGTCTCGTATTCGACACTGAACGGACGAACCCAAACTCTGTCACCGAGTTGGAACGTGAAAACTGCGGAGTGTGACAGGCTCCTACAGCTACAAAAGGATATGCCAATGCATGGGGTTTTCTTCAAGAACATTGAAGGCCTTGGATTATCCAAGGCAAGTGGGCTGAGGAAACCCAGGGATTCATAATGGCCTACCAGGATGGTGTCTTCAACACCCTCGTCTACCGTAGTCGCGTGATGGATATAGAGGTCCCTGACACTAGATGCAGAGCGTGTCGTGGAGCAGCTGAGACCATAATGCATTTGTTGTCAGCTTGTCCATCTTATGCGGTCTCAGCCTATATCCACAGGCATGACGCGGCCCTACGAGTGTTGTACTACTATATACAACACTCGTATGGTGTAGACGAGACACCGGTGTTGCCTTATGCTCCAGGGGATTTTGAGTCCGTTGTGGACAATGAGAAGTGCAGAATCTATTGGAACTACTCATTCCCCACCCTCAGGCGAATACAAGCCAATAAGCCTGATGTAGTCCTCCTCGACCATCAAAGCATGACGATTTTCGTCATTGAATTTTCAGCTCCTGGCGAAACGAACATCGTCCGAAATGAGGATGAAAAACGGACTAAATATCGAGATCTTCTCTTTGATCTCCGCAGGCTTTATCCAAACCATTTTGTCAAGATGGTGGTTCTGATAATAGGGGTCCTTGGTGGAATGATGGACACACTGCTCTCAAACTTGAAAATTATACCGGCTTGCCATTATGCGGCAGAAAACTTGACCGGAAGAATGCAGAAGGCCGTAATTCTTGGTTCACTCCGTCTTCTCAGGGCACATGACTCTCGGACCTAGTAATCACTCACCCCACGGACGTGGGGAGTGTTTACTGGGGTCAATTACACACCAGCGCGCCCTCTGGTGGTATCGGAGCTCCGGAGACAGGGCCTGAGTGGTACATTCCTTATGAAAAAAAAAAGAAAAAAATTATTTTACAATTGTACATGTACATAATACGGAAAAAGCCGAAGATCAGCTGGTTGTGTCCTGCGACACAACCTCTGTTTTTCATCTTAAGCTCAAGTACTATTAATAAGGAATTTATTTATTTATACCTGGTAATAAAATGTGCGATGAATACGAATCAAATTACAGCTAAAAAAAATGAGAAAATACAATTATTTTGTTCCAATTTATTGTTAAGAAGTTACTACGAAGGCTTATTTTTATTGTGTATTGGAAAAGTCTTAACTTTTGTTATTTTTGTTCAAATTGCCGCACATTTATACCATGGATGAAAAAGTGAACATGTTAATTATTTATGGGGAATGTAAAAAAATGCCTTTGCGGCTGGAAACCTTTATGTCGACCAATATCCTGATAGATAATGTCCAGCGAGAAATTATTTTAATCGTCTTGAAAATCAATTCCGAAGAGAGCCTAATCATAATTCCAAAGAAAACGTTATCATTGACTAAGGGACGGAAATTGATGTTTTAGATCGTATAGAAGTTGATAGGACTGTTTCTTTAAGGCAAATTGGGTTTGAATTAGAAATAAGTCACCAAACGGTAAGCCCAAGCACAAACACAATTATTATTGATCTTTTGAACATCAATTGCACCAGCACCTGTACGAAAATGATTTTGAACGTAGGATTGAATATTACAATTGGATCTTGCTGAATAATGTGCAGATGAAATCCAAGTTACAGAAAGGACAACTATCAAACACACCAAAAATCAAATAACTTGACATCTTTCTAGATATCCACATTGTATAACCTACACCGAAGCAGCTACCAGTGGCGGAAGCATTACCACCCGTAGTCAAACAAGAACTGAATAACTTCACAGCTGATAACTTAAATTATTCGACAAATGAAGTCCTTGAGTTATTCCTTCTGTATTAGCTATTTCGTCTTTTATTATTAAGATTATTTTTGACTATCATTTATAAATATTTTGAGAATGCATTATAACAATATACCTTCTTTGGCCCAACTGAATGTGTGTTCGTTAGTTTCTAGTATTGCCGATGTGAGAAATCTAATTGATCATTATCACTTTAAAATTTTAGCGATAACTGAATCGTGGCTGCACCCAATTATCTCGGATAATTTAATTGAAATTGGAAGTTATAATTTCTTAACAAAAGATAGATCTACGAGAGGGGGTGGAGTTGCACTCTATAATCATAATTCTTTTATTTTCTCACATATTCAAATAATAATAATAATAATAATACTCCCTCATAAACACTCGTTGAGTGTACCCAAAGGCATAGCCTGTGCGCGTAGAGGACGGCTATTATTATTATTTGCCGTGGCGCTCCTGGGCGACTTACTGATGTTTTAGGTGATGTATTCACTTTTCAGCTGCAGGAAAACCCGGAAAACCTACAGCACCACCTCGGGTGGTCGGTGTGCACTCCAAGCTAGCACTAGACGAGATTGGCATCCAGACAACTCACAATACACTTGCTTTTCAACAAGGCATGCGGCCGCCTATCGAATCCGATATAAAGTAGTTGAGAAAAATTCTCGTACCTACATCGGATTCGAACCGACTATCGCTATGCTGGAGTTTCGAGCGACCTGTGCATTAGACCGCTGATCCACCGACCACCAATAAATCATGATATCGAACAACTGTTTGTAAAATTAACGTGCGAGAGAAAAAACATTGCGATTGGCGTCGTCTACAATCCACCAAAAAATAATGTAAACCATTTTCTACACCCTTTGGAAGATACGATTGCTGAACTCATTCCAGGGTATGATGATATCATAATTTTAGGAGATTTAAATAAAGACCTCCTCAAGGACTCCTCAATTGCATCACTAATGAATTCGCTTCTAGAAACGTATAGCCTCATACAAATTATCAACGGACCCACACGAATCACCCCTACAAGCTCGACTTTCATAGATTACAGAATAATCTCTAACGTAGACGGCTTATTATTCATGAAAGAAGTTATCCCTGTAGTCATATATCATGAATTGATTAGATGTGAATTAAATTTCGAAATAAAATCCAATACTCCATTTTCAAAACAATTAGGAATTTCAAAAACTTTGATTATGATGAATTCTCAAGGAACTAGGAAAACCTTCCACTTGAATCGATATTACATATTCCTGATGTTGATGAGAAATTTGAACATTTTAATGAGCTTCTACTGAAGTTACTCGATTACCACGTCCCTTTGAAAACAATTAAAATCACTAGTAAGTATAACCCGTGGATGACAGATAACTTGAAATTGTTAAAGACTTTGAGGGATAAAGCTCATAAAGAATGGAAATAAACTAGAAATCCATCTAAATTGGACTATTATAAAATGCTTCGAAACTATACAACTCTGGCATGCAAAAATGAAAAAAAAAAGCTTTTCTAGAACATAAATTAAAATACGAAGGACTGAATTGAAAAAAATGAGTATTATACAAAGAGGTCCACTAAAATATCTATACATTTACAGGATGTGAGTAAATCAAATCTATTCCCAAAGAACAAACAATCCTGACGTTGAAACTATGAATTTTTATCAAAATAATTTGAAAACTCACGAAAGGTTCCATTTCAAATTTGTCACGGAAAATGAAAATTCAAGTTTTATTAACTCCATTAAAACCAATGCATTAGGTCATGACGGACTGAATTTCAGAGTAATTCTGATGTGTTGTCCTTGAATAATTCCATTTATCACTAACATAATAAATACCTGTCTGGACTGCGGAGTTTTTCCAAATCTGTGAAAGGAAGCCATAGTTCTTCCTGTTCCAAAAATAAGCAATCCCTCAGAGATGAAAGATCTGAGACCGGTGAGTGTATTGCCCACTACGTCTAAGGTGCTCGAAAGAGTGGTAGAAAAGCAAGTTCGTGAATATTTACAACTGAATATTCTTCCTGAGCAACAATCAGGGTTCAGGCCAATGTATAGCTGTGAAACTGCACTCCTTTCTGTCACAGATGACATGCTAAGAGCTTCTGATTCTAATGAGATAACGATACTCACCCTATTAGATTACTCGAAGGCATTCGACACGCTGAATCATGAACTGTTATTGTGTGTTCTTCATTATATTGGCTTGGTTGAGAATGCAATGAGGTTTTTCAGAAACTATACTTCAGATTGACGTCATCGTGTTCAAGTTGTAGAGAGTTTATCGGAGCCTCTTATTTTGTATTGTGGAATAGCACACGGTTCAATTCTAGGACCACTGCTATATACAATATATACCTCAGATTTTGCTAATGTTGTGAAAAATTGCGAAACTCATTTCTATGCTGACGATACTCAGCTCTACCACTATTTCAACGTGAGCGACTTGGGGACTACCATTGATAAAATTAATTATGATATATTTCGCATTGTGGAGCAGTCTAAAAAACATTCATTGGCAATCAACGGAAACAAAACAACATTTATGTGTTTTGGAAGCAAACAGAACCTTTCCAAGACAATAAACGACATTGGAGTTACTGTGGATGGCTATGGAATTAAACCAACAGATAGCGCGAAGAAATTGTCTTGGACAGCTCTCTCCGCTTCAGAAAATACATAACTAATTATATCAGAGTAGGTTACGCTAATCTTAAAGTTATTTCTGGAAATCGTAAAGTACTAAACAAAAAGATAAAGACCATTATCTGTGACTCACTCGTTCTTTCGAAACTAAACTATTGTGACGCTGTCTACGGACCTTGCATTGATACCACTGATCAGCGTAGAATACAGGTGCTCCAAACCTCTTGTTTGAGGCTCATATGTGGTATCCGTCGGCATCAAAATATATCCCATAAACTTAAAGAACTATCATGGATTAATATGGCAAATCGTAGAAAAATGCATTCCCTCAATTTATTCCACAACATAATGACTACTCAGAACCCATCTTATTTATACAACAAAATTCTGTTCCGTCGTAACATTCATGACATAAATACAAGGAATTGGCTCAGATTGAATATACAAAAACACAGAAAAGAAATGTTCAAACGATCTTTCAGCTACCAAGTGGCACATTTCTATAACTCACTGACGGACTCCTTAAAATATCTATCCTTAGATGCATTCAAGAGAAAAATACGGTACATGATGCTATCTGGAAAAATGTGATAACATTCTGTTTTTTTTTTTTTTTTCACTTGAGTCCATCAATAATGATTTTTGTTAATTGAGTTTTTTGAATTTATAACTATATAGAAATGTATGATTTAATTAGTATAGTTTTGTTAAATGTTATATATTCCTGTATAACGTTATTTTTCTTTTATTTTCTTCAAGGTTAGGTTGAAAAACAGAGGAAGTGGTGTGTACTTACCTACACACCGCAACCAGCTGACACCTCGCCTCTTTCCATTTCATATTTTCATACAAACACAATTGTAGTTATGTTCACTTGAATGGAAATAAAGACCTATTATTATTATTACACATTGAAAAGGTTAAAACATGTTAGATGATAAACAGAAAATCGTATTGTATAAAAGTTAGTTGGAGTGTCATCTGAGCTATAGTATCTGAGAATAGTATAGTATAGAATACGAGATATTTAATCTGTATCCAGCAGTAAAAATACAAAAAGAACTTATCAGTAACTACCTACACTACTCATCGAAATTATTGAATTGCCATACCACTGATGCACAAAACAGTTGGCCAAAAATAATAGGACCTGAAATGTACAGTCTCTTACCTGATAAATAGTGATGCGAATCGAATTTCAATATAGTCCATACGCTAGGTGAAATCCTGTATTTTTTACAGGTCCACGATGAATTTTTTGTCTTAGACGTACATATTTAGTGTCATCTGGTTACTAGGTCCAAAAATGGCCAGTTTGGTTTTTATACAAGGTAGTCATATATTAAAACAAAAAATATATTTTTATATAAATGTTCTTTCTAACGACCATTTAGGAAAGTAACGTATCTCGCACTGTACAGTTCAACGCAAAGTGGCTTGTAACCACAAGTATGAGGAAAGTTACTTTCCGCTCATGTGCGGAAAACAAATGGCACGTGTGCGGAAAGTAAATCGGACACCTGTGGAAAAGCTGTTGAATGCATAATTTCTGTTTAGATTTACCGCTTTAAGTTATTATATTTATAACTTCTGAGCACAAAAAACATTCTATCTGAAAAAAATTATTTTTTTGCATTCTAAACATAAAAAAAAAGATGACATCGGTGGGCTTCGATCCCGCTTACTACCGATCGCAAATGAGAAAAATAAATAAAAAGTTCATAGTTATCAGTAGGTAATGTAATCAAAACTCCGCCACCAATTCACTTCGTCGCCGAAGAGGTTTCAGGAGAGAAAAAGGATCATGAAGACGCACGGAGAGCCGCCTCCCCCTCTCCCTAACCGAATATTACATCTGATAGTGGTTGTAGTTTAATACGAAGAACTTTGTTCTGCATCCTGTCTAACCTCATGAAAGGAATCTTGTGCAGGATGCAGAATAGTCATTTGGCCTCTAGCTTCATGTGAGATCTCCTGGCTATTAGTGCGCTTTACCGCTGCCGCAGCCCTCTGAATAGCCAGGTTGATATGATTTTACCATGATGTACGCTTGTCCAGCTGCACTCTCAGGTATCGCACATTGGTTTTTACCTCCAACGGTAGAATTTCCCTGTCCAACCGAGATTGGACCTGCATAGCAGCTGCGACGCTGGAAAACTAATGGATATTTTCGCGGTATTATCCACGTATATTGCTGTCTTCGTTCTCTGGCACATATGAAAAATATACGTATATGAGGAGTATTAATGCGGGAAAAGACTAGACCTCTGAGGGACACCTGCTTCGATTGGGTACTCTGTGGATCTTTGATCGCAAGTTTTAAACTCACCTTACGTTACCAACTGACTAATTAGTCATATTCATATAGACTTGAATCTTATCGAGTAATATTTTATATTTGTAATGATTAAATGTTTCTAATTATGATCTTGATCTCTTAAGAAAATATTTTGCCCAATGTGTCACTAACATCGATATTATTTGGTAAAATTAACGCGCGTCGTAGGAAAAATAGGGTACATTACTTGTGCGAAAGTGATTTTTTCACTCGTGGGATTATCGCTCCCGGCGTGCGCCTCGTGCTACAATATTTCACACTTGTTTGAAAAATGTCACTTTCCGCACTCGTAATGTACAGTCTCTTACTTGATAAATTGAGATGCGAATCGAATTTCAATATAGTCCATACGCTAGGTGACATCCTGTATTTTTAAAATGTCCACGATGTATTTTTGTGGCATACTATTGTCTTAGACGTATATATTTAGTGTCATCTGGTTACTAGGTCCAAAAATGGCCAGCTTGGTTCTTATACAGGATGGTCAAATATTAAAACAAAAAATATGATATTTGTATATAAATGTTCTTTTCTACTAGCTCCTACTTCTGTTCCACACCAAACTTCCTAAAATAGTAAATCACTCTATACCGCAAATATATCGTACTGAAGAAGTTCCTTCACCCAAGTCCTGCTTGTCTGAAATATTTTCACTTTTTTTGCCGTCCATTAATTTTCTTGCAGCGCTTTCCACTTTTCTTTTCATCGTATATAACTCCGGCAAAAAGCGTTGGTCATATGAAAAATCTTTCAAAAAAAAAACGTCGTTTCGTTCACTAGATGCCCGCCGAATCCGCGCATATCCATGGCTTTCAGTTTTCAGTAATTCAGTTTTATTATGTTGTTGACAAATTATGCAGAATTTGAGATTTAATTCTGCGGCATTATGCCGCAGAGAAAGTCCCTTAATTTACATATTTGAAAAACGCTGATCAATAATATTGCACCAGTAGACAAAACAAAACAAAATGAATCGGTTCAATCAATAACAATAAGTTCGTATTGACCATCGTGCGTGATCGTGCATCACGTGACGGGAAAAACAATGTGGCCATATTTATTATGACATATTTGAACTGTAGACAAACTTTCATTTCTATTAAAGTTCAGTTTTATGGCTAAGAATTTATTTTTTCTACCTTCATGCAAAAAGCAAAACTTTATTGAACTATATTCAGTGGAAAAAGAAGCTCTTTATTGCACTAGTGCAATAAAGTTTTTATTGCACTCATCTGTCATTCTACTTCAACGTGCTGTCATCATGATAAACATAAACGTTCAAACCCACAACATATTTAGCAGATATTCTGTGAGATATGCCATACATTTTAAACAGCTACATATTTTATATTATTTTCTATTAATGTTAGCAGTCAGAGTTGAACAAACAATGCCTTCCCGAGAATACTCCATAATCAAAACCGATCCGCTATGTTCTAAACCGTCTACCTGCATAGAGCAAACTGTCTGTACTATGACCACACCTCGTGATAACATACGCGCTCAAGACTACTATGATTTTGATTTTTATAATGCAACTCTGGTTATATAAACGTCGGTCAAAATTTAATTCTGACAATTACAAAACTGAAAGTTTTTAAATGAGTAATATTAATGAAAAACTAGATGATGGTGATGAAATCGATAGTAATAATTATTAATTTAAATTGCGTATTTAATTTTCCTTCGCCTAGTGCCGCACCTAAATAAATAGCTTTTTGCTTTTTGCATGAACGTAGAAAAAATGTTGTATGCAACTCGTGCAAAAAATGTTTATTGCACTCGATGTGTTGTCCAACTCGGCCTAACGGCCTCGTCGGACAATTTCACGTCGAGTGCAATAAACACTTTATTTGCACTTGTTGCATAAATAACTATTAAATCCAGTTATTGGTAGAAACGATCGAATTTGACGTAAATTTACTATGTAAAAGGGATTAAAAAACTGTCCAGTTTCAAGGGTGGTAACCTAAAAACTTGTAATTGGCTCGTAGACCTGAAAAAAATACCAAACGGTAGCTAGATAAATTCAAGGGACGAACACAGTCAACACACAACAATTTGGGTTTCAACAACAGAAAAGCACAGGCGATACTAGATTCTTATTTCTCAATTAACTGTACACTGAGTTGAACCAGAAAGAAGTATGTGCGGCAGTATTTTGTGACTTGTCAAAAGCAATTCACTGTGTAAACCATAAAATATTGTTACGTAAATTACAACTTTATGGTATCAGAAGTCATAGTTAGAAGTGGGTTCAATCGTACTTAAACCAGAGAACCCAAATAGCGATAACACACAAATTATCACGCACTGGTGAAATTCGTTGTAGTGGTCCTCAAGGCTCGGTGCTAGGTCCAATTTTGTTTCTGTTGTATTTCAATAACCTGGCTACCATTACATCAGAGGTGTAAAAAATTTTATGTACTTTTGTCGACTAATTGGCATTTTAAATGAAATTAAAGTCTGACTGACAATGTGACTTCTTATTTCATCATAACTATCAAAATTGACACAAAAATTGTTTAACAACACCAGTAAAAAGACAAAATACAGCATGACGACTTAACATTTCTCCCCCCTCTAACATAGGACATCTAGTCGGCAACTTTTCCCAATTTGGAGACTGGCCTTCTGAAAATTCCGTTTTTTGTTTCAACTTCAATAACACGTACTCTCCCATCAGGACCAGGAAATACTTTGACTATTCGACCTAACCTCCAAGAGCTTTTTATCATATTGTCTTCCATGACAATAACGACATCATTTTCTTTGACAGGCTCATTATCCATGGTCCATCGGTTTCTCTTAGTGAAAGTTGGTAGATACTCTTTCACCCATCTGTTCCAATATGCGTTAGTCAGATTTTGTACTTTCCTCCATTCCTTCCGCAAGACGTAGTTCATCCCAAGTTGGTTCATTTCATTTTGATATCCAATGAGGAAATTGTTGGGTGTGAGCGCCTCCAAATCATCTGGATCGCTAGAAATCTTCGTGATAGGTCTCGTATTCAGCATATTCTCAACTTCTGCGAATAGGGTAAGCATAAGTTCGTCTTTAAGTTGCTGTTCTCTCAGAATTGCATAAAATGTCTTTTACAGAACGTATGAGCCCTTTCCATGCTCCTCCCATGTGTGGGATTGCAGGCGGTATAAACTTCCACTCAATTCCACGGTTAAGCATGTCATCTTCTATTTGCTTTTGATCCATTTCATCTAGAGCTTTTTTTCAATTCTTCCGATGCACCTCGTATATTTGTTCCATTGTCTGCAAATATCTGATGTGGTTTA
This sequence comes from Chrysolina americana, assembly GCA_958502065.1. NCBI lineage: Eukaryota > Metazoa > Arthropoda > Insecta > Coleoptera > Chrysomelidae > Chrysolina > Chrysolina americana. The sequence goes on from OY293411.1 coordinate 71,905,271, forward strand.
CCTCTTCTTGCTATCATCCTTCTGATTACCATGATAGCTGAATCTGTCGTCATATTATGTGATATTTCCAAGTGAAGGGCTCTAACTGACAGGCATGTAAATATAACGCCCCATCTTTTTTCCCTCCTTGGGCCTGCAGAAACTAAAAAAGGTCCAAAAAAACCCATGCCAGTAAATGTAAAAGGTCTCACGTTCGGTGTAAGTCTTTCAGCCGGCATTTGTCCCATAAGAGGAATCATAGGTTTCGGATTTTTCAATTTACAAAATTGGCAACGTGAAAAAACTGATTTTACCGCTGATCTGCCATCGATTATCCAATATTTTTTGTCTGGATTCATTGAAAACTGTTTCAATCCCCTGATGTCCAAATTTCTCGTGAAGATGTTTGAAGAAAAGTATGGTGAATCGATGTCTTTTTGGTAAAATTGGCAGTCGTTTTGATGCTTCCGTCATAGTTGGAGCCAAATCTGTTTGTCCTCCTAGTACTATTATACTTCTTTCATTTAACATCGGTGTCAATGTTCTCAGACGGCTATGCTAACTGGTTTTTGTCTTCTGAGCTCATCAAACTCTCCTGGAAAACTATCTTGCTGGCATTTTTGTATCCATACAGTTTCAGCTTCAATTATGTCCTCCAAACGAATTCTCTTAGAACAGTTTTGTTGTCGTATTCTTGAAATCCATACTTTCGTTATTTTCATTATCCAAGCTGTGACTCTCAGTAATTTATTCCAATCAGAAAATTTTTCAATTTCTGGTAAAAATGTATCTTTTCTATCGGTTGTAATGTTTACACTTTCAATAATTTCAAATTCTTTTTCCAAATTTATGTCTTTTGTTTCAAGTACATCTTTCGTTGGCCAAGTTGTTTCATCTAGTTGTTTCAGAAGCTTGGGTCCATCAAACCAGTCTTCAAAATTTGTCGTGTTACTGTCGTCTTCGTTGTAAGTCCTTGTCGCTTTATCAGCTGCATTGCATTTCGATGGTATCCAATGCCATTCTGAGGTTTCTGTCAGTTCTTGAATCTCTCCAACTCGGTGGCCTTCAAATTGTCCCAGTTTCTTTCCGTCTCCTCGAATCCAGTATAAAGCCAAGTTTTCATGTACACGAATTATTCGTTTTTCGTACGAAATCTGTCGAAAGCTGTTCAAATATATATCGTGGCGGCAAATTTCAACTGATGGTACGAATAAATTCAAGAAGTTGAAATAAAGTCAACTTGTCCGAAATTTTAAGGGGAAACAGTGATCAGTGCGGTTATGTATGTTTGTTTCCAGGCATATTAACAATTATAATGTTAAATATGGAGAGCAATTTCATGATTATAAATATAAGTATAAGAACAACCGTAATATTTTATATTCTACTGATTTTGTTAACGAATTGGAATATTGAATTGAAGAAAAAAAAAAAAGGGCTCCCGAACGTTTTTGGGTGAGACCTATTTTCAAACTACGAAAATTACAGCTTAATTAACTAGCTGAGGAATTTACTTCAGAAAATGGACGGTTAATTAGGGGGTTGACGTTGAATATTTCATTTAATCCGTGAAGGCATTTCGCACAAATGAAAACCGCTCAAAATATCATTCGTACGAAAAAGTGACATTTCCTTCAAATTTCCTACAAAAAACCAAAAATTCGGATGCATGAAAACTTAGCTTAATACTGTTATTGAATTGGTCCAGTAGTAGATTTTGTCGATTTTTATGTCAAGTTCTTCCTTCACAGTTTTTGTCAACCTACTACCTATCAACGCAGCTTGAAGTTCTAGTCGTGGAATGGAAAATGGTTTATTCGGCGAAACTCTAGCTTTGGCGGAAACAAGTGCTACATTGATGTCGTTCTCCTCGATGACTCTAATATAGACTACAGCAGCAAAGGCTTTTATACTACTGTCACAGAATGTATGTAATTCTACTCTTGAGGCATTAGAAATTCTTGGTGAATAACATATTGGAATGGTCATTTTATTAATATTTCGTAGATCACTTAGCCATAACGTCCAAGTTTTGAGGGTCTCATTGTCAATGTGGTCATCCCAACCAATGCCTGTTCTCCAGATGTCCTGTACTAGAATACGACCTCGGACTGTGAAATTGACTATTAAACCTAAAGGATCAAAAACAGACATGACGATCCTCAGAATATTCCTCTTAGTTGGCGTTTCTACATAGTCTTGATCAATTTTGGCCTTAAATACAAATTTATCTTCTGTCGGATCCCAGAAAAGTCCTTACACTCGCTGTAGTGTCGAATCAGAATCGAGATTCAAGTCTTTTTTCAAATCCTTATCAAGTGACATTCGTTTTCGTAGATCTCTTTAATTAGTTGTCCAATTGACAAGCTCAAAACAGGCTGACAGCTGTACTTGTCTGACTCGACAAATCACTTGGAAGGCTTCTTCAGGAGAATCCACACAGTCCAAATAGTCGTCTACGTAGTGTCGTTTGGTGATAGCATCGATGACTCTCTTGGTCTGTCCAGGTTGCTCCGCATTGGGGTTTTTCACGAACTGAGCGCAGGTAGGTGAACACGTTGCCCCAAATATCATAACCTGCATTTGATATACTTCTTGCGGTATGTTACGGTTTCCATCTCTCCACAAGAAGCGTTGAGAATATCTGTCTTCTGGTCGTATTACAAGTTGGTGAAACAATTCTCTCACATCACTTGAAAATGCAATTTTTCGTTCTCTAATTTTCAGTAAGACTGCCGTTATAGGTTGGAGAAGACTGATTCCGTGTGACTTTGCAGCAGCATCAAAAACGAATCTTAGCTTGCCTGGCTTGTTAGGATTGATTACACCAAAGTGTGACAAGTACCACGTTTTCGGTTCATGAATCGCTGCCTCTTCTCTACTCAGCTTCCTAGCATAACCCTTTTCTACATATTTTCGAATGTTCTCAATATATTTCCGTTTGTAAATATCATTTTTCTCCATTTGCTTTTCTACACAGTACAGCCGTCGCAAAGCACTGGATCTACTTTCAGGGAGGGACACTGTGTCTTCTTTCCAAAGGAGTCCTATTTGATATCTATTTCCTAAATTTTGTATGGTAGAATTTACAATTGATATGGCTCTTTCTTCTTTCTTGTCTTTTCCTAGGTTCGATGCTACTGAAAGTCCAAAAGCATCGATAGCAAAGGATTTTTTCACAAGTTGGTGGAGTTCGTCTTCATATGTGATATTGTCGCAAATATGGAAAGTGTGATGATTTCTGATTTTCTGTCCCTGAAATTTTCCGTGTAGAATCCATCCTAGATATGTCTTCGTCGCAAAAGGAAGATTCTCAGGACCTTGCACTAATCTCCGTGGAACAGTCAATCGAATATTGTCTTGACCGATTAAAATCATGGGCCTAGATAAGATGTCCTCGATGGGTAATCTATTCAGATGGGAATATTGCTGCCAGTCTTCATACTGAATGTTTTGATAGGCCAATGAGAGGTTTTCAACCGATCGGACGTTTTTCATCAAAAATGTTTTAGCACCTTGAAAATTTCCTGATATTTTCAGGTCAATGCGTAATGAATCTTCATTCGTTTTTACGACATCATTAGTCCACTGCAAACATAGAGATTCTACAGTTCCTTTTATTTTCAGCATGTCAACAATCGATTGATCTATTAGAGTAACTGTAGCGGCATCGTCACAAAGGGCTACTGTGTCGAAAATCGTGTTTCTTGGGCCATAAAGTTTAACCTTTACCATTCTCAGGAGCACATTCGTTTTACCAAGACTTGTAGCTAGAACACTTTGATTGCTACTCATAACATTTGTTTCGGGTGATATATTGGCATCATCAACAAGTCTTTGTTCATTTGATGTAGATTTATTTGGCTCGTCCTTATGGAGATATTTATTATGAGGCTTCGTGCAATTATTGACCCCACAACTCTTCCGATATCTGCATTTCAGTAAGTAATGGTTGTTTTTCAAGCATGAAAAACACAATTTCTTGTCTGTTATGACTTTCCATCTTGTATCTACATCGTCTGTCTTGAATACATTACAACCGTCTATTTCATGTCCCTTACCATTGCAATAGGTACATTCTTCTTTGGCTGTAGCTGAAGAAGATACAATGAATGATTTTTCGAATTTTCGGTCATTTTCGTAACAATGTGTATTCATTTTTGGAAAAGACTTCGAACTGGAAATAACTCTTTTGGACGTTGATACATAACAAGCAGCATTTGCTATTTTCATTAGCCACTCGCTGAAATCTTCTAGGTTAACAGTACCATTTTTCAGATGAACTTCTTCCCCCCACCTGAGCTTGAGCATATCAGATAGTTTTTGAACAATTTCCTTTAAAATCATTGGATTTTGGAGATGGGCGTCGTAATTCAATGATTTTATTATACTCACTACATTGCTAACGTGACTGGATAAACCATGTCATTTTCTTTCACAAAAGAAATGGATTTCACTTTCACTAATAGGGTTTCAATAATTTGTTCGGGTTTTCCGAATCTCATCTTCAATGTTTCGATCACCTGATTTAAATTTTGTGGACTGATGAGCATCCCTGCAACTGCTGACCGTGCCTCGCCCCTCAGACATTTCTGGAGCTTAATCATTGCCTCCTCATCGGTATACTCGCACAGTTCGGATATTCTCTTGAAACTATAGATAAACGTATTCACATCGTCCATCAAATATCGGAAAATCCTTTTCCACAGAATGTCTTGCGAAAAATTTTTCATTTTTCGACGTGTATGTATTGTTTGTGTCAACGTTTTTGAGCAGAGAATTCAGTGTTTCACATAACTGACTGACTTGACATTGAATTCCTTGTCCTTCTTGATCTTCTTTCTTCATTTTGTGTTATTTCTGCTTCACGTACTTGTGCTTCCATTTCAACTAATTTTATTTGTTGTAAATATTTCTGTTTTTCCACTTCAATTTGTAACATTTTCGTTTCTAGATAGTGTTTTTTCTTTTCAGTCTCGAGTGCAATTTTTTTCTTTTGTATATCAATACTTGAGGTAGCAGACACTCGAGAATGTTTGGAACTACTTCTATGACTTTTCTCAGATACTTCCGAGGCTATTTCATTCGTATCCTTCGTTTTCGTCGTGGGTTCTGTCGTTTCATAATTATTTTTGGATGAATTCATGCCGGGTCCGGAAGACATTCCAAAAACCTAGCGGCCACTCAAAATCCGGATTCAAGTTTGTATTGATACCTTTTTGAATTCAAGTTCTTCTTGAATGATCGTCCATACTTTTGAATTTTTGGTTTTCTTGTTGATCGCTTTTATCCACAGGGCTTGTGCAATAGTTCAAAGGACCAATGTAAAGAATTTTATGTACTTTTGACCTTTTGACCTTTTGGCCTTTTAAATGAAATTAAAGTCTGACTGACAATGTGACTTTTTATTTCATCATAACTATCAAAATTGACACAAAAATTGTTTAACAACACCAGTAAAAAGACAAAATACAGCATGACGACTTGACAAGAGGGCTTTTTTACACTTTTTGCAGGCGATACAACGATTTTATGGCATGATAACAATGTTGACAATCTACACATAAAAATGGTACGAGATATATCCAAGATAAATGAATGGTGTGATGCCAATTTACTGTCGTTCAACATTAACAAAACCAATTGTTTATCTTATTAGTGTGTTCTTCCACATATTCCTTTAGGAAATGAGTTGATAACCAATCTTGATATGAATAAATTTCTTGGGGTCCACACTGATAAACATTTGAATTTTTAACATGTCAAGCAGCTAGGAAAAAACTTGCCTCAGGATGTTATGCAATACGTATAGTGGCCAGAGAATTGGGTATGGCAACAGCTAAAATGGTTTACCTTGCAATAATTGAGTTACACATTTGATATGGAATAGCATTCTGTGGAACTTTTAACAAAGAGAACTCAATTTTCGTCTTGTAAAAAGGAGCCATCCGTTACTTATGTGAAGTAGGACGTAGATAATCGTGTAGGACTCTGTTCAAGGACAATGCACTTTCAACTCTTCCGTCGTTGTTCATCCTCGAAACGACTTGCTTGGTTTTTAAAAATAAATCGTTGTATAAAGTAAATGATGGAATCACTCGCCAAAGAAATAATCTGAAACTCCCGATTCCATCTTCTAGTTTGATCGTAAACTCGCTAGTCTATAATGCTGCCAAAATATTCAGTCAACTCCCAACAAGCATAAGAAATATTGAAAAATATGATTTGTTCAGGTCATCTATGAAAAAATTTCTCCTTGAACTAGTTATATACGACATTCAAAATTACCTTCTGATATAGTCAAATTAGAGACAATGCTACGTTATTAGTCAACCCTTCTATATATTTAATAGTAACTTTTGTTTATATTATTATTAATGTGACTGTGATACCCTTATTGTATCTGCCTAACTTTTTACATCAGTACAAACTTCACTTTTTTACTATTAAGGTGACTGTGTTATGGTATTGTAACTACTTTAATTGTCTAACTTCAATTTTTTATCAATAATAATCGACTGTGATAATTGTATTACCCATGTTTTACCAATTTTTTAGATAAATCTTTTTTAAACTGTCTGTGCATGTATGTATATCTACACAAATACCAGGATGTATAACTATGATGCAATAGTTTTTAATGATTTGTTTACTTAACTTAATTTATTTACTTATATATATATATTGTTATGAAAAGCACTATTTATAAATAATAAAAAAAAATACAGAATTAGTTGTGAAAGATTGTTATAATGGAAATTTAGAAAAATATCATTATTATTATCAAACTAGAAAAAACCAGATATCTTACCTGAACTTTGCAGTGTTATATCTTTACCATCCCAACCAAAGACTACAAAAAGATCCATCTAAGTAATCACAAATATCAGTTCTCTAAACCAGTTTCAGCTCTACGATGACTTGTTCCGTTCTTCATAAAACCATCAGTAACCAGCCAACTCTTGCTGTAAAACAGTATTAAATTAAAATTCTATAATAAAAGGAACCTAATGAACAGGGTAGAAGTTGAATTTAAATTAATAAAAAAATTAAAAAAAATTCAAAAAGAAATTAAAATTTAGTGAAATATCATAATAAAATAACATTCAGTATACAAGAGTAAGATTACAGAGCAATCCATGAGAAGATTATGAAGTACTGAGAAAATGAATAGGGTGTTTAAAACTGCAAGATGGAAAGTTCAGAAAATGTCATTAAATAGAAAATTATGGAAAAAAATTGTAAATATTATAATTTAAGTAGTTTCTAAGCTGTACAAGTAATTATAAAATTTTAAAAAAACAACTCATAAAAGCAAAAGTGAAAGTGTATTGACACTGTGATGAAAAATATCGCGAGTGATTCAAGAATCAAGGAGATGAAAAACAGGTTACCAGGGAAAAAAGAGGTTTTGTGGAAAAAAAAGAGGGAGAGTTTTAGAGACGCTAGAGAGAAAGGAAGAAAATTTTGACTGATTATTAGAAAAACAAGAAAACCAGAAAAAACTCAAATAAACATTATTAAGGTAAGCTCGGGTAAGTGTGACCGTGATTTTCATTAGTTCGCATTGCATTTATGAATGAAATTTTGCAGGTATTTTCTTCGAAGATCTGTCTTTGTAATACGCCACAGAAAACTGTTGATAAACGTATTCTATGAATTTTATTTATATATTCAGATATACATCTCCATAGGTCACACTTCCCCGGAAATTTGGGGCAAGTGTGATTCTGGCCAAATTTAAAGATATTAATTCAGGTAAATCTCTCTTTGGTGCAGGTGTGAGTGAACAGTAAAGGAACTTTCACCACAATTTATTTGTTTCGAGATATCTTTATTCAAAACATAGGAACTTTTCAATATTGAATTTAAAATGCCCCATTGGGAAAAAACAAAAAATAATCGTGAAAGTGAAAATTTGTTGAAAAGAAAAATTTACATGTAGAAATCTGAAAAATCGAATGAGAATTTCATTGATCCCCATCTTCTGACAAGTGGTGATGGAAGAACAGTTGATATTTCATCAACAGAAAGTGTATCAATGTCTTCCACATCTGGCCAGGTATATTGTTTGGCTGTCTCAGATTTCCGTATATAATATCGTACTATAGCTGAGAAGATATTACTGTTTAGATTGGCCAAATGAACCAGGTTCACACTTACCCCGACAGATAGGTCACACTTTCCCCAATAACATTTAATTTCGGGGTAAGTGTGACATGCAACGGAAAAATGTAAAAAAAACAACTTCATGAAAAAACGGCAATCTATAGTCAGATTCATTGTTTAGGCAGAAGAAAAGTGTATAAAATGGATTCTTACCTTAGATTTTAACAATACACTCAAAGCTTGAAATAAACTTGTTATACTCGTTCGGGTTGATAAATTGTAGGTTAGAAAATTGGGGAAAATATTTGGATTTCACAAGATCTCTTTTGTATTTTATATTATGGTTATGGATTCATTATAAGTGTAGGCTATTCGTCAATAGACGGCATTGGGCTGTCGCCCGGTTCAGCGAAGATAGCGAGCAAACTCACACTTGCCCCAAATTCACACTTACCCGAGCTAACTATAAATATCATAAAAGTACAAAAAAAGGACAAATCTTATGACTGAAATATCCAACTCACCTAGAACTTCAATATTGAATAAATTAATCCACTGACAACATCGACTGCATACCAGTAGCCAAAAAGGCGAAATCCAAGGTATTTATCATCAATTTGACAACGAAACGTATACAAATCAAAGAACTAACTCTTCCCAACGCTGTTACTACAATCTGTTTTCAATTATATCCCAAGAACTCAAAATTTCACTTCACAAAACTTTTTGTGCATAAACAATCAGTGAATTTTAAAAAAAACCTTCTGACAATTTTTATCACTTATAACCCTTACGCTCCGTGCGCTCACAATTGTACGGGCATTATTCATATATGCTAAAAGGATCAAAATAACATTCGACTCGGTTGAAAACCAGCAGCTATGATTGTACTTGTTCCAGTTACAACGCCTAAGCCGCATTAGGCGCGATTTTCCCAGTCCGATGGTGTCAACATAATGTTTACGTGGGTGTTGCAGTCATTTTCAGCAGAAAAATGTTTTCTAGAAGTAAGTATATCAAGTACATTAACTACATATGATATTTTAAATGACTATTTCAGTGAACTGAAAGATAAAAGCATGTTTCAATATTTTTTTATCAGTGACTGGATGAATTTGTCTTTTTGGGGTTAGATATTTGGACATATTTGTATGCCATCACAATTGTGTACCTCAGGAGTGTACTTCTACAATTCACGTGTATCGTTTTCAATTTAAACATTTGAGCGTATATGAAAAGAACGCTGAATCTCATGGTTTATTTTTGTTTTTTCAGATAAAATTCGAAAAATCGACATTGCCCACTTAGAAAATGACCCCGAAAAAATTTATGATTTTTTGGATGAGATAGGATCTGATCTAGAAATCGATTCAGATGGAGAGTGGGAAGCAACTGAACATGAACAAACTGTACGGGCAGAAGAAATGGATGTGGAACAGGAGGAAGAATCCTCGGATGAGGATCAAGAATACGATGATGAGGATACTATTCCTCTGAGCCATTTTTGACTTGGCAAAAATCCCAATTCCATTCAAAATCATTTCCAAATGAAACAATAGAAGAAGATTACACTGTAAACATTTTATCGCCCATGGGGAATTTTGAAAAATATTTGCCAGAAGAATTTTATGAAATTGGGGCTTTCAACACGGCTCTCTACTATTTACAACAACACAACCGAGAACTGAAGCCAATGGTCACCCCCGAAGAAAAAAAAATATTCTTTGGAATGCATGCACTGATGGGTTGCATCAAATTTCCAAGGTTGCACATGTACTGGAATACTAAGTTCAAATTTTCAATGATTGCTAATGCTATGACGAGGGATAGGTTCTATTTGCTGAGGGTCCATTTCCATGTTGTCGATTCATTGGGTTACACAGAGAAACAAAGGAAGAAAAATAAATTATGGAAAGTACAGCCAATGATCGATTTTGCCAGAAATCGGTGTCGGGAAATAACGCGTAGGGAAAATAGTTGTTTCTCAATCGATGAGCAAATGATTCCATTCACAGGAAGATGCAGTGTACGACAGTATGTGAAAAATAAACCTAGACCTGTTGGTCTGAAGAATTTTGATATGACCACTTCCGACGGGGTAGTGTTAGATTTTGAAATCTACCAAGGAGAAACTACACCTTTTCCAAACAAGACATTGGGGTTGGGACCAGCTGTTGTTTTCTTTTTGCGATTGGTAGAAACTTTGTCAAAAGGTAGTTCTGTCTTTTTTGATCGCTATTTTACTACGCTTCCACTACTGGAAGCGTTGTCAGAATCAGGATTAGATGGAACAGGTACACTGAATTCAAATCGATTCAAAGGACACAAATTCACATCAAACAAATTTCTAAAGCGTGGTGAATGTGAAGAAGTATCACGAAGTGATAAAAAAATCTGTGTAACGAAATGGAAAGACAATAAGGCTGTTCTAATGGCTTCAACTGCTTTTGGCATCGGAACAGTGCTCCAGGTGCAGAGATGGGATGGAAAGTTGAAAGAACATGTCAATGTTTCCTGTCCTACAGTAGTATGCGCGTACAATAAAAAAATGGGAGGAGTTGATTTGTGTGATCAAATGATAGAATGTTATCGCACATTTTTCAAAACACGCAAATGGACACTGATATTGCATTTATTTGATCTTTCTATAGTCAATAGCTGGATGGAATACAGGACAAATTGCAAAAGCAAGCGAAAAAATGCAAAGGAGGTGATGGACCTTCTTACTTTCAGGTTGAATATTGCTGAATATTTGTTGTGTGGAACAAGAAAGCAGTCAGCGGCGGAAAATATGGATGAAAATTCCCAGGAGCAAACTGCGTTGTTGGCAAATAAACCAGCTCCTATGCCAACAAATGATAAACGGTTCGATGGTTTCGACCACTGGCCTATCAACGACTCTCTGAAAGCACCTAGGACATGTAGACTAGAGAGTTGTGATAGCCGCTCAAGGATGCGATGTCAAAAGTGCAATGTATACCTATGTCTTAACAATAAACAGAATTGTTTTTTAATTTTCCATCAAAACTCCATATAAATAAAAAATATTCCATTTTAATTTTTTTTACAACGTTGAATATGTATTTCACTCCCGGGAAACACAATTGTGAGGGTCCTGAAAATCCCAATAAGAGATCCTGAAAAATTCTGAAAAAAAATTAGAAAGGTTCTGATGCCACTTTGAGCTACACCTGCTAGATACCGTTCAATTATTTCTTTTTACATACTCTCGGGAGTGTAAGGGATAAACTGAATTAACTGCATTTAAAGGACTATTATTAAGCATCTTCTGTTTGAAAAATATTTCAATTCGTAGTGGAAAAAGCTAGGTTAGGTCACCTTTAACCTTTAACCTAGTCCTTGTAAACATAGTAAAAATTGCAGAAATCACGTTTCACTGGTGCTATTCAGCCAAACGCAAAGCTTAAACAAGGTTTATTGGTTGTCTAACTTCTAAAGATTGAAGTATTACAATTATTTTTGATAGAAATAAGTATTTAGATAGCGTTAGAGCAGGTAGAAAGGTTAGAATTATTGAATTGAACACTATACAATTTTCTGAGTTACTGATTTAATAATTAACCAACTTCTGAGTTTGAATTCATATTATTTATTTGTAAAGCACTTTCCAAGAATCCTATCCTGAGAAAGAGGTACGTCATGTTCCTGAGCTCTGACTGAGTTTGAGATACTGAAATAGAGATCAAAGAGGTAAAATCTGTAAAGTAAGGAGTAAGTATCAATCTGGGCAAACTGTTAGAAAAATTATATACAGCAAAATTTCGACAACCACAAAAAAATATAATAATATATTAATAAATTATTCACATCAAAATATAACAATATATACACCCACTAGATATTTCTCACGCTTCATGGTCATTTACGCTTTGTCAATAAGGATACATTTCTTCAGAATAAAGTATATTTTGATTGATTGATTGACAGTCAATTATTGTAGCCACATCAAGCAGAAAGTAATGGCAAATAGAAACTCAAAAGACTGAATTACTACCCAAAAGTATTTGATTATACAGTGCGGCTTTTAATAGTCCCTTCTTTTAACTTTTAAGCAGTTTGACGTATAAATTCAAAAAAAAAATGTTTCGAAGGTATAACCGATACTAAGTTTTGAAATAAGAACTGTCTTAGAGTCTGCCAGAACTATGTTACGAGCTGAAAATTTGGATGAAATGTTTTGGGCCGAGACTTGCTGTTCATCCTAAATCGATCTGGAAGCAGCTCGGTGAATGGAAAATGTCCTTATGAGTTGTGGTTCAATAAACAACCAAAACTTGATATTCATATCTTTGGTTCGGAAGTCACGTGCCCAAAGAGAAACGGCTGAAACGGAACTCAAATAGGAATTTTTGTCAGATACGAAGAAAATATGAAAGGTTACAGAGTTTTTTTGCTTCGATAAACATTGCATAACCATATAGTGAGAGGCGTAATTTTTAAACCACACCTGAGTTCTGAAGCCCAAACCAACAAAACCACAAATATTCCTACAACTCCAGAGAATATTTATTCAGAAGATGAACAAAATTTCCAACATCGAGAAATATCTGACTCGATGGGACATATTTCAGAAAGAGAAAGTGAAGAAGGCATGAACTTGAATAAATCAGATCGCAATCAGATATAGAAGATATTCACTCAGAAATCGAGAGAATATTAAAAAACCAGAAAATTACCAGAATATATGAAACATGTTTACAGACAACAGAGGAAATTACTTATGAAAAATGTTAGCAAACTACAGAAGATGTGTCAGAAGAAATTTTAACTTATGAAGAAGCAGTTAATGGAAAAGATAGGTAGTGCTTACTGGAAAAAAGCGATAAGGAAAGAATTTGAAGCCCTAAATGAAAATAATACTTGGAACAGAAGTCAACTTACCAGACAACAAACATCCATTTCCATTGTTGCGTTACAATATAATAAAACATACGTTATATTTTATATATTCAATATTTAGTAGCCCGTTGTCAAGTTGTTGATTTTGTACTTTTGTCAAATAATAAACAAGTCATCACAAAGACTAATTATTCAATTATAAAGTTTTATATCCATTTCCAAAAGAGGGCACATCAACTTAAAAATTTTAAAAGAGAATTTAATTATCTTCCCAATGATGTAACACTTGTCCCCGAATGTCATTTAAAATTTTAAGTCGATGGCTCCTCTGCGCAATTTTTTGAGCAATCACAATGTGTTTTATTTCAAAAAGTAATATCGGTGATACACCCTCCAAACGGTTTATTTATTCATGTTTGTATGTCAAACCGTTCAAAAGTTAACTGAGGGGAGACTATAAGAAATCGCACTTATATATACTGTAATCTATTTCAACAGGCCTAATTATTTATTTACTTACTTCATTATATTTTATTTCGCTTAACCACTTACTGACTCTACTTGTTTAATGTTAATTTCACTTTTCAGTTTCATCCAGATGTATCTATTTTATTCACTAATCTCCAACATCAAAAAATATTTTGGAGGTGAAAGTAAATACATTTTTCAATTTGAATTTGAATTTAAAAATTAGGTTTGACAATATATCTGTTTCAATTTTCGCCACTCCAATGAACTACTACCTGATAAATAAAATGAACTAAAATAAATAAATATTTTTATTTACGAAAAATGTGTAAATATAAAAAAATACTTATGTAAAAACATTAAGCTTTTATAGAGTTATTCATTACCATCGTCATTTTTATAATAGATTAAAACTGTAGGTACAAGTTAATTCACTAAAAATGTTTTTAAATTTCCATAATAAAACACTCATCTAAAAAACATAAGAAACATAGGGAAACTTTTTTATAATGAAGGACAGATAATAAAATTGTCATAACTTTTTCAAATCCACGTTATTACTTAGGTAACAATCTTAAATCCATGGTGTGATTGAGGCAATCTAATATCCGTTCTATTATTTCCCCTTTCAAAGTTTCATTCTCCGAAATAAAATTTAACCCAGCAGCCACATCCGTAAGTGGGATATTCGTGAAAATGTTATCCACATATCTTATCAATTTGTTCTTTTGTGAGCCTGACATTTTTTGGATTACATCCCCAACAAATTTCACTTGTTTATTGATGGTCCCGTTCATATTCCTTGCAACTGCAGAACCTACAACAAAAAAAAATCAAAAACTGGTTTCAATTGAAATAATATAAGGTGTGTTTTTTTAATTATGGCAATTTGGATATTTAGGCAATTTTTTTAAATTCATTGTTAAGATTTGGCCGAATTATAAGAAGTAGTTTTCGAAGTTTTCAACCTAGAGGAACTAATTCCGACTACGGTCGAAAATATCCTTCTCTCCACGCATTACCTCAAAGTGGAAAAATGGAGCAAATATCTGACAAAAAACAACTACGTCCCATACGGAAATTAAATTGCATCTATCATCCATTTGTGCAATGTTCCTCGAGGAGGACATTAATGCAAGTGCTGATTGTAATGATTGTGCCATTGAATATTATCCTTTATTCTCTGGGAAATGACCACCTGCATGCATGCATGTTTCGAGCTTTTTACATGACATTCATAAAGTCAGATGTAAAATTATCTGTGACTGAAAGATAAACTTTGGTCGCCATTCTCCACTGTTCAGATGACCTCCTGGAAGGTATTCATGTTGAAAAAAGGGAATATTCTCAAATGAAAATTGAAAATTGGTTATTTATTTAATTAAAACAACATACTATGAAAATGAAGAATTTTTTTTGTAATATCTAACAGAAAACAACAACTTTCCCGACTAAACCAAGCTGGACATTTAACTACATCTGATAGTTACTGGGGAAAGACCCTTACAAAGAGAAAATCTGAAAGTGAAAACTTGCCTTTTCATTCAGATAGTTTTTTTATTCGAATGAATTTTTGTCGGGGGTAATATAAAAAGACCTCATTTATCAGCGAATACATTATTAATTTAAACGAAAACAATTTTGTTTAAAAATTTATCGAGTTGGATTCGGAGATTTATGTTCTGAATAGAACCCGAGAGCTTTTGAGCTTGAGGGTTTTATTCTTTGAAGACGGTCGAGTTATATTTGATAAGATTATTTCCCAAATATGTCAATTAACCAATATCATTAATTCCACAATGTAGATAATTATTTTTATTGCATAATATATCACACGACATGTGACACATTTCACATACATTTAGGCAACTGTCATGAAGGACCATGCAATTTATTCGTAAAAGGGACGAAGCGGGTTTATAAGCGAATACATTTTGACACATGAGGGAAATAATCAAAGGTAATACCACGAGTACTTGATATTCTATCGGTAAATTTTTATTTGTTTGAAAGCAAACCGATTGATAAAATCACTAGTGGCCGGTGGCTCAGCGGTCTGATGCACAGGCCGTTCGAAACTCCAGCATAGCGATAGTCGGTTCGAGCCCGATGTAGGTACAAGAGATTTTTTCTCAAATACTTTATATCGTATCGATAGGCGACCGCATGCCTTATTGAAAAGCAAGTGTATTGTGAGTTGTCTAGATGCCAATCTCGTCTAGTGCTAGCTTGGAGTGCACACCGACCACCCGAGGTGGTGCTGTAGTTTTCCTACAGCTGAAAAGTGAATACGACATCAAAAATCAGTAAGTCGACCCGGAACGCCACGACAAATAATAATACGTCCTCTACCTGTACAGGCTTTGCCTTTGGGTATTATTATAATTATTAGTCCTTTTGGTCGAATGATTTTTTCTAAATTCGGTTTGTTTGAATATTTTTGCCAAATAAACGTATTTGAGTGATGAAAATAAAAAAATTTTAAAATGAGTTTTATTTGGAAGGACTATTTTTTTTTCGACAATGTGAAAAGTGAATATCCATTGATAATGAGGTAAATTTTCATTCATTTTGATAATATAATAATTCATTATCGACGCAAATTTATTTATTTATTAAAGTTTTCTTATTTCTTTATTTATTTAGATTTGACAGTTCAAAGGTAAGCAACGCTTTATCGAGGACCAGGCAGTTTTATCAGTATAAAACCGAATGATTGGTCAGAACAGTCCGCTGCTATTGGTTAAAATACCAGAAACGTAAACATTTTACATGTGAAAAAATAATCGTTGAAAATATATTTCACTCTTCACAGATATATTTTGTCCGATACTGTATTTTCAATAATTCCCCTACGAATGAATTGGTGACCAACCGCAAGGGAAATACAAAACGGTATTCCTCGGTATCACATACCTCAGAAAGAGTAAATGCAAAAATAGACCAAAGTTTGAAAAGGGTGTAAACATGGGGCAAATATCTGACAGAAAACAACTGCTTCCCCATACATTCATCCATTTGTGCAATGTTTCTCAAGGAGGACATTATTACAAGTACTGATTGTAATCAAGGCATTGGATATAATCATTCATTCTGTTGGAAATGGCCACCTGCATACTGTATGTTTTGAGTTTTTTTTCTCTCATCATTGCTAGGATAGGTCAGACAGCAAGAGTCGTCTTGTTACACAAAATGAAGGACATTTGTCTCTCTCATATTTCCCATTTGTGGGAATGTGTGAAGAGAAGGGTATTTTCGACCTAAGTTGGAATTATTTCATTTTTTTCATTTAATACTTCTTCGCTTAAACACTTTTTAAACTCAGTAAAATGCAAATTTCCACTTTCAGATTTTCTCTTTCTAGGGTCTCAGTTAGTTTAATGTCCAGCGTGATTTGAGCCAGGGAATTAGTTGTTTTCCGTTAGACATTACAAAAAATATCTTAATTTTTATCGTAGGTGGTTTAAAAAAAATCTATTTTCATTTGAGAATATTCCTTTTTTCAACAGTAAAAGAAACCTATGATAGAATTAAATGCCCATCCACAATTGCGTACAACCATAGAAGTATATAGAAGGCCTTTCGTTCGTCCTAATATCAATTCTTATAAGCCTCAATGTCTACATACTTTGACTACTTGTGAAGACAATAATAATAATGATGGAATTAAAACATTGAAAACTCTGTCATAATGATAAAACATATAATCAGTTAAATGTAGTAACACAAGGAATAGCTAAACCAAATTAATATAGAAGGCGTTAGTATAGCTACTATCAACACCTTCACTGAAAATCCACTGCTGCCGCAGTTCCAACAATCTTGATTCGAGGATGATGCCCCGAAATGAAAATGTGACATACGAAATCTCCCCGAATCCAGAAGTCATTAGGGAAGATGCTGTCGTAGTAATAACTGCATCTACAAATCATCCTGAAAGGCCAACACTTTTCAATTGAATAACCGAAATGAGTGATAAGCTCGATATAGCACAAGCGATTCCTGAAACTAGAGACACTTTAGTGAATCGATCGATGAAGAGTTAAGATAAACTACCGCTGAGAAACCTCTCATCCAGAAATTTAGAGACGGAAAAAGTAAAGATATTCATATTTCATTATGTCTCCGATATTATCTTCCCACTAATATTTCTGAACCCCTCCACACAAAGACAATGCCGATACTCATAAGGCAGTTTGTAACGAGAGGGATGGTCTTGATCAATTGGTGCGATGAGTATATATGCGTATCCTCGCAAACGTACCGCCATCAAAGGGTTCAACGATCTATGGTAGATGAATGGATGATTCTTGAAAAGACTCCAAAGTCAATCAAAATTATCATTATGCCCTTGTGGTGAATAATACATTTTCAAAGTACCGGTGCATGTCACCTATGAAGGCCAAAACTGGCCGAGATGTCACCGAAGCGATGACCCGGGACCTCTTTTGCATTTCCACTAATACATTAGCCGTAGCTGGTTTTGAGTATACCGGCCGGTCAAGTCGAAGGGTTCCAATGGCATCTGAATGACAACCCTATGGCAGCCCATCGAAAATGGAGCACTAAATATTATTTCGTCCAAAATTATGGCCACCACCACACCTAGACGACAGAAGCATATTTTCAATCCTCGGGGCTGGCTACCGACCGAAATGCAGGTGTTTCTGTATGGAACCCTTCTGTACCCCGCTGTCAGGTCTATTTCGTGAGTACTACGGATCTTCTGATGAACAGTATGATGATTCTCACAAGGTTTTCCTGTTGGATGATATCTTGTGTTCTGTAGTGAATATTAAAATATCCATCCTACACTACTACACGAACATCTTAGGTGGAAAGTTGTTGAGTAAAAAATTGTTAACCATAATACTATCACTTTCCTTTACAATGTTCTCTCAATAAATACGCTCTTCACCATCAAAAATAGGGAAAACGCCATCATTACCAATCATATATTTCTTTCAATCAGCTGTTCTTTTTATTATTTTCCTTTATCCACAGCGGACATCTCATGAAATAATATTACTTTTGTTCACATACGTCTTATGAAGTCAATCAAATACCAGTGCCTTATGATCAAATATACAGACTGTCGGAGTTGCAATAATGTCACTTTCATATCATTATTGAGTACAACTTTTGTCGTGATCAGCCTAGAATTTTGTTTCTGTGATCGCTATGGAAAAGAATAATTGTTTGATGAATAAATCCGTTTTCAATAAAAAAATAGGTGAAGAGGGTGAATTCTGGTGTTTACATTGTGCTGGGTTTAAGATCGAGGTATTTTCTTGTTCAGGAGATCGTAATAGATAGATTTTCTTGATAGCGTGTAGCTACCAATTAAGATATTTCACCTTCAAGAATTTGGAAAGTTGTTTCTACTTCGATAACAGAATTTCAAATTGTTCACTTCAAATCTTGTATAAACAATCGTAAAATTTGGTTAGATATGTAAAGTAGTTCAACGATTATTTTTATTAATAAGATTTGCATCATTTTATTAATGATGTTAATTTATTTAAAATAAATTTCTATCTTCAACGATATATCAACTTTACATCGAACACAAATGGAATTAGAAACTGTTTTTTTTGAATAATAGGATTTTATCGATATTCAGAAATTAGAATTCATTAATATGACAAAGTTAGTAGTGCGAAACAGTTTTGTCGAAGTTACAATTTTTTCAGCTTTCAGAATTTTTTGTAAATGAAAAAAATGCTAGAAACTAGAACGTTCAATTTCAAGACATGTAAAATCTAAATAGAAACAACTTCTCTTCCTGAATTTGTTTGATTCATCCGAGTAAACCATTTTTCATCCATTTCAAAGCAAAACAACTCCATATTCGAATTTCAAAATAAATTTCACCTAAAAAGTTTTCCCATATTATTGATTATAACTTTTTGAAAAACACTGTGAACCCAAAAGGAAAGAACTTGCTCTCTTGACAAGCACCCACACAAATATATTATAGAAATTCATTTTGAGGAGGAGAAGGAGGTTGTTTTAAGATCATGTAACGGAAGAGGACACAGGGGGATGGCAAAAAGGGCCCATGGGGGCCTACTTGCTCGGCTGCAGTAGTGGCCACCCCACATCTACTACTACTACTACTACGCATTCTACAGAAAATGTCATCCTGTCCTTTTTGAAAAAGCATCAAATTTCGCCTTCAAAACATCGAACTTGGTCTAGCAGCATTCGCCCATCAAAAATGGACGATTTTTACCAACTTCCCCCAAAAAGTTGAAAACCCTCATACTTTAACTCCGGTAGGTCGAAAATTACTTGGTACTCCGATTGAGAAATGTCATCAGACCAAAGTTGTACAAAACGTAATTCCTAGTCACATGCTTTCTAAAATAAAAAATTTGCTCACTCCAGTGCTGCGATATGAATGTTAGACCAAGAAAGGTCGTAGCGTCAAATTTCCGGTAAGGCAGCCCAACGTAGAAAACTCAAAACAATTTTGTTTATGCACTAGCGGGCGGTAAAGTACACTTTACCGCCCGGTTCGCCGGGCGTAAAGTGGCACTTTACCGCCCGTGGGCGCATCATGGCCCGCGGGCGGTAAAGTAGACAATATACTAAAATTGTCCATATATACCTACGCACATCATTTCACGGAAGACCTACCATGAAACAATGAATTCAGTTCAATAAAGAAATACTCATTTAACAACTTTTATTCATAATCTATATTTTTGCTCCATAACCCTGAAAATTAGAATTTTATATTAACTATGCAATTGTTACAATTTTGAATATTGAGGGTGGGATATTCACTTTTTTCTCGAAATTAATTATTCCCTTTTGAAACATCCTCACTACTCATTTTAGATGTGGATGGTAGGTCCAAATAATTATTATTTGGTATCGGTCCATCACCATCGCCGGTAATTTTTTTGGCAATATTCAATTTATTTGAAATCGATTGTTCAATGTAGCTCTCTGCTACTGTTGTTGATTTCCAACCAGGGTGTCTTTTGATATTGGTGATACTTTCCACAGCATCAGCCAATAAAGTGGCTGAAGAACGCCTGAAATAATAACCCGTATATTCTTCTGGGCCTGGTAGCTTCAAAAATGCTGCAATTTTTCTTGGAATTTGACCGGGGATATTCTTCCCAACAACTTGTTTTGTACATTTGTTGTTCTTATAGAATATAAAAAAACGCCCATGTTCAGTATTTGCGGGACGTAGACTAGCATATCTTCTATAAATATCCAAATAATTAACTGACTGGTTTTCAGTACTGCAGATGGTAAATGTTCGTTGTATTTTAGTTTTTGACTCTTGAATTGTAATCAATAAAGCGTAAGTTAGGTCTTGAATGTCATCAAGCTTGAGATTTGTTAATTCTTCTCTACGACAAGCACCATGTACCTCAAATATTAATGCAACCTATAAAAGAATCAATAAGTTTTTTAATTACTCAATAAATAGGTACGACATACCTTCGTCATCAGATATACATTATCTGGAGCTTCTTTTAGAAAAAGTTCGATTTCATCCCTATTCAATATTTTGGATTTCTTCGGCTTATATCCATCATTCTTCCGTTTCAAAAATGCTATCAATTTTGGAAATTTGCTTATGTTTATATTATTATACAAATTCAAAGTAGACTTTAATCGAATAGTATGACCACAAAGAAGATGGCTTTCGATTCTTGGACTTCTCAAAAAAAATATCCCAGTAATATGTCTTCTGTAATCACCTTCGCATTATTTTCATTGAGCCATTTTATGAACTCATTATACGTCTTTTCGTAAAGTTTCTTTGACTTTGTTGGTAGCAGTTCGAGTTTGGCACTCTCAGCCGATTCCAAAGTTTCCATTGGTACGTATATATTATGTTCTTCATCTGATGATTCCATAATTTTCGTGTTGAGTTCACTCACGCACTTTTTCAGATAAACATGAAGATGACCGTTTACCTTGTTTAATGAATTTGTTGCTAGACAACAACCAGCTTGCTTGACAACGTCATAATTAGTTGGGTATATACTGGGTATTCTGTGTACAATTTGAATTGATGAATCTATTTCAGTATACAGAGATGATTATTGACACGATAATTGCGATATAAATATATATACAGTGTCCGCCAAAATCTTGGAACCATATGGAAAACTTTTTTATTAATAGTTTCTCAGAAAATGTCATTCTTCATAAAAGTTAGTTTCCCATGCTGTTCCAAGATTTTGGTGGACACTGTATAAACCGCTAGTGCATAAAATTTTGTATGTATCACGTGCGTAAAATGCGTTTATGGCCTTCGGCGTGTAATTATCCATTATCATCCACGCCGCATGTATTTCAAATTTCAGATCAATGCATAAAGCTAGAGAAATCCACCATAGGCGGGGCCTGTGGGTGGAACATAAAAACAATACAAACTAAAATTGTATTATAAGTATAGAAGTAAATATAAGTATAAATTAAGATATAAGTGTAAAAGTCAATAAAAGTATAAAATTCATTAAGTATAGCAGTAGATATAATTATAAATTTAAATATATAAGTATAAGTATCAGAGTTAAAAAAAGTATAAAAGTCAATATAAGTGTAAAAGGAAATGAAGGGGAAAACGTTAACGTTAATTAACATTAGATGTTATCAGTTTTTTTTTGCATTGCAAATTATTGAAGGTAAGTATCAGGTTTTTTGGAATGATTTATTTGATTAGTCAGACTATGAAATGTTGTTCTAGACAATGAAGAAATAAACAGTTTCAGATTGTGTTTGAATGCAGTTAGTCTTGAGATATTTTGAATTACTGTATGCATTACTGTATTCACTAAGATACTGTTAGGAGTAGTTGATCATGTCATGACGCGTAACATATTTAGTTGCTCTTGTGTGAAAAAGAAGTGTGTCTAAACAGTGAAGAATCAGTTGGAAGAAACACCCAAAGATTATTTTGTTTAGTAGTAGAGCCTCTTATTTTTCGCTCGGCCACCTGGTCATTTGTCCTTGAAGGCTCCCTTCCCTATTCTCCCTCACCTTTCTATGGGTGCTAAAGGGAGATACCTATCTTCCCTTGGCGAGCGAGTATGTACGTTCCTCAACAAACTTATCAGCACTCTAGCCAAAAATCTTGATCTCCTGAATGTTCCTCGATCATAAAGCCACTCCTGATCAGGTTGCTGAGTGAAGTTGAGCAGCAGTTCACTCAGGCAACAAAGGGCAATCTCTCAACCAACTGAGGTTTCAACTCTGCCAGAGTGCCCTCTCAAAAGTCTTTCAATTTGGCGTCGTTAAACTGTAAACAGTAAACTGGCCGCTCGCCAACATTCTTTCAGGGCGTTCCTGCAGGTGCAGATGTGGAGGGACCGACAGATGAATGCAGAGGAATGGGGATGGAAATCCTACCCAGATGGTTTGACGCCCATCCAAACCACTCAGCCTCCAGCACCCGAGGAATTGCTCAACTCTATTTCCTGCGCCTGAAAAAAAGGTGCAAGTAAGCATGCTCCTGTAGAAAAGTCAGGCTCTAATGCTGTCATTTGTACCCACTGCAAGGGGCATGCGTGACTTAATTCTCGTTCTCATTTTATCTCCCCTGTTCTGTGATCGTCTGGAACCTGAATAATTACTGATCGCGTACTATAAATACCTACGTAATCAGATCTTGACAAATTGATTTTGATTTCAAACTGAATTGAAATTTTTGAGTTATGACGAAGAGTTCAGCGTTGGGCTGCCTTAGCGGATTTTTTGGTTTAAAATTCATATATCAGCACTATAGGAATAACATTTCCTACAACTTTGTCTCATTGACATTTTTCAATCGGAGAAATCTTTTTCGATCTACAGTCGTTGAAACTTGTCAACTTTTTAGATAAGTTGGTAAAAATAGCCTATTTCTGACGTGCGATTGTGGCTGAACCGATTTCGATGTTTCAAAGACCATTAGACACGGAATTTGATGCGATTTAAAACAGTGAAGAATGTCATTTATTGAAAGAAGTGTTCTTTTTTAATTATACTCAAAAAACTGGAAAAAGTTCGGAAATTTTGCGGTTTTCCGGCTCTCAAATCTGAAGCGCAAACTCACAAACCCCTTTATCCTGGGCCCCCTAGAGGGATTGAAACGATTTTCAGCTCTCGAGCAATTTTTAGTGGCTACAGCCCTTTTTCGCAATAACTTTCCTGGGCTATTGGTGAAGAGATCAGAAAAATACACAACAAAAAGTCACCGTTATAACTCCCACCCCTCTGGATCCACGCTTGCCTTTTGGTTTCGTTTGCTATTCATATTTATTTTAATTATTGAAACTTACTTTGTCTAAGTGTTTGTGAGGCGGTGTCCGTCCGGGAGAGCACTATCAGTTTATTTGCTGCCCTTGCTTTATAAACTTTCAACTTCACTGATCGGGACAAGATTTCGCATATCTGTAATATGACATTTCTTCTTTTATCATCAGACATGTTCAGAAACGCATACGCAATGTTTTAGCTACAATTTTTGTGTCTTTCTCTCACTGGGAAATTCAAACTCGATCAGTCACCATCACTAAAAACCTTTCAATATAAAAACGTGGATGTGCTTATCAGTTCACTATCGACATGTTTCATTGCCAAAATCATTCGATTTGAGTAGTTTATACAAGGAACGCAAATAGTGCCCATAACATGAATACCACTAACACCTAATTAGCTAACTAATCATCGATATCGTATCATGACGAGCTGACCAAATATGTATATGAAAAACTACTGGAGTTCTTTTCTTGTATACGAGAGTGTTCCAAAGAGCTCGTTTCAGTTAAAATATCTTCAGTTGTCTAGTGGACCCCAATTGTTTTTATGGAACACCCTTGTTTATTATTACTGATTTAGAATCTATGATGAATTTTAATAGGTATAACTTTGTTCGTAATATCATGTCTGGAGAGCTTTACTTTTCAGTTATTCCAATTCATTTGAAAACGTTGACAGATGCAGACCTTCACAAAAAAAAAATTATTTTTTTAAACAAAGAGTCAGGTCAAAAATATGAATGAGCTCTAAAGCTTCCTAAATCATTGTGAACTTTTCATAAAAAATATACGGGGTGCTCAGAAATAGCGCAGAATCTCGAAAATGGTGTAACTAATTTTTTTTAATGTCAATCCTATTTTATCCCAACGCCAGTGGATTCTACACAAAAAATTGAGGGAGTTTATGCTTATAACCAACCCTATATTTAAATCAAACAGTTTTTGAATATACTTTCAACAAAAATTATTTCCGTGTGGTTAATAGAGATGTCTGAAATATCAGTCGGCTTTTTTGGAACTATCGACAAGAAACAAATGCGAAAGTGTCAACAAAGAATTTTGCTAGTAATTTGCGTTTGAACGTAGTGAAATTGTTCATCATGTTTTGGTTATAATTGAAAAATGGGCATTACTTTGAATTTGACATGGTTATTGAAAGAATCTGTGAAACCTCCTCTCCGCGATATCCAAACAGACCGGGCACACTCCTAACACCATGACGCAGATGATTCACACACAGGCAGTTTGTTGAAATCGAAAAAAATAAACCTGTCGTAGAAAATGGACGCGGATCATCCACAATTATTGTGAAACACACACAGAAACAAGAAATTGAACAGCCTATAGTATATGTTCGAACTGGTTGCCTCCAACATCCGAACATATCTGAATTCTTCATAGAAATCTGGCACTCTGAATTTGTTGCGGGGAAAAATCGAAATGCATTCTTAACTATCTTCTGGCAGTTTCCTTTTATTGTCACAATATTTTTCATACGACCCCAAACAAGAATGTCTAATGGAGTGATATCGAGCGAAACTGGTGGCCGTCGATGGGATCTATTGTTCGTTATCCATCGATCTTCGAAATGATTGTCTGGAAAAGTATTTTTCTACAAGCGTGCTGGAATAGGGCGGAACACAATTTAGTTTGAGAGGTGTCATATTCCCGCACTAGTGCGGGAAAAATTTTCCCGCACGCTAATGTCACTTCAAGTGAGTTTTTCCCGCACTAGTGCGGTAATAATTTTTCCCGCACGTGAAAGTTTGTTCAAGAGCATCACATAAGATGTTTCAATGCTCTTGTAGAAAAAATCTTGATCCTTACTCATACGGAAAGGTACTATCCCGCACTCGACTGCTTACCCGAACTCCGCTTTGCGTCATTCGGGTAACGGCAGTCTCATGCGGGAATAGTACTCTTTCCGTACTTGTTAGGATAATAACTATTACAGGTGCAATATTATGAGGTGGGACTCCGTCGTCTTAATACCATAGCCAATTCCAGTTCAAATCTAAAGGATGTAAATCATTTTCTCTGACCTAAAATAAACAGAAAATATTTTTTCATATAACCTTCATAAATGAATTAATACACTTTTCTTACCCAACAGATATACATCCAATTCTAGGACAACAAATTAATTATCTACAAACTATGATTTTCAGATAGTCTTGAATTAATTAAGACTAATAATTATTTCATCCTCTCAGGTTAGCATAGTATCTGAGAGATTTTGGAAGTGATCCAACTTCATTAAAGTTTGAACACATATTTTAAATAGGACACTTGTTTAGAAGATTAGTTCTTGGAGTGGTCAGTTGGAATGTTAACTTATGTCTAGTATTTAATTTTAGTTCAATTGAGTCTACTAAATTGTGTATGAGTTTATACTACCGACTATCGACTATCCGACGTTTTTCAAGCGAATCCATACTGACACGAGTCAATAACAATTGATAATCGTAACAGCGATCAGGATAAAAACCATATTTTCTGAAATTGAGATATTTCAAAAAACGTCTCTGTACAGTCTCCGGTGATAACTTGTTGCAGTTATATATAGGGTACCAGATAAGTTTAATTATTTCAATATTGGATTGATGTTTCCGTTCAATTGACTTATTATTATTATATTATACTGAATTATTATCGATGTCCAGGCTCATTGCGGCAGCCTCCTCAACATTATCAATGGTTGCACTGATGAAATTTTGAGCACCGTCATGTTCGTTGTTTTCTCCGTCGTCATATTCCTCATATACTTCCGACTCGGTCCCAGAAGGAATTTCTTCGAAAATTAAATTCTCGAACTCATCGTTATTCATTCGTTCCAAGTCCACGTAACTCCATTTTCTTCCTGAAACGACCTAAAATTAATTTTTAAAATTTTCAGAATATTCCGGTGTTCGCTGCTTGGTGGTGTCGTATGAAGCCACTGCAATAGTCTGAAAAATTACTCGTACATAACAAAGAAAATATGGATAACAAACAAATTTAATAAATATAATTCATTATCTACTAAGCAACCCTTCTTAACGCAAATTTTTTCCGAAAACAGGTTTTGAAAACTACCAAATCACTTACACCTTGTAGAAATCATTGAATTCACCGACAGCGGTGAAACGGCAGAGCACTGTGACCTTCTAAGCACCAGAATGGCCATGTCGAATTTTGTTTTCAAGAGATGGCACCACCGTACAGCTACAGAATATGGAGTATCGCTTTAATTACAAGACAAGCACTTGCAATTGGGTGTTCTTGGAAGAACGTTGCACAAATATCTGTAAAATGTAGTTCAATGCCCGTCGTGGTATTAGCCAGGGAAGTAGTTGTTTTCCGACAGATGATTTCTTTCAATTTTCCACTTGATGGAAACGCGAGGGGTGTGCCACTTCAGAAGTAGGTGAACAAATCATCGAAATGTAATTCGAGTACCCACATGTGAGTACATATAATAGAAAAAAGTGGGTTTCAATAACGAAAATTACGAAGGAGTACAAAAAAGTATGTGAAAGTACGAAAAAGTATGAAAAACTATGAAAAAGTAAGGAAAAGTAAGAAAACGTAAGAAAAAAGTACGAGAAAGTAATGCAAGAGTAACTAAGTATACACGAAATTACTTTTCCCGCCTAAGAAAACAGACAGAAATTTAGCACCAACGTTAATATTTTGGCAGTATGAAAGACAGACACCGGGCTTATTCACTCAACTAAGATTAGACTGTATAGCTGTGATATTGAACGTGTGATAAACGCACAATTTCCATAAAAATTGTCAGAAAATAGTCGGAAAACAGTCTCGGTAGGTATTCATAGTAGTAAGTGTAATAATATATAAGATTTTAAATAAAATCTCAAGCAAATTTGGACGCCGACGAGTTTCAACAATCGCTTTGTTTTTTATCAAGTTTTCAACTGATAAAAACGCAATTTTTCCGTTATTCATGTAAAATCAGTATATTCATCAACAAAATTTGAATGACTTTATGAGCTTCAGGAAATAGTTATGTGTTTTACTAGGCATAAAAGCACAAGATTTAATGCCGCGGCTGGTGTTTCATAGCCGAGCGTAGCGAGGCTATGAAACCAGCTAAGGCATTAAATCTGCTTTTCTGCCGTGTGAAACATATAATTTTTTCTTCAAATTTGTTCCAATTCCACGCAAAATCGACTTTTTCATATTTAAATTGCGTTTCATTATCAATATCCAAATAACTAAATTATTTCATCAAAGGTAACTGGGCCCTGCGTTACTATGTTTACCGCTGATGACGTATGTTGAATTTGTTTGTTTACTGTTTACTTTGTCATTGTCAATTTCAATAACCAGTTTGATTTAAATTATTACTTGGAAGGTTGCCTAGCAACGAACTTTTTCTGCCTAGGCAGTAAAAGTGGACTTTTTCTGCCTAGGCATTAAAAGTACAACTTATAAGCCTGCCAAGTGTCATTAAAAGGCCGCTTTTAATGTCATTTGGAGAAAAAAATTATATTATACTTCTCGTATGCAAAGGTTCAATTCAATTTCTTTATTTCCAATCAGACTTATACATACATAAGTATAGGATATTGTCAAATCAATTTTATATAATCTGTTGAGAAACGAACAGTACCGTACACAAATATATAATAATAAAATATATAATAATGTATATAAATAACCGTGTAGAGACAAAAAACTGATTGTGAAAAAGTATACAAAAGACAGTGTATAAAAAGTGTACATGTAAAAGTGGTTATACCAGGTTACAACACAAGTATTCTGGAACCGAATAAAAAACACCGTTGACTAAAAGTTTTCGAACTTCATATTTGAATTTATTCACACTTGGCAATATTTTAAGCCTAGTGGGTAAGTGGCTGTATAATTTGATCGGCAGAACCAACGGACTATTAGCCACAGTTGACAAACGATGAGATGGTATATTGTATTGAAGTTTTGCCTTAAGTTGTGTACAATATTTTCACGAGTCTGGTTGAGAATAGCTGGGTTATTTTTTATATATACAATGCAATTGTAAATGAAGAGAGAAGGGAAAGTTAAAAGCTCAAGTTGTTTAAACAACTGGCGACACGAAAACATCCTAGGTTTGAACATCATGTTACGTACAATCTTTTTCTGTTGAATAAAAACTGTGTGGAATTTTGTTTCCTTATAGGAGTTTCGGAACAATGGGTCGTATGTATGAAAGCTAGCAAATGCCCGAACTATAGGTTTGTCTCTTTCATAACTTAACAAAACTTATGACTGTTTCAAGAAGTATAAGTAAAAGCATTTGATCAAGTTTTATTCATACTACTCAAATATTTATTACAGATTGACATCTCTCTCTACTTCTCATATCGAAATTGACAAATATAGTAATAAGGGTACTTAGCTTTCATGGCCTAGTTGTCCAATTATTCAGTCAAATGGAAATTTGGTTTGAAGATGTAATATGAAATTTTAATGAGAAATACAAAATGACAAAAGAGTTTTGAATTCTTGTTCCGATTCTACTAAAAATTTATATGTGGGATATAGGGTGGAATATTACAATTTCTTAGCATAATTTGAGATGGCAAATAGACTTTGTTGTAACTTATGGTACGATTATTGTGAAATCTCGTGTACAATGAAATCCTTGAAGAGCACATCTGCAAATAGACCTGCATTGTAATCATCCAGTGAAAAAGAGAACAATGTCATATTACCGGAGTATTTGACAAAATCATTTATTACTTTGTGTTTTTGATAACTTTCTGATTGAATCGAAACTCGATCTGGAGTAGAATTTGAAAGCTCTAGAAGATATTTCACAAAACAACCTTGTTGTTATTTTCGGGGATGACGAGAAAACATTATTCCGGGCTGTTTAAAAATCATCCAAATGCATTTTCCATATCACCTAGTCATCTAGTTTTGCTGATTTTACTGAAAAGAGAATCAAATGATACACCAGATGGATAAACAAATTAGAAAAATCAGAAAATGTGGTGACTTATATTGGCCATATTACCACCAGAAGTGAAAAAAAAGTTGTACCTCCCGAATATCATTCAATATTGTTTCCTCGATGATTCCAAAACATTTTTCATGATGTTGAAAGAATACAGGGGTACCCTTCATTTGGCTGGCATGTCTGCAGGAGGTAATTCCCAGCCAAATGAAGGATAATTTTCTGTTTAATTACGAGACAAGCACTCGCAATTGGGTCTTCTTTGAAGAACGTTGCACAAATATCTGTCAGTTGTAGTTCAATATCCGTCGTGGTATTAGCCAGGGAAGTAGTTGTTTTCTGAAAGATGCTTGCCTTTATTTTACACTTTGTGGAAACGCTTAGAGAGAAGGGTACCCCTGTATACTTTCAACATTGTTGATACCTCTCTGATGGCACAATATATTCGAACTAGTTCGAATGTTTACATTTTTCATGATCTAAAACTGTACTGAATATTTCTTTCATGCCGAAAAATACAAAGCACATTAACTACCGGAAAATATTAATTCTTGATGTTTTTCCCAATCTGTCAATAAACACCTTGTCATTCAATCATTACTTATTGAAAGCATTTTGGTGATTTACTGCATGTACTGAATTGATTTCTGCATTCAAATATATGGAAGTAGCTCAGAAGAAGCATTGAAAATTCAATATACAGAACAGACAGAACAACACAACTTGCTGTAGCCATATAGTTTCATGTTTACACCAAGTGCATAATATGGTAGTACGCGAGCCCTCGTACAAAATCGGAAGTGATAACCAGCAAGTTGTAACTTTGTAAGTGTGACGAGTCTGACAAGATGTTGCAGAGAGAAAACCTTGAAAGTGGTTAGTTTTCCTTCGTCGCCAAATCGACATCTTTGGAGCGTCGGACTGCTGAAGATCCTTATTAATTTTGTCGGATAATGGTGCCATCGAAAATCTCATTGAGTTATTGTATTCTCCTAGAAAAATCAGACAAAAATGTTCGGTACTTCTAGGTTGTCCCCCACTCTAAACGTGTCAATATCACTACCTGGGTTGACAATAAGTTGCAATCTGATTTTTCTAAGAAAATACAAAAATTAAATGAGATTTTCAATGGCACCATCGTCCGACAAAATTAATAAGCAGTCCGACGCTCCATAGATGTCGATTTGACGACAAAGGAAAACTTACAACTTTCATGGTTTCCTCTCTGCGTCATCTTGTCAGATTTGGCACACTTAAACAGTATACAAAGGTATAACTTGCCGCTTATCACTTCAGATTTTGTACAAGGGCTCGCGTACTATATAGTTGTAAAATTGTTAACCGGGGTGTTAACGCGAATTCAGATTGAAGAAGACCGCATGTCAAAGTCTACAAAAAAACCCAAGTATGAAAAAGTAAGAAAAAGTATGTAAACAGAGAAAAGATATACGAAAAAGAAGTAATTTTTACAAAAAGTGCAGAAAAGTAGGAAAAAGTAGAAAAAAATAGAACTTTCGGAAAGTACAATAAGATACATAAAATCGTTTCGAAAGTACAATTTATATCTGGATTTCATAATAATTTTATCAAATTACAGAGTAGGTGTACAAATATGGAGAAGTGGCACACCCCTCGTGGAAACGCTTAGAGAAAAGGGTCGGTACCCCGTATTCTTTCACATTGTTGATACCTCTCTGGCACAATATATTTGAAATTCATTCGAATTATTACATTACTGAAGGTAACATCTTTTCATCTCTCAATTCATGACATTGTTGCCATGTCGCAATTTTTTGATGATACAATGAGCACGTCAGTTAGATTTTGATTTCTGTCGAATACATTTATGGCAACGAAAATCCAAAAATACTGTCTTGGATGAAATATAAAACTTTCATTGCAGCTTGTTGGAAGCATGTAAAAAGATATATTTTCATCGCCGAACGGAGATTCATCGTTGTCGATATAGTCTGGTCAGTACGGCAACAACAAAACATTTCTCTTTGTTTTCGTCTTTAGCTCATAGGAGTTTTTTTTCGTGAATGAGGGTCAAATTCTGAGTTAATTGGTGTTGAACTATCGTTAGTTATTATTACTGAACAATGGTGAAGCATTGTGAAATGTGTAAAATACCATGTGAGGCTGGAAATCAAAATATATCATTTCATCGGTAAGCTACCAGTGTCGTAAATATCGGGAAAGGGAACCAGAATTGGAAAAGAGTAAAATGAATGAATATTGAAAAATCATGTCAATTACAGCATCGGCTGTTCTCAAAATCATGTGGAGATTCTTCCATCATAATTTCAGGTTTTCATTCCATATTGGGTTTTTTTCATTAAGTACTTCTATTTTATTGAACTTCAATATTTCTGTAAACACACGACACTGCCGGTGAGGGAAAAGGCGCTATTGTTATGTTCGTCTATAAAACGCCTCTCTCTCAGAAGATGTCTCTCAGAAACAAAGTTTAAGGCTTGAGAAAACATGAGGTTCCGTGATGAAATTTCTCGCCTTTTTCAAGAGCCTCCACTTGTTGTGGATAACCTGCCGACGCGACGGCAGATCGTGTGGGTACCTTCTGAAACAACATTTACGAATTTCCTTTCCGCTGGCACTCAACATAGATACCCAGCTAGGAAACTCGCTGTGGAGGGGGTAGTTGACTCAGATTTTCGCACACCCCCCAATTTCGTAGTAAAACCTATCAAACCAGTGGCACCCGTGGCAAGGATCGGGATTATAAGTTCTCCGAACTTATAAGCTTCATAGGCGTAGTCACGATAGGTAGTGTCTTAATGTTGTGTATTGCTGTGTTGAGTTTAAGTGTATTTTCTGTTTTATTTTTGTTGATTGTGCATTGACATTTCTGTTATCTGCAGTGTATATTTTATTTGAATAATGGGAGTGACATGTGCTGCCAGATTTTGTAAAAACAAAAGTTATAACTGTAATAAAAGTTTTTTCGGATTTCACACTGATGTTGCAAGGTGAGTAACTCTTTCACGAACAACAGCAAAATCTCTGAGAAGTTAAAATCAGTATCATTTATCTTGATTTGGGGTGTAACAGTTCATCTCTGTCTTACTTTCAGTGTGCAAAATCACTAAAACGAAGATATTTTCAAAGTGTTGGTGTTTTGTGTCTATGTTTTTGGTGTTTTACTGCCTTTTTTGATTTGACTGCTAACAGCGATTTGGAGTGTTTCCTTTCAGAAACTTGAAAGTGAATGCGCACGTTTCTGGAAGGTGAACTCTGAATAAATTTTCAAGTTACAAATTTAAACACTTGGTATTCAGTCATTCTTTAAGGAGATTTTCGATATAGATTAAATATGAATGTTTACCATAAGAGTAATTCTGACTCTAGACATATCATTGAAAGGGACAGGAAACTGATATACACTGGTCAGCCAAAATACCAAATGGATTCTTGATTATTTTCAGAGCCAGAATTTGGGTTGTCAGTAGTAGCAGAGAAGATCTTTTGGCAAAGTTGGATGAAGTGCGCGTCAGTTACAGACTTTGCCAGGATCATTTTGAGGATAAAATGTTCACAAACCAAAATTGTAATCGACTGAACTCCAATGCAGTTCCTACGTTATTTCCTGCTCTCCAGGGATCTTCCAGAGGACCTCATTTTGATCACTGATGCACACCTTTGTATGAGTTACCACGCTTGGACCAGAGAGAAAACCCAACTCTTCCTAGAATTACTATTTTACAAGACATAACAATTCCTCCAGTTAAAGTGTGGATTCTTGAAATATATTTTGTGAATATTCGTCATTGTTCAAATGTCCCACAATAATTCTGGGAAACTTGCATACTTAATTAATATCAAAATAGTTTTATGGGGTTAGGTAAAGTTTTTTCAGTTTATAATATTAAAGATAAGAAATACCTGTAATGAATTTCTACCGGGAATGGGTTTCATTAGTACAAAATAGATCTCCTAATATGGGTTTCATTACATTGATAACGAAAAGTATCAGGATAAGTAAATTGTAAAGTCTAGAACTTTTGTTTTGGAAAATTTAGTTCTTCTAATAACCTACCCAAAATAATTGGAATTAATTAAATTGCTTGTTGAATGGAACTGAACTGTTGGTTTGTTCTGTTGAAAAGATTCGCCAACATGTTGCACCAATGAAATAATGCCTTATTCTTTTTAGGATTGGGAATCAGATTTCATTTGTTCATCCGGTTGTTTCATAAAGGTGAATAGGGGAAAAGATGGGCTTCTGAAAATTGTAAAGTAAAGATCCATATTTCAAACAGAAAGTTTTTGATTGCCTCAAGGAAAAAAAGCGTTAAATATTAAATCTTGGTCATCATGTATGTGCAAATGATTTTTTTGTTCATTTTAAAATACAACAGCGTTTAACATGGTCATCCAGCTGGAATGAATACTGTTTCGAATCTCAATATACCTCGAAGATTCATTACAACTCTGATAAGACTAAGGTTTGGTCATGCATGTTACCCATTACATCTCTTTCGGATAAATATTCTTCCTTCTAAAAACTGTGATCATTGTGATGAAGAAGGAGACCTAGATCATATATTTTTCGCATGCTACAAGTATTCTGATAAGACAAATGAACTACATGACAAACTTTGTGCTTTGAATATGCCGACTCCCTTCAATGTCATGTCGATCTTAGCCTTGAACAGCATGAAATTGTATGAATGTTTGATAGACTTCCTAATCAAGACTAATGTCAAGTTGTAGTAGTTTTTAGAATTGCATTTGTGTGTAGACCTATCCTTGTGTTATATACCCATCAATCCGTGGTCTAATTGTTGTGTGTCGTAGAAAAAGTCGTCCCGACGGACCTCTGGACGTGAAGCGTGTGTACCTGTCTATTCCTGTTGTACGGTCTTCTATTTCAATTTTCCATTTCTTTTTTAATCGTTTAGGTATTAACTTGATATAATACACTATTTCATACTCCACTTACGGCTGGCTGAATGACGAAATGTCAAAGCCAATAAAAAAAAAATAATATTAATCTGATTTTTTGTCTCTTCAGCCAAGCATGACTCTTCTGCTTCAGTATATGGTACTACACAGAACACCTCAGAAGATGGAATTTCACCAGATTTACTGAGCCCAAGCTCTTCTACCCAGACTACCAGTGACCTCTCTCTCAATGCGCCCCGAAAGCATAAATATAGGGAAACCAATCGAATATTGAAGAATAAGAATGCTCTTTTGAAAAGACAAGTGCAGCAGATGGAGCATAGATTTGACAATGTTGAAAATTTCTTGAGTATAGAACAGTTTCATAAACTAACTTTTAAATTTTGCGGAAACGATAATCTAGCACGTTGTGTAAATTATCAAGTTGGTCAAGCCAACAAAAAAACACGGGGTAGAACGTTATTCATACGAATTCAAACTAGAGTGTTTTTCTTTGTATTTTACAGGGCCTAAATTGTACAAGCAAGTTTTATCAAAGAAATATTGTTTACCTCCCCAAGAATTCTTCTGAAGCTTTAAAAATGAGGCAAGGTAACACCAGGGTTGAACAACCCACAATTATCTGAAATATTGAGGAGGAAAGAAAATTATTTTAATAAAAATGGGAAATATTGTATAATATGTATAGATGAAATGTCGATAAAAGCCCTTTTATTTTACAATCGGGGGACTGATTGCGTGATTGGATTATCTGAAGGTGGAGGTGGTGGTAATGTTTTTAAGCCTGCATTAAATGCATCTGTCATTATGGTGAGAGGAATATTCAGCCAATGGAAACAACCAGTATAGAACTCAATTTTTGTCACTCAGCCTACCCAGCTGAATCATTAAAATAGCAAATTTTTGGTTTAATCAAAATTCTCAATCAGATCGGACTTAAAATATGTGCTGTAACAACAGACATGGGATCCAATTATATGCCGCTATCAAAATTATTAGGTGTTACAGCGAATAATCCATATTTTTTATGTGAAGGTCAGAAAGTATAATACATTTTCGATGTACCTCACATCATTAAAGCTATTCGAAATATGTTGATGAAATATGATTTTCTAATTGGCAATGAAAAAATTTCGTGGTCCTTTCTTAAAATATTTTATGAACATGACAAAAATTACCCGATAAGGGCAGCACCAAAATTAACGTCACACGTATATCCCAATTCATTTGAAAAAATGAAAACCAAATATGCCACGCAAGTATTCAGTGAGACAGTGGCATGTGGTATGAATGTTCATATTCGGTTTGGACAGCTGCCGTCCCAGGCATATAAAACATCCGAGTTTGTGACAAAAATTTATAAAGTTTTTTATGTTCTTTTTTATGTTCTCAATCGTCCTGTAAAGAATTTCTATCCTCAATTGATCAAATTGAAGTAAAAGACAATAAGGGTAAAAATATAAAAATACAATTATAAGTTTCAAATGTATTAAAATTACCATTAATAGCATAACTCGCCGTCTAAATCAGGACTGTTTGGAAATTTTTTGGGTCTGTGCGACAACAGAATGGTAATTGTAGGAATCACACTCCGGTTCAATTTCAGGGATCCTTTATTTATCTGAAACTATATCATTCTGGTATTGAAAACTGCGAGGCTGATCCTGATTCCGTTTTATTACAACTGAAGGACATTTCTTCAGACACGATATCTCCCACATCTCCGCCACCATTCACAAATCAACTCTTAGACACCGACTATCAGCATCATGACATATTACAAAAAAAACTTGAAAGATATGTTTGTGTTG
Organism: Chrysolina americana; assembly: GCA_958502065.1. NCBI lineage: Eukaryota > Metazoa > Arthropoda > Insecta > Coleoptera > Chrysomelidae > Chrysolina > Chrysolina americana. Next base: position 71,941,639 of record OY293411.1, read on the forward strand.
AAAAAAGTTCTCAATATACATAGTTGTGGTATTGGCCTCGATTATGCGAATGAACAAGAAAATTTGAATGATACCTCACTATATATTTATTTCAAGGCTTTTGAAAATGCTAAAGGAAGTTCATTTGGTAATTTGAGTAATCCAAGCGACAGTTTTGTTAATTTCATCAATGACATTGAAACCATTTTTCAACAGAAAATCAATAAGTAAGCTCGGGTAAGTGTGAGTTTGCTCGCTATCTTCGCTAAACCAGGCGACAGTCCAATGACATTGATTGACGAATAGCATACACTCATAATTAATCCATAACCATCATATAAAATACAAAAGAGAGATCTTGTAAAATCCAAATATTTTTCCCAATTTTCTAATCTAAAATTCATCAACCCGAACGAGTATAACGACTTTATTTCAAGCTTTGAGTGTATCATTGAAATCTAAGGTAATAATCCATTTCATACACTTTTCTTCTGCATAAACAATGAATCTGACTATAGATTGCCGTTTTTTCTTGAAGTTGTTTTTTTTACATTTTTCCATTGCATGTCACACTTACCCCGAAATTAAATGTTATTGGGGATAGTGTGACCTATCTGTCGGGGTAAGTGGGAACCTGGTTCATTTGGCCAATCTAAACAGTAATATTTTTTCAGCTATAGTACGAAATTATATACGGAAATCTCAGAGAGCCAAACAATATACCTGGCCAGATGTGGAAGACATTGATACACTTTCTGAGGATGAAATAACAACTGTGCTTCCATCACCACTCGTCAGAAGATGGGGATCAATGCAATTCTCATTCGATTTCTACCTATAAATTTTTCTTTTCAACAAATGTTCACTTTCACGATTATTTTTTGTTTTTTTCCAATGGGGCATTTCAAATTCAATATTAAAAAGTTCCCAACTATGTTTTGAATAAAGATATCTCGAAACAAATAAATTGTGGTGAAAGTTCCTTTACTGTTTACTCACACCTGCCCCAAAGAGACATTTACGTGCATTAATATCTTTGAATTTGGCCAGAACCACACTTGCTCCAAATTTCCGGGGAAGTGTGACCTATGGAGTTGTATATCTGAATATATAAATGAAATTCATAGAATACATTTTTCAACAGTTTTCTGTGGCGTATTACAAAGACTGACCTTCGAAGTAAATAAGTACCTGCAAAATTTCATTGTTATATTAGTTCAGGTTCATCAGATCGACTAAATTCAATGCGAACTAATGAAAATCACAGTCACACTTACCCGAGCTTACTATACTTTAATTTATTTGAAACCACTAGTGTTTATTAATCTTTTTGAAATTGCCGAGAAACTTTGTTTTCCACACCCATGTAACAGTTTTCCAAAGGAATTTGCTGTAAAATTATTTTTGAGGGTTCGGCTATATTACACTTTGAAAAACATTAATAGGAACTTCATGGACCAAAAAAATATCAAAAACAAATTGATTATATTTCGCAACTTGTAGTAAACTTTTTCAGGTACATTTTTCTCAATAAACTTTTTTAAACATACCAATTTTGTTTTCCGTTTCTATTTATCCCTATGAATATACTGGAGTTTTATCCTAACACCAAACCACTATTTTCAACACCTCGACACGTGTTTCGGTCACCAAGTGACCATCTTCAAGAGGAAGATTAATCTTCAAGTGGATATAATGGCAGAAATCTTAGCTGGACGAATGCAGCAGGCGCCATTCTTTGTTCACTCTGCCTACTCAGGGCACATTATTCTCGAACTCAGTAATTACTCACCCCACGAACGTGGGGAGTGGTTACTGGGGATATTGACACATTCGCGCTCCCTCCAGTTGTATCGCAGCTCCGGAGACAGGCCCTTACTGGGATATTCCAGATGGGGAAAAAATAATAATATCATCAGCACGACCTCCGGGTGTACAGGGGCTTCGAAGACGGGGCCTGAATTGGAAATTCCTGACTAAAACAAAAATATATAGTAATAATCTGATCCAAAGAATTATAGACCGATAAATTCCTTTATTGAATGCATGTTATAATATGTTTACCCTCAACTTATATAGCAAATATTCTCCTTAGTTGATATGTATGAACGGATTTTTCAATGCATTATTAGGAGTTTGCATCCTGAATCATCTGTTCCAAGGTTATACTTCCCCCGACAGCGGAGAGCTCGTGGACTTATGATTAATTGAAGAGTGTCTACATAACAGAATCGTTCTGGATGGAGCATGTGGACCATGAGAAGTTGAGACTTTTGGCTTTTACAAAATGATTTTTGTATGGACATGGATATCCACATTATAGAGTAATCCAGAACACGTGACCACCGCCCTTTTAAAATTGGCCGCTGAATCACAAACAAACACAGGGGTGGGATTCTATAGTTATGTCTCTTTTTCTCCCACGAATTTAACGATAATGACATCTCACTTATTTGATCAACTGTAGAATTCTATGGTATACGGAATACCACCTCAGGTATACGTACTTCCACAATTGATAACAGTGATAACACAACAGAACGACATCCTGAAAACAAACGGAAATGAAAATTGGAATCACATTCCATAGAATCGAGCATCATACATTTCTCATTCAGTATAAAAGCAAACACTCAATTCAACTCCAACCACCGATAAATATCAACAACAGACGAAGAAAAGATACTCAAAAACCACCATTCAATACCTTACAACTCTAAAAAAATTAATTAAACTCAGGTTATTAAACATTGGTACCACCTAATAAATTAATCCTATTCAGCAGGTAGTTTTGTTTACAATCCAGCAACCATTTCGAATTTATTTTAACAGCATCTTGGAATACTCTATAGACGTCGAGGTTAAGATTGAATGAATATTTTCTTGGGTTATAATATTTCAAGAAGTAGTTGCGTTGCCACTGAACGCAAATTACTACAGGACAGAGGACGTTAAGAAACTGATGACAACGGCTGTAGTTCTTCCTTGGGATGGCCGTTGACGTAATGAAGTATTCTCTCGGTTTATAATGAATAAGGCAAGAAAGAGTCATGCTGACACAAAACAAATAGTGCCAAAAGAAATAACACCTTGAAAAATCAATAAAAACAAGATCGGTTCTATCTAAACGACCGTCGGGTTATAGAAAAAAATTTGTGCTGAATATTTCCTCATGGTTGTGAATTTTAAAGAAGTCGTGCTTCTACAGAACAAAAAAATACCGCAAGAAAGAAAATATTGGTATCGATGTAAATACTATGCAGGAGTCTTTAGGAATGTCGGCGCGATGATATAAAATAAATAATTCCATCTGGCAGTGAAATTTCGAGAAAAATTCGCGCTAGAACCGGACCGAAATACCAGAAGAATGAAAACGTTGATAAACTAATAATAAAGATTAACTTTTTTTTTGACATTCGTAGAGGTGAAAGAGAAAAATGCTTTTTTCAGATAAATGTCAGATTTTTTTCATGATCTGATTTCCACGAAAAGTAAAGTTCTGTAATATTCAGAAAACTTTATCGGAGCTGAAGGAAAGTAGATAGTAATTAGTATTCTACTTGAATTTCTAGAGGCGGTATGCTTCAGGGAACTCTTCCCGAAGCAATGAAATTAAAAGCCAAACAGATACCAACACTCCAAATCAAAGCGTGCTATTTACCGTCAAACACTCTGTCTTGAATGAATACAAATGCTTCAATGAACTTTGCATACTTCTTAAGAGTTGACCTTAGTTTTCAACAGTGTAATCCTACGAAAAACTTGAACATGCCATAATAATGATGTAGGGATCATTTGACTTCTAACGTCAAGTTGGAACAAAAAACATAACATCTCCTGATTGAAAAATAAACGTTTTAAAGTATCATTTCCGTTGACTTCGTAATGGCATGTCTGTTTAATGTTATTCAATGCAAACTAAATTGACCATTAATGATCCCTATTAATAGCTGATTTGTCATTAATGCTTGATTTTTACCATCCAGTGTACCACAGGTAATCCATATGGGACCACTATTATTCAATGTTTTTATCAATAACCTGTCTAATGTTGTCATCAACAGTTCTTTCCTACTGACTTGCTGATGACTTGGATACGTTTTGAGCGGATGAATGCATTTCTGATGCTAATAGTTTGGTGTTAACTCAATTTATTAAAACGGAACATGGAAAAATGTAATAAATAGTAAAATTTCCGCGTAGTAGTGTTAACATTGAATACATGTGCAGAGTTATTAACACACACTTATCAGTGATCAATAAAATCACAGATTTAAGAATTATATTGACCTTCAAGCATCACATAAAAGAAACATAATCTCGTGCTCTCAAAATGTCCACTTGAGAACTATTTATCAACGCTGTTCGTGCACAGGTAAGGTCTATACTGGAATATAATCTATAGTCTGGTCACCATGACACAAAGTCGATTCTCGTCTTTTAAAGAGCTGTAAAAATAAGTTTTCAAGATGCTGTGCATATTGTATGGAATACAATAGCGATAAATATAGCTATTCACAAATATTATATATCTTGAATATAAATGTGTTGACACATAGGAGAATGAACAATGATCATATATTCCTTCATAAAATCACCAATGGCTACTTAAATTCCCCCGAAATTGTAAAACTCTTTCTTCGTACTCTAGAAGATACAGAAGTAGTGATACTTTCAAGATACCATTTTGTCGAACAAATTATTGTCAAAATGAGCCTCTGAATAATATTATGAGAACAGCAAATTTTCACAACTACGACAATAAACTAACCAATTCCTCATCATTTTTTCTCACCATTTCGTGAATCTGCTGGTTTCAAGCAATACAAATTGATTTCGTTGCTTCTTGACAAAGGATGGTCTCTGTAACCACAGTGGATTCATGAAATCTGTTAATTTCTTATGTTTTGGTCCATCAGTTTGGAATATCTGAAAGAACTTCAATCTCTTGAATTCTGTGTGATTCGTAAGATTTCAAACGTCTCGAGTCATTTCTGAGCCATTTCAGAACTATTTCAGAGTCAGTCAGTCAAACACTTGCTGGATATGAAAAGTTGATTCCTTCTTGATCATGTTACCAAGTCTGGCAGCTAGAACATCCTTGAAGTTCCATTCTAGGTATAGAAGTTACTTTATCGAGTGAACCAAGTTTGCAATTGGATGCTACAATGGAAGTCTCCACATACCCGTTTCTGGACGATCTGTAGTAACACTCAGCACAAAAACTTCATTGCTGGCATCACAGAAGATCTGCAACTTCACTTTCCCAGGTGATCAAATGAAGTAATATCTGCTGTTTTAAATTCTTCAATCTTTTTCGGGAATAGCTATAAATTCCATTTTTCTACGATTTTATCATAAATATCCATATTTCAATCAATTTTCTTACTCAAACACTCTTGCATAATAATTTTACCTTACAAGTGGTGCAAGGAATCCTAAAGAGTCAAAAAACGACATAACGATTCTAAAAACTTCCCTCATCGTAGGGAGGTCCATACTGGAATATAATGCTATAGTTTGGTCACTATGACACGAAGTTGATTCTGATTTTTTAGAGAGCTGTCAGAATAAGTTTTCAAGAAGTTATGCATATCGTATGGGGTACAATATCAATGAATACAGAAATTCATAAATAGTTTGTTGACACATAGAAGAATGGAAAATAATCTAGTATTCCTTCATAAAGTCACCAATGCCTACTTAGATTCTTCCGAAATTGTGAAACTAACTACTCTTTCTGCGATCTCTGAAGAAACAGAAGTTGTGATACTTTTAAGATATCATTATATTGAACACATTATGACCAAAATGAGCCTCTGAATAGAATTGTGAAAACAGCAAATATTCACAACCACGACAATGAACTATTCAATTCCCCATTATCCTTTTCCAGGATAGCAATGACAACTTTGTAAATCACCCATTTATAATCTAATATTTATTTTTAAGTTTGGGTCAACAAAAACTGTGAATGACCCGTTTATAATCCAATTATTTATTTTTTCTACATTCATGCCAAAAGCAAAACTTAATTTAACTATATTCAGTGGAAAAAGAAGTTCTTCATTGCACTAGTGCAATGAAGTTTTTTTTGCACCAATCTGTCATTCTACTTCAGCGTGCTGTCATCATGACAAACAGAAACGTTTAAACCCACTACATATTAAGCAGATATTCTGTGAGATTGGCAATACGTTTTAAACAGTTACATGTTCTGAATTATTTTATATTAATGTTAGCAGCCAGAGTTAAACAAACAATTCCTTCCCGAGAAAAAATTGTGCCGCACATTAAAAAATAATATTTTGCTTTGTGCATGAAAGTAAAAAAAATGTTGTATTCAACTTGTGCAAGAATTAATATTACACTCGACGTTTTGTCCAACTCGGCCTAAAAGTTTCAAAAAATCGAACGGAGTTGGAAAATATGAACCATTGCAACAACAGGCGTCATAGTCAAATTTTGCACTACCGTTTGAGAACAAACGTAACAAGTATCATTTAATTAATTACATAAGTTTAAAATGATACCCAAAAATCAGTTAACATAAAAAAAGGAGCGTTTTTAAATCAATAATAACGTATTTGGAACAAAATGCGATTTTAATTTTTTTTTTAATAAACATTCAAAATTCCGCTTGTGGGTATTAATTTTAATTATAAACAACTTTCTTTGATAATTTTTCTTGCTTTCTTTACAAATATCCCCACTTATTCCTATTCGTAATCAATTTTTACAAATTGCCATCATATTGGTATAGTAGTCATGTGACATATTTCAAAATCGATTATTAGGTTATGGCCCACACTGTATCAATTATATGAATATATTCTTTTACGCCAAACGATAGGTTCAGTCAATCAACTATGAAAAGTCCTAGTACAAATCACAAAGTTAATATACAGTGTCACATTAAAGTTCGCAACATATGGAAGTTTTCCTTAATAATAAATATACAGAAAATTTGACTTCGCAGTTAGTTTGTGCTTGAAAAATCACTAAGAAACAGCCTTTTGTTATGTTTTGTCATGAGGTGCTACTCTATTGTTAAATTTGAATTTTTTTCAAAAGTCCACACAAAATCATATTTTTATGGAAAGGACCACGCACAGTTCTTATGCAAATAGTCTTTCAGTCAAATTGTCCAAAATTTCAATATGTTGTTGAACTCGGGCTTCTGAACAGAAGTTACCATGGGCACATAAAAATTCTATGTATAGTTACGAAATACAGAGTGTTGAAGTTGTGAAATTTCGCTTTCAGGCCACTAAACTGAACTTTATAGGTGGTAATATCACAAAATTATCATTAGGTTTTTGATCAACACCACAGTACCACACTTGGCCAGTGCAACAGTATGTTTATAAGCATTTTTTAAAACAATATATAGGGTAAATCATGACTTTTTCCGAGAAAAATTGAAAATTATTTCAGAATGAAGCATCAACGTCATAAGTCGGATCGTAGGAAAATTGAGTTTTTGTGTTGGATATATCCGATATAAACAGCTGAATTCAAGAAGTATGAATTTTTTTCATGTATACAGAGGAGACTGGAAGTATAGGTTAGGTTAGGTTAGGTTTTATATTCTTTGGATTACATGATTAGATAAATTCAGTGCACCAATTATATGTGACATGTAGCCACTTGACCGAACGTAAATTATGAATATTATACAGTGTGACTCAAGTATACATGAGACTAATTTTTGGAAAAATTACAGAAATACCCTGTATAAAAAAACGGAACGGTTAATTTTCCTGATTTGTTTCCATTATGCAGAGGATATATCATATAAACTTTTGTGGGAAATACGTCTAGTTATCGTTCAACATAAAATAACAATATCATTACCTTCCAATTTATGTTTCAAATACCATTAAACTTTATTTGAATCTGTTGAAATTTTACCAGTCCGTATCAAAATTGATGTTTCATATAAGAGCGGCTGAACGATATTATAAACAGACAGGATTGAAAGTATTTGTGTCTGTTATATTCGCTTCGGATTATGTTATTCAAACAATTCAAAACACTGATTATATGTAACATGAAATGACTCCAAAATAACAAGAATTTTCAGTTGTATACAGTGTGACTCAAGAATAAACGGAACCAAATTACCAAAATTTACAGAAATGCCCTGTATAAAAAAACTGAAAGGTTATTTTTTCTGTTTTTTTTTCATTTTACAGAAAAGGTGTAATATGGACTTGTGTATCAATTGCAGGATTTGTCTGCCTGATTTTGGTTTCAATATGAAGGTGCTGAAAGAATGTTTATTATTTTTTTTATTTTTTTTTATTCTGTTGCGAATCTTCCAGGTTTTCAGAAAGAGGAAACCCCTCAGAAGCTCCTAGGAGCTTGTGCGAGCAAGGAAAAGATTCGGAATCGATGGCCGTTTGGAAGCATATATTTGAAATTGTTTCCTGATAAAATTAGCCCACATTTTCTCCTTGCTGCGAGTGCTCTCAGATTATGGATATGCAGAATTTTTTGAAATTATGGGGTTCTTCCGTTCTCAATGAAATAACCATATAGGCATATGAAGTGTACACCATATAGGCATATGAGTATAAACATTTAGATTGATGCGAACGGTAACACGAGGAGAGTTTTTACATCTAAAATATTGAAAAATGCTCTCTCTCTTTGACATATCATCATTTTGTAATCGAAAATTTTAACAAATTCGAATGAAGTTTATTGGTATTTGAAACATAAATTGAAAGGTAATGATGTTGTTTTTTTATATGTTAAATAATAACTAGACATAGAAAAACTCTGTATTTCCCACAAGAGTGATATATCCTATGCGAAATGAGAACAAATCAGGAAAATAAACCGATCCGTTTTGTTTATACAGGGTATTTCTGTAATTTTTCTTGATATCAGTCTCGTGTATATCTACTTGAGTCAGACTGTATAATATTCATAATTTACGTTCGGTCAAGTGTCCACATGGCACATATAACTGTTGCACTGAATTGATCTGATCACGTGATCCAAAGAATATATAACAGATATTAATAATAATAATGATAATACCACCCAATAATAATAACAATAATAGTACCCAAGAGGTAGCTACTGTTGAAAACTCTCTCCGCGGCAAGTATCTGCACAAACTCCGCCAGATCTGGTCATCAGAACTGTCGGGGAAGAACAAAGTTGCTGCAACTAATATGCATGCCGTTCCAATTTTACTTTACTCCTTTGGAGTAATGAAATGGACTCAAGAAGAGCTGCGACAACTCGACGTAAAAACTCGCAAAATGATGCATCTTCATAGAAGCTTGCATCCTAAATCATCTGTTCCATGGTTATACTTCCCCAGACCACGATGAGGCCGTAAAATTTCCATTTTGGAGTGTCTACACAATAAAATAGTACTGGACGGAGCCTGCAAAGTCATCAGGAGTTCAGATCCCCTTCTCTGCTTAGTATGTGATCATGAAAAAGCAGGGATTGGGGCATTTCTTTTCAAGGCAGCAACCCGTGCAGCCGATGAACTCGGTCTCGTATTCGACACTGAACGGACGAACCCAAACTCTGTCACCGAGTTGGATCCCGTTCAGCAAAATTCCCACGTGATAGCTGCGGAGTGTGAGAGGCTCCTACAGCTACAAAAGGATAAGCCAATGCATGGGGTCTTCTTCAAGAATATTGAAGACCTTGACTTATCCAGAAACTAAACCTTCGCTTTTCTCAGGTCAAGTTGGCTGAAGTCGGAAATCGGAGGATTCATAATGGCCTGCCAAGATAGTGTCTTCAACACCCTTGTCTATCGTAGTCGCGTGATGGGTATAGAGGTCTCTGACACTAGATGCAGAGCGTGTTGTAGGGCAGCTGAGACCATAATGCATTTGCTAGCAGCTTGTCCATTTTATGCGGTCTCAGCCTATATCCACAGGCATAAGACGACCCTACGAGTGTTGTACTACCACCTACGACACCCGTATAGACGAGAAACCGGAGTTGCCTTATGCTCCGGGGGATATTGAGTCCGTTGCCGAGAATAAGAAATGCCGAATCTATTGGAACTATTCCTTCCCCACCCTCAGGCTAATACAAGCCAATAAGCCTGATGTAGTCCTCCTTGACCATCAAAGTTGAACGATTTTCGTCATAGAGTTCTCGGCTCCTGGCAAAACCAACATCGTCCGAAAAGAGGAGGAAAAACGGACAAAATATCGAGATTTACTCTTTGAACTCCGCAGGCTTTACCCAAACCATTCTATCAAAATGGTGGTTCTGATCATAGGAGTACTTGGTGGAATGATGGACACGCTGCTCTCGAAACTAAAAATCGTATAGGCATGCCGTGATGCGACAGAGAACCTAGCCGGAAAAATTTAGAAGGCGGTAAATCTTGGTTCATTCCGTTCACTCAGGGCACATGATTCTCTGACCCAGTAATCACTCACCCCACGGACGTGGGGTGTATTTGCTGGGGTTAATGACACACCAGCGCGCCCTCCGGTAGTATCGTAGCTCTGGACATAGGTCCCGACTGGGATATTCTTTAAGGAAAAAAATATCGATTGCCTCCCTGAGATTAGAAATCATAAAAACAACTTTAACAAAATTGAAAGAACGAGATGTTTACCTGTCCCCTCAAACTTAATTAAGCAAACAAACGTACTTGGGAACAATTATCAACATATACTTACGGTATCTAGAAACGTACCTGTGGACAAAATTACTTCTTCTGTTAGTGAGAAATTGGGTAGATATAATCTGAGACCAAGTGTAGCACTTCAGTGATAAATAGTAGAATACTTACACTCGTAATTTTCTGAAGAAGCCTACCGCACGTGTAGGCGAAACGTCAAAAGCCAAGGAAAATGGATACACGACCGAAAACCCAAAAGCCATATAGTACAGTCTACTCAGTTTTGAGACGAGAATCGGTTGTAACAATCGGTGAGACAGGTCTCACACACGCCAAAAAAAAAAACTGGGTTTTATTCCCGCCCCATTTTCAACTCCTTCAAATTTCCGACATCTTAGCCAGTAAATGTTGAAAATAATCGCTTATACACAACCTGCATGAAAAATAAAGTATGCAATTTCAAGCTGGAGGTTTGCACTTCACATTTCTGTTATTGAACTCACAAAAACAACTCCAAAAACTCATTTTTTTTAACGATAGATAATTTTGTCAAACCACGGGATTTTCAGAAACCCCTGACCATCCGAAAGGAAAGAAGATGAATTTATCTGTTCATTCCATATATACAACATAGTCCAGGATCATCGAGCCATAATATCTAAGACAACAATGGCCACGCTTTCGGAGCAGTTCAGATCGTGAGCTGCGAGCGTAGTATCTCGGTTACCGGCTTATTATAGACATGTCAAACCGTACGGTCATGCGAAGTTTTTTGTTCTTGCTGTGAATATTTGAGTTTATTATTGAGAAATTTCATGGTAAAAGACACTAATTGAGATTATAATAGATCCAGCTGCGATTGTTCATCTGAAAGTGAGTAGAAATTCATTTCAGAGCAGACAAGATATCAAAAATTCTTAGTGTGGATTGGAGTTGTATCAAATGCTGTGGTACCTATGAAATTATTATTGCTTATCTTCAACAAAAAGTAGGGTGGAAATGTGTCAGGGTATTGAATTATTCTGATGCCTATACCACAATTTTCTCTCTTCCAAAAATGTAATATATCATTTGAATTTGTTGTGTAGATGTTTCTCCTAAAGGAATTAATTGAGTTGATAACTGAGTCATACGATTATTCTCTCCCCATGCAGGGGTATTTTAAGTAAATATATTGGAATCTTATCGTGCTCTGATCTTTTCTGAAGTAAACGCAAGTATGCCAACAAATCTGTTTTCAGGATTTTGAAATTAATACATGCAGAATTGAGAGTACGTACACAAATCATAGGGATTTTTCCGTCCCAGGACAATTATGAATAAATACGTTTTCAATATATTTCCATGACCAATAATAATATATAATTTTTTAGAGTTGTTTGAGAGAATGTTATATAGAAATAAATGTCGGTCGAATAAGAGGGAACATAGGGGTAGATTTAAATGGTTGCATATTAAATATACAATGGTAGAATATCACGAAAGAAAGGGATTTGTTTTATTTGCAATACAGATAGATTTTGCCAGGATTGGTGTCCTTTCACTTCAGCAGTGCTGGAACATTGATTTCTGTGAGCAGAGAAAGGCGGTTCTCATACAGAAATATTGATGAACTGGCGGACGTCAAAGTAAATGAAAAATTTTGATAGATATACACACTCAGGGCTTTAAGCTCTAAGAAGTTCAATTATGGCAATGAACAATTTCATAGCCCTGACCCTCCAATGGAAGCACCAAACGAAACTATTAAAAAAGTGGCAACTACTTGTTAGGATGAAATTTCGAAAGCAGTTATGAAGAGCCCATGTACATTTAGTAGCGGTTTTTGCAAAATATCACCGAGACTGGTCAATCTCATAATTCTCATAATATTTATTCATGAATGAGATATGGGGCTTATCCATAATCTCAAAAAATATTCTCACCTTTTGTCTACAATGGCGGCTATTCCTAATCGCAATTTTAAGACGATTAACACTGTTTCCAGAGCTCGAAAAGACGGATTTGCTTCAAATATGAAGCAGTAACCTCACCGAACCTAACCTTACCCATCCTCCTGAAAGTATCACAAGACTACTTTGTTATTCCATTTATTCTATCGAAGCCGTTTTACGATAGCCTGTTTAATTTCCGAGAAAACTCCATTTATTTTTAAATTTTTATTGAAGTCAAAATTTTTTTGTGTTCCACCCCTGATTTTTTGGTAAACAATTTTTTTTTCAAATAAACATGATGTCAAGAAGTCACGGGACATGTTTCATAGTGTTACAATTCATTCTTCGGTTTTAGCACAAATTTGTCTGTGGATATTGAACTAATACAGAACATTGAGCGAGGGTCGTGAAAGCCTTAATCATTATAAGAAATGTTTTGAAAATATGTCAAATTTGACGGGTTTAGAGTAGCACATGACAAATGGAAAGTGGCTGCTTTTTATATATTCATTTTTCAAGCACAACTCACTGCCAAGTCATATTTTTATTATATCGATTGATGAAAAAATGTTCCATATTATGTTGCTAATTTTATGTGTGAAACTGTATATGACATTTATATTGTCTACACATTTTTCGCGTGCCCTTTATGAATAAAACGGACTAAATACTTTCTGCAATAAAAAGTTGCTACCGGCACCGAACTGATAAGCCCCTCCATTTCCCCAAGTAGAACTGTTTCAAGTCTGTGAATGATTGAGGTCGATTTTCACAGATATCGAAAGGTCCTAAAATTTAAGCACCCAAAATGGATACCAAAGAGAAAACTGTCATGGAATTATGTGAACTGTTGGTTCAACAAGAAAATATGAGAGTAGTCAAACCAGACCCAGGTGAGTTTCATAGTTTTTTTAGTATTTTCAGATTTACGTAATTTTGCATATTCGCGAAAAATGATGAATAGCTACAGTGGGGAGCAAAATTAGAAAACGTTATTATATTTGAATTATTGGAGAATAAATTCTCTTAGAGATTAGTTCGCGATCACTTGAAATTTCATCAAATCGAATTGTATGGTTTCAATTCTCAATGATTTTGCAGATTACATGATTCTTGTCAGCGCCACACTCATTAGTTTTCTGCTAAAAATTAATTGTGAATGATGGTGTAAGCATACATCGCAATAACTTTGAATAACACATCTTTGTGAATTCTCCCTACACTAACCAAATTACGCTCGGTTTTTATGTAGTGTTTTTATTGGATTTTTTACAACCTTTTAATTGCTTTGAATATGCAAATGTTTTCAGGGGAATACAGTATTCTTTTGACTTGTAATTTAAATTTTTGTCAATGACAAAAACACAGTTCATTAAAACAATGGTTTTTTCAAATATTTCTTCAAAGTAAAGTTTTCTTGGAGTTTTTGCCCAGAGAAGTGTATGTGGTGTTGGCCATTTTATAAGAAATGTTTCAGTTAACTGAAAGAACAACAAGAAATTGAAATTCCGTACGTGATCGCTTTAGGGTGGCGCCGTAAGTTTTCCAAATTTTCCAATAACTCAAAAGTGGATATTTCACGGCAAATGATAATAGTAGCCGTCGTCTACCCGCATGAATCATGCCTTTGGGTACATTCTATTCATATTCTTCTACGAAATTTTGTTTCTGTAGTGTGGTCCAAACTATAACAAAAATGAAAATTATAGACTGCAGTACTGTTAGCACAAGGTGATAACTTAGGAAATATAGTTGAATGGTTTTCATAGGCATATTATTCGTTATTGATTAGTTAATATTCAATATACAGGGTTATTCAATTTTGAGTCTATATGCATTATAGGATCTTCCTCAGTACCTAACAGTATAATATATAATGGTGGTTGAAAGGGGGCAGAGTAGATTATTTCAGAGGTGAATACTATGGACAAGATCTCATCTAGCTTGTTTAATACTGGGTTTCTGGAAAAATCAAACGTTTAGAAATTTTTATTTGGTCTCAATTATTTTTAAACTTTTCGCAAGCTTCCATAAATACAAAGTATTGTACTAATTGAACCGTCCTCAACTTATACATTTTCAAATACGGACATGTGTTTTTCATTGCATTTTTTTAAATATCAAATATCATGTTCAGGAATGTAACCACTTACCAAGGAAATTTATTGGTTTTTTTCAGTTCCCTAACAGCTGTATTTGAAAATATCGGAGAATAAGTGAATCTATGAAATGTTGACATTTTTCAATTGCAGCTGTTTTGGAATTAAAAAATGGTGAACCTACATTGGTAGGTAATAGTTCAATATTTTCAGAACACTCTTATTCACATATTTGGATAGTCTACAAGTTGCTAGATTAAAGTGCCAAAATTTCAAAAAAATCTTCAGAAAATAAAAAGATATAAGCAGAGGAAAATTTCTAAATTCGAGAATAACATAAAAATTAATAACAAATTTTGATTTCTTACATAAAAAAACCCCGTTCACCAAATTTTGTTCAAACAATTTATTTATTGCAAAAGTTATGCAAAATAATTAAAAATAAAATTTCAAACTTCAACACAACGATACATTTACTGACACTTGTTCATATAGACTATTCTTCTTGAAATTATTCAATTATTCACCCTTCAAAGTTTGTACAAGTACCTACTAAACACCCTGTATATTAATAACGATTTTTCTCTCATGATGCTCACTCTCGGAAACTGTATATTATCATCTAGGTATTATTGGGGGTAACACACTGGGTGTTTGGAATACTTGGAAAGGACCCCGCAAGAAAACGTATGGGAAATTTGCTCTCGATAAAATTTGATGAAATTGTATTATGCTATACCTAGTAGCATGGGTTATAAAACAAATGGTGAGTTTGAATGATTTTGTATGTGTCGTTTCTGAGACACAGCGGTAAAAGTTTGTAAAAAACGTCGTATTTGGATGGGATTGACATAGAAAAAAACTGTTTTGTTGGTTCAAATAAGACAAATTCAAGATGAAAACATATTTATCCGAACTCATTATCATGTTTAATTACAATCTTATGAATGAAAGGATATTAGGGTCTATACGGGGCATAGTCAAAACGATCGTTTTTCGGATTTTTTTTCTAGCACCATTTCAGAACAAACAAGTCATATTTTAGTACGACATCATTGTTTTAGTTTATTCTGGTCGACGGAAACATATTTTTTTTCTTGATACCTCTTTCTATAATGAAAACAACAGACAGATTGTTTTCGACTACAAAGAAATATCATTTATTATTTATTGAATAAACAGAGTTTAAAGTAACTTTGTGATAAATTCAGTTATTTGATACTACCTTTCCTTTAGATACAAGGGGCGTTAATTTTTTTAGCTCATTCATAAGGTTCATTCTATCACATAACCTCAAAATCAATTGTTTGATAATATCAACAACCCAAACTAGACTCAACAACAAGATTGAACTCCACAATAAACACAAACTCAAGAACAATTTATGAAAAACGAATTAAAACGTAAAAACTCAATATTATTGATATTGTTATTTTTACAGTACTCTTCAAAATAATTGGTTAATGTTATCTACAATAAAATAAAGAATCATAAAAAAATAACGATTTCCACCATTTTTTTACGTTTAAAGTCGTTATTCATAATTTATTCTTGAGTTTGCGTATATTGTTGAGTTCAATCTTGTTGTTGAGTATAGTTTGTATTGAATCAAACATTTGACATTGCAAAGATATGTAATAGAATTCCATTATTCAAAAAGTCTCCTAAATTTTTGTTCGATAGTAACAACCCCACATATCGTAATGCCGTAAACTTTAAAATGGCATAACTTAGAAACGCAACATTCAAAGTTGATAAAATGTCCATGCCTAATAGTCGATATTTTCAAAATGTCATAAGCAGAATTAGATTCAAATTAACCGATCAGCTTTGGAGATCTTAAATAAAAAAATTGTGAGTGACCTAAAATTAAAACGCACCCTGTATCTAAATGAAAAGTAATATTAAACAACTGAATTCATCACGAAGTTACTAAATCTTCTGTTGAATCAACAGTACCAATGAATAAATTTTTTTCTGTCAATAATGATCTGTTAGTTGTTTTCATTATAGAGGTATTTTCCAAAATTTTCAAAATTCATATTTCAAAAAATACATTTCAATCGATTAGAATACAGCGAAACTACGATGTCTTATCAAAATATGATTTGTTTGTTCTGGAATAGTGCTAGGAAAAAAATTCTGAAAAACGATCTTGGCTATGCTCCGTATGGACACTAATGTTATATCATTGATAAGATTATAATTGGACATAGTGAAATGAATACGGAGTACCCCTCTAACCTAGCGTTTCCACCAAGTGGAAAAATAAAGTCAAACATCTGTCAGGAAACAACTACTTCCCTGGATAATACCACGACGGACATTAAACTACATCTGACAGATATTTATGCAACGTTCTTCCAAGAAGACCCAATTGCAAGTGCTTATCTTGTCATTTAAAAGAAGATTGTCCTTCATTTGGATGGAAATGACCACCTGCAGACATGCATATTTCGAGGTTTTGCCTCTCATCAGTGACAGGGTAGGTCGGACAACATTATAATTATCCTGTCCCTGCCAAATGAATAAAAATCAACCGTTCACTAATATTTCCACACGGATAAAACTACGACCCATATCTAAGTTGATCGCAGCGCCATCCGCATGGAAAATCAAGAACAAAATACTCCTAGGCAGCACAGATTCTGGGAAGAGTAAACTGTAATATTTCGAACAAGTTCGAAACTTTAGTGCCGAAAAGGTGGCAACAAATTGGAATGAAAAGATACCTCTACGGCACAAAAATTTTGAACTTGTTCGAAATAGGTATTATAATTGGACATGTTAATGAGTTACGATAAAAACATTTTCTGAATTTGTCAATATTTCTTTACGACCCATGTTACTACAATATAATACAATTCGTTAAGTTGTAATTTCATAAGTCATGAAAATTTAGGTATTGAATCTCATATACCTGTTGAACAATAAAAGTCGAGATCGACTGTCCCCAGCAGCCGTGTTGTTCTCAAATGAATTATAAAAAGGCTAACAAATAAGATTTGATTGATTGAAACATGACTTCCAAATTTTCCAGGTTAGCATTTGATTATTCAGGGCATTATTCATATAATAGTTTATTGCCAAGAGACAAATGGACTTCGGTCGATCATTCAATACACTGTTTTATATCATAATTTTGTCAACAATAATTTTGACATTTATCAGAAATTATAACTGTTGTTATTTCAAACCTATACTACCAAATTCAATGGAATTATGCTATTTATTTTCTCTTCACTTCTTCTACAGCACTCCTAGAAATGAATTTAATGCCCACGCTATCTAATTCCAAAATAGTATATTGTGCAACGAGCATGGAATTATACTCACGAGTATGAAAATTACGGAACGAGCCGAAGGCGAGTGCCGTAAATCATACGAGTGAGAAATGGATATTCCATGCTCATTGTACACAATACTTTTTCTACGACCATAGCGACATTTCACTACTCACAAGTCTCACACTAGATGACGAAGTTATCGTAAAATATGAACTTCGATTATATTTTTCAAATTATATGTTACTATTCAACATTAGTTTATTTATTATTTACAATATTAAATGTTACGTTTCCACAATGACTGACAATTATAGTTGGACTCTCATTAGTTTCAATTTTCACAGTTGAATTTTCCTGACCTTTCCTATCCTTAGATGTTGAAGGTAAATTATCTCTATTTTCTATTGAATTCCTTATTCTATTTTAAATTATCCTTGGCAAAACCTTACCGGACTGGTCTATTTGGGCTTTATATTTCAGCAATACCTGTACCAAGGCCTGTACTGAAATGATCATTACAGTATAGCTCGCAATGTAGAAATGAAAGAGTGCATAAAATCGGCCTAATTCCTTGATCGATGAAGCGCATAAAATGAGCATATTTCTATGTGGTCGTAGGAAAACAATATTTCCTATCATAATGAAATAATAATTTTTATCCAGCATCCTACAACGAATTTCAAAATCACGAATATTGATTAGAAATGTCATCAATGATTAATTGACGTTTGTAACATCAAGGCTCTCCACTGACAGAAACATCAAATGAGTCCTTCATTCAAGAAAAGTCTTCTTGTTCATATAATACCAACAGAGGAAGAAATGTTGTAGTATTTCATGTTTTACCAGCATGAAAAACACTTCTGAAAAACTAATACTCGAGTTGGGTTCTTCTGTTGACTCATAGAATGAATGTCTATTCGAATTGTTACCAATATAGGTAAAAATAGGTGACTCAAATGAGTAATAATGAAAATGGACTCGGTCACGAATACTGATCAATGTCAACTAGTAACATTAATTGGTACTCCTCGTCCAGTATGAATGAATAACTAACTTTATTGGTGGCTTGTAACAGACATCCAATAATTTGATCATTCACACTCAGTCACACAAGCTCTCTGAAAAAAATTATACAGAGAAATGAGAATGGTATCCAAAAGTATCACTCGAAGAAAACGTTCAAATCATTGATGAGGGCATTGCATCTCTTCTACTGCTTCGATTTTTTGAACAGCTTTGAATCTGAAATGATTTTTATTCAAGTATACAAATTTACACTTCTAAAGTGCTATTGTTCAATTTTCTCGATAGTTTACTTGTATTTCGAAATATTTATTTTCCGTAATAAGACGTAGAGCTGAATGAAGTTTTTTATTTTGTATTTTTGAACCCAAAATCTTGAAATAAAACTCACCAGATGTATGTAATTGACAAGGTTTCAATGAATGCTGGGATAAATTGATCATATTTTCACCAATAATATTTTTTTAGGATCTTGTATATTAGCAATGGTGCTGGAAGATCGAATCGATCTTTGCGTGGATGTAATGAAAACACAAATGACAGAGGAACAGAAAAAGAAATTGGTTACTTCTCTCATTGACCTTCTAGATGGATTTGCACTTACTGATGCAACAACTGATTTGGCTTTGCTTTCGAAAAACAGGACCTTGAAAGAATCTGTTATGGAACGCATAACCACGTTCATGAGAAAAGAGCTGAGGTATGTTCGTTATTGAAATTATTGTCTTCTCGTTCTGAAGAATTGTTCTCTGTAATTTTTAAATTGATCTGTCAATCACATTGTCAACTTAATTAGGACCTCTTTTTATATGTTCGTGAATTATTTCACACAGGCCCAATGATTTCACAACGGCGCTTTTATTTGTATATACATATCCTAATCTGTTAATAAAAGTAATGAATTTTCTCCAGTTTGTTTCATTTATTATCATTACATGGGAGTAATAAAAAATGCAGGAAATGATATCAAGTCCAAATCTATTTGAATTTTACGGAAATCACGTTATGTCCTCGCTATCCCACAAAGATAAATATGTATCAAAAATGCGTACCGTACGCTATTTGAGCTCATGAGGATGCCAACTCTATTGGCGAAACGCACTTCGACGGAAATTGAAATAGTTCTGATGTTTTGAGTAGTTTCTATTTCGTGTACTTTATTCTCACCAATACATCGAGACTTACTCTTGGAACTCTGCAGACTTTACCCGAATTATTCTGGTAAAACTAGGACTTTGCGAGACTAAGACCAAGACTGACCAATCTCACTTCTTTTGCTCAGGGCACATGATATTCGGGCCAAATCGTCAATCACCCTACGGATGTGGAGCGTGACTTTTGGGAAAAAGTAACCAGCACGCTTTCCGAATACATCGGAACTTCGGAGAAATGGTCTGACTGGGGTGCTATTCTTGACTGTTCGCATTGAAAACGTATACCTGTATCGTCCCATTCTGATGTCCTCTGTCGTTGACATGCTATCAGTAATTTAAAATGTAAAGATACGAGTACTCAATAATATTGCCAACGGTCAAGAATAGCACCCCTGGAATATAAACCTACAAGATAGAGGCATCACAGTAATTATTTTTAGAACAACCGCCCGTGTAAAAAAATACAACCTGAACAGAATGATATTATTTTCTCTAGTTAGATGGAAGAGCAAGTTCTGGCTGTGTTTTTCGAAGTACAGTTAGAAATTGAATCCTGCCATTTGATAGGATGTATTAATTATAATCTGAATTGTTTTCTTTTCTGTATAGGTTTTTTTTCTTTTATCATTATTATCATTATTAATCACAGTAACACGCTGTTTATCATAAAGTATCCGGCTCTTGTCGAAATGAGCATTGTTCAAAAAGAGGAGGAAAAACGGAATGAATTTTGAGACTTCATTATTATGCGGCGGGGCTGGCGGCCATCGGCCAGAATGCAGGTAGTTCTGCGTGGAAATTTTCTGTCTCCTGCTGTCAGGTCTATCTCGTAAGTACTCCGGATCTTCTAATGAACTCCTGGAGATTTCTCTCGAGGTTTTCCTGTGGGGTGATATCTTCTGCACTACAGTGTCAAAAGGTATCCATCCTTATGCGAGCCTTGACTTCGCATTCAAACAGTGGAACGAACGTATGCATAAACCTTGAGCAAATGCTTTTACTCGGATTTATTGAATACCTCCCAATATATGTTTGAGGCTGTTTCGTCTTCCCAATCACAAAAGCGGCATAGTGTGTGGTCTTGGTGAATTCTCAACACATGCGAATGTTCTCTCATGTGGTAGCGTCCTTTTATTACTTCTACCACCTTCCTGAAGGAGTTTCGGCTCAGTTCAAGAAGATACAGCCGGTTAGTTGGCCTCCTCACCATAAACTTTCAGTAAGTATTGCTTGAGGCGTCTTCCCAGGGAGATTAATTATGGTTCTTGCCCCTTTATTCGTATCCTGCTTAATGTTCCCGAATGTTCAACGTGCCACCTAGAAAAATGTGCCAGGTTCCAATGTTTAATATTCCCCAATAATTCAACATCTCGAGAACATTTTTCGAGTTGCAAATCAATACAATACATCAGTGGATCTAGAATGGAAAGTACCAGAGTTTTTCGCAAAATATTCTTGGAGCATTTTATAGTTATATCTATATGGAAACATTCAACCTGCAATTCAATAATTATTACAGAAAACACTATACGAATATAATTATATTAATATCTACAACTATTTCTAGGTATCTACATGTTGCAAATTTTGTAAATTTTGTAAATGTAATTTTGTACAATGTATCTGATTACATATTTTTTCTGTGATGAAACCGTAAGGTTTGTATGAATAACAAATGAATAAATGAATAAACACTATTAACACAATATCTTGTTATCATTACATCATAAGGTTTTATTACTGTTTATCTACTGATTTCACTAGATAAACATGTTGTGTTCAGCCATTCTTCTTTGGAACACACATTTTTCAGGTGTCTCAATTCCATACAGGAATTACTGACTTCTGAAATCGAATATAGGTGTTAATGACCGAGATGATCGTCTGCTTTTACCCCCTCTCGTTTTCTTGAGGTGTGTAGTTATCATTCGTTTATTCGTAAAAGCCATACGACATTTTGTGTACTGATCTGTTCACATAAATTAATCTTACCCCTGTTCTCTTTCTACTTATTTCGAACAAAGAACTCAAACCTTTCTCCACCCCGTCTGAAGGAATCCTATATATTGCATACCAGGTTTGTAGCAGCCTGAATTTTTTTATTTAAATATACAGTGCGGTTTTTAATAGTACCCCCCTGTAAACTTTTTAACGGTTTGACGTACGAACCGGTAGTACTTTTCGAAATAAAATACATTGTGATTGCTCGATAGATGGCGCGGGGAGGCACATCGACTGAAAATTTTTAAATAGTATGGGGGTCATGTTTCATATCTTTGAAAAGATAATTCAATTCTCTTTCCAACCATCTAAAATTTTTTATAATTGCAATAAAAAAAAATCCGTCTCGTTATTTCACATCAAACCACCCAAGTTATCGTGGTCAGGTGAGAAGAGGGATTCAGATCCGCCAAATCCGCACTTTTTTTAACATTTCATCTGCATATTATGAAAATATATAAAAACGAAAATCTAAAAAATTTTGATTGTTGAAAAGAGAATTGAATTATCTTTTCAACGATGTGACACATGACCCCCCATTCCATTTAAAAAATTTCAGTTTATGTGCCCCCCCCCCGCGCCATATGTCAAGCAATCACAATGTGTTTTATTTCAAAAAGTAGTATCGGTGACCCTAATTTGATGATATTACGATATTTAGTAGTAGGCTTTGAAAGTCGGATATCATTAATTAGGTGATATTAGTTTTCATAAATTTTGCATTTCCTGATCAATCCCTGCAGGTTGTCAATATCTCCATTGTTTATAGAAGCAACTTTCGGTATTGAGAAAACTTAGATTGTAACAATTTTTTCACTTGACTACTCTTGAAAAAACTACCAGCCTTTTATATTTGCCATGTTGCCATAACATGATCTTTCCATTTGGAAGCATAAAATTGAAAATGTTCGCCTACACATATTCACAAGTCTATTAGTCTAGGAATTTTCTATATTATGTTGCCTAGTAGGCGGTGAACAAAAAATTTTTTGTGTTGACAATTTAAGGTTATTCGATTGTATTGCATCTTTTCACTGTAAAATCAAAATGTAATCAAGAATCGAAAATGTATGTTGGAAAAGAATCTGAGATTATAGAAGTGGTAATTTAATTTTGTTCCAAATGGAAAGATCATGTTATAACTACATGGCTGAATAGAAAGACAGATGATAGTTTCTTCACAAGTAACAATCTTAAAAAATATTTGTTCCAATCTCAGTTTTCTCATTATTATGACTTATTTTTGGATGTTTTTTTCTTGCAAATTGACACCCCAGAGGTTATTGATAAAGGTTCGGAAATATTTTGAAATAATGTCACGCTCGGGGAGGAACTACTCCTTTTTCAGTCCCGAACGGACTAAAAGATTTACCTGGCCCCCTAGCTGTATAGGGTGCTCAATAATTATTTAGCTTGGCTTGCGAGAGGTTTAGAACATTATACAACTTGATTGTGACCACCTTGATGTAGTGAAATAAAAATGTGAAGTGGAATTATTTAATTTATTGAATATAGACAAAACGCAGAAGAGCAAAGAAAACAAGTGAAAACAAAATCAAAGTGAAGTGAAGAAATGACGGTACAGTGAAAAAAAAACTTATACCAAGAAACATTTTATCAGATATTTTATTTTTATTTTCAATGGAATCCTCGATGTAACCGTCAGCTTCATTTGCGAACTTCCACCTGCCTTTTCGTTTCATTGTAGTTAAACTTACTCCTGGATTCGATAATAGAGATGCTGAAAATCTTCGAAAGCAATGGCCGATAAACTGCTGGGGATCTGGTAATAACAAAAATTTAGCAATAGTAGAAAGTACTCATCTTCCCAAAAATATTAACTCCAACTGGTTGAACAGTGCATTCATTGAAAGTAAGAAAAACCGACGGTAAGTAACATAAGTTGGGCGTGATATAGCATATTCACTATAATGATTCACGTAGTGTCCAACGAAACGAAAACATCGAGTGTTGGTTTTGGTAAGCATGAACGCATGTTATAAGATGTTAACACGCATCTCATACATGCGAATACTCTCCACAGTTTGAGCCGGTGTGTGAACGGATATATGAGAAAAGAGGGTCAAAGAAGGAGTTTGCTGGCTGCAAGGAGAACCTGCTGATAGAAAGGTCTATCAAGCAGGACTCCGTGCAGTATAAGCATAACCTTTCAATGGCCTGGATCGATTATGGCAGATGACTTGCGGTACCCGATCAAATAGTGAGATGTACTGAACAGCTAATGCCGCTCTGGTCAAGTCAGAGACCAAACACAGCGGATTATGTTCAGGAGGGGCGTGTTTCAGGGAGACTCCCTCAGCCCTATTCTCTTCTGCATCCCACTACTGCCATTCTCCATTGCACTACGGAAAACCCACGGATACAACTGCTGCACCCCCAGCAACCGGAGGCATGAGGTCACCCATCTGTTTTACATGGATGTCCTTGAACTTTATGCCTCCGGAGAAAAGGACCTTCATAAGACTTTGAGGGTGGTGCAAGAGTACACGCGTGCTATCGGAATGGAGTTTGGGATCGATAAATGTGCCTTGGTTCATCTCAAAAGAGGACGATGCGAGGAATACGGAGAGGACGTTCAGCTCGTAGACGGAAGCATCCTACATCATCTGGATGCCGGAGAGACCCAAGAGGTAGCTACTGTCAAAAACTCCCTCCGCACAAACTCCGACAGATCTGCTTATCAGAACTGTCGGGGAAGAACGAAGTTACTGCAACTAATATGCTTGCCAGTCCGATTCTACTTTACTCCTTTGGAGTAACGAAATGAACTCAGGAATAGCTGCGACAACTTGACGTAAAAACCCGAAAAATAATGCATCTTCATAGGAGCTTGCATCCTAAATCGTCTGTTTCACGGTTATACTTCCCCAGACAACGGGGAAGCCGTGGACTTTTGAGTTTTGAGTACATATCAGAATGGTACTGGATGGAGCCTATAAAGTCATCCCATTCTCTGCTTGGTATGCGATCATGAAAAAATAGGGATTGAAGCCTTTTTTTTCAACCCGTGCAGCGGATGTACTCGGTCTCGTATTCGACACTGAATGGATGAACTCAAACTCTGTCACCGAGCTGGAACCCGTTCAGCAAAAAGCCCACGTCAAAGCCACACACATACATGCATGAAATCATTTTCTAAAACATCCAGAAACCTGACATTCGCTTTTCTCATGTCAAATGGTTGAAGTCGGAAACCAAGAGATTCATAATAGCCTGCCAGGATGGTGTCTTCAACACCCCCGTTTACCATAGCCACGTGATGGGTATAGAGGTCCCTGACACTAGATGCAGAGCATGTCGTGGGGCAGCTGAGACCATAATGCATTTGCTGTTAGCTTGTCTAGGTTATGAGGTCTCAGCCTGTATCCACAGGCATAACGCGGCCCTACGAGTGTTGTACTATCATATACGATACTCGTACGGTGTAGAAGAGACACCAGTGTTGCCTTATGCTCCGGGGGATATTGAGTCCGTTATGGAGAATGAGAAGAGCCGTCCGAAAAGAGGAGAAAAAACGGACTAAATATCGAGATTTACTCTTTGAACTCCGAAGGCTTTATCCAAACCATTCGGTCAAGATGGTGGTTCTGATAATAGGGGTCCTTGGTGGAATGATGGACACACTGTTCTCAAATTTGAAAATCATACCGACTTGCCATGATGTGGCAGAAAACTTAAACCCCACGGACGTGTGGACGAGGGGAGTGTTTACGGGGGTTATTGACACACCAGCGCACCCTCCGGTTATATCGAAGCTCTAGAGACAGGGCCTGACTGGTACATTCCTTAAGGAAAAAAAAGTTACTTGGTCATTTGTAAACTAGTTAGTGGACAGGGATCGTTACCGCTTCCTGAAATGGATTCCAGAGAAGATGCTTGAATAACTTTTCTTGATGTATTCCATAACGTCTGACATAAAATGAATACTGAAGGCTCCGCTCGGCCTGATACAACCCGAATCATTTTATTCGGTTCAGATTTATTATGATTCTGTGCTTTGTGATGAAGCGCTATTTTGCGGAGATAGCGTTTTCAGTCAAACTAAGTTCAGCAGCCAACTGAAGACCAAATTTAAATTTGTGACTAATGGTTCAATAGATGAATTTAAGGCAAATGAGATAGCTGGAGAAATTCAAACAAAAAAATACGATTTGGGTCATTCATCTAGCCTCCCGGTCTAATGGCTACATGGATAAATTTCAGGATAGGCTATAAAAATGCTATTGATATACCCGTTGATTTCATATTTTTATACCGATTCATAAAAAAACTGAAAACTGCTACTTATCTTCAGTATAACACGATCACTTTCGGACGACATTTCCACTCAAAACAATTCACTATTTTTGAACAATAAATGCCTTTTTATTTTTTATTGTTATGATAAGCCTAGGAAACTGAACAAAAGGTCTACATTTTTAGAGAAGTTTTCAAGTAATCGAAAATGATTTTATTTAAATTTTCTCGATTTTCCAAATTTTGCAAATTTTGACTTTACTATTGGGTCCACAGGCGTCTTTCAATAATTGAATCCGAGCTCAATATTCATTTTCTACAACTTAACTTCAGGTTGTTTTCCTCATTCAATCCGTGTTTTACCATATACTTATTTGATTTTCAAAATTTAAAGTTCAACTTTCTGAAATTGTGGTTGAGAGGCAAGTGCTCTACTATCACGACCACCATGGCCCTTATAATTGGTACATACTTCAAAGTTTATGATATCTATTATCGAAATAACTCGAGTTCGGTGTAATTTAAGTATACAGATGATTAATGTAGTGTTATAAAAAATAACACGAAAGATCCAAAAAGTCAACACCTAATATAACAATTTATTGAAAAAAAGGGAATGCTTGGTCCACCCTATACATACGAGGCAAATTATCTACTTCGGAAAAGCTTTGAATTAGGCACCTTGGGTTTCTCCTTGTCCTTCCTGAAGAAATCTATTCAGTTTTTCAAAATTAGGGTTATGTCAATCTTTGCCCGACGTGCAGTATGAACCCATTGATTGCTGTTGAGCTCTTCTGTCATGAAATCTGTAATGTATAATTCATTGCCCATATCCTCACTGAACATTTGAATGTCCAGTTAATGGAACTGTTCTGTGGACTGAAGAGGAGTCCTTGGTCCTTACCTAGCTAGTCGTCAGATTTTCTATTCCCCGCTGTCTCGGTTCTTCGAATATGTCAAGAATGAAATCTGACACTCAAGTATTATACCTCTCATAAATGAAACAAATTTGGCAAAAGCAAAATCATTATTAACAGTTTTCAACATGTATATACAATTGCAAACGCCATAGTAAAATCATTCGTACGGTATGAAATCACTCACATACATCCATAAAAAAGTAGACACATTTTGACAATTTGAATCATTAACATTAATATAAAATATTTCAATTGACTGTGATAATGAGAGGAGCAGAATTTCAAAATGAATGTAGCTCAATAAGGTACATAACTCATCTTTTCACTGAAAAAATTTCTTATTCGTTCTATCAGTGATCTTTTCAAGGTATCATTTTCCGAAACCAGCTCAAAACCAATATACTCATCGGTTAGTTCCATCCCAGTGAAAAGATCCATGACATATCCAACGAAGTTATATTTTTGTTCGAATGTCATTCCTCTTCTCATTACATCCACACAAAGTTTGATTCGTCCTTGCAGGGCCATTGCCACAATTGGAGTTCCTTAAAAAAAAAGCAATTGATAATAATAATAATAACAGAAAACGTCTTCATTGATTCCAGGAAGTAAAATAAATTCAACCTCTCCAAGTATACGCTTAAGTTTGGAAATAAATGGCGAAGTTCATCTTGATGTAGATACAGGTATCTTGCATCAACATAATTTTCCTATGTAAAAAAATTAAACAACAAACAATTTTAGTGAAATGCCTCTACACTGAGTCTTGCCAGTGTTATTGATTTGTTGTAATGGTTTTTGCCCCTTTCATATTTTTTTGAGTAAAATACACATCTACGTATGGAAAACTACATTCGATATTCATGTTTATTGTTATCGGATACTTCAAAAAACTGTTTCCAGTTTGTTGAAGAGAAGTCCAGGTTCTGCAGAATTGTTGTCAAATTGTTTGTTAAAATTGTTTTTTTCCGTTAACCAGCTGTCGTCCCCCTAAGAACGACAGCCCTCAGAAGTCTAAACTTGTGCGAGCCAAAGATTAACGAGGTCTTACCTTTCAACGTGCGATTCCTAGCATACATTTTAAATACTGGTTTTAGCACTTTTCTTACTAAACAAGATTTTCACATAGAAAAATAAGATTCGTGTGGTTTCAATTTACAGTGGTATAGAAACTATTGTAAATTGTAGTTTGAAAACCTCTTTGCACACCAGTGAACTCTGGTATCATAATCCGTTCTATACGACACATTAGCACTTCAACAATTGGAAAACACCCGATGACAGGCTCGTAAATGAACTATTCGGGTACCCACGCCTGTTTATTAGTATTGCATTTACACAAATTAGCTTTTAAGAAAATTCAAAAATTCCTAGTATTTCCGATGATTTATTCATCATCCGACGTTTCATCGGTGGGCCAAAGATTAGTAGAATTTATTTCTTAATAAAAATAAATGAAAAAACCGTTAATACGTTAAACCAATAAAATGGAGAATTGATCATTCATCAGAATAAATTTTTATTCGACTTAAATATAGCAGAATGAAATGTATAGAACTGATTTATAATCCGAAAAGAAATTCATCTAATGCATTTTTATGAGAACCGACAAATCATCATACGCGAAAATGGTAAGAATTATTTTTCATAGATCTGAGTTAGTATGGAAACGAAAGTGACAGAAATGATAAAACTGAGTGATCGCAAATCTCAATAACCTAAGCTATTCATATCATAAAACTGTCAAACTAAAAAACTAACAAAACATAATTTCATCGAAACATCATTTAGTATTATCTAAAAACGTTAAACCAACAAATTATCCGAAAAAAATGTAGTATCGTGAAATTTATGGAAATGTAATGTGTAAGATATAAAATGATCAAAATCGAAATCCAACAGAAATTTTAGCGAATAATATACCAGTCTGGTAGAAACTTGCTCTATTAGCTCTTAGATGGCGCTAACTTCTAGTTGAACAAATCGAATCGTCTGGTTCGGACTCATATTGATCGTTCATTTGTATGTTCCTTCCTCGATTTATTCGAGAATTCAATTGCTGGGTGGTGATTTTCAAGAATATCGAAGAAAACATACAATGTTATTCAATGAATTTCACTGAACTCATAATCCCATCATACTACGATGTCAGATCTCAATTACCGCCCATATATCAGCAAAATACTACCTACTACCTACCTACCATAGGAACGCGGATGATGTAGCGTGTCCATCCACAAAACATTTGGAGGCGGAATCATATTATTTTCGTGATACCTAATACTAGTGATAAAATTTGATGTGAGCCTTAGCATTTTAGTAATATCAGGTGGTGAGACAGAAATGAGAAGGAATTTAATGGGGACATGAGAGTATATTAACCGCTCGCTACGCCATATCTGAGAGAATATATCAACCGGCGTTTCGCTACACTATAACCTCTTTGATGTCTTAAAATATCACTTATTGCAGAGCCATACTGAGACGTCTGCTTTCACCCTTTCAAAGTTTTAATGAACGTAACATGGTTCTTTTCAAACCAACACGAGAGAGATATGAAAATTATTTGATCAAATATTATTTTAACAAATCCTCGCTCGCTACTAACTACACACAAACTAACGAAATAATACAATATTAACTTATAACAAATGCCAAGGCACTTGTGTAATTCAACGATAAAACATTTTTGAAATACCATCCTGTATAACAACTCACGTCAAAATATACTTTATATAATTATCGAACAAATTCTTGGTTGCAAAAATAATCAATCTTTCTCGACTCATTGTGATGTAGTCGGCCAAGTGATAGTCAATAATGAATGAATGAATGAAAACTCGACAGAAATGGTGTGAATATAAAAAAATTACAACAAAACCATTTCGGAACGGACAAATTTTATTGTTAGTAAACAAACAGTAGAAAACAATAAATTACGGAATTGACGAATGAGAGAGGCTTCAAATCTGCGAGTAGGAAAGCTTCTGCTAACCGGCCGACCGTGGTAGAAAATTCTCTCGAGAACTGGAAGAGTTTTCGGGAGTTAGTGTTGAACATCGAAGATGAATTATTACGTTTTATAGGCGACAGTGCGGGCCTCGGATACTTAACTTTGACTTATGTGATAAATAATATAGTATGTAGAATTGATAATAAATATGTGTTTCTCCAGACGATTATTAAATAGGACTAGCTACGATAAATAAGTCAAGGATGAGTAAGAACTATATGAAAAATTGTTGATTTCGAAGGCTAAAATGTATAAATAATAATAATAAGAATAATAATAATTACAGAAATGGTACAAAGCCAGACTTTCCTAGAACACCGCTCAAGATTTAGTATGCAGTTGGATTGTCTCAACTAGGCTCATTTAGCTAGTAGAAGAATATAGGAGACACCTCCCACACAGCTTATTTGTTTATTTTCATACTACTTGTTTAAAGATTTTTTGTTTTGTTTTTGTTTTCTCTTCCCAAATTATTTCATTTATTCAATTAACTATCATTTGCTGTCTTTTTGATCGATGTGTTTGATTTGACATTCCACCGAACCACATTAATTGATATCAAGATTACTTCAAGACTTCTCCTTCGCGCGAAAAGCACGAACTTTCAATCCTTTCAGAAGAGTAGCTCCAGATAAAAAAAAACAGTAAGCCTAAAGCACTCAGATACCTGGTATCCCCTAGCCAGCACACATTCGGGGTGGTGACAGCATTTTGCCTTTTGTATCTTATTTTTTTTGCTCATCAAGCAACCTACAAAGAACCGATTTAGGAGACTTCATCCTTAGAGTGAATTTGCAGGCCAAGAAGCCAGAGAGGAAACAGGTGAAACCAAGTTCAATTTTCAAGCCTAAAGAACATTCACTAGATTATGAGGCGTTTTAGAGTGAAAGTAGAAAAGTATATGATATGAAGTCCAGTTTATTAAAATCGACACAACACTTAAAACAGCAGTTGCTCCAAATTTCTTCCTTTTTTCTACATACATAGGCATGCTCAACGTTAAAAAGTTCCTACAGCCCTTAATATATCCCTTCTTCTTTGTAGACCGACATTGTTCAATTATGCTCGTCCTAGGATCCTCAACATTAGCAAATAATTGTAGTCAGTGAACCGGATTTTTCAATGTGCTCCACAAAAAAGTATCTAGAACTGTAAGATCAGGTGACCTTGCTGGCCAATTCACCGGATCATCATTTCCAATCCAACTATTCAGTAAACTTTCATTCCGGTACTCACGTACTGGTCTGGTACCTGGTAGTATGTGGGGGTACCATAATAATGAAACTATTCAGTTTAATGATTTACGAGAGGCAAATTCTCAGGATAATCTTCAAAAGCGCCTCGCAGATAAGTAATAATAATAATAAGTTTTTCTCAGATATATCAGATTTTTCAGTATACAAAATTCTTATATATGGCCATAGTAGAAAATAAAATGGTTGGTGATAATGATCTAAAAACAAATCGTTGAAAGGTGAATATGAAAATACGATCCTATAGCAAGGAAAAAATGGCAATTGACATGTTCTAATAATCTCAATAGTCCCAATGGTGGTTCTCGAATTTGAATCACCATGTATACGTCATATTTCCTTGTAAATGAACATTCATTTTTTCATAGTAGCTCTATTGCAAATTTCGATAGTAGTATAATAATAATAAATGATAACGAATGAATCCTTGAATACACTTTCTTCGCATAACCTAATAATGTAAGCGGATAATCCAAAAAAAAAAGTCTTTGGATTTTTATTTTTATCTCCCACAATTTTTTTTCACGTAATTTTCTGAAAATTTTCCTTTTTATATCCCAAATACACTGTAATTTTTTTGATTCGAAATATTCAATATTTCCTCAGTACTTAATATCAAAAAAGCACTCTAATTTTCAATCGAAAATTCTCGCGTCAAAATATCTGCTTTATGAAGAATAAATCGGTGTGCTTTTTGTTTGTTGAAATCTCTACTTTTTGATGGTATAATAGTTATTATCCGTTATTTGTTAAAGTACGGAAAGAGATACCTTTCCCGCATGCGACGGCCGTTACCCGAATGACGCAAAGCGGAGTTCGGTTAAGCAGTCGAGTGCGGGAGAGTACCTTTCCGTATGAGTAAGGATCAATATTTTTTTGACAAGCGAATTAAAAAAATATATGTAGCCCTCTTGAACAAACTTCGCGTGCGGGAAAAACTTTACCAGCACTAGTGCGGAAATAACTCACTTGAAGTGACTTAAGCGTGCGGGAAAATTTGTCCCGCACTAGTGCGGGAAAATTATACCTCTCAAACTAAATTGCGTGCGGGTATAGGAAAAAAAATTATACATTGCCATGGCAAATTTTCTCAGAAATGCAAAAGAACTAAAAAACTCGAATTCAACAATTTTTTTGGCAAAAATATCATCTAGGTAAATAAGTAAATGAATTTAATACTTTATAAGACATTTACAATATCGTTTTCGTATCGTTTTCAATCAAATATTTTTTTATATCTACTTAAGTTCTCTATCAACTAACGCCTTTTTGATAGACAGATATTTATATTGATGTTTAAGAGAAGTTTATGAACTGCCATCTAATCAAAACCAAAATTCAGAGAAAAATTGAGTCTGTTTATAAGTCAACAGAGAGGGGGTAACCCTATGAACAAGCTTTATTTTGGCATGGTAAAGAATTAACAGCAAAATGCCTTACAAACGCAGATGAATGCAGACTTTTTTTTCAGAGTACTGATTCTGATACTTTGGTGTTCATTCTTTGCAATTTCAATTAATTTATTTGGCCAAAAATCTGTTACGTATGAGCCTTCTGTGATACGTACCGGTTTCATAGTTCTTGCTAGTTCAAAATATTTAAAACAAAAAATTCCCTTAGTTTTTTTTGGTCATCCATAAGTTTTCCAAGAAAATAGTTTGGAGATTTTTTAAATGACCATGCACACTTATGCAAAAAGTATTTTGTTAAAATTTTCCAAAATTGTAATATGTTGTTGAACTCGGGCTTCTGAATAGAAACTACCGTGGACACACAAAAATTCTCTCGTTCTCGTTTTTTTTGCTGACAGGTTGGTAATGAATTTTGGTTTTTATTGTTTGAAACACTGTATTTTGATACATTGACATGTGCCATGTGTCGGCAATGACAAATGTCAAATTATTATAACCAATCCCCATCCAATCCCTTAAATCTGACAGATGTCAGTGTATCCTTATTGGTGGCCAGTGAAACAGTATGTTTTCTAAACATTTTTGCAAACAATTCACAGGGAAAATTACGACTTTTTCCGATTTCCGAAAAATGCAAATAATTTTAGAATGAAGCATCAACGTCATGAGTCGAATCATGCGGAAATGGATATAGAACGGCTGAACTCATAATAATATGGAAATTCATTTTATATACACAGGGGATTGAAAGTATATGTGTCTCCGTCATATTCGCTTCGAATTATCTTATTCAATCAATTCAGAGCCTCGATTATACGTGCCATGAGACGCTTTGGAAACACGTGAGTTTTGAGCAGTATACAGTGTGACTCAAAAATAATATTACCAAAAATTACAGAAATACCCTGTATAAAACACTGATAGGTTGATATATCCGTTTTTTTTCTAATTTACAGAGAAGATATAATATGTATTCAAATACAGAATGTTTTTATGACTGGTTTTTGTTTAATGGATGAAGTTGCTGAAAGATCGAATAGTTATTGTTTCAAAGCAAATTTGAAATTAATTCCTGACAAAAAGACCCCCACATTATCTTCTTGCTGCAAGTGCTCTCAGATTGTGGATAAGCAGGATTTGTTCAAAATACGGGGTTAGTCAGTACTCAATAAAATAATGGTGTAGGCATAAGGAGTTTACACCATGGCTGCCATCAGTATTAGTGGATGCCGGTTGATGCGGGGAGAGATCTTACACCTTAATTAATAAAAAGGCTCTCTTTGACCTATCAGATAGGTATACTGTCTCCTCTATAGTCATAAAAAATATACATTTCTTGAATTCAACCGATCTTATCTGATATACCCAACGAAAGACTTTTTGCATTGGAAGTGTACGTGGTCCTTTGTTTTTACGAATCACCGAGGTTTGCGAAGAAATACCCTCAGAAGCAGAGCTTGTGCGAGCAAGGGTCATCCGGGACCTACAGCTCACGTACAAGTGCATGGATTCCGAACCATTTCAAGTCAGTGGCAGGAGTTGGAGACCAAACCCTAGCCGCCTGAATGGAAAGCAAACGCTTCAGCACCATGACTTCTTCGGTTCGATTAAGATTGAAGTATCTATCCAGCGCCAACTCCAAAAAAGCACTTAGGACTATTAGTTCTGTCAACTTAACATTGAAGCCAAATATCATTTCGTGGAGAATGGACGACAATACTTGACGAAAGACCGTGAAGCTAATAATGATTACATAATCCAGTCTTACAATATACAATAGGCATTTTCATCGGCAAGCAGTATACAACAGAAAACAATCACTGCCTCCTACATCCGTAGAAATACATTGCTTGATACTTCACAGAAACTATTTTGCTGAGCTTTTTAGATATCACAGCCGAAATTATTCTTCCACTCAAATGGTGGATCGTTTACTTACCTGTTTTATGGAGTTCTTGTAGAAACATTTGGCAAGTATCAAACATGTATAACTTAACGGCCGTAGGATGCAGTAGTTGTTTTCTGTTGGACACTTGCTGGCGAAAATGCTTATGGTATAGATTTTTGCGAGAGGTTTGATAATATAATTAATTTTCTCTATGACTGTTGAAAAATTAACACTTGCTATGTGACCATTTTGTTGATTGACAGACTGAATTGCACACAATAAATCATAACTCAATCATAATTAACGACAAGAAAAGTCATTACTTACCAACTGTAAGTGCACAAAATACAAGTAATAGATTATGATTGTACAAAGGTTCACAGCCCAGTTACACAAGCAAGCAGCATATCGAAACAGATGATCGACGATGTACCTAGTGTGTTCAAACGTAAGATTATTATTATATTCTTTTCCCAAAATAGATGTTTTTTTCAAAATCAATTATTGTTGATATTCATTTCTTGCATTCTTACATAAGTAAAAATTATAAATTCATTCAAATTTTTATGTTCCTTCACACATTATTTAAATTCAATGATGAAGACTGGTTATAGTCATAGAAAAATTATAGTATATTCTACTTGCCTGTAATGGCTTTTACTCACTCGAATGATTTTCATGAGTAATAGCAATCATTACACGCTCCTTGAATATAATATTTCAATATTAATTTAAAGGTCTTCCAGCAAGCAGTGTCGAGTATTCTTTACGAGTTCCATATGTTCCATCTACTTGTCGTTGTCCGCCACTAAGCAACCAATGATGCACAATTTGATATTTCAGTAAATTTCTTTCATGAACTAGAAAAAAAGTTTTGTATAACGTTTGTTTGAGAGTTACAATGTGACTCTTGAGTATTGTCATTTCGGACGTCTATGGTCAGAATTGAAGGATTTGTAACAGGATGTTTCGGTTGCTTGTATCTGCCGTGGTATCTGAAGGCGATTGCAGATACAAACAACCTCAACGTCGCATCGTGAAAAAATCTTCTAATAATTACCAAAATGGATATCAGAAATCAGAGTGACATCGAACACCCTTCCACTATTTCAATAATAAACCGATTAGTGTGGGATTAACAGGTTCCTAAAAGGTTGTAAAATGATTATATTGAGTCAAACCATACAAAGAAAGTTATGAGATTGATAAAGTTCGTAGTATTCCATAACCATTTTCCTACAGTTTACACCCGAAAAACAATTAGTGTGGATTTATGCAGCATCAAGTAACAAGTATCAGGGAAAAAGTTCATGTAACAATTATCAATTATAAAGTTGAACTCTTTATTTTCTATAATGAGAGTGTTTATGCAGACAATTAAAAATTATCAATTAACAAGTAACAAATAAAAGTTGGCCAACTTTCAACTTTTACATTGATTGAACCAGATTTCCTTATTGTGCGCAACTTGTACTCAGATGATAGCGGATTGACCGGTTTGTGACGAAATTTAACCTAACTTCTTTCAAAATAAAGAAAAAAACTAGGTGTCAGTAGGATTAACAATGCGAAAAGCACCTCAATATCTTCCATTTCACTCAATATTTTGAAAGTATTATTATGGAAATAAGAAAATATGTCGTTAGGTGAGGAAAACTAGGTCCCATTTTATGCTAATTGTTAATCAGTCTGCATAAATGGTCACATTTTCGCCACTTGTTACTTGATAATTGTTGCATGATACTTGATCCATGATACTTGTTACTTGATGCTGCATAAATTCACACTTACATATTTGGTTTCCACCATTGCTTGTCTCGATATTTCATGAACGTGCAAAATTGTAAGAACTTTGAAAAATATGCAACTCACCTGATGTTGATTTTAATCTCACATTTGCTTGTTGAACCACCAATTCGCATGTTTTCAGAATAATTTCTTCTCTGCTAGGTCTCTCACTCATTTTGGTTACTTCAATATTCGAATCTTTTCCTATACGTGAAAATTGATCACGGTCATTCACGACGTTAAAGAACTGGAGAGGCTTATCAGCTCACCGACGATACTTTTTATTGGTTTATACAGGGAACTCGGAGACTCCACATTGTGAAAACCTAAAGTCTCCGAAATTCCTGGTAATGGATGATCAGATTTTTTCAATATTTCATTTCACAATGATGTTTCTGCCATAAAACGTATGATATTTGAATAGACACTGCAAGATATTACCTATTATAATACCCCCTCCCTATTGATCCTAATAATTTAGTTGAGTTGAAAAATAGCCTCTGCTGAACTTCGCCTATTCATCAAAGTTAATTCCTTTTTCAAATGTACCTCTGTGAAGTTTTATAATCAATAAATAATAAAGAGCATTTATTATTTTTTGTATCCGTTAAGACTATCCCAGTCAAGCCATGTCTCCTAAGCTCCGACCGGAGGGCGCGCTGGATCACCTATCCCTATAACCACTTCTCACGCCGTGAAGTAGGTGACTATTGGGCCTAAAAATCCCCTAATTGGTATAGTGCTCCCGTATAAATACTTGACGAGTATAGCACTGATGATGGCTTAGCAGCCGAAAGCGCTTTGCGATTGTAATAAATTTACTTACACGAAATACAACTCTTTCATTGAATAGAACAGTTACGTGTACACAGCTTTAACAACTTCAACTCCACCAAAAATCATGTGCCCTGAGCAGGCGGAGTGAACCAAGAATTACGGCATTCTGCATTCGTTCGGCTTAGATTTCTGCCATTTTACGGCAAGCTGGTATGATTTTTAAGTTTGGGAGTAGTGTGTCCATCATTCCACCAAGGACTCCTATTATCAGAACCACTATCTTGACAGTATGGTTTGGGTAAAGCCTACGCATGATGAGCATGATGATAGATGGTGGTGGGTACATGATAATTTTTTCCACTGATTGTTATTTTGCCCATCAAGGCCTGGAGCAGCCAAGTTCTTTGAGCCTTTGAGGGCCCGTCGAACTTCTTCCAGAGTAATCGGATTGCACAGTTCATTGAGCTCAGGCTGACGAAGCCTTCTGCAGAAAGCTTTGATCTGCGCTAAGGCTGGCTCTACGTTGAGTGGTTGCGGAAACTCATAAATGTTCTTCCAGAAGGTTTTCACCCGATTAGTCCGCATCAGCCGCCGTCGGGTTATCCCACAACACGGTAAGGCCCTTGGAATAGGCAAGAAGGTTTATCGTGGAACTTCTCGCCTGCATTACTATTGACTTTTTATAACCACTAGCATTCATATCCTATCACAGCACGCCTTGATTTAGTGTTTGTTGAGCTCGTCTTAAATATGCGGCAATTCACCGCACTGCGGGCGTGAAGGGCCTATTGGAAATAGGTAATTCTGAGATACTTAGTCGAAATTCTGACCTAGTATCTCGGAATTAGTTAGTTCTGAGATACTAAATCGGAATTCTGACTTTCAATCTAGGAATTAACAAAAATAAGAATTTGAATAACAGTGGCCCTTCTACGCCTTCGTAGTAATGAGTTACATGTACAAGAAATGTATTATCACCATCCTCCATTCTTCGATTATTATCGAAAGGAAAACGTCGGTGATATAATTTTGTCTGTGGTGGGGCCAGAAAAATGCCTCACCCGATGATCAGCTGGATTGTATCGTCGCTAATGAGGAGAAAGGTGGCTAAGGTGTGAGGGGACTGCTCTAAGGAAAGCTACCTCTCCCCATCAAGCACTTGGACACTAACCTGAAGATTATGCGCTGGCTATACATGGCTGTCGTAAGAGTAAAGATCCAATATGGTTCACAGCACAGCTGATGACTTAGCAATGGTGGCCTGTTTGGTGACAACGGGTGCAATGAGAACGACTCCAACAACAGTGTATTGGGCAATAGTAGCTCATTTGAGGGTACGGGACTCGGACCTTCGGGGAAGCGAAATCGCGAATTGGGCATCCGCCCGCAGAGTAAAAACTACACAAGATATACTACAATGAATCAGAGAGTTTACTCTCACTATTCTAAACAGAAAACAATGGAAAGGAAATAAAGTTAGTTTCGCACGGGAAGACTGATATGTTATACGGACGGTTCGCTTCTGACTGACAAACAGGCTTTGGGTGCAAGCATCTACCTGGAAGGAAGGGACGTACAAGAAAGTTAACTAACTTTGGGTAGACACACAACAGTTTTCAGAAGTACCCGAGTAAAAAATTTACATCCATTTGGATAGCTACCGAGCGTTCACAGCCATCTGTCATCCTGGAATGAGGGGATGCTTTCGTTAAACTAGCTAAAACAAAGGAAATCCAACTAGTATGGGTTCCGGGTCACAGAGGTGTGCTTGCTAACGAGGTGGCAGACCATCTTGCTTTTACTATGCATCGCGGGAAGCCAAACCCCTTCAGTCCCAGACGAATGGACGGAAGAACAGCTACACAAACTTTGAAGGAATAATACCGGCTGCAGGCAGTCGAAAGACTTTGTGGTCGGCTCCAACAAATCAAGGACGACATGGCTCTTAGACAGAAACCGCCAAGTACTACGCCTCTTTGTAGGAATACTAGCGGGGCATAAAAGGTTATAAGACACTTATCACTAATAGGTATAGAAGACAACCCCACTTGCCGCAAATGCGAAGAAGTTCGGCGAGTACGAGGCATGCGGGAGTTTCAGACTCTAAATCTTTGAAGCCGTAAAACTCCAAGAGAAACTAACCGACCTGGGATGGACAAACATACTGATCTTCCTAAGGAGGTCACGAAAGTTCGAAAAGGAAAACTGAGTGGAGAATTGTTGCCTTGTGGACATGCGGAAAACGGGTATGGCAAAAAAGGGTACATGTGGGCCTACTTGCCTAGCTACGGCAGACTACAGAAATTGACGATATTCTCGACGTTTTGCTAACACGAGTGAAATAGGTACTTATAATTAATAGTTGCCGTGGATTTATCTGTTTTTATATTGGACCTCTTCCAGGGAAAGTTAAAATAAAAGTATTGATCAGTAAGATATATTTATTTTTGTCCACTGGCGTAAATTGATACGGATCATATTCAGTGTAAACATAAAATAACTTTTACTTCAGTGAATCCGAACTGTTAAAAATAGAGCGGCAAAGCGAAGTCTCCAATTTCATTTCGAATTGTTAAAACACTATTAGAGCAATAAAATATCATCCAAATTATCTAATGATGTATAGTTGAAACGGATCTCATATTGTTTAAATGATAAAGCCATTCTCCGCGTACCCTGTATAATCACGATCTGAATACCGCCGGTAACAGACAAACTGGAGAGAGAATTGACGAACCCCTACTTCTATCATATCAGAAGGTTTTTAGTGCTACTGACTGACTGACTTTGAGATTCCTAGTGAAAGAGATACAAAAATTCAATAAAAAAAATCTCATTCGTTCGGAAGCATGGCTAAGATAAAAGAAACGATAATACTAATATGCCAATACTTGGCACGAACAGAAAATATGAAAGCTTATAAAGGAGATGGTGTGTATGCTATCGGATATGCGACTATTGAGCCTGGTTCCTCACTTTCTCTTAGAGAAGGTAAGTTTCAAACATAAAAAGCATACATAATGTGGAAACATAAGGTGAACATTTATCAGAATAAAACGTCGATTCTTCGAATGTTCCAACTTTTTATAGTACCTTCTGCAGTTTCAAGGCTCAGCTCACTATTTATTGAAATTGTGGAAGAGTTTATTTATCTTGGAATAACATGCAATATGTGACTGAATAAGTTTGTCAAACTGAACTTTAGAACTTTTCCATTCATAAAGCCTATGCACCTAAAGTGGGTAAGTAATCAATCCATATTATATCCCATATAAAATTTCAAAACTTGAAATAACCTCTACTACTATATATACATGGTTAGTCAAGAAAGCGGCATCGAATTAATAGAAATTTATAATACTCTCATTATCTTCTACAAACATTATTTCGGATTGGGCGATATTCTGCTTTTTAGAATTCTTACAGTGAAAAAGCAAAAAACTCTGTTTCGTGAAAATGTATATTTCCAAAGGTCTAACTCCCTATACCTATATATTTCCGCCATATCTATCAAATGAAATTCTGCCTTGAAAATGCCTTTGAATAATTCCAAAAAAGGTGTAATGCAATTGTAAAAAATATTATCTTGTGACTTTTTAGTGTTTTAACTTTGGTAGGTTTGTCTGAGTGCTTCTACTGAGAGTACTATATTTCTCCCCAAGCAATACTATTATTGACTAAGTATTCAGAATTACCAGTAGATATATCTTAAAAAAATTCTTGCATGATTGCGCCTTACGCGTTATACAGTGACCGGCAGAAAGTACGCATCATATGGGAAATTCTTTTGTTAATAAATTTTGACAAATATCGATACGTGCAATCGCTTCTGCATCTAAGAAGACGTTGTACAGTGCCGTTCGTCCTTTCGTATGTGGCGGTAAATTCCAAAATTTTTAAATTTTTGTCTCAAATCACACTTATTTGAAAAAATATCGAAAAATGTTATTCGGAAAAATTGTTCAGAATGAAATTTTATAGCTATGTACAAGTTTTGAGAGAAATCTGAGATAAAAAAATAACAATTAATTTTTTGCCATAAAAAATGTTCTGTTTGGAAATAATAGATTTCTGGAATAGAAGCTCATTAGTAATGACAAATAATATTTTGTAGAGATTCACAAGCTATATCTATTGTATTCAGAGAAAATTTGAAATCTGTGAATATCTTCAGGACATTATAAACCCGTTATAGAAAATTATTAATAAAGAACCATGTTTCTACACAATTTCAATTTGAATTTTTTATTGGAACAAAAAGTTTATGTAATTTTTGACATAACAAGAACTTAAATATTTTTTACATTTTATTTTCAAAATTTGTTATTAAAAGATAATTATAAATCAAACCATTTGATATATTCTGCAAACTTTTTAATTGTCCGTTACTCGACATGTCTACCCTGACGTTCAATACAAGTAGTTGTTCGGAATTTCATTTCCCTGGACATATTTTGCAGCATTTGTGGTGTAATATTATTGATACATTGCCGTATTACTTCTCCTAAATGGTCGATATTATGAAATGGCCGATGTTTATAAACCTCACTTTTAAGGTACCCCCATAAAAATAAATCCAAGGGCATCAAATCTGGGGATCTTGCAGGCCACGGATTTTCTGAATATGGTCCTATCCATTTATGAGGAAACTGTTCGTTGAGCCACGCTCTCATTTCAAGGGTACTATGTATTGACGCTCCATCTTGTTGAAAAAAAAATTCAATTCTTCTTTGAAGCGGTAATCCATGTAAGAAATCTAAAATCTTGTTATTTAAAATCTCTAAATAACTTCGACAATTAAGGTTGCCCCTAAAAATGTAAGGCCCAACGATCTGAGTATCTAATAAGCCGCACCAAACATTAGTTTTGAAGGAAAATTGACTTTTTGCCTCTATCTTCCAATTTGGATTCTCATCAGCCCACCATCTACTGTTCTGAGAACTGACAGTACCGTTTGATGTAAAAGTCGACTCATCAGTAAATAAAATTTTCGAGGAAAATTTTGGCATGATTCAATCATGCCTTGGAACCAGAATGAAAAATTTAAGCGCGCATCGAAATCTCTATCGAGCAAGGTGTGGATGAATTTTGGTTTGTATGCACGAAATTTATTATTCCTAAAAATTCTTCTTATGGATTTTTCTGATATACCAGTTTTTTATTGCCTCTCCGATAGTGTCATTTGTGGATTTTCTGTGACCAATAACAAAACATTAAAGCTACCTTCTTCATTAGTGACGGGTTTACTATGTGGAATTTTGTAACGATTTTCAACACTGCCTGTAGCTTTAAATTTGTTCAAAATACGCAACACAGTAGATCCATGGATATTCTTATTTGGATGTCTAGCATTGAATATATCTGCTGCTTCTCTGGAACTATGAATATACTCGCCACATATTAAGACGAGCTCAATTTTTTCTTGCAAACTTAGCTTTATTGGTATTGGTATTGGTGAGTATGGATGGTGATTGATGCGCTGCGACCTGATTAGATCTATTGTGCCCCATCTTCTTCTGCTGTCACAAGATGTTCTTGTTTACAGCAGCCCTTCAAGTCCCAATTCCTTCAGGAATTTTAGGATTTTGAGGGGGTCTGCTCGTGGTATTTCTCCCACGGTCAGCTGGTGTGATCCCAGTATATTCAATCTTTTGCGATGTACAGCGTAACACTCCATCAATATATGGTGGGGTGTTTCTGGGTGTTCCCCACATAATCTGCAGGTGCTGTCCTCCTCTAAGCCTAGCTTCCTCAGGTGTTCTTTGAGTCTGCAATGCCCCGTTAGAAATCCCGTGATTGTCTTTAGACTAATTTTGCTGAGGTTAATCAGTGTCTTTGATCTTGCTCGGTTGAAATTTCCGAGGAGATCTTTGGCCTGCCTCAGCCCTGGAAGTCTTAGCCAGTATGTTGCTCTCATTGCTTCTTCAGCTTTATTGAGTTCTTCTCGGAAGTAATATTTTCCAAGTCCGCAGAATGGTTCTGGCCCGATCAGTGGCGTTGCTGCGCCTTTCCGTGCCAGGGTATCTGCTTGTTCGTTGCCCTCTACTCCGGCGTGCCCTGGCACCCAGAGGAGGGTCACCTTATTGTTCCTGCCCAGATCATTAAGTTTGTCTAGGCATTCCCAAACCATCTTCGAGTTGATGTTGCAGGAGCTCAACGCTTTGATGGCTGCTTGACTATCGGAGAGGATCACGATTTCCTGGTTCCGGTATTTCCTATTGAGGTTGAACTGAATGCACCTTTCTATGGCGTGAATTTCCGCTTGGAAAATGCTGGGGAACTGGCCCATGGGTTCAGAGTATTTGGTGCGAGGCCCAAAGACCCCTGCTCCAGTTCCTTCGGGAGTTTTGGACCCGTCCGTATACCATGTTAAGGTATTCTTCCCCAGTGCTCGAATCGATTCTATGTTCCATTCTCGCTTGGTGTTTAGTTCCGTTCGAAAAAGTTTCTCGAAACTAAATTTCTTGGTAATTTCGTCAGTTGGGAGGTCGGCAAGGTGTGCACAGTTGGTAGGGGTTAAGCCCCTCGCGCCGTGTGCTGTCCCTATGAGTCCGACTTTAGCCAACCTGAGGTTTGCCTCCCAAGCAGTTCTCTTCACCATTATGTGGAGAGGAGTGAGGTCCAGAATGACCTCTATTGCTGCTGTTGGAGTCGACCTCATTGCTCCTGTTATACAAAGACATGCTAGTCTTTGCACTTTTTCCAAGATCTTCTTTGTTGTGGCGAGTTCGGTTCTGCCTTGCCATGCTACTGCCCCGTAGGTGATCATAGGTCTCACTATCATGGTGTACATCCATCGCAGTACTGATGGGTTACATCCCCATGTTTTTCCTGCAATGTTCCTGCACACCATCAGTGATGATTTTGCCTTATTAGCGATCTTTTCTACGTGTCTGTTCCAGAGTAGTTTTGAGTCTAGAGTAAGTCCTAGATACTTCACCTCTTGCTGCCATTCTAAGTCTGCTCCGTCGAGGCGAACAGTCCTTAGGTGCTGAACCTTTGTTCTTCTAGTGAATGGTACTACTGTGGTTTTTGATGAGTTAATTCTCAGCCCCACAGAGAGGCACCATCTTCTGGTTGTCTCTAGCTCTCTTTCTATGAGATCGCAGAGGGTTCCTTCGAATTTGCCTTTGGCCATGATGACTATGTCGTCCGCATATCCAAGGCAAGTGACTCCGCTCTCGGTCAGTGTTCCGAGTAGTTCGTCTACTACGAGACTCCACATCAGAGGTGATAGTACCCCTCCTTGTGGGCACCCCCTGTTTGTGCTGATCCGAAAGCTGCTCTCACCCACTTTCGTTTCAGCTGTTC
Organism: Chrysolina americana; assembly: GCA_958502065.1. Lineage (NCBI taxonomy): Eukaryota > Metazoa > Arthropoda > Insecta > Coleoptera > Chrysomelidae > Chrysolina > Chrysolina americana. Next base: position 71,986,356 of record OY293411.1, read on the forward strand.
TTGTGGCCAGCATTTGGCACATCCATCTGGATGTGGTTCTGTCCACTCCCTTGTTCATTAGGGCCCTCTTTATTGCTTCATGAGAGGTGTTGTCGAATGCCCCCTCTATGTCTAAGAAGGCGCAAATGGCCATTTCTTTGTGCTCAAGTGATCTCTGGATGCTTTCGGTAAGCACGTACAGAGCGGTTTCCGTTGATCTGCCCGCCCTATATGCATGCTGCCCGGAGTGCAATGGCACTCTCTCCAGTATCTCAGTTCTGATGTAGTTGTCTACCGTCTTCTCCACTGTCTTCAGTAAGAAGGATGAGAGACAGATTGGTCTGAATGACTTCGGGAGGGTAGGGTCCTTCTTTCCCACTTTGGGAATGAAGGTTACCCGTGCTCTTCTCCAGTTGTTCGGTATGTACCCGAGTGCCAGACTAAATCTGGCTGCTTTAATGATGTACGGCAGTAGTTCCGTTTGCCCTTTTTGTAGAAGAGCCGGAAATATACCGTCAACTCCTGGTGACTTGAATGGTTGGAAGGATTCAATTGCCCATTTCACTCTTTGGGGAGTGCATATGGTCTTTGCTACTTCCCAGTCTTCTCGTTTGGCTCTGCCTGGTTCTTCCAGTGATCTGTCGGATTCAAATGGTATGCTGCCTGGAAAGTGCGTCTCCAGTAAGAGGAGAGCTCGTTGCTCTTCATCCTCTGTATAGCTACCATCTGTTCTTCTGAGTGACATAGGTCCTTGCTCTCTGCCCCTCGCCATGGTTTTATATAACCTGGATGCTGCAGGGCTTGATGTGATTGTCTCACAAAAGCTCCTGAAGCTGTTCCTCTTGGCTTTCCTTATTTCTTTATTATATTTTGTCAGCCTTTCGGTGTATCCCTGCCAATCTCCGCCCCGCTTGGCTTTGTTAAATAGCCAGCGGACTTCGGATCTCAGATTTGACAGGTGTTCGTTCCACCAAATGGTTCCACTGTGGGATTTCTTTTCTTTTATGGGGCAACTGGATTCGTATGCATCCATAATTGCCCCGTTTACCGCCTCTAGGGTCTGCTCAAATTCGACGTGACTGTTGCCGTTGAACTTGATCTGTTCTAGGTTACATTTTAGATTGGTGGTGTATTTTTCCCAATCTGTGTTTCTAGGGTTTCTGGTGAAGGTTGTTTGTGTCTCAAGCCCTTCCACGTTGAACATAATGATTCTATGGTCTGAAAGAGAGGGTTCTTCTGAGACCCTCCAGTTCCTTACCATTCTACTGATGCTCGGGCTGCCGAGCGTTAAATCTAATACTTCTTGCCTAGCCCTAGTTACAAAGGTGGGGACACATCCCACATTGAGTACATTTAGGTTAGCCGCGAGTATGAATTCTAGCAATTGCTCACCTCTTTGATTGGTGTCCGTGCTGCCCCAGATGGTGTTGTGCGCGTTGGCGTCGCAGCCCAGCAGGAGGGGTAGATTGCTCCTACTGCAGTAGTCGGATAGCCTCTGTACTTCTTCTGGTGGTGTTTGCCCATCTCCAGCGAAGTATCCTGAGGCTATTACTATGTCGAGGAGTGAGTGCCTTGTGCGGATCTTAGCCCGAACCGGCACTAAGTCCCTCGTCATGAATTCTGAAAGACAAATATAATTAATATTATTTCTGATCAGTATGCAAGCTCTGGGGTTGTCACTTCTGACATCCCAGATCACCATACCTTCTTTGTTCGGCAGTCCTCTGATCTGCCCCCTGTTGACCCAAGGTTCTTGGATCAACACAACTCCCAAGTTTGTCCCGGCGAACACCCTCGATAAGGCGGCAGATGCCCCCTTAGCGTGATGAGCGTTCACCTGGGCAACCTTGACGTGGGTAGCCATTACTACACGTGAGTTGGAGTGCTTGCCTCCTCATCATCCAGCAGCATTTGCTCTTCTTCGCTGGGAGTCACCGTGGTGTCCTGGTCCACGCTCCCAGTCGATTCTGTTTCGCCTGCTGGGTCTTCTACAGCCCCAGGGTCCGGTGTCTTGCCCGCCTCTTCTTCCTCCTTCTTCTTGCTTGAGTCCTTGCGGAGGCCATGAACGGGGATTTTCCCGAACCTGAAGAAAATGGTGTATCCCATTTTTCTGATGGCCTCGCAGGACTCGTCGTCAATGCCAATGTTTAGTAACTGGCCGTTGCCTTCTTTCTTACTTCCCAGTACTTTCCACAACTGGGTGTGAAGCCCCATGTTTTGTGTACTTACCAGGGCTAGCAACTTCTCCGTTTCAAAGTTCGAGCTCCTGGGAAAGAACACAGTGATGGCGTGCGCCCTTGGGATGTCCTCTCCCACGCACGCCATCAGCTCTGTACCCCTCCAGTTGCTCAGACTGGGGGCATTTGCCCTCAGCCAGTCTGCCGTCTCTTGGGTGACACAGTCTACCACAAGCGTGCTTGGGCGAAAGTGGATTCCTCCAAACTGGAGTTTACACTCTGCACCCAGCACCATCTCCTGCACAATGGCGTCTTCAAGTGCTGTGAGTTGCTCAGCACTCAGCGTCTCCCGTGGATAGTTTTTGGGGAGGACTGCAACTTTTATCATGCTCACTGCTTCAGCATAGCTGGTGGCTTGCCCAGTTTGCTTAGCAGTGGCGGTGCTGCTTCCCGCTTCAGTCTTCCTCCTCTTAACATTCGGACGTTGAGGGGGTGTTTGGGTTTTGGGGCCCCTCTTCTCCGTCTGTTGTGGAGGTTGCTCCTGAGGCCTTTTCCTCTCGACGGCTTTCCTTCTTGCTTCCTCAGGTGTCAGGCCCTGTTCAAGGAAGCGAAGGTACCATCTTACTCCTGCCCCGCTAAGACCTCTTCTTAGCGGATCATCGATGCCTCCAGGCTTGCCTGGAGGTGGCAGATCTTGTTTCCTCCGATTTTTCTTGGGAGGTTTCTTATGGGAAGTACCTTTGCCGGATGCTTGCTCCGAAGGTTTTTCCTCCTTTTTCTTTTTCGCTCCCTCTGCTTCCCGAGGTGATTTCGGTGAGTGGGAGCTGCCAGGACGCTCTTGAGCATCCTGGGTTGCGGTGAATTCCCGCGATTCATTTTTAGTTTTTTCCTTATCCATGTTGGTCCCACGAATAGCTAGGGAACTAGGAGTCGACCACGCCGGAGCCCCGCACGGCGTGGCAAGGCTGGTACTCGTGCAGGTCGCCTGGTATGCACGAGGCTCCGTTCAAGGCGGTGCTCTCCCACCGCCATGCATCCATGGGCACGGGTCGCGTGACACCTTGGATTGGAGGGTTGCTCAGCGCCACCTTATTTTATTCGGTGGTAACCTACGACGTGCCTGTGGGTCGCACAGTGCACGCCGCAGGCCGTCCGGCTATCCGTCACCTGCCGACGCTGCTAGTAGCCACCCAAGCCCTAGCCAACTTAGCTTTTCTTGAGGCATCTCTAATTTTTGGTAATGCACAACAAAATTACAAAATAACTTTTACAATGGAAGAAACTATGCAAGAAAGATATTTCTGAATCGTTTGACAACTCTTAATGACATATTAGCATTACAAGTCAATGGTTTCATGGTCGCTTCGATCATGAAAAAATCTGTCGATGCAGGTAACAACAATGACAATATTGTAGGTATGCCTGATTCCAACAATTTGCCAAATATCATTAACTTTTTGTTCCAATAAAAAATTCAAATTGAAATTGTGTAGAAACATGGTTCTTTATTAATAATTTTCTATAACGGGATTATAATGTCCTGAAGATATTCACAGATTTCAAATTTTCTCTGAATACAATAGATATAGCTTGTGAATCTCTACAAAATATTATTTGAAATATCACTGTTGTCATTACTAATGAGCTTCTATTCCAGAAATCTATTATTTCCAAACAGAAAATTTTTTATAGCAAAAAATAATTTTTATTTTTTTATCTTAGATTTCTCTCAAAACTTGTACATAGCTATAAAATGTCGTTCTGAACAACTTTTCCGAATAACATTTTTCGATATTTTTTCAAATAAGTGTGTTTTGAGACAAAAATTAAAAATTTTTGGAATTTCCCGCCATATACGAAAAGACGAGCGGCACTGTACAACGTCTTCTGGTGTTTCTTTAGATGCAGAAGCGATTGCACGTATCGATATTTGTCAAAATCTATTAACAAAAGAATTTCCCATATGATGCGTACTTTCTGCCGGTCACTGTATGAACCCCTCATAATTTGTTCGTTTGGAATGTATTCTCTGTTTCCCGAGGAATATAAAAGGACTTACTACGTAAAATGGCTTTCTGCTAATTATGATCAAATTTTAATATGTTGTAGAACCTGGAATTCTCATTAGGTAGTCCAATTTACAGATCGATCCTATTACCAGTGTTCTAGCGACGGGGTGTCAAATATTCGAATTTTGCTATTTTGGATATTATTCATCGATCCATGTACAGGGTGACAATTTAAATGCTGTATCTTATGAACAAAATTATTTAGTAATTTCGAATTGTCCACAACTGTTACTAGGATATGAATGTGTAACTGAAATGACTCATGGAATAATCATCCCTATCATCTCCCTTATTTCTAGCCACCCCCCTGATTTACAGCCATCTACATTCAAATACTTTCCACAGAAATCTTTACTTGTGATACCTCATCGAATGCCAGGTGAAAAATATTCTCTCCTCCAACTCCTCATCAAATAAGTAATTAAATATTATTTTCGTGAACACCTCTTCGTATGTAGGTGAAATGAAAAAACACATCATGAATATTTCGTTTGACTGAATAAATATTTTCAAATTCTAACTAATTCTACGTCTATCTACCATTCTAAACCTCCCCACTGAACATAAATCTGCGAAACATACCAATGGATGTATATACATTTCGGCTAATAATTCCCTCGCTGTTAAATTTTGAATGGTTTGACGTATAAACATAAAAAACCGTTTGGAGGGTTTCCACGATACTACTATATGAAATAAAACACATTGTGATTGCGCGATAGGTGGCGCGTGGGGACATCAACTAAAAATTTTTAAATAGCATGGATGATCATGTGTCACTTTGTTGAAAAGATAATTCAATTCTCTTTTCAACCATCCGAATATTTTAGATTTTCATTTTTTCGTTTTTTCACAATATGCATTTGAAATGTCAGATTAAGTGCGGATCTTGCGGATCTGAATCCCTCATCTTACCTGACTACGATAACTTGGTTTGATGTGAAATAACGGGACAAAAAATGTTTTGAATGAAACGAAATTACAAAAAATTTCAAATGGTTGAAAATAGAATAGAATTATCTTTTCAACGAAGTGGCATATGACACCGCATGCCATTTAAATTTTGAATTTATGTTTCTTCAAAATTTTTCTTCTTGATGAATGCGATGTACCACTATCCATTTCTATCTCTCTAAGAGATACTTTCATGGGCCGCAGTGGTCATGATGGTAGAGCGCCAGTCTATCAGTCAGAGGGACGTGGGTTCGATTCCCAGCATGGTCACTGGTCTCGTGCTAGGAATCGCACGTTAAAAGGTAAGACCTCATTAATCCTTGGCTCGCACAAGTTTCGACTTCTGAGGGCTGTCATTCGTAGGGGGATGACAGCTGGTTAACGGAAAAAACAATCTCAACAAAAAATAACAATTCTGATTTTTCTTATATTCCACGAATCCTAATTCAATTTATTATTTTACTATGTGTAAAATTATACTTTCTAAAAAGTTACCTAAAACGTCGTTTTCATTATCACCATTTCCAGTAATAGGGCAACTTCAATTTTTTGATTTCACAAATGAACCATGCTCTCCTAAACTTCTTTCAACACGTTAAAAACTTCTGGAATTGGGCTGGCGAAGTTCGGGATACATTTCTTGATACATACGGGCCGCAGTGGTCATGATGGTAGAGCGCTAGTCTATCAGTCAGAGGGACGTTAGTTCGAACCCCGCATGGTCACTGGTCTCGTGCTAGGAATCGCACGTTGAAAGGTTAGACCTCACTAATCCTTAGCTCGCACAAGTTTCGAATTCTGAGGGCTGTCGTTCGTAGGGGGATTACAGCTGGTTAACGGAAAAAACAACAACAAAAACAATAGCCAGAGATCTGGTGCTATTTCTCGAACATCTCGAACACACGGACAGCATATCATCTTTTTCATCATTAGAAAACTCCATAACGTGTAAATAACTCACCCTTCAGATTTAAATTAATTAATTTGTTTTTTGACATCCACTTTCTTTTATTCCATGACTCACTATATACTTCATAAAGTTTGAAACTTTCCGTTTTTATTTGAAATAGGTTGGATGGGGAAAACGTATTGGCTATTGCCTAAGAAATGACACATAAGGAAAATGATTCTCGGCTATTTGACATAAAAAAATTATAAAATGAATGTATCAATCGTTTCTTGTTATTCCTCTGCATTTTCATTTTCATCACATTGGATTTGATCTCGATTTGATTTTTGAAGTTTTGGGATCCAGTTTTGAAGCGTATTCATTCAAGGTAGATTTATTTTATTCTCGCAACTTAAATTAAATCAGGACTGTATTACGGATGGAAGTATTTTCATTGTTCGGACCTTGATGATGGAATTTATGGGCAGAAATGTAGAAACAAATACCAGGTATGATACATATCTGAACTCGGTGAGAAAAGAACTACTTAAATTCAAGAAAAAAAAGTACAGGTCCGTATTTGAAAAAATGAAGTTGAGGGTGGCCCCCGAAGAACGAAACGTCGAATCGAAAATCGAAGCACAGCACATCGAAACAAATTTAAAACATAGAAAAAAAGTTTCCTTATCACCTTTCCATATTCCTAAAAGTAGAGGTGCTAGCACAAAGGCAAGAAAATGAGCCATTTCGGTTTTCCTCGTTTATTTTGAAAACGGTTCGTGATATTTTCGATTCGGAAACATAATTTCATCGTTCACTAAAATAGGCAACTTTTGTCTAATTTAACCAACTTCCTATCATTTACCGTTTTCGAGATGCTAATAGTGGTAAGACATAAAAAATACGGCCTTTTTGAAGCCGCCACTGTTGTTTTTTTCTTTAGAAGAATTCTATAATGCATTTTCACCAAATTTATGTCAAATTAGCTTGCAAATGAAGTATCATAATTCGAAATACGGATCAGTTGTTTTTCCTGCAAGGGGGCGCCAAAATAGAATCGAACATTGGCATGGCTACATTCCTTATGAAATTATATACCTTTTCAATGATGTGTCACACTTACTACTTTTCCTATTCAAATTGTTTGGGTGATAGTGACCAAGGAGTGGGGGGAGAGGTATGACAGTTGAGGTTATGATAGGAAGATGCCCCCCTTGGATTAAAAATAGACGTGTTTTGCATTTTCTCCACAACAACTGTGTTTTGAAGATATTCAATCTATTTCGTTTTCAGTGCGTCACCCTGTATAGACTATTGTATCAGCATGAACATTCATAAAATATTTAGTGGCATCGAAAAATATATTAATACTAATTACAACAGTCATTAAGAATAATAAACAAAATTAACAGCAATTAGTAATCAATAAGCAGGTAAAAGTCATTTTAGGTTATGAATAAGTTGGTGGGTTAGTAATGAACAACTTAGTTGGTTTCAGTAGTAGATACCTATTTTGAGAGAAATGTTTTGAATTGTTGGATAGTCTTGAATTGTTTGATCTCATTTGGAAGTTTATTATAGTCCAAAAACCCTTTGTGAAATAAGGAGTTTATCGTCCTTGCAAGGTTGGTTCGAGGGACACGCAGTTCATCACTACCTCTTGTAGGATAGTTATGTATTTGATGTTGGTAGATAATGAATTCATTAAAATAACACGGTGTTTCTTCATGAAGTATTTCAAAAATGAATATCATAAAAAAATAGAAGAGTCTATCTTTTACCGTTAGCCAATTTAAAACTTTGATCATTGATATAATTGGGTTACGTTTGTTGCATTTCAACAACACAGCATGTTTGATTTGAACGTTAGATTTCTGCTAATCCTTGTGAGAAAGAACGTTTTCTTGGAGATTTTCTTACATATGTATTGAAAGTAATTTTTTTAAGTTTAGAGTGTTGTCAACAATGAAGTCAAGATATTTGAAGTCTTCAACAATTTCAGTGGTTTCATTATATATACTAATGTTGATCGAATTTATATCAATTAGATTGTATTTATATGGGGTTGTTAGTATCATTGCTTTTGTTTTAGCGACATTGAGTTTGAGTTCATTTATATTAAAAAATATCGACATATTTTGCAATGTAACATTAATTTTATTCACTGCGTTTACGTCACTTACGGCTAGGAGAGTATCATCTGCAAAAAGGTTGATAAATTCACAGTTTTCAATAAAATTAATATCGTTTAAATATATTATAAATAACAGAGGACCTAACACACTTTTTCGTGGGACACCTGTACTAATGGCTCCATTACTTGATAGTACTTTATTTACTTTAGTACACTGAGATCTATCAGATAAATAGCTTCTAAACCATTGCAACACCTCACCAGATATGAAGTATAGAAGTATTAACAAAGTCAAGTATGACGTGACCCAATACTGTAAAAATGCTCTTGAGAACTTTGTTATTAATAATATCAGCGTTGCATTCATTATCAAGACTGCAGAAAATTGATTTCAATTCCTTCAAGGTAAGGAATTTGAATTCAGATATTTCACATTGGATTGTATGTATGTGGGGACCCTATTGACGAGACGGTTGATCGCACTTCCTAGGAGTCGAGAGTTGTAGCGATCTCTTTACCTTCGATGTGACCAAAGTCTTGCGCTCATTTAGGGCTTTCACATCTGAAACCATCTTTGGCAGTGGATTTCTCGTCAACTGTTTGTACGGACCGGTTTCAATGAGGTTATCTACCCTTTCTTGATAATCGGAATACCACTTTCAACACTCACCACCACCTCTTCTAAATCCCCCCGATCGGGGATACCTATACCAAACTTCCCGTGTTGCCAACCGTAACGGATTTATGCACCCTGTAGCGGCGTAGCGGAATTCGATGATAAAGTAGCTGAATATCCTGAAATGTTCGAGGAGTGAATGACGGATAATATTCTACTTCATAATTTCAATTTATTTATTTCAGTGTCGCTTATTCGGCTTATTTCAGTATGAGTTGTTAATAATAATGAGAGCAACGAACACAGAATTCGTAACCGAAACCATGTAGCTGAGGTAAAAAAACAAACCTGGTAAAGAAGATGAGTTGAGGTTAAGAGTCCTGTGTCAACTGTCAAGAGTCACAAAATATTAATCAAAACAAATACCATTGTGTAATTGTTTGGTATGCCGGTGTGTGGCAAATCTTTCATGATTTTACAAGAATTTCAATTATTCGAAGGTCATCATTAAAAATAATGCTTTCAAAAAAAACGCGGCATTTTTGAGACATGAGGACAATGCGCAGGCACCGTTATGTCATAACAACCGTAGCGGCTTTGGCTGTAATGTAGCGGAATTTTTTGACAAGTTTAGCGGCATGCTTGGTCAACTTGTTGGCAACAGGCCTCTGTTCAGTTCCAGTTCAGCATCATCAAATGGTTGAGAAGGAATGTTTCCAACTGTTGATGACTTTCGAGGAATTTTTCTTCGGATTTTCACTGATTAACTTCTTAGCTTTACCATTCAAGATGAACGTGAAAAAATGTATCGATCAGGGTCTTATCAGAAGTAGTGGGTGTTGTTGTATGCAGACAAATTTCTTCTTACAAGTGACTCAAATATGAATTTAAAAAATATTGATTACGTCATACCTATCATCGAGTATCTCAATTATTTCAAATGAGACAAAATGTATATATATTATAAACCAAATAATTTTTTTTAGGTACTGGAATTGTTAAACATGCGGGCACCACCTTCCAGAGGAATGTGAAACATGTTGCGGATGCAATCAGACACGATATGAATAACAGTCAAAGGAATAAACTGTTTTTGTCTGTCAAAGATCTTTTTACTGAAGTTCCACTTACCAATGCGGAACTTGGGTTGAGTTTTATTTTATCGAATGAAGATTTGAAGAAGTCAATATTGAAACAGATTTCAATTTGCATAAGAGAAACTCTGAATTTGACAACTCTCAATGGTCCATGATATACATTTTATTGGGCATTTTATTTTTGCCGATTTTTAAAATGTCTTGTTTCTTAGTACGGTTTTACTCGTTATGGAAGTCTGTAGATAATTTTAGTAAACGAACTATAATGTATTGAAAAAATAACAAATGTATTAAGATAACTTTATACAGGCTCGATTATTTTACAATTGTATTTTCAGACGTTCACATATTGAATTATGGAAATGAAAGTATTTTTATATATCAGATTGTTTTTATTTATTAGGTCATTAAAATGGTTGACTATCAAATGGATATTGTTTTCAAGTCTTGTTAGTATATAATATAATGATAATAATAATAATGTTTATTCTTCATAATGAAATAATCAACAATATATTTGTAAGAGTACATGTAAACACATTAATTAAATCACACGACAGTTCAAAAAATTCTAAAGTCACAGAACAATCATAAAATCCGCAGTAACCGGAGTTGTGCGCGGTTTTGATTTTGGTTCATTGTGAGCATCTTCATATTTTTATGACGAAACGATTGAAAACATAATTCTATCTTACAAGTATAATGAGTGACCTAAAATATGCCTATTAGAACTAATTTAAAAATTAAAAGAATATATGAATAAAATATGTTTATGGAAATACAAAGTTTATCGAGATATAAATAGAGATTCATAATTTAGTAAAGTTGGTATCCGGTTTTATTATATTTTGTATCACTGATCGATCAGTACTCAAAATAAACAATTTGAGTTTACTTTTGAAAAAATTTGATGAATTGCAGAATATAATTAAATTATTCATTTCTGTATTCAGGGAATTATATACTCTCGAGGACAGGAATGTATAACAACGAAGCCTAATGTTTTTTTGGTTATATTTGTTTTCAGGTTTAATTAAATTTTTTGCCTTGTTGGGTAATAGTGTTTTTTGAAATTAAACTGGGTTTTATTTTTATACAGATAAGTGACTATGGAATGAAAAAAAGAGTTGTCTTATATGTCAAAGTACTTTGCTGTATTTGTTGAATGAGTATAATTTTTTTGTATATTATTTTGAGGAAGTATTTTTGTATAGTGTTAAATTATTTTAGGTGTCTTTCTGCGACTCCTACCCATCTAAGAATTCCGTATCGTAGACGGCTCTCCACTAATGCATAGTGAAGAACCTTCATATGATGAGAATTTAATATATTACTAAGAAATTTGAATATATGTAACAGTTGTCGCAGCGTTTCTGAAATATTATGGATATCCCATCTCATATGCCGATCCAGCGTTATACCTAGGTATTTAATATTTTTTGTATCATTTATCGTTATATTTATATTATGTTCCGACTTTATTTTTAGGCTATTGTATAGTGGTAGGTTGCTTTGATAAGGAACGAAGGGCATAAATTTTGTTTTTTCATAATTAACTGTTAAATATTTGTGGTTAAACCAGTTCAAGATGTTTCCAAAATCTATTTCAATTTTTTATTTTTCAAGTTTTGCCAGGAGCTATCTTTGTAAAATATTACAGTGTCATCCGCAAAACTTGTTATTTCACCGTCACTTCGCGTTTTCAATAAGTTATTCAGATAAAAGTGGTCCAAGCACTGTTCCTTGGGGTACTCCCCAATTTACAATTTTTGAGGACTGACACTATCTCCAATTTGTACACTTTGCATTCTTTGACTCAGATAACTATCTAACAATTTCAAGGTATTTCCGCGCACTTCGTTATCTTCCATGGTATCTAGAAGGAGTTTATGATTTACGGTGTCGAAGGCCTTGGAAAGATCGAGATACACATAGAGGGATTTCCATCGTCCATACTTTTGTATATCTTTGAAGTCAATTCAGCAATTGGATTTTCCCTGGAGAAATCCATATTGGTTATTAGATAGCAATTTATTTTTATACAAAAAAACTGACAGTCTCATACAAAAAGCCGTACAAAAAGCCTGCCTATCATTTTTAAATGGTCAATTACAAACCACTTCGCAACTTTTCTGCAACTACCAACAAAAATTATCGAAATCATTGAATATAAGGTCTACAAAAAAGTTATTTGCTAAAAAAAATTGAAGAATGAAATCATAAATTTTGAAGAAATAAATGAAAATGATGATATTGAAACCGTTACGTCGCAATTCATCACAAGACTTAGGAATGCAATTTCAAAAAGTACAAAAACTATCAAATATGGGTTGATAAAATCTATAAATAGGAAAACCGAGTTATACGTAGAGTCTCGAATAGACCCTGAAAACTATAGCGAGGAATACATAAATTACCGTAGCCACTTAAATAAAGTTATAAAAGCAGCAAAAAAGAATTATTACACCAGAAAAATTGAACAAGACTCAAATAGCTCGAAGGCATTATGGGAAACTATTAGAGATCTAGCTGGTGCACAAACAAAGAAAAAGCATACAGATAAAATCAAATCAATGGAAGGGACGTATACAGAAAATGAACAAGATATCGCTAAATTTTCCAATGAATACTTTGTCGATGTGGGAAAAAACCTTGCAAGTAATATAATAACTCCAAATACTAGACCTCCTGTTGTATGGAATAATGATCAAACTCCCATCTATATCACCTAGTGGTGTGGAGTTATTTACTACTTACAATTCACTATCACTACATTGAAGTTCTTAATCACATATAAACTTCTCCCATTCTTTCTTGTTTCCCATGTTTGTCTTGGACTTCCTCTTTTTTTGTTTTGAATCTTCGTCTACCATGTTTGTTTCATCGGGCGTTCGTTGTTCATCCTCTGTAAATCACCCCACCAGCTGAGTTGCCTCTTTTCAATAAACGAATTATATTTCTAGTTCACACAAAAGGGTGTTTAAAAACTTTTTATTTGAACAGAGTAACAACTTAAAAATACAGAAATATGAATACTAACTATTACAATTCAATTGATGGTATTTATATAGAAATTATTGTCGACTTTGCATGAATCAGCTATAAACAATTGCAGATCATCGATCACTAATATTGCTGACAGATGGGGTTATTGAACTGTAACTTCTCCATCCCCTGAGGAAGTCTTGTAAGGGACGAACAAGACTGAAGATGATGCTTCGTTTCCTGGAGTTGGTGGATCTTCATTGGCTGGTTTTATTTTCGGTTGTTTTTTTAATCTGTAAAATACGTAGAGAATGAAGATGGTGATTAGTATATAAATGGGAGTCATCCAGAAATGGCTGGTATTGGATGGCCGGGTTTCTTCTGGGATGAGTTGTAACCTTTCTTCTTCCAGGGCCAGATGTTGCAGCTTGTCCAAGGGAATCTTGTTAAGTTTTAGTGGTTTGTATTTAAATGAAGAGTTGATGTGGGCTGTCTTGATATTTGTTAAAGTTAGTGGTTCTTCTAGGATGACAGTTTTGGAGTTAATAAATGCTTCGTTGTTGGTTTTGAATTCACAACCTGGCGGAAGTTTTATCAGGTGCACTCCCTCCAGAACCATTACTTTCGTACTGGAACAATGTGTAGAGATCTTCGTAGCCTGGGGAAATATTCCTATGTAATGGGCTTCTGTCATCTCCAAAATCAAGGTTGAATTGATTGAAACTGGAACGTGTTCGTATCTTGCTTCTTCATCTGTTATTTCCAGCATCTGAGTAACACAGTCAGGGGATCTTTCGGTGTCTTGAAGAAAATTTTCTTCGCGAAGGTATTCGATGCCAATTCGTTCACAAGGTGAATTAAGGTATTGATAAAGGTAAGGACTTACTGTTAAGTAAGGAGTTGGAGGAATTATTATCGTCGAATTTTGTGTAGGAATGGGAAATAAGAAAGTAGGTAAACGTTTCAGGAAATATTAAGGGAACATGTAGGATGAAAACGATTTTATGATCCGTGTGGTAGGCGTCTATTTTAATGACGTCATCCTCCTGGTTATAGAGTAGCTGGTTTTCTGAGTGGTAGGTGAGCAGTGTCCTTACGATCCAACTCAGATCTTCGCTTTTGAGAACGCTGTTATGGACTGTATTTATCCTTGCGAGGGAAATTGCCGTTTCTAAGTCGTTCAGTGTTTGCAAAATAACTTGGAGAATCAGGTTGATTTGATCCAAGGCGTTTCTGGTCTCTAGGTAATGATTGAAGTCGAAAACGAGTCTGTTTAGAATCGTTCTCGATTCTTTTGACTTCTACTGAGATGGCATCTTGATTGTGTGTTAGTAACGAGATGGTTTCGTTGTAATCTTCCAATATCTTGGTGTTCAAACTTATGTGTTGATTCACATGGCTTATTATGTTTCTTTGGTTGGTTTTCAAGGAAGCAATAGCATCCTCGTACTTCTTAGCGTCTTCTTGGTCCTAGTTTCCGGAAATTGCTTTGATCACACTTCCTAAGCCATCTATGAGTCCTCGTTTGGATCTTCTGAGAGGAGTATAGTCTGTAGTTTGTCTTTGGCAGTTTTCAGCTGGTACTTCAGTCCTTGATCAAAGTTCTGCAGGTTGATGAAGTAGGGGTCACTGAGTCCGTTACGAATGGCTGCAGAGACGGCATCATATTGGGATTCTATGGCAGATATCTCCTGGTGGATTGGCTGGAGATCGTAGAAGTGGATGAAATCGTCAGTACTAGTTTTGATCTTTGCTTGTCCCAGCTTGAGGGGTAGAAGTCCTGGGTTGGTCTGGAGATTTTGGATCACGATTTCTTGTCCTCTTGTCAGATGAATGCTGTGAAGGTACGAAGAATTCGGTTATTTTATTGGGTAAATGTCTTATATTTTTCTTATCAATGTTTGCATTTTCCGTCTCGACAGTTACTGTGTGATTTTTATGGATTGATTTTGGGGTAAAGGGTGGTAATAATTTGTTTCTTTTCACTGTTTTTCTCGTATATATCTTGGTGCAGGGCTTGTAGGTAATAAGGGTTTCTCTTTTCTTGTTTCTCTTCTCTATGACGTTTGTCTTCTGTTTTTGTATATCTTCGTAAATTTGTTTGTATATTTCCTTCGTTTTTTCTCTATGCTGTTGGACATAGTTGTTAATTGAGGCTCGTCTTATATCGATGTCAAATGGAACTTGATAATTGAGATGTCCATTGAGAATATCCATAGGTTTCTGTCTTGTTGTGGAATGGATGGAATTATTGTATCCTAGAATGGCGTAGAGCATTTGTTCTTTGATGTCTGTCTTCTAATGTTTCTCTCTCAGTATTCTCAAGTGCTCGATCAATGTAGAGTGAAATCTTTCAATTATCCTGTTTGATTGAGGGTTCTCTGGAGTGGTATAATGTATGTTGATTTTGTGTGTATCAACAAATTCTTGGACCAGCCCATTTTTGAATTCAGTTCTTATCTGTGACGATCATCTGCGGGATTCCATGGTGGTTTATGAATACTAGTAGAGCGTTCAGAGTGTTTATTGCATTGGATCCCTCTATAGGATATGCCTGGCCATATTTGGAGAATGCATCCACTATTGTCAGAAATTTTTGTCCACTAGCTTGAAAGGTATCCATGTGTATTATTTCAAGTGGCTTGGTTGGTGTGGGAGTCAGCATGAACTTTGGCTTCTCTAGTCTTCGATCATATTCGTTGATCTGACATGTCTCGCAGAAGTTGATAGCTTTTTCAATATCCTTCTTGATATTGGGCCAATAAAATAGTCTCCTGATTCTGGTTTCCGTTTCGGTGATTCCTCTGTGGTTCATTTTTCCTTCATGCTGCTGTGTGATTATTTCCTTCTGTCTGAGTGGGCAATTGACATCTTCTAGGAGGCGGTTGCATTTCGTGAGATCAAAAGAAGAGTTCTTGAATGTCTCTCTTACGATTCTGCACATTCTGGGATAGAGTTCTTCGTCTTCGAACATCAGTGCGTATTTTTTTCCTGGGCTGACATATTCTTTGAAAAAGTTGAAAACATTTTCATCTAGGTTGTTATCTCCTAATTGGACATGGTATCTCTTTTTATTCGGAAATATTTCTTCTATCACCGTTCTTGCTGGGTTATAGCTAACTCTTTTGAAGACGACTTGGTTATTGTAGATATTGAGAGGTTTCTCTGATATTGGAACTTCCAATATTGGGCTTTCTCTAGCTGTATGATTGGTGATGCCACTACTATCTTCATCTGGGGTAGCTATCGGGTCCAGGTTCACAGATTCTTCTTCTCTTTCAGGTGAGGCTTTGTTTTGATTCACCTTGGCTTCCGAAACAGGGTCTTCATCTTCAGGAAAATAGCGACGGTAGCAGTCTTCAAATAGTTCGTTAATGATATCCTCCTCAGAATCAGGACATTCAGATGGAGGGTTGTTTTACAGAGATTCCTTATCGTCTTCATTTACTCTATGGGTCTCCTTTGTATGTATCTCTATCCTGGAGAGAGCATCTGCGTTGGTATTGCTTGTTCCTTTCTTGTAGACGACTTCGTAGTCGTACTCTTCTAGTTTCAGACGCCATCGGACCAGTTTTGAATTTGGATCCTTCAGTGAGAAAAGCCACTGGAGGGGTCGGTGATCAGACAAAATTTTGAATTTTCTCCCGAAAAGGTAAGGTCGAAAATATTTGGTGGCTCAAACTATAGCTAGCATTTCTTTTTCGATGGTGGAGTACTTCATTTCTGTCTCGTTCAAGGTCCTGGATGCGTAACCTATTGGTTTGTCCTTTCCTATGGGGCTTTGGGATAGAACAGCCCCTATAGCGAAATTACTGGCGTCTGTGGTCAGATTGAAGGATTTCGAGAAGTCCGGGTACTGAAGTAGTGGTTCGTTGGTAAGCAGATTCTTGCAGGTTTGGAAACATTTCAGGAACGTTGGTGTATGTTCGATATGGACATCCTTCTTGAGGCAGGAGGTTAATGGTTTGGTTGTCTTGGCAAAGTCCTTGATAAACTTCCTGTAGTATCCTAGGAGTCCGAGGAATCCTCTGATTTCTTTGACAGATCGAGGTACAGGGTAGTCCATGATTGCTTTGATTTTCGCTGGGTTTGGCTTTATCCCGTTCGGAGTGACAATGTGTCCCAGGAAGCTGACTTCTTTCTTCAGGAATTCGCACTTGTCTACTTGTATTTTGAAACCAGTTTCTCGTAGGCGTTGGAATACTTTAGCAAGATTGACCATATGCTCATGTAGGGATGTAGAGAAGATATTTATGTCGTCCATATAAACCAAGCAGATACTTCCTTGAAGGCCCTTTAGGACGTTGTCCATAACCCTTTGAAAAGTAGCTGGAGCATTTTTCAGCCCAAAAGGCATTCTGAGGAACTCGTAGTGCCCGTTTTCTACATTGAATGCGGTCTTAGGAATGTCTGTTTCTGCCATTTCTATTTGGTGGAATCCACTTGCCAGGTCCAGGGTGGTGAAATATTGACATCTTACCAATTTGTCGAGGATGTCAGAAATGTTTGGAATCGGGTAGCGGTCGTCTATCGTTTTCTCGTTAACTTTCCAAAAATCCACAACGATACGCCACTTTGCTTTTCCGGAGGCATCTGGTTTTTTGGGAACGACCTAAATTGGTGAGGACCAGGGGGATTGACTGGGTCTGATGATTCTCTGATCTAGTAACGATGATATCTACCTCTTGACTTCTTCTTTATGGACATATGGATATCGGTATGATTTGATGGATATCGGTATGATTTGGTGTATACCGGGATTTCGTCCTTGGTTTTTATGTGGTGTTTGACTTGATTGGTGAATGTCAGTGGAGCATCTGGATGATGGAAAATATCGGAGTATTTCCTGCATAATCTTCTGATAAGCATATCCTCTTCTGGGTTGAGATGGTCTGTTCTGATTAGGTCATCCATATTGTTGATCGGATCTGAGTATCCAGCTGGGATTATATCAGCAGAATAGAGGTGATACTCTTGAAGATTGATTGAGTTACTGCGTACTGGTTCTGCTAGTACGATTTGGAGTTTATCTGGACTGAAGTTGACGATTTCTGTCAAGGCTAGATGATCGCAGGCATCGGCGAGAGCTTCTCGGATGTAAGCGCCCTGTAGTTCTTGTCTTGGTATCATGATGGTACCATTCTTCTCTTTCACTGGTAATCGTACTTGCGTCACGCCATCAGGCTCTAGTTGGATGGAGTAGAACTGTGTTTTGTTGGTCTCGTAATACTGGATTGGGAGAGATGAGTTTTCGGTGAAAAGAAAAGAATCAGGGAAATTCAGTTCAGCTTTGAGAAATTTCAGTTTGTCGAGTCCAATAAGGCCATCAAAAGTTTTGTGGAATTTGAAAAGGTAAAACTTGAAAGTACCATTTGAGTTGAACTCAGGAAATATGGGAATTTCTGCACTGTAATCTTGGGAATAGTTTTGAAAAATGGAGGTGACGACAAAAGGGTCTTTTTTGATATAATCGTTATAATATCCTAAATCAGGATTGAGGAAAGATTTCGTTGATCCGGTGTCAATGAGGAGTTTGAGGGGAGGATCGGAAATGGTTACATAAGGAAGTTCCCTCTTATCATCAAAGTTATGGAGTTCTACTATGTTTCTTGATTTTGTCTGGGATCCATTAGAAAATTCACAGCTTGTTCCTGTTGGTCTTCTTGTACTTAGAACTCAGTTGTGTCTTCATTGGAATGGAAGCAGGTTTCTTCGTCATAGTAGGGGTTTGCTTCATATCCAAGGTCTTCATCGTATTGTTCGATATTGAACATGGGAGCTGGATTGAAATTTGGTCTTGGTTTAGGTTGGGTTCTCATGCTCCTTGTTGGTGCTCCGTAAGTATTTCTGGTACTGATGCTCTTTGGTGTTGGTTCTTGCCCGTTCTGTTTGTTTGGTTGATTCTGTTGGAAACGTTGGGGCTGGACTTGTGGCCACATCTGTCTCTGGTTGATATTTTGCTGCCATTGTGGTCTGAAGGTTGGTTGTTGCGGTTGTTGTCTCATCGGTTGATGTTGTGGTTGTCCAGGTTTTGGAAGTGCTGTATCGGTTGATACATCCGTTGTGGTGTTGACTGTTGGGCAAATTGATAGTTTGCAGCTCTGTGAGGGGTCTGGAGTGGATTCTTGGGTACTTGTGGATTTCTAAACGATTTTTGCAAATAACGTATATTATTTTCTTCCTGAATATACTGCATCGCTGTAGCCAAGTCCACTGGTTTCATTGCTCTTATAGTGGACCCCATGGGTTCTCGTAAACCGGCTAGGAATGTTGTCAGAGCTTGCTGCTGGAAGAAGTTCTTCTTGCTTGTCTTGATCGTTTCGTCGGCAGTGTGTAATTCGATGTAGTTGGATATGGTGTTCAAAAGTCCCATTACTTTTTCATAGAACTGCTGTGGGGGTTCATTTTGATCTTGTCGTAGGTTGACCAAATCTCTCGTCAGAAAATTCTCGTTACGTTGGTCCACGAAGTTCTGGATTAGAGTTCCTTTGATGCTGTTCCAGTCGCTACATCCATCCATCCATCCATCCATCCATCCATCCATCCATCCTTCCATCCATCCATCCATCCATCTGGATGGATGGATGGATGGATAAATGGATACCTTATACATCTATGTATTTCAGTCGCATAAAGCTTAGGGAAAATAGCTATAATCAATTCACACAATGTAAATGATTACATGAATAGATTAGAAAAAAATATATAATATCTATCTATCTATAATTCATTTGGACTTCCATCGTATTCAGGGACGATCCAGAAATTCTTCAAGTCGAACTGGTTTGCCATATTGACGGGAATAATATTTTGTGCGGGTATTTGAGGGATAATGAGTTGAAAAGAATTCGTATTCGTAGGTGGATTAGGTAGAATTAAGGTAGGAGGACGTAAGATGCTACTTGGAATTGATAAATCAGGATTCATTTATGCTTACAGGATAACGATGACGGCTCGTTGCATATTCGTTCACCGAAAATGTTCTGCGAAATTGTTCCTATATGCTAGGCTCCTTGATGGATAGTAGTGAAGAGGTATTCTTGTCTACGGCCGGAATTCTTCTTAGAGTATCTTCGGAACTGGGTTCGGGAATAGTGGATAAACGTTTGATAACGACGAGGATCTTCTAAGGGCTCTTCCACTATCCTACCGACTGCGTCAATTATATTTCTAGTTCACACAAAAGGGTTTTTAAAATATTTTTATTTGAACAGAGTAACAACTTAAAAATATAGAAATATGAATACTAACTATTAAAATTCAATTGATGGTATTTATATAGAAATTATTGTCGACTTTGCATGAATCAGCTATAAACAATTGCAGGTCATCGATCACTAATATTGCTGACAGATGGGGTTATTGAACTGTAACTAACGTCAGTGTTGCTTGTATTTACCCAATACTTCATTTTATTATTATTATTATTATTATTAATGACGTGAATTCTGCTTTTTTGTCTATGTGAGAGTACCCAAGACTCGCAACCAAATGTCAAAATCAGTCTGTATATTGTTTTGAAAACATTCATTTTAGTTTTCTCAGAAATTTTATTTATTAAAAATTGAACAGTTGATAACCTTTTAATCAGTTTGTGTCTATCTTGTAGCATTACAGCGGTGCATTTAAATTAATACCATAATAATTCATTTTATAGTAATTATTTAACAAGCATAATTAGCTCCCCCAAATCACTAACGCCTCAACATATCCGCCTTTTCTTTCAATGCAGGTAGTTCAATCACAAAAATTTTGTTATCTTCTAACCATAGCCGAAGTAATTCTCTGAACTCTTTCTGTTATGACTCTTTCCAAATGAACAACATATGTGAATAGCCTTTGAAGATAAACCTTTTCCTTTAGGTAACCTGACAAGAAAAAATTTTGTGGCGTCAAATCGGGAGACCGAGGAGGCCAAAAAATTTCAGATAACCTATATCTCTTCCATCCAAGCGATATTCAAGGTATTGCCTTATATCTAACCTACTGTGGCATAGGGCACCATATGTTGACGTTGAAGGAGGGAACATTATCAAGTAAATCGTTTAATTTATTCTCTAAAAAGGACAAGTAACGGCCCTCATTCAAAGATTCATGAAAAGAAAGGGTCAATTATTTTATTTCGGCAAATTCCACACCAAACATTTGTTTTGAATGATTACTGGTCTCAAGTTTTGATGGTTAAAATTGGATTAGTACCACAGTGGTACTGTAAATCTTACAACATTCTTTGGATATTACAACACAATTTGAATCGTTTATCATGATCTCCTGGTCTTCACATATGAATAAATCGAGGCTTGTATGGGTGAAATTTGTTCTTTTTTTAAAGTTGTGAAACCGTATATTTTTAATAGGATTTTGCATCGAAGCTACCCTTTCTCGCTAGGATATTTTAGGATGTTCGATTGCTAAAATCATTAATTCAAATTCTATGACATCATTGGCAATCCGTTGTTGGCTCTTGTTGCTGAATTTATTTTTCGTATAAACAGAAGTCTTGAATTCTGTTAATAATTCCTTAGTGTGACATGGTGAAGATTTTCCTCTGTGTGTTGAGTTATTAAAAATGTCTGCAGCTTCACGAAATGTTTTATTATTTCCACCCACAATTAACACAATTTTATCTTTATTTCCACGAAATTTTATTATACTTTCTACCAAATTCTGCTGAATACAACTGATGGTTTGAATGTCACTGTCAAACATTTTTTGTCAGAGTATTCCAGATTACATGTGAAATGATTGTTTGTTTGTTAAATTATTGTTTCTTTTTCGTCGTACATTACTGCTTGTCAGAGTATTCTAGATTACAAGTACAATAATTACAGTATATTTTTCGTTGTTATTGTAGAAATGTTTCTAAAAAAAAATATAAATCAATGCAACTTTCCGCAATAACAATTTTTGATATTGTGAATTATGAAGTTACTTTACTCTTGACTAAAATTAATTTTTTTGACATTTACTTCGTATATCATTGATAGAATTTGATATATTATGATGGTTACATTTTGGCTTTTAGACCATGCAGAACTTCTTATATACAGTGTCACCGTTAAAGTCCGAATCATTTGGGATTTTTTTTATTAATCAGTAATTGCAAAGTAGGAGTTCGTGAACAGTTTGTGCTTTGAAAATTATGCAAAATGACTTTTACGATCTCGTCCTATCCATCGGCTACACCTGTTAAATATGACATTTTTTATAAAAAAATACAAAATTTTAGGTAATTCCTCAATATTTCGGGAAATATATGAAAAATTTGTCCATTTTTGGATTTCCTACCCACCTATCAAATTTGATCAACTTCGATTTTTCTCACGTTTTCTTACAATTTTTCAGCTAATTTATATCCAGTAAAATCTAAAAAAAAAACAGTTGAGATGTAATACATCCATCTGCTGAAACAATTTTATCTGTTTGAAAATGTTTCTAATTGGATATTTTCAAAAAAAATACAAATATGTTGAAAGAATTATGTCATACTTGATGCAAAGCGGCCCTAGTTCTGAAATTTCGAATCCATTTCTAAATCAATATACCTAAAGTTGTTAAGTCAATCTTCAAAAATTATTCACAGATGTAATACTTACAAATTGATTAAGTTGATCTGATCTTACGCTCTGAAAAGAATTGTAGTAATAGAAAAATTAATGAACAATTACTTAGGTATTTCACAATAATCATTTATTGATTTTAAGGCGATTCGTGGGTTTGATATCAAATATAACATTTCAGTATGTCTTTCATCACACTCAATGCAAATAATGGTTCGCCAGGACAAAATGTTGACAGCGTTTGAACTGAGGAGATAATTATACCATCTCGATTTTCCTACTGTCTCCAGGTGGTTGACATCTCGAAATGGTCGGCGCTTCTAGTCTTTTTGCTTCAAATATCTCCAAAGGAAAAAAATCTAGTGGGACCAGGTCCGGCGACCTGGGTGGCCAGAGTTATTCCATATTACGCCCAATTATTTTCCCTCGAAATAGTTCCAAGATATATTTTTCAACACCTACCGAATTATGAATAGGCGCTCTGTCAAATTGAAACCATAGGTTCTCTCTTTCATTGAAGGACATTTCATCTAAAACGTATTTCTTCCTTCAAAACTGAAAGTATCTGTCTGAAGTTAAATTTTCCCGGAAGAGATATGGGTCAATCACTCTTATTTTATTTATTTTACACACCGCACTACACATTTGTCTTAAAAGAAAATTGATCGCACCATTCTACCAAAAACTTTGGGTATTCTGTTGACCACCACCTACAGTTTTGTGAACTGACTATTCCATTTGGGGTAAAAGTCTGTCCATAAAATGTTGCAAGGAAAATATGAATTTTCTCCTCGTTGTCTTGGGAACCAAAAAGAGATATCCAACCGTTCGTAAAAATCTCGCTTGAAGGGCTTGAAATTATTATTGTGTAATAATTTTCTCACGCTTCCCCTTTAGCACCTGTGCTATTACAAATATCTGTTATACAAGTTTGTCCAGCTCTACTACAGCTAAGCATACACTTACTAGAGCTTCTTCATCATAAACTCTTAAATTATGAGGTCTTTTGAAAGTATTTTGCACTGAACCCGTCGATTCGAACCTTGAGATAATCCTGCTCACAAATAGACTTGTAAATATTTCTTCAAGATGCCGTGCATTAAAAATATTCGCAAATTGTTGATGACTTGTATTTTCACCGCAACTACTTGATGAAAATTGATAACCTTGGTGAAACTGTCAAACACGTTGTTATTTCAATTTCCATGACATTCAGTTCTGTTGTTTCCGAGTAGTTCAAAGAAAAATTGTATGAAATTGAATTAGATAGAATTCGAAGGGCAAATTGATTTGATATTTCCAATAAGTATTTCATATAATTCTTTCAGCATATTTGTATTCAATTGAAAATATCCAATTAAAAACGTTTGTATAGGGTGTATTACATCTCAACTGTTTTTTTTTTTCAGATTTTACGAAATTTAAATTATCCGAAAAATAAGGTTAAGAAAACGTAAAAAAATCAAAGTTTTTTCAGACTGGTTCAAATTTGGTGTGTGATTAGAAAGCACAAACTGTTCACGAACTCTAGAGTTGCACACTGAAAAAAAAATCCCATATGATTCGGACTATAACGGTGAAAAATCCTATATGATGCGGACTTTAACGGGGACACTGGATTACATAGAATCTATCAGAACGGTAAAATGAAGATTTGAAATAGTCTATGATTTGAAAGTATCGAACCAACAAAGTTCAGTAACGATATTATGGAGAACAAAAATAGATAGGATATAATTTTAAAGAAATGGAAAAGAATTGAAAAATAACTTAGTAAAACCAAAACAACAATAACCAATTTTCATCAAGAACGAATTATCCCAGAACCAGAAATGATCACACCAGACTTTTGAGGAACCAAAAATTGATGAACTGAAAAATTACAAGACTGTATTTCTGTAATACCATAAAATGAGAATAAACGAGAATCTGAAGACGGATATTCCATCAAACCATCAAATAACAAAAACAATATCTTGTAAAAATTATTGAATATAGTAACAGAATATTGTGAGTCTGCAAAGGTTAATATTCAAAAATCAAAGGAATTAAAATTGTCGAATCAGTATACCACAAGACGTATTGAAAGTCATCAGAAGAATAAATGCTAATACCGAAAAGTAAAAAACCGAAAATTTTCAGAAATTGGAGAGTAGCGTAGCGGAACGCCGGTTGATCTCTCTTAGAGATGGCATAGCGTGCCACCTGATATTACCGAAATGGCAGGGTTCACATTGAATTTTATTAACAGTAAAAACACAAGTTTTTTTTATGGGATAAATACCGTTCTTCCACGAAATAATTTTGACAATCAGTCACGAGAAAAACTGATGTGAAAAAATTGCGACACCGTAGGTCGAGCAATTTTGTCTAATGTCAATTTTTCGAGTGAAATTACTAATGGAAAATTTTGAGTCGAAATAAATGTTTGTTTAGGTGTTTTTACCATTATATTCAATTAGTGTCAATAAGGATTTCATGCTTAAGTACGTATAAATGGATATGTATTCATGTAAGTGTGAGGAAAAATCCAGGTTTTGTAGTAAATTGAACTTGGTTGAGCATGCAATTTTACATACCTCAAATGAGAATTACCAATAATTTTTTCGTGTGATTTTTACTCTATTTAGAGATGTTATTCAAATTATTGCATGTTTGTTAAGGTGTCTTCACCATTTTTTCAAGTAGCGTTAATTAACTTCACATGGTTCACTATATATTAGTGCAAAAGTCTTTTTGGATAAAAATTTAGTTCATGTTGTAAATTGAACTTTATCCAACAAGTTTTCTCACACACCCCTTCAAGTTATTTTTACCAATTTAACAAGGTATTAATCATATTATTTTTCCATTACTAGAGCCGTTTTTTGAATCTGATGTAGAAGATAAGGATAATAAGAATATAAAACCCCGATAACGTCCTTCTAAAGTCAACCATACAAAATATTGGATGTGAAAACTTCAGAAATGAGAAAAACGTACAAAAAATATCGATACTTTCAACGTTGAATTGATGATTTTCATAAAAAAAATTTTTTTGTCGTTAATGCGGTTTTATGTTTGTATAATTGTCACTTCACTTCATGTTAAAAAGGAAATTAGTTACCAAACACCCTGCTTAGCGTATCTGAGTAATAATGGTGTACAGCCACATGGAATAAAAAAATCAGTGTCATTTTGATAGTTCTTTCCTATATTAATGAAAAGCCAATGATTTAGGTAAATTTGTATCTCCTGTGAGGATATAGGCTTATAATTACTTTTAATAGAACTGGGGGAGGGGTATCTACGAAAAAGTCAAAAATTTCATGAGAATATTGTGTTGTAACACTTGATAGAAAATAACAAAAACTCTCTAAAACACAAAAAGGAGGAATTAGTCCCAAACATAAGTTGTTCAATAATAGAGTCAATAATAGAGGAATGCAAAAATCGGAGTCATCTCTATTTAAATAATTTGATGTGACATCAAGTTCGAACAAATTATGTTTCGGCAATATGCAAAATTACATCTTCAGTTGCAATTGAATTTGTAAGAAAATTACAAATCACAATGTGTTGAAGTGACTGAAATCAGTTGAAAAATTCAACATAACGATGTAAAAAGCTCTTATGTTGTGATTTAAGAGTGGTGTAGAAAATAAATGGAAAATGTGAAGAAACCAATCTTAGTGAAGTTGAAAGTAAAGTATTCACTTTTCTAATGGAATATTCAACAATAGGGGGTCAATCACTCACAAAGAGTAACATCGCTTACCTCGTCATCGTCTTTCTCCCTTACATTACTCTTTCGTATACAGAGTAGGGAGAAGGTACTGCTCTTCATGTTTAATGCATTGTTGTTTGTTAAAATTTGTTGTTTAAAATTGTTATATCCGTCAACCGGTTGCATCACTACGTGCAACCCTCAGAAGTCAGAGACTTGTGCGAGCTAGGGGAAGACGTAGCCCTTACCTTTTAATACGTGTGATGCCATGCACGAGACCGGTGGCAATGCTGAGATTGGAACTCACGCTCTTTGGCTTATGAGGCGAGAACTCAAACCGCACACCACCGCGGCCCGCGGCCCATTTATACATACATTTATCACAACTTGATATAATTGCAATTTCCAAAACATGTTTTATCCTTAATTGATGTCAGTTCAAATCATTCAGATGGATATTACTTAGTTTTTTCACCTCTATTTGAAAAAAAAAATAAGAGAATATTCTCCAAACAGGATGCATAACTCCAAATCATAATATGGTAACAACAGTAGTTTAACAGAACTTACTACTCTCTATTCTACTTTTACTGAACAATAAATCGTGAAACTTGCACAAAATTATTTTGAGGAAAGTGTCATAATCCAGGTGCCACCGTTTTATACTGATGGGATGAAATGATGCGACATCAAATCTATATCCACATGAGATTTGAATGTCGATTAAGTACTCAAAACCATATTAGAGTTTTGTGTCTGCGACAACGAAAGTTTGGATTCGTTTTCCTCAAGGGCGGATCCAGGGGGGTCATGAGGGTCATGACCACCCCCTGGGCCCAGGCCAACCGGTGATTTTTCATTCTCTTCTATGAAATTCCTGATCAATTCAACAAACAAATGAATCAAAAATAAATTAACTGATACAAACTCGCGCCACCACTCAATCGTTTCATTTCACTTGGCAGTTGTGTTTTTGTGGTTACGATTCTAGATTAACAATAAATTCGTCATTCATGTAATCTATAGTTAGCCAGCAAAGGTTGGAATCTGAATTGTTTAGAATAGGTACTTACATTTTCGAACATGAACACATTACATTGAAGTATCATAGGTACATCACAAAACATCCAGGTAATTACTTACATAAAGATATTTTTATTTTTATTATGGTTTATTATTAGTGAATAAGAAAAGCCTGCTATAAAAGGCATATGTTTTGGTATATTAGAGAGATATTGCAGTTCATGATAACGTCAGTCAGTAATAAAGTTATCCGAATTTTGACATACACGCATGCGCAATGTGAATGTGGAATAAGGAAAACTTTATTAAAATACTGCCTACCTTTATTAGAGAACGTTAAGGCCAAGATTAAAAGATCCTTTATTTTCACTTCGGATGAGATCGTGGACACGACATAACTCGTGTCGAATAATTCTATGACTTTTTCAACACAAATTGATATCGAAGCCCCCTTTCCAACATCACAATAATTTTATCTTAGCAAAAAATGAATTATGTAGAATGAAAAATCTCAGAAACTACATTTCATTTATAGGTTATGAATAACGAACGCCTGTGTAAGTAAGGGACGAATAGACAAAACTGCAATATTTCTGTTCTTGATCTCAGAATAGTCAATATTAAAATGAAGTTGCTTTTATTACTGGCTGGCGTTACTGCAATATCTCTCTATTATTTAGGTATCAGTTTAAAATATAGTTTTATAATATCCATATAGGACGAAACTGCAGTAACGCAAGATTTTCAAATATAAAGTGGTGTAAAAACAGAAGTTTTTATTACTTATTTTCCAAAGTTAGTTGCTTACTCCAAAATTGCAGGTTGCTGAAGGATGGTAAGTACGAATTTCTAACAATGTGTGTTGTGGACTGTTGTGTGGCTGTCTCCAGAGGTTCTGAATTTATTTCAGCTAGGTGTTTTTCTTCCAAAACTCAGTTATACAGGTGAAGATCTCGAGTCTGTGAACGAACTGGCTTGCAGCTATAAACTGTTGATAGACAACACTTCATCTCAAGCAGATGTGAACGAATTCAATCTCTGGATGGTCAAATGGCAGAGGAATCCCAACATATGCCCATGCCAGAAACAATACCTGAGCTCATTGAAAAATGTGACGAAGAAATGTGTCCAAACATTAAAAAATTCTTTAGCATTATTGCTACACTACCTGTCAGTGTAGCTACGGCAAAGAGGTTTTTATCAACTCCCTGTCGATTGAAAACGGCTTCGAGCGTCGATGAGTGAAGACCGCCTCACAGGACTAGCACTCCTCCACGTCCATAAAAACGTAACGATTGAGGTAGAAGAAGTCAGCATTGACCGTTTCTCCAGGAAAAAGCAAAAAATTTACTTCATAATTTGAAAAAAATATCTGCATACATTCGACGTAAGGTCCCAAAAACAAAGTTTAGAATATTCAATGGGTTAGTGTAATATTCAAATTTATTATTTTTTTTTTGTTTTTTTCAGCACAAATAAAAATCGAAAAGCACTGTGATATTTTATCTCTACTTATATATGATATATAAAAAATATATGGCATCATAAGTTACTCTTTGTTGATTTTAAAGCCCTTGAACCCCCCCTTACGCGATGGCTGGATCCGCCCTTGGTTTTCTTACATGAAAATACTGATGTAATTCATAATTTTTGATATTATGGAACGAACAAGTGGCTATCATTTCGAATGCCTATGTACTCACCTGATGACAATATGGCACTCACTCACTCACACAAAATATGGCTTGTTTGTTTTCACTGATCTCCCTGCCCTAAACGCCGAGTGATGTTCACACTACCAACATGATGATGAGGCGGGACGATGCCCAACTAAGCGGTAATAGGTGCGCGTCATAGAAACTTGCATTCAAATAAAGGAGAATTCTCAAAATACCTGAAATATTTTGTAAATTTGCATTAGTCCGCTGTAACAATACATCGTATTACTGCTATTTACAGTCATCATGTAAACCAACGGAAATTATTTGTAATCAAGACGTTCACATCATACTTCAAATTTTCACATGATCATTAGGGTAGTGGATCCACAAAAAGCATTCTAGTAATCAAGGGCATGAACACGAGAGGAGACCAGAATTCTGTCTATTCATATGAGTAAACATTAATGCAATTGAAAGAAGAAATATAGCATTTCAAGAAGTCAATGGTAAATATCGAAAGTTCCGTTCATATAGTTTGCTTCCGATACCTAAACTCCCCCATTTTGTCTAGAAGGTCCTATCAGGAACCATAGATGCAATAAAGAATTGTTAAGATAAAGAATAACTGATTATAAATTAACAAAAATATATTGGATCAAAAATTAATTTCAAAGTATATTCGCCAGTGAATTATGCCGGATACTTGGATAATGAACGATATGCTAATGGATACAATACTTTGACATCCAAAGAAATATTGATCCAAGGCTGTACTGATGAATCAAAAATCATATAGCTGAATCAGATGCATCTCATGAAATATTTTGGACGAAAATGTTTCTCCGTCAAATTGGATTTGATATGAATGAAGAAATTTCGTTGAATCTTAACAGAGGTCCATTTGGGTAACAAAAAATGATGAACGTCACAAGCGTACCGAGCATATTGAGGTGAAATAGGTATTAGATAATTCCATAATATTTCAAGAATCTGTTGGCAGATATTTCCACGAAGCCTTTATCGACAGAAACACTTTCCTAAAGCATTAGCGCTCTGAGTATAATTTCCATTGACTGATTTTCATGGAGCTATTTCGATTCTGGACCAATGAAAGAAGAATAGGTGCTTTAATTTTTTTGTAGACTTCAACAGTAACATAATTAATATTGTGGAATTAGGAATACTCCCAAAGTACTATCAATGAATTTCTCTACCATTGATTCCGCCAAATATAACTTCTCGATATGGAATTATCTTATTGAGATAACCTATTGATCATACATAACCAGCAGCATCACCTCTTCAGTTCAAAGAATACTGCAAGTAAGTGAAGATGTCCACAAGATTCTTTATTCTTTTTGTCTGTTTGGCTTTAACAAAAACAGCTGTTATCGCAAAACTGAATTCCAAGATAAATTTTGACCGTAAGTGAATATTCTAAACTAGTCAATTCATTTATGATTTAATCCTGTTGATTATGCCCCGTTAATCATGACTCATTCACAGCATACAGTATTTCCATAGGAATTTAAAAAGTCGTTAATTTTCTTAACTTATAAAGGAAATGATAATTAGTAACATCATCGATCATACATCATAGAATTAACCAACAGTAATAGGAAATACGTAGTAATTACGTGATAGGCAAACCGTTGAAGACATTTGTATATTCGTTTCGGTATTTTGCTGATCCCAATAAAATGAATTCTGTCACTTTTAATTATTCTGCGACAGTTTTTTTGTCTAACTTCACATACTAAATTTGACATTCCAGTGAGAATTTTGCTGCTTTGCAATTAAACGATAAGAACTTCCAGTATCCTGTCCACTGTTGCCTGATTCTATATTTTAAAATGGAATATCTTACAATTTCCTGCCTCTCCATCTTTCTTTGGAGCCCTGTAGGCTCTTCATCATTCCAATACATCATGTCACAGTTTGCTGCTCTTCACCTTTTTTTGCTGAGTCATAGGCAGCAATATCGTTAAATTTCCTTTGGAGACCTGTAGGCCCTATTTCATTTCAAGATAGTGTCAAAAAATGCTTGTATTATGAGAGCTTTATTTCTTGGATTGCTTTTGAAATTTCGAGTATGGTCTCAAGGACGTTTCTTGCTTTCCTAAATTGAATGTCGGTGAATGGAATGAGAGCTAGTTTATAAATAAAGTACTCTCTTGTAACATTTTTGCTGTAGTGTTCCAAATAGTCTCAACTGCACTTTCTTTGTAATTTTCACCATTCTTCATATTAAATTCCTAGCGGCAATATATGTATGTATGTATGTATGGTTATACAAAACATCGTAAATTTCCACCATATTGATGTAGTTGAATTCACAGTATTTCGCAGCACATATTTGTGGATCCATTTTACAATTTCTGCAGTTGAAGATTTTCCGAATCTAGACATTTATATGTATTGAGAATTTTTCTAATGATTCTTTCGGGAAATTTGTTTACGATTTGGTTGTTATGTTGGCGTAACTAGGGATCGCAATGTCGTCGGTCCTTAGCAACTCTGCTTAAGAAATTCAGAAATTCTATCGTTTCGGAAGTTAGATCGGGTTGACGCTGGAAAAGTTAATGGGAACTTTTGGGTCTGCTATAATGACAAAAAACATGCTCTGATGTGCTTTATAGCGTTTTTTAGTGAACGCGAAAAAAGAATAAATGATCATTTTTCATTTCATGCACTACACCCCTCGGTCACAGTCGGACTGGGCGTATCCCCAGGTCTGACATTGGAAGCATTGGGTAGCTTGGCGGGTGTTCTACTTCATCTCCCATTTGACAATTACCCCGTCGACTGCTCGGATGTTCTTGTTCAGAAACCCGACCGTACGTAACCTTTTTGTCTGTCAGGACCATATACATTTTCCTGACGGTGTTCGGTATGACCGTTATCCTGTAGATTTGCAACCCTTGGGACGCCAAGGGGTCGTGATCGAGTCCCTTCAACATGAACGCATATCTTTTTTCCCTCGGCAGGGTGAACGTGTGGAACTCGACTTCGGCAGCTTTCAGTCGCTTTTTCAGACAGAGATGGTCGTCTGCAGTATCCGTGTAAATAAGGGAAGGCTTTCCAGTATATTTATATACCAGCTTTCCTTACGAATCCTTCTGTACTTGGGCCTTAACTACGTTGTCTAGTTTAATTGTCCCTTCAACGATGATCTGGGGGTTCAGCGTTTTCCCCTTGCTGTCCGGGTTCTGATATTCCGGCTCGCTCTCTGTTGCCTGGTGTGGCTCTTCCTCCTCCCCGTCGAGGGCTGCGAAGGAGTTGCTGGTGGGGGTAGGCGGGTCCCGCAGGTCTAGAGTGTGAAATATTTTTTTCGTCCTTCGTGGGTGGATGAAACCCTCCGCTGGCTCGCCGGTTGGATCCCCTTTTCTTGGAGCCTTTTTTAGGATTGCCAGTAGTCCTTCCAGCCGCTCCCTCTCTTTGCGGGTTTCCTCCCTATAGTGGTCTGTCACCTCTCTAACTTCCCTATCCCTGATCTTGGCCCAGGGGTAGTCCCTCAGTTCCTTCGGGACGGGTATTCGGGTCCTGCAAAACAGGGCGACTCACTCTTTTCTTCCACGAGCTTCTTAATTTGATCTGTGATCTGAGTACTGCAGATACTCGTCCCTGTTCTGCACTGTGACAGGGCTGGTCACTATAGGGTTGTGGACTTCCGCCTCCAAGCTCGGCGATTGTGGGGGAGTCACCGACTTCCTTCTTTCCAGAAGTCTCTTCCTTTCTTTCGTCTCTTGCTCGCGCTCCGGTCTTTCTTACTTTATCCTGGAGCTGCTGCTTCCGTACTGCTGCGCAGAATATTGCTACCCCTGCCGGTATTTCTTCTGGGGGAGCATCTGTTTCCATCCCTAGGCTTTGTTGGGGTTTCGAGGGCTCACTCCCGGATGCTGTGGGGTGTTCTTCCTCCTGGTTTTGTACCGTGAGGGTTTCGGTGTTCATTTTCGCTGATTGGGCCAGCAGGCTTTTTCCCGCCCTTGCCATCTCCAGCATCTCTTCTTCCGTGTTACGAGTCTCTTCCATAGGGCCCTCTGTCGGCCTCAGGCCTGCCAGATTGATTGCGAAGTTCGATAGCTTTCGCGTCTTGGACTTGCTGCCTCTGGCTTCGGGATCCTCAGAATCATTGCTCTCGGACTTCCGGTTGTTTGGGGATGAGAGGGTGCTAGGTGGCTTGTTCTGCGACGCTTCGAAAGACATGAAAGTTTCCGCGGGCTTTCTTCTCTGGAGTGTTCTAAATGAGGCTGTCTCTCCCCCGCCCGTGGCCTGATGCTTAGCTTTGAGGATTCCGCTGAAGAACTTCTTCGTATTTTGGAAGTTTTCAGCATTTATGTCAGTTGGCTTTTTGTCTAGGGAACATCCTGCCGCCTCCTTCCTGAAAGTTTTCCAGAATTCAGCTTGGGGACTTCGTTATTACCATCGCGTTTATCCCGTTTCGGGTCCTTATCCGCCTCTAGCACGTAGACTGCCACACTGTTAAAAAAAATCGATCCCTGCGGCCATTAATTTTTTTTTTTCCAAAGTTCAACATTTTGCCCCATCAGCATCGTAAGTGGTTTTTTGACAAAAAAACACTGTTATATTTTACATATTTTGTTATTTTTAATGAGACCCGTCGTTTGGTCACACGGCCTCAACACATAAAATTTAACCCATTGGCCGCGTGGGCCGAACGTGGAGCCTCAGTCCGACATGTCTGTGCCTGTCGGACACATGCACGCAAGTGTACAGACAAGAGTATACGGAGCGCAAGTGTTGTCCAAATGCAACGGTTTGTGCGAAATTAGCATATATTATTCTTCATGCGTTCTCGGATCTCACTTTAGTTAGGAGTGCTGCACGAGTACCACAAAATGTCCTACGAACAAGAGCAGAAACGGTTGCAGATATTGTGGCAGGTAAATATTATTTATATTGAAGTAATTACGGACTCTTATTTGGTACTCATTATAAACTAAGATGATTAGAATGATTAGAAAGATTGGTTCGTGGAAAAAGGGTGGTTATGGGTATTTTCAGAAAAATTGAGTAATATGTCCTTTTCGATCGGTGAAGTGTCGATTCATTTACATCAACATTTTTCATTTCAGCAAACGTTATCCGACGAAGATGATGATCAGTTGTTTGGAGAATCGTCTGATGAATACGTTCCAAGTAGTGATGACGAATCCGACGATTCCACAGAATGGCCTTCACGTAAACGCGCCAAAGTTGTTGATAGAAAAGAAGTAGAAGCAATTTTGCCAAAACCAAGCTGTTCAAATATATCTTCGCGACAGCCAATCATTCCAAATATAAATTTGCTACAGCCTATCCTCTCAAATGTGCATGATTCAGTGATGGGAACAATTGAACAAGTTATTCAGGACAATGTCGGTTCCAGTGGTAGTGACGAAGAAGAAGACGAAGAAGCTGTCAATAACGACCAGGTTATTTGGGATCCCGTAACTGGGCTGAATTTGAAGAATTTTGCATTTACGGAACCTAATCCTGGTGTAAATATTCAACTTTATGAAGACTATTATGATAAATCGCCGGTTGAGTTTTTTTACCAATTTTTAGATAAAGGCATACTCAGTATGATGGTCACAGAAACAAACAGGTATGCAGCTCAATGTCTGGCTAAACCAAGTTCACAAGGGGCTAGAATTCGTCAGTGGCAGGATACAAATGTCGATGAATTGAAAAGATTCATTGGTATACTAATTTGGATGGGTCTTATCCAATACCCATGTATTGAATCATATTGGTCAAAAATGAGCATATATCATAATTCGGTAAAACCCATAATGTCCCGAAATCGATTCCAGATATTGTTGAAAATGTGGCATTTCAACAATTATGATAACAGAAAAAATCAACCAAAATTTTCAACGCCATTATACACCTAAAGAAGCACTTTGTATTGATAAAACTATTGTTCCTATTCGAGGTCGTTTATCTTTCCGACAATAAAGAATAAAAGGCACAAATTCGTCATAAAACTCTACAAACTGTGTATCGAAAAGGGATATACTTATAATATGTTGATTAATTGTGGACAAGACCGGGTGCAGGGTGAATCTTCATCCCAAAAAGTAGTACTCACTCTTGCAAATGATTTGCTTGACAAAGGAAGGACAATTTACACAGATAACTATTATTCAAGTATGGCTTTGGCACATGCTTTACTTGAGAAGAACACTCGTTAAGTTGGGACTCTTCGATCAAATCGAAAAATGAATCCTAAACAAGTTGTGAATAAAAAACTCAAGAAAGGAGAGACAGAAGCTGCTGAAAGTAACTCAGGTGTAATAGTCCAGAAATGGAAAGACAAAGGAGACGTTCTCACTTTATCGACAAAACACACCGATGAGTTAGAGCACCGAAAAGCAGAAACGATTGCAGATATTGTGGCAGGTAAATATTATTTATATTGAAGTAATTACGGACTCTTATTTGGTACTCATTATAAACTAAGATGATTAGAATGATTAGAAAGATTGGTTCATGGAAAAAGAGTGGTTATGGGTATTTTCACTCAACTCAAGAAAGGAGAGACAGAAGCTGCTGAAAGTAACTCAGGTGTAATAGTCCAGAAATGGAAAGACAAAGGAGACGTTCTCACTTTATCGACAAAACACACCGATGAGTTACTGACCATTAGAGTTGGCAATGATAAAGAATTGCAAAAACCTTCTGCTGTTGTCGACTACAATAAACATAAAGCTTACATCGACTTGTCAGATCAAATGAAATCGTACACCACATCATTACGCAGAGGGGTGAAGTGGTACCGCAAGCTGGCCATTGAGCTTATTATCGGTAGTGCATTGGTAAATGCACAAAGTTCAAAGAGGAAATTGTATCCAGTCTCTTAGGTTTGGAAGTACAACAAAGTCAGAATGTCGCCGTTGAAGGACGTCAACATTCTTTGGAGGATGTTGGTACCAACAACAGACGTCGATGTGTTCTTTGTTATGAAATACGTCAAAGAGAATCTGGACGAGCCGAGGCCCAAAGGAAGACTCCTCGAACAAAACTAAAGTGCATTGCATGTGAAATATATTTCTGCCTTGGGTGCTTTTTTCAAGTGCACAACTGCACCAAAATATAATGTTTTGGATGTTTATTTTTTGCCAGATATTGTAATGACTCTGTATGTTTGTCAAATTAAAACTTAGTTTTATATATTTTTTGATGTTATGAAAAACGTACATTTCAGGCCATGAGGACCGGGTGTGAGTCTCAGAATCAAAAGTCATCGAGGACCGGGTTATGACTCTCAGATTCAAAAGCCATGAAAGTTTCAGACACTTACAGCCGAGCTCTTTTAGTCCCATATGACGAATATAGGTATGAGGCATCGACCGAGGCACACGCGGCTATCGAGCAGATCAACCGCCGAAATACCTAGGGTGTGTCACGCGGCTGTTATTGAAAATAAGCTGAGACGCCATGTTTATGTCTCACGGCAGTCTACGTGCTAGCATAATTGCTGACGCCCGGGATGCCGTTCTCTTTTGCGCATACGCAGTTTCGGCACTGGTACTTCCGCTATTCGGGATTCTACTGTAAGTTTTCAGTAGTGGCTTCTGCGCGGTAGAACCTTGTCACTGTTGGGCTTCCCCTTGTGAGGGGTTCCGGGGGGCATATACGTATACTGTAGACGCATAAGGCATAGCTGAACGATTCGGCTTTTCGAGATCTATCGGACCAATGAAAATAGCAGTAAAGTGGAGACGTAGATTGTCCTTATACGTCTGCAGTTTACTAAGGTTGGTCAACTCGTAAAGGGTAGTTTATGCTAGTACGTCTACAGTTCATGCTGTTTATAGAAATGTAAATAAGACACAGTATACAACCAATTTTTTCATTCGCTTTTATGTGAATTAACATAGTGACAAATTAACATTCGCAAAATCACAATTTCCTAAATTTATTTTCATCTAGACCAATATTACACTCTACACACACTTGCAATTTGTGTGGTGCTCTTTTTTGCTATTTTCTTTAAGACTTTCCAGGTTTTCATCCAGCTAACGATGCTCTTCTACCTGTCAATGTAACCGTACGTCTTGATACTGCATGAAGTCGGTTGTACAAATATTTTTTTCTTTTCTTTACTGTCTGCCTCTCATTTGTAGACGAAATTCCTGTATATTTGAATTCCGATGAAGAACGAAAATGAACAGGCCTCTGAGGAAGCTAGTCACTCGTGCTAGCGAAACGTTAGGAAACAATCCCAAATCACGAGGGCTTTTAAACCCGATCCAAAATAGTGATAGTGAAAATTTCAGCCGCTAATAACTTAGCCAATTTATCAAAAATGATGATTCGGCAAAATATCACAGGTATGATCGGATCCAATAGCGATTTCACCAACATTATCCGATAGCGGAGACAAAACGGTTAAAAAAGGTACCCGCATGGTACCTAGTTGGTACCACCATCATCGGATAGCTATTGAAAAGTTAGGATAAAAATGTAAAATTTATTTTTTCCTAATGGAAAAAAGTTGATAAAATGCAGCTTTTAATTTGTTTGTAGGTAATTTGAAAACAGTTGAATTTAGGTATATGACATGATACACAAAATCTGTCTAGAATCTTGCGTAGAATCAAAAAATTTATTTAAACACCCAATGCAAATTGCAGACGTGTGAGATCCAACTATGTCTCCAGTTTACGCGCCTAGAGCGAGCAACTAGTCCGATCCTAGCCGAACACTTGCGAATTGTTTGGTCATTCCTTGTTCGTCTGTAGTACACGTATATGCTTTCGGGGGGTTGAGGTCTTCCTCACCCCCCGAGCTACTAAACATCACCTGCGTTTATACAGCCGTCGCTGTCCAGTCCTGTACGTGTGATTTATCCAGGTGGGATGGACCAATTCCTCCAAAGTGGCCGGTGCCTCCTGACTTGGTCTAGTTAGGGCTCCCAGGAGCTTAGGAGGATCCCACGATTTTACCCTGAAGATCTCCTATCTCCTGCTCACCTGTTTAGATACAGCAGTTCGTCCGACCGAACGAATGGCAACTCAAACAACTTTTTGTGGTGTGAGGAACAAACAAATTAACACAAATAAAATAGCACAAGAACGTTAAAATCGACTGCACTGGACTGCTGTCCATTGCATATAGCCGGTGCAGAAAGCGATTCGGCATGTATCTTGGTGGCTTGGTGCGTTGGCTGCCATTTTTAGACTAACGTTCAGGAAAGCTTGCATCTGATACCTGTAAGTATGTGTACGCGCATTGCCCCCATGCGGTTGTACGTACAGCATAATTGGTATCAGTATCGTCCTGATAAGGCAAAATTTCAGCTCCAGGGTCATCTTCCCGCTGTGCCCTATGAGTGAGTGGTCCTAGTTTTTGCTTTGAGCAAAACATTTTTGCGAGGCCTTTTCTGTGAAAGTGACCTGGCAGGGGTCTGGGGTGTAAGGAATACCCCCCAGCACAAAGAGAGGTCTGGGGGTGATCACCCGAAGTTTTTTTCGAAATTTTCGCACAAAAAGGTGTGTTTTGAGCAATTCGGATGAAGTCATTTCATTTCAAAACACACGACTCACTTTTGTCACACTCATGATGCATGCTGGCGACGTCTATGCGATGTAGTTCTGACATGTCTTCGCGATGTGAGACGCCGCAAAGATGCCTCCTTACACACATAGCGACATCAGCTATGCGATATTCCAGACAGAAACAACAAATAGAAAAAGAAAACAAAGTACAAAATTGAAAATAAATTAATTAAAAAACTTAAAGTCAATTGCTTTGGTTCCTTTTCCTGCTGAGCCTTTGTTTGGCATGCCTGAACCAATTGGAACTGGCTGCTTCCACATTTTTTTCGTTTTCTCCGTGAAGGCTCATCACCACATACAGAAATCAATAAAACAATAAGAGACCACTGAAAGCTACAATGCCAGATAGTAGTGGGACATGAAATAATCCAGACTGTAATCCCATTTCTGACAGTGTTAACTGTCATTCTGTCTCAAGTAGTTCTGTCTCACTTGTTTTCACGTACGGTGTCCGGTCTCAGCTTGATTTGATTGCGTAGTAGGTCTGCTAAGAGTATGGAATTTGAGTAAAAAGCGTAATTATCGCAATTATCTCGTTCGTAGGTTCCGTAAATAATCAATTATTCAACATATATTGCGCTGGTAATAAAGGAAATATTTCAGGCACGTTTATCTGTACATCATTATTTTATTTTCATTCAACGAAAACTTGTTTCTCATTTTTTAGCGCTAGTTGGGCCTCGCGGTGCCAGGCATTCCTCAGCGCGAGTCCTTCTTCAGCTCGAGTCTCTTTTCAGAGTGAAGCCTTCCTCAGCGCGAGACCTTCCTCAGCGCGAGGCCTTTCTCAGCGCGAGGCCTGGAGCGGCCGCTCCACTCGCCACCCTAAGAACGGCACTGGATTATGCCAAAGTTTAGGAGTGATTGAACCAGACTGAAATACATGATTTTTTTCGTCCAATATAAGAATCATTTGCTTGAATAAATACAATAATGATCTTATTTTTTTAGTCAAGCTCTGAATTTGAAGATACCATTTTAGGTTATTATCAATAACTATCCCTATATATTTTGTACTGGTCGTAGTTTGAATTTTATATGTATGGTTTCTTGAAAATATATGTAGGTCTAATTGTTCAATGTTTGGAAGGCCATTTCTATGAATTGAAGAAGGTAGAAATACAGTTTTATCCATGTTGATGATTAGAAGATTTTCGTCGAACCATTTTATTATTATTTCTAATTTTAAATTTGCTTTCTACTTCTTCCATGAGGTTCCATCCAAAAAAAGTACGGTATCATCAGCAGTTCAACGAAAGCAGTTCATTTAAATGAACTATAAATAATATGGGATCCAGCACTGTTCCTTGTGGTATTCCAAATGTTATTTCTCTTGGAGTGCTCATTGTGTTCCCGATCTTAACTTGTTTCATTTTTTTAAGGTAGCTTTTGAAGAGTGAGAGGGCGGGGCCACAAATACCTATGTCTTTTAGTTTGGATGCTGTGACTTACGGTATCGAAGGCTTGTGCCAGGTCGATGATATTCCTGCACATGACCTGCTAGTATCCAGACTAGAGTAAATTTTATTCACAAGTAAAGCTATTGCGTCACTAGTGGACTTTCCGGTTCTAAATCCAAATTGAAATTTAGATGGCAGTTTTTTGTTATCTGTGAAGTTCACCAACCGTCCTTTCAGGGCCTTTTCAAAAATTTGACTTAGAATTGATATGACACTTATAGGGTGATAATTTTTTGATTCAGTTCGATTACCATGTTTAAAAATTGGTTTTATAACAGCGATTTTGAAATGAGTTGGGCATTTTCCTTCACTAAACATGAGATTAATTTAGTGACATAATGGTTTCATGATAAAGTTAGTTATTTCTTTTAGAGCTGAGGTTGTGATATTGTCGAAGCCTAGTGTCGAGTTGTTTTTCAAAGAGTACATGATGTTTTTTATTTTTGTGTCCGTAACGGGTTGTAGAAAGGTCGAATCCAATGTAGTGGATTTGTTTCTAGAACGTAGTGTCGCTTGTTTGCGAGCTTGATATCAACTGCCCTTTTCTCACCTTCAGTTGCATAGTGGTTAT
Source organism: Chrysolina americana (assembly GCA_958502065.1). Classification (NCBI taxonomy): domain Eukaryota; kingdom Metazoa; phylum Arthropoda; class Insecta; order Coleoptera; family Chrysomelidae; genus Chrysolina; species Chrysolina americana. Next base: position 72,026,800 of record OY293411.1, read on the forward strand.
TGAATATTTTGACAATATTAGTAGGGTCACTTTCAATTTCATTGTTTTCATTTAGGATTTCGTTTATATCATTAACTACTTTTTTACATTTTTGTTACTATACTCATTGACTGTCTGCCATATTTTTTGCTATTATTTGTATTTTCTATAATTGTATTCTTGTAGTAATTTTGTTTCAGTTCTGTAATCAGTTCAACTATTTTATTTCTATCATTTGAGTTCGTGGCATTATTTTTCTTGAATAAATTGAATAATTTATCCCTTTTTTTCATTGATATTATCAGGCTTTTCGTTATCCACGGTTTGTTTTTGTGTTTTTCTTCTGTGGTTTTGGTAATTGTACTTTTATCTAAATTTTTTTATTACAATTTGGGATATATGATCTGCAATTTGTTGAATATTATTATTAGTGTAGATATTTTCAAAATTTTCATGTTGTATTATAGATTTTAATTTTCTATAGTCTATGTATTATTTTGTGACTGTACGTTTTGATTAACCAGTTTGAACATTATACTTAAGAATGATTGGGAAATGGTCTGTTATCTTCTAATGGAGAATTATTGTATTCAATAATTTTTCTTCAACATATTTTCTCTTAAAAAAACTGTGGTCTGTGCAGGATAAAGAATTCTGGTCTATTCTGTTTGAATCCATTTTCGGATAATGTATTGAGGTAATCAAGTATTTCAATAGAGTCACTAAGCAGATTTATATTTATATCGCCAATGAATATTTCTGTATCACATTTTGTAGCAGTTTTCGTATAGTTCTATAATTCATCAATAAATGTTCCTATGTCAATCGTGTGAGGTCTGTATACAGCCGTAATGGAGGTATTTTTGTTATCTAATTTCACTGTCAGTCTTACTATTTTGATTCCTGCTAAGGAGTGTATTGTGGATTCTATTTGGAAAACATTGTTTACGTAGACAAGGACTCCATCATCAAATTGATTTTTCACTTCATCCAACAGGACTTCGAGTTCAGTGAAGTTCTTTTGGCCACTTCGTATATTAGTGTGAAAAACTGTAAATTTATTTTCGTTATTTTTCTGATTCAAGTATTGATTCACTTGTTCCATATCTTAAATTTCTTTGGTATCTATTTCAAAAATATTAAAATCTCTGATGTAATCATCAATACTTGGGTACTTACTTCTAATTTCAATAACAAATAATCAATCTTTCAACTACTCGAAACTACTTATTAGGCTATTTACATTAATTTTTTTTATTCCAGTTTACATTTATTTTTGGTCACCAGTACGCGAGCCAGCAGTGTTTCTAGTTATCTTCGAACGGATTTCGACTTTTTTCTTTTCTTCTTCGTCTCTTCTGACAGGGAGTGTTTTGTTCCGTTTACAGCGGCTACAGGAGATGAGAAAGATAGAGGTCTCAGAACTGGTTTCTCCGTAGCTTTCAATGATTTTTTGTTGTGATGGTTTTGTGAATATGGTGTTCCAGGAGCACTATTTGATTTTTCGAACGTTTCGAACGATTCCCCGCTGTCTTCTGATTGTTCTAAGTCTTCGATAGAGTAAATTTTATTATTCACGTGCAGCTTGTTTATCTTGATGGAACAATTTGCGTTCTTGTCCTGTTTGGCAAGGAACAAATGTTTCTTTAGGATGTTGTAATCACGACGTTGTTTAAGGGTCAAGTCATTCCTTTCAGTTGCTTCGCGTTTACCAACCATGCTGATTTCTTTAGGTAAGACACTAACTCCATCTTAATGGAACAGAATTCCTTTTTTCCTAATGGGTAGAAGTTACTCAAATCAGTCGGTAGTAACTCTACTCCATCAAGTTTCTTTAGTTTCCGAGGAATGAATCTAGAGTGACTTGGCCTGGATGTTTCAGTCCGAATATGATGATGTTCTTTTCTTTGATTTTCCACTCTTGGAGTCTAAGTTTCTTTTTCAATGGATAGTTTTCCTTCTCGAATTTATGTAGTCTGTTTTTGATTTCTTCGACAATATCACTCGGACTTCCACTGCCTCAATTATTGAAATTAATTCTTGCTTCGTTTTTCTTATTTCGTCCAAGATCATTTTAATTGTTTCATTCATTTCTAACGACTTTTCGCTTCTGGTATGTAGACTCCTTTAGGTCAATACACTGTTTGCACGTTTTATATCGATGTTTACTTTTATCAAGGTCTTCTTATCTGCCGTCTCGATGCAGATTTAGCAGGGTAAATTTGTTTTACTACTTTATTTAGACAGTTTTGACCGGTTGTAACTTTTCTTCAATATCTTACAATTGTTCTTGATGTAATCCAACAGTCAGACACGAATTTGGAATTCAAATTGGTATTATTACTCACTTGAAATTTCAGAATTAAACTGGTCTAAACTGAGCACTGTTTCGCTAAAGCAACACATACAACACGACGATTTCCAGATTCACCGAGGTGGTGAAAGCTCTTAATCAATCTTTGTATACATTCAGTTATATTCTAGCATAAACTAATAGTATCGTGGGTATCCCATATCTAGAGAGTGAAAGTTATTCATGATATGACGATTATATTTTTTTTTCGAAAAAATGTAGTGCCGATAATGAGGTTATCTATCATCTGTCATAACAGTCTTATAAATATTTGTGGTGTGAAATAAATGTAGGTAACTTTGTATTGGTAAAAAATTGATAGCTCATTTCATTATTCAGTGATGTGATTCCCCCTACAATCGCAATTAGGTTCGAGATACATTTATTGCAGGTGTGCTTGGCAACGCTTCAACAAATGGAGCATCTGTCATGTCAAATATTTGTGGAAAGCAGTTGGAAAATCTCTACCTAATTTAGCATGATTCGTCCAGTACCTGTGCTCGAATTTATCCAGATACTGATGCTATTTTATTTTGAATGAGCTTGTTTTTGGAAACTTACCCATTTTGAGGGAATTATGATGAACACATCATTTTCATCGACTAGGCAATCTTATATTTTTCAAGCGTTTGGCAATTTTATGTGAGTTTTGTTTTAGGTTCTCTTTATTTAATCTTCTGGGTACTCGACCCCATGTGCCATTGTCCCTTCGACCATATACAAGAGTTCCTATGCAGGATTTTTAAAGTACTTGCGATTTACACGCATATGAATTTTGGACCCTTGTTCCAGAAAACTGCATGACAATTCACATTTGTGCATTTCTCTTGCATTTCTATGATGAAGTGATATTTTTTTCGTTTCTGTAATTATTTTGTCAATACTGGAGTGATGCCATTTGAGTTTTTGAAATAATCCCGTCAAATTTTTTACTGTATCTTCTATTACCCAAACTAGAACTTGTCCAAATTTCTAGGAATTTTACCTTTTTTTAGTTATTGGATATTTATTCCACTAGAGTCTAGTCGTGAGCCAATACTTTCCCTTTGACAGCTTTTATATCGACCACAAAAAATCGATGGTATCAGGTTTGGAAAATAAACAGCTTTGTCAAATATACTACTGATAAATCAGAATCCTCACTTGTCGAATTTCAGGAGAATAACTTGATGAAAAGTTGGGTAACACGAATTGTCCTCAACAGACTTAATGAAAAGTCATTCATTTACATTTTTCCACAGGTCCAGAAAACTGTACAAGAAGTGCTCCAGAGCTGCCACTTTATTATCATGGAAAGAGTTCGTACTACATCGAGACTAATTTGAAGGTAAATATTTTCGTTCATTATTTCATTTCTCATTCACTTCTCTATTGTTAATGTACTAATTATATAACTGGTTAAGTGCAAACGATCTGGAATTAAACCATGATGAAACCAAGAACTTATATTGACCAGCAAAAATGCAATTGTTGGTAACATTGTCAAACTTCTTGGGGTTATTATTGACGATGAACTAACTTGATCAGTCCATGTAGATTAATTTTCATATTTATTTATTTAACAGGTTATCGAGCTTGCTATATTTGATTACTCAATTTATGAAAACAACTATGTTTCAATACAGTACAAACAATTTTCAATTTTTCCATGCTTACATTATTTATAACATTCCTCTATGAGCAAATTCTTCTCACTCTCCACTCTCAGAAAGCAGTGCGAAATACTGCTGGTGCTACTTCCAGATATCACTCTCAACAAATCTTCATAGATATATCTATTTTGCTGAATCATTTATTTACGAAAATAAAAGATAATTTTTGGTCAAGGCTATATTCATAATGACCAAATTCCTGGAGCGACCGCTTTGCGACTCCGTTCAGACTCCGTTATAGACGAACTAAAACTCAACTGAATTCATTGGATGTTAGTCTGGTTTACACACGTCCAGTGATTTAGTAGAGTACAGTAATTAAGGCAAGTACTAATTATGTTCACACAAGGCAAGTATTTTAGATTAGTGGCGAGTAAAATGTAGCTGTCCAGACACTTCCACAATTTACTAGAGTACAGCAAAATGAGTAGAGTAGAGTAAATAAATTCACCAATTATCGGCGCGGCACCGACACTATACACAGTCAGATTGTACTACTAGTAAAATAAAACCGACCTGTCCAGACGCTTTTAGTGACACTCGCAGTTTCAAAAACATTGGAGAGGGTACTCTACTCGCCCCGAAAATAGGATAGGATTCTATTTACTCAACTCGACCGACGGCTAGATCTTTCCAGTTGACTCGACTAAAATACAAGTGACCAGAGTCCAAATTGGTCAAGAACTAAATTACTCGACAACTCTACTAAATTACTGGACGTGTGTAAACCAGACTTCAGACTTGATAACTTTCTGTCAGGTGAGTTCTAGATTTAACGAGTGTGAGGCCGGGTTTTGCCGGGTATATCTACCATCCATGAACACATAGCGCGACTCACTGAAGTGTTCAGAAGACTCCGAATAGCGAACTTGAAGATTTAGCCGAATAAGTGGTAATTCTTGAGAAAACTAATTGCCTTTCTCAGACATGTGTTCACCCAGTAAGAATTAAGACCAAACCCCTCAAAGATACAATGTATTCAAAACTTTTCCGAACCAAGAACAGAATAAGAAATAAAATTAGTTTCAGGCTTAGCAGGTTATTACCGACGGTTCATATATAATTTTACTAAAACTTCGAAACCCCTAATGAGATTATTACAAAAGACACCCCTTTTAATTTTGACACAGATTGCAAACGATTATTAGATGAATTGAGAAATGCGCTTACATCCAGCCCAATTCTCATTTACCCAAACTTCGAGGAACCATTGGCAAAGCTATATCCAAATTAGAATACTATACAATTGAAAGAGAACTTCTTACGAAGGCGTAGAAGGGCCACGAATTTTTTTTTCAAATCCTGACTTTAAAGTCGGACCCCCGACGCTTGAGTATTTTGCATCGTAATATACTCGGCGCTGCAATGCCTCAATGTTCATTTCACGTCAGTTGTTAGACTGGTGAAAGTAGCAGACTGTATTGTTAGGAAATAAACTGTTTTTAAAAAGCTTATTTTCGAATCAAATAATTTAATTATATGCATAGGTTTGGTCACTTTCAGGGATCGCGAGATAGTGCCTACGTCTATTGCAAGAATTTTAATATGGATCTAGTAAGCATTGAAGATGAAGAAGAAAATGATTTCCTAGGCAATACATTGAATTCCCTCAGTAAGTTACAGTTATAAGTTATTTTTATTTCACTATTCGGTTACTTCAGAATTTTAATAATATCTTCAGATATATTATTTGGCCATTATGTGTTTTCTGCGAACAATAGTTTAGTTTAGTTTATTTCCCAGAAATACTACATATTATAATATACTACATGTAAATACTACATATTAATGAGTTTAGATAATTTTGAATAAACACATTTATCATTTTGGCAGAGTATTTCAGCCTCTGCAGAGGCGTCGGGAAAGCAGTAACAATATAACATTGATTCAATACATATTACTATTTGCAAATACTATACTGTAACTGAAGACTTATATTTACAGAGACAAAATATCATTGAAAATATAATTTATGTTGATTATAACCTAATACAATGGACCCCGATGGAGTTAAAGCAATATGAAGGATTTTTTTTATTTATCAATTGAAGAATTCTTCTAAACTATAAAAAGTATTTTGTTTCATGAAATTTTTCATCTCACGTTTGAATTTATTCATAGAGGGATTTTAGATTTTCAGGTAGATGATTGTAAATTTGTATACCAGTATAAAGCGGACCTTTTCTTGTTCTTTCGTATTTATACGTGGGTAAAATGAATTTTTGATTCCTGGTTGGATATGAGTGGATATCTAGAGGTCTTGATAGTTCGTTTCTTCTTTTATGAATGAATAATGCTAATTTGAAAATGTACGTGTTATGTAAGGTCGATATATTGAGCTTTTTAAAATGAACCCTACATGACTCTCGATATGTTAAGTTGCACGATGTACGAATAGCTTTCTTTTGGGTTAAGAAAATATCTTTTGCATCCACTGACCAAGATTATTGACATTTAATATAGCCTTCCGAAAGCATCTTCCACAAATAAAACTGCCTGGAAAACCTTTTCCTTTCTATTAAACATTGTTTCCACGTATTTCCTTCTGTATGTCTTTGTGCCCGGTGGATATCCTTCATCTTATTATATTTGAATGCACAACTGAAGCTAGCGAAAAAGCGGATTGTAGCTAATAAAACTTGCCTACTGTACTGTAGCTATACGCTACCCCATACGCAAGCTATTATTAATCTTAGCATTAAACATCATAATCTTCATTGGTATCTTTTTATAATCCAACTTCACCATATGATGATTTTAAAACGCTACAGGTAAGGTGCATTATATTTACGGCGGTTTTTTTGAGACATAATATTCCATTATCTCAAAATGGTGGCTATACCGGTTGTCCGCAGGAAGTGGCTCGCCTCCTCAAGTTTTTTGACTCGTCTCACAGAGAATATGGAATATAATTGTGGTTTGCTATTTAGAAAGTGATCAGTTATAAGACTTCCACTCAACATCTGGTAATATGCTATAGGTCCCTCTCACAGTGTTCCATTCCAGTGTCATCAGAGTACTGATCAATATTATCACTAATTGAGATCCTTTCGTTGCCATCAATTTGATGATTTTCCACGCCCATATTTCAACTTTCGACGATAGGAGACACAACTTTAGAATTATACATGGAACAGATTTTGGCTCAATAGTTTCCCTTGTTTGAATTAGCATAATTTTTCCCCAAACATAATCTTCATGAAATCTAAAATTTCTTACAAACTCTGGCAGGAACGTGTCATTTCTTAAATGTCCTCTAATATGTGGAGTTCATCAGATGACGTAGTTTGATTGTCAGCATTTTCAGATAGTGGAACAAAAAAATCACCATGCAAATATAGACACATTACGTCCAGATACCAGAAATGAAGGTGTAAGTTCTGTGACCACATGCTCCGAAAAAGGGATTGCCTGGTCAATCTTGTAAGTTCTTCGTTCCCAGTTTTGTGATCTTCATGAGCGAATGACTCAATAGCCGTAATAATAATACACTTCATATATACAAAGTTTACAATGATAGTTCAAAAAACATACGAGTGAATAATTAGATTCTCGATAAGTAACTTAATACATTTTTCGAGTATCGTTGATCTGTGGATGGAAATTTCCTTGTGTACTATATTTTCTGGACACGTCATCTTCCAATAAATCTGGAAAGAGATTACTAATGAACTATTTGCTATGTACAGAAACTGCTAGGAGAACATAAAATACCAGGACAATAATATTCTCAATAAATTCAATGATAGCTGGGGCTGTAACTTCAGGTAAGGAATTAACCAAAGGAAGTTTGGACATATGAATCTAACAAATCACAAGTTGAAACGAAAAGTTATATCACGTTATGATCCCGTCGACTTAGCTTGAGGTGAAAGTTTACATGATGCACACATTTTTTACTTAAGCTCGAATTTTCTCAAAACTACCCAATAATGAAGTTCAGATACTCTGGCTGAGATTTTATAAATACCAAAAAGTGCAGCGTGAAATTGAGAGAATTTTGAATCTGTTTTTAGTTAGAACAACAATTTTCGAGTTATTGCAATTGTTAATTCTAACAAACTTATCGAATATATTCTTAGTTAGATGTATATATTTTCTACCTTGAACGTTGAGAATTCACGTAGATTGACACTGACCTTCTGAATGATTTGTTAAACCAGTTATTTGGCTATACTATCTTAGCAATTCGAATCATGAAAACGCGAAAGTGCATTTACCATAACAGTACCAGCAGCTTTACGATTTATGATAGTGAAATAATACTGTGATAGTTTCAAAATCCATCTAAATGAGGGATTTTTCAAATGATTCAACCCCTCTGAAAAATTATGTGATAATCCAGAAATGCTGGTTTTCGTGATAGTATCAGAAATGTTCCACACCAAAAAATATAGCATAGAAGTTTCAAAGATACCAGTAATATACATATACATCCTCCTCTATCCCTAATTCAATAAAAATATAATCCATGAAAACGCAAAGCAAATGCGATGATTTTGTCTTATCGTAAACCTTGAAAAGTACTAGACACAGTTTATGGTGGCATAAAAACTTTCGAACAAAAAAAATACATGCATGAATCTAAATACCAAACATACTTAAAACAAATATAAAAAATGTTCAGTTGAAAACAATACTGTAACGATTTCGAGACCGGCCCTGATCTAATTAATTATGCACCCTCGTTCAACTACAACAGCATATCTGCTGGCATACGGATAGCCGAGAACAAGCTGGAATAAATCGATCGTTCGATACGGTTCGAAGAGCCATCTAGATGAAATGTTCTATTCTCCAGAGTAATCGAGAGTCGTTGATGAAACCTGCTTGCGACTATATAACCGCTGGGGGACAGTCAGAGTCAGAGTTAGTTACAGTTCCAGAGTTCGCTGATAGATAGCCACAGTAGAAATAAATCGAAATAGTTATTGAAGTAAATGTTTCAGTGAATAATTGGGAAGACCTTATTGCGAGTTGATAAATTTGTGCCGGTAAGGGTAATGAATGTCAATTATTACCCTGTGACTTTGAAGAAAGGAACAATTCTGGGGCACTGCTCGTCAATTTCCTCTGTGATAAGGAGTGTACGCGGTTAGTCAAGCCAGTAACATGCCAGCAGAATTGGAGAAGTTGGTTGCAATCTCGTCCAAGGACATGGGGCCAGCACAGAAGCCTAAATTGAGAGAACTAGTCAGGAAGTATCAGGACATCTTCGATACCGGAGTAGGCAGAGGCGGTAGAACAAAGATGGTTCAGCACAAGATAGATACTGGAAATGCCCGACCAATCCGGCAATCAGCCAGAAGACTTCCTCTCGCCAAAAAGGAGGAGGCTGACAAAATAGTCTACGACATGGAGAAAGACGAAGTCATCGAGCCATCCGACAGTCCCTGGTCCTCTCCAGTCGTGTTGGTGAAGAAGAAAGATGGATCAACACGGTTTTGCGTAGACTACCGTCAACTAAACAAACGTGACGAAAAAGGACAGCTACCCTCTCCCAAGGATAGACGACACGCTAGACACGCTGGCTGTATCTACAATTTTCTCGACCTTAGATTTGAAGAGCGGATACTGTCAGGTAGAACTGGCCCAGGAAGATCGAGAAAAGACAGCTTTTACCATCGGCTCCGGATTATGGCAGTTTACAGTTATGCCATTCGGCCTCTGCAATGCTCCAGCCACGTTCGAAAGATTGATGGAGACGGTTTTGAAAGGACTATCATGGAAGACGTGTCTGGTGTATCTCGACGACATTATTGTGGTTGGTAGATCGTTCGAGGACCATGTAAAAAACTTGGAAGAGGTATTTCAGCGACTGAGAAGCTCCGGACTGAAACTGAGCCCTAAGAAATGTCATCTGTTTCAAAAAGAAGTACGTTATCTCGGCCACGTTGTCTCTGGGAAAGAAGTGGCAGTAGATGAGCAGAAGATCAAAGCTGTTAAGGAATGGCCCGTTCCGAAAGACATTCACCAGATTCGAAGTTTTCTTGGCTTGTGCACTTACTATCGCCGATACGTGCTGGGATTTGCTAACATCGCAAAACCACTGACCAGGCTCACGGAAGGACAAACAAAGTTCCAGTGGTCAGATGAATGCCAAGATTCATTCAAGAAGTTGAAAGGAGCTTTGATCAACGCACCAATCCTGAGCTACCCCCTTCCAGACGGGAAATTCATTTTGGACACAGACGCCAGTAACGTGGGACTTGAAGCTGTCCTGTCTCAGATCCAAGAAGGACAAGAGTTCGGTTACTTCAGTAAGACCCTCAGTAAACCGGAGCGGAATTACTGTGTCACCAGGCGGGAACTGTTGGCTGTTGTCAAGGGAGTTGAACACTTCTACAAGTACGTGTATGGACGAAGATTCCTACTGAGAACTGACCATGCAGCTCTCAAATGGCTCCTACAGTTTAAGAATCCCGAGTGTCAAGTGGCACGCAGGATTGAGAGGCTCCAGGAATTCGACTTTGACCAACCATAAGAATGCGGATGCCCTATCGCGAAGACCATGTCCAGACGACTGTTCGCACTGCCGACGAACAGAAGAAAAGGAGTCGACACTCTACAGAACCACGGCGGTCGATGATAACTGGAATGACCACAAGATCCAGAAAGACCAAGAGAAAGATCCAGATCTTGGTTTAGTCATCGGCTGGAAGAAGAGTGAGCGAAGACCGTCGTGGCAGGAAATAGCCAGTTGTTCTCCAGTCGTCAAAACTTAATGGGCCCAATGGAACTCTTTCACCTTAGAAAATGGAGTCTTGAAGCGTGTGTTGGAGTCGGAGGATAGCGGGGAAGAAAGACGTCAGGTAGTAGTTCCCAGGAGCAGAAGACAGGAAGTGCTCCGAGAAATCCATGATGGGGTCACCGGAGGACATCTGGGAGTGACGAAGACCCTCCAGAAAGTTAGGCAACGGTTCTACTGGGCCTATTGTCAAGCTGACGTCAAGGACTGGTGCAGAAAATGTGCTGTATGCGCTGCCAGTAATGGGCCTCAAACAAGACCTAAGGCCCCGATGCGCCAGTACAATGTGGGCAGCCCATTCGAAAGGATCGCCATTGACATCGCTGGCCCGTTCCCACAATCTGAACACGGGAACAAGTACATCCTTGTGGCGATGGATTACTTCAGCAAGTGGGCCGAAGCCTATGCCCTGCCCAAACAAGAAGCCATCACCGTTGCCGACGTCTTGGTGAAGGAGTGGATTTGTCGATTCGGTGTCCCGTTAGAGCTGCATTCGGATCAAGGCAGGAATTTCGAGTCAAACCTATTCCAGGAGATGTGTCAGATGCTGAACATCCGGAAAACGAGGACCACAGCTCTACATCCACAGTCCGATGGAATGGTGGATCGGATGAATAAGACGATAAACCGCCACATGTCCAAGGTAGTCTCTGACCACCAGAAGGATTGGGACCAGTACCTCCATCTGTTCCCGATGGCGTATCGTTCCGCAGTTCATGATTCAACCGGCCAAACCCCTGCTAGTGTTATTATGGGCCGAGAGCTGCGACTTCCATGTGACCTGAAGTTTGAGACGCCACCAGGACAAGACACTGCGGGAGATGACTACGTCAGCCAACTGCGACAGAGAATGGACGACATCCATGAACGAGTCCGTTTGAACATCCAGAGTGCCAGCGACAGAATGAAGGAGACCTACGACATCAAGGCGGATGCTGGTGGATATCAGACAGGTGACCTTGTCTGGCTATACAACCCTAAACGTCGCCGTGGACTATCACCGAAACTTCGGAACTCGTGGGAAGGTCCATATAAGATCATGAAAAGGATAAACGACCTCGTCTACCGCATTTATAAGCCACCACGAGGAAAACCTAGGGTAGTCCACTTCAATAGGTTGTCCCCTTACGCCGAAAACCACGACCAAGTCCGCACAGTCAGATCACCGGAGGACTAAATGACGTTTCAGAGGTTCATATCCCTGTACTCGAACGGACAGAAAGTTCAATATGGGGTAACCCGAGAGGAGTCACGAGATCTTTTCAAGGTGCCTGCCAATTACGCGTTAGCTCACTGTGTGGCAGAAGATCTCCAAATGTCCAGAGGCATTGCAGTAGTTTTCTCCAAGAAGTTCGGTCGAATCCAGGAACTGAGAGAACAGAACCCGGAAGTTGTAGGGGTGTTACAGCTGAGGAAAGGCCAGAGAAACATCTACTATCTGGTTACCAAGAAGCGTTCTCGAGACAAGCCGTCTTATGAAGATGTTTGGAAGAGCCTTACGAGATTGAGAGACACGATGCTGGACCAGAATATTGTAGACCTGGCAATCCCAAAATTGGCCTGTGGGCTTGATGGGCTGGACTGGAGAGTTATAAGAAGCATGTTGGAGACAATATTCAGATCCGGCGGGATCAACATTCTGGTGTGCTGCAACCATCTTCCTCGACCCAACTTGAAGACTGTGGAGTGCTACTTCCATCGAACGTCCAGGTGCAGACATGGAGAATCTTGCAGATATCTTCACACTCCAAGAATGACGTTTCGGGGCGAAACGTCTTTAAGAAGGGGGCAATGTAACGATTTCGAGACCGGCCCCGAGACCGGCCCTGATCTAATTAATTATGCACCCTCGTTCGACTTCAACAGCATATCTGCTGGCGTACGTGTCGCCGAGAACAAGCTGGAACAAATACTGTTCGAAGAGCCATCTAGATGAAATGTTCTACACTCCAGAGTAATCGAGAGTCGTTGATGAAACCTGCTTGCGACTATATATCCGCTGGGGGACAGTCACAGTCAGAGTTAGTTACAGTTCCAGAGTTCGCTGATAGATAGCCACAGTAGAAATAAATTGAAATAGTTATTGAAGTAAATGTTTTAGTGAATAATTGTTGTAAATAGTGTTTTAAATAAATTAGGAAAATTAGTTAGTGCAGTTTTACTACAATACAATGTGGATATACCAAAAATATTACTATCAAAGTTACAAACTCTGCTACTATAATAACCTGAGATCGTATCTAACTTCGAACTTCGAAAAAAAAAAATCGTTGAATCTGCATGGAAAAATCTTTTAGTAACGTTACCTAGATGGCAGAAAAAGCACGTAAATAGAGAACTTACCTCCGGTAAAGTTGAAAGAAACATGATAAAAAACGATTGTTATCTTGGAATGACTCGAAACGTGCGTAACGACCTTTTAATTGCCAATTACCTTGAGGACTTGCTGTGTTGGCGAAACCTGTTGATTGTTGTCGACATCGCCCAGGAAGTGTACCTCCAACAGATGTCTGAGCAAATCTTGTCCACGTCCCATCTGGCTTCTTCAAGGTTTTTGTGGAACCTTTTGTCTCGTTACTCAGAATTCTCGTGAGTCTGGAAGATTCCTTTAGAGAGTTAATTTCTCCCCAGTAAGAACTTCAACAGGATTTATTACGTTTCCTTACCTCCTTTTCAATCTCCATTCTCGTAGTTTTGTAGTTTTCCTACTTTTCCTTATTGCTCTTCCTGATGGCTTCATCATAGGCCCTTCTGATTGCTTTTTTCAAGCCCTCCAGCAATTGGTTACACCAGCAACCCGGCGCCTTTGAGTTGTTCCTCCGACGAAATGTCTGCCTGGTTCTCCGTGAGCCCTGAAAAACCTTCCAGGTAGATGCCCAATTTAATGCTATTCCTATTCGGTAATATCAAGCTGGTCGTCGCCCCACATCATATTATGCTCGTTGTCAATGTACCTCAATATCATGCGTAGGTCCTTTTTCTTGTTATTCTCACTAATTTCTCCATTCGAGGTAAGTGTGCATAGTCTTAGGGTAGATAAACACTTTTCAACATTTTCTTATATTTGGTTTCTCTTACCTTGATTTCTAGAATGGTAACTGTAGAGTCCCTGATCCATAATTGCGGCACATGGACCACTTGGAGGTCCCTGGACGCCAAGATCGCCATCCGTGGTACCGCCTCTTTATCCTCCTTTTACACCAGCTTCATTCTTGTGAACATATGGTTCCTTCATGAAAACTATCTCAGATTCACCAGTTAGAATGCTTTACAATTACCCGATTGCATACGTACTGTTCTGTATGTAGGTTGATTTGGTCTACCTTCAGCATTGCTATTAGGTCGTATTCATTTTGGAGTAGGGGGTCCCTTTCTTGTCCTATCTGAGGAATCGCCGCTTTGCTTGGAGGAGTCTTGCTTATACCTTGCCAGCACTTTGCGAACGACCAAGGTGACTAGCTCCAAGACCTTACCGGTTCCTTGGCTAACCGTGAAGGTTGAGAACCACCTTCATACCTCTCCTGTTGTTTCCAGGTGCTTCCACGTTCAGAGAACAGTTATTGAAGCTCAGCACCCGCGTTCTCCCTTCCTTGGTCTCTTAACCAGACACCTGCTTTGACCTTGAAGTCACCATCCATGGTCTGCAACATCTGCTCTAACATTGCTTCTGATGGCTTTGCATTCTTCTGGGAGGACGGTACCGTGCACCTTTGATGATCACCTGCCTATTCTCCCTCACCGCCGCGTTGTAGGAGGTCATTTGGGTATTTTAGATCCCCGCCACATGACTCGCTGCTGCTGTCTCTTTCCTGACATGAAGTGATACGTTTACTTTCACGCCAATAGGCCGAGACCTCTCCCTCTCTGTTTCTTTTGTCGGGTTAGTCTGCGAAAGTCTCTTCCTCCCGAGACGTCTTATCCGCGCCCTTGTGGCCTAGTCGAGGCAGCTCGGTGCATCCTTTCAGGTCCTTTTGTTTCGACTAAGTCTCCGGACCGCTGTAATGGGCCAGTTGGTACTTCATGGTTGGGCTCGTAGTGCATCCTTATTGGTCTGTGAGGTGGTCTCGGTTGATCCTTTTAGAGAGTTCAATTTCTGCTTTCCTTCACTTGTTACATTTTTTGCCTCTGTCTTTTGTGCCTTCTTTCTCTCCTTCCAGCGGATCCCGATTGCGGAGTTGTCCGTCGAGTGCTTCCTTGGTGATTCCTCGTCGGAAGCCTTGTTGTCGGGATCTGATGTCGACCGGAGAACTTCATCCTCTCTTGTTTCAGAGCCTTCTGTTCCTACTTGCATCGATATATATACCATTTTTTCTTCTTGTTTTTCTCCTTCCATCATTTTATTTTGTTCTTGTGTGTGTAGCTGTTCATCTAGAGAGTAGCGGACCCCTTTCATCTGTATCCTAGCGAAAGAACTGGTAGGGTTGGTTCTCGGTCATGTGGCACGGCGGCCGCGGCCAAGGGGTTGTGTATAATATTTATAACAATTTCATTGGGTATAACCTTCAAACTTTAGAGAAACTGTCTATACGTCTTTCAGGCTATTAGTCATCGTCAGTACGGTGTAGTTGAGTACAAAAATGTGCAACACTAAGTTGCAAAATCAGTAGCAAACCGTACATTTGTGGCTCCTGCTGGAAGACCTCATGCTCACAGGGCAACTACTAAGATCGCTTATAATGCAGATATAGCTCTCCGTGTGACAATTCTACCTAAAAATTTGTCGATGAAGTTGAATTCAGCGAGAGGCTATATATGAAAACATAATGAGAAAAATGTATTGGTTTTAAAATTCAAATTGTAGTGCAATCGTAGGCACGTGTTGAAGACTGTTGGTCATCGTCAGTACGGTGTAGCTAAGTGCAAAAATGTGCAACCTTAAGTTGTGAAGTCAGGAACGATAGAAGTCTACATTTGAAAGCCAACTGCACATTTGTGGCTTATGTTAGGAGATCTCATGTGTTGGATATAACCCTCAATTGTATAGCAACCGTAGACACGTATCTCAGAATATTGGTCATCGTTAGTACAGTGTAGCTAATAACAGAAATGTGCATCACCTAGTTGCGGGGTCAGAAACAAAAGGAGCCAACAACAGGAAACCAACCCGCATGTTTTTGGCTTCTGCTAGAAGATCTCGTGCTGACAATGCGACATACGAAGGAGTAGAAGGGCCAACAACAAATTATTTTTTAAATTAGTTGGAATTGTCACTTCGAAGTGACAATTGTCAGATCAAAGTGACAATTGCCACTTCAAAGTGACAATTGCCAGTTCAAAGTGACAATTGCCAGTTCAAAGTAACAATTGCCAGATCAAAGTGACAATTGTCAGATCAAAGTGGCAATTCCAACTAATTTAAAAAATATTTTATTGTTGGCCCTTCTACGCCTTCGTAGCAACAAGTAACGTCACGTGACAATCCTACACAGGAAAATATCGATCAAATTCAATTTTTCTCTACATGTCATGTTCAGATAGCCCCTCGCTAACTCCAGTAAAATAATAGTTTCATATGCACAAAACTATAACTAAAGCAAGGCATGGCAGATTGTTACAAAATCCCCACCATAAAACTTCCTTCCATGAAAAAAATCCTTAATATAGTGGAATGATAGAAACCAACAAATATAATTGAACACACTTTAAAAAATAACTGAAAAGACCATTGAGAAATATCGTGGGTTATTTGAAAAATAGATAATTGTATTGACTATGATATACCTATCATATATCTTCATGAGCACTTGAACCCTTCACAGTCTCTCTCAAGTGAATACCTATATCTGTCTATACGTATTTTGATATGTATATTGTATTACCTACTTTTAGTCCAATACCATGTAACTTACTGGAATAAATGAAATATTATATTATTATTGCAACTGTTCGTGGCTTCATACGTGTGGAAATATCATTAAATAAAATATTGTCATTCCTTGAGCAGGTACTAGACTACTCTAGTGTTGTCTGCGTGCGGGTTAAGCACTCGCTTCCTCATCCAATCACCCGTTGGTGCATGGGTTCGAATCATCACGATCACCGGTCTCGTGCGTAGCATCACACGTTTAAAAAGGTAAGGGCTATGTCATCCCTAGCTCGCACAAATCTCTCAGAGACGTTTGAGGGTTGTACTTGTAAGGGTGCAGCCGGTTGACGGATATAACAAATTTAGCTGACGAGAGATAAGAACTCCGACACATTTCTGCAGGTTGGTACTCCTGAAAAATTGAAGAATAATATCTGTGTAATTATAGTAAGCACAGGCAATGGGATCCTCTTGAAGGAAGGTTACACAAATTTCCGTCAAATACAGGTCAATTTCCGTTATGGTGTTAGCCAAGGAAGTAGATGTTCTGTCATTCAGTTATTATTCTCTGGCACACACCACCATCTGCGACATATTCTGAATTGTTTCGTTGAGGGAAGAACCGTGTTCAGTCCCAAAAATGGAGATGTAACGGATCCAAAGAACTACAAATCGATAACATGCTTGAATACATGTTTTATGTCAACCCGTATCTTGAACAAGCAACTAATCTTCGCAAAGGAGGTACTTTGTTGCAAGAATCGACAAATTAATCACCCCGTGCAATATGAGCGTAACCATTCGATGGTCTTGGATCGAGGACGGCATGATGTTTAATACAACACATGAGCTCATCATGCAATGGCTCAGATGCCTTTCATTATTCGGTCAAATAGTAGTATGTTTTGGACAATTATTGATGCTATTTTGAAGGGCTCTATTTATCGTAAGATCTGGTTAAGCCAGAGTCCCAACAGGGCAGGATATTTCGAAAAGCAGCAGGGAAATTCCGTCGGTCCTGAAAAGACCTTGGCTCAATTAAAAATTCATTTATTTTTCCTCATTCTTCAGGTCAAGTTGGCTGAAGTCAAAAACCAAGCGTTTCTATTTATATAAATCATATTGCAATCCTGACTTATTTCATGTTTTTTTATCATTCACAGTGGACGAGGATACAATAATTGTGAAGTTCTGGACATCTGCAATGAAACCTGGAGATATCTGGTATTGGATGGGATCAAGAGAACCGATAACGTATTTCAATCTGGATACACCAATGGCTGGAAATGGTGGTTTATTGATAGATAACAGCATTTCTCCCAGATGGATTGCTTCCTATAATCGTGATGACTTATATTACTTCATATGTGAAGGTTCTGCATGAAAATTCGATTCAACTGAGAGCGAAATTTTCACATTGATTTTCGTTTCAGATGTTTTGGTTAATGATAATAAAAACTGCATTTAGTTGGATAGTTGGTTATTTTTTCATTCTAAATTATTCAGAGTTCCAGAAAAGGAGTGACAATTACTATACATCTTTCGTATTGGTTGATGTATACATAGATATGGATAGAAACAGTTTTCCGTGTTTCACTTCTTCGTTTTGAATTCAATTGAAGTTGTAAAACTTCCACTGCAAAATTATGGAACATTTTCGATTTTTCGCAAGCCATGTACCTACTTTTGACAAAAATCCTGAAATAGGTCGATTTTTATTTTGAAATGCCGATTTTTTTACGTATATTTTAAAGAGGTTACGTCACTGGTTTTGACGTGGTGACGTAATCGGTATTTTTTTTTAATAGGAATAAATGTCTTGTGATACCTCATCCGGAAGGTCTTTCAATTCTGCATTCAGTGATAATGATTAATCAGATTTTTTTCACAGGGTGACCAAAAATTAATATTCCATAGAGAATAACTTTATATCCAACAAAATAGAACAGTTTGATAAATTTTTCGAAATGCCATCCACCAGTCTCTTGACAATAACCAAATCTACGGACACATTCCTCTTGCACATTGCGAATAACTTCCGGAGTAATTATGTTAATTTAGATTCTAATTCGATTCTTCAACCCTTGTAGATTTTGCAGGCTATCTACATAGTCCATCGATATCAAATAACCCCACAAAAAAATCCTGGGGCGTAAGATCTGGAGATCTTGGGGGCCACTCTATCAGTCCGCGTCTACCAATCCACATAAAAGTTGATTTTTAATGAATATTTTTCAATTTTTAGTCCATAGTACTATAAAAGCGTGTGTCTTCAGTTTTTTTACTATTATTAATTTTTCAATTCTTAGTTTAATCGTTTCATGATATGTGAGCTAAATTTTAGATTAGTCGGTTGACTGGAAGTACCATTATTATTTTGAAATTCACATATTGTCGGTTTATGAGGGTAGAAATTGGAATTAGAAATTATTATCATTATCATTATTGTAAACATTCGAACTAGTTCGAATATATGGTGCCAGAAAGGTATCAACTATGTTGAAAGAATACAGGGGTACCCTTCTCTCTAAGCGTTTCCACAAAGTGGAAAATAATGGCAAACATCTGTCAGAAAACAACTACTTCCCTGGCTAATACCACGACGGACATTGAACTAGCTTCTACATCTGATATTGCCCTGGCTGCTGCTTGGTTTACGGCTTCATTACCGGTTATTCCAATATGCGATGGTACCCAAATGAAGGTGATGCGTTTTTCCATTTCTGCCAATCTGGATAGTTGTCCTTCAATTGCACTGACAATGGGCTGGAGTAAATTTTTCGGATGGCACAGATGGCACTAAGCGAGTCCGATATAATCAGCGAATGCTGGTTATTTTCTTGTCCTGCGTGAAGGAGTGCTTGGTAGATTGCATACAATTCACCAGTGTAGCTAATGGAGTATTCACTCAGTCTGAACATTTTGATGGTATTGCATATTAAGGCTGCTCTAGTGCCAACGTTCGTCCTTGACGCATCTGTGTAGATGTGTGTAGCTTCCGAAAAATAAGATGTTCATATGATGGGCTTTGATTGAAAAAGAAATGGTGTCATCCTTTCTGAAAAGTGATAGAGTGGTGAATTCTGGGTAGTTTATAGCCCAAGGGGGAGGAGTTCGGATGGTTGCTGAGAAGAAACGTGGAAATTCGATTTGTAGTTCGGCTCTGTATCGATTTATTCTCTCATAGAAGGCGGGTGGGGACCTTTTTCGCTTTTGGTAAAGTGTTGAGAATCTTGTGGAGAAAGTATTAGCGAATGTTAGGTGTTCTGAATTTGAAGCGATTTTGGCCGCATATGCGAGGCTCAGAAATTGGCGACGATAGTGAAGACTGGATTCTCCTGCCTCGCAGAGTAGGCTTTCTATCGGACTAGTGCAGAAAGCACCCAGTGCTATTCTGATAGCGGAGTTTTGTACCGAGTCTATATTTGATCTTACCAGATATCTGTAGAGGCAGAGCAGTATTTTGGTGTCGGCTCCCCAAATTTTGCTTGCAACAGTTTTCATTAAATTCAGTCCATTTTGTGAGGATCTAACGAATCTATTAATGTGCTTCTTCCAGTTTAGTTTGCGGTCAAAAATACGCTCCACAAATTGGAGATCTTCGGTGCCAAGTTTGAGTTTTGGTGGTCTGTCTTCGTTTTTGGCCGAGAAAAAGATACCACATTTAGTTTTCTGTGTGGAAAAAGAAAAACCGGTGTTGGATAGCCAGGTTTGAAGTTGTGAAATCTGGGTTTGCAGGAGAGAAATCATGGACCGGGTATTATTTCCTTTGAACTACTGAAAATTGGTTTGAAGCACTCCTTAAAACATAATTTTTCAGACAACAATTTACTTGAATTTGCAATCGAAATAGACGTTGCTATCGAACTTCTTTCGAAAGACTACAATATCAAATAAGTTATCAGACATGATGTTCCAAATTTTCTCTACAGAGTTTAAAAACACAAATCAAAAAAGTTAAATGAAATAGAAAATTTTGGAGCCATTTTCAAGAACTGAAAAAGAAAGAAAATTAATAAATGGTTGAAACGTAATTCTACGTCGGGGTCTCAATCTGCCTACTCCCCATGTCTCGTCACTGGTTCTCTCTAAGGTCTCAATCTGCCTACTCCTTTGAGATAACTGAGGAATTGTGGGTTGAGGAACTGTATTTATAGTGGACGTGGCTGTAATGGCCGTGTGCAATGTATTGGCGCGAGGTGAACTATGGGCGGGAACTGAGTTGGCGCTAGATGAGCTGTGTGCGGGAACTTGGTTGGCGCTAAGTGAGCTGTGTGCGTTAACAGGGTTGGTGGGAAATGAGTTGATGCGTGCAATGAGAGGCTTCCAGGTATTGGGAAGTCTACGTCCGTCGTCGCGAGTGTTGAGGCAATTGGGGCGCTTCTCTATCTCAAGGGCTTCTCGGATGATCCTGGTTTGTAGAGTTTTCTCGGTGGAAATTGTTTTTGTGTTATTGAAGTCTATTTTGTGACCTGTGTCTTCTCGATGTTTATAAAGTGCAGAAGTGGAAGATGCCTGACGCACAGCAAGTTCGTGTTCGTAGACTCTGGAAGATACTCGTCTGTTAGTCTGGCCAATATAACTTCTCGGGCAGTCTGAACATGGTATTTCATATATACCTTGAGAATCGTTTGGTATTATGTCCTTGGGAGATCTGAGGAATTTGGATATTTGGTTGTTGGCCGTGAATATTGTTTTTATCTCGTATTTTCTCAAGATATTACTGATTTTGTCTGTCACACCTTTGATGTATGGTAGGAAAGCTTTGTGTGGCTGAATACTCTCTAGTGGATCATTTGTTTTTGGAGGACGGGTCAGTTGATGGCGGATAGACTTGTCGATTAGCGAATTGTTGTAACCATTTTGAAGTAAGGCTGATTTCAGTTTGTCCAGCTCTTGTGGTCTATTCTGGTTGTCGGTAAGCTGAATTGATCTGTATATCAGGGAGTTCAATACGGAGTTTGTTTGTGCTGGATGGTGATGAGAGTTTGCGTGTAGGTATCGGTTGGTGTAGGTCTGTTTCCTGTGTACTGTATATATATATATATATATATATATATATATATATATATATATATATATATATATATATATATATATATATATATATATATATATATATATATATATATATATATATATATATATATATATTGTTATGAAAATGAATGTGCGTGAAGAATTCTAGAGTGCCCTAAGTTGAGGTGACATTTGTTATGATGAATTGGTTATCAATAATTACAAGTTTCAAAAACACTGGTTGGAAATTTTCTTTCAGCTGCAAATGAAAAGTTTTGAATTTATAGCAACCTTATTTGCCATCAAAAATTTCAGCAAATTCCTTCGTTAACTCATCCACATTATTTGACTGAACTATCATAATATCCGCGGTCAAGCGACATTTGTATTTCTGTAAAAAATCTCTACCTAGTATATTTTGATTAGCTTTTTCTTTTTCGACCACATGTAATATGAAATTATTTCAAAATTTGTCAACTTCAATATATCCTACATTTCTGCTGCCCTGTATGAAAATGTCCACAACTCTTACATTTCCATTTCCCTGGTGATTTTCTAATTTTTGAATTCTGATGATTCCCATTTCTCAGAACATTTACATCAAGTTTGTTTTCAGCTAAATTCGACGCTTTTTTGGTAAGGGCTATCTCTAATAATTTATCCAACTTAAGATAAACGATCTCTTATTTTGCTCTTCTGCATCATACTTACGAATTTGTCATTCAAAATCTTGTCTAACTGCTGACCAAACTCACGATTCGTTGCAAGATTATGAATTCTTGCATACCTTTTGCTAACTGTTTCATTTCCTTCTTGTCTAGCTTCGTAAAACTCAATTTTTTCACGATTTACACAAGTCATTGGAGAAAAATGAGTCTTGAGTAGGGTACACAATTGTTCATAAGACCTTTCCTTTGGTGGATTTGGTGTGCATAAATCTCTTAGTACTTTACAAGTATCTGCTCCAATTAAACTCAGAAGTGCTGACACTCTGCGATCATTCTTGGGAGCTTTTTCATTGAATAAAATGCTATTTACAATAAAAAACTACTCCAGTCGTTCTTGGTACAACAAACAAATGTCATTTTTTGGATCAAACGACTGAATTGCTCCAATTAATGCCATACTTGTTCAATTTCCGAATTGCTTTCTTCCTGAAACCTTCGTCGCCAATGTAATAACCAGGAAGCCAGTGGTAACAACTTTATTTTAAGTATAAAAGCAATTCAAAATGGAATTCCCAGTAGAAAAAATCAAATTTTTATAAACAAACATCACCGTGACATTATCTACTATAATGTACATATTATAATCTAATATAGAGTGAATCCAATGCTAAATATATTACAACTTGCTTTGACAGTTGTCCACTCACTCGAACTCTGAGATTCCTTCTCCCCAAGAAGTTTTATGCAAATACTAGCATATTTCCTTGGATTCCCAAATCGACTAGCTGTTGGAATATGAGGTGTCTCCATGCCGTACCGTATGCCCAGTTAATATTAAAAAACACTACTAAGCATTGTTTATTGACGAAAGCTCGATGGGTTTCGGATTCTAGATCGATTGTGTTGTCCATGGTCCATCTTTGTTTGCGGAAACCGCTTTGTTCAGGGGCTAAGAGTTTTTTTGTTTCCAGATACCATACTAGTCGGAGGTCGACAATTTTCTCCAGAAGCTTGCACATTGAATAAGTTAAAGCAATCGGTCTGTATGACAAAGGGTCTGATCTGGTTTTGTGGGATTTTAACACGGAGATAACAGGGGCCTCCGACCAAATATTTGGGAATTTCTTTTGGGTCCATATAACGTCAAATATTTCTAGCAGGAAGATTTTCCCGGATTCTAGAAGGTTTTGGAGATATATCACAGGGATATCGTTAGGTCCTGGGCTAGAATTCTTTAGGTTATTTATTCAGTGTGTCAAGAAATTCTGAGTTAGTTGTTGGTAGATTGAGTAGGGAGTCATCGTTTATGACAACAATTGGATAATTCTTCTCTGTTTGTTGCTTGAGCTCGACTAACAAGTTTGTCATTGATTGCTAAAGTTTCAATTTCTGTATATGAATTATTTCCCGAGATTCTCTTCACTTTTTTCCATACTTCAGTTATGGGGGTCGATGGGTTTATACTGGATACATATTCGATCCACGATTGTTTTCTGCTTTTTTTCACTACATATCGAGCTTTAGCTCTGAGTTTCTTGAAAGTCAGTAAGTTTTCTTCGGTTTTGTTACTCTTCACTTTATTGAATTTTTACTGAGTTGAATAGCCTTCTGACATTCGCGGTTCCACCAAGGCACTGGGGTATGCTTGGTAATGTGCTTTGTTTTTCCACTTTATGGATTATTTGGAAGAATTCTCCAAGTATTTGATTGATATCACCTACCATGTTCCTATACCTATATAGCCAGAATATCGATAAAAGAGCAATTTTCTAAAAAAATCAATTATTTCTTCTCATATTCATCTAACGAGGCTATTAAATTTGACAATTAGTGCACTATTATTAATAATAACTTTGTGTGTTTCTCAACGAAAGTAACTCAAAAAGAATTGAAATGGATGAAGTTCTGATAAAATTGTACATTCTTCATTGACAATGTGAGGGAATTATAGCAGAACGTGCAGAAAATTCAACGAAACGTATCCTGATTTACAACCAATAAACAAAAGGAAGTTTGAACGCTTACAAGTAGACATAAAAAAAGTGACATAACCTCATAACTCCCGCCGACTGGCCGTGCTTTTTCGGCGCCGGAGCTGGTGCTGCAGGACGGGGGCCCCATCGAGGAACGTCCCCACAGAAGAGAGGGCGCGCTAGAGCCCAAGGGGGCCGAGTTTTCGTCAATTTAAATTCTTGATGGTAGAATTGGGTAACTGGGATCGCCTGGGAAAAAGTGCGGGGGGCCGGGAGCGTGGGTGAAGAACGTCCCCAGAGAAGATGGGGTGCGCTGGAGCGCCGGGGCCGAGATATTTCGATTTTTATTTATTTTTCATTTTTCGTTGATTTTATAGTTGTTGACGCTGGCACTGGTGATACGTCGCCACTGGACCGGCTCGCTGGAGATACGCAGCGATACATCAAATTGTTAAAAAAAAAATTGTTGGAAGGTTGTTCACGCTAAGAGGCTGTGACGTCACATTCTAAGAATTCGGTGAGTGTTTTCCATCAAGACTCAGTGTGTTGTGTCGGAAATAAGACATGATTGGCAACTCACTCTAGCTCATCTGTTTTTTTTTTTCTGTCTTTGTCTTTGAGAATTACGCGGTTAGCTGCGGGCTGGGTGATACGGGCGGGGTGGTGGGGGGAGGGGGGAATTCGAACGCTAGATATTGAATAAACAAACAAATTCGAGGAATTCACGACTGTTTTGTTCGTGTTGAGACTTGAAATAAAAACGCAAAAATGCAGTGAAAAATCATTTATATTTTTGCTTGAAAATAACACTTCAGTGCCATGGTAATATTCACCATCTTCTTTCGAATCGTTGAATATGTATCTTCGTCGAATTGATTGCAATAACTTGTACAATAATTCGCCTAGTTGACATATTAGTGCTAAAGATACAAAAAACACGGATCCATCGTAGGCGTCTGTAGGGCATCTTGTTGTCGTTGTCGTCAGCGTCGTTACTCGGGACACTGCAGGCATCGTGCGAGGAGTCACCTCCTCCACTACCGGAGATGCTGGCGGTTGGAGCAAAAACCATTCTTGGTAAGTTTCGTTGTGAAAGACTTTCCTCAGCTTGTATGCATTCGAATTCGGTGGTATTTCGGCCTTCAAAACAGGCAAGTATCCGTCGTTCATTAAAACCTGGAACATTTTCGTCCAGTTGGTGGGCATCGAGCGATTTTTCTCATCCAAAAAAGAGACATGAACCTCACCTGCGTCGTAAGGTGGGCTGATGTACAGTTCGTTTGACAGGACAGCTATCAAAGTCACATATGTTGTTGTTGTAAGCATGATGAATGACTGTACACTGAGAAGCATTGCGTATATCGCTCACATATATACACTCAGCGTACACACATAATTTTTTTTTTAGTTTCAGGACAAGTCATTTCGTGTTTGAACAGGAATTGTTCTCTCGCACACGAAAAGTCTTTGCCTGCTTTCCACCCCGCCTATCTTGCAAACTGATTTTTTTAAGTTTAAAAAACGTGTGTTTTTCTCCCAAAATGAGATAAGTTTGAAACATAGACTCTCTCTCTCTCTCTCTCTCTCTCTCTCTCTCTCTCTCTCTCTCTCTCTCTCTCTCTCTCTCTCTCTCTCACGCTCTCTCAGCCATTCATTCATCATCATAATAAAATTCGTTTTATATATCTATTAATAAATGAATAATAATGAGTACAATAATAATAATAATAATAAGTATAAGCGTTATAACAATAATTTTATATGTCGAGTCGGCATCTCTTCGGCGGCTGTGGTGAGCTGATGTCGGCTCCTTTCGTATCGAAACGTTGCGGGCTGGTAAAGACAGCGGACCATTTGCCATCGTCGATTTGAATATTTTTGAAACGTTCAAATATCTGAATTTTTGTCTATGGTGGCACTCATTTGTGGGGCCGGGTAGCGGATTCACCAAATCAATTGATTAGACACCCACGACCATATAACAAAACAATGTCTTAGCGCACAATTGACTTCGCTGCCTGCTGCTGCTGCCGTATGATTCAGGCACAAAGGGGGCTCCTTCTCGGACACTGGAGGTGGGTGGGCGGAGGCGTTCGAAGTGGTGGCGGAGGCCGACCTAATATCGACTACGCAGGGCTTCCTCGTTGAAGTTAAAGTGTCGACGTACCTTGTCAAGAGATCGAATTTCTGGTGCCTCTTCACGTAAACCAGCTCGGCCTCGGCGATGGGCTGCAGCACACTCTCGGCGGATTCGGTCGGTGATTGCGAGTTCTTTCGGTTGAAATTCACCACTGATACAGAAACCTTGGATGTCGCTCGCTAAGAGATTCATCTTGTAGGAAATCTGACTGCGAACTGACGCTCTCGACCTATCGAAGCCTGCATTTCACACAAACAGAGTGGATTCCCCCACTACTCACTGCTACTACGGTATGTCACTTTTCATGACAGACGACATACAATCTCGCTCAAGGGCAAGTGTTCCATGATACAGTCGTGTATGATGATGCAATAGGCTCGAGTATTGGCGGGAAATCCAACTCTGGCCTCGATGTCAAGCTTAACATCGACTGTGGACGATTCTGAAAATTCCGCTCTGCGGGAACATTCTATTACGAAAATGGCGGCGCGATCCTTGAATGCCGTGTAATCCAGCAGAGGGCGCTTCATCGAACAATTTGCAAAGCTCGGATAAAATTCCGTATAGGTGCGATGAGCTTCCACAAAGTTGTTTCTGTCAAATTCCAATTGCATGCGTTCATGTGGGTAATTGTCACTGTTCAAAGTCAGACGTATGTCTCTGATGTCGACGTGGTCAAAGTATGTTGCATCTCGAGTCAAGTTACTCATTCTATCTGTTTGAAATGCGATAACGGCGAATCGAGGTCTCTCCAATGCCGTACGAGTTTTGACAGCCCAAATTTCAGTGCAGGCAGTTCGTGTATTTTCCACTTGCGGTAAGAAATGGAAAGAAATGGATTTATGGATTGCAGCAACTGCAAGCGAATGTCATCATTGGGAACGACGTGTTTGACTTTGAGCACGATGCTGTTGATTGTCAATGCACCTGTGGTCGCCACCTGCGGATTCGCGATTTCCTCTATCACCATGCAGTTGTCATCGTTTCTGCTTCTCACCAGACGAATGCACTGCCTTCCGATTGTGGCATATCTGTAGTCATAGAATATGCCAAAAAGATGCTTAAGCGGAATCTACATGGCGAACGCTCCATCGTTTGCGTGGCCAAGTGTCGAGTGTCAGCATCTGCATAACAGGTGTAGCCTCGTAAGGTGCTTACTATACCTGGCGAGCGAACAGAGTCCACCTCTTTGCCATTGATTTCATAGCATATGGAATCGAAGAAGAATGCGCCGGCATTATTGACAAATCGAACATTATCCTCTCCTGCGGTTCTGGTTAGAGTGCCCTCCATGCATATCATGGCGTCGTTCATCAGTATCCATGTGTCACTCTGCTGAATGACAATTTCAACAATGTCATTATTTTGGAAGGACTTGACATATGGGTGGTGCGTTCGTGTTTCCACTCTTTGGATGGATTCATCAAACTTTGGATGATTGTACACGTCGAACACTTGTTTTGACAACATGATGTCCTTGAGATTTGAGGAACTGTGAACTTGACAAAGAGAGAGTATGATTATGAAAAGTGTGGTGTGCTCTCGATGACTGCGTCTGCGCGACTGAACTGACACCTGCATTCGCGACACTTTTATGCTCGTGATCTTGATCCGGATCAAATACTAACCCCATTTGGCAGCTTGCGCAACACCAGTCTTATGATGATGGTTCATCCGCGGAAATTCACGCTGCAGAAGTTCTCATCGAAAATATTCAAGGATATGTTATATATTTCGCTCTTGTTCACAGGCAGGTAAATCAAATTTGGTGGAGTTTCGTCGATGGCAAAGCCGGGGTCCTCCCTAACGGCGAACTCGTATATGGTGTGAGATGGATGATTGTTGAAGAAGGCACCCGATGTGACGTTACTGTCAATATGAACTGTTCGAACTTTGACTATGTTGACGGGCAGGTCAGACACGTGAATGATTCCAGCTTTCAATACTCTAGGCGAGAAACCCAATAGCCTTCCGATGGAATCCTCAGGACGAAAGTCTATGCTATAGTACTTGCTGTAAATTTCGCACTGTAGCGTATTGGTATTGGGTTTGAGAGAGAACACTGCATCTTCGATGGTGTTGTTGTCTCCCTCTACGTTCACCTCTCTTTTATATTTCTTCTTCTCTCTCGGCTTATCGATGTGCTTGTGAATAAACTTGGCAATGTCGGAGATTTCGTAGCAGCCTGTCGGTATATGGATGATGCTAACAGATGGCGCTCCGTTGGCAAAATAATTCAATTTTCCACCACTTGTTCGGTATACTGTTGTACGAATGGAAACCAATCAAAGCCAAGCCGTAAGTGCTGTCTTCGTCCAATTGAATTGGCAGAGCAAAGTCTGCAGTCAGCGTAGAAGTGTGACCTGTCAGGGTGAACAGCAAAGACATGACTGACACTGAAGAGGTTATGCACTTTCATTTAAAGACTTCCACACTCGCCTCCTGTGTTCCTCATCCAAAATGGGGTCAATTATGCAGGCAAGTTTGGAGATTCGTCTGGCGAAACGATTCCTGTCCATGGCCATATGTTCCCAATCGGATTTGCGTGAAGCGTTGTATGCAAATCGCCACACGACCATATGATGAACCGTATTACACTCTTCATTGAAGGTCACCATTTTTTTATAACTAGTATTGCTCATTTTTGACGTATTTGGTCGTAGAGAAATCTTAAACATAAATGACCGCAATTGGCCTGATCGAATGTCTCATAGCAATCATTATTGTAGTAGATTTTCACACTTTCACCACTACGACTACTACTACCAGCATTCAAGTATCGCACCAGTTCCACAGGCGGCTTCAAGTTACCGAAACTGTCCAAATATGTTACTGTTTTCCCACTCTTCACGTAAGCTACCCAATGCGTTCCACGATTTTTTATCGAGTCCAGTTTGACAATGGCGCACTCTTTGTACATGGGCGTAGATTGAGGTAGGTTGTCGCGCATGAAAACCCCAATGAAATGAGGTATTTTCAGGCGTTTGGCATACTTGACCAAGTCCACATCGTACAAAGGTCGCTTGCTATTGGGCAGCTTCACTGGGAGTTTTTTGCAAACTTCTTGAGGAAAATACCATAACCTCCGCGACTTGTTTTGCGCATAAACAGGCCCATTCCCTGCTTTCCGATGTTCTCCATCGCAGTATTGTGGCGCTTCTCTTCATCTAATTTCTTCTGAGCGTTTTTCTAGGAGATGATGGTCCTGGCTATGGTGCTGGCACCACCAGTGGTCCCAAAGCTGCGAAGATGGGGAGCAAAGGCAGCAAACCTCCACTCTTTGCTTCGAAAGGTAATATTCTAGGTACTTTGATGTTTTTGCGACCACCCAATTTTTTGACTTGGGCTCGGGCTGCACGCAGTGCTACCAACGACGATTTTCGCAGAGCCTTTGCACCCAAGTCTTTCAGTTGGTCAGGCTTCAGTGTCTTTCGAAGATGATCGGCGATTTTCGAGACCACATCCTTCTTGAACGACCTCTGTTTCCTTGGACACCAGAGTCTCCACGTGCTAATCTTTTCTGCAGTTTGGTACCCGGTCCACAGTATTGGTATCCAGGCAGGTGCAGCTCGAACGGTAGATGATTGATCAGAGAGTTCACCACTCCACGACCTTCGTGTTCGACTGTAAGCATGACACTGACGCGAATGATGTTGCATACCTACTTACATAGCTGTACTCCACTTCAAGTGTCCCGCTCTTACTTACATAGCCGCGCTCAAGCACTCAAACTATCAGTCGAACGCCAGATGTGGGCGTGGTCACATGTAACACATAGCTAAAAAATTAAAGTGGTGCAACAGGAGCCGGCTCTGGAAATAGTCAATTTGGATTTCGTTGGTGGAAACGGCTTCAATGGTGTAATACGCAAACACGGTCCCCTGCGAGCGATATTTTGTGGCCCCAGCGGATGTGGCGAGACCAACGCTGTACTCAGTCAAAAATACCCAAAGAGCTGATCAGGGACAATTGCAATATTATAGTACTACTTCAGCAAGATGAAATGAATTTGAAGCAAGCTTTCGAAGAGCACGTATCCCCAGCTTACACCTTTGAGGAATTTCGCCGCATGTGCGCCACCTGTTGGAATGGAAAATTCGAATCTTTGGTGATTGACAAAGACTTCGATGTGAACAAAGGGCGCTACCGTCTGGGCTTCGACAGATATATTCAAGTGTACTGCTTTGAGTACGTCATTCGGTCCGGAGCAATGGCGCCGACTACATCACATGTCGACACTGCAATTGCGAAAGCTGAACGAAAAAGTTGTTCGAAAATAGTATCTGACCCTGAAACTTGGAAAATCCGAACAGGATGAAGCACTGAGTAAAATATGCATACCCTTTACGGTGCCGCTGAAAAGATTGAGTGCAGCAGTGCCGCCACTCATCAAGCGATCACGGCTGACAGTGAAAAAAGAAGAGAAACAGGAGCCGCCATCGACTCCAGACATGAAGAAGGAAGAAGATGAAGAAAGCTATCACACAGATGATGGTGATGATGATGATGATGAAGATGACTACTTGGAAGTGTACCCTAAGGTAGAATCTCAGTTCGTAGATGAACATCGTGTGAGGTCCGGCAAAATCGATGTGAATTACGGACCCATTTACGATAGACCAAGGGCTCAATGGCTACTCGGCACTAAAGTGATGGAATTCGACAAAGATACGGGGGACATTCGCATCGATGGTGTAACATACGAGGGCACTCCGGGACTATATAGTTTGATTTTCTACAAAAATCCCAAATACCCTAGAGCCGACTTGATGGCAACAATCAAATTTTGACAGTGCCCATGTAGTTGCGCGAGGCAGGTTGAATCCATCTCAGACTGCCGAAATACGAAAATTTAATTCGACCAATGTTCAAAGACCCTCAGTCAAAAATAGGTGGTGGAGGAGGTCGTGGTCGCGTTCGTGGTCATGTCGGCTGCAATGGTATCCCACATCAGTTGACATACAACACGAAACCTGTAGAATACGTAAACTGGAATGACGTCAACGAGCTACTGGACAGATATAGGATACTGGTTGCCGCCAAAAATGCTGGCAGCACCTCTATCGACAACGAGATCGTGGGCATCGTCAATGAGCTCAGAGAAGCAGGCTTCATTCGATAAATACGAGCGCAGACGTTTTGCACGCCACAGTACCATCGTGAGCATCAACAAGTTCGGTCAAACTTCGTCAGCTCGCCGTGCACAGCAGCAGCAGCTCTACTATTTTTCTGGCGCCATAATCAACTATACGGCCAATGGGGACATTGATGCTGCACATGTGAAAATTTCCAATGTTGAAACGCCAAGTGCACTCAATGATGTTGCCAACAAAAAATACGTTGATGACGTCATACAGAAGCTCAAAGATGACGTCATACAAAAGCTCAAAGACGAGCTAGACTCCAACAAAAACAATCTAACAGCTTTGGATATTCGAGTGATGAAATTCATGTCACTTTCGATGAAAAAGCACGAAAATTCCAAGAAACGCTTGGATAAATTGGCACTGAATATTGTTGATATTCCAGCCTCTTAAGTAGAAGGTGTAACGCCCAGTGCAGTTAGTGTATTGGCTCCGCCAATAGCGAAATGACGTCATCATGTGACAAAAAACAATTGGTTAATGAACTCCACGCTCCAGCCAGAAGAAATTTTCCTCGCAGACGTACCATCATCAAAGGACTCGACGATCTGTGGCAGATAGACTTGGCTGATCTTCAAAAATACTCAAAAGTCAATAAAAACTATAATTATATCCTCGTGGTGATTGATACCTTTTCCAAGTACCTGTGGGTGCGATGTTAAAAGACCAAAACTGGTTGAGACGTCACCGAAGCAATGAGTGACATTTTGTCGAAAGCGAAAAGATGTCCCAAGCTCCTCCAATCAGATCTCGGAACTGAATTTTACAATTTCAGCTTCCAGGCTCTCCTGAAAAAGTAAAACATCAAACACTACGGCACTTATACCGTGAAGAAAGCCGCGATCGCGGAGAGGGTTATACGTACTCTTAAGGAGAACACCTACAAACGGCTGGACATTTTGCCGGACATTGCCAAAAACTACAATCAGCGTAAACATCGTACGATCGGCATGAAACCGTATGACGTCACCAAAGACAATGAAGAAAAGGTGTACAAGTTTGCGTATGATTATGCAGGACGTGCTGGCCGAAAAACGTTCAAAATTGGGGACTTTGTACGAATTAGCAAGGCCAAACATGTGTTCGAGAAGGGGTATACACCCAATTGGACGATGGGACTTTTCAAATTTGTCAAAGTAAAAATTACCCAACCAATCACGTACTTGCTGGAGAATTTGGAAGGGCGACCAATCAGCGGCGCTTTCTACGAATAGGAACTACAAAAAATAAAAAATCCCGAAGTCTATCTAGTGGAAAAAATCATCAGACGTAAGAGTCGAAGAGTCTTAGTGAAATGGCTTGGGTTTGACAATACACACAACAGTTGCATCGATGTCGAAAATCGCTTGTAATTCAATGTAAAAATGACACAGCTGCCACTGGAATGGGGGGCCTTTTTCACACTCTTCGTCGGAGTGAAGAATCTGCGTGCGCCGCTGTGAATATTTCAACGGAAAATCTCTGCGTTGGTGCGTCAGTCTGTCGCTATGCTTGGTGGAATGCAGTTCGAATCTGAGGAGCCAACGTCTGATCGATACGATTCGTCATCATCTGCATCATCATCATCAGAGTGGGCAGAACGTACTGCTGAATTAGATCGAGTTTGTGACATGTACAAAGAAGCCATCAAAACTGAACGTTTTTATGTGTGCAATGCCACGTACGAGTTCCGAAACACTGACATTCCCACTGTTCAATGCGGAATAAGTTTTGCTCCTGCAGTGAAACTCGTGTACAAGGTCCACACCATATGCTCCAGCCTGTCTTTCAGCATGTTTGAATGGGGCACCTTCGTGAGGGCCATTAATCGTCTGTACAATAGCCGAACTGACCCGAATGCAGCCAACAGCACCCGAATCAAACTCGACTGGGACGATGTCATGGATTTGGAATTACACACTTATGAAGAGATAAAAAAATGGGAGTTTCCAAGGATGACACCTACTTCTACCTAATGGAGTTCGAAATTCAGGAAATCCTGCATCTGGATGCGACAGTGTTGGCGGGAAGATTTGAATATTTACTTATTATGAACTTTTGTCAATTTTATCATGATATATTAGCTAGTGCTAAAAATCTTGCTAGAAACAATGATTTGACATGTGACGAGGCTTTAAACTTGTGCACTATGTTATCAAAAGACGATAAACATTTATGTTTCCGCAAATGTTTATTTTATTTAAGGGACAAAGTATTGTTTGATTACGAAATGAAAGAAACATATATTGGACAGAGGTAGTGTCACCAAAAAGAATAATTTTCTAATGGGTTACAAGGCACGGTTACTCATGTAGCGGAGAGCTGGACCGAAGGTAAGGACACTCTTGTGGTTGGCTTTACTGAGTGCCACCTTATTTGAAAAGTAACAAAAAAGGAAAAAGGTGTATCGGTAACTAAGAAAATAAAACCCTTGACTAGGAAATGAATTTAATGACTTGAGGTTGTTCAAAGCTGTGTTGTAAGCTGTGTTGTAACACTGATAATCAACTTACCTATATGTAAGTTACATTACTATCAAGATAAGATTTGAATTGAGGAAATATATAAGACCTTGAACAGGCAACAGGTATTTGAAAAAGTAAATGTAATGTAACTAGGGAGTTTTCAGCTCTGCTGAAGGCTGAACTTTACATAATATTAGGTTACATCAAAATCAATGATTGCAATCAAATGTGGTGAAAGGTACCGATTATAGATCTATAATGGTTTACACCAAGTATATGTTAAATTAGAATTTTAACTAATAATTCTTAAAAAGAAAACCATTGGGCTGCTACAAAAATATGGTTGGATCTGACCTGAACTTTCCTCGAAGGTAACTAGGTACTGGGGAATGTACTGCGATCTGTTAAGACATTTCCAATGTATCCAAATTTCCTTTGGTATCAAAAACTCCTTCCTAGTGCATTATTCTGTATAATAAAAATTTTTCAGGAACTCAGGAACTTGGGCATCCTGTGTGTATTCACATTATTACTACTATCCTACTACAATAATTGTGAGTGACTGACGCTACTCTCCTCTCATATCATCATCATCATGGCCACATGCCAGTTAGATGAGATGAAATCAAAACGTGTTACTTCCTAGGTTCTACGGCTTTTCTACTTGGCCTTCAGATCTAAAATGATCAATAGGTTTATCAAAAATTGTAATAGAAAACTTGAAACATTTAATTATGTCTTGGAAATGAAAATTACCTTCAACTTAGGAACGGCCAACATGCAGGTACACCCCGCTTGGAAGACAAATCGCAAAAGGGCCGATCTATCGGTGTGAAATCATAGCTTGCTATGATATCATTTTTTATGTTTACTAATAATAAAATATCTGCGTTGTGGAAATGTCCGTTTCACAGTATCGCATAAAATTTGAATTGTTTCACGGAATGACAGAAAACAGAAACAAAACACAACTCACATTAGCACAGCTGATGTGGATGAAGTATGTTCGTAGTACGTTCAGTTAGTTGCGCTTGGAATATATGATTCCTAACGAACTCTTATTACACTATCGGCACACACTAGGTGTTCGCCCTTTGCAACGTTGTGAGTGTTTTGATAGCTGCTGAATTGGGATGACCGTATTAGAAAAGCGAAATTCAATTGTAAACAAAGAAATTTAAAGGTTATCATTTTTGGAAAGATAAATGGAAATCATGTTATAAACAAAAATAGATAAATTGCACCCTAGGTGTAAATAAAACAACAGTAATAATCATCCTTCAGTCTAGCTTGAAGAAAATACTTTGGGAACCATCAGTTTGCACTCAGTTGTTGTGATTACTATACCAGGGTCATCAAAAAGATAATTTTAGCGTTACAATCACCTCCCTTCAAAGAAAAAAATTTTTCATTGCAAATGTAAAATTTTCCTAGTTTTTAACAGACTTAAAACTATGGTATCAGGAGAACGTTCTTCCTAAATTCAGTTAAATCTAACCACCTACACTAACTAATTACTTAAAGACCAATGTAATCATCAGCCTAGCCTAATTCTAATTAATACTCTACCTTTACATACAGTGTGGTCCAACGAAAACTTAACACCTCGATTTTCCGGCTTTAAAATGAAAATATGGAAAATCGCTCAGACCCGTCAATTTCTAATACGGGGGGGAACAACTTTTCCGCTGTTTTCATCCCCGTTACTTCAACCCCCTAACGGGGGTGAGCACAACCCCTTGATTTTGAATAGGGATGCGGGGTGTTGCGATACCTCATTTTGAAGATCTCATCGTGTACTATCTGACCGTAAAATTTCACTTCAAAATATCCATCGATAATGAAATAACAGCGAAAATAGTGAAAGAGGCAATATGGAATTTATCTCGAGAATAGTATTCGTATCCGACGCATTTCAAAGGTATTGAGTCGTTAATTTTTTGTCCAAAAAAGTAGACGGACCTTGTTTTTGTACCTTAGTCTATCGTGAATGTTTAAGAACGGTACAAGTGTGTCAAAGCGATTGTAAATTGGTAGTGGAATTAAAATGGTGTATTCCGTAGAAGAAAGGGTGGAAATGATAAAATTATTTTTCCGAAATAACGACACTGCGCGCACAACAGCGGCTTTATTTAACGAACGACATCCTGGAAAAAATGTATCCGCTGCTTACGTTGTGCAACTGGTTGCCAAATTTGACGCTACTGGTTCAGTTGGAAACAAAAAGAGGGTGCATGAAAGAGACGAAGCGAGGGACGTGGCTGTCTTAGGTCATATAGCAATGGATCCGACCGTTAGTACTAGGAAATTGTCCGATGTATCTGGTGTTTCACGCACAACAATCATGAGAATCCTGAAACAACATAAATTCCATCCTTATAAGATACGATTGGTTCAGGAACTGAATGAGGATGATCCCGATCGCCGACTCCAGTTCTGTGAAGTGATCAGTGAAATAATTATCGGCAATCAAAACTACACGTTCGATATCTGTTTTTCGGACGATTGTTCATTTTACCTTAACGGCATTGTAAACCGGCATAACTGTCGGTATTGGTCAGATGAAAATCCAAGATTATTTCGTGAGGTGTATACACAGCGCCTCCAAAAATTAAATGTTTGGGCGGGTATATATGGAAATCACATAATCGGCCCTTTTTTTATACCCGGTAATCTCACAGGCCAAATTTATCTCGATCTATTGGAGAACGCTATTTATCCAGCCCTCGTGCAAGTATTGGAGAATGCAGAAGACTATCAAACGATCATTTTCCAACAAGATGGCGCACCACCTCACTTTGTTCATCCGGTGCGTCAGTTCTTAGATGACAATTTTCCTCACGCCTGGATTGGAAGAAGGGGACATATTGAGTGGCCACCCAGATCACCTGATCTGGCTCCACTGTACTTTTTTCTATGGGTTCACCTGAAATCCAAGATTTACGCTACCCAGCCTGAGTCACTGGATGATTTGCGAACTCGGATCATTAATGAATGCCGTCAAATTACACCAGAAATCTTGAGTAATGTACGTGAACGTTTTCAGCAAAACTTATATTACTGCATGGAAGTGGATGGTGCCCATTTCGAGCATTTAATAAAGTAATCACAAAAGTACGTACTCTTCCACTACTTTACCTGTCCTTTCGTTATCGATGGATAATTTGGAGCGAAATTTTACGGTCAGATAGTACACGATGAGATCTTCAAAATGAGGTATCGCAACACCCCGCATCCCTATTCAAAATCAAGGGGTTGTGCTCACCCCCGTTAGGGGGTTGAAGTTACGGGGTTGAAAACAGCGGAAAAGTTGTTCCCCCCCGTATTAGAAATTGACGGGTCCGAGCGATTTTCCACATTTTCATTTTAAAGCCGGAAAATCGAGGTGTTAAGTTTTCGTTGGAGCACACTGTATATACAACCTATGGGTTCGCAAAAAAATTATCCTAATGGATATTAAACGACTGAGTCATTCCCATGTTCAGATTCATTATCATCAGTTATATCAGAGACATCTGACATTGAACCTTTGTATGGTTTCAAATCTTGAATATGCCAAACACCAGCATCGCTACCATCTTCATTTTTCAAAACATACACAAGTTTCGATTTCTTTTTAGCAATAATACATAAAGTATAACGAGCAGCTAACTTCTGCGCAAAATTTTTAGAAGCATCAGATAAAACCTTGTTTCTCTTCCAAACCTTATCTCCAACAAAAAATTCGTCATTACGTCTTCGCAATTTGTAATATTTAGCATTTTTCACATGAGCAGCATGTATTTTATTCTGAACATCCTTGAAAATATCTGAAAGTTGACCTAAATTTTGAGCCCAATAATGTCTATCCCCTACTTGTAAGTTATCTATTTCATTTTTACTATAATATTTTCCACTACATGGAATTTCTCTACCAAAATTTAAAAATGCAGGACTATAACCTGTTACTTCATGAACTGATGTCCTAAGAGAATATGCTATTTTTCCAATTTCTTAATCCCAAAGTTTATGATTGTTATTAATGTAACTACGGATTGCTGTGCAAATTGTTCTATTAGAACGTTCTACATAATTAGATTGTGGATGATAATAAGGTGTGTAAAAGAATGTAGTGTTATAATCTTTCACTAACTTTTTGATAAATTTACTAACCAGTTGTCTACCATTATCACAAATGATATATTGTGGTACTCCATTCACGAGAAAGACGTCGTTTTCAAGAAAACGATTAATACTTACTGAATTTGCATTACGAAGAGGACACACAAGCGAATACTTGGTGAACCAATCACTGACCACCAATATATACTGATAACCATTTGAACTACGAGGTAATGAACCCATCAAGTCCATGGCAATTACCTGCCAAGGAAATCGTACCTTCTTTTCAACACCCATTAATCCAAATTTTGCATAGTTTGGAGATTTTTGGGAAGCACATACTTTACATGATCTTATGTAGCGGTGAATATCACGGCGCATTTTAGGCCAGTAATGAGTCAAAATAATCCTTGAGTGAGTTTTGAAATAGCCAGCATGAGCTGCTGTTGGTTCATCATGACAAAGTTTTATTATTTTCACTCGTTGGGATTTTGGAACTAGTAACTTCCATTCTGAAATATTTGTATTCAAAGGAATTTTTGAGGGAACAAATTTATACACATAATTATTTTTAACTGACCACTGGGGAAATAAATTTGGATTTTGTAAAACTTTTGAACGCAAATTGATATAAAAAGTATCCAAATTTTCCAAGTCAATATCTAAAGTAATATTATCATCATTATCGGCACACACTAGGTGTTCGCCCTTTGCAACGTTGTGAATGTTTTGACAGCTGCTGAACTGAGATGACCGTATTAGAAAAGCAAAATTCAATTGTAAACAAAGAAATTTAAAGGTTATCATTTTTGGAA
This sequence comes from Chrysolina americana, assembly GCA_958502065.1. Lineage (NCBI taxonomy): Eukaryota > Metazoa > Arthropoda > Insecta > Coleoptera > Chrysomelidae > Chrysolina > Chrysolina americana. Next base: position 72,065,642 of record OY293411.1, read on the forward strand.
AGATAAATGGAAATTATGTTATAAACAAAAATAGATAAATTGCACCCTAGGTGTAAATAAAACAACAGTAATAATCATCCTTCAGTCTAGCTTGAAGAAAATACTTTAGGAACCATCAGTTTGCACTCAGTTGTTGTGATTACTATACCAGGGTCATCAAAAAGATAATTTTAGCGTTACATATGCAGTGTGCAGTGTGTCTGTGTGTTTGCAGAGAGAGAGACAGAGAGATGCAGTACGAAACAAGACTCGACTCGTTTCGATGCTGGACTTCAGCCTTTCCTGCAAGTAAGTTAGCCGAAGCTGGTTTTACGTATACCGGCTCGGAAGATATAGTTGCATGTTTTTCGTGCCAAGAAGAAGGGTTCAGATGGCAGCCTAATGACGATCCTAAGGCTGACCATCGTGAATGGAGCCCGCATTGTGATTTCATCCATAATTACTCTGAGCACAATCAGGTGATCAGACACAGACCGACGACAGATGGCGCTGATGTCCCTCCAGAACCAAGAGCGTTAGATGTCATTAGCAGAGTGACAGATGACACATGGATGACACCACCAGTGACAGATGACACACCACCTCAAAATGGCGCTGTTGATCTTCCTCCAGTAGTGACACTTGACAGTCGACTACCGATGACAGATTGCGGCGTCGCAGACTCACAGAACACTTTGATTTGTCGTATGTGTCTTGTGAATGAGCTCTGTGTATTGTATATGCCATGTAGACACTTGGTGTGCTGCTCACGATGTGCCGCTCTGTGCGACACATGCGTAGTTTATAGAGCACCCATAATGACACTTCTCAAAATATATGTATCTTAGCTAATTTTTTGTTTCATTTTCTGTTTGAATAAAAATCAATCTTTTCAGTCTCAAGAATGGATCGTTTTTGATCGTAAAAAAGTACTCATTTTTAGGCCCAAACACGATGCTCTTTTTGGGTGAAAAATTGCTCATTTTTAGGCTCAAAAATAATGCTCTTTTTGAGCGAAAAAGTGCTAATTTTTAGACCCAAAAACGATGCTCTTTTTGAGTGAAAAAAGTGCTAATTTTTAGACTCAAAATAGATGCTCTTTTTGAGTGAAAAAACACACACCAAATTTAACATGGTGGCGGTGTTTTTTTTCAGTGGCTGAGTCGCTGAGTCTCAGTTGAGTGCAACTGAATTCAGTGACTGAAATTCACTGAATTTTCAGGCCTCATAAGAAAAGCATAAGAAATTTCAGTTGAGTGAAATTTTTCAGTCGCTGAGTCTCACTGAATTCAGTGACTGAACTTTGACTGAATTTTACTGAACTTTTTACTCAGTTCAACCACCATGTCAAATTTGGAGTCTCTTTTTGATAAAAAAAAGTCCTGTTTTTTTACTCAAAAATGGGTACTTGTTTTGATAAAAAAAGTGCTCTTTTTTTACTCAAAAATTAGTACTTTATTTATCGAAAAACGTGCTGATTTTTAAGCTAAAAATAGGTACTTTTTATCGAAAAAGCACTCATTTTTACTAACAAAAACGATTCGTTTTTTTTTTTAGTTGAAAAATCAGCACACACTCTCATTCGTCCAACAAAAGAAAAGTCGAGAAAATTTATTTTGAACGTCAATTGATACAATAATAATAATAATCACAATATAATAATAATAATGCATTTATAGTTTTCCACAATTCCACCATTCATTTTTAGCATATTTTTGTATGTTTTTGCATTTATTCAATCGAGATCAGAATCCTCATCGCCAGAGCCAATGAAGCGGTTATATGGAGTAGGCGTTTCGAAACGATGACCTTTGTAATCGTATGAATGTAAGTCATAATGACAGGAATCTTGTCTTCAGCGTGAATAGTAGCTCGTCAAATCTGTTGTGACACCATGATGAAGGATTTCGATACAATTCATTCAAGTTATTCGAATTGTATACGATGTGTTTATGGTCTCTGATACTGTGAAATGTATGGTGTTGCATGGCCTTTCTGAATGCTTTGAAACAGGTATAACACAGACGTAATCCGTAGTTCGGAATATAGTACTGGTTCAACCATACGCCATAGACATCTTCAGTGAAATGTATAGACCAGTCTTCGGTGGCGAGAGCATCTTTTCCGTCTGTGGCGTCAAGTTCTCGTGTGTACTCCAAGTGCGCCAAACTATAAAAAGGTCGATCGCCCCAAGCCTGGTCTACTAATTCTCCCCAATTTTTTGGTGGACCACATTTTGACAATATTCTCCGTGATGGACCACGGAAAAGGTGAAGTCTCAATAAATTGTGATAGTGATGATGCGGCTCTGATGATTTCTTGATAACACAAATTTTGCATAGAGTGTGCCATGATGGGGGTTTGAAACCATTTTACATATTCATAAAACTGTAATGCCCCCATGGCAGAGAATCATGAGAGCCGGCAATCAAACACCGCTTGTCGTCATGTGGACTCTGAGCGATTTTTATTTGTTCAACACTAAAAATGCTGTGAGCAAAAGAGCGAATACAGCGTTGAGATGTGACTTTCTCACGCTGATTTTCCAAGCATTCTACATAGTCGTCAAAAGTTATTTTATTTTGGACAACGCTGTATTTCACTCCTATGGATTTTTTGACGCATTTCCCACCCTATATCTTATAGGTGTACAGCTTTGAACGGAGTCCCACGAAATCTATCATAATTTGGCCATTCGCTTCGTCTTTCATCAAGCCGGGGACTATTTTGTTTGCAAGGGGAATACCATAAGGGTTGTTGGTGGGGTAATCACTTGTATCGAATTTTTCAATGTCTAATTTCAATAAATTTTGATAATTGTCATCGGATTTGATCTCATAAATCAGCGAATCAGTATACGTGTACATCAACTTGCACTGATCGCTAGTGTATTTTTTCATCATGAAGCCGTGATGGAAATCATACGCGCACACCTTGTCATACACGCACAAATGTCAAGTATCGCCATTCCGATGTATACAGGCTTATTGAACAACAGATCCGTCTTTGCCATCTCGATAGCGATGAGGTGCAATTCTTGAAATTCGGGCTGGTAATTAAATTTTTCGCGCCATATCGCCACTCCCATTTTGAGACCATTTTCACTATACCATGTTTCCGTATGTTCTGCATCGTTTTCCCGAATACTGCGTTATTGGCTAATTTGTAGTTATTTTTGCCGAAAGTGGTGTTTGCTTCTGCGCGTAATTTCGTATTCAATTCAATGTATGGTTTGAGCCAGGCTGATTGGTCAAATTGCAGAACTCTGTGAATTTTTCTAAGTACAAGTCCGTGCGTCAGTGCTTGTTTCAACATCTTGTAGTGTACAACATAGTTTTCCTTGTTGTACAGGGTGGTCATTAATTTGGGTAATTTTGAGCCTGGCTGAGTACGGTGTTCGGCGCACAAGGGAAAATCTTTGTGTTTGTCATGTAAGTGTTCGGGGTACTCGACTTCGAGAATATAGCCAATTGGCGAAGTGTCTGACACCTCGAGCACATTGAAATCGGCAGCATTCTCGAGCCAGTTGAATCCTCCGTACGGAAGATATTCCATCATGGCCCACCAATATTAATTATCTACATCGAGATATAGCAAATAAGTGGAGTACTGACTGACGTCATACCTGTCAACCATGTATTTATTATTTGCCGTGGAGCGCCTGTTGCAGCACTGACTGATGCCCCCGCGAATTCCTCGCTCGATGAACATGAGCATGTCGACGTCCTTCAAAATCTGCAACTTACACTGGTTGTACTTCAACATGCACGACCACGAATAGCCGGCTAGGGTGTAATTCAACGCGGGGTCCAGGCCATATGTCTCGTGACCGATATTTCGAAAATACTCGAAAATATCAGTCAAGAGCAATATGTCCGTTTTCATGTACAAGTCGGAGTACTCGCCCAGTGTTTTCAAGTTGAACGTTTGCCACACGTTCTGCGCATGTTCGTATTCTGCCTTTCTAATGTGAAAATTGTTCAACTTTTTGTAGAAATGATGGAGCGCCGGCAAACATTCAACTTCCAACTTTCCCATCGAATCGACGAAATCGTATGGGAATACGTCCTTTCAAGTGAGTAATTCATACTGCGAGGCTGTCATATGTGCAAATTTGCATTTGGATATTTTCAAATCGTACACTGTCAAAGTCTGAACCAAATGGTCCAAACTCATGCCCATAAAACGGAACGAACCGATGAATCTGAACTTGATGTCTGTATTGTCGTCATTCTGGGTGAAAGATATGTATTTTTCTTTGTTTACAGGCAACAAACTGACTCGCCCCCTCTTTGCTATATTTCGAATAATAAAATGGCTGTCGTATCCGGATAAATTATGGAAAATGATCGGCACCACAAAAGAATTTTTGTATGGCAAGTTGCACTGCGCATGCGCACATCCGCGAAAGGCACCAGTGTAGTGATTATGGTCTTTAACAATTTTGTCGTCAGATTTCCATGGTTTTTCATAGATGTGGCAACACGGCGCGTTCACCTGATCAGGTGATGTGGTCATGGAGACTATATCCAAAGTTTTGGCATTCGCTGCGCAAACCAATCCATCGAATCTAAACCTCGATGGCTATCGTAAAATGACAAAGCGTCGTCGAACGCACACTTGAAATAAAATCCGGCACTGAACGGAATAAGTTTTTGGTACTTCTCCGTTTGAGAAGTGCACCCGGCATCTTCGAACGGCTCCAGAATCTACTCGAAATCTGCAAAGGGTACTTTTTTTTATGTACAAAGTCCCGAAATTCCACGTGATCGTAGTGGGGGAACGAAATTTCACATGTGTTTGTTTTTTGGCAATCAACCGTTTGACTGTCCAATTTTTCTTCACTTCTGAAATAATTCAAACACTTGTCGCAAATGTATTTTTTATACTTATCCTTACCAAGTTGTGTATTGAGTAGCCGAGATAAATCCTTTATCCAACAAAAATGATAGAGTATGTCACTTTCGTCGTCTATATCTGGTACCGCTTCATATTCGTTCAATTTTGGTGATATTCATTTTGAAGTAGGAGTGAATTGACGTGTCGATCTAATTTTTGTTTAGTGAGTCGACTCGGAACTGTCACGAAAAATGCCTCTTTATCCGGCTTAGGCTGGATTAATTCCAAAGTGTACACATTCACAGAAATGTTGTTTAATTTCTCGAATTTGGCAATTTGCCTCAATGTCATCGGAAATTCGATACCTGTAAATTTTAGAATATTTGAATAGTGGGGATAAGATGACGTTCTATCTATATTTATTTGTGTCGGATACAATGCCGAAACTATGGCCCAAGCAAAACATGCATTATCATCATTTTTTATGTTGATGCAAGCTCCTTTTTTGGCAATGAATTTTGGCAACTCGATGTAAGACGAACCATTGCCGATGCCGGATTTGTTGGTATTTATTTCCAAACTGACGATTTTTTGGAGACTCCAGCCGCTCTCCTTTTCGGCGAATTCGGATAATTTGTTTCGCACCTGATCTACAACGTTTTCGAGGAACCACCCTTTCAAATCAGTACCCCTATCAATGACTGCGTTTTTGGTGTATATTCAGTTTTATGTTCCTCGTTCAAATTATTTTTGACAAATTCCCCGCAAAATGTCGCATTAACTTTAATCATATCCTGTTTTTTCAATAAATTTTGTAGTCGTCGTTTGAATAAGGTATTAGCATCTCGGAAAAATTGCAGAATATCTTTATGGACCAAATTTATGATTATACCTGTATGCAAACGAGAAGCAAATTCAGACTTCAAATCCTCCCACCTGACTCGTGACGATAATTTTGATTTAACCCCTTCGCCCACATGACGAGCTCCCAAATTTTTTATGGAATTACGAATAATTTTCAAATGGCCCGCCAAAGTTTGGAGTCTGCGTAGAGTCCCAATCGAGTCCTCAGCAGATATGGCACTAGTCAAAAGACGAGCAGTTTTTTTGCAATGTGCCAGCCATGTTTTTTGTTCATCGGCGGTGAATTTTTCTAACAAAATTCTTTCCACCTTCCTCAAAGTTTTGATCATATCAGCGGCCAAATTGGCAATAGCATCAAAATTCATCTTTATTCAAAAAATACAACACACAAAAATATGCGAAAAATTAATGAAAAATCGAGAAAACTCACTTTGTGTGCGTGGAAAAGGAACACTACGCCTTGGCTATTTCGAACAGCTGCTGCGGGTGCTGATGCAGGCTGGACTTGTATTCGCCCCTGTAGATGAGTACGTGCTGAGACTTTGTCAATTTCTTCAAGTTGCTCTTGTGGGCAGCGGTGGCTCTGTTTGGCAGGAATACTTTTAAATCTGCCTACTCGACGAGGATTGCCTCTCCGAATCTAGCCGTTTTCACCTCCGCGTCTAATATCAATTGGGGATCGTCCAACGGTAGCTCGGCCAACTTCTTCAACTCCTTCCTGCAGGCCAAACCAACCTTGTTAATTTTATCAATGTGAGACATCTGCGAAAGAGCGACATACTTCACTCAAATATTCAAACAATATATTTATGTTCATTCACAATGTATATGAAATGGAAAATTTGATACGCACTGTATATGAAATGGAAAATTTTATACGCACTGTATATATAGATATGTTTTTTCCATACACGCTGTATATATGGACGCAACACTTTGCAAAAAAATTGATAGCAAAAAATTCACAAGGTGAAATGAACAGTATCAAAACGCTCAAACGATTTCTAAATGCATACAATTACTCTATGTACAGATAAAAACTCACCTTTGCAATTTAACCGGCAAAATCACCAGTACAATTTCACTGAGCACCAGCAGGTACGTCTGAACTCTAAGCGCGCGTTCTTCAAAATGACGTATGCAGCGCGTTCTCTCCAACAACTAGCGTCCAAATTCCCCCCCCCCCACCACCACCCCGCCAGTTGCACCCAGCCCGCAGCTAACCGCGTTATTCTCAAAGACAAAGACAGAAAAAAACCCCGATGAGTTAGAGTGAGTTGCCAATCATATCTTATTTCCGACACAACACACTGAGTCTTGATGGAAACTCACCGAATTCTTAGAATGTGACGTCACAGCCTCTCAGCGTAAACAACCTTTCTTTGATGTGCCGCCGCGTATCGCCAGCGAGCCGGTCCAGTGGCGGCGTATCACCAGTGGCAGCGTCAACAACTATAAAATCAACGAAAAATAAAAAATAAATAAAAATCGAAATATTTCGGCCCCCGGCGCTCCAGCGCACCCTATCTTCTCTGGGGACGTTCTTCGCCCACGCCCCCAGCCTCCCGCACTTTTTCACAGCCGATCCCAGTTACCCAACCACCAACCATCACCATCAAGAATTTAAATTGACGAAAATTCGGCACCTTTGCGCTCTAGCGCGTCCCCTCTTCTGTGGGGACGTTCCTCGATTGGGCCCCCGTCCTGCAGCACCAGCTCCGGCACCGAGAACTCGATGGAAGCCCCACAAAAGCACGGCCAGTCGGTAGGAGTCGAAAGTGAGGTTATGTGACTTTTTTAATGTTCATAGTTGTATTGTCTATCTACTTCTACTCTACAACATAATTTCATAAATTATGGATCAAAATTGAAAACAGAACGACATTTACCGAAGCATATAACTTCAGATGAAGATATCATAATAAATGTTTTGGCCTATTTCCATGGTAATCCCCAAGCTTCTACTAGAAGTGCCAAATACAATTTAGGCTTGGATCGTGTTTCTGTTCGAATGATCTTTCATAATCATAACATTCACCCATACAAGTTTAGAAAAGTTCAAGCTCTAAAACCAAGAGATCATCAGAGTAGGGTACAATTTAGCAAAACAATCCTTATTCGCACCCAAGAAGATCCTAACTTCTTGAAAAAAATTATTTTAATTATTTGGACAGACGAATCAAAATTTTCCAGAGAAGGAATTTTTAATAGAAGGAACGAGTATTTCTGGGCTGATCAAAATCCAAATGGTGGCAAGGAAATGGGATATCGGGAAAAGTTTAGTTTCAACGTATTTTACCTTCAAAAGTATAACCGAATAAGTTTTTTTATTTACGATGAACCATTGAATTCTGCCAAATATCTTCAAATTCTAAGGTCAGTTGTGAACGACTTCTTGGACAATCTATCATCAGGAGAGTATCGTAGTAGTTGGTTTCAGCTGGATGAAGTACCGGCTCATTGCACTAAGGAAGAGTTGTTCAAAATATTAGACGACCGCTGGTTCAGACGTTTGGGTCCGTGGAATTGGCCTGCGAAATCACCAGATCTCACGCCACTTGATTATTACTTGTAGGGTAATTTGAAGAGAAAAGTATACATGACACCAGTGCACAATAAACAAGACCGTGCCAACGAGTGATAAACTGCATTGAAGAGGTAGATGCCAGTGAAATAAAGAGGGCTACAACTGTATCTCCAAATACCCGAATTTTGAAATGTTTGGTAGCGAATGGTCGGCATTTTGGAAATTTATTGTAAATGTTTTCTAATTTTTGACAGATAATTAATGAAATTATATTTTAATCGTAGAAACTTTCTTTTGTTCATTGGTTGTAAATCAAGGTAAGTTTCATTGAATTTTCTGCACGTTCTTGCTACAATTCCCTCACATTTTCCATGAAGAATAAACAGTTTCATTAGAATTTCGTTTGAATAGTTATTTTCCTTCATTTCAATGTTTTTTGAGTCAATTCCGTTGGGAAACACACAAAGGTATCATGACATTTAATAGCCACCTTATATAGATGAATATGAAAAAAATGTATCGATTTTTTTAGAACATTGCTCTTATCTCGATATTCTGGCTATTTAGTTATAGGAACATGATATATCAATTATATCAATTATAATGATCCTATGTCTCGTTGTCCGTATACGTCTAAGGTACCATCGACCGCGACTCACCCTGTATAGGTAATAGTTAATTTAATAAATGAACTGATTTAAAAAGAGTAAAAAAATCAAAACAAAATAAAATCTTGCTCCTACTAGGTAAACGAGCCTAGTAGAGACAATCCTACTACATACTCAATCTTTAAGCGGTGTTCTGGGAAAGTCTGGCTCTGTAACATTTCCATTATTATTTATGAATTTTAGCCTCCGAAATCAGAGTCTCAGTAGTTAGCTACAACAATTTTTCATATAGTTCTTACTCATCCTTGACTTATTTATAGCAGCTAGTTATCGATTTCACGTTCCTTTTATTATTTATTAACTATCAAATTCATTTTCGATGTTCAACACTAACTCTCCAAAAACTCTCCCAGTCCAAGGGAGATTTTTCTATCCCCGTCGGCCGGATAGCGGAAGCCTCTCCACACTCACAGATTTGAAGCCTCTCTCATTCGTCAATTCCGTAATTCATTGTTTTCTGGTACTAACAATAAAATTTGTACCGCCCATTCCGAAATGGCTTTGTCGAAATTTTTGTTATATTCACAAGATTTCTGTCGAGTTCCAAAACGTGTCTCACAGCAAAAAATCCATATCTTCAAAATCTGATTCGGACTACAGTACGCTTATTTGATGGTTTTTAAGTCTGTCTGGAAATAAATATTCATTTCAACATCTCTGTTCTTTAATGGCATAACCCTTAACCCTTAACTACTGTGGTGCGGTCACCGTGACCGAAGCCTATTTGATCATCTCTAGTATTAAGCCCCTCCCTAGTTGTATAGCCTTGGGCGTCTCTGTACCGCAATAAAGCATATACAGTATTCCTACTCCAGCCAAATTCTGGCTTGAATTTTCAATAGGCATCGCCAAGAGCTCGTATCTCAGCTCTGCGCAAACGACGAGATTGAGAATGAGCGCAATTCTTACATGGTTGTCGCATTTCAAAAGTTTCTCCTAATCTACTGTAGTCAAATTTATTGATACTAGGGCTATACAATATATACATATGAATTTTTTGTTAGAATAAGATTTATTAAAATTATGATGATTTTATTCGTCTGAATACTAAAATTGATTTTATCACTTACTACATTTCAAATTCATAAGTTTGATTATGTTTAAATGATGAGGAATTTGACATTGAAATAAATTCTAGTGAAATGAATTTTTATTCAAATCGACTGAAGAGGAAATAGTTATTATTATTGTTAAAAGGAAAAAAAGTGGTAGATTGACTGTTGAGATTGATAGTTCTTATCCAAGAAATTCAATCAGTGTATTCAATACGCTCAGGTACCGAGTTGAATTTCCATAATCTCTCTCTCCCTTTCGTGACAAATTCAATAAAAAAATCTATAGAAACTGCAGTTGTTGATTGAAAGATTACTTACTATAGAAATGTGTATGATAATCAAAGTATGACATTGTAAAATATAGTAAATGTTTTTATATCTTAAAAGTAGTAAATAAAATTATTTTTATACATTTTTGTTGGAAATATGTAATTGTCATGTTTAAATACAATTTTTTTATCAGAAAAAGTGAAATGATCAGTTGCCTAGGAGGACCAAATTAGAAGTTTGTTGTCGATCAGAGATACAATTTTCTTACAAAAATCAAGATATATTTTTTTCTTTATGATTCTTTCATTTCCTACCCAACCAGTCCTTGTTAATAATATAGAATTGAAACTGATCACAATAATTATTTAGCATCTTGAATTTTTCATGAAAATTAAGATCTTACCACAAATACTATGAAGTACCTCAAATAGAGTAAATACATATTTGGAAACTGTGGTGTGAATACAATTCAAGTAAAATAGAAACCCCCTTCAAAGCAACTACGTCCATTTCACTCAACACGCGTTGTGTAAAACTGAAACTTTTATCTCCTGACGATGTTAACTTTGTTGGCAAAACGAGTGTTGAGTGAAATTTACGTAGTTTTTGTAGTTGCGACCCTGATGAATGATCAATTTTGAATATAATCGAATCAGCACCCTCGTTCGCCATCTTGAATTCTCAAATTAACAAACAAATATGCTTTTCCTTTTAAATTTCCGATTGATTCGGCCGTTACTTGATGAAGATCCATAGTAATTTGTAGAAAATACGACTTGATAAAGCTAATGTTTTAGCGAAACATGTGATATTTTAAATGTGATAATTTAAAATAAATTTGTGAAGATCAAATCGTTTCCTGGGTATTTTCTACAAAAAACAAATATGCTACGTATTTGGCCCAAAAAACTACTACAAACCAATTTTGAATGAAATCGGACAATGATTTACAAAACTCGTTCACATTCTTTTTTTTTTTTTCTTATTCAAATAGCAATGCATTTTGTTATATCCGAATATCAACATCTGCCAAATTCAATAATTCTCAGAATCTCTTTGACTTATATTTTATAATTTTTCAAATGCCCTGGGTTACCTAAATACTACGCAATACAATTTTTTTTCAATTACCCATGTCTAACAAGAATTCCATCATCGAGCAGTTTTTATCAATCGTTGTTATGTCGAGCAGTGTATATACGCTGCGCTTGGAATTGTATGTAGTAGGGAGAAATGTCATTACTGTCATTGACATCAGCATTATAAAAAACGAAACTCCTGGACACCAACATCAAAGGTTCCGACGCTGAGTCGGACTACTGTATATGCTTTACTGTGTCTGTACTTTCAAATTAGTGCATTTTAAGAAGGCGGCCGGGGTAGTCGCGTGTTACGCGCATTTGATTTTGAATTACGTCGAGTTGAATTTTTTTTCGGTCATAGTGACCCCAGCACAGCATTAGTGTAACTTATTCTTGCCATTTTTGTTACCCATATTTTGTTTGATTATGACAGATTGTGGTGCCGGGCCTTCAAATAAAAATCGTTTTATGGATCCCGATTTTGAGAAAACTGCTGTAGAGTGGTTGGATGAAATTGAAACGGAAAATGCGATTGAGAGCGACGAAGATAGTGCAAGCGAAAGTGTTTACGAGCCCAGTGAACATGACACTGATTCGGAGCAAAAGGGGAAGATGAGGAGTTGCCTAATTCAAATGAGGAGGATGCTGATGAAGAACTGGTAAATCAAGCCACAAAAAATTAAAAAAATTTCTTTGGCAAAAACTGATTCAAGTGGTCATCTGAAAGTTTTGTATCTCGCAGCCGAACACAGAAACATAATATTGTTCTACGTTCACCAACTTTACGAGGATCTGCTGGTCTATTGGACAAGAAGCACAACCATTCGCAGTGTGGAGCTTGATTTTCCAAGATGATATGTTAAACATAATTCTATATTGGACTAATCAGAAAATAAAAATACAAAGGGATAAGCTAAAACATTCTTCTAGGGCAGAACATCAATATTTGGAGCATTTATCGGACTGTTATTTTATAGCGCAATTTTTGTGTCAAGTCATGAAAATTTATGTAAAAATTCGAACGAGTTCGAATATATTGTGCCAGAGAGGTATCAACAATGTTGAGAGGATACAGGGGTACCCTTCTCTCTATGCGTTTCCAACAAGTGGAAAATGAAAGGCAAATATCTGTCAGAAAACAACTACTTCCCTGGCCAATACCACGACGGACATTGAACTACAACTGACAGATATTTGTGCAACGTTCTTCAAAGAAAACCCAATTGCAAGTGCTTGTCTCGTAATTAAAGAGAATATTATCCTTCATTTGGCTGGGAATGACCACCTGCAGACATGCATGTTTCGAGGTTTATTGCCTCTCATCAGTGACAGGGGAGGTCGGACAATATTACAATAGTCCTGACCCAGCCAAATGAATAATAATCAACTGTTTAACTAATATTTCCACACGGATAACACCATGATCTACAACCAGGTTGATCGAAGCGCCATCCGCACGGAACAAGACAAAACACTCCCAAGTAGCACAGTCTCCGGGAAGAGAAATCTGTAAAAATTCGAACGAGTTCGAATATATTGTGCCAGAGAGGTATCAACAATGTTGAAAGAATACAGGGGTACCCTTCTCTCTAAATAAGAGGCAAACATCTGTCAGAAAACAACCACTTCCCTGGCTAATACCACGACGGACATTGAACTACAACTGAGATATTTGTGCAACGTTCTTCAAAGAAGACCCAATTGCAAGTGCAACAGAAAATTATCTGTTTAATTACGAGACAAGCTCTTGCAATTGGGTCTTCTTTGAAGAACGTTGCCCAAATATCTGTTGTAGTTCAATGTCCGTTGTGGTATTATCCAGGGAAGTAGTTATTTTCTGACAGATGTTTGCCTTCATTTTCCACTTTGTGGAAACGCTTAGAGAGAAGGGTACCCCTGTATTCTTTCAACATTATTGATACCTCACTGGCACAATATATTCTAACTAGTTCGAATGTTTACAGATTTCTCTTCCCGGAGACTGTGCTGCTTGGGAGTGTTTTGTCTTGTTCCGTGCGGATGGCTCTTCGATCAACTTGATTGTAGATCGTGGTGTTATCCGTGGGAAAATATCAGTTAAACAGTTGATTATTATTCATTTGGCAGGGACAGGACAATTATAATGTTGTCCGACCTACTCTGTCACTGATGAAAGATGTTTGCCTTTATTTTCCACTTTCTGGAAACGCTTAGAGGAAAGGGTACCCCTGTTCTTTCAACATTATCATTATTATAACAATAATATCAAGATATTCTTGTATTGTCGTCGGTCCGTTATAAGTATGACAAATTTCAGATTATTCGGAAGATTGGAAGTGGATGAATATTTACTTCCAAGATTTTATTACCTTGTGAGTTATTTAGTTACAAGTGAAGCGTGTTAAAAAATGCAACATTTTACTTTTTCGAGCCAAGTCTCTAATGCCTTAGACTACCCTGGCAGACTAGTGAATCAGTGCTCTACTACACCAATGGATCCTTTCCAAATATCAATAGTTAGCTATTTCCTAGTCTAAAATGGAAACAAAAGACAATCACAAATTGATGCCATAATAGGCAAGGCAAATAAATGTCAGTTAAAATATCAACAAATATTCTTCCCAAATTCTAAGTAAGAAGGTTCTAAAAGTAAACTATGGCTACTTCAAGTGAAACCCATAGAAATTTAAATTTGTATTGGATGCGGAGATAGAACCAGAACTCAGCAAAAGGTGTGCGAGTTGTTCAATGCGAAGTATCCAAATAGACCTATCAGTCGTTAAACTATCAGTAAGATTGAGAAAAAATTCTGAGAAACTGGTCATGTCAAACATATTCCGAATGCTGGACGTCCTAAAATAGAAGAAAACGTAAAACTTGATGTTCTATTGGGTGTAGAAAATAATCCTCACAATACTTCACAACAAATTGCTGCAGACCTTGGCAGAAAAGTACCATCCATACAAAGTACAGCTACATGAACAACTCAATTATGACGATCCCGATCGCCGTGTGGAGTTCTGTGAAATAATGCAGAATTTGTGTAACCACAATCCACGTTTTATAAAACAAATTCTGATTCCCGATGAGGCTACGTTTTGCCTGAATAGTGTAGTAAATCGTCAGAATTACAGATATTGGAGTAGGGATAATCCTCACTGGATGGTGGACGGGCATACTCAACACCCTCAGAAAGTCAATGTTTGGGCAGGGATAATAAACGACAGGATAATTGGCCCGTATTTTTTCGAAGGAAATCTCACAGGGGAGCATTACTTGGAATTTTCAAGAAGTGAACGCCAACAATCCTAACTCACCAAAGTATTTGGTTGCAATAAGATGGTGCACCCCCGCACTATTCACGTGATGTTCGCGAGTTTTTGAATAACTGTTTTCCCTAGGAGATGGATTGGTAGACGCGGACCGATAGAGTGGCCCCAAGATATCCAGATCTTATGCTCCAGGAATTTGAGACTGTGCTACTTGGGAGTGTTTTGTCTTGTTCCGTGCGGATGGCGCTTCAATCAACTTGGTTGTAGATCGTGGTGTTATCCGTGGGGAAATATTAGTTAAACAGTTGATTATTATTCATTTGGCTGGGACAGGACAATTGTAATGTTGTCCGACCTCTGATGAGAGACAATAAACCTCGAAACATGCATGTCTGCATGTGGTCATTCCCAGCCAAATGACGGATACTTTTCTATTTAATTAAGAGACAAGCACTTCCAATTGGGTCTTCTTTGAAAAACGTTGCACAAATATGTGTCAGTTGTAGTTCAATGTCCGTCGTGGTATTAGCCAGGGAAGTAGTTGTTTTCTGACAGATGTTTGCCTTTTATTTTCCACTTGGTGGAAACCCTTAGAGAGAAGGGGGTACCCCTGTATTCTTTCAACATGAAAATTCACCACGAATATTTGCAACTGACGGCACTGGGCGAGAAATATTTCGATGCGTGATGAGTAAGCAGAGATTTGCATTTTTATTGGCGTGCTTACTCTTTGATAATTCTTTTGACCGAAATCTTAGAATAAAAGAAGATCCTATCGCTCCAATATCTGAAATTTTTTAACAGTTTATTGAAAATTGCCAGAATTCATATTCTTTGGGAGTTAACTGCTGCATTGATGCGATGTTGGTGTCTTTTCGGGAAAGATGCAGATTCAAGATGTACATGCCCAAGAAGCCTTGTAAATAGGGCATTAAGATCGTATGCATGACAGATGCCCGTACCTACTACTTTTTTAATGGCTATATACTGGCAAAGGCTCAGATGGATTTGGTTTGGAAGAAAATGTAAGAAAATTTTTAACACCAACATTACTAGTATTGAGACTAGTAAAGTCAATAGAAAGATCACCGCACCACACGCGCACCCTTATTAAACTTGTACCACAGTAGTTAAGATTAGCTAATTCTATAAAAGCGACCATTCATACATTAAATCACAATGAGTCGAGAAATTATTTTCTAAAACAAGAATTTGTTTAATAATTAAATAGAGTATATTTCGAGGTCGGCTGTTATACAGGATGGTATTTTGAAAATGTTTTTACATTGAATTACAAGTGCCTTTAGCATTTGTTACAATATAAAGAACTCTAAATATCTCGAAAACTGAACGGGCACAAAATTCGTAACATACGGTACAAATTGGCACTATATTTGGGCGAAAAACAAAATTTTTATATTTCCATATATGAGTCCACAGCGTCGGATTGGTAACCAACAGAAAAAAATCAGGATATCTCGAAAACTATACACGGGCAAGATTGGAATCAAATGAGCACAAAGTACTCATGACATTGAAACACCAAAGTTCCAGATATGAATCACCTTCTTGATGCACTTCGTATAGTAGTAGTCTGAGAGGGCGAAGTCGTTAGATCTTCAAGTTGGACCAAGCTACCTGTTTCTGTATCTGCTGTAACTGTCAAACAGCTTGTTTCATCTGCCTCAAAAAAGTTTTGGAAGGACACGAAAGATCATATGTGTTGGTAGTCTACAGCGGCGAATGTACCGAAACACTGTAGACTTCGTGTCAACAGTCTCTAGGTTCTTAACAAAAGGACTACAGGATCAGTATGTTGGCAGTAGCTCCTACGATGGCAAAAGCGTTGGACCTCCCACTTGTACCAAGGCCATAAGTACTCTGAGCCTCTTAGTGTAACTATAGCTGTCTTGTTAGTCAAACTTGACAATTTATATATTTTTGAAATTCACAAAACCTCCCTCGGCCTGAATTATTTTATGAAACAACATTCATTCATACTTATTCCATTATATCGGGTGAGGACATGGAGAAAGCATGCCATAATCACGAAACCTTTCTTATTACAAATTTATATGATATTTAGTTATGTTTTTTCTCATTATTCAGTCCAGATTATTTCAGAATTTCTTGGTTTCTCTCATATTCGACAATGAACGAGGAAGTGACGCAAAATATGTCACCAAGTCAACCTATCAGTAGACAGAAGTACTCCAACAGCTACATAAGGATAAGCCGATGCTTGGGCCGCAGTAGTATGCGAGTTGAGTTCTCGCTTCATAAGCCAAAGAGCATGAGTTCGAATCTCAGCATTGCCACCGGTCTCGTGCATGGCATCACACGTATTAAAAGGAAGGGTTGCACGTAGGGATGCAATCGGTTAACGGATATAACAACAACAATTTTCCAAGAACCTCCAAAAATGTTACCTTTGCTTTCCTTAGGTGAAGTAGGCAGCAGTTGGAGTCCGAAGGGACTCGTAATGGCCTGCCAGGATGGTGTTTTCATTCGCGATATTGGTATAGAGGTGTCAAACACCAGATGGACAGCATGTCGTGGGGCTTCTGAAACAATAATTCATTTGTTGTCAGTTTGTCAAGCTTATGCGGTTTCATCCTATATCCATAGGCATAACGTGGCGCTACTATCACCTACGACACTCCTATGGTATAGACGTGACACTGGTATTGCTTTATGCTCTGGGGTATATCGATTCAATTCTGGAGAACGAGAAGTGTGGTATCTATTGGAACTACTTATTTATTACCCTCAGGCAAATACAAGCCAATAAACCTGATGTCCTCCTCGATCATCAAAGCAGGGCGTTTTGTCAAATGGTTTTGAGCTCCTGGCGAAACAAACGGCCGAAAAGATGGGGAAATCGTTCTAAATATCGAAACTTACTCCTGGAACTCCACAGACTTTACTAAACCATTCTGTTACGCAGGTTAGATATTACAATATTATATTAGCAGCCCAATTAATAATCACTTCATAAATTCCATATTCAAACTTAATAGTTAAAGGTATACCACCTAATATTAAAATTGAAGTATAAACTTACTGCAAACCATTATAAATATATATGCACTCTTTGCCTCTTTTGGGTGAAGTCAATGTGAGCGATGTAAACTCAAATTTTCTATTGCAGCATAACCGAGATCTCTTGAAGAAGGAAACATTCTCAAATGAGAACAGAATTTTTTTTCATTGCCTAAAATAAAAATGAAGATTTTTTTTGTAATGTCTAACAGAAACAGCTACTTTCCCATTGAACTACATCTGATAGATATTGTGAAAATATAGGATTAAGATGATGTTGTAACAATTTCTGTCAAATGTAGTTCAATGTTCAGCATGGCTTTAGCCGGGAAAGAAGTTGTTTTCTATCAGATATAACAAAAAAAGTATATAAGAATTCTTCATTTTCATCGTAAGTTTTTTGCCGATTAAAAAAAATCAGTTTTAATCAAGACTGTATCCTGTATCAACATGAATACCTCACAAGAGGTCATCCTGAACAGTGGAAAGTGGCAACTAAAGTTTGTCTTTCAGTGACAGATGATACCAGATCTGACTTCACGAACATCATGTACATATTTTCATTAAAATTGAAATATCTTGTTACAATATTCCTCATCAGTTACTCATGCCTCTTCGGGACTTTTTCTAATGAAATTTGTCTTTGAAATATTTTAAGAAAAATATGTTAGGCAAATCAACCTTCCCCATTATTGATTACTTTTTTCACTTTTGGTGACATCGTCAAAGGGTATGGCTAGCGTTGCTGCAGAATACTTGACGTTGCTATGTTGCATGCTTGACCACTATTGAAAATGTATCAACTATGAATTATTGCCATTTACTAATGGACAGTTTGCGTGTACCCTGTATGAACATGGCAGATCGAATACCTTCTGCAATAAAAAGTATCGACAGTAAACGTACGAGCCTCTTCCCATGTAGAATGATTTCAAGTCCTTGCGAATAATTACATAGAGCAGAAGTGTAGAAAATTGCAACATCCGTAATGAATAGCAGAGAAGAAATTATTCTAGAAATATGCGAGTTGTTGGCTGTACAATCAAATGAAAGAGTAGTTAGGAAAACCATGGCATCTGGTATCAGCACTCCTGCTTCGGACATGTCGTCAGGTGAGTTTGATAGTCTTTTAGTATTATCAGGAATAATACCACGAGTGATTGAATTTTCGCGATAAGTCTGTCGATTTATTTCTGAACGAAACTGAATTGCATCGTGTTTTCTCAAAACAATTCAGTTGAGTTCAGAAATAAAAGATAGACTTATGAGATAAATTCAATCACGAGTTGAATTTTAATAGACTATTTCACGAATAATATAAATACGAACCATGTATAACAGTAATAAACAAATTATTAAACTCGTCAATTTCATTTGAATTTGCATCGAAGCTACTCATTTTGACACAATCAGGTACAATAATTAATATTGACAGAACTGCCAAACTTTGTGTTGCCATGGTTAGTTACATCGTTGAAAATACCGAAACTGATCCTCCAACCAGAATTGAAAGACAGCTGGTGTTACCGCGATAACACGAGATGTCTTTGGTTTGCCATTGGTCAGATTATGTGAGAATTTTAATATTAGTGAAATAGTCTGATTCACACAATTCTGCATCTTCACAAATTACCTTTATAACCAACACTTGGAAGTGAAAATAGTACCTTTATATTTATTTCGATATTTGGAGTTTATTAACGATGAGGAAATGCCCTGAAACTTTTTCATGCCTACTGGGAACAAGATTGAGTTGAGTGATAAATTGGTTGGCATAGGTAGATTAAGGAAAATTACTGGCACTAGTTTTCCAAAAATCGGAGTTCTGCGAAAAGATCGCTTTAGATGAAATATTTCCAGTTTTTTGCGACTTTCATAAACTCCATAATAATTTGAATTGTAAGAAATACGAAATATCTGGACAGAAAGCTACGCGTGTTTTCAGCAGTTGATTATTTAAGGTTAGTCGTTACCGACCTATGTGTTTTCCAATTTTACTCCCATTCTCCTACAGTATAGGCTATTATGGCACACTGGGGACCTATTCGATATCATACGACTTATTGACGAAGACCCACGTCGTCGTATGACAAAGTTCGTGAGTCTGCTTCATTTTAGACTGATTTTCGAATTTAAACGGAGACCTCCCGCCGAGGGGGAAACCGCTAAGGAATTTTGGTGTACTTGCCTTAAGTATTAGTGGCATTAGTTGGGTATTAGTCGAGAATTAGTGGTATTAGTTATAAATTATTGGCTATTCCTGGGCATTACTCGGAAATTAGAGGTATTACTTGAAATTTTTTGGGTATTACTGGGCATTAGTCGGGAATTATTGGTATCACTCAGGTATTACATGGGAATTAGAGGAATTATTCGGGAATTAGAGGAAATTTCTAGAAATCATAACGATGAAAAAGTATAATTTGAGACTCAATGAACTCACAATGAAGCTATAAATGTAAAACTGAGAATAACTACGACAACGAAGTATGTTATATATGTTGAGCCAACTCAAACTTTGATCTTGATTCAGCTGATGTATGAAAATTGCACGACAAAGAGTATATGTTGAAGCTTTAGTAATTGTCTAAAACCTAAGATCAGAACAGGATTAGGAGTAGAAAAAGAATTGTAGTAAATATTTCAATTAGGTATTTTTTACAAATTCAGATATAGAACTTTTCTGAAACATTTATTTTCAACTGCTACAGTCACCAAGGTAACAAAAAATATATATATGTTTCTTGATCATTTCATTTTGGATTCATTCAATTCCGGCATAAACTCAATTACTCGCCTCTCAACTATCCTAATAAAAAGTGTTTATTTTTAATTGTTTCTTCCGTTAATCAGCTGTCCTCCTCTTACGAACGGCAGCCCTCAGAAATCGAAACTTATGCGAGCCAAGAATTAACGAGGTCTTACCTTTCAACGTGTGATTCCTGATAATCAATAAAGCACCTACGTGATCATTTCTTAACTTAACCAAATATACAGTGTATTTCACTTCTCATGGAAACACCCTCGCATCATCCGTAGTTTTTGACGAAGAATCATGAAATTTACGGGATCGATAGATACCCTAGAAATGAACTCACTGCACAAAAGGGGGCATCCTACGTCATATACACTGCATGCCAGCAGCGATGGCGAGCGGTGTATATATCACGTAGGATGCCCCCTTTCGTGTAGTTAGTTCATATCTGGTATATCTATCGATCCCGAAAATTTCATTGTTCTACGTCGAAAATTACGGAAGATACGAGTGCGTATCCATGAGAAGTGAAACAAATTAGAATTTTCAAGGACTGAAAATGTTTCAGCAGATAGGTGTATTTAGTAATTTGGGGATCCTCAACACAAATCTGAAGGAACTTTGGGTCAATTTTGCCTCCTAGTATAACTTTTCGGAATAATGTGTGGTTCCATCGCTGCTGGCATGCAGTGTATATGACGTAGGATGCACCCTTCTGTGCAGCGAGTTCATTTCTAGTGTATCTATCGGCCATGAAAATTTCATGACAAATTTTCTGAACAAAACGCGCTATTATGATCATGATTGCGATATGTTTGTTCTTTCGAAATATGTTTCATCCCCACCACAGATTATATTTTAAACTTGATCCGTAATTCCCCTGCCCCTGAGTAACATACCGGAATTTGTGATCGGAATGATTTGAACATATTGGCATATTCCTTCGTTTGTGGTATGTTCTTTCGAAGAATAATATTTCTGAACTAGATCAGTAATTCATGAACTTTATTTCATAATCATGTTCCCAATGTTCCAGAACAGATATGTCAAAAAATACAGCTATGACAACATCGGTCCGCTCAATATTGCCAACTGATCAAACGGTAAATTTCTAAATGATTTTATACAGGGTGTTTCAAAATTCAGTATCTATCAACATTTAAGGGGTCAAAATAAGACGTTTTCCTATACGAACATGTGTCAGTAAACGCTTCGTTAACGATCTAAAACTATTTGCTTTACAGCTTATATATTTATTTTAAATTGGAATTCTTAATATACGGGAAATTTTTTCGTAATTGGCAACACCGCAAGCATATCAGGATAATTTCTGCTTTTCTCATCAAACTATTTTCCAATATATATTGATTATGCAATCTTTTTGAAACAAAAGAAAAGTTCATTGTGAAAAATAAGGAACTCGGTGTTCCATGAAAAAATTCATCAAACTTGATTATTTTTATTGTGGGTTCCAAAATTCACTGAACGATTTTCAAATGATTACAAGAAAACTCCCACTTTTTCATAAATGAAATACTAATTAAAAATGTTATGAGATGGAGAGATTCCATTTTCTCGGTGATGTACTTGCATAATTTGCTTGGTTTGCCTGAAAATCAACTTGTAAATTGTCAAATGACTGAATCAAATTTTCCGTCGAACGTTGAAATTTCCGAAAGCAAAAAAACTACGTTTAAGTGGTAAACTCTATTACATCCATTCTCTCGATATGACCTACACACTGTATGATCATAAAATATATTTTTTTTTTTTTCGGAAATTTATGCAACAATTGTCAAACTACGAAAACATATTTGTCGTGAAAATTCTCATTCTTGAGTAACCGGAAAGTTACTTTCAAACGCTAAATAATGGAGAAATTCGCTTTTTAGTAATACACACACATAATTTGGTTGGATTATTTTTCCTGCGCTTGAAAATGAATTCATCAATTGTCGTGGAACGTTGAAATTTCCGGAAGCAGAAAAACTTCCTAGAATTGGTAAAATTCTACAATTTCCAGCCTCTCGGTATTACCTACACACTGTACGCTGATTGAGAATAATTTTTTCGGTCGGAAATTTATGCCACAATTGTCGAACTACGAAAACATATTTGTCGTGAAAATTCTCATTCTTGAATAGAAGGAAAATTACTTTTTTTTATGCGCTAAATTATGGAGAAATTCCCTTTTCTTAGTAATACCCAAAAATTATTTGGTTGGATAATTTTTTCAGCGCCTGAAAACTTCCTCATCAGTTGTTAAATGACTAAATCAAATTTGTCGTGGAATATTGAAATTTTCATTATTGATCATTTCAAAGTAATTTTCCGGTAATGAATAAAAGGGAATTTGTACGAAAATAATGTTTTCATCATTCGACAATAATTGTTCCATTTTCCAACAAAAAAAATATGTTTAATTCCAGGAAGTTTTCTCGCATCAGGAAATTTGAACGTTCCCAGATAAATTTCATTTGGTCGTTCAACAATTTTCAGGCACAAAACCAAATGATATGCTTGTATTATTGAGAAAATGGAATATCTACATTTTCCATAATTTGTATGTAGCTTTTCGGCTATAAAAAAGGAGCAGTTTTCTCAAGCGATATGTTATAATTGTTCAGTGAATATTGGAGTATACTAAAAAAATATAATGAGAATAGATTGATTTTTTCTGGAACACTGACTGTTTCTATTTGTCACAGTTAGTTTTTCATTTGTTTCAAAAAGAATGCATAACCAATATATATATTGACAGTAGTTTGATGCAAAAAGCACAAATTATCCTGATATGCTTGCGGTGATGCCATTTACGCAAAATCTTCCCGTATATCAAGAATTACAATTAAAAATACATATATAAGCTGTGAAGAATATATTTTTTGCATTGTTTTCACCTCAAATAGACTACGACAATTACTCGACAATTTTTGGTTAATACAGTAATAAAATTTTATGTTTACTTGTCCAGTTATATTAGTGAAAGTGCTATCTCAATATAAAGTTAGCACAGCCACCCCGTATAAATAAAACTAGGGAGCGACAAATTTTTTTCGTTCACGACAAATTCTTGACAATTATTCGACAATTACTGGAATTGATTTCATCGATATTCTGACAAGTTTACTTTATATACATCGATAAATAGCATGGAATTTGATGTTACCCATTCAACTGTCTGGAGGGTTTCACACGAAAACATTTATACCTATATGATAATATCCAGCGCACTCAAGTTTGCTTCCTCTAGATTTTCCACGGTTCTTGCAATCCTTCAGATGGATAGTGCCAATAGTAAGGATTCTGAATTTTTATTTCGCATCTTTTTTACCAACGAAGCTCAATTTACACTAGACAGAGAAGTGAATTACCACGTTTATATTTGGGCACTGGAAAATAGTTCACCGTGAACATTTGGTCAGGTATTGTAGGAGAACATATTTAAACTCCTTACTGAACAAATTTTCTGCATTTACAAGTTCGCCAATAAATGTGGTTGAAGCACGATGCCCCCCCTTCAATCTCGAGTCACAGCTCCCAATGATTTATTTGAATACAATATTCCCAATCGGTGTATTGACAGAGCAGATTCAATTGTTTGGACTTCACCGTCCTTAGATTGCAAGCAGCTGGACTTTCTTTCATTGAAACATATAAATTGTTGTAAATGGCCTAGTTAATGGTGCAGAACTGCCATACAGCGAAATTCCTTTACTGAACGAATTACGGATGCCTTCCAAACCGTAAGAAACATTTCTAGTATTTTTTTACGCGTACGGCATTCCAGAAGAAAAGTGGAGGGTTGTGTAGGAGGCGGGGGCATCTCCCGCACGTTTTATAAACAAGTTCGTAATATAAGGTTTCCTATTTTTCAGGTAATGTTTAGGGAAACTTGTGACTAGGTTTCCTTCTTTTGTCAAAAAATTCAATTTAATGGAGATAATTACAAACATTTTTTTTTTCTATAACGGTCAAAAATTACATGAGATAAAAAAGATTATTGATGAAACAAAAAATTCGTTTCATATTTCAGAATCCATCAGCAGCGCACCCAAGAAAATTCATGGGGAGAAAAAAACTAAGGTATATTTGAAAAAAAGACTGATTATGATCTGAAAAATACATCCCCAAAATCCTAACATCGAATTTTGAAACACCCTGTATTTTTATTGATGATTTTGTTATAGTACCACCGAGGTGGTGCTGAAGGTTTACCGGGTATTCCTACAGTTGAAAAGTGAATATATCACCTGAAACATCAATAAGTCGCCCCGGAGCGCCACGGCAAATAATAATAATAGCCGTCCTCGACCCGCACAGGCTATGCCTTTGGGTACACTCAAGTATTATTATTATTATTATTATTTGTTTTATACGGAATGAAAGACAAATATAATCGAATGGTAATTAGTGGTACAAATTCAAGAATACAGAACACGAGTTTTTGTTTTATATTAAGAATAATGTTATTTCTTCAAAATGATAATAATAATAATACTTCCTCAAATTTTAGCATTCCTTTTCAAGGCATGGGGTCTTCTTCAAGACTATTGAAGACCTTGGCTTATCTAAGAACCTGATTTGGTATTCCTCAGGTCAAGTGGGCTTTAGTCAGTAATCAAGATATTCATATTGGCCTGACAGGATGGTTTCTTCAACACTCTCGTCTTCCATAGCCTCGTGATGGTCACAGATGCAGACACTAGATTCAGAGCGTGTCGTGGGGTAGCTGAAACCATTATGTATTTGCTATAATGTCAGATTGTCCAGATTTTGCGGTCTCAGCCTATATCCACAGGCATATCGCGGTATTGTACCACCATCTACGACACTTGCACGGTATAGTCTGTTTCCTTAGGCTCCGAAGGATATTGAATTCGTTGTGGAGAATGAGAAGTGCCGAATATATTGGAACTACTCATTCCCCACCCTCAGGCATATACAGTCTGTATAAGGATGGGACCGAATTGTCCGCGTTAGTTGTTTCGATGAGTTGCGGTAACTCGTTTCCTGGAGTATGAATGAATAAAAACAAGAATAATGTGTGATCTATCTATTTCGTGCCAACGTTACACTGATACGGTTTATAGACGACTGACCTCTCCACGCTTACTTTTCGGTCGGGACTCGAAGCCACCTGCATGAGAGGTGGGGCAAGCTTAGACCGTTAAACAACGATCATAGGCGTAACATTGGGTGAATATTATACATACAGCCCGCCTTGAAAGCTTGAGCTTTCAACAGAAACTTAATACAAAACATACATATGTGAAAAATAATGTTAATACAATAAAGTCCCAGGTAAAATAATTAGTCAATAGGCAAAGCACTTAACCTTGATACACTTCGTTTTACAGTGTTATTTTTGGTTGAAACACTGACCACTTTAACAATATTGTCTTTTCCGGGATGAACAGCGACAACGCGACCCAAGCGCCATTGCAGCGGCGGCAAATTTTCTTCTCGGAGAACGACCAAAGACCCAACCTTGATTGAGTTGGGGTTGCGTGTCTTCTACTTACTGCGCTGCTGCAGAGACGTGAGGTATTCTGTTGACCAACGCTTCCAGAAGTGCTGCGTTATCTTTTGGAGTTGTTGGAAGAGCTTCAGACGATTCGTTGGAATATCACATGTTGTGGGACTGCTACCATGGTATCACCCACAAGGAAATGAGCCGGACTAAGGGCAGAAAAATCGTGAGGATCATGTGACATAGGAGTAATGGGTCGGGAGTTGAGTATTGCCTCAATCTGACAAAGAACAGTATACAAACACTCGTATGTCAAATGGGCATTTCCTACAATTCTTATTAAATGGAACTTCATGGACTTGACGCCGGCTTCCCACAAACCACCCTGATGGGGCGCTAGAGGTGGTATAAAATGCCACGTGATAGCATGTTGCAAGAGAAAATCTCTCATTTCACCAGTGTGAGCAGACTTCTCAATACTTTTAATAATACTTTTAAGTTCGGTATTGGCACCGACAAAGTTGGTACCATTATCGCTGTAAATGTCTGTACATAAACCTCTGCGTGAAACGAATCTTTTCAAACATTTCAAAAAAGTTTCACTTGACAAACTGCTGGCTAATTCAATATGGATAGCCTTCGTTATAAAACAAACAAATATACAGATATATGATTTTACCAATTTTCTTGATCTTAGAAAACTGTCCTTAATGAGAATAGGCCCAGCATAATCTACACCGATAATGGAAAAAGGATGCTTTGGCACTAACCTAGCTTCTGGCATATTTCCCATCAAAGGGTTTGAAATTGGAGGTTTGGCTCTAAAACAAACCATACATTTTTTAATAACACTCTTGACCACACTTTTTCCATGTATTGGCCAATATTTACATCTGATGGCCGCTAATGTAGCCAAAGGTCCAGAATGTCCAGAAGTCCTTATATGTTCGTACTCAATAATTTTTATTGTAAAGGCATGTTTCGCTGGAAGCAGTATAGGATGTCTTTTGTTAAATGGTTCATTTGAATATTGAATGCGTCCGCCAACACGTATTAATCCCTCGCTATCTAGAAAAGGATTCAGGGCCAAAATTTTGCTCGTTTTGGGTATAGGTTTTTTATTTTTCAAGTGATGTATTTCTATTGATAGGCTTGAGGCCTGACACATTTTAATTAATATATTGAGAGAATTATTTAACTCAGTTTTGGATAAGTAACCATTAATTTTATTTTCATTTTTTGTTCTACAATTATTCAGGAATCGCAGAACATAGGTAAACACCCTGTGGGTTTTCGTGAAAGATTCATATCTTTCAAAAATGAAATTATGCTCATATGCAGTTCAGACTAACTGGACCTGCTTGCGTTTTTCAGACATGTGAGGTACCAATTCAACATTAGTCATAGGCCACGTAGATGAATCTCCCTTTAAAAATTCTGGACCAAACCACCACAAATTATTTTCAAGTAATTGTTCCGGGCTTGCACCACGACTTATAATATCAGCGGGATTCAAACTACTATCTACGTGCCTCCATTCATTAGGAATAGTCAAGTCTCGTATTTCAGACGTTCTATTGGCTACAAACGTCTTCCAAGTGCTTGGTTCTGACGCTATCCAAGCCAACACAATGGTGGAATCGCACCAATAAAATTTTTGTAGTACGCCTATGCCCAAGGATTACCTTGTGAGCTAAGCGCGCTAACACTAGTGCACCTAAAAGTTCCAGTCGGGGTAAAGTAATTTTTTTTAATGGCGCTATTTTGGACTTTGCACACAATAATTTTGAATAATGACCTCCACTATTATTTGTTGTGCGAATATAAATTGCAGCGCCATACGCACGTTCTGACGCATCCGAAAAGCAATGCATTTGAATGTCACTGCACTGTTGAGCAGTCACTTGTCGTGGAATATGAATTTGATTTATTTGGGGAAGTTGACGACATAATTGTGTCCATGCTGTATGTAAATCAGGGGGTAGGGATTCATCCCAGTCCGAATGAATTTTCCATATTTTTTGTAAAATTAATTTAGCCAAAACAATGATGGGTCCAATGAGACCTAATGGATCGAATATTTTTGCTATTGTTGATAAGACAGAGCGTTTTGAGACTGAATTATTGAAATTCACATCAATAGTGAAAGTAAATGAATCAGTATTAGGATTCCAAATGAGCCCTAAAGTTTTGACAGCTTTATCATTGGATATGTCATATTCTGGTAAAATTTCAACTTCAGGTTCGTCTAATAGTTCTTTGCGGTTAGATGACCATTTCCTTAGTGGAAGTTTTCCACCTTCTAGAATTTTCACTATTTGGTTTTTCAATAACAGAGCTTCAGAAACAGAACTTGCCCCTGTAATTAGGTCATCGACATAAAATTCTTTGTTGAATAACTTTACTCGCGTTTGGAAATAAAACTTCATTTTCAATAGTTAGTTGTGTTAACGATCTACAAGCTAGAAAACTAGCCGGTCCCGTTCCGTAGGTTACGATAATGTTTCAACTCATCGTTTATATCAGCACGCCAAACAATTCTTTGTAGATCGCGCTGACTCTTGTTCATTTTTATTTGACGATACATCTCCTCGATGTCTGCAATAAATGCCACATTGTATTTCCTGAACCTCAGTATGATTGAAATGAGTTCTGATTGTATAGTAGGACCTACTTTCAGAACATCATTCAAAGATAGATCTGAACTTGTGTGGTTTGATGCGTCATAAACAACGCAAAGCTTTGTGGTAGTGCTGCTTTCTTTCAGCACTCCATGATGTGGTAAATAACATTTAATTTTTGCGGTATCATTCATCAAGTCGACCTGTGTCATATGTCCCGTCTCAATATACTCAATATATTGCCCGTCAGTGTCACGTTTAAAACGGCTTACGTAATGGTCTTCACATTCCATTTCTTCCTTAGTGTAATGTTTTTTACATTCAATTTCTTCAAGTTTCCAAAATTTTTGTAACTGCTCGTGTAATTCACTATTACTTTTAGAAAGATTGCAGGAGACAGGAATGTTTCGATAATTTTCAATATTCAAATGTCCAGTGACAACCCACCCTAATTTTGTTTTTTGAAATATAGGATATTCAGGTTTAGTCTTTATCTGGCCAACACAAAGCACATCAAAAAATACATTTGCTCCTAGTAATAAATCAATACGACTGGATTCATTAAACGTATTATCTGCTAGTACAATATTTTTGGGTAATTGTATGTTCGATAAATCAAAAGACATTTGCGGCATGTTGTCTGTAATTTTTTCAATTATCAAAAAGCTTTCCTTTGTTTTATGTTTTCCATCTACTGAATGGAAGATTGCTTCAGTTTTATTAGAAATATTATTGAGAGAATTATTTATACCAGCTACAGGTATGTGAATTCTGAACGTTTTTAAATTGAGTTTATTTGCCAGATGTGAAGTCATAAAATTCGACTGAGAACCACTATCTAGCATAGCTCGACATGGAATTAATTTACCCTCGGCATTCGATATTTTAATTATAGCAGTTGCAAGTAAAACTTGGGAAGAATGCGATTTAAAAATTGGCATTGATATTATTTGTGTAGGATTCTCAGTATTAACGAATGTAGACTGTGAGCTTTCTGGGAAGTCGGTTTTCGACTGCACCTGTACTTGGGGTGAACTAGGCTCGTCAGGAGCGTGCTCAGAATTATGTAAGAGGGAATGATGCTTTTTATTACAGTATCGGCAACAGGTTGATTTACAGTTTTGCTGAAAATGATTGGGTCTTAAACAATTCATACATAATTTATTTGATTTTACTGCATTATATCTGTCCGTGAGGGACATTTTTTTGAATTTATCACATTGTTGATTATAATGATATTGACTACAAAAGGAACATGTTATTTTTTGGGTAACGACGTGAGAATGAGTTTTTCTTCATGATGTGAACTTTGTTTTGTACTTTTTGTTTTATTTTCAATGGTTTCCAATAACTGACAACGTTTTGATAGAAACTCGGTTAGTTGAGTAATTTTAGGTGTTTTGTCGTCCTTTCCTGCAAGCTGTTCCCACTCCTTTTTGCTTGATGGGTCTAGCTTGGATGAAAGGATGTATATCAACAGGGTGTCCCACTGATCGGTTGGTTCCCCTAAAGTCTTTAGCGATCGTACATTTTTGTTGAAATTGTCCAACAGTTTTCGCAAATAGTAATAAGATTCATTTTTAACAGTATATAAATCAAATATAGCTTTAACGTGAGTGTGGATTATGAGTTTTTTGTTTTCAAAGCGTTCTTTCAACATTGTCCACGCTACTGAATAATTCGCATTGGAAATTTTTATGGATTGAATAACTTGAGCTGCTTCTCCTTTCAAGCAGGATTGCAAGTAATGAAATTTCTGAATATCTGAAATTGCACTGTTGCTGTTTATTAACGAATTGAAAGTATCTCGAAATGCCATCCATTGATTGTATTGGCCATGAAAATCAGGTAAACTTAACTGTGGCAGCTTGACCTGCCCCTGTATATTTGATACAACACCGCTACCACTTTGGCTCGGAACATTATTAGTATTTTGATTTTGGATTTGCTCATTATATTTAGTCATTATTAATGTCTTAGCGATGGCAGATACCTTGAAATAAGAATCTTCGAATAATTTTCTTTCATCTTCTTGCATTATATTGTTTGATAACGATTCAATTTCATTCTGTATAGATTCAAATTGATCTAATAGCATCTCATGTGCATCTAAACGTGTTCTTAGTTCATTGATATTGGAATTTTCTAGTTGAAAGTCATTTAAATAATTGTGAAATCTAGTTACTTCAGCTTTTAATTGCCCTCGCTTCAAATTTAATGAATTTATATCTGCCATATTGTAGAAAATACACAAATAACCACCTGCACATATGCTGCAATCGCCAGAGAGAGACAAATATAGGCACAGAGGATATGAATAATAAGGAGGGTGACTTACTTGTTGCTTGCTGAAGGAATTCTACAGCTTCTGGAATGCTTCCATAGACTTCGTGTTCACTTATTCAATCATTTGGCTTAGAAGGACCATGTATAAGGATGGGACCGAATTGTCCGCGTTAGTTGTTTCGATGAGTTGCGGTAACTCGTTTCCTGTAGTATGAATGAATAAAAACAAGAATAATGTGTGATCTATCTATTTCGTGCCAACGTTACACTGATACGGTTTATAGACGACTGCCCTCTCCACGCTTACTTTTCGGTCGGGACTCGAAGCCACCTGCATGAGAGGTGGGGCAAGCTTAGACCGTTAAACAACGATCATAGGCGTAACATTGGGTGAATATTATACACAGTCCCATAAGCCTGATGAGGTCCTCCTCGATCATCAAAGTGGAACCATTTTCGTCAAAGGGTTTTTGGCTCCTGGTGAAACGAACATCGTCTGGGAAGAAGTGCAAAAATTAAGAAATTATCGAGACTAACTCTGCAGGCTTTATCCAAGACATTCTGTTGAAATGGTGGTTCTGATCATAGAGGTACTTGGTGGAATGATGGACACGCTGCTCTTGAATCTGATAGTTATGCCTTCTTACCGTTGTTGTGAAGTACCCATTACACCCTCTACGAGGTGCTAATGATTTTATTAATATTTGAATTACATTCTCATGATGTCATGTTGCGATATTAATTATAACAATCTCTATTTTTCGCTGAGGCTCTCCTTGTTCGCGAGTAACTTTGCTGACTCCATTGCTCTACTTACCATAACTTTATGTAATTTTCCTATAGGTAAGTTACCATCACGCTACGGCGTTTTGGTGACAATTATGCGTCTTTTCTAGCGTCAGCTATAAAATAGAGATTACTCGTATAATCGAGGTTCATTGATCGTTGTTCATTATTGATTCATTATTTTATCGTTAACCTAACACTAAGCACTGCCGATTTTGCCAACCGGAGTTTTGTAAATGCAACATTTCTCTTTATGGAATAGATAGTTTTGGAACCTGTGTGTGTTTTCCTCGAAAGTCCAACCCCAACTACCATGATGCGGCAGAAAACTTAACCAGAAGAATACAGAACTCCTTAATTGTTGGTTCGCCTACTCAGGACACATGATCCTCTGACCCAGTGATCACTCACCCTACGGACGTGGGAAGTGTTTACTGTAGTAAATGATATACCAGCGCGCCCTCCGCGGATGTATCTGGGTTTCGAAAACTGGGCCTTACTGGGAAATAATAATACCCCCTCAACACTCATAGAGTGAACCCTAACGCAGAGCCAGTACGGGTAGAGGACGGCTGTTATTATTTGCCGTGGCACTCCAGGACGATATACTGATGCAAAGAGAGTCTTGTCAGTTCAATGTTTCCTGTGCGATGAAAATTGATTGGATTGTGGCACTGCATTTTTATCAATAAAACTTAAGTGGTGAATGAAAAAAGTATATATATTTCGACACAGTAATAGGTTGTGATGAAGGTACCCTTTTTGTTTCGCAGCATAGAAATCTAGCCTCCTCATATCTACTATTTCTACTGGTACCAACTAATCTTTTATATACCATGTTATTATTGAAAAGAATTGAATTTGGTTTACAGGAAATATTCAATCGTTCTCAGCCATTCCAGTCCACTTAAAATATTTTCTTTGTGTAATATTTTTCTCGTCCTTTTAAAGTTATCGTTATAATGATTGACTAACTTTGTGTAGGTTGCAGCTTTAGCTCGAAAAAAGATACCGACTTCGTGATTTATTTGTTCAGAACATAGACTACTCCTATGTCGTATGATCTACTATTGCTCTGAAGATATTCAAGAACCTCGAAACAATGTAGGTAGATCAGGATAGGTACTTGATTACTTGCAGTGTATCCACAGTGATATTGCCCAATTTTCTGTTAGGAATAGTTCAGTAACTTTCATGTTATGATCCAGGAAAGTAGCTGTCATATTAATTATCAGAGAGAAGCATATTTGTTGTTAGTTGTTGGTTTTTCAATAGCAACTTTTCAATGTTTTCTGCTGTATTTTGGTATTTTGTTAATTCCAAATTTGCAAATTTATAGGTCATAAGGGCAATAAACTCATAATAGTTTATTTGTATATTACCATAATGCATTTAGTTATATGAGAAAGAGTTGAAGGATATTTCTGTTTCGTTACATCTAAAAATTCAACAATTTTCTGTACATAGTAATGTATATTATAAGTATTTATATTTTTAACAACAACTATTTTTTGTGCAGGATTTCGACATACGGAAATGACTATGACAGGACCAATCACACTCATTGCAGATGTAATCAAAAGAGAAATGACAAACGAACATAAAAAGAATTTGAGCAGTTCTCTCATCGATGTGTTCTCTAAAATTCCACTACCCGATGTGACAACTGGTTTGGCTTTGGTTTCGCAAAATAGTAGTTTGAAACGTACAATAATGAAACGATTGAAATTTTTCTTGAAACATTCAATGGGTTATGATGCTTATTGAGTTATATTATCTTTAAATTTTCGTCTTCTATTATTGATATGCTTTTGTCCATCATACACAACTAAAATAATATTCTAAACGGAATCAATCAACGTGTATACTCTTTTTTATAGATGTATATTAGCTTATCTACTTATCATTATGCGATTGAAGTCTGTGAATAAACATAATGAATATTTTAATGAGTTTCCGTTTTTTGGTAGAGATATATACTTATACAGGATAAGTCAGTATAAGACCGACAGAATCCGACAACGAATTCCTCACCTCATTTCGAGGTGAAAAGTTCCTATCAAGATATGTCCTAAAATGCATAATGCATCCCCTCTAAGATACAGGGAGTCGAAAGTACGAAAAAAAATTCCTGAAGCAAAATATACCGAACTTCGTACACTAATCAAGGTTTATCAACGTGATAATTGGAAGTTATAATTTTTAATTTTCTTATTCAGTGGCGTAGTTACGTTGGTATATGGAAATATTTTCCTTCACATTTTCTTTACATCAGTTAGGCTCATCGATACTCAACTTAAAAGTCATAACATTCCATGTACCTAAAAGTAAAGATTTCTGAGAAAATTTAGAAAAACTGAAGATATGTCCTGGAGTAGCAAAATAATTTCCTCTGTAAAATAATCTCATAACACTAATTTCTCACAACATATTGGAATATTTGTCAACCTCCTCATAATTTTTTAATGTTGGGTGAATCGGAAACATAGTACGGGTGATTCAGAATGAGACCTGACTCAGTGATTACACGACATCAATTTCATCAAATAATAATATGATGAATGAATGACTCACCTGTACTATGTTCCTGATTCTTTCAACATTGAAAAATGTTCAGGAGGTTGACAAATATTTCGATATGTTGTAAGAACTTATCATTATGCGATTTTTGCACATAAAATTATTTTGCTACTCAGGAAAAATCTTCAGTTTTTTTTAGTTACATGGAATGTTATGACTTTCAAGGTGAGTATCGATGAGCCTAACTGATGTCAAACGCTCACTTATCCATTCACTTGTCCAAAGAAAGTATGAAGGAACATATCTCCACATACCAACGTTACTTCGCCACTGGTTTACGAAAATTAGGAATTATAACTTCAAATTATCACGATATTTTTTGCTTCGGTAATTTTGGAGAAAAAATTAAATCTAATTTTTTTTGTACTTTTGACACCCTGTATCTCAGAGGGGATGCGTTTTAGGACATACCTTAATAGGAACTCTTCATCTCTAAATGAGGTGAGAAATCTGTAGTTGGAGTTTGTCGGTCTTATTCTGACTCACCCTGTATATTGAAAAACAGAGATATCTTATAAAAACAGATACTACTCTGGGTGCCAGGATATAAATAATAGATAGAACGACAAATCTGATGAAATTGCTAGGCAAAAATCACTAAATATACCGAAATATACAGTGAGATGGACTTTGAATTAATGCCCAGAAAGAACAACTGAACAACTAGGAAAATATAACTCAGCATCTGTACTGTTTGGAATCTTTGGTATAGTAAATGCACTGGAGTTTTTTCCCAATACTCTATTGTATAGTCTATTTTCAACACTCTGACAATGGTGTTTCAGTCACTAAGAAGCAATCTACCGTAGAAAGATCAAACTTAACCCTGTCACAAAATTTGTCATATTCATACTAGCCTGACAGCTTGTCAGGAACCTGCAACTCAATTATAATGCACCATCAATTCTGAATTACATACAATTTTTCAGTCAGATATCTGATACTTGGTTCCCAAAGAGGCTTCCGCACTCTTGGACCGACTCTGATTCCCAAAGAAACAGACATCCGTCACTCAACTACGATCAGACCTTGTTCTGAGCATGACAGGTAGTCAACTACAAAGTAAACTACACTGTCCCGAGTAGTCAATAATAGTGGGTTCTGTTAAGGCTTGTTCATTCCCTCGCGAATTTTGCAACTTTTCTGCGAACAAAATGGCTCCCAGTCATGCCGGACCAATCGTTGATGCAGAACCATGTCGGCAGCCATTTTATTCGCAGAAAAATTGGGAAATTTGCGAGGGTATGAACGAGACTTGAGGCCGATATTAGACTATAAAATTTCTTTGTCAAAGATCTTTCATAGAAGATCTTTGATGAAAAATTTTACGGTGCAATATACCAAATGTTATAAAATATTCCTTTTATAAAATATATTTGATAATATATAATGCCGAGCTATTATATTTGATTGAAGGTTTTACAATTTCAAAACAATATGGCATAAGACAAGTTTGTTTGGTGCGTTACAGCAACAAAATTGCTAGTTACCGAATACGAGATGCAGTACAATCATCAGCATCCGGAATATGAAAATAGAAATAAAATACTGGACATCCATAAAACGATTGTAGAAGTAAAAAGAACAGTGAGAAAAGAGTGCAAAGTGGAGGATATTAAGAAAAAGGTAAATGGGTTACGAAACCAGTTCAAAAATTAAATGCAAATATTAAACCACACCAAAAACTTGCATATTCCTAATAAGTATAGGAAGAATCTCGGGTGGTATTAGTGAAAGACTACTCGTGCAGAATTAGAAAAAATGAACAAGTGTACATAGAACAATTTTTTTTTAGATTCTGCTGTTAATTCCAGTTAAAAAGTGCACTATAACGTTTATAGATTCAGCCTTCAAGTTATGGACCAGGTACAAATTATATGAGGTTTTAGGTTTCCGTTAGAAGTTGGAGTTTAAAAATCATTGCTTTCAGAAAAAAAGTTATTGAACACTTTTCAACAGAATTGAAAAAAGGTAATTATTTGATATTTTCTTATCCGCTGAGATTGCTAACTGGGTGATGAATATGACCAATAAATAATTATTTAATAATTTTAGGTTATCAGGAGCATGAAAAGTGTAGCTGAAGGGGACACTTAATATTTATAAGCCAAAGGTCTACTGGTTTCCTTCATTAAAGTTCACGTTGCATGCTAATGACGCCAATCGGCGTCATTGTATGATTTTGCGATATGCTAGCGACGCCGACGCCGCAAATGGTGTTTGCCTAGTTTTTGGGAACGGAAAATATTCTGAACGAACATATTTTCTCAGAATTATTTGACTAGCTCATCCTCATCCTCGAGAGCTATATTTCACTTTTATAATGGAAACTTCGTCATCATCGAGTTTATTATTATTATATTATTATTATAATTACACAAAATCAGACACTGTTATACCTTCACTGGACTGTATGCAACTTTTCAAGAGTATCGAGACAAGTGTCACTCATACCTGCCAAAAAAAAAATGGTATTTACTTCTGCCTCATTTCCCAACTCCCTCATAATCTGATTTCTGTTTCGGTAAATGATGTATCGCTGATACAGTATGTCTCAATAAGTTGGAACCATATGGAGAACTATTTTATTATTAATTATAGGGAAAAAAGTTATTCCTTATTAAAACTTCTGCATGTTCTCAACTCTAGAATACAATTATCAGATATGAACTTTTTTCAGTACTATACGCGGTTTATCCAAAAATATTAATTTTGCTGAAGACTAGAATACCTTTATACTTGAAATTGAAAATTGTTATTAACATGATTGTTTAAATTATAAAATTGATAAAAAACATTTAGAAACGAAAATGTTATCATGTGATTCATAATCACAAGAGATAAATGTTCATTCAAAATAGAAAAATTAGTAAAAATCAACAAAACCTAATTTTTTATTACAAATGGATGTAATTGCATATTTAAATAGTTTTCGGTTCTGACCAACTTTTTGCAATAACAATTTTGACAGATTTCAGAATATGCGGAACTTTTTATGACGAATAACTTTTTTACTCCGAAAATTATTAATAACAAAGTTTTCCATACCTATGGTTCCAACTTAGAGATGCATTCCATTATGGTAATAGATAGATGGATGAGAACAAAAGAAGTTCACCCCTTCACCACACGAGTAATTTCACTCCTACACAGTAAAAAATTATATTGTAATATTCCATTACCAAACGTTGGCTTTTTTTACCATGATATACCTATACTGGAATGTTATCAGACTGTTAATCATGTAAATTATTTTCGGTATTAAATATGGACAATGTGCAGAATCAATTATGGAAAATTACCTGCAGCAGAGTAGAAATATGTTCAAAATCACCCTATCAGTTGTGTAATATAATGGTAATAACACATCAAATCTAATAAAACATAAAAGTTATATTGTAATTTTTCATTATATAGTCATAAATTCAGTTTGGTAATGAAATATTATCGAATTTGTTGTGTGAAAATATCCTTTACATTGAATATTCCTGTGTAGAATTACACCCTAATACTAGTATTTTTTCCATTTAGAGAACTGCGTTTTTGAAACATATGTTTGTATTATTACAATGTCAAATTTTAAATTTACTTCAGTATTTCTACGCGAAAAAAATATAGAAGGTAACATGTAATGCAAACATTATGTACTATTACACTACAATGAGATGGTTCATGCACTTACCGTAACCTTGTTCCATACTGTTACGTTCTGCTAAATTATAGGCCGGGCACACTACTAAACTGTTTATTTTCGTACTTCACTATAAACAAACATACAGCACTTCACTGACTAATAAAACACTTAAATCTATCTATACAACAATACAACTAGCTAAATATTCCAAACACTTCTGCTTATTATCACTTTCTAATCTTCTTAAATAATTCTCTTCATAAAAACTCCTTCCCAGTCAAATGTCCCCGTTTATATAGGTACTCATCGTGTAGACTGGATTATTCGCGATGATTTCGAGAATACTCAAAACGGAGAACTTCTACACATTTCCAGGAATTGAGCGATGACGCGGCAGATCCGTTATCTAGACTATTCGTGAGGTACAGAAAACGATCCATCCAAATAAACACTTCTTGGAACGAATTATGGATGAGACGCTCGCGGAATGGACTCAGCGAAGCAGCTAGGGGGCTTTTATCAATCTCGTAACAATACCATCATTTCAAAAAGTGTTGTCAGTAAATGAACTCTCACTTGTAATACGAATATGTAGATTATAGTACGCGTTTTCATTTGTGCCCGATACAGTTGTTCTCGATGTTGATCGCCATACCGCAACTCTAATGCAGTAATCAGATCTTTATATTTATTTTGCTGTTCGATAGGTATCGTCTGTAACATACCCAAAGCTGGCCCTCTCAAAGCTACTATAAGTGCCGTAGCTTTTTCTTCTTCGCTCTATCCATTAGCCACCGCTGCAGCTTCAAATTGTCGGCGATACATGGACCAAGAAGACTGTCCATCAAAATTCGGTGGTTTTGCGGAAATTCCTGATGTGGCAACCCTGTCTCGACGATCTTGGTTTTTAAGGAGAGCTACCTGGTTTTCGAGTCCTTTCACTTTCTTATTAAGCTCATCGTCAATTTTCTTAACGTCTTCCTTTAGTTCTTTTTTTAGTTCTTCTTTCAGTTCCTCCATTTGTACTTCGTTTTTCTGTAATACATGTTGGAAGAACTTGTCTTGATGTTCTAGAACCTTCTGGAAGTCTGTTTTCCTTTGTTTTTCTATTCGTTCCAATTCATTCTTTTGTTGCTCGAGAATTTTCTGGAGTCCCTCTTCTCGTTCTTTCTTTTCATCCAACCGTCTCATTTCCTCTTCTTGTTTTTCATTTTCTCGCTCTTTTCTCTGTTCTTCGAGAATTTTCTGGAGTGCCTCTTCTCGTTCCTGTTTTTCCTCCAACCGACGTGTTAATTCTTTTTGTTTTTCATTTTCTTGTTCTTGTTTTTCCTCCTGTCGCCGCTATTCCTCTTATTGTTTTTCCTCCTGGCGCCGCTTTTCCTCTTCTTGTTTTTCCCCCTGGCGCCGCTTTTCCTCTTCTTGTTTTTCCCCCTGGCGCCGCTTTTCCTCTTCTTGTTTTTCCTCCTGGGGCTGCTTTTCCTCTTATTGTTTTTCTTCCTGGCGCCGCTTTTCCTCTTCTTGTTTTTCCTCCTGGCGCCTTGTTTCCAAATCCGCAAATTGATTTTGGATAAATTTCACAATGTCCTCCATCGTATCGTACGATGTACTACTCGTATTCACCATAAATAGTTTATAAATATAGTTTCTGTTTTTCACTTCGCTTCGGACACCACTGTTACGTTCTGCTAAATAATAGGCCGAGCACACTACTAAACTGTTTATTTTCTAACTTCACTATAAATAAACATACAACCTTCACTGACTAATAAAACACTTAGATCTTTACAACAATACAACTAGCTAAATATTCCAAACACTTCTGCTTATTATCACTTAATAAATTCTCTTCATAAAAACTCCTTCCCAGTCAAATATCTCCGTTTATATAGGTACTCATCGTGTAGACTGGATTAATCGCGATGATTTCGAGAATACTCAAAACGGAGAACTTCTACACATTTCCAGGAATTGAGTGATGATGCGGCAGCTCCGTTATCTAGACTATCCATGCAGTACAGAAAACTATCCACCCAAATAAACACTTCTTGGAACTGATTATGGATGAGGCGCCCGCGGAATGGACTCAGCGGCGCAGCTAGGGGGCTTTTATCAATCTCGTAACAATACCATCATTTCAAAAAGTGTTGTCAGTAAATGAACTCTCACTTGTAATACGAATATGTAGATTATAGTTAGTCCCATGCGATGTTATGAACATCAAACAACTTCATCCATTTATCTTCAACATCAGTGCAATCAATATCACCCAGGATAAGAGTTGGAAATAAAATGATTTCTGAAAGTTTGGACCAACTTTGAAGTCTCTTTTACTTACTGCACATCCCCACTTTTCATTAGTTTTGCATATAATTATTTATATACACTTCCGCTTTGCTTTGTTTTCAAAATACAAAATTTAAATACAGTTTAAACCCTGTTATTCCCCAGAATAAGAAAACCACCTAATGTTAACCATACTACTCAAACTGCGGGTAAGAGTCAAGGAATATCTGTACCAAAAAAACTCATTTAACCTACTACTTGAAAAAATAAATAATGAAATAAAAGATATCTGGAAAATATTTTTATTTAGAACTGTCTAGATTAATGTAAGTTATCCTGTAACAAACAGCCTTCTTTTAGAGACCGTAAAATCTTGAAAACTTAAAAATAATCATATAATTCAAGTACTTTAATAAAAGAACTAATAATTTTTTCAAATAATCCAATATCAAACATTGTGTTCTCATATTTATCTTCTGTAAATATTTGTATATTTCTACACCTCTGGAAGTTTAAGTTCTATCATAACAGTTTAATACAAACTTATCACTATAAAAAATAATAAAGTCTTTTAGAAAAATCCAGAACTCAAACATAATTTCTGAACAAATATTACGTGTACACCCATTCACTCCTACAGTTATCAAATAGTGAGATAGGTATTTATTAAATTTTAACATAAAATTCATAAAGTACTTCCGAAGTTACCAAATCCTGTGATGTCAATATTTCTTCTCTCGAAGTAAACAAAGTGGTTGGACGACTTTTCTCGATCTGTGAAAAAATTAGCTTCCTTTAGACAAATACTGAAATTTTTATAAGATAACACAGAATCGTCTCCACAAATACTGCCGTCCTTAGCAAAAAAGCCGAATCTGTATCCGCTATCTTGCTTACAATTCTGTAAATCCGACCTTCATCTCAATATTTTGTATATACGGCAAAATGATTAATTAATTTAGGCTGTAAACCTGGAGTATACATCATTTTTGCTTGGTAAAACGCAAAATTTATAGGATTTTAAACCTAAAAAATCCAATATCTCAATACTTGTATTTTTTGTAGATACGGCCTTTTAGCTAAGCACGGCAGAATATAAATATAGCTAAAGAAACAAAGGAGAAAAGGGGTTGTACCATGAGTCTGTGTGAAACGGTATATAGGTTCATCTTCAGTTTGAAGTACAAGAAAAGAAAAAAAAAATACAAAATTATAGTTGAACTATCTCTAGGAATATATCATGGAATACTTTATAAAAATAATATGCAAACTGGGGAGGACCCTCAATGTATCAGAGAAATCAAGATATTTAATAAATTACGAAGATTCATTATATTCATTATACAATTTTGTAGATGATTAGTATACACAGATTTATTGTGCATTTGCAACTCACCTGATAAATTTTCGAAATCATCAAGAACAATCAAGAACATACTTTGCACAAATACATCCTTAACTGGTTTACTGTTCATGAAATGTACGTACTGACAAAGAAATATGCGAAAAATTGACAAACAAACAGACACTCACTACCAAATAGCAAGAGCAACATACGCAGCACCCAGCAACAAAAACAAACACAAAGATAATAGTTGAGCGCATGGCGGTTATGGCGTCTTTGTAATGGGATAGACTACAGAAGTTATAAGTACTTTAATTTTACACAAACACCGTAATTTTCACTTCATATAGGTATACCGAATGCAAGGCGCTTACCGAATAGATAATGGTATTTTGAAATGTATTTATCTTATACCAATTCAGTAACATGCTTTATGATGGAAATTCATACAAACACATGAGTTATAATGGAGGAAGGTATTTTATGGTGGGGACTGAATACAGTATTTATCATGTTTATAATAAAATACATATTTATTACTGTTAAAACACAATGTAAGTTCCATTCCATAGAAAAAATGTGTAGTATTACAAAACTTAATATGTAGCAAAATACAAAACCTGATGTTTCAGGGAAAATTACAAATTCGTTCTAAACTTACCTTGTAAACGTACCAGAACAACGTAAACTGTGTTTAATTTTAAAATTTCATATCTTATGCCGTAATACACTATATTCCATCATATGTGATGTAAAGTTTACACTTTCTGTATGGTTTAGTTCCAGACATTTTTTACAGTGTAGATGCGCATTTCGTTAACCAAGTTAATTTCATCAGTAGAAT
Source organism: Chrysolina americana (assembly GCA_958502065.1). Taxonomy (NCBI): domain Eukaryota; kingdom Metazoa; phylum Arthropoda; class Insecta; order Coleoptera; family Chrysomelidae; genus Chrysolina; species Chrysolina americana. The sequence continues at coordinate 72,107,826 of OY293411.1, forward strand.
TAATAAACTACATCTGGGATTTCTAGGAATCAAATTACTAGTGTTGTGAAGGGAAAAACTTCTTTTGTTCTCATTGAGTGACACCACAGGCCTTCAATACCCCATTTTCTTTTTTAGATAGATGGATGATTTTATCAGAAAAAGTATGCTATTTTCTGAGCTATACAAAATGAATATGATGGCACTTACACAGGGTTTTCTGTTTTTTCTGGGCGGGTCCCAACTTTTTTTTTTTAAGGTAACCTTTATTTATTATCAGTTTTTCGGTTTCAACATGATAAATAAAAGGTACCTATTTATGTTAATCTTTTTTTCGTAAATATTGACGGATTTCGAGATTTCTAGCATAACAGTATTATTTGAAAAAATACTGTTATGCCAAGTTCCATTGAAATTAACTTTAATGAGATTCAAATATTAACCTGTGATATATAGGAAGCGAAAAACATCTTGACAAACAGTTTTAATAATAATGTGATCTTCGAAATTTCAAATGTAACACCCTGTATATTATAGATCAATAAGAAGCGCCAACGAAGGCTCTAAAAATGTAATTGAATATTCTTTATGGTTATATTCAATAGTTTTTCTAAATTAAATTTTTTTTCGAAATATTAAAATTATTTTTTAAGAACGACAGAAACACCATCAATACCACCAGCTCATTCAAGACAAGGTACACCTCATAAATTAACTAAAATAACTCCATCGTGGCCGAACACAGAGATGTAAGATTTGTTCACAGAACAAATTGAGGAAGGATACGGTATTCGGTAACTTTTCATTCGCCATAAATATTCTTGTTTATGTTAAAAATGCGTATCAATTACAGTATGATCAAACAATTTTTCAATTTTTAATACTGAAATTACACATTTTGAATATAATCAGACCATATCCTCGAATCTCGTCCGCCACCTTGATTAATGATTGAGATAAAGAATAAATAGTCTCCGGCCCGAAATAGAATAGAATAGAATCGGACTTTATTCAAAAATTTCGTCACCCATTTTTAATTTATGAATTGTGACAAAAAATTCCCTATTTCCGACACCAAAAACTCCCACATTAACCATTTTGAAAATAATTGGACTATATTCACAAATCTCGTCCACCACGTTGAATTAATGAATTTTGACAAAAACATTCATAATCTCTTCTACCATCATAGAGCCGCCATTTTATTTTTGCTTTAACAAAATTTTTATAACGCACTGTCACCGGAATTATAAACACCCGTTAAATTTCATGTCATTTGGACTACTAGAAGAGGGTCAAAGTGCTTTTACAATAGTGCAGATCTTCAGAGGAAAAAAATTCACTCACTCTCAAATACTAGGAAAACGCCAGTTGCGGCGTCGTTAGAATCTCGCAAAACTGCACACTGACGTTGTCAGCACGCAACGTGTTAAAGTTGAGTTTCGTTGGGGTATACGACTTCTATACTGTAAGCTAACATAAATCTCTCCTGTTTCTAGAAATCAAAGAATACTCCTGGAGTAGATTGTTATATCGCCTCTTGCAACTCAAGGCCTCACACAAAGTAGGCCAGATATTGCTTTTTTCTTTTTCAACACAAATCATGTTGTAACCACAGCCACACTTATCACAACTGCACAAGCTAATAATCTATTATCACCATTTTCTAATGAAAGTATCGCCGCAGATCCTTTAAAACTTATACTATTTCTATGACAGTGTGATGTACAACTTCAAGCAGTTACTTTTATTGTAAAAGAAATGTTGCCAAATGAATTGATGAACATATCTTATAAATGATCTTTGACAAAGTAATTTTATAGTCTTATACCGGCCTAAGGAATTTGAATTATTAGGAGACACGCTGAACACAGGCACAAAAACAACAAATATTATCAATATAAATATATAATAAATATATGTATATATATATATATATATAAATATAAATCGTTATTTTCTGTCAGATATAATCCTCATTTTTCCACTTTGTAGCAATGTGTGGAGAGAAGGGGATTTCAACGTAGTAGGAATTATTCGCTTCATTCATTCAAAACTCTCCGTTACACCGAACTTTGTTCGATTCAAAGCAGTTACTGTTTCTGGAGTATGTGCTGCCGGAGAGTGCTTCTTACTTTTCTCGCAGATGACGCTGCGACTTCATTTGTAGAAAAAGACCATATAGGACACTTTGGATATTATTGTTTATTTGATGCACGGACGAAAGGCAATTAGGTACCTTGAAACATACATATAAGAAGGTGGTCATTTCATCACAGCACACAGACGAGACGAAAGACTTTTCTGGAAAGAATCTAAAAATTTCAGTGAGGGTTTGGGGGCTTCACTCCATATATGAATATTCCAGGACAGGTCGGATCTGTAACTTATAAATGGTAATCTGGCAACGAGAAGTGAAATAGTTCTTGGCACGGAACAAAAACAAAAGTTTTTGAAATGCACTTTTGGCAATGGAATTCACATGATTATCCTATAAAATGGAACTGTAGGAATTCATTCCTGTGACATAAATGCACTGGCTACATTGGGAAATGGTTTTTACCGCTTTAAATAAAAATATTTGATCAATTGTATTTTCCGTATGTTTTCCAATGGTATGAAAAAAATCTAATCAAATTGAAGTGACCTGCGTAGGTTTTCATCAGTCAATTTTACAGATGGACTCATGTAGGAAAAGAAAGTTTTTCTACAAAACATGCTTTTCTGCATAGTTTTACGTTCGCAAACATGATTATTTCTCACAATAATTGAAATTTGACATTAGTGTGCCGCAAAGTGACATTTCTGTGCCACAAAGTGACATTTCTGTGCCAAAATTTTTCAGTACCTAATTTCTAAGCAATACAGTTTTCGTGACAGCAAGGTGAAAGTATATTTTGAAAATTCTGCATTTCGAAGGGATATTCGATCAGTCAACTTCAAGAATGAATAGACAAAGTCTATTGGTTTATATAATATGAGAGAAATTGTCGTACAAATTCATAATATTTTGAACAAAAATTATAGACATCACTACTGCTGTCTCAAATACCCACATACACACTATCCATTGCTAGGCAACGGAGCAACATCTATCGAATCATTTGAATGTCAACAAACGTCAAGCATAAAATATTCTTGTCCCGTAATTTTTTAATGAGATTGAACTAAAATGGATAGCGACAGTTCTGAAATTGAAAATACTCCGCCAGAACTAAGAGAACAAGTTAATTCATTGTCATTGAATTTACTACCTTCAACTTCAAGAGGAAAATATGAAAATGCATACAAACAGTTTATAGTATAGTATTATTTTTATCAAAAAGGGTGTTGTAGAAAAAGTATAGTGTGTAACACGAGCAGAAATGCAATTTCTCACTCGTTTGAATTGCAGCACTCGCTTGCGCTCGTGCCGCAACTTTTTCAAACTCGTGAGAAATTAGCACTTTTCTGCACTTGTTGCACAATATACTATTGTCTTAATTCATCACCAAGAAAGGACCCCGCACGAAAGCATATATGGGAAATTGGCTCTCGGTCAAATTGGCTGATATTGAATTATGTTGGTTGTATCGTAGCATGGATCTTTAGAAGAATGTGTGAGTTTAAATGATTTTTTTCTACAATCACACTCCAAAACAAGCTTTTCTGTATAGTTTTACGTTCGCAAACATGATTATTTCTCACTATAATTGAAATTTGACATTAGTGTGCTGTAAAGTGACATTTCTGTGCCACAAAGTGACATTTCTGTGTCAAAATTTTTCAGTACCAAATTTCTAAGTATTACAGTTTTCGTGACAGCAAGGTGAAAGTATGTTTTGAAAATTCTGCGTTTCGAAAGGATATTCGATCAGGCAATTTCAAGAATGAATATGAATTGGTTTATATAATATGAGGGAAATTGTAAAAACTCATAATATTCTGAAAAAAGAAAACATAGACAATACTACTGCTGTCTCAAATACCCACATATTTACTATCTGCTATATAGGCAACGGAGCACCATCTATCGAATCATTTGAATGTCAACAAACATTAAAAATAAAAAAATGTATATTTATCAAAAATAGAATACAACAGTGAAAATAAGTATGAAAAATAATTAATCTGCGCTCTGGTGCGACTTGAATCAATACGGTGGCGCGTTCGCTTTTGCAGCTGCAGGGAAACCCTGAAAAACTGCAACACCACATCTGAAGAGTTGGAAATATTTGAAGAGATACTTCTGGAGATGTTCGTCGAATCAGGATTATCTGCTTTTCTGTAATATTGGATGAATGGTGTCTCCGGAGGCTCCAATTCGATAAGAAACTACCATCAAATTTGTGCCAGTCCGTTCTGTCTTTTGACAAGATATAATAGTGGCCAGAATCAGCTCCAGAACCACAGTGAACGATGACTGCATAAAGCTTATAACGGTAGTAAGCTAGATTGGTATGTTCTTCTAGCTTAATACCTTGTAATAATTTGATACTTCTGTGCTTCAACTATATTCGCTATTTCATAGCTGTCGGTTATTTTGGTACATATTCGGCAATACACTTGACTATCACCTGTTAGGTGTTCGGTTCTCAGGTGATAAATGAGTACGTTCTGCACGGACTGGATTTCTAAATAAAAGAAGCAGTGAAATTTCCTCTAGCCATACTGCATATACTACAACGTAAAACTGTAAGGATTTTCCCTCCGAAAGACTTTTGTACTAAAGAAGTGATAGGCTCTGTGCCATCAGAGAGTCCAAGAACATCGAATGAATTATTCTCCTGCTCACGAAATGGGTTCAATAGGTATACCGGGTATACCAAAAATTCGGAACTACCTTGTGGTCCTGACGAAAACCTTGTTGGCCTCAAAGACTCTATGAAATCATACGGAGAATAAGAAGAAACTCTTTTTGAAAATGTAAGTTGTTTGAACATCTTTTTCAGCTCAAAGAATAACAACTGAGGAATATCATTATTGATGGTTGATATATCGTCTCTAAGAGCGGCTTTACATTTATGCAATGCATTTGCAATGCAAGACAGGTATTGCAAGGCAATTTAGAAATTGTGTCTTACATTTATGCAATTATTGTTATGTTGCCAGCAGTTTATACCAACATAATATATTTCGAGAAAATCTAACCTCAATAAAATATTTTGATACTTTGTTGGTTTGTACTTTACTGAAATTCAAAAAATAACTATTTCTCTATTTCTTTTTTAAGTTGGAGTTAAAGGTTAGGAGACAATCGAAAAACAATATCTATAGGTACTTTAGTGTGCTATTGGCATTGAATTTCTTACCAGAAAACTCACTAGAATTGCTCACGAATTGCGTGAAAATTTCAACCAGTCGAAATTTTTAAGGCTTGCACGAAACTTGCATGGGCGCAAGCGCAATGTAAAATTTTGTCTTGCATTGCACAAAAATTGCATGAAAATTGCATAATGTAAAGCCGCTCTAAACGATTCTGTCATAAGTAGCGCTTGTAAACCGCTATTCATATAACAAGTATCTCCCAAATTATTCAACCCAACTTTGCAAAGACTTCACTGACATTAAGAACAGCATCATCTTCAATCAAAAAGTAATGATGCTAGAACGCCCTCTGATTGGCTCGGAGCTTCGAAAGAGGGACTGACGGAAACATTCCTGAGAAAAAAAATTATACATATTATACATAATGTTATACGGTGAGCTTCATTATAAAACGAGCCGTGCATATCAGATGCTTAAAGAGGTCGCTCTTGCCCCTGATACCCGCCTTTCCATACGGTATCCTGGTGCCCCTCAGTTAGCGCTGACGTATCCCATCACTCTCTGGCCTGACGAATCCACCCCTCAAAAGATATCCTAAGATTATCTCTCCCTGAAACTTCTTTGGAAACTTTTTTGGAAACCGTAGTCTCATTACTTTCAGTTGAGGTCATCTCGCGATTGCAGAAAGAGCCCACGCTCGTCAGACTGAGACTTAACTCAAACTTCATCTCGGGATATGTGACTTCTCTTCCAGGCCAGAAAAAGTCAAAGCGAATGGTTATATGTCCTGCATGGAACATTCCATGCATTGCAGGTGTATGGCGTCAAGAATTGCCTGGGTTACTATGTAGAAAAAAATCTGGAAGTATGTTTTAGTTCTGACAATTCCCTTTTTTTGAAAAAGCGTGTAACCGGCATTGTTTCCTAACAACAAAGTGACTTGGACTGGGATGGCCCATGAAAAGATTCGCGGTTAATTATCTGAACGTATACTGCCTTAGAGTCGAATTCGTAATACAACAACTATACAGGGCTTTTAGTTGCCTTTTGAGATAGCGAATACGGTAATCCGCTAAACTCCACATGACATCCTTAATCGGGATATTTAAACGGATTAGGACCTACTCGTTGGCCGCATATCCAGTTCGAGCAGCCGCAGAAAAGGTAAAAATGCGCAATGCCACCGTCGCGGGACTCATGGAAAGTGAGCTCGACAACAGCAAAGCTGTAAAAACCCACGTGGGTCCGCCCAGAGAACAAGTCCTACTTTACAACTCACCTCGTGCCTATTTATCATCAGTACCTGACCTCTCTTCTGCGCCAAAGATTTTTTTGTTTACGCGAACGCCGAACCTTGCGAAGATGATTCCAGTCGAGATCCAAATCCAACTTGAGAAAACCCCCGAAATATGATGTTAAAGTTTCTTGGTTGTCCCCAATGTGCTTGGGCATAAAGACCGTCCTAGACGCATGTAGTTCTTAGGGTTGTGCAACCGTAGACACGTGTTTCGATCTTAGGGATCTTATCAGTACGGTGAAAAAAAAGTGTAAGGATGTGCAAACTTGATCGGAGGTGAAACAACAAACGAGCAGAGTCAACAAACAGGAAGCCAACCGCACATTTGTGGCTTCAGTCGGAACACTTCGTGTTTACGAGGCAAGACACGACGTCGCGTGACGTCGCCACAGAGGCAGCTATATCTACCTGCGTGACATCCGAGTAGGAATATGAATAAAACAGAGATGTGCTTTCGAGGGAAACTGTAAACAACAGAAAGGACAATTTTATTGGACTAAGCCCTCTGGTAAAAATGCAACCTAGATACGTGTTTCGATCTTAGGGATGTCATCAGTAGGGTGAAAAAAAGTGTAAGGATGTGCAACACTTGAGGAGTCAACTGATGAAGCTCAGTCACAGCAATACCAGTAAGCTCATATTGGCGATTGAAAGTAAAAGACTTTTTTTGCTATTTCTAAAATAATCATGTTCACGAAGGAAGAAGAAATGCAACATTCAAAACTGTGTTTGAGACAAACAGTTTGCGAAGAGGGGAACAATATTCCACTGGAATGCTTCACAAAATAAATATACTTCATAGCGTATATTTGTTTCATTTAGTACTGGTCGACTGGCTACACAATCTATCAACCAAACGTTTTGGGAATGCTATATGTATAAATGCCAATAATATTTTACCAGTTGTTGTTTTCTATTATTGGAGACTTGTTGATAGAATGTCGACTTTAATGCAACCGGTTCTGTTTCATTGCATCAACTTTTGCGAAATGTTTACAGAATTATTGGCAAATCCACATCCTCCACCTGATTTTGATTACAATCATTTTTGTACTTATTGTTGAATAGAATTGATAATCATTATCAATAATAATCGAGAGGTTTAATTGTTTCTGGTGGAGTCACGTACCCCAAAAATAATTTTCCTAGAGAGCTCTCGAGATAAGAAATAATATTTAACAATATATAAATAATAGAAGATAATAGTTGTCACTATAATTGTGCTACAAAAATGATTAAGAAAATTATTCCTCTTGTGTATGGTATTCTCGTGGTCAGTGGAGCTGTGGTGATAAACGAAGGTGAACAAGTATATAATTCTTATGATAGCATGCATATGGTCGACCATCATTGCTAGTTTTTTTGAAAAAGTATTGGTCTTCATAAACCAGATGATGATTCATATCTAACATTATATAGTTTTCCATGTACAGGGTAACAGTTTAAATGTTTACAAATGCTATATCTCATGAACAGAGCTATATAATCATTACGAATATTTGGACATGGAAGTTGAACTGAAATGACTCATATAATAATTCGACCAATCACTTTTCCTTACAGCCACCTCCATCACCCCCTGATTTACAGTCACCCGCATTCAAATACTTTCAATAGGAATCTCTACTTGCGATACATCATTGAATAGCTGGTAAAAAAATGCTCCGCCCTCCCCCTCAAACAAGTAAGTAATAGTTATTTGTTTTACTAGGCATAAAAGCACAAGATTTAATGCCGCGGCTGGTGTTTCATAGCCGAGCGTAGCGAGGCTATGAAACCAGCCAAGGCATTAAATCTGCTTTTCTGCCGTGTGAACATATAATTTTTTCTTCAAATTTGTTCCAATTCCACGCAAAATCAACTTTTTCATATTTAAATAGCGTTTCATTATCAATATCCAAATATCTAAATTATTTCATCAAAGGTAACTGGGCCCTGCGTTACTATGTTTACCGCTGATGACGTTTGTTGAATTTGTTTGTTTACTGTTTACTTTGTCATTGTCAATTTTAATAACCAGTTTGATTCAAGTTACTACTTGAAAGGTTGCCTAGCAACGAACTTTTTCTGCCTAGGCATTAAAAGTACAACTTCTAAGCCTGCCAAGTGTCATTAAAAGGCCGCTTTTAATGTCATTTGGAGAAAAATGTTATTTTTGTGATCACCTCTACGTATGGAAATGAAATGAAAATTCGCAGCATTAATATTATATTCAACTGAATAGGTATTTTCAAATTCTAAGTAGTTAGTTACAAGAAAGAGTGATGATGGAATTAAGTTCAGAATTTTCAGACAATATACGTTCTTGAAATAGCATTGATGAAAAAACTTTCAAAACATACAAAACGAAGGTTTTTATATTATTATATTGGTATCTATCGCAGATTTGTATTCAATGTGCAGATTGATTATCAAGGGTATTATAAAAAGACCTTGATAAATAGTCTTAATTTCGACTGTATTATTTTGGCATTAATAATCTGATGAAAACCTGACAGCGAAGCTCGATGGCTTTCATTTCTGATTATTAATACCAAAATAATGTCTCGTTAAATTGTTATAAAATACAGTCGAAATTTAGATGAAATAAAATAGTCGGCAATTAATGAAAGTCGTATTATATTTATGAAGATTATTTCTTTAATCCAATTATTTATATCAGTCATATGAATGACACTGTATTGTCAGGGATTGTAGCCTCGATTACCCTAAAAATCTCTTCGCTTTTGGTTTTTCCAAACCGATTCATTTTCAAATACTTATACAGCTTCAACACGATGGATTCTATTTGACGTTTAAATTGTATTTGTTTAGAGTACTGTCAGATGCACAGGTTCCTTGATAAATAGGCATCATGCTGGATAGTCGGTGACTATTGTGTACCATGCAAATAGTCGCTACTAGAGCGTGTTGATTGGTCCTGTCAAATAGGAATCAAACGTCTGATTGGTTGATGACTGATATTTGATAGACGAAAGAAAGAATCGTAGACAGACGTAGAATCCCTTAGAATTAAGAATTCCTATTCTGGTGAATAAAATATTAATATTCTCATTTCATTCCCATATGCAAAGATGTTTACAAAAATAATATTTGATTGATTGTTTGATGAGGTGGGGAAGAAGAGAACATTTTTACCAGCTATTCAATGAGGTATCACAAGCAGATATTTCAATAGAAAGTATTTGATGCGGATGGCTGTAGATCAGGGGGGTGATGGGATGGATGGAAATAAGATTCCATTAGTCCTTTGTAAAACCCTGTACCATAGAAACAGAACAGTATGTCAGCCATCATTGAACAAACACCAGTAATTGTGATTATATGAGGTGTTGTAATGAAGGTTGGTGTTGAAATGATCGTAATGGTACCTGCAAATATGAACGGTATTCCAAATCAGCAAACTGCATTCTGGAAGCCCTACCATCAACTGAAAGGTTTTGTAAATCATTCATATTCAATTTCTTATTTCTCTTATTTACAGGGTTCAATGAGGAAGAGAAATCTCCAGGACTACCACTCTTTTATTTCGGAAGCAGCGCTTACTACTTCCAGACATTTTCCACGGTAAAGATCTAATTATTTTAATCAACGGTATCCATATATGTTCTAATGAAGGCTCATAAAACATAAATTAACAATACCAGAACAGATTCATATACTATTTTCTAAACGATTAATCAAAATACGAAAAAATTATCGAAATAGCTTGTTTGTCTCTTTGATTACCTTGTGCAGTGTGCCCAAAGGCATAGCGTGTCTGCCTAGAGAACGGTTATTATTATTATTTGCCGTGGCGCTCCGGAAGACTTTAGATTTTTTGATGATGCCAACCCGGGTGGTCGGTACGCACTCCAAGCAAGGACCAGACGTATCAGCATCAGAGTTGAATATTCTTATTAGATAGTGGGACACAAAAACGTGTGGGGAAAAGGCGTGGATCTAGAATTTCCTTCAGGGTAACAGAATTTTTTATCCAATTAATATCTGCATTTGAATAATGATTAACGCAGAAAGATTTAAGGAAGGCAATATCATTTTAATTTGAAGTAGAATAATATGGTTCTTGAATATTAAACTCCAATCTTTTCTGAAGCCGATTTTTGTAATTAAATTATTTTTTCGATATCAATATCTATGGATGAATAAAATAGAATAGATTTATTCGAGCAAAAATTTTTTTGGTCATTCAGTATTTTACAAAAAAGATTTTTAAACGGTATTAAAAGAGGCTAAGTAGAATAGACAACAGTAGAAACGTCAAAACATATTGAAAACATAGTAAAAACAGTGACACATTATTATTTTCAAGTATCAAAAGGCCAAGTAGTTAAGTCACAGAAGCGAACTGAAATATTCGTCGATGGAATAAAAATAGTGATTGAGTATATGCTGTAGTAATTATAGAGTCCAAAATCTAGTGAATTCATTTGAATTTTATTGATTCTGAAACGGGGAGGCCGCCAGTCGGTCGCTCAGTGATTACCAAAAATGCTTTTTTGTTTTGTGACAGATCCCTGTGACACCCCGTACAAAATATTTTGAAAGTAAGAGCAAGTTTCAGTTATGTAGACAGCTTGCTTCTTTTGTTGCATACATTGGATTGGAATAGATCTAGGATGCCTCTGACACCATTTGCTTCTGAAATCAAACTGACAAAAAACGATGAATCTGTTCGTTTCAAAGTATTCCATGAGTCTCAGCTTCAATATGATTTAAAAAAATTTGGAAAAAGACATTACCATTGCAATATTGTTGCATGCAAGGAAAATAAGGAAACGCTGTATTGGCAGTTCTTGTTCTATTCTAGGATAGTGATAAGAATTGTTATTGCGACCTGTTTGGAGATGATTTTCGCAAACAGTTTAATCAGAGCCTGTTTCGATAAACACAATTCAAGATTGAAATCTGAATTAGAAATCAAGTTAGAAGAGTTTCAACTCGAGTATTCTTAACAAAATAAATTATTTTTCAGAAAGATTTCAAGTGATTTTCCGACGTAAAATATATGACAAACAACAACCAGTCATCATAAGAAACAAAGGCCTTCAGATAAAAAGCACTGCTAAAAACCGTCTATCATCAACATCGAGTAAAAACAATCCGTCACCAAAACAAGCTAAGTACAAACGCTTTTTCTGAAATGCATGCAAAGAACAATTAGAGCTATTTACGAAAAGAAAAAAATTCGACGACAGCGACAAAAACTATAAAATTCAGATGAGTCGACACAGAACTCAAAGAACTGAAAAGCTAATATAATAGTGCCACAAACTACCGAAATGCGAAATCGCATGTAGGTATGTAGTACAAGTACAACAATCCCGATTATGCGCAAAGCATCAACAACATTGCCAGTTTACGTACTTTTAATGAGAATCTATTCTAATAATTATTAATATTTTATGTTATATGACGTACAGTTAGTTCTATAATAACAGCCAAAATTCATAAATTCCCAGTTTCTCAGGTTCATAAAGTTCACGTGTCGAATATATTTCAATGAAATATGGAGAATACAGTACATATGACAAACTGATAGACGTGGTACAAACCACAGAAACGAACTCCAATTTCACGAAAGCTTAGATGGCAGCACTGCATGTTGGAACTGCTCTGCTGATTTTTAAGTTCAGAGCCGGACTTGCAACCTTTGATTCTAGCTGTGTCCAAAAAGACTTTATGAATGTTTTTGTGACAAATAATTCTGGAACTCTATTTGAAAATAGAAAATTGTTTTGCGGCTTAGATGATATATCTATGTATGAGATAAATAATAATAATAATAATAGAGGAGGAAAAACGAACTAAATATCGAGATCTACTCTTTGAACTCCGCAAGCTTAACCTTAACCATTCTGTCAAGATGGTGGTTCTGATAATAGGGGTACTTGGTGGAATGATGGACACACTGCTTTCAAATTTAAAAATCATACCGGCATGCCATGATGCGGCAGAAAACTTAGCCGGAAGAATGCAGAAGGCCGTAATTCTTGGTTCACTCCGCCTTCTCAGAACACATAAATCTCTGACCCAGTCATCACTCACCCCACGGACGTGGGGAGTGTTTACTGGAGTTAATGATACACCAGCGCGCCCCCCGGAAGTGTCGGGGCTCCGGAGACAGGGCCGGTCTGGGTAATTCCTAACGGATTAAAAAATAATAATAATACTCCCTCATAAATACTCGTTGGGTGTACCCAAAGGCATAGCCTGTGCGGGTAGAGGACGGCTATTAATTTTAATTGCCTAGGCGCTCCGTGGCGACTTTTGGTGGCGTATTCACTTTTCAGCTGTAGGAAAACCCGGAAAACCTACAGCACCACCTCGAGTGGTCGGTGTGCACTCCAAGTTAGCACCAGACGAGATTGGCATCCAGACAACTCACAATACACTTGCTTTTCAACAAGGCATGCGGTCGCCTATCGATCCGATATAAAGTAGTTGAGAAAAATTCTCTTGTACTACATCGGGCTCGAACCGACTATCACTATGCTGGAGTTTTGAACAGTCTGTGCATTAGACCGCTAAGCCACCGACCACCACCATGTATCCATTACTTTAGGACCTCACTGTATAAAACATCGTTATCATATTTCTGACTTATGGCTTTTTTTCTGGCCTTGAAATCAGTTTTTCTTTCTACATGACAATTTCCACAAACGAGAAATTGAACAAAAATTCCTGTGATTTTTCTGCAAGTTTTCCAGTTTCATATAAAGCACGAACTAGACTTATGGCTTTTTTCATAACAGACATTTACATTAACCAATTTTTATTGCACATTATTTCTTTGACGACAAAGTTTGCCGGAAAACGAAAAAAATGTTCACAAAATTTTCCGTCCGGAAAATTGACCTCAACAGCTGACTGGTTTATGGGATTCTTTTTTTGGGTTTCTAACAATATTAAATTTCATTGTCGATTGCCATAAGCGAGAAAATGCAGCAGTAACCAATTAATTTTTTACTTGCAAAACTTATGGGTTCGGTTTTTCTCTATTTGATTGATTTTGTACATATTCATGTGTTAAAATGCCATAAACAAGAAAATTAAAAAAAAAACAATTTTTTTTTGCAAAAGGAAAATGAATTTTCTATACGCCTAGCACACGTCCGATCGCAAAATTTTCATTTTTTGAGATCAACACTGACATAATTTCCAGTGGTTACAATCCCAGAAGAGAGAAAATGAGTCAGCAAAATCTGTCGTTATCTGGCGGTCAGGTATCAGGTGTGTGATGTCATCCAAAATTCCACATGGCGGACCGCCCAAGATGGCGGACTAGTTGTTTAATGCACTTTTACAATATGGGTACCAAATGAAATGGCTTGTTGAGAATAACTTGAATAATGAAGTAACGTCACTCTAAAACCAATATGGCGAACTTCTAAAGATGGTGGACCAAGTTATTTTTTGCCCTTTTAATATGGGTATCAAATGAAAGGACTTGCTGAGAATACGAATTCGAGTTGAAAAAAATTAAGATAGTAATCATGAACTCCGCTGCTCCACTGAGGAAAATTTTTATTAATCGTAGCTACAAATCCAATAACCCTAGCAAGAAACTCTAATAGCATAGGGGACAAGCGAGCTATCACCTGTGGTTATAAAGTCGACTTTGCTGATTATAACTCACTTGGGATAAATAGAAATTGTCGAATAACTTATTTTCTCGAACTTTGCTACCGCAATGGAATGCATTTACCTATAGCTAGTAGACAATGTTTTTGTGGTAGCTGGTAAACTTTGCTACCGCCAGCGAGTGCACCTGCTTATGATTAAAATGTATCGCTATAGTTGTAGGAATCTGACTTTGCTATCGCTGGTGTGTGTAATTACCCCTAGGGCATTATTCATGTTGTAGGTATGCTATGGTAACACATATATCTATTTCTGTAACTGTATAGTTTTCAATGAAAAATTATTTCAAAATGTCTGTCGGAATGTGTTCTAACAGTGACGAACAAGAAAGAAGTTTCGAAATGAAACATGTAAGATAATGGGTCGTGAATAAATTTCAGCAGAAGCTCTCACTATTGATTCATATTCCGCATACTTCATTAACACGAATATGTATGTCTCGAAAAAACTTAAATAATAGCATTTGATTATATTCATTCGCTTCACCCATTATCACATGATTCCTATATTGGTTGTTTACAAGGAGCACTATTCGGCAATATGGCTGGACTAGAACAGGCGGTAGATAACACTGAAACAGTAGTTCTAAGTTTTCTCATTTCTAAACGTAACAACCTCCAAATGTTCGTTGCGTTCGTGGAGGGGGTAATTTCCGTCGGAATATCAGCAAAACATCTAATAACCACAGCATGGAACAAAGTAGTCGTAAGTAGGTTCTTCGAGTAATATTTTAGTGGCAGATTGACAAATGTATTACCGTAAGTGCATGAACTTCTATGCGATGATCCACTTATCGTAAGCGAAAACCTTACGGCCATAGGCATGTAATTCACCAGTGATTATTCACCTGTGAAATTATGATTTTCTGATTCCTAGACTGACTGCCTAATAGCGACAGCATTATAACTAACTGTGGCAGAAAATCCACCTTCAGCAAAATCGTTTTAGCTGCCATAGAATTTGAATATGCTACTTCTATTCTATAATTTGTTATAGTAATAGTATTTCTTATTACAGTAGCAAGAAATATCCCAGCAAAAACTTTAATAGCAGAATTTTCCGCAGTGTCCAATTCGTCTGAAATTTTGGTATAGTGGGCTTTTTGGAGGGGCTACCTAAGGAATTAAAAATATTCGTTGGTGCCAAGGTAATGTTGCGTTACAATGTAGATCTAAAGGTCTGGTGAATAGTGCCATTGGACATATTTCAGAAATAATTTGGCCTGCTTTCGGAGAGGTCAAAATGTTTAATACTAACATACCATCAATTCTTATAGGTATGTACAATTCGGTAACGATGATATTCATCTCATTCAAGCCAAGACTGTACAATTTTCAGCAAAATATAGTCACGGCACCGCAGAACGAAGAATGTTGCCAATTATATTATGTTGTGCTTGCACAGTATACAAAATGCAGGGTAGTACTGTCGACTATGCCGTTGTATATTGAGTAAGGTAAAATCATTGGAATCAGTAAAAAGTAAAAAATAAATTAAAAGTAAATGAACTTCTCTTTTTATTATTTAGGGTGCTCGGTAGCGAGGCGGTTAGATTCTGGCCTTCTAAACTTCCGCTTGCATCTGGCTAGGTTCGAATCCTGGAAAAAAAGAAATATTTTCTCAATATCCTAGGAGTCGATAGGCAATGTAAGTTGCCTGGATGCCAATCCCGACATCTGGTGCTTGCTTGGAGTTCGCGCCGATCACCCGGGGTGGTGCTGTAGGTTTTCCGGGTTTTCCCACAGCTGAAAAGTAAATACGCCACAAAAAATCAGTAAGTCGCCCCGGAGCGCCACGTCAAATAGTAGTAATAGCAGTCCTCTACCCGCACAGGCTATGCCTTTTGGTACACTCTGAGTGATTTTAATTATTATATTATTATTATCGTTTACTTAAATTCGCTAAAAAGAAAATAATTAAATTTTCCCTTTAAACTTTTACTATCAACTTATAACGTCATTACATAATTTATATGATATAAAGGATTGTCGTGGGATTTACCAGTATAGATGAACAAGTAAATTAAATAACTTGATCCGATCTGATCTGATTTTTATCAGGAATAAAGTATTCTGTCTTCGTTAGGTAAGTCAGGTCACGTTAGATTAGCTAATAATTTATATACGCATTTTCAATTGTGGATTTTCTGCCCGTAGACAAAAGTTTTCCAGGAGAAGTTGACCTTCTTTCGTCTATTTACACGATTATTATTAGCATCAGCTGTTGAGCGCGTAGGGCAATACGTCAGGGAATATCAGTAATACTTTCTAGGTAGACGCTAGTATACCCGTCATGGCATTAGGCAGAGGTGGCATTAACCAGAGAAGTAGTTGTTTTCTGACAGGTATTTTCCACAGAAATAAAAGCCTGCGATGTAGGTGAATATGGAAGAATAAGGGGTTAAGCATATTTTGAACGATCTCCGATGAGAATTCTGAGTTTAATGCTCAATTCTCTAAAGAAAAGTATGGTTGTACTTCAATATCATTCAGTATGAATTCAATGGATTCCGGTAATAACATTTGTGAAAATTTCATAGTTTTTATTTTCAGTCGACTACGAGACGAGCAGTTTTTGGACATCTGGATTGAGAAATGGAAAAATTTGGTATTGGTCATCAACTGGAAAGCCCTTTTCATACACACATTGGCCATCAAATGAACCTACAGACGAAACTTCGGGAAGCTGCCTTGAAGTGAGTCACAATTCAGCCGAAATAACCATGTCTTGGAGTGATACCAACTGTACCACCACCAATTATATTATCTGTGAAGGTGAATCTACAGAAACCACTATTGTGAAGTAATTAACTATATTCGACATTGATGGACACATGTGTTTTTGTTCGACGGTAATAAATACAATTTTGCAGAATATTTATTACCTTCTTTATTTTTGTATTACTAAAGATCACTAAAACTTTCAATATTCCTCCGATTATACTGTATTCACAAATATGATTGGTTACTATCAACTCTACAGGTATGAAGGGTCAAATATTCAAGTACAACCCCCAAATTTCTTCAGTTCATATAGGCCCCTCTGAATTTTTAAGAGAAATCCTCATTCAAACCTTGTTTCCAGAATATTTTCTACTGATCATTAGATATCATCGTGTAGTTGGGAATTTCTGACAGAGAATGACAAGTAGAAAACGAGAGTAAGACAAGTCAAGACATTTACATGTGTTACGTAAACAAAAATCAATACTATAAAAATAAACTTAACGAAAACCGTAGTAACTATAAAATAATCTGGGAAACAATAAACGAAATATCTAACAAAAATATAACAGAAAGTAAAGTCAGTGTAATAGATATTTTTTTGTCAGCATTAGAAACAACATGTCTGGTAAAATGAAAAAAAATAAAAAATCTACCCATAAATTTTTCAAAACATGTCTCAGTTGGACCATCGATGCTCTTGCAACCGGTAAATTAAAATAAAGTTATTAAAACAGGTCGGCCCCAGTGTAACGCATAGAATCAATCAACATGACCAGAAATATCATTTAAAATATCCAGGTACATCATGAAATATTGTCTCCGGTCGTAAAAACTTGTTCTTTAAGTGAACACATGATTAGTCTTGCAATTTTAAATACATGTTAGCAAAAAAACCTTTGATAAATGAACACTAGTAAGATTATTTTAAGTATTGGAGTTTGAAAAGAAAATCTCAGAAATAGGGTTATTTCAGAGATAAATATATATTATTTAGGGTAGATATGTTGATAATTCTGTGAGAGGCAAGATAGACGAAGTTCGAATAATGCCTTGAAATAACGGTCAGTCGTTGTTTCTACTTGGAACCGTCCAGATGTTATTTTTTAGTTAATTTTGTAATGTTGTGTAAATTCGGGTAACCTTTCATAAGTCTTCTGGTTTCAACTCTGATTTCATAATGAGAAATAAGTTAATTCTCAGTACAAATTATTTAGTTTCATAAACAAATACATCATATTGTTCTGGAAAGTTGATTCTTCCAATCAACTTTCATATCAGCCATTACGATTCTTTTATTCAATCTTTAATGCATTCAATGTATTTTGATTTGACTAGATTATTGTTTTACATATACTCAAGATGTTAGTAACTTATCTTACCTCATTTATATTTCATTCATTATTAAATCTTCGATTGGGATTATTCTGTTAAATAAATAAATAAATAACTGTCAAGAGTTGGAAACTAAGAAAGTATTGATTTTGCGAATGTAGTAAATTTTTCGATGGGTTCCAATTCCATTCTGTGAAGAGAAAAAGTACCAGCATAGCATTAAAGGGAGGCAAAAACGCTTATGAAACTGAGGTGAGATAAAAATATTAAATTCTGTCAGGTATAATTCTATTTTCTTTACAATAGAGCCCAACGTTCCCATATATTTAATAAAATCAACGATTCCGCTCGGTTGTAACTAATGTGACAACACGCTATTCATTATAAAGTAGCTTTTGTTATACCAGGACCAGATAGAATAACTTCATTATTGATAAAAAAATTACCATTTACACATTGTGAAACCATTCACGCACATCATACATGTTCCTAACAAACGAAACTGGTTACATACCATTACAATGGGAAGAATCATTAATTTACAAGCAGGTGATAAAAGTAATCTTAACAACAACCAACCTATATCTGGGATGAATAGTTTTGCAAAGAATTTTGAACATTTCATGAAAAAACGTCTAATAATATTTTTTCGAAGTTCATGAAGTAATTACAAAAAATAGATTTGGTTGAAATAGTATATTACATTAATAGTGCGGAAAGTGGCATTTTTCACACGAGTGGGAAATATTGTGGCAGGAGGCGTAAGCCGAGTGCGGCAATCACACGAGTCTGAAAAATCACTTTCGCACGAGTAATGTACACTATTTTACCAAATAATATTTAAAAATATTTTGACGTTTCACACAAATTATTCAAAGCCTGCTTCTTATATACAATAAATAACTAACAAGACGATTACAAGATTGTCTGACTGAAGTAGAGATGTGATATATGAAACTATTTAACGAAAATAAACATACATTTTGAAAATTCCTTGCTTTAATTAGATGATTCAGAATTCTTTTAAATGTATATTTGTTTAAATCAAACTCCAAGAAATACAGATGATATTGACATGTGTCCAAGAAAATCGAATGAATAGTCCGACTGAGAAACATTCTGACCTAATTTATTTTTAATGATTAACTTTATAATACCGACGAGATCAAAATCATAATTAGACATATTTTATTTTTGATAATAATTACTAATCAAGATACACTCTAATGCAATATATTTTCTTATCATAATATGTGTCCAATAGCTCAGTTGGTAGGCAGCGGGACTCGACGTGACTTCTGACGATCCTCGCCCGCGGAAACTTTTTCTTTTAAGAAGATGAAAAAAATTTCACTTCTCAAATAGATTGCTTCAAGATTTTTTTGGTAAGAGTTTTAGGGAGGATATTTTTGCTGCCTCCACGCACAATTAATGCACCTAACATTCACTGCATACTCAAAATAACATTTGACGTTTGACATACATTGTTCAAAGCCTGCTTTTTATATATAATAAATACTTATTACAGCAATATGAGTGGCAATATGATTACATGATTGCCTGACTAGGTACAAGGAACTGACATATAAAACTAAAATTTGAAAATTCCTTGCTTTGTTTAGATGATTCAGAATTTTTTGAAGTGGATATTTCGTCGGCTTAGTGCAAGAAGTAACTATCTAACAATCTAAATAAATAAATAAATAAATAAAGGTTTATTTTACACAGTTTTAAATTATTTCTACAGTATGCATTGTATAATCATAACTCCAACACTCAACCAACACTTCGCCCAAGAGGGCCCAGGAGGGGAGAGGTCAGGAGGACGCACTGAGAGCCGCCTCCCTCACTCCGCAGACATTTCTGGCTACGGGGCAAGGGAGCGCTTGTGCCAAGGTGTACACAGGGTCCCGGCAAGGGGCGCTGGTATCCGCCTCCGCTGGTGTTGACGGTAGGTCGAATGTTCAATGACATAGTGGTGGTGGTTCGCTAATACGTGCCTCCTGCAAAGCTTATACATGTCGTCGTTCGTGAGCATTCAATGTAGATACTGCATTGCTGTCTAATTTTGCTCAGAGATGATTGTTTCGTTGTAAACCCCGGAAAAGGCTATCTATTTTAATGTTCATGGCTATGTTCAAAGTTGTTTCAAGTTCAGCTAATGAATCCACCCTTTCATTTCCTACTATCTTGGAATGTCCAGGTATCCATGCAAATTCAAAAACTGTTCCAATCAATGAAGCTAAATAACTAATTTGTTTAATCTTGAGAGTTAGTAATCATTACTAGCTTCCATTTGTATTGTCTTTATTTTATCTATAGCACTTTTTGAATCTGTTAATATTAAATTTTTTTCCGAGTTTTTCTCTAGACACATCATCATACCTTGGTGTATCGCTATCAGCTCTGCATCACATATATTTGTAATGTCATGTAGCCTAGACATAAATGAAAATTCCCCGTTATTAATTAGAACTCCGAAACCCACTTTACTTTCTTTTTTTGAAGCATCTGTATACACCAAGTTATAATCCTTCTGGTATTTTTCTATTGCCATTTGAAATTCTATTCATTCTTTTCCAACTTCAAATCTATTACTTTGGGTTGATGCCTATATACTTCATATTCAAAATCGAAGCAAGGACTCAACTCATTTTTGTATATGAACTCGTCATACGGTAAGATAGTTTCTAACGCTTCTACTAAATATGGCTTATTTTTATTTTTCCAATATCCCCTCCCTGTATCAAAAATTTTCCGTAAACTTTCTACTACCTTTATGACGGGGCAACAAGTAATATCAATTCTTTTGATGATAAATTTAACTGCTAATATCTTTCTTCTGTATTCTAGGTCAATTTCTCCCGTTTCTGCCAACAGTGCTGGGATCGGCGTGGATTTCATGCATCCTGTTATTATTCTCAAGGCTTGATATTGTACTTTATTAAGTTTATTTATGTTTTTCATTGGACAAGGCTTGATTAAAATTGTCCCATATTCTAAATGTGTTTTTATTATACCATTATATATCATCAACATACTTTTAGGATCTGCTCCCCACCATACTGTACAGAAAGATTTTATAACATTAACTCCTTTATCTGCTTTATTTATTATATTATCAATATGTGGGTCCCAACACAAGTTAGGTGTAATAGTCACTCCCAAGTAATTTACCTTTTTTTTTTAATTATATTATTCCCCATCATAATTATTTCTTTATTAGACTGTTTATTACCCTTTTTAAACCAAATAGTTTCACATTTGCCAACAGATAAGGTAAAATCATGTTCATCCATCCATGATGTGATCAACTCCAACATATTATTAATTTTTTCTGTCATGTCTTGGATGTTGTCCCCTTTAGTGAAAATCAAAATATCATCTGCATATGAAATCATTTCAATCCCCTCCGTTAATATATTGAATAAAGATCTTAGATAAATATTAAAATGGATTGGACTCAGCGGTGATCACTGTACTAAACCCTTAGTTGTTATCCCCGGCCCATGAAGATTCCCCTCTTCATCTTTGATGTAATTTTGTCTATTATTCAAAATATTAAATATTATATTAACCAAGTTACTTTCTACTTCATATTTTATTAAGTATTTATATAATTTGTTGATATATACGTTATCATAAGCTGATTTTATATCTAAAAAAACTGCAACTACCATTTGATTATAACTAAATGCCACTTGTACATTTGTTATTAGAAAAGTTACACAATCTGATGTTCCTTTGCCATTTCTAAATCCCATTCGATAGTTTGATAAAATGTGTCTTTCAATATCCCAATCCAATCTGTTTTTTATCATTTTTTCTAATATTTTTAATCCACAACATGCTAGAGCAATTGGTCTATAATTCGTCGGATCATTTGGATTTTTAAATTTTTTTAAAAATCCTACTATAATATAATCTTTTCATTCCCTGGGTATTCGTTCCCCTTTAAATATTTTATTGTAAAGATCTAGAATTTTCTGAATTGCTATTTCCGGAAGATGAATAAACATACTATATGTGATTCCATCTATTCCTGGTGTTGTTTTTTGTCCTGCAGTTTGCAACTTGTTGGCGTTCCATCATTAATTATAATAAGATTTTTTCTATCTAAGATAAGTTTTGAATTTGTCCCATTTCTATTCTCTACCATACTACCCCACAAGGAATTATGGGCATTTAAATCTTCCATCCATATTATTTCTCCGTTTAATTTCTCTATAATTTGTTCTATTTTATCTGCTGGCAATGTATGATTTGGTGGATTGTACATATTGATGATATTAAGTCCATTTATTTCTATAATAATTATTTGACATTTTTTATCTAACAAAGATTCATCTATATTAATAATATGATATTTAATGTTATTTCTAATCAGAGTGACTATTCCACCGTATCCATCTTCTCTATCTTCCCTTATCATTCTATAATATTTAATGTTCATATGTGTATCTTTTTTCAACCATGTCTCATTGAGAATAACAATATCTGGTTTTTGTTCGTTAATTAAAGTAACTAAGTTATGCTGATTATTTTTTAAACTTCGAATATTCCATTGTAAAATATTTAAATCTGTCATCTTCTCCTTACCACTCCTCTGCTGAGTCATAATCCCTAACTCTATCTAATCCTATTATAGTTTCAAAAATATCTATTATTTTCAATTTCATCTCATTTAATGTATCAGCAAACATGGAACAAAAGTTCCTTATCTTAGTTTCAACGTCATTTATATTTTTTGAACAACTTTGTTCTGCCCTTCTTGGTCTTGTTGTCCGAAAGCCCTCTTGTTCTTCTGAAGAACTGCTATCATTGCCTCGTTCCTTATTAATTGCCGTTCCCGTATTAATTTGAAACATTTTCCATATGGTTGTAATAAGGCCTGATTATGTCCTATTTTGTCATATCCCTTTCCCCTACTACTCTTTGGTCTTTCCTTTGATTGTGATTCTTTCGCTACACTACTGTATGTTTTTTTTTTTATTTATTTTTATTATGTAAATTATATACTTCTTTTCTTTGATCAAAAACCTATAATATTATCTTTTTCATTATTATTTCTGTTTCTTAATTCTGGAAACTCTCTACCCCCCCATATAATCGCCTCCTCTTTGGGAAAAATTAAATTTGCTTCAAAGAAACTTATGTTGTCAAAAGCCGTCTTTTCTCTTATCTTTTTCTGTCGATCATATTCCTTACAACTCATTCATCATTAGATTTATGTGATAAACTTTTACAATGATAACATTTAATAATTCTGCATTCTTCAATTTGTTCCTGAGTTTCATGTTGATCCCCACAGCTGAAGCATTTTTTTTTCCCGGCACCACTTTTTTACATGTCCATATAAGAGGCAGTCAAAGCATTGAATTACTGGTGGTACATAAGGTGTTACCACATAATTCATATAGCATAAATCAATTGTCCTTGGTAGTTTAAGTCCCTCAAAAGTAAGTGATATTGTTCCCGTAGGTATGTTGACAATATCTCCGTTTTGTTCTTTTTTCCTCCTATTCAATCGTTTCACATCAATTACTCTTAGTAAGTTACTTGTTATCATTCGTTTTATATCTTCTTCAGAAAAGGTGGTATTGACATATAATACTCCTATTTTATTATTGCCCTTTTTCTTGATACTTATTATATTATTTAATTTCAAATCAAACACCTCTTTTGCTATTTTCAATTCATTAAATCTTCCAACACTATTGTTTGACTTTTCTGTTGGTTCGATGACAACCAAATAAGGTGCCCTAGCCCCGTTTTTATAAAACATAACTTCATCGTTTTTATCTTGTCCATTTTTTGTATTTTCAAGGTTAACATCAATTGTATCGTCATTTACCTGCATTGTTTCATTACTACTCATTATTTTTTCTACTTCTAAATCCGTGCTATCTATTGAAATAGAATCTATATTTTCATTATCTATATTTTGTTTTTTTCTAGGGGGTTTCTCACCCCCCTCCGAATCACTCATTACCCTAAGCCCCTCAAAAAGTTATTTTTCAATGAATATAGGAAAAGAAAGGTGAATTTCACAAAGGATATATGTGTTAGTAACGCACCTGTTGACCTGACTTCTCTTTAGATTTTCAATTTCACAACAATCTCTTAATTTCCACTTTTCACGATGTTTACTACTTGAATAGCAGCAACCGAATGCACCACGATCTTGTTTCTTTCTAAATACGGAATGATCTCCCTGTCCAGACGAGTCTGGACCTGCATAGCAGCTGCGACACTGGAGAACGATTGGGCATATATCGCGGTGTCATCCGCGTATATAGCCGTCTTCGTTCTCTCGCACATAGGGAAATCATGCGTATGTAGAGAGTATAGATGCGGGGATAGGCTAGACCCCTGCGGGATACCCGCTTCGATTGGGTACTACGTCCTGCTGCTTTACGAACTGAGCTAACGGAGCTCGCTGAAATTTACTTTTCGCGCCTGTGTGGAAAATATTTTGCATGCTTGTGATATAAGCCTCTTTCCGTGTAACTATACAGTGCGATATACCTTACTTTCCCATGTAGTCGTAGGAAAGAGCTGTTTTACCCTTCTCAACAAAAATGGTCGATACTGTAGTAAAACTGCACTGAACTAATTTTGTTAATTTATTTACACGCGTCTTAAACAATAATTTTTATAAAACATTCCCTTCACTATTTCAATTTATTTCTACTGTGGCTATCTATCTGCGAACTCTCGAACTGTATTTGTAACCCTCTGTGACTATCTATGACTACTCTGCCATCTCCCGCCGAGCGACTTATATATCCGCTATACTATCTGACTAATTCTCTTAGTTTGGGCTGCTCTGTGTGTCGTTCAGTGTCTAAGATATCAGTCTATTATTTATTTCACACAAGTTTTCAGTTTATTTTTTCGCGACGCGCAAAACTGTCCTGCAAATACTCAACTGTCCAACGGGTCACTAGTCTATTAGGCGCGATAAACGTGTATCAGTTTTTCAACGCGGCGAACAATTATTTATTTTAAACATCCCACTGCTGACACCAAATGTAGTAAAACTGCACTAAACTAATTTGGTTAATTTATTTACACACGTTTTAAACAATAATTTATATAAAACATAGACTTCACTATTTCAATTTATTTCTACTGTGGCTATCTATCTGCGAACTCTCGAACTGTATTTATAACAATCTGTGTCTATCTATGACTACTCTGCCATCTCCCGCCGAGCGACTTATATATCCGCATTTTCAGTTCTCGATAAATCGAGTCTATCCGGCGACTTCTTAGATGTCCCTAGAACCTTCGGTTAGAAAGTTCGCGTTTCTTCTACGCGATTCATGTTTTTATGAGCTGAGGAATGTTTCCGTGGGGTGCATATTTAATGAGGTGAATGCGTAATGTAACGATGATCAGGGCCGGTCTCGAGGCTGGTCTCGAAATCTTTACATTGCCCCCTTCTTAAAGACGTTTCGTCTCGAAATGTCATTCTTGGAGTGTGGAGATATATGCAATTTCTGCCTTGGTCCGAATGCAGCTTCAACGGAACGCCAAATCGACAAATCCTCTCCTTTACTAAGACGTCGGCAACGGTGATGGCTTCTTGGTTGGGTAGGGCATAGGCTTCGGCCCACTTGCTGAAATAGTCCATCGCCACGCGGATGTACTTATTCCTGTGATCAGATTGGGGAAACGGGCCAGCGATGTCAATGGCAATCCTTTCAAATGGGCTGCCCACATTGTACTGGCGCATCGGGGCCTTGGGTCTTGTTAGAGGCCCATTGCTGGCAGCGCAAACAGCACATTTTCTCCACCAGTCCTTGACGTCAGCTTGACAATTGGCCAAGTAAAACCGTTGCCTCACTTTTTGGAGGGTCTTCGTCACTCCCAGATGTCCTCCAGTGATCCCATCATGGATTTCTTGAAGCACTTCCTGTCTCCTGCTCCTCGGAACTGCTATCTGACTCCTTTCCTCCCCGCCATCCTCTGACTCCAACACACGTTTCAGGACTCCATTGTCCAAGGGACCAATAAGACTTGACGACTGGAGAACAACTGCCTATTTCCTGCCACGACGGTCTTCGATCACTCTTCTTCCATCCGATGACTAAACCAAGATCTGGATCTTTCTCTTGGTCTTTCTGGATCTTGTTGTTATTCCAGTTATCATCCACCGCCGTAGTTCTACAGAGCGTCGACTCTATCTCCTCTGCTCGTCGGCAGTGCGAACAGTTTTCTGGGGATGGTCTCCGCGATAGGGCATCCGCATTCTTATGGCTGGTCCCCGCTCGATGTTCGATCTCAAAGTCGAATTCTTGAAGCCTCTCGATCCAACGTGCCACTGACCTTCGGGATTCTTGAACTGTAGGAGCCATTTGAGAGCTGCATGATCAGTTCTCAGTGTTCTACACCTTTGACAACAGACAACAGCTCCCGCCAGGTGACACATTAATTCCGCTCCGGTTTACTGAGGGTCTTGCTGAAATATCCGATGACCTTCTCCTATCCTTCTTGAATCTGAGACACTATAGCTCCAAGCCCCACGTTACTGGCGTCCGTGTCCAAAATGAATTTCCCGTTTGGAACGGGAAAGCTCAGAATAGGTGTGTTGATCAATGCTCCTTTCAGCTTCCTGAACGGGGTCTTGGCATTCTTCAAATTATTGGAACTTTGTTTGCCCTTCTGTAAGCCTGGTCAGTCATTTAGCGATGTTAACAAACCCAAGCACATATCGGCGATAATAAGTGCACAAGCCAAGAAAACGTTGAAGCTGGTGTATGTCTTTCGGAACGGGCCATTCCTTAACAGCTTTGATCTTCTGTTCATCAACTGCTCCTCCTTCCCCAGAGACAACGTGGCCAAGGTATCGTACTTCCTTCTGGAACAGATGGCATTTCTTGGGGCTCAATTTCAGTCCGGAGATTTCCAGCAGCTGGAATACCTCTTCCAAGTTTTTCACGTGGTCGTTGAATTATTTGCTGACCACTATAATGTCGTCTAGATACACCAGATAATCCTTTCAAAACCGTCTCCATCAATCTTTCGAAAGTGGCTGGAGCATTGCAGAGGCCGAATGGCATATCTATAAACTGCCACAAACCTGAACCGACGGTGAAAGCTATCTATCCTCCTGAACCAGTTCTACCTGCCAGTATCCACTCTTCAAATCAAGGGTCGAGAAAATCGTTGAACCGGCTAACGTGTCTAGAGTGTCGTCTATAGTTGGAAGAGGGTAGCTGTCCTTTTTCGTTACGTTGTTCAGTTGACGATAATCAACGCAAAAGCGTGTTCATCCGTCTTTCTTCTTCACCAACACGACTGGAGATGACCAGGAACTGTCGGATGGTTCGATGACTCCATCTTTCTCCATATCGCAAGCTATTTTGTCAGCCTCTTCCTTCTTAGCAAGGGGAAGTATTCTGGCTAATTGGTAGGGCATTTCCAGTGTCGATTTTATGCTGAACCACCTTTGTTCTACAACCTCTGCCCACTGCGGTATCGAAGTTGTCCTGATACTATCTGACTAATTCTCTTAGTTTGGGCTGCTCTGTGTCGTTCAGTGTCTTTTTAACTAAGATATCAGTCTATTATTTATTTCACACAAGTTTTCAGTTTATTTTTTCGCAACGCGCAAAACTGTCCTGCAAATACTCAACTGTTAAACGGGTCACTAGTCTATTAGGCGCGATAAACGTGTATCAGTTTTTCAACGCGGCGAACAATTATTTATTTTAAACATCCCACTGCTGACACCAAATGTAGTAAAACTGCACTAAACTAATTTGGTTAATTTATTTACACACGTTTCAAACAATAATTTATATAAAACATAGACTTCACTATTTCAATTTATTTCTACTGTGGCTATCTATCTGCGAACTCTCGAACTGTATTTATAACTATCTGTGTCTATCTATGACTACTCTGCTATCTCCCGCCGAGCATTTATAGTTCTCGATAAATCGAGTGTATTCGGCGACTTCTTAAATGTCCCTTTAGAACCTTCGGTTAGAAAGTTCGCGTTTCTTCCACGTGATTCATGTGTTTGTGACCTTAGGAATGTTTCCGTGGGGTACATACTTAATGAGGTGAATGCGTAATGTAACGATGATCATGGCTGGTCTCGAGGCTGGTCTCGAAATCGTTACATTGCCCCCTTCTTAAAGACGTTTCGTCCCGAAATGTCACTTGTACATAATTACTTTTTATACAGCAAGTGACCAGTTCAGATTGATACGGGAGATCGTAATGTATATCGTTATATGCCAGTGAAAAGTTTTTGAAAAAATAGAAAGTTAATTACTTACTATATGAAAATATCAAAAACACGTATTTGTCAAAGAATTATCTTTGTGTTTCTTAAAAGTGAAAAAAAATATTTAGAAAACACGTTATTCACAAAGATATAATTTAGTCGTTATGTTAATTCGGAAAATATACGTATTCACAAGGATATCATTAAATCTGTTTTGAGTGTGTCAATTTATAAAATGGCTGTGCATAAAAAATACAACTAAATCTGTTCTGAGTTTGTCAACTAATAAAAGATGTTATTTTGTTCACAAATGACTGGTTCGTTTATATTTTATGATACCACCAAAATTGTATTATGTGTGAAGCTGAATCTACAACTATTGCAACTCCTACCATATATAAATAAAATCAGTTCGATGGCTTTTTGTATGAGTATAATAAACGATATACAGTGTGTCAATTTGAAAATGTACCACCCCGAATATTTCAGCGCCTGCAGAAAATCTAAAAATATGCAGAAACAGGTCAACTTTATTTTCATGGGGGACTTTTTGTAGAATGGTTTTCATTCAAATTACGTAAACCCTGAAGTGGGGGTGGATACAACTCCTAAAATCTTGAATAGAATGGAGGATCAAGTGATACCTCATTTTGAAGACCAGTCAATTACCTATTCAAAAATATAACATACTCGATATTTCTATCCAGTACTTTTGGAGAAATCAGGTGGAAACTCTAAAAAGGTTTAGGAAACAGTGTTTTGCAGACAAACAAAATAACAGAAAGAACTTTATTGTATCAAATTTTCAAAATGTTGTCCATTATTTTGTAAATAGTAATACATTCTGCTCTCAAACTCTTCTCTAACTTTCCGAAAAACTTCTTCCTGAATTTCTCTACCAAATCTCGAGGTTGTGTTTTGTAAACAACCGATTTCAGATGCCCCCATAAGAAAAAATCTAGAGGTGCCAAGTCGGGTGATCTTGTTGGCCATTCAATTGCTCCTCTTCGACCAATCCATCTACAAGGAAATCTATCATTTAGTCTAACAGGAAGAAAGTTGTATGGTGGAGCTCCATCTTGCTGGAAGTAAATGCGATTTCCTTCCAAAACCATATTACCAGCCGCATCTATTTAATTTTCCAAAGTTGATGTTATTAACGGGTCTATTTCTTCAAGCAGATTCAAATAGAGCTCCCCAGTTAGATTTTCCTGAATAAATAAAGGTCCAATAATAGCATTTCCTAGGATACCGGCCCAAACGTTTAATGTCTCTGGATACTGTGTGTGACCTTCCCGAAAAAGACGCGGATTTTCATCGCACCAGTATCGGCAATTTTGTTTATTAACATGCCCATTTAGGAAAAATGTACACTCATCAGTAAAGGTGATATTTTTCAAAATATTCTGGTTGACATTTATCAGATCCATCATTGTTTCAAAAAATTCAATCCTTCTGTCGAAATCGTCGTCAAACAGTTTTTCGAGAATCTTCACGAAAGAGCCTAAAACTTCTATTTGTACAGCTTCATCCAAAATGTGTCGATTCCTTCTTCATTTGTTAGCAACGGAACCAGTTTCTTTAAACTTAGCCACCAATTCCAAGACATATGATTTAAATTATTATTCGGATATCTTTCATTAAATATTGCTGCCGTTTTTTAGCGCATCTTCGACTTTCCCCATAAATGATAATAATTTCAGTTCTTTGTTGAAGTGTGAGAACCATTTTAGAAACTAATTTTTGACACTGAGAACTGAAATGTTATATTTTCAGTTGATATGTCAATGTGAAAAACGTCATTTCAAAATATCAATGTAAAAGTTAATTACTTTCTGTACAACTGAAGAAACGACTACTTCACTTCGTTTTGTGGCACCTGAAATAGGAATGTCTTACAAAACGGAATAAATTCAACCCCTAAGAAATGTACGTTCTTCGGCAGCTTTTTAACAACGATTTCAACATGATTGAATATTGTGATACAATGGCGGATCTGGTAAATGCCAACCAGAATATTTTGCAGAATATCACCTTTACTGATGAGTGTACATTTTTTCAAATGGGCATGTTAACAAACAAAATTGCCGATACTGAAGCGATATAATCCACACCTTCTTCGAGAAGGTGATACACAGTATCAGAGAAATTCAAATTCCTGAAAATGCTATTATTGGACATTTTTTTATTCAGGAAAATTTATCTGGGGAGCTCTATTTGAAATCTATGGTACCGTTTCAAATGAATTACTAAAATATTAGAGAATTCATAAAATGATGTACATTCAGTGCACTTTTTCCTCTGTTTACATTTCGAATATTTCGGTTTTAGGGCACCATCCAGTTTCTCATGTTGTGAATGACATTCAATGGTTTTCGCATCAAATCTATGGACAGATCGGTAAATTGCAGTTCACTATCGTCACTGCCAATCTTCATAAATTATGACTCCAAACTTGACCAGGGCAGGGTGTGGAATAAACTCGAATGTTTCCTCTAACGGGCTATGTTTACTCTTGTTGGCTACCACGATCACCCGACTTAGCGCCTCTACATTTCTTTCGATAGGTGCTTCTAAAATCGGTTGTAAGCAAAATAAATACAACCCCGAGATTTGGAAGATTTGAAGAGAGTGAGAAGAATAAAAGCTGTGAATAGAGAAATTAAGGTAGAAGTTTTTCATAGCGTTAAAGAAGAGTTTGATAGCATACTTTATTACTGTTCACAAAGTATTGGTGAAAATTTAAAAAATTTCATAAAATAAAATTAAAATTAAAAATTATTTTTGTTATTTTTTATTTTTATTTCGAGTTTCCACCTGATTTCTCCAAAAGTACTGGAGAGAAATATCAAGTATGCAGTATTTTTGAATAGGTAATTGAACGGTCATCAAAATGAGTTATCACTTGACCCCCTTTCTGTTCAAGATTTTAGGGGTTGTTTCCACCTCCACTTCAGGGTTGACGTAATTTGAATGAAAACCATTCTGCAAAAAGTCCCCAATTAAAATTAAGTTGAAGTGTTTTTGCATAGTTTTAGATATTCTACAGGGCTGAAATATTCGGGGTGGTACGTTCTCAAATTGACACACTGTACAAAAGACTACCTGCAATAATTTTTCTCCCAATGAAACCAATGTTAAATTTTGTTCATATGCAAAACCTACATTTCGATAGATGACTGACATACTGAGACTGTCTTAGATAGTTTGAATTCTCGTCCGTGCATGGCATTACACGTTAAGAGGTAAGGGCTTCGTCTTCCCTGAAACGCACAAGTCTCTCGAAAACTTCTGAGGCTTACTCGTTAGGGTGGTGCCAGTTGACCAAGAGAACAAATTTGAGAAAAAAAATAGTATTCATTTTTGATTCGATTATAGTTGTCCAATCAATGAATGTATTATAGAATGCATGGAATTTGCAAGTATTCTTGACAGTACTTTGTAACAAATAATCAAGATGTACACAAACAAAAAGTATCTCGAGTTCAATATTGCTCTAGAAATGAGTACGTTGAGAGCCTGTTGCGTTTTATCTGCTATCATGATGACTAAAAACACTTCAAGAAAGAAAATAAGGTATTTGCAATTGGAACAACACTTTTTTATTGGTAAAGCTTCCATAATAAAATTTAGAATAATACAATGGAATTATTTACAGGTGAAAATTTGAATAAATGTCGAAGGTAACTCACGCCCGAAGGGTTCACAATGAGAAAAACAGATAAGGCCGACTTGACTGTTTTCTTGGTAGCCAACATCTTAACTGATGGCGAAGAGGAATATGTCAAGGCGAATATATGTTCCTTGCAACATCAGCAGCAGAAGTTGAATAAGAAAGCCATTGCCCATTTGTTATTCTGACATATTGGAAAAAAGTTCCCTTTACTATTATGCACTAATTTATTTCAACTTATAAACTATACCTTCCAATTTATTTTGAACAAGTAGTGATTTATATCACTAGCACTAAGCCAAGCTGAGCTAACTTCTACTTTTATCGATGCCTAGAAGCTTCATTGTTCTTCCAGCGTCCAGACGGATCGATCTAGAACAATTTGGAACTCTGGGATATTGGAATGCGATGATGAGTTATCAGCAGGAACCTTCGAATGGTCTTGTGACTCCTCTGGAGTAACCCCATTTAGAACTTTCTGTCAGTTTGAGAACAAGGACATGCATTTCTGGAACGTCATCTCATCCCACGGTGGTCTAAGGGTGCGAACTTGGTGGTAGTTTCCAGCATGAGGGGACAACCTTTTGGAAATAATGAAACTAGATTTCTCTCGTGGTGACATATGGATTCGATAGAAGGATTTTATTTTTCGCGGGACCTCCTAACGAGTTCCGCAACGACGCCGTTTGGGGTTGTACAGCTAAACCAGGCCGCCAACCTGAAATCCCCAAGCATGAGCTTTGGTCTCCTTTACTTCATCGTTGGCACTCTGAATGTTCATACGAACTCGTTCGTAGAAGTCGTCCATTCTCTGTCGAAGCCCGCTGACGTAGTCTTCTCCCGCAATGTATTGTCCTGGTGGCATCTCAAACTCACAGGGAAGTCACAGTTCTCGACCCATAGTTATACTAGCAGGGGTTTGGCCAGTTGACTCATGCACTGAGGAACAATAGGCCATCAGTATCAAATGAAAGTACTGGACTCAGTCTCTTTAATGGTCAGAGACTTCTTTGAATAAGTGGCAGTTCATCGTCTTCTTCATCCGCTCCACCATTCCATCGGACTGTAGATGGTTCTTGGAACAGGTTGAACTGAAAATTTCTGCTTTGGTCCGAATGCATCTCCAACGGAACACCGAATCGACGTATCCATTCTTTCACCAAGACTTCGGCGACGGTGGTGGCTACTTGGTTGAACAAAACATAAGCTTCGATCGATGGAATAATCCATTGCCACAAGGATGTACCCATTGCTGTGGTCATATTGTGGAAATCGGCCAGTGATATCTATGGCGATTCTTTCAAATAAGCTGCCTACGTTGTACTAGCGCATCGGGGCCTTAGGTTGTGTTCGAGGTCCGTTAGTTGCAGCGCCTAATGCACACTTTTTACGCCAGTCCTTAACTTTCGCAAGAAAATTTAAAAATTGTAATTTTTTCGAAGTGGGTCGATAATAACTTGCAGATAACAACGAAAATAAATAATTCTGTATCAATAACAATTCGTATAGTTAAGAGAACTATATAAAATGGACGGAAAAATACTTCCACTACGTTTTATATTATTACGACCGGTTTCGGTTTTCATTAGTTCCAAAAAATCTATATTAAACATGAAAAAAAATTAATATCACTTTCGGTTTCACCGGAAATCGACCTAGGTCGAAAATTCTAAAAGAACCCTGTAGACATTTTCACACTATTGGATTAAGCAAAAAATGCCATTATCAATGACATATCACAAGTAGGCATTTGTTTTCAGAATCGCGGCGCAGGAAACATTTTTACTGAAAGCAATATGGCAGCAGTGTGACATTATCCATCGAATTATCATCAATATTAAAGAATAAGTCAGTATCTACAGATGAATACTGGATACACTACTTCTCTTATTTTCATTTTCAGTTGAAACATCATTGAAGGTTGCGTTTGGCATTACATTTAAATAAAAAACTACCTACGTTTATACAAAAAATTTTTTTTTCATAAACGTAATCCAAACCTATACGTACATCCAAGAAATATTCGCGGGGATGTACACAGAAACTCACTGTTTTATCACAGTCTGATGTATGGCATATGAACGCATAAAACTATAGGGAGTAGGCTTTTCTATGGTTAGTTCAACACTTGAAAAATTTAAATAATGCAGGTGTTCCGCAGGTATCCCTTCTCCGTCAGCGCCTTCGTCTCGATTTACATAACTTTCCCACTGTCTTTGAGCTATGTGGGGAATTTTTTCATGTATTTACTATTCAGGTCATCAGGTTATGAATTTATGGTTTTTATGCATGAGAGTTTCCATAAAAAAAATAATGAAAAAACTGGATAAGCCTCGTCGTGCCTATGACTGTAGTTCGAACTCTAGTTATTGGACTTTCCTGTATGAAATATCTGTAAAATCTGTTGGATATTTCCTTTATTCCGGCTAGTTCGCGCAATGAGTATCTTGTTATGCACCCTTTCCTATCTCATCAACTGAGACAGGACAAGTGGACAGGACTGGCTTACGTCATAGCTGACCATATTTAAGGAATTGAGTATAGAGTGTATAGCGATTTCAGTTTTTGAAGACGAAAATTAAATAACTACATTAATCGACGTTCCTTTCTCTACAAATTCATTCTCCTACCGTTTTTTCCCGTTTTCCAAATGAGCCAAAAAATGAACATCAACGAATGAATGAGTCGGTTCTCAAATTTATTACGATGTTGCCGATTATGTCACCACGACTGCTACCACGACTACCTCGTCTGTAAATTTATGCAGTGAGGCACATGGTAAGCATACGCCCTACCTTCCACATGAAGTAGATTGTAAGTGAACAATTTCAATATCTGTGGAATGGAAAGAGAAGGTGAAAGTTATGTACTTATACCTTGAAGAAAATAGTGGGAGAGCTGGTGGACATTTTTTGAAAGATTTTTGAAGCACCGTGAAATCTTGTGCAATAGTTTCTTTTTGAGACTGAACATAGCCTGGCCTTATCTGATTGTCTGAAATACTCTCGTGTTGATCGTCTGAATCTCCTGCTGCTCTGGTGAGAAATCAGCTCCTTGTTTAATGTGGGTACGTAGCCTAGCATCACAAAGAAGTCCACTCTTTTGTTTGCCAGGTACACAGCCTTAGGACAAACCATTTTCAATTCAATACCCTTTTACCGACGTCGTAATTTTTTCTGATACAACTGAAGAGAAATGAAATGCAAAAAAAGTATAAACTTGATATTACATCTTCTTGAAATACATTATCAATTTTGAACATCAAACTTCAAGGATTATATTTCCAATAATTTTATCTGAGAATAGAATTTTCAAACTATGAGATTCTGAAAAGCAAACTCTAACTTGAGAAAATATCTGGGAGCTTAAAACTGAATAAGGGCCGGTATTATAAACATTTTTTGATGTTAACTTTAATTTTAACAGTCAAGTTAACTTCTTTAGAATGTTAGTATTATTAAAGTACAATTTTCAAAATCCTGGTCAAACAAAAGAAGAAGAAAATAATATTTGCCAGAGCGTCAGAGCACCGTACATATTACATAAAGGCTGAAAGCTGAAACATAATGGAAGTTTTATGTTTTATATTTTCAATTTTTATAATTTTGGATATTTTTTATAACGCCAAACTATCATTGCCATTATTATTATGATCACGCCTCATAAACAATATTGTTGGTAAAATTCAAGCCTTATTTTTCAATTCTGTATTGCATCTTGTTTTATTTGTAAAATTTATATCCAAAATCCGGAAAATCCCAAAGCTTAAAACTTTATTTCCACAAGGTGAAATGATCCAACCGTTTTCTAAATATCCTTGGTCGGCGGGGTCCTTCAACAATATTTACAGCTTCTTCTTCATCGTCGCTTAAAAGAAACTTAAAATATCGAAGATATCGTTTGCTAATATAATTGTTAACAAAAATAAAAATACAAAACAATAAAATCGAGGTTAAGTGCAAAATTATTGACAGAAAAACTGTCAAAAACCATCATTTCATACAAAGATAACTTTAACTGGTACCTCTTCCACCCGATAAAGTTAACTCCTACATTTCGAAGTGACTACAAGTGACGTCACTCCACAAGTTATCTTCAAGTTATCTGTCAAAATAGTTTTATAATACCGGCACTAAGTACGACTCCAGTATACAGTATAAAGGTCTGCATAGTTATAAAGATTCGATGAAATAGGATTGTCGCCAATTGTGTAAATGGGCATCAAGTACATCCAAATTCCTACAACCATGGAATTTGGCTAGGTTCAAAAATCTTTTTGGGTGCACGCCATCTGTAACCAACCCGATACCGTCATCCCCATCCTTTTGACTTATTAGTGAACAGCGAAATGTGATTTAATTCAGTTCATACTTTTTTTATTTTCAAATTGTGTGGGAGCTATATCTTTGTATGAGAGTAACATTGCAGTATCCTGAAAGAAAACAAAATTATACTCACACATAAATAAATCAAAGTGTTATAACTCAAAAAGTTATTATCAATTATGTAAAACACCTCTTCGAAAGAACTCTTTGTCCCAAGGTGACGTCATAAGCATAAATGTATAATGACAACAACACCGCTATTGAGAAATTCATAGTTTGTCACGTTCTATGACTGTTGGCAGTTGTTTACATTCTGTAGCTCGAAAATGTTGAATGTAAATAAAATGTCATATTCATTTGAACGAAGTTTCAAATTTCCCAAGGAAAATTATTCTTACCATTCACGTTCAACCCTAGTTGTTGTCTGCCTTCTAGATAACTACCGCCCCGACGTTTAGAATTCGATGTGTTTTGACGAAAACTCCAACCTTGCTTTGCATTTACGTGAACCTTGAATCTGCAACTCATAGAAAAGGGTGCTAAGATAACTGATCTTCCCTTAAGAACAGTCACTTCACCAGCGTTTTATTTACTCACAAAGTCCCCATGAAAATTGTAAAACTCGATTTGTTAACACCTGAAGCTTAGGACAAGTCTTTGGAAAAAGCCCTTTGGTGTTCCCTTTTGCCCTGAAGAGTGATTGATTATAGTATCAATTTATTGAGAAAAGTATGTACTCCCGCTACACTGATGACCCAGGTGTCTGTAAAGTCACACTTTCGGATCACCATAGTTACCATGTAATGAACATCTCCTCGTTGTTCTCTAAAGCGAATCTATATAATGCCTAGAGACTGATGTTGACATCCATGATATGGATCCTATCCTATGGATGCGCATTCTATACCTTATTAAGGTATACTCCTCTGCTGTACTCAGAAGTCTGCTGGGTCATCTTCATTTGTAGGTGCGATTGGATACTTTACCTACTTGCTTAGTAGTTTCCTCCTCCCTGTATAGGTAGAATCCCAGAATTATATCAAACAACCTACACCCGGGTCACTCTCTCTCATTTTGTTATCCCTAAATTCAAAAACGCAAACCTGGATGAAGAATATTCACATGATATATTTGCCTTGTTTTGTTGAAGTGAAGGAAGAAATGTAATGTTTTAAGTTTATCTTCCTGTACGGTGTCTTTGAAATATGTCAGTGAATGACAATGAATGAAAATATTGTGTATCTTTACAGAACGGTCGGTAGAGTGGAGTCAGAAGATGTCCACAGTATGCGTAGTATACATTAATATGCTAAAATATGATTTTTTTTCTCATTTGATAAATTTGTCGTATCATTGAACCTCTGTATCTCAGTAATCGTAGCGAAAAAAAATCTTCTGTCTATTGAACTTTGAATAAAACATAATTGTCTCTAATTTTGTCTTTAATGTATTTCCACGAAAAAATTGTAGTTCAGACGATATAAGTGAGAAACAAAAATTACTAAATAAATCGAAGTTTATCGCCCCCATCAAGTTAGCACAGGGTCATTGACGTCTCAATCTCAATTTCAACAACACAAACTACTGAAAAACAACTCTGCAATATCTTCGAAATACTTTCTACTAGGTAAAAAGTACCTACCTGTCGAGTGGATTAGTTGTAATGTGAAACGAGATCTAATGCACTGGTAGTGTTTCACGAGTCTTCTCTATAATCAGAGCGACACATGGCTTGTTTGCGTCTTCTGCCTTCTCGTAAACTGAGTAAGTAGAAACTTCAAAATAGTAATGTGAATGACATAAATATACATCTTAAGATTTTGAGCAAAGGATGTTCCTGGTACGTTTCGCGCCACAGAGCTTGCATTCCCGCTCTGTATCCTGTTAGGTTAGGTTTTTTATTCTCGTGGCAATGCGAAATATGTTTCTTTAAGGCTTATTCATATATGCGTGTCCTTGCAGTGTTTTTGAGGCACGCGCAATTGAACAAGCATACTAATTTTTGATTTTTGTGCCTGAAAACTGTGCATATGTGCGTTTCTCTTGTATTTCTACTACAAGGTAACATTTTATTTGTTCTGAATATTTCACTGAATTTTTTTTATGTAAACTCATATTTCCTAATACCGAGCGTACTAACCACGTATTTTTTACGCACACCGATAGGCACAGGTGTAAAAGTCGATAGGCATGCTTTTTTCATGCAGAGTAAAATATGGATGATGGGCAAGCATAGGTCTGAATCGGCCTATATATAATTCGTCCACATGTAAAGTTGCATTCGTACTCAGTAGACCCAACCACTATACTTTTCGACCACTATTATTTCGTTGAAAGTTTGGAGATTGGAACCAAAGACTACCACGGCAAATCCTGGAAAACAACCAAAATATTGACACCAGCCGTAAAAGCCTACAATCCTACATCATGCAGTTAGTCTTAATGGCCTAGAATCTGAATGAAGCTGCTGGTTTAAAACTTTTGAAGAGAATCATCCCTTTTAGGTCAACTGGTTGACCTTATAACAACAGCTATTTTATAATTGAATAGCGTTTTTGTCACATTAGATACTACCGAGCGGAATCGTTAATGTTATTAAATATATGGGAATGGGCTCTATTGTCAAGATATTAGAATTATACCTCACAGAATTGAAGATTCTTATCTCATTTCAGTTTCTTAATCATTTTGCCTCCCTTGGATGCTATGCTGTTACTTTTTCTCTTCACAGGATGGAATTAGAACTCATCGAAAAGTTCACTATATTCGTGAAATTGATACTTTCTTAGTTTCCAACTCATTGATATGTATGTTATCAAGGCTAGAAGAGCCCATGCAAGAACTTTATAAATGAAAAACAGGATACAACAACACTTAAATATTTATATAAAATTAATTAACAAAATAAGCACAAACAATGAAGATTCAATTCAGTTTGATCAAAATACGTTGAATGCACTAAAAGTTGAATGAAAGAATCGAAATGGCTGATATGAAAGTTGATTGGAAGAATCAACTTTCCAGAAAAATTAGATAGATTTGTTCATGAAACTAACTATTTCTCATATTGATATCAGAGTTAGAACCAGAATAATTATGAAATGATACCAAAATTCGCACCACACTGCATAATTAACTGAAGGATCACATCTGGAGTGATCCGAGTTGAAACTACGACTGTCGTTATTTTAAAGGACTCTTCAAATTTCGAAGGTTGGCATATTGAGATATCTTGCCTCTTACAGAATTATAAACACATTGAAACCATAAAAATTTATCACACTCCAATATTCAAAATTGATAGTTCCAGTATTTATTTATCAAAGGATCTTTTGTAAAATGTATTTCGAAAGGTTCTGAGTTGAAAACTGAAGCTGCAATCTGATACTTTCTCGTGTGGTCGACTTTTACGACAAGGAACAATGGGTCGTATGAATAAACCAGCAAATGCTTTTACTCATATTTCTTGAAACAGACTTATTCATTTTGTTAAGTTATGAAAGAGACCAACCTATAGTATGAGCATTTGCTAGCTTTTATTCATACGACCCAATATTTCATTGTGTCCCTGGATACTTTAAAAGATATTTCTGGAATTATTTAATCTATGCGTTTGTTTACATTGTATGGTACAGTCAAATTTACTTGTAGCCAAGAACAACCATTAAACTGATTTTACCCCAAGTATCTTTCAGATTCTGCCTCATATGTATGAACAGATCTACATGCAATATCTGTTGAAATCGATAGTTTAGATTAACATCGTAACCCATTAGTTATCCTTTGTTATTTACGAAAATGTATCAGAATGATTCATGAAGTTGTTTTCTCACTATTGATAATGATATTGTACAATTTCCTGCAGATTTTTTATATTTTTATCTCTTGTCAATATCGTCGAAAGGATGTGATTAAATTGATTTTTATAAGAATATTTCAATTGTTTTTTTAACTGACTTATCTCTGAAATGATTCTATTTTCCTGTCCCCAATATTATTATCAGAGCACTTGAGATAAAAATCAAATATAAATGGGAAAGAAAATACTTATTGTCACAATAGTTCCACAAAAATGATCGCGAAAATTATTATTCTCCTGAGTTGTATACTCATCGTCAATGGAGCTCCTTTGGAAAATGAAGGTAAACATTTTACAATTCAAGATGTTAAGATGATATGGTAATAACAATAAAAATAATACTCACTCATAAACACTCATAGAGTGTACCCATAGGACTGTGCGGGTAGAGGACGGCTATTATCATTTGCCGTTGCGCTCCGGGCCACTTACTAATTTTTAGTGGCGTATCCACTTTTTAGCTGTAGGAAAACCCGGAAAACCTACAGCACCACTCCGGGTGGTCGGCGCGAACTCCAAGCAAGCACCAGACGTGATTTGATATAAATGACGTTAAAGTCCAATATTTTGAAATATCTAGCATTCAATAAAAATTGATTATGGAAAATATCTCCTTTTAAACATCGATTTTCCAGGGATACTTGGAAATACAAAAATGAAAGATTCAATACGTATTTTTATATTTCATATGGTAGAGTCCTGATTCATGTAAGTCAGATTAGATCAATATACCGGAGTTTCATGCCAAAACCGAATTATTGTTTTCAACACCTCGTCACGTTTTTTAGTCACCATTAGAGCATGTTCGGGAGAAAGAGTAAAGTTATAACAATAATGTTTGAACAAATTTCTTTTGAATGTTGGCATCATGTTGACACTAATAACACAGGCACTGCTGCTTCTGGAAGACAGATTCCTTGCTAGATGTTATTACAATCACTTTGTTTGAAATCACCTTTTCGTTCTTGACTCCGATACTACTCGAAGGCTGTCGATATATTGTACGTTTTGTTCTTCTGTCGACGAGGGGAAAAATGTGGGTCGTGTTGCTTCGTCATCTGAAAATCATATTGAAAGCTTGCTACAAAATAATCTTCATTTCGTAATTAGCACAACATAATAGTACATTTCTCATGTTTCATTTTCAATACTCGGAAACTTAATAAATAATTCAAAGGACCGTTCCTAGCATGTAACGGTCAAAATATCCCTATACATTACTTGTAAAATACACCATTTTGGATAAGAATTTGCCACTCGAACCCTCGGAAGAGATATTTCCTTGATAACGAGGAAATTCTTTTGAGTATAGGAAAAACGGTTAAAATATCATCACGTTCAAAAGCTGTTTTTATTAGTATCTATTCTGTTATAAAATTTAGGTAGTGTAACATCTCCAATGATGAAGTTAAACTTTAATAAAAATAACCTGAAAATACCTCGAATAGCAAAAATAAATGAGACAGATTAAGTTAGGTAACTGTAATTCATGTACAGGTATTATTGAAAATTGATATTTATGTGGTTTTTAACCAACAACTCAATTAGATAAACTATTTATTTTGATCGGTGCAGGATTGTTAGAGAAAAATTGAATATTCGCCAAGATCTGACTAAAAATAAACTTTTATTGCGACAGCTAATATTTGACAATTTCAAAATTATTTCAACATTAACAATAATATTAAGTAACTCGACATTCTCTCCCTCAGTATTGCGACCTTATTCATCAATACGAATATTGAGACGATGAATCTTCCTTGCCGGTCTCTTGTATGTTCCTTGAGATGTTCGTACGTTGACAACTCTCACGATATCATCGGGGCCTCTATAGACATTTTCGATTACGCCTAATGGCCATACTCCTCTCGGTATATTCGGTTCGTTGATAACAACAACTTCACCTTTTCTCAAGTTCTTATCATCTTCCGTCCATTTTGACCGCCCAATAAGTGAAGGTAGATATTCGCGTATCCAACGTTTCCAAAAAATGTCCGCAAAATATTGCGATATCCTCCATTGTTTCCTAAGTAGCAGATCGTTCTTAGAGAAAAATCCAGGTGTGATAATATCTGCTGATTTTCCTATTAGAATATCATTGGAGGTTATGCTTGCTGGATGATTTGGATTATCTGATACTGTAGTGAGAGGGCGGTTGTTGACTATGTACTCAGCCTCGTTGAACACTGTATGAAGTACTTCTTCTATTGGATGCTG
Organism: Chrysolina americana; assembly: GCA_958502065.1. Lineage (NCBI taxonomy): Eukaryota > Metazoa > Arthropoda > Insecta > Coleoptera > Chrysomelidae > Chrysolina > Chrysolina americana. The sequence continues at coordinate 72,150,368 of OY293411.1, forward strand.
GTCCCTCTTGAAACATCCAATCAACCTCTCCCAACTTCCACCCATAAATGGTGAAAGAGGGCAACTGAATTTCCACAAAATGCCATGATTGGTTATTTCATTGATAAATGGATCCATCTGCAGTTCATCGAGTGCTTCCAATAGTTCACGGTTCGCCCCTCTCAAATTGGTGCCATTATCTGACCATATGAATTTAACTGCACCTCTTCTGGCTAGAAACCTGCGGATGGCCATGATACACGAGTCAGTTGTGAGGGAATGTGCTATTTCTACATGAATCGCTCTCACAGTGAGACAAGTAAATAATACACCATATCTTTTTTCTATACGTCTTCCCAGCTTGACTGTAAAAGGTTCAAAATAGTCAATCCCAGTTGCGGAAAATGGTTTTTCATACAGGAAAAGCCTTTCCTTCGGTAACAGACCCATTTTCGGTTGAACTTGTCTTGCCTTTCGCCTCTTACAGTATAGATATTCTCCTATTACTTTTTTTACTGTTGATCTGATACGTGGTATCCAATAGCATTTTTTCACGTTATTGATGATGGTTTCAACACCTTGATGGTTATTCAGCTTATGAAAGTGAATAATAATCTTTTTTGTATACTCATGAGAGCCATCCAAGATTATTGGTTCTTTTTCAATGACTGGAACGTTTTCCATTTTAGTGATTCTACTATCGATTCTAAGTATTCCATCAGAATCTAAAATCACAGATAAATTATGAAGACGACCATTCTTATTATGTTTATTCTTATGGAAATTTTCCAGATCGCTTGGAAAACATTGACATTGGACGACTTTGCACCATAATTTTTGGCTCCATTCTAGATCTTCTGTTATAGGAGTGACTCCAACCTTCCGTGATCTTTTTATAATAGAGAGAAATATCCGAACTCTAGCCGTAATTCTAACAATTTTCAGCCAGCTGAAATGATTTTTCAAGTTTGGAACAGCCTCAGAGAAACATAATTTCGTATTAGACAACTCATTCATGACATAATTCTCATTTTTTCCACTTTCAATATCAATTTTGGAATATTCGAAATATTCGTCAACGCTGTTGTAGAGGAACTTTGGACCATTGAACCACCTACTTTTAGAATTGAACTCCCTATTGAATGTGTCTCTGGTACAGTCCTCAGCGACGTTCTCCAAACTGGATATCCATCTCCATTGTTTCACCTCTGTTTGCTCCATGATCTCTCCAACTCTCACTGCTACGTATGTCTGAAGTTTCTTATCGCTTTGAAGCCAATTGAGGACGGTTCTCAAATCGGACCAGAAGTATTTCTGTTTGATGTCATAATCGAGATATTTCGCCACTTCTTGTGAGAGCCTCATGCCTAATAACGCTGCAGTTAGTTCAAGTTTGGGTATGGTCAGAGCTTTTAATGGAGCAACTCTGGCTTTCGAAATGATTAGTTTCACTTGGATTTCATCAGGATAAATGAAGCGTAAATATATTGCCGTGGCATAAACATCTTCGCTGGCATCTGAAAAAATGTGCATTTCGATTGCATTTGCCTCGTTGAATTTTGCGGAATAACACCTTGGAATTTCAATATGGATTACTTCCTTTAATTCTTTGAGCCAGACCAACCATTTTTTTTAACATATCAGCCGTTATATCGTCATCCCATCCAAGACCAACTTTTCATATTTTTTGCAACATTATTTTCGCTTTAATCGCCACAGGAGATAAAAATCCCAGGGGATCATAGATGGACATAACAGTTTTTAAAACTTGACGTTTTGTAGGTATTTTCGTTCCTTCGATGATTTCTTTGGGAACTTTGTGAAGTTTCATCTCAAAACTGAAACAGTCTTTTGCGGGTTTCCATATCATGCCTAGAATTCTTTCTTGATTTGTTTTTCCATTGACTTCGAAGTATCGATCTGACTAGTGGATACAAGATACTGTGGTTTTCCTTCAAGTACTTTTGTCGAATTAGAAATAAAGTTTCTGATTTCGAATCCTCCATGAGAATGAATTTCAATGACTTGCTTGATCAAGAGGATGGCTTCATCTTCAAGATCGACGCTATCAAGATAATCATCCACATAATGGCAATAGATGATTGCGTCTGCTGCGATTTCACTAATCATCCTGTATTGTTCGGCATTGTGATTTTTGACAAATTGTGCGATGAAAGGAGATGACGTTAGACCAAAAGTCATAGCTGTCATTTTGAAAGTTTTTGGCGGCAGATTGGTGTCCATATTTCTCCAGAGAAAACACTGAGAAAATGTATCTCGTTCTGCAATTTTTACTCTATTAAACATTTCCTTGATATCTCCAGCAAATGCAAATCGACGAAGTCTGAATTTGAGTAGGATCCCTAGCAAAGGAGCGTGCATGTCAGGTCCCGTCAGTAAATAGTTGTTCAAAATCCATGATTTTTGACTGCTGCGTATCCGTACTCTTCCTGGTTTATTTGGATTTCTAACCGGAAAGTGAGGTGAAAACCAAAATGCTCGGCTCTTTCCAAATCTTGAGGAACTACTGCGAAGAGTTTATCCATTTCTGAACAGTACGCTTCGGCAAAATCCACGTCTCTTTTCAGGCGCCTCTCCAACGTAACAATCTTTGAGTGGCCATTATTCGAGATTCTGGAAGATTCACGTTGTAATTCTTCCAGGGAAGTCTCACCTCATACTGTCCTTCAGAAATTCGAATGGAGCTGCTTACAATGGAAAGTGCTCTGTCATCTTCTTTCGACAGACCATAAGGTTTTGTATGAACAGCACCAAAATTTTGTATTTTAATGAAATTTTTCACAAGTTCATGTAACTTGTCATCTGTATTGTCACAGCACAAAACAGCTATTTCTTCCTGATTTCTGTTGTGCCCCAATGTACCATGAATCGTCCAGCAAAATAACGGAAATGGCGAATAACGGTGACGTTATTTTTAACGGAAGTGATACAGCATTTTGGGAATAGTTGTCCTTTACCAATATTTCAGTTATATGGAAACACTCCCAAATTGTAAAAAAGAGGTTTGATAACACTGTTGTTTTTTTGGAAAAACATATCTGCTGAATTATCCACGGAATTTCGTTAGATCTACCAGATTCATTGGTATCAAAACCCAGCAAAATGCATCTGATAGTCTGAAGGCGAAATCCTAGGCGAGTGCAATGATGTTCTGTGGTTGTTTTTCAATAAATCTATGGTAGAATTTGCAGCGAAGAATTTGGAAAAAATATTGCTTTTTTCCTGGGGGTTCGTCGTTATTATTCTATACTCCTTGGTTAGGGGAGAAAACGAGCTGCTGGAAGTAATAATGCTTGTCTTAGCATTCTAAGCCCCTTCTGGGAATTTGATTTTCTCCTCGAACATGTTTCTAGCTTCACCATATTCTCATCTTGCCTGAAGGACTTGATTTTGATACCATCGATGGTATGTTGTCTGCTTCTTGACGTGTTCGTTATATATGTTTGCATCCCCGCCATTATGACTCAGGAATTGTCTCGGCCTATTTGGATCTCGAATGGAAATACTGAGAAAAACATACGAAGATCAGCCTAGTGGGATGAATTGTATAGTGCTATATGCAACGGAGCAGTGTTAGTTGTGCCACCCGATCGTGTAGGAAAGGAGCAGACAGTGGAGATGGGGTTGTGAAAGAAGAGGATAAAAGTTTATACTGTATAGATCACAATTGGTAGTGAGTACAACATCGATTGTGTTGGTGAACTGGTTGTTGATATCAGAAATGCGCGTGGAAACCTCGATTAGCTGTTCTGGACGATATGTGATAGCGAAGGCCTCAGCTTGAAGACCTGTGTGTCTAATGCCAGTGAAATGTATCATGGAATAAAATCACGCTGTCATTATTTGACGGATATAGCAACAACAACAATTATATTATTGTGTATAACCTTGATGAAACACAAAAGTATCAACCTATTCAATATCCACTTCAACGGTATGTTATCAATTCAGTGAAAATGGGAGGGAGATACTGGGATTTGCGGTCGACACCGCAATTTTCCATAAGGCGAACACCTTAAATCTACTGTGAATAAAGAATTGGATTGATCAAAAGTTACTCGCTGTGAATCTTGATAACACTCACTAATTACCATTCAGTAGTAATAAGTCCAACACCATCTCTCAAATGTCTCAAATCCATTACTAGTAGACAACAGCATACTATTTGGGTAAATAAAGGTAAAAGATACAAATCTGAGATGGGATAAGCATATACCGGGTGGCTACGGAAGTATTGCCTACGGAATATCTCAGTTATTGTATGAAGTAGGTTTGTGAAATTTGGAGCGTCGATATAATGACATAAGAGCTAGAATTTGAGCATATCGACATGTCCAAGTTAACTTCCGGTCTGACCGGAAGTAACATCAACTTTCTTATTTTAAATGGAAACCCTATTTTTTTTTCTTTTCGCTTTATTCAGCATTCAATTCCCTTTCTAATGACATATTACAAGTTGGTATCTAATCAGAAACTAGATCAGAAAAAAATTATTATTGAAATTCACCGAGTAGGCCGTGGAAGCAAAGTGAAAGCCAAAAATTGAAAAGTTGGCTATGGAAACCATACGTCACTTGATAACAGTTGCTACTACTGTGATATTTTATTTTCATTCGTCGGCGTTATAAAAAGCCGCCAAAAAAAATATTGAAAAAATTGGGAAAAAAGCAATACTCTGTAGGTCCATAACTTAAATAGGAACATACAACTTTTTCTTGCCTGTACTATTCAGCATAACCATTCCTTTCTAATGATATAATAGAAAGTATTTTTTTGAAATTAAATACCAAAAAATCCAATTATTATTCTTCAAATAACAAAACAGATTGTCGCCATACGCAAAAATAACATTAAAAATAATGTGGAATGATAAATTATATCCTGTAGGTTCTAGGTTAAATAGGAACATAAACGTATTTGGTCTGTGCCATCGTCCATAGATATCCTAATATCTACCTATGGACGATGTTTGTGCTATTCAGAATAATCATTCCATTGCAATAATCATTCGAACCAAAATATTAACAAGTAGGCTGATTAAGATGTATTTTGGAATGAAACAAAAAAGAAACGAGAGCTCTCACGAACGCTGCTATCCATATTATTTTGACGTTCGAAGTAGTGTTTTTGATTCTGCCATTTAAAAGGGTTTGGAAATCGAAATCAGTTAGTGGAATATTCAAAAAATGCCCCGTTATTCACGAACCGAACAAATTGACATGCTTCTCATTAATGGTGAATGTTTAAAAAATTCTTATGCCGCTGAACGATTGTATTTAGAGCGATATCCAGGGAGGCAGCAACCGTCAAGAAGTTATATCCAGTGGCTTGAAGAAAATTAAGAACTGAGCCTGATGTTCACGAAGACCAAGAAGCATTTGTTATTAATGAGGAAACTGAAATTAATGTATTAGCTTTAGTACAATATGATAGCACAATTTCCTCAAGGCAGATTGGCGCCGAATTTGCTATAAGTAAGGACTCTGCTCGGAAAATTTTGAAAAAACATCGATTTAAATCCTTCAAGTATCAGTTGCATCAACATTTGTATGAAAATGACGGTGAAAGGCGCCTGGAATATTGTAATTGGTTTCTTCGACAAAATGCTGAGAATCACCTATTTAACTATTATATCTTGTTTACGGACGAGTCAAGATTTACCAACAATGGATTATTCAACAGGAATAATACAAGGTAGGTACTGTACTTTATTTGGATTATTGTCGATAGTCGAAGTGTAAAGTGCTAAAAGTGTGAACGGTCTTTTGTTTCAGGTACTGGACGATATAAAACGAGCACCGGTTACGACAAGGTGGCTTCCAGGAGAGATTTGGTGTGAATGTTTGGGCAGGAATAGTTGGAACTCATATTGTTGGCCCCATTCTTTTTCAAGGCCAACTAACCGGAGAGAGATACTTTAATTTTTTAACGAATGAAATTTCGGAATTCATTAACAACCTACCAGCGGAAATAACTGAGAGAATGTACTTCCAGCAAGATGGCGCCCCTCCGCATAATTCAAGAATAGCGAGAAATTATCTTCAAAATCGCTTTCAAGAGAGACTTATAACAACCCATGGTCCAGTCAGGTGGCCACCAAGGTCACCTGATCTTACTCCGTGCGACTTTTTTCTATGGGGGCATCTTAAAAATAGGGTGTATTCCACACAGCCTACAACTCTACATGAGCTAGAAGTAAAAATTCGTAGAGTTTTCCAAGATATCACGCCCCAAATGTTGAGAAACGTTTTACATGAAAATATCACCAGAGTCAATAAATGTATTGACGCTGAGGGAATGCATTTCAAACACTTGTTTTGAATTTATTTTATCTTTAATCCTATCAATTTGAATTTTTTTTTTCGATAAATCTGTTTTTTTGTTATTTGAATAATAATAATTGGATTTTTTGGTATTTCATTTCAAAAAATTACTTTCTATTATATCATTAGAAAGGAATGGTTATGCTGAATAGTACAGGCAAGAAAAAGTTGTATGTTCCTATTTAAGTTATGGACCTACAGAGTATTGTTTTTTTCTCAATTTTTTCAATATTTTTTTTGGCGGCTTTTTATAACGCCGACGAATGAAAATAAAATATCACAGTAGTAGCAACTGTTATCAAGTGACGTATGGTTTCCATAGCCAACTTTTCAATTTTTGGTTTTTATTTTGCTTCCACGGCCTACTCGGTGAATTTCAATAATAATTTTTTTCTGATCTAGTTTCTGGTTAGATACCAACTTGTGATATGTCATTAGGAAGGGAATTGAAAGCTGAATAAAGCGAAAAGAAAAAAAAATAGGGTTTCCATTTAAAATAAGAAAGTTGATGTTACTTCCGGTCAGACCGGAAGTTAACTTCGACATGTCAATATGCTCAAATTCTAGCTCTTATGTCATTATATCGACGCTCCAAATTTCACGAACCTACTTCATACAATAACTGACATATTCCGTAGGCAATACTTCCGTAGCCACCCGGTATGTTGAACTTGCAATAAATTACTCATGATTTTATATAAATTGAAAAACCACAAAAATATATTACTTACATAACTCACCTACAGTATGTTACAGTTTGCTGGGGCGAAGCACTGAACACCCATCTTCGTCCATTTTAAGGACTACTTCAAAAAGTGTTGAAAATCATTGTTTCTAAAGATTCAAGATGTACGTCACACAAATTGTATACCGAAGCCGAATTTGATATCCGCCAAGTACTTTGTTACAAGATAAATCTTAAATACCCGACTTGGGACAATCGTCCCGGATTTGAGCCGCCAGTCGGAGCTGGGATTTTTTTCAATTTCATTTCACCGAATAAATTGTTAAATTCTCGTGGCTTGACTGGGGTGAGTCCTGCACGATTCACTGTTGCGTTGCGTATAAATGCCTACTAAAACAACCTCGACAAAAAAAAATTAAAATTCTTAAGTACCACAATAGGAAGCAACATTTTCCAATGCCTGAACATTCTTACCACAAGCGCCATACACATTTATTTATTTCACTATAGATCTCGCTCCAAAAGTATACAAACCGATTCTAATGGAAATACAGCAAATAAAAGAATTGACGTTGATTTCATAATCTATAATTTTCAACTAGATGTTAGTAACTTCAATTTCTTTCTGTTGAGTAATTCATAAGATTTTATTGTACATTGATTTATCAATTCCGTTGTTTTATGCCCATTCTGTATTGGTTGAGTATCCTATCAAAACAATCTCGATAATCATTTCAAACCCTGACTATTTCTAATTTGATAATTTAATTTTATTTAAGTTCTTGTCGTCACTATGGAATTACTGGGGTGTTCATACAGAGTGGTGGTTATTAATGAAATTATGGTATCAATATGATAGTATATGAATATTTATTTCTGTTGCGATTAAAACGCTACAAGGTCGGAGAAGTCAAGTCGACTATTTATTCATATTCAATATTGACAGTTCATGTCGAACTTATTTACTCTGTTTTAAAAAAATTATACCTATGTAGCTGGAAATGGATGAATAAGAGGGTTCGCTAAAAATTTTAAACACCACCTCAGTATAAAGTTCTTTTCTAAGCATTTTATTTTAGTAACTCTTTCAATTTACAGGGCTCGATGAAAAACTAGACTCTCCAGGCCTACCTCTCTACTACTTCGATGGCAGTGCTTATTACTTCCAGACATTTTTCACGGTAACAACATTTAAATATATAATCATAAAATAGAATCTGATAGGTTTCAGTCTTGGTCATATTGAAAAATGATAATCATAGTGACTAATCGCAAGCGTCATTAACTTCACACCTATCTTTATCGACTTTTGACACTTGTTTCGTTATCAGGTTAGTTCTTTGGCAAATTTCTTCATTCATCAAACATGCGCATATCAAATACGTCCTTGAAATCAGTAGAGCTGGAATACAGCTGTCTCATTTTTCTGATAGACTGAAGCATCCTACCTATATATGGCGAATGATAAGCCTTCAGGACGACGAATAGCTGCAAAATTAAGACGAGCTCACCACAGGTTAAATACCGACTACAGTTGTCAGGATACGAATGCTTAGCAAAGGCGAGCAAAAAAAGTCGCGAAAAATCTGAAGGTGCGCAACAAGCTTTAATGCCTATTCCAAGAGCCACCTCGTATTGTAGATATACCGCTGGCTGCTGATTGGTATGATGACTTAGCCACTCAATTCAGATAATCAAGCCCTAGAGCAGTTCGAAGCTTTCTGCAAGAGGTTTCGTAAGCCTGAGCTCAGTGATTTGCGCAACCAGATATCTCCGGAAGAAGCTTGACGAACGTTCGAAGCATCGAAGAAATCTGCTGCTTCAGGCCCTAATGAATACCATTGGTGAAAAAACATTCCAGACACCCTGCACTTTATGGCATGAGTTTTCAACTCAAAATCCAATTATATCGGACAAACTGATATGATAGAAAGTACACCAAATTTGCCCTATAACCATTAAATTGTATAATATTTCACGAGAATGAATATAGAACCAAGGTGGTTTAATTTATAACGTTCACTGATGAGTACAATTTGTGATCCTAATCGTGAAGCATACCAAATGTATTAAATTGTTATTGTTCAAATTGTTATATCCGTCAACCGGTTGCACCCCTACGTGCAACCCTCAAAAGTCAGAGACTTGTGCGAGCTAGGGAAAGACGTTTACGATATATGCGTTAACGTTGACTAATATAGAATTTTGATAACAAAAATTTTAATCGAAATCTTATAGGTATGTTGCCATTTAGATACTATTATTGATTTTTTTGTATTCTAGGCAACTCAAGAAGAGAGTACACTGTTCTGTAAGAACCTCGATATGGGGTTGGTTAGCATTGAAACCAAACGAGAAAATGATTTTCTGTTTGACACCATTGGAGCCCTAGGTAAGTACGTTCATTTCACTCTTGGGTGGGCGATAACTATCCAATTACGCATTCATTGTTTCATTTATCACCTGGGGTTCACAGAACTATTTACAACAATTATCGTAAAATATTTGCTTGTTGCGCGAATTAGAAAAGACAGGGATTGGAATCATATTTAAATGGGCTGCAACCTACGTAGACGATGAACCTAAAACCTTCCCAAAAAATGGCCACATGAAAGTGGCCGAGAACTCGGTTCTCTTGTAGCAAAATGAGGGGTCTGGAGGCTAACTTCGAGTTGAGGCTCACTCAGGCGCAATGACATGGAGACAGTGTCATCAATGCCAGAGGTGGGGGCATATACCTTCCAATTTTGCACGAGCGGCCAAGTGCTTTGAGTGCCCTATGGTTCATCTGACTTGTGTGTCAGTCAAAAGTCAGTTGATACCAAATGTACCAAATGTGAGGGCCCACACCCAACAAAGAGTGTGGAATACCCGCCGGTCTATCGAAGATTCGAAGAAGACTAAAATTCTTGAAAAATCGCAGAATAAAATCTGGATCGGAGTATGTACCAGTTTCCTCTTCAGTCAACTTAAGAAACTCTTGAAACCAGAACAAAAAAAAAGGCCAGAAGCTGAGTGACCCAAAGCAGAGTAGAAGCAAATCCTACAGCCTCTTGCGTCCACCACAGCCAGCTCAAGAACGCCCCTTTCCCTTAGTTTTGACACTTGACCCGCAAAACTGGAATCGATAACAAGCAGAATCAAAAAGGTCATTGAGCTTATAAACACTGATGAGTTATCCAATGTGAAGACGTCTGGGCAGGACGGTATTGGCACACTTTTGGTCAAGAACCTCTTACAAATCGTAATTCAAAACAATTCATCCTTCCAGGGCATTGAAGAAATATTATTTAATTTTTAACCATTTTTTTCTTATCTCAGCAATTTGTAGACCTACTGAGAAATATATGCATAACGTTTGATGGACTTGTTTGGATTTCCCAGTCCATAAAAAAGTAATTTTCATTAGTAGCTTTCAATAAATAATTTCATTTGAGTTGATAGTAATGATCCTCTCGCATTTATTGTTCTTTGATTTTGGGTGTACACCAGTTAAAAATGAAAAACTTTTTATCGATCTATGATAAAATTCTATTGTCAGGGCTATGCGATGATGTTTCAAGTTCATTCATCCATTCAACAAATATTAAAGAGGGCAATGGACAATTTTTATAGTTTGATGCAAATATTATATTCACCATTGAGTGCGACTGCCATAAAATAGTGACAGGAGTAGTATTTAAATATTTTTAAAATATAAGGTTTTAGTTTTGATAAAAGATTACCGATTGAAAACTCGTCGAACTGGGCATAATCTACATTGCGAAGGTTATTGAAATGATTTTTCTAGATATTATGGATAAGAAAATTTTTCACATAAAACGATACAACCACCACAAACAGAAAAACTATATAAACCTTGAGTTAACTGTAGTACACTCTTCCTCATACTATTCCAACATATCACCCCCTCTGTGTATAAACATATCATTGTAGGTATCTTATTTTCAGTGGATTACGAGAATAGCAATTTCTGGACATCTGGACAGGAAAATGGAAAAATTTGGTACTGGATGACCACTGGCAAACCATTTTCATACACACATTGGTCTTCAAATGCACCGAAAAACGATTCGGAAAGTTGTCTTGAAGTGATTCACGATTCTTCCGAAATTACTATGTCTTGGAGTGCTGCTGACTGCATTGATAAGAACTACGTTATTTGTGAAGGCGATTCTTCAATTTCCACTACATCTGCTACAACTCCGAATACTTGATTATCACATGTTCTGTCCTATTTGAATAAATGTACATAATAAGAGAAACAAGTCATTTGATTTACGAAATTAAATACAAACTTAGTGGTCTGACCTTTCCTACAGTGAAGAATACTAATAACTCCGGAAACGAACTGCACGTAGTGAGTATTCGGATTCAAAAGTCGAAAAAGATTAGTATTCAACTAACAATCATCAGAAGATAATTGAATGAGTAACGAATTACTTGAAATTCTGAGCCGAAATAGTTTTTGTCACAATTAGAAAATAGTTGCTGAGATGACTATTTGGACTATATTTTCTCGTGAACTTGATTCTTGTGGCCCATCCTCAAAACAAATCAAACAAAATTGCATCGTCGGGTGATGTAGTGATGGCCTAGACAGAATCGAAGTAAAATAGATTATCCTCTCTTTCCTACAGAGTGCGACATAATGTCCCAAAAATCTTATGAAACGACTACTTTCTCAGCTAATATCGCATCGGGCTCCGACCAGTTTGATATGAAAGATATCCACGCAACGTTCTCTGGAATGACCCTACACTGAAAAAAATTATACTATGAAATTATTGTATGTATAATTATGGGTATTTTTTGATAACTAAAGTGACAAATTTACAATCAGGTTCGTACCGCACAACTGAGATTGTGATTTCATTCTGTGAATGTAGACTTGACAGTGTGACACACTATCTTTTAATTTTAATATTTAGGAGTGTATTTTTATCTTCACGTCGAAATGTATTTTTGAATTGTTAAATCTCCATCAGGCATATTTCATATTTGCTCAGATATTTGCAACGTGAATTTGCCATATTGAATTCAATCTTGTAAAATGTGAAACCAAAATTTGCGAATTTATAATTCTGAATTGCAAAAGCAGAATTCATGATATTTGCATTCATCTCAATGCAGGTTGTTTCCGATTCAGCAGAACATGTGATATGTAATTAATCAAAAAAGAGTAAAATCGAGCATTTATTATGATATTAATCAATCAACAAAAATGTGATCACACAGTTCAATTCAAATTAAGGTGAATCAAGAGATACTGCTTCTCAACGAAAGACAAACCTGCAATATTTTTTGAATATATCTTCAATCAGGATGATTCATGAAATAACATATTTGAACTATTCTAGAGTAGCATTTTTGGCTACGTAACCAAATAAATTACAGGAAAAACAGTTTTTGTGCTTCATTAAACATTTCCTACTGGATATAACCATGGGTGGCCGGTACCACAGTGGAATTTTCCTCAAACTCACTTAAAGATTTTCCTATAGCTGAAACGTGAATACACCACTAATTATCAGTAAGTCGCCCTAAAGCGCCACGAAAAATATTATTATTAACAGTACTCCACTCATTCAGGAATATCACAGTCGGGACCTGTTTGCGGAACTCCGAAACATCCGGAAGGCGCACTGGTGTGACATTATCCCCAATAAATCTGTGGGGTGAGCGGTTACTGGGTCGGAGGATAATGTGCCCTGAGAAGCCGGAGTAAGTCCATGAGCCTTGCGATACGTGTGGTGATGTATGATCATGATAAAGCTAAGAAATGAGACCGAACGCAACCCTGCCTCATCTGATCGTCTAAAATACTGTCGTATTGATCGTCTGACTCTCCTGCTGTTCTGATGAGAAAAGAGCTCCCTGTATGAAGTAAGCATGTAGCCTAGTTTCACAAAGGAGCCCACTCTTGTTTTGCACAGCCTTATGAAGGAAAGCCCCTTTTTGATTCAACACCCTCTTTCCCACGTTGTGTTTTTTCTGGTTCCTTTATGATACAAAGCTCTGCACATCTGAAGAGAATGAAATGCGAAAAAGTATAAATTTTATATTACAACTCCTGGAAATACATTATTAATTATTATAATCGATCTTCAAGTATTATGTTTCCAATAATTTTATCTGAGAATAAAATTTCCAAACTATCAGGTTTTGTAAACCAACTCTAATTTGAGAAAATGTCTAAGAGCTTTTAAACTGAGTAAGTACAACATCTCCAATATGAAAAGGTCTGAATAGTTATACAGATTTGATGAAATAGGATTGTCGGCAATTGAACAAATGGGCATCAAGTACATCCAAATTCTCACAACCACGGAGTTGGCCAGGTTTAAAAATCTTTTTGGGTGCACGCCATCTGTAACCAATCCGATACCGTCCACCCCATCTTTATGACTTATTGTGCACTGCAAAATGTGAGTGATTTCTGTTCATACTTCTTTTTGATTTCCAAATTGTGAGAGAGTATAACACTGCAGTAAACGTAAACATACTTATAACAACCATCTCACAATTTACTGGCAGATAGGAAGAACAACCCGAAAAATATTTCATTGCAATAAGGGTTTTCAAGACCTCACACCCTAGAGACATAAATAATTCTTCATGAATTTGTGATTAGGATATTTTCCTAATTTTAAACTTTGAATTTAATTTAATGGTTTTAAAATTCTGAGAGAAGTAATGAGGGTTAGTGAATGATTTCTGCTCTGGATCCTCTGGATGCTTGGTTGCAAGTCTGAACTCTGAACCTGTGCACAGTGCAGCCTCTTGATCTAGAAATAATTCTCCCGATCGTGTTGGTGACTCCATCTATTCGTCAGTTTTGGTACCATTCAGGTTCAACCCTAGTTGTGGTCTGCTTGAAGGTCTCAGACGAACTGCCTTCTCCTAGATTTCGGCCTGGTATTTATAGTAAAAAATGTTACCATAGCTACCTCCTCGATGTGTGGAATTCGAGGTCTTTTGCCAAAAACTCCAACCCTGCTCTGCATCTATGTGAACCCTGAATCTGGAACTCACAGAAAAAAGGTGCTAAGATAACTGATCTTTCCTTAAGGGCAGCCCCTTCATCAGCGGGAAGCCTCCTTCACTCACAAAGCCACCATGAAAGTTGGAAAACTCCGTTTGTTGACATGTGACGCTTGGGACAGGTCTTTGATTGATTATAGTGTCAGTTTATGGAGAAAAGTATCTATTATCACTACAGAAGTATAATCTGTGTATTGAGTTTATCACTGATGTCCCAGGTGTCCGTAAATTCAAACTTCCATATCACCAGTTACAAAGTAATGAACTTCTTCTAGTTCTCTAAAGCCATTCTATATAATGCCTAGAGAGTAATATTGACATCCAGGATGTGGATCCTATCCTGTGGATGCGTAACAGATAACTTTTTATCCCTTATCGGGGTTGACTTCTTTGCTGTACTTGGAAGTCTACTAGGTCCTCTTTAGTACAGGTACGATTGGTGTATACTTCACCTACTTGTTTAGTACTTTCCTCCTTCCTGTATAAGTAAAATCCCAGAATTATATTAAACAACCAACACCCCAGGGCACACTATCTCAAAAACATAAAAGATCAAAACTTTTATCACTTAGGTGACATACAATTCAATACTATTGATTGCGATGATATTGAAATAATAGTATGATATTTGAGTCAGCGCTGGACCTCCTTAATCACATTGACGTCCTCATCGACGTTCCGACGACCATTGTGATGAAGTTTGTTCAATTTTCATCATCCGAGCTAGTCAGTGAAAAACGATATGAAGTGGAAAAAATACAAAACATCTTTCTAATATAAAAAAGATAAGATCATATCAACTTCATTCTATAGACATGTTGGCAAGAGAACAATGGAATAAAAAGTAATTAATTTATGTTGGAGTTTAATAGGTGTGAATTAATCCCATCTCTCTCTCTCTCTCTCTCTCTCTGTGTTTATTGGACCTTGCTTCCAGCCTGGTTACTGGCGTGAGTAGTGGGGACTTCGTCAGGGGGTGGATGGGAAATCTTGCTCAAGGCAATACCTCCACCCAAAAAAATTAAAAAAAATAATTTTATGTTGATTGCACGTTTAACCACGGTTAAAATACTGTGGTGTACGGCAGACGTCACAAACACTTAAAAATCGGGTGATTGCACGTACTAAAGACGGCAGACAACACAACACAAACTACACTATAACAATCACACACATGTACTTGACTTGAGACACGAGAACGCCGTCAGTCCTCCACCATTGCCGGAAGTCGACAAAGTCGAAATCCACTCTCCGCACAAACTCACAAAGTAGGAAATTTCACACCGAACCGAATGAACGATAGCACACAAAGCTCAACAGCAAGAAGCACCTTTACTGTCGAACATTGTCGAAATCATTCGTATGATTTATTTGAAACAGTACGACTCGTTTTTCTACGAAGGCGTAGAAGGGCCAATAACAAAATATTTTTCAATATAGTTGGAATTGCCACTTTGAAGTGACAATTGCCACTTTGATTAACAATTGTCACTTTGATCGGGCAATTGTCACTTTGAAATGGCAATTGTCACTTTGAACTGGTGATTGTCATTTTGAAGTGGCAATTGTCACTTTGAAGTGGCAATTGTCACTTTGATCTGACAATTGTCACTTTGATCTGACAATGGTCACTTCGAACTGGCAATTGTCACTTTCAATTTGACTGAAAAACAATATTTTTGCATGGAGTTGACAAAAAAGTGCTACCGAGGAGTAAGATTCAGAGTATCTTCGCCAATTCCACAACATCTAGTGAGAAGATATGGTAAACAATTTGCAAATGAAATACTGTTAAAATAATGGATCAAAAAGTAATAAGGATTTGATAACAATAAACAAGCATAGCACTATAGCGTAGAATACAATAGAACAGATTCGCATTGGAAGGTAAGCAACAACCCTAGATGTTCATAATTTCTCAGAAAGATTCATCCAATTCTTCAGATTTTGTCATATTATTATCATATGCGCGTATGTATGCATTTGAAGGAAAGCTAAACAATATGTTTTGTTGATTTGATTAATAATATCGTATGCTGAAATGGGATAGGAAAATTGAAAATCCCAACTACTGCAAAATAGGAGAAACAGAAATAATCAAGAGAATGAATTATGGAAAAAATGGAGAGCGAACCGTAGAACACTTAAGAGTGAATTTTACACATCAAGTGATTCTAAGATGGTGTACGAATGGGTATTTGTTATCTGGACTTCTTTTAGTTTTCACTAAAAACTTCCGAAACCGAAAATGTAAGTTAATATATCAGTAAATAAAAATGATTTGTGAAAATAATGTTTTCAGCTGATATGTGATTTCTGTGGTTATCTGAAACTCGATGATTTGTGTGAGCACATCAGTGTAGAAGTAAAAGAAAATTAATTGGTAAGTGGATTCAATGGTGACAAATATGCTTGTGAATCCACTCAAGTACAGACATTTGAGGAACTATTAATTTCTATAGTAGAGTTTCGCCCTCGAGATATAAAACTACCTTTATCTGACAGAAGTAAAGGGATCAGGAACAATCTATGGATTGAAATTCACAATGCCCGGAATGGCCAATATAAGATTGAATATATTCAGAAGAAATGGAGGAATCTCCGTGATCAATATATTAAACAAAAATCAGATTATAAATAATATGTCCCAAGTGGTTCAGCAAAAAATGATAAGAAGAATAAGCCTTGGAAACATTATTATCAACTGAAATTTCTATCTGACACGACGACACGCCTATTCGTAGGTAATGTTATATACATGTAAGTTTCAAGTTTCGATAAATATGTTAATTTTTTACTGTTTTCAGGAAAACAACTACGGGTTTAGAAAGACTAAAATCAATTTCTACAGCTAGCTCTTCATCAACAAGGATGGCATCCAAGAAGGAAGTAGGTCCCAGCAGAGTGGAAGAAGTATTGATCAAGGCAATAAATAATATGAAGCCTTCAGATAAACAGACTTACGAGATTAACCTTATTTGTTTGAGAATATCTCATGTACTTGATGGAATGGAAAATCCAAAAAGAGCAAATTTAGAAGTTCAACTTTTATCACTGACATATTCTGCTTTATATCCAAATTTAGATATGTAACAGTTAACTCGAAAACTCTAAAAATATGACAATATTTTTTTCTCCAAATGACATTAAAAGCGGCCGTTAAATGACACTTGGCAGGCTTAGAAGTTGTACTTTCAGTGCCTAGGCAGAAAAAGTCCACTTTTACTGCCTAGGCAGAAAAAGTTCGTTGCTAGGCAACCTTCCAAGTAATAATTTAAATCAAACTGGTTATTAAAATTGACAATGACAAAGTAAACAGTAAACAAACAAATTCAACAAACGTCATCAGCGGTAAACATAGTATCGCAGGGCCCAGTTACCTTTGATGAAATAATTTAGTTATTTGGATATTGATAATGAAACGCAATTTAAATATGAAAAAGTCGATTTTGCGTGGAATTGGAACAAATTTGAAGAAAAAATTATATGTTCCACACGGCAGAAAAGCAGATTTAATGCCTTGGCTGGTTTCATAGCCTCGCTACGCCACACCAATTAATAACCATCAAAATAGTTATTTGTTTTACTAGGCATAAAAGCACAAGATTTAATGCCGCGGCTGGTGTTTCATAGCCGAGCGTAGCGAGGCTATGAAACCTGCCAAGGCATTAAATCTGCTTTTCTGCCGTGTGAAACATATAATTTTTTCTTCAAATTTGTTCCAATTCCACGCAAAATCGACTTTTTCATATTTAAATTGCGTTTCATTATCAATATCCAAATAACTAAATTATTTGATCAAAGGTAACTGGGCCCTGCGTTACTATGTTTACCGCTGATGACGTTTGTTGAATTTGTTTGTTTACTGTTTACTTTGTCATTGTCAATTTTAATAACCAGTTTGATTTAAATTATTACTTGGAAGGTTGCCTAGCAACGAACTTTTTCTGCCTAGGCAGTAAAAGTGGACTTTTTCTGCCTAGGCATTAAAAGTACAACTTCTAAGCCTGCCAAGTGTCATTAAAAGACCGCTTTTAATGTCATTTGAAGAAAAAATAATGTTTCAGTTAAAATTTATTTCTTTGAGTATATTTTTCTATTAACAGCTATTTTCTAAGAAACTGAACAGGAAGAGTTTATCATTTATCATACTGGAACTCAACTGCACCTCCAGACACAAAATATGATGCTAAATCTTCTCTTACTTGAGTCAAAGTATTTGTGTCAAAACGTCTATCAATGTTGTCAAGTGAGTGTTGTTCTTCTCCCTTCCTACGTAATGCTGGAGCTCCATCGGTCTCTCTACGATCCACATAATTAGTTGGGCAATATATATTTCTTGCTTCATTGTCTTTCATTATAAAGTTATGAAGGCAGAATGTAGCTCTAGTGATTAACTTTGAAGTATTTAGGGACGTCATTGAAGATTTCTGACATATCCTCCATCTTGCAACTAGACTTCCAATAACATTTTCTTATCACGCCCCGCCCGGCTGTGCGTAGTATTTTATATACAGTCAGTCCACAAAGTAACCCCTTTCCCCTGCTACAGCTAATTTTAGACACCAAAAAAATGTCTATCCTCAAAAATTGTGGCCCGACGCCATTTTGACAGACTTTTTTAAATGGCATGGGGGTAAAGAGACACTTCAATCGAAACATCTTACAATTCTCTATACGTCCACAAAATTTCAAACGAAAATATTCATCCAAAACAAAATAGCGATACATAATGTTAAAGCTCTACCATATGAGGATCTTTTCGATGGCTATTAATGAGCTCTAGTGAAATCATCAAATCTTATTTTACTGACAATTGTAAAAGAAACGAAATCTAAGTGACAAAGCAGGTGATTGTTTTATTGAATTTCAGCAAAATTAAGAAAACCATCCTTTTTTTTGTATAAATATCTGACTAATTGAGAAAACAAATCAAATCAAATGTTCGCCATTGACTGCCTCCTGGCACATGAAGAGACGATTCTGAAATTTGCATGATCTTGTTACATTTCCAAATATTTGCGTTGCAAGATTCCTGCATACGTCTCTCATGCATTCCTCCAATTCATTTATCGTTCCTGGGGCGGTTCTGTACACTTGAGATTTGAGATATCCCCACAAGAAAATATCCAAAGGAGTCAAATCAGGCGAGCAAGCTGGGCATTCAATAGGACCCCTCATACCGATACTGTCCTTTCAAAAAGTTGGTTACTGGTCTGAAATAATGAGGAGGTGCTCCGTTTTGTTGAAAATGCATATTTTCTATGTTATTTCCAGCCACCCGAATCATTTCTGGAAAGATGTATTTTTGTAGCGTTTTCGTTTATAATGCTGGAAAAGGTGGTGCAGGTTGGACGGGCCCGTACAGAAACCAACACGCATACAGGAAGGGGAGGTCGACGGAATCGGCTCAACACATTGGAAGCCGAAGTGATGAGGAGGCGGCCCTCAAGGAAGCTGCCATCCGCCCACTAGTGTTGTTCAGTTTTGACGAACTCCTGGGTAAACGCACTGACAAAGGCTTCGAGGCCCAAGCGTAAACGCACGATGGACTTGTCCTAGTTAGCGGACGATTCATCGAAGTCGTCTGCGACTGTATGCAGGCCGCCTGTGAATAATTGAAAGAGTTGTAGAACGCGCAATTGGGGAACCAACCCAGTGATTATGCCAATATGAGTCCGCTGTATGCTATGGCTTGGTAAGGTTCAGAGGTTGGCTTGTTTAGTATTAAAGGGCGCAATGAGAAACGTGTTGTTGGAGGTACTGCTGAGGCTACCACCGCTACCAGTCTGGATCAAGGATGCCATGGCAGCACACTTGAGGTTGCGGGACTTGGGAGTCTGGCTGAATAAAGGAGCAGTGATTGGTCGTGCGGAAATTGTTAAGTGGACGGAGCAGGAGATTCCTATCTCCACCCTCAGAGCGCACTAGATAGACTACGATGAAATAGAAATTTTGCTCTTACTATTCCGAGAACAGAATATCGGGAAGAAAATAGTGTGAAGTTTCGCCCAGAAAGCCTAATAATTTATACGGACGGTTCGCATTTGACTGACACACAGGTTTACGGGGCAGGCAACTACCTGGAAGGAAGAAGTGTACGAGAAAGCTACGCTTTGGGAAGATATTCAACGGTTTTTCCGATCAAATTTTCTCTCAAGAAATATGGACCTATGATATCGTTGCCCAATATGCCAGCCCAAACATTAAAACTTTGGATGTACTGAGTATGTGTTTCCCTGGACTTATGAGGATTTTCAGTGCTCCAATAGCGGTGATTATGTCTATCCACATGTCCATTCAAGAAAAATCACTGAAACAAATGTTGCTCGCATGAATCCTATTTTGACGAAATTTCTCACTCATCAGGTCATAGAAATGAATTCTACGATCAGGATCATCTTCAGAAAGTTCGTGAACCATTTTTATTTTGTTTATTGTTGAACGTGGCATATCATTTCGATTCGCTAGTTCAGTTGTGGATAATTGAGGGTTTTCTTGAAGATCCACTGACATCTTGCTTGTTTGGAGAGACCTCCGATCAAGTAACACAACCTAGATGAGTTATACTCGTATATTACTGAAGGTAACATCTTTTCATAATGTCTTCCCTCAAATCATGACATTGTTGCCATGTCGCAATTTTTTAATGATACAATAAGCACATCTGCTATATTTTGATTTCTGTCGGGTATATTCATGGCAACGAAAACCCAAAAATACTGTTTCGGATGCAATATATATCAATAAGAAGGAAATTGAAATGATCATTGCAGCTTGTTGGGAGCATGTAAAAACGATAGTATTTCCTTCGCCGAACGGAGATTCTTCGTTGTCGATATAGTCTGGTCAGTACGGCAACGCGGCATTTGATATTTGACAGAACAACAACAAAACAATTCTGTTTGTTTTCGTCTTTGGCTTATAGGAGTATTTTTTCATAAATAAAGGGCAAATTCTCAGTTAACTTGTGTTAAACTATCGTTGTTTTTTTATTATCAAGCAATGGTGAAGCATTGTGAAATGTGTAAAAGATCATTCGAAGCTGGAAATCAAAATGTATCATTTCATAGGTACCTATCAAAAAATGGAAACCGAATTGGAAAGAGTAAAATGAATGAATTGTGAAAAAACAAGTCAATTAGAGCATCGGCTGTTCTCAAAATCATGTGGAGATTCTTCCATCATAATTTCAGGTTACCATTCCATATTAGGTTTTCATTATTTCTATTTTATTGAACCTCAAAATTCCTGTGAAAACGCACGACATTGCCGATGAGGGAAAAGGCTATTGTTATCTTCGTCTCTAATAGGCCTCTCTCTCAGAAGATGTCCCTTACAAACAAAGTTTAAGGCGCGAGTGGTGAGTTACTCATCTAGGTTGTATTTGTTATTCGATCGAAGGCACCGACGAAAACAGTACGCAAATGTTTTATTTTTAATCACATTTGGATTTTCTGTATTATTTGAAAAATGAGTGCCCTCTAAAGTTCTTTTCCTCCGATGCATCGTTTATGGGAAAAAAACATTGTATTTCCCGAGAAAATTTTGGTTACTATACAGTACCGCAAGCCAGACATATACAGGGTGTTTGCTGACAACGGTTCCTAACTGCAGGGGGTGATTCATTAGGTCATTTTAAGAAAAAATTCCCATGAACATATGTCCGTAGTTGCTTTGTTTCTGAAATACACGGCATTGAAATTTAAAAAAACGGTAATTATAAAATATCATGAATATCCTAGAACCGATTTGGTTTATATTTAGAACATTCATTTGAACTAATAAGGAGCATTTAGCCCTAACTAGATTGAAATTATTAGAACCAGTGGCGTCTCAGTGGGAACAACAGCCAACAATATTGTAAAAAAAATACGCCACTGACATATATTCATAGAAACTTTGCTTTTCAGATTAAATCCTTTACGATCGTCAAAATGATATAGGATACGTCTGACAACAAATACATACATACGTAGTCTACATTTATACAGTGCGAGTTTTAATAGTCCCCCCCTGTTAACTATTGAACGGTTTGACGTACAAACTTAAAAAAACGTTTGGAGGGTTTCACCAATACTATTTTTTGAAATAAAACAAATTGTGGTTGCTCGAAAGATGGCGGTGGGGCACATCAACTAAAAAAAATTAAATGGCATGGGGGGTCATGTGTCACATCTTTGAAAAGATAATTCAATTCTCTTTTCAACCATCTGAATTTTTTAGATTTTTGTCAATATGTTTTTCACAATATGCATTTGAAATGTCAGAATAAGTGCAGATCTGGCTGTCCAAATCCCTTTTCTTACCTGTTTACTATACTTTTAAATGGTTTGATGTGAAATAACGGAACAATTTTTATTTTTTTTTTTTTTTGGATGGAACGGAATTCTAAAAATTTTCAGATGGTTGAAAAGAGAATTGAATTATCTTTTCAACGATGTAACACTTGACCCCCCATGCCATTTAAATATTTTCAGTTGATGTGCCTCCTTGCGCCATCTGTCGAGCAGTCACAATGTGTTTTACTTCAAAAAGTAGTATCGGTGAAACCCTCCAAACGATTTTTTTTTAGGTCTGTACGTCAAACCGTTCAAAAGTTAAGAGAGGGGGACTATTAAAAGCCGCACTGTGTATAAAAATATAACATTTCTACAGAAACATAAAAATATAATAGTTCCACAAAATAAATATACGATATACATAAGTATCATCGATTGAAATACTCTTCAATACTGTTAAAACAACCGTTAATCATAAATTCTTTGAGCTTCATTTTAAACAGGTTTTCCCTTTCTAGATTTTTGAAATCATCAGGTGAGTTATTATAAAATTTACCTCCCTTATAAGATAGAGAATTTTTATACCGACAAGTTGAATGTTTCTATTAAAGTCACAATTTCGATTGTGATTTTCTATTTGTTTTTTGAACAACAGAATGCATTTGTAAATATAGATACTACGCACATGACTTTATGCCCGATAAAGTGTTGCCTACAAGACTCTCTTTAATCTATTTTGAAGAATAGGCGCATCACCCTCTTTAGGTAAAAAAATATTTTGATGAGTTTTGTGAAGCAACCCGACTGTGCCGAAACGGCAATATTGTAAGATATATGGTAATATACAACGGCAAAGTAAACATTTAAAAGCTGGGCCTTGTTGGAATTGTTCCGTTTCAGATTTAATTCAATTTATTCGTTAAATTCTAAAACCGATAGGTAAATAAAAGAACAATATATCCCCACTTTAAAAGTAAAATTTTGCGAATATCGCAAAAAAGGTCAATTTTCTTAACTTTTTTACGATGACCACGACACCATTTTGAATCGCATTTTTCGTGCGGAATTCGATTTAACATTTCCTGTCATTCCTACTGAGTCGGATATCCTAGATAATCATTTAGAAGCTTTCAATTTCAAAACAATTTTCGGAAATTAGATGTCAATACGATAATTCACTTTCTCAGTAACCTACTTCATGGATAATTGATGGTATTACCAGGTAATCTACTTGAGATAACCTATTGATTATAAAGAGCGACGTGATGTTTTTCATCAATTCATCTAATACTGCAAGTGAATGAAAATGATCACTATTTTCATTATTCTTTGTGTCTGTCTGACTTTGACAAAAACGGCTTTTGTTACAAATGTGAACTCAAAACAACTCAATGGCCGTAAGTGAATATTTCCAATTTCTAAATGAACCGTAGGGAGTTCAATGTTTTGAAAAAATCAAAATGTATTTATTTGTGTGATAAAAATTGATTTCCACTTATTGAATATGTCTCATTATGCTTTGGAACATAGTCTTAGCTGAACGCCAATTTCATATTCAGCATTTTCTGTCGAAGATGGTCAACAGCTCTAATTTTCAATCGCGATCAGGGGTGCTTTTCTTGATCGTACGCAATATTACGAGTATGTACTCGTACCATTACATTCTTAGTTACTGATAGCATGTCAAGAAAACGCAGTGAACATCAGAATGTGACAATACGAGTAGTTCACACGTCAGTATTACGAACGGTCAAGATTAGCACCCCAGTGACTTGGCGTCATGCTGAAAATTGAAATAGGTAGTCGGAATTTTATGATTTTTTAACAGATCAAAATGTTAAACAAAATGGGAGGGTACAACAATGTTGATAATAATTATTAAGTTTCAACCAAACTGTATCATGTCAAACAATCAATAACTGATACTTGAAGCATACCTATATTATACGTAGACTTTTCAAATACGACAATTATTATATGCAAATACTGATTGTTATAAGTAAGTATGAACACGTAAAAATTGTAGGTTGAGATTGTACAACCCACTATCATCTGTCACCAATACTATTGTTGAAATTATAATGATAATAAATGAAGTATGAAAAAGTCAAACAAGGCATTGGTCAGAGATAATTCAGCAATCGTATGGGGGGGGTTGTTGTATTATTTTTGATTTGATATTTGCCGATAAAATTTCTATTTTCCATTAAAAAATTATGAATGCCGCCGATATGAAATATCGTATTATGTTCATTTAATCCTACTCAATAGAAGACTGGAGGTTGTGGCTGGGCAACTTGTTCCCTATTCGTTTTTTTTTTTTTTCATTTATCCTTGTTAATTTATTGCGGCAAAATATTCATGTTCTAATATACTGGAAATTTTTGTAAATAAATTGAAGTAAAAAGTTATTAAAAAAAAATGTTAATTTTCGATTTTTCATAGCTTCTAATACGTATGAAAAAGTTCAACAGAGGAACAAAAATCAAATGAAACAAAGAATTTCAGTGAAACCGAGAATACCCATTTTGATATTGGGGTTTACACAAAACAATGTAGGTTGATTTTCGCCAAGAGGAAAAACGGACCAAATATGGAAACATATTCTTCGAACTAAGCAAGAATTATCCAAACCACTCTGTCAGAATATGGTAGTTCTGATCATAAGGGATCCTTGATGGAACGATGAATCTAAAAGTTGTATGGAAGTGGGAAGTGATTATTTGGTTGAATAATCAAACGCTCCCTCCAGATGTGTCGGACTCTGGAGACAGGAAATGACTGAAATATGGTCTATGGAAGGAAAATACCCCCATAAATATTCTAACAGTGAACCCTAGGCAGAGCCTGAGCGGACCGGAATCGATCTAATTTTTCGTGGCGCATTGAATTTTCAGCTTGAGGAAACCCAGCGAAACCTATAGCACCACCTCTAGTGTTTGGTGTGTACTTACTCCAAGGAAGCATTATGTTAACTGTACATGAACATTTTTATGAAATGATTGTGTTCTTCATCAATATTGTAATGATATTTTTGAGAAATACAGATATTCTTTCAATATGAATCTATAAATTCTTCCACAATGCAAATTGGCAAGAAAGTAATATGAGAAAATCGAATTAATGAATATTCGGAACCTTTGGTGTGATTTTATTCAATTTTAAATATTAATCTCTTTTTGTGATTTATTTATTGGGGGCTATTCAACTGAACTCATCTGCCATGACAGAGCCATCATATTGAATTATCACTATTCTACTGAAAATATATAATTTGTTAAAAGCAAATCCTCAGATTCCGATTGTGAGTTATCAGATCAAGAAGGACCACAGCAATATGCATAGCATTTTGAAGCAATCATTCTGATTGTTCATTATTCAGCAGCGAAAGAGTTAGTAGTAGCACACAATCTGAGTTTTTTGGATTTTATCACAATCTCTAAATGAAAAATTGATAAATGTCCATGATTGCTATCAACAAAAAAAAAAGTGATTGCAGTTTATTTATCAATATTTTTCTGTAGGTCCAGAAAATTGCACACGAAGTTTTCCAGAGCTGCCTCTCTATTATTTTGGCGAGAGTTCCTACTACTTCGATACTAATTTGAAGGTAAACATTTCAGTTCATTATATCATTCCCATTAACTTTTCAATTATTGTTGATCTATTTCTGCATCAAATGGAAAATCTTCGGAAATCATATGTTCGCAGAATATTTCCTACGGCTATAGGAACCAATTGTTTGATTATTCTAAATAACTTTTGCAAAATATTAATTTTTTTGACTGAATTTGATGAAAGAGATGTTTTTGAAGTGGGAAATCAAAATTTGGTACATATACATTTTCATATAAAACTTGGAGGGAGCTGCGTACGCTATCATTGTTTATTTTAATTTGGCCAAAATTTTTGACAGTATACTTTTGGGTTTTCTTATACTCATATCTTGTTTCTACACCTTTTCATAGCTAAAAATGTATTTCTGCTCATCAATGGTAGGGGAAATCATTTTCGAGAAATTTGCAAATTTCTGAATCGATGCAGGTTATGGGGTCACTTAGGTACTAGAAGAAGTTGCTCAGAACTTTACAAAAATTGAGTAACAACTCATCTTCCACAAAGAGTTTTCGAAATATATTTCATTCTTTAGATACAAGATGTTGAAAATCTGATATTTTTTAATAATTCAAACACACCCTGCATTTTGAGAATGAATAATACTCAGGTCTCGTCAATTTCTGAACAACTTCATCTGTCGCCTAAGTGACCCTATAACCTGCATCGATGCTGAAATTAACAAAATTCTCAAAAAAGGTTGTCCTTAGCGCTGTTGAGCACGTAGCTTTTTTTGCTTCGATAAGGTGTAGAAAAAATATTTGTAAATAAAAAATCCCAAAAGTTGATTGTCAAAAAAGTTACGGCAAATGAAAAAGAATAAAGATAGCGTACGCAGTGCCCTCTGAGTGCTACATAAAAATGATTACCAAGTTTTGATTTCTCACCCCAAAACACCCTATATCTCTGAAACGAAGCATTTGCGGAAACATATTCGAATGAAGTTTTTATCTTTGAATTAGTCAAAGATTTGCTCTTTGAAGTTTGTACAAGTACTTAATAAACAGTTTTTACCCTTCATTTTTCGGGATTTCAAGATGAAACTCGACAATCAATATACATACATTGTAAAATATAATCAACATACAGCGTTTCCAATATGTTTGGTTGATTGTTGGTGTAGCAAGTCGACCAGTACAAAATATAACAAATATACGCGCAGTTGCGCATTATTGGGAATGCTATATGCCGATAATATTATACCACATTTGTAGATGTCAAATGCCGTTAAAAGGTATTTTCGGGCTTCCAGTTTAGCTGGACTTGATTGACACCAATTCCATATTTTAAATTACAATAACCTGTATTTTTTTCATTTTTAGATTTCTGGAAATTTTGAAAACTTATAGTAATTTTTTACAGCGATTCCTTCGAAAATGAGAAATGAGTTTTGTTCTGATCTAGCGACCTGCGATTGACTCAGGACAAGCAGTGAAGGAAAATGACAGTTTGAATATTATATTATATTCGTTTATTTGGCACCGGCAGCACATTAAATAAATACATTTTTGTCATCTCCAGTCCCAATCTTACTGACTTATTTTGATTGGAGGACATTTTCTAACTTATATAATATGAAATTTCTCTATTCGATACCTTACCTTGAAAATTACAGCAATCCCTATAAAAATGTATAGTTAATTGCAGCATTGTAAATTCAAAGAAAATTTGTCACCAGAAAAATCAAGCCGTAAAATCTCACTGAAATAGTTTCAAACTAATTAATATAATATAATCAGGATTTCAAAAGTGCAATAATATTCAAGGTGTTCCTTTCGAAAATCTATAATTGGTGTCATTTCCAGTTAAACCGAAAAAATATTCAAATGCGTGTCAAATTTCATTTTATATAATATAATAATACATATATAATATAATATAATAATTTCATAATACATAAAAAGGAATCAATTCAAAAGTAGGGCTTGATTAACTTTTTTTTTTAATTTTATGTCCGATTGGAATTATTTTATTTCTAAATAAGAAAGCACCAAATGCTTCAATTTTATTTTATTGCAAAAAATCTAAAATATGGTTCAGCAATTTTTTAAATTAAATCTGTATTAGCCACTGAATTTGTGGTACTTTCAAAAAGGCGAAACCAAAGTTTCGTAAAAAATAATGATTATCAACATCGAAACTGTGCGAAATATTTCGGTGATATTCAGGACGTACTAACATTCAATGAAAGAGTATGTTCAATCAATAAAAGAATGATTTGCAGCCTTAACAATGGCGTACGTACTAATAGCACCGACCTCCGATCAAGTAACACAACCTAGATGAGTAATACTCGAATATTACTTAAGGTAATATCTTTTCACGTTATCCCTCAAGTCATGACATTGTTACTATGTCGCAATTTTTTAAGGATACAGAAGCACGTCAGCTAGATTTGATTTCTGTCGGATATATTCATGGCAACGAAAACCCAAAAATGAAATATATAACAATAAAAAGGCAATTGAAGCGTTCATTGCAGCTTGTTGGGAGCATGTTAAACGATAGTATTTCCATCGCCGAACGGAGATTCTTTGTTGTCGATATAGTCTGGTCAGTACGGTAACGCATTTGATATAGGAGTGATTTTTCGTGAACAAAGGGCAAATTCTGAGTTAATTTGAGTTAAACTATCGTTAGTTTTTATTGTCAAGCAATGTTGACGAATTGTGGAATGTGTAAATGACCAATTGAAGCTGGAAATCAAAATATATCATTTCATAGTGGAGATTCTTCTATCATTATTTCAGGTTTCCATTCCATATTGTTTTTCCATTATTTCTATTTTATTGAACCTCAAAATTTCTGCAAACGCACGACTCTGCCGCTGAGGGAAAAGGCTATTGTTATCTTCGTCGATAATAGGCCTCCCTCTCAGAAGATGTCCTTCACAAACAAAGTTTAAGGCATGAGCGGCGAAGGCACCGATTTCTCGTTTCATTTGAAAATTGCTTTTTTCCTGCGATGAATCGTTTATAGGAAGAAACCATAGTATTTCCCGAGAAAATTTAGGTCATTATTGAAGAGTACAGTACTGCAAGCCAGGCATATACAGGGTGTTTCCTGACAACAGTTCCTAACTCCAGGGGGTGATTCATTAGGTCATTTCAAGAAAAATGTTCCAATGAACATATGTCCGTAGTTGCTTCGTTTCTGAGATACAGGGCGTTGAAATTAAAAGAAAACAGTTATTATAAAACATCATCAATATCCTGATCCGATTTGGGTTAAATTTGGTACATTCATTTGATCTAATTAGACGCTTATTTAGCCCTAACTAGATTGAAGTTATTAGGGCCAGGCGTCTCAGCGGTCACCACAGCCAACAATCTTGTAGAAGAAAGTACACCACTTGCATATGTTCATAGGAACTTTTTTTTAAAATGACCTAACGAATCACCCTCTATAATTCGGAACCGTAGTTAGAAAACACCCTGTATATCATTGAAGATATCAGTGCTTTACCAGATAGTCGAACCTTTCCTATTCATGGACGTCTTGTTGAAACAGGAAGTGTCCGAAAAGGAAATGTGCAGGTAGACCTGAAACGAGTACCTACTAATACGATTGCTAGAAATTTGAATAATCTCGGTCAAATTGGAGGATAACAGTATATCCGTACCATATTTTAAGAGAACGAGAATTACTTCCCAGAGATTTCCCAAAGCGTGTGACCTACTCTTAGTGATACCATGATAAATGTTGCACAAATTTTGCAGTTTGATTGACCCATTTTGTTCACAGACAAATCTACTTTTTGAAAAACTAAAAAATGGCCACCAATGACTTTCAATCCAAATATCTTACATTTTTTTCATGTGACCATCTTGAGACGCTCAGTATATACAAGTCCCAACAACACTGGATAGGAATTGAAAAAACAAATATTAATCCATATCACGGCAAGCCGGTATGATTTTTAAGTTTGAGAGCAGTGTGTCCATCATTCCACCAAGGACCCCTATTATCAGAACCACCATTTTGACAGAATGGTTTGGATAAAGCCTGCGGAGTTCTCGATATTTAGTCCTGTAAACTCAATGACGAAAATTGTCCTACTTTGATGGTCGAGGAGGACTACATCAGGCTTATTGGCTTGTATTTGCCTGAGGGTGGGGAATGAGTAGTTCCAATAGAATCGGCACTTCTCTTCCTCCACAACGGACTCAATATCCCCTGGAGCATAAGGCAACACCGGTATCTTGTCTACACAGTACGAGTGTCGTAGATGGTAGTACAACACTCGTAGGGCGCGTTATGCCTGTGGATATAGGCTGAGACCGCATAAGCTAGACGAGCTGACAGCAAATGCATTATGGTCTCAGCTGCCCCACGACACGCTCTGCATCTAGTGCCAGGGACCTCTATACCCATTACGCGACTACGGTAGACGAGAGTGTTGAAGACACCATCCTGGCAGGCCATTTTAAATCCCTCGGTTTCCAACATCAGCCCACTTGACCTGAGAAAAGCGAAGGTCATGTTTCTGGATAAGCCAAGGTCTTCAATGTTCTTGAAGAAGACCCCATGCATTGGCTTATCCTTATGTAGGAGTAGGAGCCTGTCACACTCCGCAGCTTTCACGTGGGCTTTTTGCTGAACGGGTTCCAACTTGGTGACAGAGTTTGGGATCGTCCGTTCAGTGTCGAATACGAGACTGTGTTCATCGGCTGCACGGGTTGCTGCCTTGAAAAGAAATGCTCCAATCCCTGCTTTTTCGTGATCGCATACCAAGCAGAGAAGGGGATCTAAACTCCTGATGACTTTACAGGCTCCATCCAGTACCATTCTGTTATGTAGACACTCCAAACTCAAAAGTCCACGGCCTCTGAGGGAGTATTATTATTATTAATATATTATCTGACTGGATCGACGTGTAATCTCGATTGATCGAGAACTGTAAATGCGGGTATATAAGGCGCAGGATAGCAGAGGGCAGAGTAGTCATGGATAGTCACAGAGAGTTACAAAAACAGTTCGAGAGTTCGCAGATAGAGAGTGACAGTAAAGATAAATAAAAATAGTGACTGTGATAATAATTATTGTTTAAGACGTGTGTAAAAAAATTAACAAAATTGGTTTAGTGTATTTTTACTACAATATCAGTTATCTTTCTAATAAAAAATGTTGTGCCGCTTTTGTCTCAGTCAGTACCGGTTCGCCCGACACCGTTGAAGCTGAAAATAATATTCAAAATATCTAGGCCTTCTTAAAAATTTTTTCAAATCCAAAAAACGTAATAGTAATTTTTTAAACAAATTTTACTAGCCACTGGATTTGTGATACTCTCAAACTGGACTATCAGAAATAACATAAACCGAATAATGAAGTTATATTATTATAGGCCATACTTCTTCGTTGATGAACTTGTACAGCAATAAACTCCACCAGTGACTCGAATACATTTGTTGTTGTTCTCGTCTTTTGTTTTGCCAACAATATCACCTCTAGCCATATGGGTATCGGAGTCTGCTTTGAAAATTTTGATATTTTTATAATTATTCTGTTTCTGAGGCGTGTCAAGAGAATAACTGTTGTTTAAAATTTTTAACAATTGAAAGTGAACTGAAATATTTCGAAAATATAACTTTAATATTAATTATCCTATATTTATGTTAGGAACCAATATTTTTTTATGAAATTTTGGTAACACCAATTCGAAAAAATTGCACATCAGCCCTACAAAAATCACGTTATGTTTTGGAAAACACGTTAATTTTTATTTTCAGGGTTCACGAGATAGTGGTGTTATTTATTGCAGGGATTTTAATATGGATCTAGTGAGCATAGAAGACGAAGACGAAAATACTTTCTTGGGCAATACACTAGAATCTCTCAGTAAGTTGAAGTTACTAGTTTAGTGTAGTAAGTAGCTTACTTCTTTCATTTTTCCTTCAATCCATTACAACTGGCTATTGTTTCCAGTGAACTAACTTTCACCAGTCGACTTGTAGTTCTTTGTATGTATAA
The DNA here is from genome assembly GCA_958502065.1 of Chrysolina americana. NCBI lineage: Eukaryota > Metazoa > Arthropoda > Insecta > Coleoptera > Chrysomelidae > Chrysolina > Chrysolina americana. The sequence goes on from OY293411.1 coordinate 72,182,287, forward strand.
GTGACGCTATCTATTATGAGAGAATTGCCTTTAATCTTTGCCTCATGACCGTCCTCTCTTGTAAGCTTCTGCTGTGAAACCAGAAATTTCTTTATGAGATAATCCTCTTGATTATAATCTGGTACAATGAACAGTCCAGTACCTTTTAATTTTTTAGCTTTACTTAGTACTTCTGATTTTAAAGTATTCTTCGAGAACTCGATGACAACTGGCCGTGTTTTATTTTTAGCTTTACCCAACGTAAATGTGTCCCTTATTTCTGTTCCACTGATCTCCAGTTTTGATTGTAATAAACACGTTACAGACTTGTATGTATCTCTGTTACTTTCATCCAGACCGTAAATAATCAGATTATATTTTTTCAGTTTCCTTTCCGTGGAATGTACTCTCGAAGTTAATTTCTGTGTTTCTTCTCTCAGGAGTAAGTTTTCTTTCTTCAGCTCATTTAGTTCGACAGCCACTTGGGATTTTAATTTTTGCATATCATCTCTTAATCCACTTATTTCATTTTTTATGCCATTGATTTCACTCACTATTTTCTGATTTTGATCCTTCACTTCATTAATATCTAGACTTAATTGCTTCAATAGTTTAGCTACATCCTCCATTTCACAGAAAGGCGCACGTACTAATGAGTTCAAGATTGAAATCAAACAAAATTTTGTTTTTGTAATTAGCGGGTTTGATCGAATTATTATTAGTACAGTCTACGCAGTTTTGAGACGAGGACCGGTTGTAACACCATCAAATTTGGCATGCTAGTAATTGGAACCATTTCAAACAATAAAAAAAAATTGATTACCATAATTCGGGCGTGGAACAAAAAAAAATTGATTTAAAAAAAAATTTATCTCAGCATTTGGATTACTTATTCCATTTGGTTTTATCAAAGAACTTTGATATATTGTAGGAATGTGAGCTTTCACGGCTGGCGTCAATATTTTGGTTGGTTTCCGGGTTTTGCCGTGGTCTTCTTTGGTTTAAATCTCCAAACGTTTCGGCTGCAACTGCGGCAGTCATCTTCAGTGGCGTGGTCGAAGTACTCTTCTAGACGTATCAACTGAAATTGAAGCTTTCGAGTTTGCCATGTTATTTATAGTGATGATTTTTCGCGCACTTTCTGTAATAGTGGGTTCGCGCGCACTTTCCGCGCAATTCGGGTGACATGGCTTCGTTTTGGCCCCTTTCAATGCTGTGTGCCAGATCTTTGGTAAATATGTTCTCTCTTCTTTTCTGTTGAAGTTCTCTTGGTGTTTGTGTATTTCTATTGCTTCTAGATACATTCTTGTTGAATAATGATTCGACGTTGCTAGTCTCTCGGTATTTTCGAAAAGGATCTTGTGTTCTCCGTCAGACAATGTATGCTCAGGCCACAAGGTGTACAGGAAGAAAACACACACAGATCGATATCTGCATAATGGATCCAACCATCATCCAAAACAGAAACGAACCGTCATCAACACCCTAGTGAACAGAGCTTTGAGAATATGTGAACCAAGGCACATCGACGAGGAAATGCAACACCTTACAACTGTGTTACAAGCGAATGGATACAACAGAAAGACAAACATCTGTCAGAAAACAACTACTTCCCTGGCTAATACCTCGACGGACATTGAACTACATCTAACAGATATTTGTGCAACGTTCTTCCAAGAAGACCCAATTGCAAGTTGTAATTAAACAGAAAATTATCCTTCATTTTGCTAGGAATGACCACCTGCAGACAAGCATGTTTCAAGGTTTTTTGCCTCTTATCACTTGGTGGAAACGCTTGGAGAGAAGGGTACTCTGCATCCATTTCACTTTTATGATACCTCTCCGGCACAAATAAATTTCGAACTTGTTGATTAAGAAGCTCAGATACGCTGCAATTAAGAAATTCTTGTAGAGAATAAAATGAATTTTTGATGAGAACATTTTTGGTAGCACTATAGGTTTGTTTGCCACTTTTGTTAATATGTGCTTCGGTAGGGCCAAATCCAGGCTTACTCTATAAGATCATATTTACTATTACTGGACACAGTGTAATTAGTCAGGTTATTTTTGACCTGCATTATTGACGCGAGAATGAACAGTGAGTGAAATGTTAATAAGTTTAATTCCGGAAATAATGTTTTACAAGAAAACGTATAGGATTTGAATAATATCGTTCTAATTATTCGTTTTTGAGCTCTGAAAACTTCATCCGCCCTAGCACAGTTGCCCCAGCATATGATGACATAAGAAAGGCAAGACTGAACATACCCAAAATAATAAAGTAGTAACATCTGTGTGTTCACTCTTTTCCTAAGTTGCCAAAGAACATAAGAGTAGACTTGCAGTTTTTTTTAATACTGTATCAACTTGTCATGACCACGTAAGATGCTCATCAATGAAAATTCCTAGATATATTGTGACCTTGCTGGATTGTTCAATTGCTTTGTTGTTGAGTTTAACACAAAGACTTCTAATGAGGTCAGAAAGGCGGAAGAGTATCATTTCGGTTTTTGATCCATTTAACACCCTTAGCTTTGCAAAAGTTTTATCATTTGTTTAACCGCACTAGATGACATTTTGGATAATGTATCTGAACTTCTATTTGATGTCGTAACAACAGCATCATCAGCGAATGCTGCTACATAATGGCAAGGAAATTCTTTTAGAAGGCTATCAAAGAAGTCCAAGTATGGTACCCTGAGGGACGTCACTGGTAACTGGAATGAAGCTTGAGCAAACCGAAGTTTCATTAGTTGTTAAATTCGTTTTTTGTTCTGTAACAGCAAGGTAAGATTTAATACATGAGTAACCGCGCATGCCGCATCTCTTAAAATTTTGTAACATCAAGTCGATATGCTAATCACATCAAATGCTCTTTTCAGATCGAAAAAGAGTGATAAGGTCTCATTATTCTTTTCAAAATTTGACAAAAGTGTTAATATAGGGATAAAAAAGAATCTTGGTTGGAGCGACTTTCTCGGAAACCAAATTGGTTATTACTGAAAAAATATTCTTTATTCAAGAACGATTCAAGTCGTCTATAAAAGCATTTATCAAATACCTTTGGAAAAACTGATAACAAAGATATTCCGCGGTAATTAGACATCATGTGATTATCTCCTTTTTTATGAATTGGTATTACGATCTATTTCTTTAAAGAAAAGTTAAGTTGTTTAAATATGTTAGCGGTGGCAATAAATAGTATACAACATCTTTCACATATTAGAGCTGAAGTTGATGTTTTTAATACTTCATGCAATAGCTCCCCTAGCATATCCACAAATAAAGGTGTTTCATGAGAGGGTGATCTATGTAAACAGCCATTAAGGAATATTGGATCATTAACTATCAGTTCAGTTAAGGTATATTGACAATTTTTTCGAAGCAATTTAAAGAGGTGACAATATGACCTCACCACGACTGTTCTCAAAACCAAATCTACACTGGAAAAATTAAACTGACAAATGGTACAATAATGTAGCTATTGGAAGAAATACAATAAATGAATGGACTAAAACTGCTGCTGAGGCAATTGGCTTGAATCTAAAGGACAAAAATATAACAAATTATTCGAATAGATCAACTGCTGTTAGCGAACTCGCGAAAAATGGAGTAGAAGAACAACAATTGCTGAAAAATACTGGACAAAGCAATCAAAATTCTATAAAACCATACTCAAATCTCTATCAAGAACACCACACCAAAATCATAAGTATTATGCGTGGTAGAGAACAGCAACGAATCTACTTTCACCAAATGTACTTTTAATAAATGAATAAATAATGTTCCATTGGGTTGTTAATGAAATGAATAAATCGACAATTGATGATCTACTGTTCAATTATAAGATACGCACTTACAATTGGGTCTTCTTGGAAGAACATTGCACAAATATCTGTCAAATGTAGTTCAATGTTCGTCATGGTATTACTCAGGGAAGAAGTTGTTTTCTGACAGATTTTTGCCTCATTTATCCCCTTGGTGGAAACGTGTGGAGAGAAAGGGTACTTCGACTTTGTCGATTTTATTCATTTCATTATCCTGATAATCTGCAGCACAAATTTTCGAACTTTGTTGAATTTTCCGCTAAATATCCCTCGGACGTTGAAAAATGCCTCATAATTTTATAACAAATTTTTCAAGATCGTTGCTTGGTAAGAGCCCTAAGCCTTCGGCTTCGGGCTGTTACCAAGCTTTCCATTGTCATAAACTCATTTCATCTATTATCAATGTCCTAGAGATATTACTGCTGAAAATAAATTTGATGTGAGCCTTGCTATTTCCATATGGTGGTGAGAAAAAAATTAAAAGGAATGTAATAGCCTGATGACTTTCAATAAGTCAATTTTGGGTCTTGTGATATTCTATTACAATATTTTGAAATAATAACAAAATTTTGTTTTTGTAATTAGCGGGTTTGATCGAATTATTATTAGTACAGTCTACGCAGTTTTGAGACGAGGACCGGTTGTAACACCATCAAATTTGGCATGCTAGTAATTGGAACCATTTCAAACAATAAAAAAAAATTGATTACCATAATTCGGGCGTGGAACAAAAAAAAATTGATTTAAAAAAAAATTGTTTTTTTGGTGTCATCTTGGAAAAAATTGAGATTAAAAAAATTTGGTTTGAGTAGGGTTGAAGATCATTCAATTCTCTACAAGAACGATCTTCAGTAATTCTCTATAAAATGAGCCCATTTTCTCAGAAAACGTGCTTGAACGCCGACATCAAATTCAGGCTCGTGTTAGCCTGCCGCTGCAAGTTAAATGTGTCATAACTTTGCTTAAAATGATCAAAAAATTAAAAATGAAAGTGTATTTTGGTCGTGAAGACTTCTACTTTCTGATGCAAATATAACTTGTGGGTATTGAGAAATTCCATAGTGACAGATACTTATTAAGATTATAATAGATCTAGCTGCGATTGTCCGTCTGAAAGTGAGTAGAAATTTATAGTAGAGTTGACCTCAAAAATTCTTAGAGTGGATTGAAGTTATATTAAATGCTGTGGTTTCTATGAAATTATTTGTGCTTATCTTTCAAAAAATGTAGGGTGGAAATGAGTTAGGGTATTGAATTATTCCTGCAAAGAACAAGAGTGTTGTCAAGTGCATATACCACAACTTTCTCTCTCCCATAGAAGAGATATTCCATTTGTATTTGTTATGTGGACGTTTTTCCTATAGGGATTATTTGATTTGATAACTAAGTCATCAGAATATTCTCTCCCCAGGAGTATTTGAAGTGAAGAAATAATGGAATATATATTATCATGCACTGATCTTCTCTGAAGTGCCAACAAATCTGTTTTCAGGATATTGAAATTTGTACGTACCCAAATTATAGGGAATTTTCCTTCCCAGGGCAATTATATGAAGAAATGCGTTTTCAATACATTTCTATAAATAATAATATAATTTTTTTTTGAGTTGCTTTGAAAGAATGTTATATAGAAAAAAAAGCTGGTTGGATAAGAGGAAACATTAGTGTAGATTTAAATGAATCTGCGTTTGTTTGTAGGATGTCACAAAAGGGAGGAATTTGTATTATCTGCAAAACAGATATTTTTTGCCAGGATTGGTGTCGTTTTACTCCAGCAGGGCTGAAAAAAGTATCCACATAAAAAATGTCAAGAGATATACACACTCATGGCTTCAAATTCTAAGAAGTTCAAGTATGGCAATGAAATCCAAATCGAAGAATAGTTCGGAAAGCTTCAATTGCTCGAATTGCTGTTTCATCCGTTTCCAAAAAATATGTACCAGAAAGAAATTGCCGTTCAGGATAGTTTCTGAAGCATTAACTGAAACTATTAAAAAAGTGGCTTGTTTGGATGGAGTTTCGAGAGCAGTTATGAAGAGAATAGCTCATGTAGATTAAGTAGCGGTTTTCGCAAAATGTCACCGGGACTGGCCATCCTCAGAATTCTCATAATATCCATGAATATTCTCACGTCTTGTCTACAATAGTAGATATTCTTCATCGCAATTTTAGGATTAAACCGGTTCTAGAGCTCAAAAAGAAGACTTTTCTTCAAATATGAGCATAAACCTCACCCAACCTAACCTAACCTAGCCTACAAAAAGTATTACAGAACTACCTTGTACATCCATATATTCTATCGAAGCCGTTTTCCACTAGCTTTTCTACTTTCCAAAAAAAAAACCTTTAATTTTTTTTATTGAAGTCAAAAAATGTGTATGTTCCACCCCTGATTTTTAGGTAATTTTTTTTTCAACTAAGCATGATGTCAAGAAGTCATGTGCCAAGTTTCATAGTGTTACAGTTCATCCTTCACGGAGAGAAATGTATAGTGATATTTACAATAATTTCTGGTAGGTACTATATGTGACAGCAATAATTTATACTAACGTTAACTATAAATTATTTCAACAATTTATTGGTATTTTACCACTTACTATCCAAGTTATTAGAGGTACCAAAAAATAGTGTAATTTTTATCATAATTTCTTGAATATACCAATATGTTCTTCAGATTTTTCTCAGTTTTGGCACAAAGGACCCAGCACACCTTATATGGGAAAATGGCTCTCCGTCAAATTTCTTGAATTTTTGATATGTTGTAGAATTGATCATTCCGATGAAATGTTTCAACGGGCGCAACACGATCCTATGACTAGTTTTCGAGATACAGGGTGTTGAATATGAGAAACATTCACTTTTCATCACTCTGTATCTGCCAAGTTACGATTTAGTTCGGATTTATCTTTTGTGGGATCATCATCACATCCGTGTATGATGAATTCATGAGAAATTCATTTCCAAATCTTTTCGTAGTACAGGGCGATTTCACTTGAAAACAATGCTATTTTGAGACTTTCATAATTTAGTTGTTTTATAAAGAGAAAATGCGAGAAAAGGTAGAATTATTACATAATATTATAAATTCATTTCATCTAGCATCACAGTTGATACAATTCATACAAGGTGATTCACAAATATGGAAACATAACGAATTTTGTTTTTTGGGACACCTTGTAGTAATAAACCAACCTAAAATGATAAAATTCACTTGAAGAATGTTAAATGATATGTTCCATCGTATACAGAGTCGAATGATATCAATTTGAAAAATTAGTTATACTTTAATAAATAAAAACCTTGATTTTTTAAATCACCCTATATCTCATAAGGGAGTCCGAAAAGATAGCGATATTTTTTCATGGGAGAACTCGAAATACTTTCATCCATATTGTACAAAATTTTCAGCGGAATCCTATGACGGGTATTTCATATACAAGGCGAAAAATCTATTTTCACTCCAGTTTTCGGCGGGTTTGCTGTAGTTCTTCCTCGTCCGGCCGCTTTTACTCGAAATAAAAATATTTCAATAAAATAGTGATCAGTTATTATACCGTACAATAGCGTACCGTATCCCTCGAAAAAAAAACCATAACTCGAATTATAATCTGCATCAGCATCGTCTAGTAGGCGATTCAATGGAAAAGTTATTTTTTCATGCTTAGTGTTTCTCAGAAGTTATATTATACTTATTACATCCGCAGAAGTTCGTTTTTTCGAATTTTCACTCTATAAACCAATAAAATAGTGAAAGTCTCAAAATAGCATTATTATCAAAGGAAATCGCCCTGTACTACAAAAAGATTTGGACATGAATATCTCATGAATTTGTCACATAACGAAAATACCACATAGGATAAATCAGAAAAAAATCATAATTTGTATGTAATTATTTCTATCGGCTTATATAGATATATATTAAATCAAATTCTCGGCATATTTTTACACCAAATTAACGTTTTATGTTTCAATTATGTTCTTGTATCTTCGAATAATAATAATAATAATAATAATAATAATAATACTCCCTCATAAACACTCGTTGAGTGTACCCAAAGGCATAGCCTGTGCGGGTAGAGGACGGCTATTATTATTATTTGCCGTGGCGCTCCGGGGCGACTTACTGATGTTTCAGGTGATGTATTCACTTTTCAGCTGTAGGAAAACCCGGAAAACCTACAGCACCACCTCGGGTGGTCGGTGTGCACTCCAAGCTAGCACAAGACGAGATTGGCATCTAGACAACTCACAATACACTTGCTTTTCAACAAGGCATGCGGCCGCCTATCGAAACCGATATAAAGTAGTTGACAAAAATTCTCGTACCTACATCGGATTCGAACCGACTATCGCTATGCTGGAGTTTCGAACGGCCTGTGCATTAGACCGCTGATCCACCGACCACCAATCGTATATATGTTTGTATATAGTATATACCCCCTTTCAGAGAACGTTTCTCTTTCTTTTTCTTGTATTTGAAACATCATCTGAATCATCTTCGAATACCTACTTATTAATATATTCCTCTTATTTCGTAGTAGGCATGGAGAACAATTCAAAGAGGATAAAATCAACAAAATTCTTATGTCAATAGTCGTTTTCTTGTTGTCATAAAGCCCGAGAACTCTTTTTGGGTTATTGGACTAATTGAAGTTTCTTTTTTACTGTTCAAGTTTATGTGATTTTCAGTGTTTGTTGAACTTTGCTGAGCAATATGGCCTTCGCAAATAGAGTGAGTTGTTATGTTTGTGACCGTTTTGCAAATTGCAACATATCGAAGACAAACTGCGGGAAATCCACCTATTGATATTCAGGATGATACAAAAATATGTTTCAATTGTAATAACACTGTAATGAATGACATTATTGCTATGGAAAATAACCGAAAGATATATCACATCCCGTTGAACTTCTATCAATTTATGTATAGATTATATATATATATATATATATATAAATTGAAATCAAATTCTATCAATTTATGTATAGATTATATATATATATATATATATATATATATATATATATATATATATATATATATATATATATATATATATATATATATATATATATATATATATATATATATATATATATATATATATATATATATATATATATATATATATATATATATATATATATATATGAATAGTAACTTGTGACATCTACAGTCACTAGTTTGAAACTTAATTCGACACGAGCCATGGAATCCAAAGGTAGATGTTTACCTACAACATTGACAGGCAGACACATGTTTATTTGTTCTGTCCAACCCAAGACTCAATCAAGTTTCTCGTGCGTTATGAGGAACGCAAGCAGAATCTAAAGTGAATAGAGTATTTTCGTTTCAATTCCGAGAGCTCACGATCCGTGGACAGCGCTGTTTCGTTGTTACCAACTCATATATATATATATAGAAGTTAATAGAGTGATTTATGTTTTGATTCCGAGAGCCACCATCATCTGTCGACAGCTGTTTCGTGGTTTCCCACTCATCAGGACAGCTTTATGGTTGCTCTGTGCTATTGTTGTAGGAATGCTCAAAATGTCAAAATCATAGTCAACCTCATTTTCACGTAAGTATAGATTCAAAACCCGACACCAGAGGGAGTATCCCTTATCTTGAATTCCCAATAGCCATGGGATACATATTATGTGTGCCATCTGGCAAGGCCGTACAAGTTGTTATGAGTTGAAAAAATGTTGATTTCACTTCACTGTATTCCTTACTTTTACGTTTTGAATAAATATCAAATAAGTATCTTCTCAATCACATCAGGAGACTTCAATGGATAGGTAGAGTGGTCATTTATTAGCGTAAAATATTGAAATATATGGACTTTTTCACAAATTGTTCGCCTTGTATATAAATAACCAGTCATAGGAATTTGATGAAAATTTTGTACGATATGAATGAAAGTATTTCGAGTTCTCCCGTGAAAAAATATTGCTATCTTTTCGGACTCCCTTATGAGATATAGGGTGGTAAAAAATCAAGGTTTTTATTTATTAAAGTATAACAAATTTTTTAATTTTTTTTTAAATTGATATCATTCGACTCTGTATACGATGAAACATATCATTTAACATTCTTCAAGTGAATTTTGTCATTTTAGTTTGGTTTATTACTACAAGGTGTCCCAAAAACCAAAATTCGTTTTGTTTCCATATTTGTATGAATTGTATCAACTGTGATGCTAGATGAAATGAATTTATAATATTATGTGATAATTCTACCTTTTCTCGCATTTTCTCATTATAAAACAACTAAATTATGAAAGTCTCAAAATAGCATTGTTTTCAAGTGAAATCGCCCTGTACTACGAAAATATTTGGAAATGAATTTCTCATGAATTCATCATACACGGATGTGATGATGATCCCACAAAAGATAAATCCGAACTCAATCGTAACTTGGCAGATACAGAGTGATGAAAAGTGAATGTTTCTCATATTCAACACCCTGTATCTCGAAAACTAGTCATAGGATCGTGTTGCGTCCGTTGAAACATTTCATCGGAATGATCAATTCTACAACATATCAAAAATTCAAGAAATTTGACGGAGAGCCATTTTCCCATATAAGGTGTGCGGGGTCCTTTGTCTGTGATTATTGGACTATATGAGAGATTTAACTTCTTGTAAAAGTTGAAAGTCATCTCGTCCTAAATTATTTCCCAGCTGTTGTCTAGACGAATTAAACAATTCTATTGTAGCACATTCTGAAAAACGAAATTGTTTATTATACAGTACAATAGCTTCAAGATGCAATAATGAACAAGTAATTGTAAAGCTTGGGATTTTTAGAATCATTGACTTTGACTTTTGTGGAGATTTCCTGTCGTATGTACGTCTGCATAAAAAAGTTGTACAGCAGTTATAGGATATTGTGAGTCAGGCTTGTCAATATAAATTAAACTTCTTATAGACTTTGACAAGTAGTGTCAAAATCAAACTATTTTTGTCAGTAACGCACTTTTAACATTTTTCTAGTGCAACTAGTGCAATGCTCCAGCTAGATAATACAAACATTGTACGACATTTTTATGCATACTTCTGTACAAGGAATTCCGAAAAATTCAGCAGCACCACTTTATGAAATGATTTTTTTAAGTAGATTACTTGTTTCACATGTCAAATACTAAATTATTCACAGATGAATTAACCAATGCTTTTGTATTCTTCACAGTAGGGCAACAAGCACTCACATTTTGGACATCTGGAATGAAATCTGGAGATATTTGGTATTGGATGACAACTGGAAAACAGGTGACATATCAAAATTGGGGTCCGAATGAACCAAGATATGGCACTTGTATATCACTACAGAACAAAAGTCCTACTGTTTGGATTGCTGACGATTGTACAAACGACTATTTCATTATATGTGAAGGTTCTGCGTAAAAATTCGATTCTGTCGGTGGCAACAAACTTTAACATTGTTGTTGTATCTTAGATATTTTGGATGAAAGGAATAAAAAGAGCTTTACATATTTCGAGTTTTTTTTGTATACTGAATTTTGAAGAAGTGAAGATACATGGTGAAAGGTATAGAAAATAATATATTAAAAAAGGTTCTAACTTTAGTTTTAGGATGATTTTTGTGTAGAAAATAGATATTTTTCATATTCAACTTTGAATGATTTGGTGGAAATAGATAATGTAGGATTTAATCTGATATGTGCAGTTTTTTTTTCACAAAATGCCACGTTATGAGAGAACGATCTTAGGAAAATCATTTTTGCGTACCTTGCTACACGAAGCAGGGTTCTGTATGTGAGTCTGTTATGTAAGTAAGGACAGTACGGGGGTGTGCTTGTCGTGTAAGTTTGATATGCCAAACATGCGAAATGTAAAGTTCGACGATTATACATTGTCAGGGTTGGCAGTCATGTGCATATTGGCATCCCTGATACAAGTAAATGGGGAAGGACAGTTGACAGTTGAAGCTCACGTTAGATAGAATGATCGTGTTACGAAGACCAATAAACAATTATCCTTAAGAGGTTGAGCGGCTGTTGGAAATGGTACAATATGTTTCCCGATTTATTCCTAAGTCTCCCTTGAGAGAATTATTGAAAGAAATTGTAATTTCCAATCGATCTCCGAACAAGAAAAGGCTTTGATAGAAATGAAAAAATATATGGGTAACCCAGACATGTTGATAAAAACAAGCCTAGTAAAATATTTTGTGATGCCTTCCAATCATCTTATGCCGCAGTTTTAATGCATGCAAAATTATATGCCTATAGCCTATGTTTCAAGGGCTTTCACTAATAACCAACAAATTGAAAAAGAGATGTCAGAACATGGTACCAATTATTTGTTACTATTTATAAAAAACCTCTTACTTTGGCACCAGCCAGGTTGTAACGTATGTTGATTAAACTACAGCAATAGGTACTCTTTCAAACTCATATATAAAAAAGGTGCTGAACTATACAGGAGGTCCCTCCGGGAACTGCATCAATCAATAGGTATATTATAGAAAACCATAGGTGGACCAAATTTTTAAATTTGAGAGTTCACTATTGTTGATAAGTGCTATCCGGCTAAAATATTTTGAGGATTGTGGCACTTCCGGTTGTACCGGAAGTGCACTCCAACTTCGTTATTTTAAATGGGAATACCCTCTACATGATTCTGAACATGTTTCATGTATAATGTCCAATACCCAAATTTTCGAAATATTTCAAATTTTAAGTTAAAAATTGCGTTTGCAGACCGAAAAATATTTTTTTTTATTTCTGGACATGATCATTTATTTTCGATTGTGAAACGATTTATTCGTAGGAGACGACCCAGTTCAGCAGAATTTTGATATCAATTCGATTAGAGTTAAACAGGGCGTTCGCCAGAAAATGATATAGATCCGGTTGAAAAAATTATTGTTAATCCATTTTTTAATGGAAACCCCCCATTTTTATATTCTCATTCGATTCGGCATCGAAAATGAAGCTAACTTTGAATAAGGTTATCTATGCCTACATTCAACAGTTTTCGAAATATTGGCGAATAAACATGTCTCAGTTCTAGAAAATCTCGTATTCTTGAGTTCATTTATTCTCAGTTGGCCGTGGCGCTCGCGGTTGCGTTGGAAACAATCAACTGCCACGGAAATGCCATTGTTATCAATCATGCTGGTTCGTTTGAATTATTCGAATGAAGATTACCTAAATCTATTTATTATTTATGGCAAATGAAATAGGGATATCTCAAGAACATGTGATACATTTGCTATTCGGTATCCGCAGAAGCAGAAGCACCCACAAAACACTGTTGAACGAATTAAAGAAAACTTCAAAAACATTCCATCTGCAGATACAAAAATGTAGATAAATAAATTCTAAAACAATTCGAATAAAAGAGAACAATTAACGATATTGAGAGGTATACAAAAATGATTCGGTCAGTAACTGTTCGAATTGACGCCCTTCAACTTCCAAACATTTTTCACATCACACTAAAAATTCTTGATTGCTTTTCGTATTGATTCGGGTCTGAGATTCTCAAATGAATTTCTCACACGTTGCATACAATCTTCCATGGTAGTCAATTAAATTTCATAGACTCCATTTTCAAATGTACCCCAAATGAAAAATATTAAGCACTGATAATTCTGGAGAGCGGGGTGGCCAAAGGAAAGGTACATTGTTGGCCATCCACTGGTCATGAAACAATTCTTGTAAACGTGTATTGACTAAGTGTTAATAAAATTGGTTTATATGGTCAGCAATTGGTGAAGTGTCCAAGTACTCATTTTCGGAATTATGCAAAATGTTCAAATATCCTTCACCTGCTGAAAAAAGTACATCACATCCTATTCTTGTTTCGAAATTAACATCTATTTTTTACTAACCATTTAAGTTTTCTTGATAAAAATGCAGTACCATGACGCTATCACTTTTTATCGCACAATTAACATTGAACTGCCAAGACTCTAGAAAATTCAGTTCCCTGAATACATGTTGATGTAAGTCACTCCAATAATGGCAATTATGTCAGTTGAAGACACCATTCTTTGTAAATTTAGCTCCGTCTGTCCAAATGATATTATCCAAAAATAATTCGTTCCCTTGCGACCAAGTTAAAACAAATTCACAAAATCTCACTTTTCGTGGAAAATCTGTTTGTTTCAGGTACTGAACTATGGAGAACATATGGGTGACATTTATGTTTGCGCAGAATTCTATGTACTGAGTTTTTTGACAATCCTTATTCTCTTGCAACTTTTCTCAAAGATATTGTTGGATATGCGGCAAAATATCCCAAAATGGCAATTTCAATATCTTCATTATCAACATGGCCTTGTTTATCTGCACTCTTACATTGACGAATCGAAAGTTTTTTAAGTTTTCTATAATTCGTCCAACAGTATTTTGTGAGGGCTTCTCCTTCTGAGGATACCGAATAGCAAAATATATTACATGTTCTTGAGATAAACCTATTACAATCGCCATAAATAATAAATAGATATAAGTATTCTTCGTTCCAATAATTCAAACGAGCCGGCATGATTGATTACAATGACATTTCCGTGGCAGTTGATTGTTTCCAACACAACCGCGGGCGCGATGGCCAACTAAGAATAAGTAAACTCAAGAATACGAGATTTTCTGTAACTGAGACATATTAATTCTCCAATATTTCGAGTGTAGGCATAGATAACCTTATTCAAAGTTAGCTTAATTTTCGATGCCGATTCGAATGATAATATAAAATTGGGGGGTTTCCATTTGAGGAAATGGACAATGGACAATAATTTTTTCAACCGGATCTATATATCTATATATCTATACAACCGGAAGTGCCACCATCTTCAAAATATTTTAGCCGGATAGTACTTATCAACAATAGTGAACTCCCAAATTTTCAAATAAGGCCCACCTATGGTTTTCTATATATTGATCGATGCAGTTCGCGGAGAGACCCACTGTATATTGCTGATGCACTTTCAAGTAACTGATGAAATAGTGGAGAAAATATTTCTATGACTAGTGGAAAGTTTGAATATTTTCAAAAAAAAAAATTCATAAATGATATTACTTAACAACTCATGCAGGTTATTCAAAATGGATTCCCCAGTGATGAAAAGGATCTACCAGAAGAACTACGTGTATTCTGGCCCTACTGAATTCAATTATCAGTGTATGAAAATCTAGTTTTTAAAAATGATCAGCTCTATGATCAGCTATAATCCTTTCTAAAACCTTATTGCTTAGTGGGTAAAATATCATTACTACAGAAGAAATCACTAATCTGCGATTCTATTACTCGCTCAAAACTTTTGAAAGAACAGGTAAGATACTAATCTGCCTCAGATCACTTAATTCTTTCGGTGAGCTTACTTTGGGCAATAGATTAACTGTGGCAAATTTCCATTCTTTTGGAAATAGCCTCTGAGTAACATTCATTCATAATGTAAAAAACATTAGGAATGATTATGGGACACTTGGACGGCATAACCGAACAAAATTACGAACGACAAATATTGCAAAAGTTATTATTGACATAACGTAAAAGACAATAGAATGGTTTGGTCTTTCACAAATATTTCAAAAAATATTTGGGATAGTAATAATTTTCTTTAAAAAAGTCCCTAACCGAACTGTACTGATAATATCCAAAAATTTTCATTTAGAGATGAAAATTGAGCTAAAAACGGGTAGCGGCTCAAGCTAAATACTGAGGAATACAAAATTTCAGTAGGTACTGAGTAAACATACCAATGAACAATTATTTGTCAGTGAAAAAATTTCAACACAATTTTTTAATCGACTATTCTTTTTTTAATTGGTTAATTTTTATTAGTTGAAAGTTAACATAAAAACGCTGATAAATTTGAACTAAAAACAAATATTTTTTTTTACATTTTAGAGCTACTCTTGAAAGGGCATAGAAAAGATTCCTGTTGGGAAAATTGAAAAATTTAGATTTTTCACTTTTTTATTAACTATCAAAGGATTTAAAAAATAAAAACTGTAAATAAAGCAATCAGATTTTTTTTCAATTATTTAAATTATTTTTTCCCATTACTAAAAGCTATATAACTATTTTTTTTAATTTCAACTTCTATTATTTAAATAACTGTTTTAAACTTTTGAAAAATAAATTTTGGGAATCTAATCCTGGACGAAAAAAATTATTTCTGGGAAGAAATAATTTCTTAAAAAAATTTTTATGTACAAAAATCGCACTTGTTAATCAACAATTTTTGTTGCTATTGAATATTAATTTTAAGAAATCATTTTCTTTTCGAATCAATATTCATTATGTTGAGTCATATTCTGAAAAAAAAACAACTTTTCGTTTGTTTATCAAAATAAAATTGTATAAATAAATGAATTTTTGCATATTTTTTAAATACTGAAAAAATCATGGTATTAACTAAACTTTTTTTTAAATATTTATAATACTCTTGGACTTATAAACTGTTGAAAATAAGACAAGAAAGCTTCAAGTCTTTTTTATTCTCCATTATATTATTATGAACTATTGAAAATACATTAAAAACACCTAATGAGACTTTTTTATTCTCAGTTCATTAATAAACAAATTGAGCTTTCAAACGATTAATTATTTGATAAATCTATAATAATGATAATATAGAAAAACGTCTTCCTTTTTTTCATTCCAAGTATCTATTCTCACAAAGTGTATAACGTTAAAAACTTCATTGATTTTGCTGGTTTTTACATTTTACAATTATAATTTGTTTCGTTTTTGTTGATAATCTATTGGAACGTTTTGGTGGGGGAGACCCATAATTGTCTTTGTAGATTTCTTGTTCTTCCTGTGGTTCAACTGAGTTTTCTAAATAACTGAATTACTCTAGTATCAAGTATTCAGTTATAGAGTATGAAGTCCATGGATAAACATATGAAATTTAGTGCAATGTAAATAACAGAAAAAGAAGAAAGCTGGAATTGAATAATCTCATTATTAACGATATAATTATCATATTTTTAGCGGATACAAAAATTTTGTAACTATTTTTATTGATCATTGTTGGAAGTTTATAAACAGTTGAGTTAGAGCTCCGTTTTTGAGCTCAATTTATTTATTAACGAACTGAGAATAAAAAAGTCTCGTGTGTTTATATTGTATTTTCAATAGTTTATGAGATATTTGTACTGAAAAGTAAAGAAAAAACTTCAATTCGAGGGAATTATGTGGAAAATATTGAAAAAATTACTAATCAATTGAGTTAGAGCTTTGTTTAAAAAAAGAATTGAAGTGTTCTTGTCGTATCTTCAATAGTTTATAAGTGATTTCAATAAAAGTCCAAGAGTACAAAATGTTTGAAAATTATATAAAAAATAGAAATAAAAATCACGTTTTAAGCTCAATTTACACCTCTCAATTAAAATTATAAATATTGTCGGTACAGTTTGGAGAGGCGGGATATTTTTTGGTAAATTTTCTGCTCTTTCAGGATTTCTTTTCACATTTTGGTTATCTTGAACGGTTTTTGAAATATTTGCAAATAATGAAAGTATCTATTATCTTTCAAGTTATTGTTTATAAGTTTTACAATTTTTGTCGGCCGTAATTTTTCTTTATTTTTAGATGCCGTTTCAAATCAAATGAAAGTAAAATCATAACTTCCATTGGTCCAGCTTTGGTTTTTGACGAAATGGAACTTTTGAATATGAAACTTTTACGCCTACACTTTTTGTTTTACCCTTCTCTTCTTTTCTTTTTTTTTCCTCATCAAATGACTCAATGTTTTCGGGTGAATTCGGGAACTGGAGTGATTTTTGGTTATGGTAATTTAAAAAAAAATAAAAAATTGAAATGACATGATGAATTAAAATAAATTGAAAAATTGACAAATTCTTATAAATCAATACAAAAACGACTCACATGAGATCCATTAGGCTGCAGTTTGGGTCTATGGCTCTGCTAAACTTAATGGCTAATATTCTGACTACCGAAATATAGCGAAGAGGGTGGTGCTGTAGGTTTTCAGAGGTTTCCTTCAGATGAAAAGTGCATACACCACCAAAAACATCAGTGAGTTGCCCTGGAGCGTTACGGCAAATAATAATGATAGCCGTCCTCTACCCGCACAGGATATGCCTTTGGGTATAATCTATATGAGTGTTCATGAGGGCTTATTATGGTTGTTATTATGTATAAATATAATCTGCTCATAACTTACTTCTGGAAATGTATCTCTCATTTACGAGTAAAGAAATTTCGAAATGAAAAAAAATGTATTGCAAAAATTTGAAAGTAAGACATGGTTGTATCCAGAAATCCGCGCATATAGAGAGTAAATAATTAGAAATATACCAGGTGACTCATTAAAAAATCGAGACTTTACGTCACTTCTGGTAAAACCGGAAGTGAAACTGAATCACGGAGTCAATGGAGTTTCATGTCGTATACAGGTCCTTCAAATTTCCATCCATTTTCTTCAAAAACAAAAAAGTTATAAGGGCGAGCCACCTTCCGCAAACACCTAGTATGTGCTTTTGAGTTGCAAAAATTCTCAGAAATCTCATATCAACAGATTACTTATAACTAGGTATTTTACATGAGATAACCTATTTATTATAAATAGCGACAAGATGTTTTTCATCACTATACAACGAATATTGCAAGTGAATGAAAATGTTCACGAAACTTATTATTCTTGGTGTCTGTCTGACTTTGACAAAAACAGGTCTCGTCACAAATTTGACTCCAAAACAGCTCAATGGCCGTAAGTAAATATTATTCTAAATACATTGAATTTGTGGACTTGTGAATCAATATCGTGAAAGATATTATAATCTCTGAAGTAAATCAAACTGTATTTAGGTGTGATCAGAATTCCGTTCATCTTGTGTATACCGAGTGAGTCTGAAAGATGGGGCACCCCTATTTTTGAGAGAAATAATCTGATTCAATGCCCGAAAATTTTGGGGGTTATTGAACAACTGACATGTATTTTTGGAGATAAAAAGAATTCTGTAGCGCTCCCGTTTTCATCAAACACGGCCCTAGTTTTAGTTTTTCAAAGGGAACTCCCTGTACAATTTCACATTTATGCAATCTAAAGCAAATTATGGACATGATAACCAAAATGTTTCATTCATTTCTTCTCTATGAAAAAACTTTTGGTGATGATGACTTTTTACTTGCGAAACGTTTCTCTCCGATGTCATGTTGACAATACTTTGCCAACCAACCGGGGATTGAATGTGACAGATTCACTTTTTTCCCGTTATTCCATGTTTTTCAAATGGCATCTCTGTCCAATTTCTTTCCCAAGTCGGCGCCCATGAGTGCTCCTGGTGATCCTTGCGACGCCACGTTGAAAACAAAATTGCATTGACAATGTCACAAAAATAATGAATAAGTTGAAATCGCAAATTTTCATATTGTGTAATTTACATTAATCAAAAGAAAAGAATTGCAACCAGCTCGTTCATTCTTCATCTAAATTCATTCATGGTCCTTCAACCAGATATTTAAGTGAAAAGATTCAGAAGTTCGTGAAGATTTCGGACAAACCCGAAGTTACTGGCAAACAGTCGATAAGGTCGAAGTCTGCTTTCCACACGTGGTTTTTGAGTTTCCAGTTTCGCAGCATCGAATTTCTATTCTATTTAACTAATTTGCGGTCTCCCAAGTAATTTTTTCCAATCCTTTTTCTTTCAAATAGCTTTCACTTGCATTTGCATATGTATATATTTCGTGAACTATTTCACATATTTGATTTCATTGTTTCATCAAACGTTCATTCTTAAGCCCGTGGCTCACGGTCAAATAGTTTGGTCAAACTGCCTTCAATTGACATCATTTCTAGTGGTTTGCTTGAAGTTTTGTGAAATAAACCGATAGAAATTACGTCACTTCCGAGCAGTTTGAACAAACTATTTGAGCCACAGGCTTTAGTAAGACACCGTCAGTGATATTTTCAAATTATATTTTCACTATCGAACAGTTCAGTAAATAGTTCACGTTTCATTTATTCAAAAACATATATAATAACATATAAGAGTTTCTCTTTTCATTAAAAATACCTATGACAGAAACCGAAATAAAAATTATTCTTGACAAGTTGAGGAAAAGGCGAACATCTAAAAAATCAAAGCTTACAATTTTCAAAAACTATAAAAATATTCTAGAAAATGATTTAGCTAATCCAGAGTTCATTTGTCCTGAAAACGAATTAACCCTCCGGTGGGCGCGCCGGCGGCAATTTGCCGTAAATGTTACTTTCGACCTTATATCAGAGCTGTCGTTCAACCTGTCGCGATGTATAGGCATGTATTCGTCACTCATATACCTCACATCACCCTTGATAAATTAGACAATCCAGTCGACAACGGAAGATTTACTAATATGACTTCGACCGAAGAATGGTACTGTTTGCGCTGCTGTAATACTTAGTAGGCTAGCTACCAAAGATTTCGAATTCCTCTTTCAAATTCAGTAAAATATTTTATTGGTCGGATTCTATGGTGGTTCTTGGATGGTTTAAAATTTCTCCCCATCTTCTTAAAACATTCGTGGCCAATAGAGTTTAAAATCATCCAAGCTTTGGTGGCATGGTCTCAAATTTCTGAATGATTCCATTCCCGAAATGAAACAAACTGAAATAACGTCCCTAAATTTGACAGCCCTCTCCATTTTTCCTTTTGAACGATTTTCAACATTTAATCGTCTCAAAAGAACCTGTGCCTAGTTCTTTAGATCTGTTCACAGTACATCAGCTCGTTTCAAATCCTGGGAAAGAAATTTCGTTCCTTTTTCTATGCAGGAGTTGAATTCCTCACTACATTATTTTATCAAATCTTCTCAAGCTGAATCATTCCCAGTCGAAGTTCATAACATATCAAAAGGCAAACAATTCCTCGTAAGAGTGGACTGTTGTCTCTACATCATTTTATTGAAGAAATGGATACACTCAGGGGGGTGGCAGACTAAGACATTCTCCATTTGAATTTGATACCACCCTATAATCATATCATTACGAGCATAAAAGGCTTCTTCATGCTGGACCTCCGCAATTGCATTACTCAGTACGTGAAACATATTGGCCCATTCTTGGGAAAAATCTTGCTTCATGAGTGTATCATGTGTTCGAAAGCCAAACCTATTGCTGAAAGTCCTCTTATAAGAGATCTTCCTAAAGCACGAGTTACTCCTTTTCTTCCTCTTATCAATACAGGGGTGGATTACGCCGGTCCGTTTACGTTGGAAGACAAACCTGGCCAAGGTTTAAAACCTACAAGGGTTACGTTAGCCATTTTATATGTTTATCAAGGAAGGCGGTTTATTGCAAGATGAGGCTAGAGCCACAAAGTATCTATTTCGATAACGGTACAAAATTTAAAATAACATTTCAACATTTTTTTTTTAAATAACAATATCATGGCAGTTCATTCCTGCGTACTCCCCACGTTTCGGTGGAAAGACATTTGAAACGTGTTCTATCAGAATAATTTCTCACATATGAGAACTTTCAAACTGGTTAGTGCAAGTGGAGGCTATTTTAAACTCCCGTCCTTTAACTCCTTTAACCTCAGACCCTTCTGATCTTACCGCCCTAACTCCTCCCTACTTCTTAATTGGCCACCCACTCACCCCTATTCCTGAGCATAACTTCATGGACTTCAATGTGAATCGATTGGATCAATTTGAGAGACTCCAGCAACTCCGTCAGCATCTTTGGAATAGATGGCCTTTAGAGTATATATCAGAGCTTCAAAGCCGACAGAAATAGTAAGAAAATAAGTCTCAAATGAAAATTGGCGACCCGGTTCTTATCAACGACTGCAACCTAAGACCTAATGGAAGCTTGGTAGAGTCATCCAGTTGTATCCTGATTTCGATAACATTCCACGAGTTGCTGTTTTACGTACAGTTGATGGTGAAATTCGAAGAGCTGTTTCTAACTTGTGTCCTCTGCCACTGTCCCGTGAGGCTATCCCGCTGAAGCTGAATTAAAATGCCACTCTTTCAAGGTGGGGAGCATGTCCGATTTCCTTCCCAAGTCGGCGCCTACGACTGCTCCTGGTGAACCTTGCGACGCCGACATTGAAAACAAAATTGCATTGATGATGTCACAAAAGTACTGAATGAGTTGAGATGTAAACTTTTCACATTTTGTAATTTACATTCATTAAAAGAAAAGAATTGCAACCAGCGCGTTCATTCTTCATCTATACATTCATTCAATCTCTATGGGATAATCTATCAATCATTTTCAGATTCATCACTATTATGCACCGAAAATATTGTGGCAGCTGGACTGATTGAAAACCGAAATGAAAATTCTGGTTTGGCTAACAGCGGATATTTATTTCATTACGTCTACAATTCCCATTTCAAAAGTAATTCGTCTTCAAAAGACGAATAACACAGAAATTACACTATCCATTTTTCACAGATTCTGAAAGTGTTTCATATGTTTCAATAAAGAAATGTGTTTCCATCGTCAACTCCAAATATTGTGAAAGTCGCCTTTGAATAAAAAGTAAATGAATATCTGATGTCAAATAAGTATAAATACGAAATATCAGTTATCTCAGTTCAATCACATTATAACTTTGTTATGGATAAATTTAGCCAAAATGAAAAAAAAAATACTTGCTATTAATTTACGATGTGTCTGAAGAATTTTACGGCTGCATCAAATTTATACAGACGGAAGTTTCCTGGTAGAAGACATCCGTGTAGGAAATACTTCGTGAAACTTGAACGTCAGTTGAGAAAATAGCCAAACAACCGACATAATCGAATTCGAAATGTAAATGTAATTAATAGTCAACGAAGATAAAGAGATAGACGTTCTAGAGGTAAATCTGACTTCTTCAACACGAGAATAGTTTTGAAAAAGCATAACTTTCGCTCGTATAAATATCCGGTGGAGACGATGAAAGAATATTTGAATACTGTCAATAGTTCCTTCATAATGTTCGCGAAAACCCTCAATTTTCTTCTAGAATTTCATGCTCAGATAATAATAATAATAATTATTATTATACTCCCTCGTAAACACTCGTTGAGTGTACCCAAAGGCATAGCCTGTGCGGGTAGAGGACGGCTATTATTATTATTTGCCGTGGCGCTCCGGGGCGACTTACTGATGTTCTAGGTGATGTATTCACTTTTCAGCTATACGAAAACCCGGAAAACCTCGGGTGGTCGGTGTGCACTCCAAGCTAGGACTAGACGAGATTGGCATCTAGACAACTCACAGTACACTTGCTTTTCAACAAGGCATGCGGTCGCCTATCGATCCGATATAGAGTATTTGAGAAAAAGTCTCTTGTACCTACATCGGGCTCGAACCGACTATCGCTATGCTGGAGTTTCGAACGGCCTGTGCCATTAGACTGCTATGCCACCGGATTCACCATAGATAATAATAATAATCGATAATGAGCACAGCAGAATCCAAGACTTTTTCATAAAGGTAATCCCCAAGAAAGGTTTGGTTTTAACTGTTGGGTGGGTAATATACTTGGAGATCGCTTCATTAGGCCAATTCCTTTGATGGACCACTCACTGGAGCTATAGAGCCAATCAATTACCTGAATAATACTTAGAGAAATAAACTAATTTCTACACATGGTCCCATAAGATGGCCACCTAGGTCACCAGACTTAACCCCCTTTGATAATTTGAGGAGAATAATACAAAATGATGTAAGTATATACAACTCGTAGTGAGACACGCGAGGAACTGCAAGAAAAAGTTATCACACCTTTCAATAATATCAGCACAGCAGAATTAACTAGAGCAGTTCGAGCAGCAGATAGAAGAGTGCATTTATGCACGGAAAATAATGGCACATTTTGAGTTATTTTTGTAGTGAGAGTATCAGAACATTGTGTTATTCACTTGTTGTTTCACAAAAATTGTAATACATGTTGATAATAATTATCAGAATTATATATTGAAAAGCAAAATAATTAATTCGCCTTATGATAATTTTCAATATTGAAAATCGTTATTGGACAATTGATGGAAAGTGAAATTTAAAAGTGTTCCACATTTTGGTGTTGTTTAGTCCAGCAAACTGCACTATTTTGTGGTAAATTTTTTTATAGCAGTGATAACTGTAAAAATATATTAAGAATTTTAATATCAATCGATACGTCTCTTTTAAAAGTATCTGTCATACAGGGTGCCCCATACTCTAGCCAATTGAAAAAAATAAGATTACGCAAACAAGTGGCGTTGCCACATTCAAAACCTAGCTGGTTCCACAGTATTGTAATCAAAATAGTAATTCCATTTGCATGAATAATATGGCATTGAGAAGGAGGTATCACATATAAAAAATCATCATTACTAATTTTTTCTTATAGGTAAAATTGGAAAAATATTTGAAAAAAGAATCAGCTATTCATGTTCAGAAATATATTTCAAAATGTGAAAATGTACACGGCGTTCCATTTGAAAAACTAAAAATATGACCTTTTCTGATGTTCTGGTGAAACCCGAACTGCAATAGCCCCCTAAATTAAAGTGCTTTGAATCGGAATATTTTTCTCAAAAATAGGTGTGCCCTATCTCGAGTCTGTTTCACCTACTGTTTGTTAAATAGGTAACTCATACTTTCATTCCTAATTTTTATGATGCTGTTCACAAGGTTGGATGAAAAGTTTCACCAAATTAGAGGTCGGATGTCCTATGATTATTTTGGTTTCCTGATCACCTACTCCTCTACCTGAGAGTTAATTCACTACATTTGCTCGATTTAAGTGGTTTGTTATTTTTTGCTTCGTTACAACAAGCCCTATTTTCTGAGCTGAAGTTTAGGTCCTGTTATAATCGTATCAATCCCCAGCGTCATATTTTTGTACAAAGGAGTGCAATTGTCAGCGGGCTCCCAATTTCCATTCACAGTAGATATGGTCAACCTATTTATTACATTTTACATTATTACCTTGATTTGAAACAAACTTTTTATAGAGTCGCTGACCACCACCTTGGCAAGTTTTGAAAAAAACTGATAGGTATATTCTATTCAACCGATAGCTTCGCCTCTCTCCAAGCAAGTTCTATCGGTGTGATCTAGATAAATTTCTCTTGGAGTCCTGTGGATGTATTTTTATCCAATTATGTACGTATTGATTGAAGGTTTGATAGGTATTTTTGTTCATATAAACGATAGTTAATTCCTTCAAAACTTTATTTTTTATTACATTTTCATAAAATTTTTCGTTAATTAATTAGTTGGAATTTATCCCAAATCTAATCTTTTACAAATGCCTGCACAATGTGAATATAACTCATATTTGATGATCAACTGTCACATATACAAATCGGAAAACAACGAACTTAACAGGCCAATCAGAGTCAAGAGTCAGATTTGACTAGAGATCCTGATTGTTTTTTTTGACAAGGGCGTGAAATAATTATCATAATCAATGTTAAATCTGGAGCATTTGTCGATTGTTTATTATTGTTATCTCATCAATAATGAAATGTTGATATTGGTTTGATGTGAGCAGTAAAATTCTGAATCCACATTGAAATCCACATGTTTTGTTTTTATTGAAGATATTCGATTTGTGCTTACTTATATTTCTCCTTTCACTATCTCCTTCGCCTTTACGAGCATCGAATATCCTCTTTTCTACTTCTCAAGAACGTATTTTTTTCTTAACTATGTTGCGATATCCACATTTTCCGTGAGATCTTTAACAATGTGCTACTGAAAGGTTTTTCAAAATTCTCTCTCCTGTGCCAACCTCTATGAATAAACTTCTGTGCCAATTCTGTCGAGAGACTACTGTTATATCAAAGGACTGGGACTTCAACATGGAGAAATTATGTGGATCTAATAATAAGGAATGTGTCGCAAAGACGAACTGGAATACGAGTGCTGAATTTCTGTAAGAAAAATTTCATTATGAATATGGACGAAGTTTCGACCCATTCAAATATATTATTTTTTAGTCGGCAAGAAATTCACAAGATACAATACATGAGTCGCTTCGGTGTAACAGAAACGAAAAATCAGTTCGGCACCATTGACCCATGATGACCATCAAGCAATATGTACCCAATTGGACACCCACAGGACTCCAAAAGAAATGTATCCAGATCACAACGATAGAACTTGCTTGGAGGGAGGGGAAGCCACCGGTTGAATAAAATATATCACAGTTTTTTCAAAAACTTGCCAAGGAGGTGGTCAGCGATGACGTTGGGAATTGATACGATTATAACAGAATATAGAGCTTGATGTAATCTAAAATTTGAAGGTGTAATAGGTCTTTTTTTCCATAAGGAATGTACCAATCAGGTCCCGTCTCCGGAGCTCCCATACAACCGGAGGGCGCGCTTGTGTGTCATTAACCACAGTCAACACTCCCCACGTCCATGGGGTTAGTGATTACTGGGTCCGAGAAATATGTATCCTGAGTAAACGGAGTAAACCAAGAATGTTCCGGCTAGGTTTTCTGCCGCGTCAGATTCGAGAGCAGCGTGTTCATCATTCCATCAAGTACCCCTATGATCAAAACCACCATCTTGACAGAATGGTTTGAGTAAAGCCTGTGGAGTTCAAAGAGTAAATCTCCATATTTTGTCCGTTTTTCCTCCTCTTTTCAGACGATGTTCGTTTCGCCAGGAGCCGAGAACTCTATGACGAAAATCGTTCTACTTTGATGGTCGAGGAGGACTACATCAGGCTCATTGGCTTGTATTTGCCTGGGGGTGAGGAATAAGTAGTTCCAATAGATAGGGCAACACCGGTGTCTCAACTATAGAGTACGAGTATCGTAGGTGGTAGTACAACACTCGTAGCGCCGCGTTGTGCCTGTGGATATAAGCTGGACTAGCTGACAGCAAAATGCATTATGGTCTTCGCTGCCCCACGTCACGTTCTGCAGGGAACTCTATACCCATCACGTTACTACAGTAGACGAGGGTGTTGAAGACACCATCTTTGCAGGCCATTTTGAATCCCTCAGTTTCCGACTTCGGCCCACTTGACCTGAAGAATAGTAAATTTCAGGTTTCTGGATAAGCCAAGGTCTTCAACGTCCTTGAAGAAAACCCTATTCATTGGCATCCTTATGTAGCTGTAGGAGCCTATCACACTCCGCAGTTATCACGTGGACTTTTTGCTGAACGGGTTCCAACTCGGTGACAGAGTTTGGGTTCGTCCATTCAGTGTCGAATACGAGACCAAGTTCATCGGCTGCACGGGTTGCTGCCTTCGAAAGAAATGCTTCAATCCCTGATCGCACGCCAAGCAGAGAAGGGGATCTGAACTCCTGATGATTCAACAAGCTCCATCCAGTACCATTCTGTTGTGTAGACATTCCAAATTCAAAAGTCTACGGCCTCCCTGTTCTCTGGGGAAGTATAACCGTGGAACGGACGATGGATGCAAGCTCCTACGAAGATCATTTTACAAGCTTTTACGTCAATTAGTCGCAGCTCTTCTTGAGTCCATTTCATTACTCTAAGGGATTAAAGTAGAATCGGAACAGCAAACATATTAGTTGCAGCAACTTGGTTCTTCCCCGGCAGTTCTGATGACCAGATCTGTCGAAGTTTGTGCTGATACTTGCCGCGGAGAGAGTTTTTAATAGTAGCTACTGCCTCTTGGGTGTGGCGTTGTTCCACCCCCAGGTAGGTATAACTCAACATTCCGATAGCATGCGTGTACTCTTGCACCACCCTTAAGGACTGATGAAGGTTCTTTTCTCCGGAGGCATAAAGTTGAAGGTCATCCATGTAAAACAGATGACCTGATGCCTCCGATTGCTGGGGGTGCCGCAGCTGTATCCGCGGGTTTTCCGTAGTGCAACGGACAATGGCAGTAGTGAGATGAAGAAGAGGGGAGGGCTGAGGGAGTCTCCCTGAAACACGCCTCTTCTAAAGATAACCTGCTCTGTTTGGACTCTGACTTGACCAGATGTTCTGGTAAAGCGAGTCCTCCAGAGCGGCATCAGCTGTTCAGTGCATAACACTATTTGTTCGGGTCCCGCAAGGCTTCAGGAGCCATATGTTTGAATTTTAACGCATGCGATATCAATGTTATGTCTCTCTCCAATGCGCGGTGTTTGTATCGCTCTATGTCACTTCAAACGCATGAAAATTATTTCGCATGAACTCAAACATACAGTCCCTGAGCAAATGCATGATGAGCTTATGTGATGTTATATCAAATGCCTCGCGATAATCAGTTATGCTTATACTGCACGGAGTCCTGCGTGATGCATCTGTCGATCAGCAGGTTTGACCCTCTCTGCTCATATACCCGTTTATACACCGGCTCAACTACGGAGAGTATTCGCATGTATGAGAAGATTTTTTTTATGGAGAATATTCCAGTCAGGCCCTGTCTCCGGAGCTCGGATACAACCAGAGGGCGTGCTGGTGTGTCAATAACCCCAGTAAACACTCCCATTTTGACAGGTCAACCAAACTAATCTGCCATGTACGAGCCTTCATTTAATATTCCCAATGTACTGAACATACATGATTACATACTTACATATACATAAATAAGATTCAGATTGTGAGTTCTGTCAATTCATAAATATCCAGGATTATAATATAATATCATGAATAATTCCGGCTCGCAGGTTTTATATTATGGGTTGCGTTCATAAACTTACTCTGAGTAAGGATTGCTTACCCCGATTCGTTCGAAAACATACTCTAACTTCATGGAGGATGCCTTGACAATCGTTAAGAAACTTAATTCTAGTGAACTCTTCCTACTCAGCTCTTGAATAGAGTAAGTATGCTCTGACATTAATGACAATGACAACAAACTTAACTGATGGTTTGTGTTTACTGTTCGTTCAGATTTTGAAAAAGGAACAGTGAGAATAACAAAGTTTCGACCATATATTGATTGTATTTTTATGATATAGATAACAATATGATGTCAATTGGCGGTACGTTCTTTTAAAAATAAAAAAGATTGAAAAGTGTAACGAACAATGGTTCCCTCATGGAATGCCTAGTAATGAAAGGGTCTCAACTATAAATAATAGTTTTTTTTTTCAGCAATTGTAAAGTTCCGAAGTCCAGGGAAATTATGAAACAGTGTAACAAGGAAAACGGAGTTGAATAATTTATTAATAATAATTCATTTATAAAGTATCAACTTCAGATACATCGTAACTTCAATTTCAATTGATAATTGACATTTTTTTATAGTTTCTGAACAATAATTGGGATTACGGATCGATGTATATTTTTAGACATGTGGTCGTACTATAATTTTTTAACTCTCAGAGTAGTTTCATGAACGCAACCATGACATCGTGAAGCCGCCATTTTGATTGTTCATCATTTAGCAGCAAAAAAGATTATTCGTCGTACGGAATCTGAGTTTTCAGATTTCAGCACAATATCTCGATACAAAATTGAAAAAATCTTTAATTGCCATTAACAACTATAAAAGAAAAATTAAGGCAAATAAAACAGTGTATTCAATGATATATTCCCCTAGGTCCAGGTAACTGCACACAAAGTTTCCCAGAGCTGCCACTTTATTACCATGACAAGAGTTCTTACTACATCGAAACAAATTTTAAGGTAATTTGATTATTTATAAGTTGCGATTGAGGAAAGAAGCCATTCTTCATTTTCTATAAAATATGTAGTAGTGACATCTTTCTGAAGTGGAAAATAATAATAAACTGCGACTATTCGAGAATAAGGAAATACGTCATTTGAAAATATTCACAAAATATTCAAAAATGCTTTAATTTTACTTGCTTCATTCGTGTTTCTGTATGTCTATCTTTTCGGTTCCCAATTTGCAATCCACTTTCCACTTACCGGCATCCGATTGAGTTGAATTTTTTTTTCGCGTTTTGAGAATTGAAAACAAGAAAATAATTTAAAAAACTTCACCCTTTGTGTCCCACTAAGTCTACACTGTGAAAATTAATTCTATGAGATTACACGATCCCATATAGGTAATGCGTTGCCATGCATATACATGTAAAATTATATATACCTCTCTAATATAATATATATAATGTTATATATTAAAGTAACTTTCTCGGTTATTCCAGATTTAATGGAGATTTGTTAGGTGTTTTCACCATTATATTCAAGTGATGCAAATTTACATTACATGCTTCAGTATATGTATTCAAGTATTTGTGAGGAAAAATACAGTTTTGTAGTAAATGAACTTGGTTGGAAATGGAATTTTTACATGCCTTAAAGGTGAATTTCCATATATTCTCCGATGATCACTTAAACTTTCGTGTGCTTTCCATTTATTCACAAACGTATTTCAAATTATCACATATGTTTCATGTAAATAACTTCACATGGTATCAGTGCAAAACTATTTTTGGATAAAAATTCTTGTTCTCAATAATAATGTTGAGAAAATTAAATAATCCAGGTGCAACCGTTTTGTACTGATGTGATAAAACGTAAAATGTAATTCAGTAATTAATTCATTATGTATCAAGAGTTCAGGAAAGAATATTTTGCGACATCAAAATAATTTCTTTATGGAATAAATAATTTATTTCGTTTTATCAAAGTCGTTCACAAACCACAAAATGTATTGAATAGTGTTTCCGTATTTTTTATTAATCAAAAGCAGTACAAAAAAAAATTTTAAAATCAATTATAATTAATTATTTTCAGTACCATAGCAATGAAGGGGCTTCCGGAAATGTTTTACAGAAGGTAGAAGGGAATTTCCACACCTTCTAGTACGATTTTGAAAATGAATCGAATTAAGGTGATATCGATCCATACATGAGATTTGATTGTCGAATACTTGAGTACTCAAAATTTTCGATTCGTTTTCAAGTGGCTTTCAAATGCGTATTTACTCACCTGATGACAATATGGCAGTCACTTACTATTCACACAAAATAATGCTCATTCTTTTTATTATTTTTGTTTAGTGACCTATCCGTCCTAAACGCCGAACGATGTGCACCTTACCAAGATTAACAAAGAAATGAGAATTAACGAATTAGGATTCGGCAAGCAAAAGAGAATTCAAACAATACCAGTAATATTTCGTAAATTAGCGTTATTTCAGTGTAACAATACATCGTATTACTCATTAATACTTTGTTCTACAGTCATCATGTAAACCAACGGAAATTACATGTAATAAAGCATTGAATTACATGCTTACTGTAGAATAAATGAAAAATGGACAGTTACCCAGTTTTCCATCAAAATTTAAAATTACTTGTAGATTCAAGTTATAGAACTACAAGGAGTATGTATATATTACTTTTCAGCATGTATATCTCCATCCACTTTTTACTGTTTTTGAGGCTATCATTACCTCTGAGTTATTTTTCTCAACATGGATTTTTCCAAGGTTCTGTACTCATTACACTAATCTTATATTCTTTACTCAGAATATATTGAACAAAATGAACGAAAGAAAACAGGTTGATGCCGTGTATACCGACTTTTCAAAAGCCTTTGACAAAGTTCACCACAAGTCACCTATCATAAATTTAGAAAACATCGGTGTACACGGCAACTTACTGAAATGGATTCAGAGTTACATAACTAATAGGACCCAGACTGTAACTATGAACAATTGGTCTTCTGAATCAGTGTGTGTAACATCCGGTGTTGGTCCATCCTGTTCACCCTATTTATCAATGATATGTTTCAAATATTATGGTTTCTATCTGTACGCGGATGACTTGAAAGCATTCAACACTGTTAACGATGTCACCGACTGATCATAAGTTGCAGTCTGATCTTAACAGGTTACAAGTTTATTGTGTTACTAATAAAATACATTGAATACTACTAAATGAAAGTTTATTACGTTTTATAGACTTCACAATAACGAATCTTTTAACTACATCATCAGCAATATTGGACTCCAAATTAACTTTTGAGCGTCATATTGAATCAATAGTTAGAAAGTCTATGCGTAATTTAGGATTTATTTCACTTGCAACCAGCCCATTCACAAGGCCCTCTTCATTATTTACTCTGTATAAT
Organism: Chrysolina americana; assembly: GCA_958502065.1. Taxonomy (NCBI): domain Eukaryota; kingdom Metazoa; phylum Arthropoda; class Insecta; order Coleoptera; family Chrysomelidae; genus Chrysolina; species Chrysolina americana. Next base: position 72,214,038 of record OY293411.1, read on the forward strand.
ACATTGATTCGTAGCCATCTTGAATTTGCTTATATAATTTGGAATCCTCATTACCACCCTAATCGGCAGAAACTTTCATCAAGATAATTGGTTTCACAAGTTCTTTTTCTCTACAAGATTGTTAATAAACATGTTGATATTTATTGAGTAGTCTCAATTTCAATACTAGACCCTACTTCATTCACATCGACCTATGTTGTCAATCGTTTGCAACAGTAAAAAATCAGGCTCATCGTGTTTTTGCTGTACACTCTAAAGTCCGTCAATATTTCAGTAGTATTAACTGTAATAATTAAAGCAAATTCACCATGTCAGAATGTCAATTCACAATATTTATTAAATTAACCTCAATATTACTGGATTTAGTGAAATCTCAGCTCTTTTCCTGTCGGTACAATGATTTTGCATTAAAATTTATGCATGTGGTCCAAAATCCCGGTACTTTTACAGACAGTCCGGAAAAGTACAAGAGCTCGTAATATTGCTTGAAATACTCATTGAATTCGCTGCAAATTACTGTTAAACCACAGACACCTGTAAATTCGAGCCAGGCAACACGGGCGTCCTTCTTCCAGCCTGCGCCAACTTGTTTATTATTCATTGACGCGTGTTGTAGTATAGTCTTATCATAGTCCAAGTTTTGAGTGGATGTAAGTGGTTTCTTGGGGATATTATTCAATTATTATTTTGCTGATGGGTACGTACGACAATTTATTATAAAGAGTAAGCGTACATATGTATTAATCACCATAATAAGAATAATTTGGTAGTTATATTTTTTTCAACTTTTTGTGAGCATTCTTTCAACATAGTACTAAATAAATACAATGCGCACTTGTACCTACATAAGTCTAGTTCCTAAATTGTAAGTGACTCATCGGTTGTACGGTTCATAATTCATATGACGCAGGTGAAAAAATAGAACAGAAATAAGCTAGGTACTTTTGCTTTGCCACCTTCGTACATCCCCTCCGCACTTTATTTAGTTATTGAGACAAAAATGGGTGAAACAATATTTTGGCCTGATGAAAATATGAGGAATTATAATACTTGGTTATGTATTCTCAATTACGTCGACAAGATATTGCGAATAGCATTTTGTTGTAAAAAAGTCATGCAGCGGGTGTACTCTGCAACTATTTCATTAAAATTCTAATGTTTTGTGAAATCGTCGTCGGAGCATAAACACATTTCGTCAAAATGTTGCAAATCGCTCCTTCTTTACTCTCCGATGAAAAATTTCGAATTCCCGAGGATTTATATTTGGTACAAGTGAATTAGAAATTGATTGGTACGCCACTGCTTGAAGCGTTCGGGTGATTTCGGAAATATTAGCCGCTATCTTTGGCCGCTGTCTTCACACCGGTTACGAAAACGTGAATATGTAAAATTCCCGTTCAGTAATATTTATAAATGAAAATCCTCCTTTGAAGAACTGTATGTTTTGAGAACCCATTTTTTTGGAAACCATCCTAGAAATTCATTCAATACTAAAAATAATATTGCTTATATCGATAAAGATAATGTTCATAGTATTATTAACGATACAGAAGATGATATCGATTGTGGTAATGAAATATAATGTTTCTTTGGTTAATTCTGTTAGTCAACATTGGAGTCTAAATTTTTTGTATCAGAAGTTGCCCTACACACTTTAATTACTTCCTTAGGTGATCTGAATGATTTAAATGCAAAAATTTTAAAAACTAAATTGTCCGAGTTTGGTACTGAAGTTAAAGAGACTCAGCTAAAAACAGACATAGTTTTTGAAGCAAATAATATGAAATCAAATATATGTAGAGAAAAATTCTATAAAAAATCTGCATTGGAAAAAATCAGATGTATTTATTTATCGAAAATATTTTAGAAAAATATAATATTCTGTATATGGATGCTTGCGTCTTCAGTTCATTATCAAGTTTTCGACGACAATTACATAGTTTTTTTAATTTTTTAATGTTTTTTTTGTTAGATTTGTCACTGTTATGTAACACAATATAACACTATGCAACAATTTCCAGAATTAAACGGAGAGAAAATTTACTATGCGGCCATTGAAAAACAATATGTCGACACAAATAGAAGCTACTCGTCGTTCCAAGATGCATTCCTTGTTTGTTTCGCTTTGTATTATAACTTTGGAGTTAAGTTTCCTAAGGATGTAAGCACCACCTTGGAAATTATACAGAGATATGTACTGAACGATCATCCGAATTCTGGGACAAAATCAAAAAAAATGTCCAAACGGAAAGTAATTTCGTTGATAAAAAAGTTAAAAGATATGTGACTACATTTTAATTTCCCTTTGTTTTTTCCTAACTTCGTTTTATTGTAGTCTGACGCCTAATCAGAAAAGTTTTTTTATGTTGTGCAATGACTTAACTTTTTTTTTATATTTGAGAATTATGTTTTTACCTTCAAATAAATTTATTAGTTATATTTTATTGTACATAAAACGCGTTTTTATGTGTACAATATCCCAGATCTTTGAGTATTCATAGATATTTTGGTTACTTTTAAATGTCTATTGTAAACACCACAGTCAAATTACTGCAGATTTATCAGGGTTAATCAAAGCATATACATAATTAATTTTTGTTGTTCTAAGATAGTCAGCATATGAAACCATATTTTGAACCAAAATTTACCTAAGTATGTGCAGTAATTGTGGCAGTAAATTACTATGATTTAAGCAGTTAATAAAAAAAATGTATAGAAAAGAATTTAAAAATTAAATCAGATTCAGCAGTAAAAACAATATAAGTTCAAGCAACAATGCATTATTATCTAGTGGTGAAATAAAAACACAGCAAATAAACCCGCAAATTTGACCCAAAACGTTATGGTAATTTTCCAGGGTTCTTTAAAAATGGTTGAATATTACTGGAATTTTAGGGACATAATCCCTAAATTTGTATTGAAACCAATGTGAAAATACAAGACTGCTGTAAATCTACAGTAATAATGTTGTAAAATTATCGTAATTATAGCTTATAGGTATTCTACAAAAAACAGCAGAAAAATTACATGAATAAAAATTCACATTTTTACAGATAAGAGTAAATTTATACTGATTTAAATTCACCACTTTCTTTGCTGGTAACATATGACCTACTTTATTTGCTGTGAAATTACCTATTTTCATTTACAGTGTATAATTAAAAACTATTTGCTTACTCACTTTCAGCTCTGTACTTATAGTCTGAGAGCCAGTGGCTGGCTACCTGTATGTATTTCACCTACCATACCTACCATACATGAAGTGGGGACTCACTAAGCCCAGCGATGTGACCGTGGTTAGTGCGCAGGTATGACAACAATGAAAATTTGGCCGAATCCAAATGTATTTGACGACGCCTGACCTTTTGAAATATTAAAATAAATTAGTATTAATATTTAAAAATAACAATGGCTGGCCATTATCGCGCGCTTAGCACTGTGGCAGACAACTTTGAAAGTAACAAAAAATATAATTTTGAAAGTACTTGACAAGGGTTGCCAATGATATATTTTGTTTATTGTACTCTTATGAATATTTATAACGACAGAAGTATGTTATACATACATCATGTATATGTTATGTTATACATACATCTGTTTGGATTTTGCCGTCTATTGATGTTATTTCGCGTTAGACATTTCTGCAGTCATAAATATAACTTCATAAGAGAATAAACAAAATATATCAATGGCAACCCTGATCAAGAACTTTCAAAATTGTATTCTTTTTGTTACTTTCAAAGTTGTTTGCCATAGTGCTAAGCGCGCGATAATGACCAGCCATTGTTATTTTTAAATATTAGTCGTCAAACACATTTGGATTCGACAAAATTTTCATTCTTGTCTTACCTGCGAACTCCGATTAAATAACACAACCTAGATGAGTAACTCGCCGCACACGCATTAAAATTTGTGTGCAAGGAACATCTTCGCCCAACGGCAGTGTCGTGCGTTGTTAACAGAAATTATGAGGTTCAATAAAATAGAAATAATGGAAACCCAATATGGAATGGAATCCTGAAATTATGATGGAATAATCTCCACAGGATTTTGAGAACAGCCGATGCATACTTCATTCATTTTACTCTTTTCCAATTAGACTTCACTGCGCACTAACCACAGTCACCTCGCTGGGCTTAGCTTAGTGTGTCTTCACTTCATGTATGGTAGGTATAAAGGATTCAATGTGCAAAAAGCCAGGTCTAGTCAAATACATACAGGTACACTGGCTCTTAGACTATTAGATTTAATTTTCAGATTAATTTTGGTTGAATTAGATAAATTCACCTGTTTATTGCCACACTTGTTTAGATACATGTGTTAGTTATTGGAACATTTGTTCTGTTGAATTACCTTATAAAAAATAAATAAGAAAAATTAATAAATAAACGAGATTTTGTTATAGTTGATCAATAAACCCAAATAATCAAAAAACAATATTGTATGTAGTTATATAACTTTGTTAATTAGATAATTTGGTATCATATCACAAAAAAAATCAACCTGAATCAGAATATAATCAAGGGTAATATAACAAGACCTTGATAAATAAGGTAAGCTCGGGTAAGTGTGAATTTGGGGCAAGTGTGAGTTTGCTCGCTATCTTCGCTAAACCGGGCGACAGCCCAATGCCATCTATTGACGAAAAGCCTACACTCATAATGAATCCATAACCATCATATAAAATACCAAAGAGATCTTGTGAAATCCAAATATTTTCCCCAATTTTCTAACCTACAGTTCATCAACCCGAACGAGTATAACGAGTTTATTTCAAGCTTTGAATGTATTGTTAAAATCTAAGGTAAGAATCCATTTTATACACTTTTCTTCTACCTAAACAATGATTCTGACTATAGATTGTCGATTTTTCATGAAGTTTTTTTTTTACATTGTTCCATTGCATGTCACACTTACCCCGAAATTAAATTTTATTGGGGATAGTGTGACCTATCTGTCGGGGTGAGTGGGAACCTGGTTCATTTGGCCAATCTAAACAGTAATATTTTTTCAGCTATAGTACGAAATCATATACGGAAATCTCAGAGAGCCAAACAATATACCTAGCCAGATGTGAAAGACATTGATACACTTTCTGAGGATGAAATAACAACTGTGCTTCCATCACCACTCGTCAGAAGATGGGGATCAATGAAATTCTCATTCGATATCTACCTGTAAATTTTTCTTTTCAACAAATGTTCACTTTCTAGATGATTTTTTGTTTTTTTCCAATGGGGCATTTCAAATTCAATATTAAAAACTTCCTATGTTTTGAATAAAGATGTCTCAAAACAAATAAATTGTGGTGAAAGTTCCTTTACTGTTTACTCACACCTGCATTAATATCTTTAAATTTGGCCAAAATCACACTTGCCCCAAATTTCCGGGGAAGTGTGACCTATGGAGATGTATATCTGAATATATAAATAAAATTCATAGAATACGGTTTTCAACAGTTTTCTGTGGCGTATTACAAAGACTTACCTTCGAAGTAAATACCTGCAAAACTTCATTGTTATATTAGTTACACTTACCCGAGCTTACCTTAGTCGACTATTTTTGTTGCACCTAAATTTCGAATGTATTTTATAACAATTTAACGAGACCTCATTTTGGGTGACAAAATAATGTCGAGTAAAATTAATACAAGAGAAATTCAGCAGCAATAAAATAGTCGAAAATTATTCAAGATCGTGTTAATTTATGAAGATTATTTCTTGAATCCAATTCTTTATATCAGTCATATGAATGACACTGTATTGTCAGGGATTTTAGCCTCGATTACTCTATCTATCTCTTCGTTTTTGGTTTCTCCAATCCGATTCATTTTCAAATACTCATACAGTTTCAACACGATTGATTCTATTTGACTTTTGAAATGTTAGAGTACCGTCCTTGATTATAGGTATCATGCGAAATAGTCGGTGACTATTGTTTACCACGTTTATAATCGCTAATAGAGCGTGTTTGTATGATTGGTTGATGACTGATAGAAGAAAGAAACAATCGTGAATATTTCCTAATGATAGAATATCCAGTACTAAAATTTTGTAAACATAGGTAACAGGTATTCCCATATAATGATGAAACTGATAAGATTGATGGCATGGTGTGAAATTGAATTATAGCACTAAAAATAAAAACGTGTAAATTGAGTCATTTCGTTGATTTAGGACTAAGTTTGAAATTTCACAACTTAGGAAGATATGAACCATTTTATTATCACAAGCTTTTGTTTTACCTGTCTGTCCTTCCGATTCCCAATTTGCAATCCATTTTTCAACGACTTGCCAGCATCCGATTGAGTTGAAATTTTGTACGCGTATTGAGAATCGAAATCAAGACAATAATTCAGAAAAATCGTCATCCTACGTGTTCCCCTAAGGCTTGATAGAGAATTTGTAAAAATGTTCCAGCGTTTTCGGATGGCGAAAAAATTAAATGTTTGTGTGGATCGAACCTCCTGACTCCTCAAAAAACATTGCGAAAATAAAATCTCGAAATAGTAAAAAACCTTACAACGTCGAATAATGTATGTTCAAAATATTTCACCCACTATCCCTCTGAAAGCTTGACAAAACGCAGAAAAGATTCCGATGGTTTCGGACGTCGAAAATTACTCTAACAAAACTCTCGGTAAACCCTCCATCCATCTCGAAAAATTTACAAAAACTCGTGAAACAAAAATCAGAAAAATCCGTAAAAAGAGTTAAATGGTCGAAAAAAGTGACCATCGTTGTCCTATCAAGAATAGATGTAGAACGTGTAAGAATTCTAAAAAAATACCGGCGGTTTCGAACGTGGATATTTACGGCAAAAAAATGCAGTAGTAAAAAATTTTGGACTGTCGAATTATTTCATATTTCACAATAATTATCTGGACTACATTACAGTAATGCAAAAAATCATCAAAAAGAATAACTCTTGGAGTTCAGATATATTATCTCCAATAATAATAGTCTCGTTGATTGTTACATTGTTAAATTGTTAAAATTGTTATTTTCGTCAACCGGCTGCACCCTTGCGAGAACAACCCTCAGAAGTCTTCGAAAGACTTTTGCGAGCTAGGGAAGACGTAGCCCTCACCTTCTAACGTGTGATGCCATGCAGGAGACCAGTGACCATGCTGGGAATTGAACCCATGCCCCTGTGATTGAAAGGCAAGCGCACTACTATCACGACCATCAAGGCCCATGATGTATTCGAAGTTTTCCGTAATCCCTATAAAATCATCATATTCCACAATTTGTTGTATTTAGAGGAATATACAATAGTACTATTCGTCAAACAGTTGATGAATGTTGTCTGATATTTTGTTCTATGATGTTTTGGGCATCTAGAAATAAATAATTTGAAAAATAAATTTCTTCTTCATTTCTATATTTAAAACAAACAACAATTTGTCGAATCTACCTCACTAGTGGTGAACTTTCAGCATGGCGTTGGGGTACTTCCGTCATATTCAGTGCCATTTGAAATATGCGAAAATTTGCCATTTTTTTTTTCACTATTGTCGGCTCTGCTGTTTTATATATATATATATACATATATATATTCTTTAAAAAAAAGTGAAAACCGGTTACACAATGTTGGCAATCCTATCCACGAGGATTTTCGTAAAAAATGAAAAAATAAGTGAGGTTTTAAAGGAGGTATGACGAATATACCTACGCCACCCTTCCCCACCCCTACGAATAGAGCCACCATTTTAACAGAATGGGTTGGATGACGCCTGCAGAGTTCATAGAAATTGGTTTTGGTATTCAGTCCATTTTGTCTCCTCTTTTCGAAGGGTGTTCGTTTCGCAAGGAGCTGACAACTTGTATGTCGAAAATTGCCCTACTTTGATGATCGAAAAGGATTACATCGTGCTTATCGGCTCACTAAACACTTGAAAATTCTTAAATACTAAGAGTGGATTTATGCAGCATAAATTTACACTATACTTCAACTAACATTAACACTTAAACTTCAACTAAGAAGATGAAACTCTCATTTTTAATGGTTCATTTTATGAGGGAAATTAAAACTTAATTTAAATTAATAGTTGACCAACTCTTATCTTCCTAGTGTTAATGTTAATTTTTGACACTACTGAGCAATTATTGGCGCTTATTCTGAAGTCCGCGGGTTGAACGTTGGAATGACATGAAAATATTCCGTTTTGTTTCAATTTTGTAACCTCTAAACCAAATTGAAAATACTGAAATATAATCAGTAATCACATCAATAATCAACGAATTAAGTTGGGTGGACGTGAAATATAAAATAATGCCAAGATAGGTTAAAAGATTCTCTTCACGAAACACATATCACGCATGCGTAATTTGTCTTAATTTTTTCGTATAAAGGCCATACAAACCAAAGTTTAATTTTTCCTTAGTTGAAGTTTAGTTCAAGTTGGAGTTTAGTGTAAATTTGTACTGCATAAATATCCTCACACTGTTCTGTAAATCAAATATTGTCACTGTTCCAAAATGAACGCACAAATATAAACTTCAGATTCAAAAAGTATTATTTTACACTATTATGAATAATGTGAATTATGCAACACGTGAGAAAAAGTCCATTATTGGCCACGGTTGGTCGGTACGCACCTCACATCACACTTGCTTCTAAATCAATCACGTGAAACTTCAGAAAAATTCTCGCACCCTAATCTCCAAGATGGTCAATTTCTATTGTCAGCAGAAGTTTCAACGGCCGATTCTTTATACAAAAATGTTTATTTATATTTCCAGGGTCCACGAGATAGTGGCGTTATTTCTTGTGGGAATTTCAATATGGGACTAGTAAGCATTGATGATGAAGAAGAAAATACTTTCCTGGTAAATACACTGGAATCTATAGGTGAGTTGTAGTTGCCAGCTTAGTAACTCACTTTTTGTTATTGTTTTTTTAGCTCAAGTCTCAAGAAAGGGGGGTTGAAATGTTGGTTGTGTGTTGCCACATATTACCCATAATAAGGTCAACATTCTCTTACTGTGGTTGATTGATATATATATATATATATATATATATATATATATATATATATATATATATATATATATATATATATATATATATATATATATATATATAGATATCAATATATATATCAACATTCTCTTACTGTGGTTGATTGATATATATATATATATATATATATATATATATATATATATATATAATATTGACTTCACAAATTAATTCAATATAATTCAATTCCTCCATCAAAATACTGTTCATACAATCTTTGTTCCATATTTTTCAGTAATGTATTGTTAGCATTAGGTCGAGTGTTCATGTTTTCAGGATATGTTTCCCTTGTTGGTTCAGCTCATTTGGCACCTACACCATTAATATAAAATATATTGTTCTCATATTCCAAATTTCACAATTCATAATTATTGTTCCATGTAGCTCAATCACAGATCTGTATCATTAGGTTGTAGTGTCATCTGTCACTCCCCATGATTAAGATTCCGTGTGGCTCATGTCACCTGTCATATATCATGTATCAATTGTTTCATGTCATTTGTCAGTGGTCTTGGCTAGTCAGTCGAATAAAATTACTCGCCGCGGTTGTTTGCCTCTTCAAGGACAACACGTGCTTTTATAGAATTTTAACAATTTTAAAATCCATTTCATAATGTATCATCAGTAATGAGTGTGCATCCACGTTACTCTTGGTTGTTATCAATGATGTTTTACTCCCAGTGCTGTCCATACTTCATGATTATTTTTAACATATACGCCATGTAACCTCGAAACAGTGTAAGTTATTCCACGTTTTTCGTTGGCTTAATTCTCATAGTTGTCTTTACATATTTGTAGTTTCCCTGAAGATGATAATAAAAAGTTATTGAAAGCTTGGAACAAGTGTATAAGAGTACCCTTATTGGCCTGCTGCATATTCCCAAATATTAAAAAACTCATATATATATATATATATATATATATATATATATATATATATATATATATATATATATATATATATATATATATATATATATATATATATATAATAACAAAGTATTCTCGAACCCATAATGGGTTCACCAATAAGTCCAATTTTAGCAGAGATTGTATTAGACCACTTACTTGACTCCGTTATTCCATTATTACCCTTCCAATTGCCCTTCATCTACAAATATGTAGATGACATCATTTGTGCAGTACCGGCAGACACTATACAGATGACGCTTGATACTTTCAATTCGTTCAATAAACATTTACAGTTTACTGTCGAAAAAGAAACAGATAACAGTGTCCCCTTCTTAGATACAAGGTTGATACGTACTGAAGACAACAGTATTTTGTTGGATTGGTACCAAAAAGAAACAGCATCAGGACGTTTCATCAACTTTGCCTCTCACCATCCCTTAAATCAGAAATACAACACCGTCATTGCTATGAAAAATAGAGTCACCCACATCTGCCATGAAACGTTTTTGAAAGCGAATCTGAGAAAGTTATTCGACATTTTTACACACAACGGTTACCCAAAACACATCTTAAAGAAACTAATCTATAACTCCAACTTTTATGACGGACCAACTGATGACGTTACAATACAATATAAGTATAAATCAATCCCATTCATCGACAAAGTATCCAACCGCATAATAAAAATTTTCAAAGACTTTCCACAAATCAAAATAGCCAAGCGTAATAATACAAAACTTTCCAACTTGTTCTCCAAAATCAAAGACAAAACACCAACTCCACTCCTTAGCAATGTAATTTATGAGCTACCATGCCAAGGTTGTGAAGGTAGTTATGTCGGACAGACCTCACAGTGGTTAAAACAACGGCTAGCCTTGCACAAGAGTGATGCCCAATTGGGAAAAAACTCCTGTGCAGCAGTCGACCACACCCAGAAAACAGGCCACCGGTTTGATTATTCAAATCCAAAAATTCTAGACAAAGTCAGCAATCAAAAAAACAGGTTATTCCTTGAGATGGTCCATATCAACAAAAATCCTAACACAGTTAACTACAAAACCGATACAGGACAACTTAGTAGTATATATTGTAATATTTTAAATTCCATTCAACGTTGTGTGTAGTTTGACAGTTGGTACCAATGGAATACCTACACTAATTAACACCATTGTATTTAAACGATCCCTTATTCAAACCATAGTAACACTCCAGTCAGGTAAATTAAGCGTTTAGTCTGCAGCGGAGAATAACAATTTTCCTCCCAAATGTTCCATAGGTTAGAACTAACTCTGTGAATTTTGTAAGTTATCATGTTATTTTTATGTAGTCCTTCAACAACTCATATTCCTTTTTAATTGTAGCTCTTCCTGAAGAAGTCAATAAAGGTTGACGAAATATTGAAGATTTAAATCGAATGAGTTTCATTGTTCAACAGACCGCTACCCGAGAATTCCTACTTAATTATATATATATATATATATATATATATATATATATATATATATATATATATATATATATATATATATATATATATATATATATATATATATATATATATATATATATATATATATATATATATATATATATACAGGCTGATTCACGGTGGATGGCACATTAGACGTTTCTGGTGAACCAGACAACGGATCACTTTGAAAATTTAATGGAGGGCATATTCGGACATTCTCTACCCAACTAAAATATTTTCGACAATGCGGTGTTGCCGCTTCTATTAGAAAGCAGTCGCAACTTTGATTTTTCAAATGGAGCACTCTGTATATAATATTATTTTTGGAATCTCCAACAATTGCCCGACAACTTTTCTTGATATTTCCCTATACCTATCTGTTACCGTTTTCGAAATAAAAATTAATTTCAATTTTTTTCTTCGAAAATCATGACTTCTAAAAATGCCGATATCTTTTAGTTAAGAAGTACTATGATATCGAAATTTGGTTTGGAGTTAGGTGATACTTGGACACTTCCCACACGTCAGCCTAATCTCCGTTACTTCAATACAGGGTGGTAAAAAAATACAGTTTTTTCGTTTGCTTGAAAAAGTTGCTGAAATTTGATTATTTTAAATGGAACACCCTGTATATTATTGAAAATTCGGAAAGCTGCTGAAATTTGCTTTCTTTCTATGTATATCATACCTATACCTAACTAGTCAAGTTTCGGACTTATGAGCATTTATTTGTGAAAATGTCCCTTCAGAATGGTATTTCCATTCGGTATTTGGTAAGCAGGCCATGATTACTATTTGACAGTAGCGTTGTGACATTCTCCTAATAATATCGACATTTTCGTCACTTCAGAAGTTGCAAATACCTTCAAAACGATGGAACAAAACTATTCAAACGAAGTTCTTATGAATTTGTTTATTATTTTTGGACAGTGTGACAAAATTATCAGCAGAACATGTAGAAACTTCAATGAAATGTATCCGAATCTACCGCCAATGAACCTCAAGAAATTTATACGAATTCAGAACAATTTCAATATGTTTGGATAAACTTTAAAAAAGCACCAAGAAACTTGAAATTGGAAATATTGATATGAATAATTATAAAAAAGTAAAACAATCATGTGGAATATTTCAAAATATGTTCGAATCGCTGGCCGTTCACTTCCAAGCACTTTAAAATGCGGGTGTTGACTGCTTTCGTGGTGGCAGATCTGATTTCATTGGGATCCAAATCTTCAAATGTTTGGGCAATCCTTTCTAACAATTCATCTCTCGAACGCACGGGTATTTTGTAAACTTTTTCTTTAAACATTCCCACAAATAAAAATCTAATGGATTAAGATCGGGTGATCTCGCTGGCCAATTCCATGGTCCCAAGCGCCTTATCCACCGATCGTCAAAAAGTCTTTCCAGTTCTGCGCTCACTTCTCTTGTGCAATGTGCAGGAGCTCCGTCTAGTTGGTACCAACAGTTTCGATATTCTTCGAGTGGCAGATTATTATATGTACTTTCTACAGTATTCTCCAAAATATTCAGGTAGCTTCTGGATGTTAATGACTCCTCGTATATCACGTACCTCAATTTGTTGTCCATCAACATGCAGAAGACATTAAAACTAAATTTTTCTTGAAATCCGGCTTCTTTTGTGACGTGAGGATTTTCACTGGACCAATAATGACGATTTTTTCTATTGAAAATCCCTTCTCTCGAAAATTTCGATTCATCAGTCCAAATAATTTTATTTAAAAAAAGTGGATCTTCTTGAATGCATGTCAACAACATTTCACAAAATTCAACTCTCTGTTGAGGGTCTTGAGGCTTCATTGCTTGAAAGGACTTGAGCATTCCAAAAAGTTATTTGGCGCAGTCGGTAGGATTATCCGGAGTTCCGCGTATCGAACGTGAACTTTTCGTTTCAACGATTGACTGGATATTTCGAACCTTGGTGATTCGTTGTGTGGAGGTGTTGTATTGGCGGCTCTTCAAAAATCAAGAAACCGGATATATCGCAGATACCAATTCCAACCCATCATCAGCGAAGCATCGGAATTTGGGACCCAAATTGCCCAAATTCACGGAGAGGACTTACACAGTGAAGACAAAAATTGCAGATCTGTCGGTCATCTTCATAGTTAGGCAGGACATGCTCATAGTCGCTTTTATATTTATGTGAGAACAGTTTTATGGAAAACTTATTGACTAATTTTGAAAATTTGAATATTAGCAATCCTTTAGCTGACTCTCTTTCCCAATTACCTTTTTCAAATCCAACTTCTACACCCATCATGACCACTCCAAACTTCAAACCAGAGTACCTACAGTGTGTCCCCGAATTCGATGGAAATCCCATCGAATTGAATAGATATATTTCAACAAGTGAATCTTTAATCGCACATTTTTTTGATAAAATATACCCAACTAATTTTCAAAATACTTTTTTTTTTAAATTCCATTATCTCTAAATTGAAAGGAAATGCTAAATTAGTAATAAATATTCAAAATATCGCTTCTTGGGACGAACCGAAGTCCACATTGATTCGAAATTTTGCAGATCAAAGGGACGAAGCCTGCCTCAATAGAGATTTAGTAATGTTGAGACAAGCTCCCAATGAAAAACCCCAAGAATTTTTCGACAAATGTCTGAATATTCTCAATCTTTTATGCAGTTACGCCGATGTACACGAAAGTACGGCAGAGGCGAAAATTTTAAAACGAAACCTATACCAAGATCTAGCATTAAAAACATTTTTAGCAGGGCTAAAAGAGCCCCTAGGTACAACTATACGTTGCATGAAACCATGCAGTTTGAGTGAAGCTTTACAATTTGTCACTAGTGAAGACAATATTCAATATTTTCATAGTTTCTCTGATAGAAGCTATCCAAAGGCTCAATCACCACAAATTCAGAGGTTTCAAGTAGCACAACAAAGATCTAATAATGTACAGTCTACACCTTTCAACTTTCAAACACAAAACAACCAATTTAGACAAAACACATTTCCTTCACAGCCAATCAACATTCAAACAAGGCCGATCAATCAACCACAACGGTTTTTTACGAACGCCCAAGTTTTCAAACAGCCTGGAAACAAAAATGTGTTCAAACCTAACTCTAACCAGACCTTTCCTAAACCAACACCTATGAGTGTCACAACTAGAAATACTGCAAATTTTGCTAGACCATCAACTTCATATCAACATCAAAATCAGCAATTTAGGCCTACGCCTATGAGTGTTTCAACAAAAAATACTAATAATTTTGTGAAACCCCAAAGAAATTTCATATCGGAAGAACTATTCAATACTGAAATTGATCAAGACAATATCAATCATTATCAAACAGATCAATTACCTAATCAAGTAAATATCGATCAGTATTTTTACGAAAACAGTGATCAAAATTTTGAGAGATTCGAAGAAGTACAAGATGTTGATGTGAACGCTGACAATTCTGACCAAAATTTTTTAGAAATGCCTCAAGACCACCATAATACATAGAACCCCAAATAATTTCTTTCAATAACACCGATTCGAGTGAGTTATCATATGTTATATTTCCTGAATTCAATGTAAAAATTTTGATAGATTCTCGATCAAAAAAATCGCTCATTGACCCAGAAATAGCTTTTAAATTCTTTCCAAGTTTAGTGAAAAATGAACCTTTTATAGTCATGACAGTTTTTAAAAAATCTGTGCATCAATTAAGTGCTTTGATACCTGCCTCAAAAATTTTCAAATTGCCTGAAAACAAATACCTCAAATTTTATCTTTTTAAATTTCATAATGTGTTCGATGGGCTCATCAGGCTCGATAACTTGAAATATTTACAAGCTAATATTGATTTCAGTGAAGGATATTCAGTTACTCCGCATACTAAAATTCAACTTCTGTTTCAACCAACAAAAAAGGAGCTTAATCTCATTTCTGTGAACCCTAGAACCCAACAAGTTATCAAAATTAGAACTTCTATACCAAATGGAGAAATTATAATTCCTCATCAAAAAATCCACAATTGTGAAATACCCAAAAGTCTCACTATTGCAAAAAATGGTGAAGCTTTCACAACAATATTGAACAATACTACTACACGAGTGACCCTAGACTTCTCAAAACCGATATTAGTTGAAAAATTCGATAGAGAAGAGATTCAAAGTTTTGATTTGAATTGTATTGATGACAGTCCACAATAAAATTTTGACCTCCAAAATATTAGAACCGATCATCTCAATGATGAAGAAAGGATGTCAATACTAAATCTTTGCAATGAATATTCCGATATATTTTACCATGAGGACATGCCCCTAACCTTCACCAATAGGATAAAACATTAAATAAAGACAACTGATGAAATTCCCCTTTATTCTAGACCATATCGATATCCTTTCATTTATAGAGAGGAAGTCGAAAAGCAAATTAAAAAAATGCTGGATTCCAAAATAATTCAGCCTAGTAGCTCACCTTGGTCCTCCCCAATTTGGGTGGTGCCAAAGAAGCTGGATGCTTCTGGTAAGCAGAAATGGCGGGTGGTTATCGATTATAGACAACTAAATAATAAAACAGTGGACGATAAGTACCCTTTGCCCAACATAACTGACCTGTTGGACAAGCTTGGTAGGTGCCAATATTTTTCAACTCTCGATTTGGCGAGTGGTTTTCACCAAATTGAGATGGCCAAGGAAGATATAGAAAAAACAGCATTTACTACCGAGAATGGGCACTATGAATTCCTGCGCATGCCGTTCGGGCTGAAAAACGCTCCAGCATCGTTCCAAAGGGTGATGGACAATATCCTCAGAGGTATTGAAAACGAGCAATGTCTTGTCTACCTTGACGATATCATTATATTCTCTACATCTCTCCAGGAACATATTGAACGTCTAAGGAACGTATTTCAGAGAGTCAGAGAATCGAACTTCAAAATCCAAATGGATAAATCTGAGATTTTGAGAAAGGAGGTTGCCTTCCTAGGTCATGTAGTGACTCCTCAGGGCGTAAAACCTAACCTAGACAAGATCAAAGCCATCAAACAGTTCCCCATACCAAAAACACCAAAGCAGATTAAAGGATTCCTAGGCCTTCTAGGTTACTATCGCAAATTCATCAATAATTTTGCGAAAATAACCAAACCTATGACCAAATGCTTGAAGAAAGGTGCCAAAATAGCCCATGATCAAGAGTTCATTACTTGTTTCGAAACTTGTAACAATTTATTGATAAATGAACCAACCCTGCAGTACCCCGACCTATCAAAACCATTTAACTTGACCACCGATGCGAGTAATGTAGCCTTAGGCGCCATACTCTCGCAAGGACCTATTGGGAGCGACTTACCAATAGCTTATGCATCTCGCACCCTTAATGATACCGAACAGAGATACTCTGTCATAGAAAAAGAGCTACTATCTATAGTCTGGGCGACTAAGTACTTTAGACCCTATTTATATGGCAGAAAGTTTAACATCATCACGGATCACAAACCATTACAATGGCTTTTTTCGCTGAAAGATCCCAGCTCAAAGTTAACCCGCTGGCGTATAAAACTAGACGAATATGACTAAAATATCATTTACAAGAAAGGAACGCTAAATACCAATGCAGACGCCCTTTCTAGAATTGAAATACACACCAAAGAAACAGACCCTTTCTGGAATCAAATAGACGAAATTTTAAGAGAGACGGATGACTACAACGACAATCAAAGAGCCCTATTCCAAAACCCCAACAATCCCAACCATGATAACTCTCCAGTAGATCTCTATAGCGAAACTTTACATTTACCACCAGAAGAATCAGAAAACACCAGAAATGACGAAGACAACGTTTTGACCCAAGTTCAACCAGATCCAGAACTTTCCAGAAACACTGAACCCTCAAATGACTTAGAACAATTACAAACAATTAGCCATACTGAGAGAGAACACCAAGACGACCCCAACAGAAATATAGATGACAATGACCAGACTATTCACTCCAATGCTGAAGATAATCCAGTTTTCGAAATAGCAATAATAGAAACAGCAGTTAACTATGGATTGAATCAAATAATAATCAGTTCAGTATTGCATTCACCTTGTAAACCGAGAATCAAAATTCTCTTCGGGAAAAGAAAACGTATTCTCCTTCAACTTTCGAAAAACAACTTCGAAAAAGATGTAATTGATTTTGTAAAAAGTTATATTAATCCTGACACTCAATATTACCTCTATTTCGAAAACCCCGAACTCTACGAAACTTTCTCAAGAGTCCTTCAACAATACTTTAAATCTTCTTCTTTGAAATTGAAAAAGTGTAGGAAAAAACTCATTGACGTTACTAACGATACTGACAAGAAAGAAACTATAAAAAATTATCACGAAGGAAAGACCAATCACAGAGGAATAGACGAAACACTTCAACGCATTAAAGAAAAATATTATTGGCCATTCATGAAAAATTCGATACAAACCTTCATAAACGATTGTGAAGTTTGCCAACAAAGCAAATACGAAAGACACCCTGTAAACATCAAAATGAATGTCACTCCCACTTCCACGAAACCTTTCAAAATCATACATATGGATACCTTCACTATAGAACAAAATAAATTCTTGACCATTATTGATAGTTTTTCGAAATATGCTCAAGCATATCACCTCAACTCTTTATCAAGTACAGAAATAGTCGATCATCTGATCCAGTTCTTCTCACATCACGGTGTCCCCGAGCAAATTATTGTCGACAACGGCACTGAATTTAAAAATTCTGTAATCACAGAACTACTCGGCCTGCATAAAATCAAAATACACTTTTGTTCACCAAATCACCCCCAATCGAATGGAGCTATTGAACGTTTCCACTCGACCATAATTGAACACATAAGAATTCTCAACACCAGAGGTTTCCTGAAAACTCCGGTTAAAATGAAAATGGTGTACGCGATTCTCGCCTACAATCATTCGATACACTCTGTTACGAATCGCAAACCGATTGACGTTATTAATGGTCATATCAGCAGCAATGACCCATTTAATTTAGAAATTGAAAAAATTTTAATCAATGACTATATAAACGACCATAAAGAAAAATCTAAATTGATCTACTCTAAAATTAACGAAGACCTAATGAAAGAAAAAGAAAAACGCATCGAAAATGTCAATAAGACTCGTGACGATCCCGAAATATACCAACCAAACCAAAAAGTATTTCAAAAAATCCGTAAAAGGCAAAAGACAGCTAATAAGTTAAAGAAATCCACCAAATTAAAGTCAGTAAATATTCAGCAAAAAACAGTAGCTACTAATAATCAAGAAAATATCCACATGGATAATTTGAAACGTCCCCTGAAAAATACTTTCAGATTTAATAATTGACTATCAAGTCATATTTTTCAGCTCACCAGGCATCCTCGGATCGCCGGAGATAAAAATAAGAAATTTAGATGCAAACCCTGGTATAACCCCACTCAAACTAGGGACAGCAAAAATTCAATGTATATAAAAAATGTTTTTATTGAAATAATTAGCTTGTATGAAATGATTTTCTCAATTATGCAAGACATTGAAAACTCTATCATGTTTTCGAGATTAGGCATAATGCACCCTAGTATAATAAAAACTTCTGAATTTTTCTCCGAACTTGTGTATTTACAAAACAAACTCAATAGAAACCAACTACCTCTAGAAGTTACCCCAGAAAATGTACTTCTATTGGAGAAAATTGTGAAAATAGAAAGCTATACACTCAATAACAGAATTATATATATTTTGAATATACCAATCACTTTTCCATTCGAATTCGATTTATTCCACTTGTATTCCACTCCTATTCCTGAAAAGAGTCAATTCAAGGTTATCGTACCAAAAAACAAATTTTTGGCTATCAATAAATTGTACTACGCATATTCGAACGACCGCTGCAAGAAAGTCATGCCTGAATCATACCTGTGTGATGAAATGAAACCCCAAGAACTTCGAGAAGAGAACCCCTGTGAAGTCCAACTTCTGAGCCTGAAAAACACCTCTACATGTCAGCAAACGTACGTTCTTGTGAATCACCCTATATTCCAAAGACTTGGAGAATCCAACCAATGGGTAACCATGCTGCCAAAGGAAGAAAAAATAAAAATCAACTGCTACAACCAAGAAGATATCGTCTCAATCAAGGGTACAAACCTATTCGAGATTCCAGTGGGATGCCGAATAACTACATCGTTCCGCAACATCAGTAACCAGGAACATTTCACCCATCCAGAACAAGCCATATTATTTCCAAAAATCAACACTAATGAAAACGAAATGCCGAAAGTAAACCTCAAGATTTCTTTAGAAGACATAGAGTTGGATGATCTACACAATATTAAGAGGATGATAGCTGAAAATCAACCGAATTTGTCCTTCAGCGTAATATTACATACCCCTAGCATATGAACAATGCTTTTGTATGGAATTGGAATTATATTGATTGGGTTTATCGGATACAAGAGAACCAGATGGTGCAGCAACAAGAAGAAAGAAAACGAACAACCACCACTAAATCTTTCAGAAGTTCAAATTCTTCGCTAACTCTGTGGATTTGAATCTTCGAGGGGAGGAAATATCTAACCGAGTTCGTCGTCTTTTCCAAGAAATATGCTGATTATGCTGCCGCAGCAGTATCGCCTTACCAACGATATGTTAACATAATTCTTTTTGTTAGAATCAGTTGTAGTTGAGCACTCGTACAATTCACATTTATTTTCATGTATATCAGTTTGGTTGTTTTACGAGTTTTGTAATTAAAATAAATTTTTTAAAAAAGGACTTGAGCATTCCAAAAAGTTATTTCGTACACATTTGACAGATGGTCCACTCAGGAGGTAAAACATCCTCACTTTTCTGTTTTGTTTGCTTTGGTTAACATAATTTTTTCAGAACTTTTACTGTTTCTACTGGGTTTTTCAAAGCATTCCAAAGCCTTTAAATATTTTTTTTTTCGAATATCCTGAAAAGTTCGGATATACTTATGCATTTCTTTATTTTATAATTTGCGAATAATCTGAATACACTCACATGCAAAAAAACGCAACAAGTTAATATTTGGTAAAATTTAAGGTCTCCTAGTTTTTTCATTATTGGTTCAATTTTCAAAATTATTTTCATCAAACTGTAGATAAAATTATGAATTCAAACTTGCAAACTCAGTCTTTCGTTATATGCTGACTTATTTGTCATTATACAGAGTTAATTAGGAGTTTGTTGTTAAACCTTTAATTTAAAAACATCCTGTGTAATAATTTCGTTGTCAAATTCTTTCAAAACACCAATTTTTGTTAGGAACCATTCCTTTTCAACATTTTGTTTTTTGGTTCATGCTTAAGTGCACTAGTTCATTTTTAAGAGAGAAATGAACTCCAAACAACAGTTTCCCCAA
The DNA here is from genome assembly GCA_958502065.1 of Chrysolina americana. Taxonomy (NCBI): domain Eukaryota; kingdom Metazoa; phylum Arthropoda; class Insecta; order Coleoptera; family Chrysomelidae; genus Chrysolina; species Chrysolina americana. The sequence continues at coordinate 72,234,832 of OY293411.1, forward strand.
TTTTAAGAAATGTTATTTTTGACGAGATAGCTTTGCTCATTGTACCATAATGCCAGTTTGACAGCTCCGTTTATGAGTCTAGCAATGAGAAGGCAACAATATATTGTTCAGTTATAATAATAAGCAATTATTGCAAAATGTTTTTATGCAAACCTACTAAGAAGGCTATTGGTAAAACATGGAACGGAAGAAATCAACATACTCGGAGCTCGCTGAGTGAACTAAAAATTTTCTTTCACCATCAAAAAACATCTTACGATGAATGGCAGAAATTATACCACATCCTCTATTTTTTATCTCACTAGTTATATTTTTTCAGAAAAAGTTCTTCGAGAGATGCATCACTTTGACTTTTATCTTTGTTGACAGAAAATTGCAGGGATCCATTCAAAATCACACCGTCAAAGTGTTTTTTGCTGAAACCCTGCAGACTCAATTTTGGAGTATTTTTCTATATTGATTTGAGCGCCCTCACATAACTATGCACTTTTGCACGAAATTTAAAAATTGTTTAGATGGTTGAAAAGAGAGTTGAATTATATCTTTTCAACGATGTGACACATGACCCCGCATGCCATTTAAAATGTTTTAGTTGACGTACCCCCTCGCGCCATCTATCGAGCAATCACGGTGTGTTCCATTTCAAAAAGTAGTATCGGTGAAACGTGAAACCCTCCAAACAGTTTTTAATTATTTTTCTACATCAAACCGTTCAAAAGTTAACAGGGGAGGGGACAATTAGACCGGGAGATGGTGATACAAAATATTAGGTCATTTGTACCAGTATGACGGTTCTTCCGGGGTCTAATTACGGAATGACAAAAAAGAAAATGATGGTCATAGTGCTGGTACCGGCGGCCCAATCGCGTGGGCGTTAATCGAACGTGTCGGATAAATAACGAGTGTCGAAAGATTTGTTTCACAAAAACGCTTGTATTTTCCGATAGTCGATAAAAAAAGAAGTAGGCGGTAGCGTAATGCCATACTTCTCCGGTGTGACTTACAGCCCGCCATACCGACACGAATACGTTAAATAAAAAAAAAAAACAATTCAACCATTTCTACCAGGCTAAATTTTGCGCAGCTAATCATCGTTGAGTAGCCATTCACGGAAATCACCTTGTCTTACGTTTCCGACGGTTCCGAAAGGCCGCCATACCACTGCAAGGCAGTACATTTTTTTTTCGCTAAAAAATTTGTACCAGTATTGCATTTGGATTTTTGGAAAGTATTTGATAAAATGTGACCGTTATTATATTTCCTATACGTCTAGTAGGAGAAAAAAGTGCTGACATACTTGAAAAACTTATTTATTCGACACGTTTTGAAAATACGACTGTAAAATACGTAAAATCATTTTTTACTACATGGAATCATTGTATTCTGTTCGTTTGGAAGTCCCATGGTTTTTGTTTGGAACCATTTTTGTCTACCTACAGTGTGTCCCAGCTAAAACTTGTCACAAAACTCTGTACGTCTGTCAGGATCATCTTCATTTAATTCTTGTACATTCTGCATTTTATAAGGATGGAATTTTGCGTCTTTCAGAATTCGATGTACGCTGCTTTTCGAAACTCCAGAAATAGTCTCAAGTTGTCTTAACGATTGAATGTTGTCCATCACTGCATGTCCTACAACTGCAACAGCGACCCCTTCATTTCTCATAGGCTTCTCTCGTTCATGTTTTTTATTCAGCACTGATCCCGACTCCAAGAACTTATGCATCAATTGAAGCTCGTACTGATATAATGTGGTGTTTTCTGGATGACTTTCATTGAAACTTCGAGCTCTAGCACATCGTCCATTTTCAAAATACGCAGCTACAATGGATATTCTCTCTTGTACAGTATAAACCATTTTCGAATGTTTTCAAATTGTTGAATGCAGTGACTCGAATACATCAATTACCAAGGCGTAAACAAAGATATGCGTATACAAATACACATGAGGGCAATTTTTTTTTTCATAAAAACGTCTGTCTCACCTTCGAAACTATTATTTCTGACAGCATATTATTTTTCAATACAGTGACGTCACAGTGAACCTTTCTTACGACGCTAACATTTGAGGTGATGAAAAATTAAAATATCTGGATAAAACTTAGTTTTCATGAAAACTTCAACAACACTTGATCGATCCTCAATTTCAGTACACCGATGTATTTGGGATTGAATTCCCTTCAAAATGATGTATCACAAGTATAGTAGTCCCATTGAAAATTCTGAAGTAGGGGGTGCTGGGGTTGAGGGGGTTGACAACACAATGATGGTGTATTTGGTGAAAGTGTTCCCCCTTGAAATAAAAATCGACGGGTCTGAGCGATTTTCAATTTTTTTCATGAGTTCGGATATTAGGGGGGTGACAAGTTTTCGCTGGGACACACTGTATATGCTGATAAACGCGGTTTTTGATCATATCTAATGTCTGCTCATACCTACCTACCTATCTACCTACCTAGATCATCAACTAATTCATTATTCGAAATATGCATCCTAATGAAGAAAATATTGAACTGGAATGTCATACTTATATTAGTTGAATTCTTCCCTTTAATAATTACTAGGCAATGTTGTGTACATACAAATGAATCGTAAAAGCGGATAGCGTTTGATGACTATCATCGAAGACTCGAAGCGTTCAAGTCCAAATAACTGTATATATAATATTTGACACTCCAATCAGTTAGAGTGAGACGCTATTCTTTATGATGGAGCTCCGCCTCAATCGGTCGGGATTCTTATTTCCCCCTTTACACCTCAGATTTAGTTTGACTTCTTATGCTACTGACCTGTTTTCCCGACGGTTTATAGGGTTGCACATTTATAAGTAGCTTTTTTTGCCATACCAGAACTTTGAGAAAAAAATTGCACAAAGTTTGGAATTTTTTATCACCCGCGAAAATCGACCTAATTGATAATATTCTATTTTCCGGTTTCCCGACATTTTATAGGGTTGCAAATTCATACATACTTGTTTGCCATAGCAGAACTTTAAGGAAAAATGCACAAAGTTAGTAATTGTGTGGCATTTGCAAAAATTGCTTTTAAAGATACTGTTCATTCCTGCCATCTTCCGGGATACTGAAAAGAGTGCAAACTCAATTGGCGACTTAAAATTATACCAGCAAAGTTTGAAAAACACGAAAATGATGTTTGCAATTTTGTGACCCCTAAAACTCTGCCCCTGATACTGTTTTTAGCGTTATCCATGTTTTTTGGATGTTCCGTAGGCATGACAAGTGTGCAAATTCAAAGCATTTCAGGGGTGACTGTACCATGATTTACCACATATTTGCACAATGTTTGCAATTTTGTTCTCGTAATTAGCGCTAATTAGAACGTTATTGAGGATTATTCGTATTTCCGGTTGAAAATTTCAAGAGGAATGTAAAAAAGTAGTTCGTTGATGCATCCACAATTTGTACAATGTTTGCAATTTTGCACAAGGAGATATTGTTAATTAGCGTTTTATGCGAATTTGACTAATTTCCGGTCACCGGATTGTTGTGCAAATTTTTATATTGAGTCTTTACTGGATACTTTAACATATGACGATGCTGAAGAAATGTTTGTAAGTGACAGGTCATGCCGTTGCCCAGGATTCACCAAGTGGAGGTGAGAGTAGCGTTGAGATGCCCGGACTCCAGGCACCCCCTTGAACCCTCTAAGATTTACATTAACATTGATACCAAATTTCGATTTCTCACCTCAAAAAAAGCACTTTACAAAATTTGCTGCAAAAAAAATATATTTTTTAAGTAATTCAAAATGATTGAAAATAAAATTTCAACTTCTACAACCTGTGTCTCCGAAAAGAAACATTTGCGGACACATATTCATATGAACTTTTTTTCTTGAAATGTGTGAAAGATTTGCCTTCAGGTCTGAAGTTTTCACAACTACTTAATAAACACCCTATATACTATCCAATCGAACTGAAACCTCTCTCAAGTGATTGAAATGTTATCTTACTCAATCATATCTATGGATATTTCATCGTCAAACTTATTGTATGCATTTCTCAAATCAAATTTGGTAAATTGTTTTCCACCAAATAGAGCAGCAGCTGAAATACAATCAATTCTCGGTAGAGGATGGTGAACATCAACTGAATGTGATTTTGATCGTGATATTGTAAATAGCACAGAGTCTTATTTCTTCAATAGGCTTCAAAGCAACTAGTGAAGGAGTCCCTCATTCGGAACTTTTTTTCAATGTCCCCTTCCTTTTGTCAACTACATTCTATAAGTGAATGGAACTGGTTTAGCTTTGTGAAAAACTGGCTACACTGATCTGTTATATTCAAATTTAACTTGATAGTCCTTTGACAGTGACAGATTTTAAAACATCAACTATGAGTAAATTGAGTGAATTTTTGCCAAATGAAGGCCTAGAGTCCTCTTCAATAGCAATAAGATCACAATGTTTCATTATATTACCAACAGTTATATCTACACTCATTTTACCTGCTGGAGTCAACTACATTCTATAAGTGAATGGAACTGGTTTAGGTTTGTGAAAACTGGCTTCACTGATCGGTTATATTCAAATTTAACTTGATAATCCTTATATTCATCAAATTCGTCAATGAAGAACTTCAAAAATGCACTCATCGATTATTCAGTCGGCTGTCAGTATCTATCAAATTGACAGTGACGGATTACAAAACATCAACTATGAGTAAATTGAGTAAATTTCTGCCAAATGAAGGTCTAGAATCCTCTTCAATAACAATAAGATCACAATGTTTCATTATATTTCCAACAGTTATATCTTCACTCATTTTACCTGCTGGAGAAACTACTTTCTATAAGTGAATGGAACTGATTTAGCTTTGTGAAAAACTGGCTTCACTGATCTGTTATATTCAAATTTAACTTGATAGTCCTTATATTGTTCAAATTCGTCAATGAATAACTTTGAAAATTCACCCAACAGATTATTCAGTCGGCTGTCATTATCTATCAAATTGACATTGACGGATTTCAAAACATCAACTATGAGTAAATTGAGTAAATTTTTGCCAAATGAAGGTCTACAACCCCCCTTCAATAACAATAACATCACAATGGTTCATTATATTACCAACAGTTATATCTACACTCATTTTATCTACTGGAGATATGGCATTACCATCATAACTTTTCAATAAGATCGAAGTACCAGTGGGAACGATATTCAAGAACAATTTTTCAAAATGATTTTTATCCACTTTGCAAGCAGAATCAATGTGCCCTTTACGATTACAACACTGGCAAACATGTCTTCTAAATTTACAAGTACTTAAATTATGGTTTCCTTTGATGGAAGCAAAATAAAGTTTCAAATCATCAACACAGACTTTCTTGCTTATTCTGCTTCGTCTTCCTATCTGGCTTCTTCCTGTATTCTGACTTCTTTCAAACTTTCTGTACGTTTGATTTACTTGATCTGATCCACACATTTATGTCATCGTAGACTTTCTTGCTAACGCTATCTCTAAAAGTTCTTTCAGTGTCTTGGTTTCGCCATATCCCATCATCGTCTCCAAATTATTTGGTGTCCAGTTGAATTAATTGTTTGGAGAACAGAAAAATAAATTAGTTTCCCCGATAGTGACAGTTTATTGACAAGGAAATAATTCAATTTTCTTAACACATTTTTTCTCATATAAAACATTTATTGAACCAAAACACATGCAATAATATTGCATGGTCATCCAGTTCTCACCTATTTTCAAGGTTCTAGCTCACCGGAAGTGAGCAGAATTGACAATCGGACAAGAAGACGAGATGATGAAAACGAAATGTTCTGAGGTTCCTATACCACATCTTCTACTGTTTTTATATAAATTACATTTTTCACAACTAGTTGAGACGCATCTAAAAATCATTTGTATTGATCAAAAGTTTACATGATTTGATTTCCAAATGAATTAACCAAAGCCTTTTGATTCTTCACTGTAGGGAAGATAACCTTCACCTTTTGGACGTCTGGAATTGGACCTGGAGAAATGTGGTATTGGATGACAACTGGAAAACGGATGACATATCAAAATTGGGGTCCAAATGAACCAAGAAATGGAAATTGTACATCAATAGAGACCAGAAATCCTACTATGTGGATAGCCTATAACTGTGATAAAGAATTTTACTTTATATGTGAAGGGTCTGCTTGAAAATTGGATTTCATTGATGCTGATAATCTTTTGCATTGTTTCTCATCTCATATACTTTGAGAAGAAGATTGAAAATCCTACATATAGGCTGTTAATTCTATAATAAATTTATTGAAGTTCCAAAATATAGGGGATTTACATCATACATTCATCTCAGTGGCAGATACGTATTGTTGTGTAATTATTATGTTGTGTTTGTAATATTTCTAATTTTCAAAAATTTTGCCCTGACTAGATAGTTTCACCTTTTACCTTCTTCTAGATTTTACCTGTAAGTCTTCTTCCCCTCTCAGCTCAGCCGGTCTCGTAGAACACAGAAAAAAAAATTCCTCCTCCCAGGTGGATTCAATTGAACTTCTTGATGCTATTTATGCAGTTTTGAAAATGAAAAGGTAGAAATTTAAAATGTTCAACCGAATGTAAGTTTTTATCAATAAATAAATATCAAAACTATTCAAAATGTTTTCTTTTTAATCGTTTTCCAATCATTACCATTCAATATCTAAATAAATAGTTATTCAATTTAGAATTCTTTTTATTTGAGAAGCGCCCTCTTTTATGAAATAACTCAACTACTATTGATTACATCAAAACTATTCTACTTATCCTAAATTCTGCCTTTATTATTGCAACGTTTTTTCCGTTTAAAAGTCTGATCCCTGATATATTGTAGATATTGTTCAGGACAATAACGATTGGGAACGATCTCATGCAATTCAGATGTACGTAAGGATATGGATATGTTGATAAATACCTTATTTCTGGAATTGAATTTCTCTATTTGTCGATCTTGGAAATTTTTGTTGACAACAAAGGTAGGTTTCTCTTATTTTTAAGTTCAGTGTCTTCCACGTCCTCGTACTGGTTGATTCTGGTAGGCTCTTTTAATTTTATGTTTAGTTTACTTTACGAATTCCAATTTTTCGTCAATTTCTCTGTCTGTCACTTTCGACAATCCACTCTCCTTTTTCTTATTTATCACAAAAAAAAAACTCCTTGGCAATCTCTCCTTCAATTCTTTTCTCTCTGTCTTCTTTTCACTGAATGTTTGATTGCACTCACGAAACACTTTTCCGATGTGACTTTTTAAATCTACTTTATACAATTTTTTTATTTCTAATAAAACTTTCTTACTGAACTTATATCTATTTCCTTTCTATTTATTATTTTCCAAAACATTTCTTCATATATTTTTAGACATCTATCATTTCCCTGACACTTCATTTCTTTTTTACTTTCTTCCATACAAGATGTAATTTCTTTATTTCAGCTAAATATTTGAAATTTTCAATTCCAATGTTCAATTTTGTTCTATTTTAATTACAGGTAGTTTCTAACATGTGTCAATGAAATGAAATGGTTTCCAAAACAACCTAAACAAAAAATTCAAACTGGGATGTGAATCGTTGTACTCTTCGCTCAACCATACTGAGACCAAAAGAAAACCCCAAGTGCATCCAGAACAAGGCAAGGTGTTACCAACAATAAATGTTCATTCGCAGATATATAGAAATGCAATGAGACACTTTTTTTGTTGAATTTATAAAATTTTATTCACGGACATATGAAATAGAATGGATGATAGGTGAATTTCAAAATAAGTGAAATATTATAAAAAAGCAAAAACTTTTTGTTTGTAGGTATATGGATAAATATCACATAAGTAGTCACTTTTTTATGAATTTTAATATAAATAAATAAAATAAAAGTTTTAATATTTCAGTTTCACAGTGGATTCATCAATTATAAAATCTCAAAATAAATTTGCAATACACATTATTAAAATTCAAACCTGAACGAAAATAAATCTAGAATATCCCATGAAGAAAACTGTTATTGTCATCCTTAACATACATCATTTATTTTAATACAATCAATAAAATACATAAAGCACATTTTCACACAAATACCAATACAGTTATACTCTGGAAAATCCATGTCAATATACTAGAATCTGGTTCTGCTAAATGAAGAATCACACGTAAACATTATTAATCATCTTTAACATGTCTTCTGTAGACAAATCTTTTAACCAAACTGTCAACTTTTTACTGTATAGAAAATTATTATTTATGTAGTTGAAAGAGATAGCGACCATTTACTATTATCAGAATTATTGAGTTGGTGGGAATTCGGACGGGATGCTGAAAAAAACCCAATTTTAAATTGTCGACTTTTTGAAACTATATTGTTTCATCTTCAGGACTCGATGGTTACTTCGGAGGGCCACCCTAAATATAAGTGACCATTGATGTTGTTTTTCTGTATAGTGTTTGAGGTGTTTTACTTGAGTTTTTTAAATTTTTAACGATTGTAACAGTAGTATGGAAGTGTCCTACAATCGATGTTGCTCCACATGGGGATTTATCTGTCTATGGCCGCGTCCATCGAGTTCTCGCCGTTAGTGGAGGGTTGGGGGCTGAAGAACTGAAAAAGATGACGTATTCGCCGAAGAGTTTTGGGGGTGGGGGGTCGTCAGCTGCGTTTCACCCTAAGTGGCGCGCGTGTTTTCTGCAAAAAAACATGGCGGCGATGGCGGAAGTTATGAAAAAACGTCCCCTCACGTGATTCGCTGAGAGCAATTGGCTTGAAGTTATGAAAAAAACGTCCCCTCACGTGATTTGCTGAGAGCAATTGGCTGGAAGAGAAAAACACGTCACGTGATTCGCTGTGTAGAAAAAAAATGGCCGCCGCCCGAAAAAATGAAATTTGATAAATGCCTGTCTTAGAATAACAGAAAATTATGATGGAATTATAAATTCACTCTCTCGAATGAAATTTCAAAAGAAAAAATACGTCTCCGCCGTGAAATAGCGATAAGGCACGTCCCGTGCTTGTTTACTGTCTGCTCCAGTTGAATGAAATTCTAAGAAATCCATTTGACCTTGAGTTTGTTTTTCACAGTTAATCGCAGAGTTTTATCTCACACATCCGGTGTTTGCTTACGGTTTGTCTGCTCGAGCTGAATTGACCTTGGAGTTGTTTTATGTTATTCCACAATTTGGGTTTTCCCCAGATCGACCGTTGCATACATTTGCAGCGTGGGTCACGTGACCTCGGCATGGAGGTGGACGGCGTGGGTCACGTGACACAGAGAGTTAATACGTATGTTCACAGCGAGCCAGCGTCATTTCATTGTCTGCGTTCGAAGCAACTACAAGTGCCTCTCTGCCGCTCATCTGTCTCTCTCTATTGTGAGTGCCATTTAATTCGTGATTTGCAAAGGTTAGTAGTAATAGTACTTATTCATTTTTTATATTTCGCGAGTGTTTTAAGTGCCTATTTCTTTCGATTCAGCTGTCGTTTTTAAAAAAAAAATGTACAGAGTGTCTCTCTCACAAAACGTCATATTTTTTCTCATGCAGTTTGTGTGTGGATTGCATTTTTTCATATTTATTTCTCATACACGGTGACTCTCACAAAGTTCTATTTGCTATATACAGTGTTATTCGAATATTATTCTTCATCATATTTATTTCTCATACACGGGGTGAATCATAAACATTTTTTTTTATTTTGAGTGAGTGAGTGTATGAATTTTTTTCATTTTTCAAATGATTTCGCAGATGTCTCATCGTCTCGACGAAATTAACAAGATTTCGTTCTCGACGAAATTAACAAGATTTCGTTGGCTTGCAGAAAAAACCTGCGGAAGTTGCTGAGCAACCGAAGGACGAACCCCATCTGATCCTCGGCGCTCAAGCGAAAACAACCAAACTTGGAGAGTCCATCCTAGTGGAGTTAGACGACTATAAAGTATTCCTGCCAAATCGAGTGACTGGTGCATTCAAACCCATCCTCGACAAATTAACCAAGTCCCACCATATGCTCATCTACAGGGGCGAGCAGAAAAATTGCCAATCAAAATCATCCGCAGCAGCTGTTTGAGATCGCTAAGGCCTGAAGACGCCGACGCCGCTGCCGCCGTTGAAAACAAAGAGTGAGTTTCTTGTATTTTATTTGACATTTTATTGAAATTTTGTGTTGAATCATCATCATCATGTCATCTGACGCTATTGTTGTACACAGTATGGAGATGGTAGCCAAGTCACGTAAGGTCAAAAATATCCTCAAAAAGGGTTGTACTGATGAAGAGCGCAAACATTGGATGGCCCATTGCAAGTACACCGCCCGCCTGATCAATAGTGCGATCGAAGCAGTGGATTGCAGAACAGAAAATTACAAACTTTATGCGGACACTTGAAAATTATCCGAAATTCAATCAAAAATTCATGTCAACAACAGCCAGGCATCGACGTGGTGGTGGGGGAGGAAGTCAAATCAAAATTAACATCTCGAGTAAAGTGGGAGGACTTGAAATCGGCATTTTCTTCGCGTTTACGCACCGGTATAATTATAAAATTGAAACATAAAGATATTGGGCAATTTTTTGGTGATGCATTCATTCTATTCAAAAGCAGAATTCAAAATTTATTGAAAAAACATCCAATCATCAAAGTCAATGTGACATTTTGTGGTAAATTCGTGAAAAATTCCTTGAATCAAGAACAAAAAATCGACTTTAAATATTTTATCACTAAAAACGTTGTTATCGATAGGGGTACAACTTTGAAAGAGTGGTTCCTAGAAATTGTCACCGATCAAATTCAAAACAAACTTTCAGAATTCGCGGACAAAGAAAGTAGCTGGAGTCTTCAGAAAATTGTTAGTTTGGAAATCAATACGAATGAAAAGGGCGTGGGAAACCGTTCGTCTTTCATCGAGCTAACAAAATCCATTGCCAATAAAAAAGCTTGCATCAATGTGAAAAATTAAGATGATGCGTGTTTCGTTTAGGCCGTCGTTTCGGCTTTGTACCCTGTTGAATCAGGGAAAAATTGTGCTAGAACATCATCTTACCCTCACTATTCAAATGTACAGAACTTGGATGGAATCGACTTTCCCATAAAATTCAAACAAATTACCAAATTTGAGCGAATGAACAACATATCGATCAATGTGTACACCTTGGAATTGATTTAGCCGCAGGCGAACAAGGAGGCATTTTTCGTTACTGTTCCGAGCCGACTCACGAAACAAAAATTAGGCAAACATGTCAATCTTCTCCTCATTCAAAATGAATATTACCCGAAATTAAATGATTACGAGGCACCACCACTATAAATCGCCGACGCCGATGACGCCGTCGGCGATGATATAAAATTCCATTATGTTTGGATAAAGGATTTACCTCGCCTACTCAGTCGCCAACTCGGTAAATACGGACATAAAACATTCATTTGCGACAGGTGTTTAAGTTATTTTGCGAGTGATGAGAAACTCGACAGTCATACTGTTGATTGTCAAAAATTAAACGAGAGCAAAATTTCATTTCCATCATATGATCATGTAGAATTTCGGGATTTTGTACATAAAGAAATAGTGCCCTTTGTAATTTACACGGATTTTGAGTCGATTTTGAAACAGTTTAATGACGAAGAATGCACCTCACATACGGCAAAGTACCAAAAACACATTCCTTTCAGCGCTGGATTTTATTTCAAACGTGCATATGACGATACTTTGTCATTTTATGATAGTCATCGGGACCTCGACTCGATGGATTGGTTTGCGGAGAGAATGGGGGCCAAAGCCAAATTTGTAGAAGCCAAAACTTTGGATATTGTCCCCATGATCATCTCACCTCCAGATAGAGCGATAGCGCCATGTTGCCACATCTGCGAAAAAACTTGGAAAACTGACGACAAAATTGTAAAAGATCATAATCACTACACGGGAGCGTTACGTGGATATGCGCATGCCCATTGCAACTTGAACTACAAAAAGTCGTTCGTTGTGCCAATCATTTTCCACAATTTATCCGGATACGACAACCATTTTATTATTCGAGATATTGCAAAAAGGGGTTGAGACAGCCTGTTGCCTGTCAACAAAGAAAAATATATATCTTTCACCCAGTACGACGGCAACACTGACATTAAATTTCGAATCATTAACTCTTTTCTCTTCATGGGCATGAGCTTGGAGCATTTGAACTGCAAAAAGTCGTTCGTTGTGCCAATCATTTTCCACAATTTATTCGGATACGACAGCCATTTTATTATTCGAGATATAGCAAAAAGGGGTTGAGTCAGCCTGTTGCCTGTCAACAAAGAAAAATATATATCTTTCACCCAGTACGACGGCAACACTGACATTAAATTTCGAATCATTAACTCTTTTCTCTTCATGGGCATAAGCTTGAAGCATTTGAACTGCAAAAAGTCGTTCGTTGTGCCAATCATTTTCCACAATTTATTCGGATACGACAGCCATTTTATTATTCGAGATATAGCAAAAAGGGGTTGAGTCAGCCTGTTGCCTGTCAACAAAGAAAAATATATATCTTTCACCCAGTACGACGGCAACACTGACATTAAATTTCGAATCATTAACTCTTTTCTCTTCATGGGCATGAGCTTGGAGCATTTGAACTGCAAAAAGTCGTTCGTTGTGCCAATCATTTTCCACAATTTATTCGGATACGACAGCCATTTTATTATTCGAGATATAGCAAAAAGGGGTTGAGTCAGCCTGTTGCCAGTCAACAAAGAAAAATATATATCTTTCACCCAGTACGACGGCAACACTGACATTAAATTTCGATTCATTGACTCTTTTCGCTTCATGGGCATGAGCTTGGAGCTTTTGGTGCAAACACTGACCATCCATAACTTGAAGATTTCAATGCGCGAATTTGCCCATTTCGATGCCAACCGGTACGAGTTACTCAGTCAGTGCTGCAACAGATTCTTCTCGGCCAATAACAAGCACATGGGCGAAAGGTATGACGCCTCCAAACCGTCAACTTATTTGCTATATCTCGATGTGAATAATCTGTACGGTTGGGCCATGTTGGAATATCTTCCGTACGATGGCTTTAAATGGCTCGAAAATGCAGCCTATTTCGATGTGTCGGAAGTGTCGGACACCTCGCCCATCGGCTGCATTCTCGAAGTCGATTTGGAGTACCACGAACATCTGCATGACAAACACAAAGATTTGCCCTTGTGTGCCGAGCACCGTACACCGCCAGGCTCGAAATTACCAAAATTGATGACCACGCTGTACAACAAGGAAAAATATGTTCTGCACTACAGGGTGTTGAAACAAGCACTCAAACACGGCCTTGTACTCGGGAAAATCCACAAGGTGTTGCAATTCAATTAGTCAGCGTGGCTGCGTCCCTACATTGAATTAAATACGAAATTACGCTCTCAAGCAAAAACTACTTTTGGAAAAAATAACTACAAACTAGCCAATAACGCAGTGTTCGGGAAAACCATGTAAAACATCCGGAAGCATCGTGTGGTGAAAATGGTTTCCAAGTGGGAGGGGCGATATGGCGCAAAAAACCTGATTGCCAGTCCAAATTTCAGGAGTCGCACCATTTGCGACGAGAGCCTCGTCGCTATCGAGATGGCAAAGACGGATTTGTTATTCAATAAGCCCTTGTACATAGGAATGTCGATTATCGATATTTTTAAGGTGTGCGTGTACGATTTCCATTACGGCTTCATGATGGAAAAGTACACGCACGATCAGTGCAAATTGATATACCGGGTGGCTACGGAAGTATTGCCTACGGAATATCTCAGTTATTGTATGAAGTAGGTTTGTGAAATTTGGAGCGTCGATATAATGACATAAGAGCTAGAATTTGAGCATATTGACATGTCGAAGTTAACTTCCGGTCTGACCGTAAGTAACATCAACTTTCTTATTTTAAATGGAAACCCTATTTTTTTTCTTTTCGCTTTATTCAGAATTCAATTCCCTTTCTAATGACATATCACAAGTTGGTATCTAACCAGAAACTAGATCAGAAAAAAATTATTATTGAAATTCACCGAGTAGGCCATGGAAGCAAAATGAAAGCCAAAAATAGAAAAGTTGGCTATGGAAGCCATACGTCATTTGATAACAGTTGCTACTACTGTGATATTTTATTTTCATTCGTCGGCGTTATAAAAAGCCGCCAAAAAAAATATTGGAAAAATTGGGAAAAAACAATACTCTGTAGGTCCATAACTTAAATAGGAACATACAACTTTTTCTTGCCTGTACTATTCAGCATAACCATTCCTTTCTAATGATATAATAGAAAGTCATTTTTTGAAATGAAATACCAAAAAATCCAATTATTATTATTCAAATAACAAAAAAACAGATTTATCGAAAATAAAAACTCAAGTTGATAGGATTAAAGATAGAATAAATTCAAAACAAATGTTCGAAATGCATTCCCTCAGCGTCAATACATTTATTGACTCTGGTGATATTTTCTTGTAAAACGTTTCTCAACATTTGGGGCGTGATATCTTGGAAAACTCTACGAATTTTTACTTCTAGCTCATGTAGAGTTGTAGGCTGTGTGGAATACACCCTATTTTTAAGATGCCCCCATAGAAAAAAGTCGCACGGAGTAAGATCAGGTGACCTTGGTGGCCACCTGACTGGACCATGGGTTGTTATAAGTCTCTCTTGAAAGCGATTTTGAAGATAATTTCTCGCTATTCTTGAATTATGCGGAGGGGTGCCATCTTGCTGGAAGTACATTCTCTCAGTTATTTATTTCCGCTGGTAGGTTGTTAATGAATTCCGAAATTTCATTCGTTAAAATATTAAAGTATATCTCTCCGGTTAGTTGGCCTTGAAAAAGAATGGGGCCAACAATATGAGTTCCAACTATTCCTGCCCAAACATTCACACCAAATCTCTCCTGGAAGCCACCTTGTCGAAACCGGAGCTCGTTTTCTATCGCCCAGTACCTGAAACAAAAGACCGTTCACACTTTTAGCACTTTACACTTCGACTATCGACAATAATCCAAATAAAGTACAGTACCTACCTTGTATTATTCCTGTTAAATAGTCCATTGTTGGTAAATCTTGACTCGTCCGTAAACAAGATATAATAGTTAAATAGGTGATTCTCAGCATTTTGTCGAAGAAACCAATTACAATATTCCAGGCGCCTTTCACCGTCATTTTCATACAAATGTTGATGCAACTGATACTTGAAGGATTTAAATAGATGTTTTTTCAAAATTTTCCTAGCAGAGTCCTTACTTCTAGCTAATTCGGCGCCAATCTGCCTTGAGGAAATTGTGCTATCATATTGTACTAAAGCTAATACATTAATTTCAGTTTTCTCATTAATAAAAAATGCTTCTTGGTCTTCGTGAACATCAGGCTCAGTTCTTAATTTTTCTTCAAGCCACTGGAAATACCTTCTTGACGGTTGCTGCCTCCCTGGATATCGCTCTAAATACAATCGTTCAGCGGCATAAGAATTTTTTAAACATTCACCATAAATGAGAAGTATGTCAATTTGTTCGGTTCGTGAATAACGGGGCATTTTTTGAATATTCCACTAACTGATTTCGATTTCCAAACCCTTTTAAAATGGCAGAATCAAAAACACTACTTCGAACGTCAAAATAATATGGATAGCAGCGTTCGTGAGAGCTCTCGTTTCTTTTTTGTGTCATTCCAAAATACATCTTAATCATCCTACTTGTTAATATTTTGGTTCGAATGATTATTGCAATGGAATGATTATTCTGAATAGCACAAACATCGTCCATAGGTAGATATTAGAATATCTATGGACGATGGCACAGACCAAGTACGTTTATTTTCCTATTTAACCTAGAACCTATAGGATATAATTTATCATTCCACATTATTTTTAATGTTATTTTTGCGTATGGCGATAATCTGTTTTATTATTTGAAGAATAATAATTGGATTTTTTGGTATTTCATTTCAAAAAATTACTTTCTATTATATCATTAGAAAGGAATGGTTATGCTGAATAGTACAGGCAAGAAAAAGTTGTATGTTCCTATTTAAGTTATGGACCTACAGAGTATTGTTTTTTTCCCAATTTTTCCAATATTTTTTTTGGCGACTTTTTATAACGCCGACGAATGAAAATAAAATATCACAGTAGTAGCAACTGTTATCAAGTGACGTATGGTTTCCATAGCCAACTTTTCAATTTTTGGCTTTCATTTTGCTTCCACGGCCTACTCGGTGAATTTCAATAATAATTTTTTTCTGATCTAGTTTCTGGTTAGATACCAACTTGTGATATGTCATTAGAAAGGGAATTGAATGCCGAATAAAGCGAAAAGAAAAAAAATAGGGTTTCCATTTAAAATAAGAAAGTTGATGTTACTTCCGGTCAGACCGGAAGTTAACTTCGACATGTCAATATGCTCAAATTCTAGCTCTTATGTCATTATATCGACGCTCTAAATTTCACAAACCTACTTCATACAATAACTGAGATATTCCGTAGGCAATACTTCCGTAGCCACCCGGTATACGGATACTAATTCGCTCATTAACGAAATTAAGTGCGATGATATTTAACGGGATTTGATAAGCAGTCACATTGAAAAATTCGATACAAGCGACAACCCCTTTGACATTCCCATCGATAATAAAAAAGTACACGGCTTGATGAAGGACGAAGCCAATCATCGTATCATGGCAGATTTCGTGGGGCTTCGATCAAAGTTGTACACCTATAAGATTCAAGGTGGAAAAACCGTAAAAAAAATTAAAGGGGTCAAATACAGCGTTGTCGAGAATCACATCACTTTTGAAGATTATGTGGAATGTCCGAAAAATAATGTGGAAAAAATAACTTCGCAACGCTGTATTCGATCCTTTTTTCACAACGTTATTAGTGTAGAGCAAACAAAGATCGCTCTTAGCCCCCACGACGACAAGCGCTGTTTGATTGTCGGCTCTCATCACACTCTGCCGTGGGGTCATTACAGTCAGTTAGATATCTCATAGAATGTAAATGTTTTTTCAGAGAGCACATACCCACACACACCACCACCATGGTAGACACTTTGAAAAATGTATGCTGTCTGCAAGTAGTCAGATGTACATCATCAATAGTTGAATTCATCGAGGCCTCACCTCTACCATGGACGCTCACTGATCGAGTTTTGAAAATGTTTGCAAATGAAAAATGGGAACAAATCTATAAGCAGGCTCAGAGCGTCAGACGAAATTTCAATGATTTGAGTCACTTAGAGTACACGAGAGAAATCAGCTTTAAAGATAGGTGTAAAGCTCTCAAAAATCAAGTCATTTGTCATTTGCACGAAGTCCCATACTGTGTGTGGGCGAATGCATATCGTATTCCAAAATATAATTTACGATTTTGCCGCACTTGTTATAAAGCATTCAGAAGGGCTATACAAAATCATCCAGTTCACAGCATCAGAGACCATCAACATATGGTGTTCGGTGTAAAGACTATTTGATTAAATTTATGTAGTGTGTGGAAAGAAATAAACAAGAGCACAATTTCTTGTATTTTCATTTGACATTTTCTTGAAATTTTGTGTGTTTGGCAATCTCATTCATCGAATTCTGAATCCTCATCTCCTGAGCCTATGAAGCGTTTATATGTTAGATCTAATCCGTAGGGCTCACCACCACGCAGATGTAGGTCACAGTAGCATTGGCTGCTCGTTTTCAAAGTGAATAACACTTCATCTAATCTGTTGTGACACCAAAATTAACAGCATTGAGATATATTGTTTAAAAAAAAATTGTTTAAAATTGTTTTTTTCCGTTAACCAGCTGTCACCCCCCTACGAACGACAGCCCTCAGAAGTCGAAACTTGTGCGAGCTAAGGATTAACGAGGTCTTGCCTTTTAACGTGCGATTCCTAGCACGAGACCAGTGACCATGCGGGAAATCGAACCCACGTCCCTCTGATTGAAAGACTAGCGCTCTACCATCATGACCACTGCGGCCCATGTGCTTTACACCGAACACCATATGTTGATGGTCTCTGATGCTGTGAACTGGATGATTTTGTATAGCCCTTCTGAATGCTTTATAACAAGTGCGGCAAAATCGTAAAATTATATTTTGGAATACGATATGCATTCGCCCACACACAGTATGAGACTTCGTGCAAATGACAAATGACTTGATTTTTGAGAGCTTTACACCTATCTTTAAAGCTGATTTCTCTCGTGTACTCTAAGTGACTCAAATCATTGAAATTTCGTCTGACGCTCTGAGCCTGCTTATAGATTTGTCCCCATTTTTCATTTGCAAACATTTTCAAAACTCGATCAGTGAGCGTCCATGGTAGAGGTGAGGCCTCGATGAATTCAACTATTGATGATGTACATCTGACTACTTGCAGACAGCATACATTTTTCAAAGTGTCTACCATGGTGGTGGTGTGTGTGGGTATGTGTTCTCTGAAAAAACATTTACATTCTATGAGATATCTAACTGACTGTAATGACCCCACGGCAGAGTGTCATGAGAGCCGACAATAAAACAGCGCTTATCGTCGTGGGGGCTAAGAGCGATCTTTGTTTGCTCTACACTAATAACGTTGTGAAAAAAGGATCGAATACAGCGTTGCGAAGTTATTTTTTCCACATTGTTTTTCGGACATTCCACATAATCTTCAAAAGTGATGTGATTCTCGACAACGCTGTATTTGACCCCTTTAATTTTTTTTACGGTTTTTCCACCTTGAATCTTATAGGTGTACAACTTTGATCGAAGCCCCACGAAATCTGCCATGATACGATGATTGGCTTCGTCCTTCATCAAGCCGTGTACTTTTTTATTTTCGATGGGAATGTCAAAGGGGTTGTCGCTTGCATTGAATTTTTCAATGTGACTGCTTATCAAATCCCGTTAAATATCATCGCACTTAATTTCATTAATGAGCGAATTAGTATCCGTATATATCAATTTGCACTGATCGTGCGTGTACTTTTCCATCATGAAGCCGTAATGGAAATCGTACACGCACACCTTAAAAATATCGATAATCGACATTCCTATGTACAAGGGCTTATTGAATAACAAATCCGTCTTTGCCATCTCGATAGCGACGAGGCTCTCGTCGAAAATGGTGCGACTCCTGAAATTTGGACTGGCAATCAGGTTTTTTGCGCCATATCGCCCCTCCCACTTGGAAACCATTTTCACCACACGATGCTTCAAGGCCGTGTTTGAGTGCTTGTTTCAACACCCTGTAGTGCACAACATATTTTTCCTTGTTGTACAGCGTGGTCATCAATTTTGGTAATTTCGAGCCTGGCGGTGTACGGTGCTCGGCACACAAGGGCAAATCTTTGTGTTTGTCATGCAGATGTTCGGGGTACTCCAAATCGACTTCGAGCATGCAGCCGATGGGCGAGGTGTCCGACACTTCCGACACACCGAAATAGGCTGCATTTTCGAGCCATTTAAAGCCATCGTACGAAAGATATTCCAACATGGCCCAACCGTACAGATTATTCACATCGAGATATAGCAAATAAGTTGACGGTTTGGAGGCGTCATACCTTTCGCCCATGTGCTTGTTATTGGCCGAGAACAATCTGTTGCAGCACTGACTGAGTAACTCGTACCGGTTGGCATCGAATTGGGCAAATTCGCGCCTTGAAATCTTCAAGTTATGGATGGTCAGTGTTTGCACCAAAAGCTCCAAGCACATGCCCATGAAGCGAAAAGAGTCAATGAATCGAAATTTAATGTCAGTGTTGCCGTCGTACTGGGTGAAAGATATATATTTTTCTTTGTTGACAGGCAACAGGCTGACTCAACCCCTTTTTGCTATATCTCGAATAATAAAATGGCTGTCGTATCCGAATAAATTGTGGAAAATGATTGGCACAACGAACGACTTTTTGCAGTTCAAATGCTCCAAGCTCATGCCCATGAAGAGAAAAGAGTTAATGATTCGAAATTTAATGTCAGTGTTGCCGTCGTACTGGGTGAAAGATATATATTTTTCTTTGTTGACAGGCAACAGGCTGTCTCAACCCCTTTTTGCAATATCTCGAATAATAAAATGGTTGTCGTATCCGGATAAATTGTGGAAAATGATTGGCACAACGAACGACTTTTTGTAGTTCAAGTTGCAATGTGCATGCGCATATCCACGTAACGCTCCCGTGTAGTGATTATGATCTTTTACAATTTTGTCGTCAGTTTTCCAAGGTTTTCCGCAGATGTGGCAACATGGCGCTGTCGCTCTATCTGGAGGTGAGATGATCATGGGGACAATATCCAAAGTTTTGGCTTCTACAAATTTGGCTTTGGCCCCCATTCTCTCCGCAAACCAATCCATCGAGTCGAGGTCCCGATGACTATCATAAAATGACAAAGTATCGTCATATGCACGTTTGAAATAAAATCCAGCGCTGAAAGGAATGTGTTTTTGGTACTTTGCCGTATGTGAGGTGCATTCTTCGTCATTAAACTGTTCCAAAATCGACTCAAAATCCGTGTAAATTACAAAGGGCACTATTTCTTTATGTACAAAATCCCGAAATTCTACATGATCATATGATGGAAATGAAATTTTGCTCTCGTTTAATTTTTGACAATCAACAGTATGACTGTCGAGTTTCTCATCACTCGCAAAATAACTTAAACACCTGTCGCAAATGAATGTTTTATGTCCGTATTTACCGAGTTGGCGACTGAGTAGGCGAGGTAAATCCTTTATCCAAACATAATGGAATTTTATATCATCGCCGACGGCGTCATCGGCGTCGGCGATTTATAGTGGTGGTGCCTCGTAATCATTTAATTTCATGTTTGCCTAATTTTTGTTTCGTGAGTCGGCTCGGAACAGTAACGAAAAATGCCTCCTTGTTCGCCTGCGGCTAAATCAATTCCAAGGTGTACACATTGATCGATATGTTGTTCATTCGCTCAAATTTGGTAATTTGTTTGAATTTTATGGGAAAGTCGATTCCATCCAAGTTCTGTACATTTGAATAGTGAGGGTAAGATGATGTTCTAGCACAATTTTTCCCTGATTCAACAGGGTACAAAGCCGAAACGACGGCCTAAACGAAACACGCATCATCTTAATTTTTCACATTGATGCAAGCTTTTTTATTGGCAATGGATTTTGTTAGCTCGATGAAAGACGAACGGTTTCCCACGCCCTTTTCATTCGTATTGATTTCCAAACTAACAATTTTCTGAAGACTCCAGCCACTTTCTTTGTCCGCGAATTCTGAAAGTTTGTTTTGAATTTGATCGGTGACAATTTCTAGGAACCACTCTTTCAAAGTTGTACCCCTATCGATAACAACGATTTTAGTGCTGAAATATTTAAAGTCGATTTTTTGTTCTTGATTCAAGGAATTTTTCACGAATTTACCACAAAATGTCACATTGACTTTGATGACTGGATGTTTTTTCAATAAATTTTGAATTCTGCTTTTGAATAGAATGAATGCATCACCAAAAAATTGCCCAATATCTTTATGTTTCAATTTTATAATTATACCGGTGCGTAAACGCGAAGAAAATGCCGATTTCAAGTCCTCCCACTTTACTCGAGATGTTAATTTTGATTTGACTTCCTCCCCCACCACCACGTCGATGCCTGGCTGTTGTTGACATGAATTTTTGATTGAATTTCGGATAATTTTCAAGTGTCCGCATAAAGTTTGTAATTTTCTCAGAGAGGCTATGCAATCCACTGCTTCGATCGCACTATTGATCAGGCGGGCGGTGTACTTGCAATGGGCCATCCAATGTTTGCGCTCTTCATCAGTACAACCCTTTTTGAGGATATTTTTGACCTTACGTGACTTGGCTACCATCTCCATACTGTGTACAACAATAGCGTCAGATGACATGATGATGATGATTCAACACAAAATTTCAATAAAATGTCAAATAAAATACAAGAAACTCACTCTTTGTTTTCAACGGCGGCAGCGGCGTCGGCGTCTTCAGGCCTTAGCGATCTCAAACAGCTGCTGCGGATGATTTTGATTGGCAATTTTTCTGCTCGCCCCTGTAGATGAGCATATGGTGGGACTTGGTTAATTTGTCGAGGATGGGTTTGAATGCACCAGTCACTCGATTTGGCAGGAATACTTTATAGTCGTCTAACTCCACTAGGATGGACTCTCCAAGTTTGGTTGTTTTCGCTTGAGCGCCGAGGATCAGATGGGGTTCGTCCTTCGGTTGCTCAGACAACTTCCGCAGGTCCTTTCTGCAAGCCAACGAAATCTTGTTAATTTCGTCGAGAACGAAATCTTGTTAATTTCGTCGAGAAGATGAGACATCTGCGAAATCATTTGAAAAATGAAAAAAATTCATACATTCACTCACTCAAAATAAAAAAAAATGTTTATGATTCACCCCGTGTATGAGAAATAAATATGATGAAGAATAATATTCGAATTACACTGTATATAGCAAATAGAACTTTGTGAGAGTCACTGTGTATGAAAAATAAATATGAAAAAATGCAATCCACACACACACACTGTATGAGAAACAAAAAAAAATGACGTTTTGTGAGAGAGACACTCTGTATGAGACAAAAAACAAATATGACAAATGAACTTTTCTACATTTTTTTTTTAAAAACGACAGCTGAATCGAAAGAAATAGGCACTTAAAATACTCGCGAAATATAAAAAATTAATAAGTACTATTACTACTAACCTTTGCAAATCACGAATTAAATGGCACTCACAATAGAGAGAGACAGATGAGCGGCAGAGAGGCACTTGTTGTTGCTTCGAACGCAGACAATGAAATGACGCTGGCTCGCCACCTCCATGCCGAGGTCACGTGACCCACGCTGCAAATGTATGCAACGGTCGATCTGGGGAAAACCCAAATTGTGGAATAACATAAAACAACTCCAAGGTCAATTCAGCTCGAGCAGACAAACCGTAAGCAAACACCGGATGTGTGAGATAAAACTCTGCGATTAACTGTGAAAAACAAACTCAAGGTCAAATGGATTTCTTAGAATTTCATTCAACTGGAGCAGACAGTAAACAAGCACGGGACGTGCCTTATCGCTATTTCACGGCGGAGACGTATTTTTTCTTTTGAAATTTCATTCGAGAGAGTGAATTTATAATTCCATCATAATTTTCTGTTATTCTAAGACAGGCATTTATCAAATTTCATTTTTTCGGGCGGCGGCCATTTTTTTTCTACACAGCGAATCACGTGACGTGTTTTTCTCTTCCAGCCAATTGCTCTCAGCAAATCACGTGAGGGGACGTTTTTTTCATAACTTCAAGCCAATTGCTCTCAGCGAATCACGTGAGGGGACGTTTTTTCATAACTTTCGCCATCGCCGCCATGTTTTTTTGCAGAAAACACGCGCGCCACTTAGGGTGAAACGCAGCTGACGACCCCCCACCCCCAAAACTCTTCGGCGAATACGTCATCTTTTTCAGTTCTTCAGCCCCCAACCCTCCACTAACGGCGAGAACTCGATGGACGCGGCCATCGAGAGATAAATCCCCATGTGGAGCAACATCGACTGTAGGACACTGCCATACTACTGTTACAATCGTTAAAAATATAAAAAAATCAAGTAAAACACCTCAAACACTATACAGAAAAACAACATCAATGGTCACTTATATTTAGGGTGGCCCTCCGAAGTAACCATCGAGTCCTGAAGATGATTCTTCATTTAGCAGAACCACATTCTAGTATATTGACATGGATTTTCCAGAGTATAACTGTATTGGTATATGTGTGAAAATGTGCTTTATGTATTTTATTGATTGTATTAAAATAAATGATGTATGTTAAGGATGACAATAGCAAGTTTTCTTCATGGGATATTCTAGATTTATTTTCGTTCAGGTTTGAATTTTAATAATGTGTATTGCAAATTTATTTTGAGATCTTATAATTGATGAATCCACTGTGAAACTGAAATATTAAAACTTTTATTTTATTTATTTATATTAAAATTCACAAAAAAGTGACTACTTATGTGATATTTATCCATATATCTACAAACAAAAAGTTTTTGCTTTTTTATAATATTTCACTTATTTTGAAATTCACCTATGATCCATTCTATTTCATATGTCCGTGAATAAAATTTTATAAATTCAACAAAAAAAGTGTCTCATTGCATTTCTATATATCTGCGAATGAACATTTATTGTTGGTAACACCTTGCCTTGTTCTGGATGCACTTGGGGTTTTCTTTTGGTCTCAGTATGGTTGAGCGAAGAGTACAACGATTCACATCCCAGTTTGAATTTTTTGTTTAGGTTGTTTTGGAAACCATTTCATTTCATTGACACATGTTAGAAACTACCTGTAATTAAAATAGAACAAAATTTAGGATTGAATAAAATCAATATGTAATCCGTGTCTGGATATTATTATTATTATTTCGTTTCACCCTCCCAACCTCCCATTCAAAATCCCACATATATTTGGAGGTCATTTTTGCATAAAAAAGTGTCACTTTTTTGCACAAAAAGGTATAATTTTTTTATGCAAAAAAGTGTCACTTTTTATGCAAAAACTGTCACTTTTTAAGCAAAAACTGCTACTTTTCAAATTTTTATGCAAAAAATGTTCCTGTTTCTTTACTTAAAAAGTAACACTTTTATTGACATGGTGGAAACAGCTGAGTGAAAGCTGAGTGTTTCACTCAGCCACTCAGCTTCCACTGAAAATGCTTCACTCAGCTTTCACCACCATGTCAATAAAGGTGTCACTTTTTTTCATCCAAAAATTCATGTATTCTTATGGAAAAATGGTGATTTTTTTATCATAAAAATTATCGAAAATTGACATGGTGGAAAAAGCTTAGTGAAAGCTGAGTTAATGCTGAGTGACTCAAAATTCACTGAAAATGCTTCACTGAAATCCTTCCACGATGCCAATTTTGGGTGTTTTTTCATAAAAAAAGTGCCACTTTTTATCATAAAAAAAGAGCACGTTTTTGCACCAAAATTGGAAGAATGAATCAATCAAAAATGTGCTGCTTTTTTCTATAAAAAATTAGCATGTTTTTTGAAGCAAATTATGATGAATAATTCAATCAAAAATCTGCTCATTTTTGCATAATAAGCATGTATTTTGAAGCAAAAAATAGGACGTAATTTTCGAGTCACAAAATTAAAATAAAAAATATTCTAAGATATATATATTTTCATAAACGTATTGATTATTGATGGGTGATCTACAAACTACGCATGTGTCGCACCTGATGGCGCACTGTGAGCAGCACACCAAGTGTCTACATGGCATAAACAATACACTTAGTTCATTCACAAGACATACACGACACGTCATCATTGTGTTCTGTGAGTCTATGTTTATGACATCTGTGGTCACTTTGCTGCTCATGTCACCTTTCACTTGTCGTTCTTCTGGAGCAACATCAGCGCAATCTGTCGGTGGTGGTGGTGGTGGTGGCGGAGTCATCCATGTATCATCGGTCACTCTGCTAATGACATCTGACACTCTTGGTTCTGGAAGGACATCAGCGCCATCTGTCGTCGGTCTGTGTGTGTGTCTGTGCTCAGAGTAATAACTACGAACGAAATCACAATGGGGGCTCCATCGACGATGGTCAGCCATAGGATCGTCATTGGGCAGCCATCTGAACCCTACTACTTGGCACGAAAGACATGCAACTACATCTTCCGAACCGGTATACGTAAAGCCTGCTTCGGCTAACTTACTTGCAGGAAATGCCGAAGTCCAGCTTCGAAATGAGTCTTGTTTCGTACTGCATCTCTCCGTCTCTCTCTCTCTCTCTGCATACACACAGACACACTGCACACTGCATACAGAATTAAAACGCCAACTCTGCTCTCTATACATTTATTTCTTTTCGCAATCATAAAGTACTTTGTCCGGCAAATAGCATAGGTATTCACGAAAACATACATGTTTATCATCTTTTGATGATATAGTACACAAGTTTATAGCCTCATCAAATGACAAACCATTGATTTTAGCTAGAGTTTTTGCACTGCTTAATGAATCGTGATAATATTGACCTAAGTTCATATTCAATAGATATTCAAATCTTGCTGCCATCACAGTAGCATCTAGATGTAGGATTTCTTGAACATCCGCTTCCGTCAGGTAGAAGTAGGTTTCATTCTTGGAAACTCGCACTTGTAGACTCTCTGCATAAGTTTGTAATTCCAAATCCATAACATCATCCCAGTCGAGTTTGATTCGGCTAGTCTTGGCTGCTGCTCCTGCATTCGGGTCATCTCGGCTAGTGTAAAGCTGCTGACTAATGACCCCCACGAATTGGCCCCATTCAAACATGCTGAAGGACAGGCTGGAGCATATGGTCGAGATCGTCAGTTGTAAGCCAAACGTTCAGTCGTTCAGTCGGTGGCTTATCTCGCTCTCTCTTTGTGTGTGTGTGTGTGTCTCAGTTAATCATAGCTGTGAATCAGTTCAATCAGCAAACAAACAACAAGATGAAGCTCGTAGCCTGCGACATCCAGGGTTTCACTAAGGACGATGAATTCCAGCTTGCCATAACCGACGTGCATCGCACAAACCACTATTTTTTCAAAACCGTAGTGGCATTCCATGACCTGAGCGAAGCTGATAAACGGAAGTACGATATTTGGTGAGAAATATCCACGGCATTCCATACTCTGATGGCTATGTTTAATTCAACGAGATCCAGGAAGTGCTGCGCCCCATCATCGAGGCTGAAGTGATATACGTGAAGGGTAATCAAAAATTCGATTTTTTACTGAAGTGTGTGCTCGATCTGCCTAAGAGGCCACACATCGTCGATATTGCAGCTACTACAAGTACAATCGTCACAACGCCTCCACCGACACTCGAGAAGCAAAGCCCGCTCTGTTTGAATCATATAGCATCCGGAGAAATAGAAGTGCATTGTGCCGTGAGACACTGTTTCGAAATCTGGCAATGGATATCGTCACATCTGATATGGTGAGGCCCCACGACGATCACGACGACGACCACGACACTCCTATCAATCGGCACTTGCAAAATTTGCGCGAGCTCAAGGCGCACATAGCAGAGTACTAGCACAAGCTGTGTATTTTCAAACGCTTCCAAAATATGCAAATTGACGATGGTAAATGGATGGGGCAGCAGCAGCATTCACCGATCCACCACGTTCCGCCGCCGTCGCCGCCAGCACCAAGTCCATGACGTCAGCCACACCAAGACTAGCCGAAACACGATATATTATTATTCATATTATATTATTCATATATATTCATATTATATTATTATTATCATTATTATGTATTAATAGATGTATAAAACCAATTTTTCTCGATTTATTTTCTGGATCGAATGAATGAGAGAGAGAAAGAGACTGAAAGGAATACGAGTCATGTACATTGAGCAATGGTGTATGTGTGGGTGTGTGAATTCCTCTCAGTGTATATATTTGAGTGACATATACGCTGTTTCTCAGTGTACATTGAGCTGTCGTCACGATGACAACAAATTATATAATTCTAGCAGCCGTTCTGTTGAACGTACTGTATATTAGCCCGCCATATGAGTACGGCGAGGTATTGGTATCGTATTTGCAGACATACAATGCCATGGGTAAGAGTGAGACACTTAAAATGCATTGAATCGATGAATTTGGCTTCAAACTAAACTTTTTTATCTCTGCTGACTCATCATTTTCCTGGAAACACAACATCTGACTGTCGTGAGTCACACAACGGCATCTGATGTGTGCATTATTCTTAGAATTTCATTCAAATCGAGACACTAAACAACTCCAAGGTCAATTTAGCTCGAGCAGACAAACCGTAAACAAACACTGGATGTGTGAGATAAAACTCTGCGATTAACTCTGAAAAACAAATTCAAGGTCAAATGGATCATCGTGCTTTCTTAGTATTTCATTCAACTGGAGAAGACAGTAAACAAGCACGGGACGTGCCTTATCGCAATTTCACGGCGGAGACGTATTTTTTCTTTTGGAATTTCATTAGAGAGAGTGAATTAATAATTCCACCATTATTTTCTGTTGTTCTAAGACAGGCATTTTTCATATTTCATTTTTTCGTTTTGTCAATTAAGGCGGCGGCCATTTTTTTTCTACACAGTGAATCACGTGACGTTTTTTTCTCTTCCAGCCAATTGCTCTCAGCGAATCACGTGAGCGGACGTGTTTTTCATAACATCCAGCCAATTGCTCTCAGCGAATCACGTAAGGGGACGTTTTTTCATAACTTCCGCCATCGCCGCCATGTTTTTTTGCCTTCCGCTCCATCGCCGCCATGTTTTTTTGCAGAAAACATGCGCGCTACTTAGAGTGAAACGTAGCTGATGACCCCCCACCCCCGAAACTCTTCGACGAACACGTCATCTTCTTCAGTTCTTCCAACAACGGCGAGAACTCGATGGACGCGGCCATCGAGAGATAAATCCCCGTGTGGAGCAACACCGATTCTAGGAAACTCTCCGGTTCTAGAATCGGTGTTGTCATACTACTTGTAACCTCACAAAATTTATTTAATTTTTACCACCATTTAAGAATCCTATTTTAATATACAGGGTGGGGCAATAGTGCGTCAGAGTCGGATTGCTTGAGTTCTAAGATAGTTAGGGCGATAATTCAAAAACCAAATATAACTAGAGAACTGTGTCTATATCTAGAAATTATTGTCGGATATACAGGGTGAACCAAGGAAAATCTACAGGGTCAATTGCATTTTAATAAAATGAAATGCTATGTACTTCAATCCATTTTTTCAAGAATTTTAGTGGTCTCCATCCACACCTCCAATATCCTTTACTATCTCCCAAACACTTGGGAGTTATAATTTTTTTTGTCAAAATAATGCTATCTGCAGATGCATACCGAAAAAACCACCGTTCTCAAGATTATGGAATGCAGGAGGTCATGATTATAATCCTATTCGTCAGACATATGAGTGATATTTCTGAATCATTATCATTTCCAAAAATAATACAGTAATACTGAAAATGATTTTTCAATTCGGAAGTTTTTGAATTAAATTTTCTCGAGTTCTTCAAATGGAACACTCCGTATATTTTTCGACCATGTGATATAGGATTGAGAGGCGAATATTTTTTGTATGTACATCCCTGGGGATATTCCTAGCCGTTTTCGAGTTATCCACTCGGACAATTTATAGTAGCTCATTTTTACTGACACCTACCTCTATGGATGATGGAAACACATCGTTTCCATTATTTTAACGAATCCCAACTTCTTTTATCCTTAATCTTTATTTTGTGTGATTGATTCCTGATTTGGAATTATTTTCGTTTGCAATTGTGTGTTATTAATTGAACAACATTTATCGTGGGTACATACATTCTGACAGATGAGGTAAATAATCACTTATAATGTCCCAAGTGCTTGAATTATTGCCGGATTAAATTTTTCGAGTACATGAATTTTAAAAAAATAAACTTTCGGCAATTAATTCAAGTACGCGGGGGGTTCGGTAAGAAAATTTCACACCATGAAATGAAATTTTCTTACCGAACCCGAATTAATTGCCGAAAGTTTATTTTTTTAAACATTCATGTACTCGAAAAATTTCCGGCAATAATTCAAGCACTTTTTTCCCTCATCTGTCAGAATGTATGTACCCACGATAAATGTTGTTCAATTGATAGCACACAATAGCAAACGAAAAGAATTCAAAATCAGGAATCAAACACACGAAATAAAGATGAGCTACTAAAAATTGTCCGAGTGGATAACTTGAAAACAGGAATATCCCCAGGGATGTACATACAAAAAATGTTCGCCTCTCAATCCTATATCACATGGTCGAAAAATATACGGAGTGTTCCATTTGAAGAACTCGAGAAAATTTTATTCAAAAACTTCCGAAATGAAAAATAATTTTCAGTCATCCTGTATAATTTTTGGGAATGATAATGATTCAGAAATATCACTCATATGTCTGACGAATAGGATTATAATCATGACCTCCTGCATTCCATAATCTTGAGAACGGTGGTTTTTTTGGTATGCATCTGCAGATAGCATTATTTTGACAAAAAAAATTATAACTCCCAGTGGTTGGGAGATAGTAAAGGATATTGGAGGTGTGGATGGAGACCACTAAAATGCTTGAAAAAATGAATTGAAGTACATAGCATTTCATTTGAAAAAAATGCAATTGACCCTGTAGATTTTCCTTGGTTCACCCTGTATATCCGACAATAATTTCTAGATATAGACACATTTCTCTAGTAATATTTGGTATCTGAATTATCGTCCTAACTATCTTAGAACTCATGCAATCGCACTCTGGCGCACTATTGCCCCACCCTGTATATGCTTTCCGTTCTTATACTTCATAGTCCTGAAGATGAAACAATATAGTTTCCAATTTAAAATTTGGTTTTCTTGAACATACCGACCGAATTCCCACTAACTCAACAATTCTGATTATTATTTATATCCCTGATCATTACACCCAAATATTATACCTTATGAGATCAAATAAAAAAAGGCTTATTTATGTTTTATATTTAAGACCCACATTAACAAGAAGGGACAACTAAAATATTGAATGAAACCATGTTGTATAACCTATGTTTATTATCCAACGGTATTCAATTGAAAATCACTTGACAAGTATCACTTACAACATACCAAAACTCATTCCAAATCAAAACTCATTACATGAAATTATGGAAAAAGTTTTCATCCTGCATACATTGAACAACTTCAATAGCAATGATAATAATGAGAGCTATCAACATCAATCGCTTCAAATTCAAAATTTCATAAAGTAGAGCTTGTGGATTTTCTGATGGGCTATGTCGTTGAATATATTTCTCACTCACACTCATTGCCGATACGTAAATGTGTCCTCTGCTACGGTATGAGTCATAGCCCATAAGAAAATCCTCAAGTTCTATCGAACAACTACAATTCAAAACAATTAAACTTCAAATAAACATCACAAGTTACTAATCTTAGAACATCAAATGATATTAGATATTACTAACAATAAGTACAAATCGTATTGGTCAATAATTCATTCCAAATCCACCTAACAACTGTTTCATATTAATTCATTCATATCGCTCATAATGATCAAGTTTTCATTTGATATGAAAGAAATTTCAAATCACTCAATTCAAAAAATTCCGCTAGTTGGTTGAATTTTGTCGTGACCGGTGTTGTATTTTGAACCCTATACAGGTAATTCTGGTTTTCATTCCCATTTATCTGAAAAACGTAACATAGACCTATTTGTAAAGTAACTTGTGACATCTGCAGTCACTAGTTGAAACTTAATTTCCAAATTTTGAGAGACCTTACAAAGCCGTCCAGATAACTACGAAACAGCTGTCGGCGGATGTTGAGCTCTCGAAATCGAAAATACTATTTTGTTTTCGTGAACGTCTGTCAATGGGTTTGTCTGTTACGTAAACATGGTTCAGCATTTTTTTAATGATTTGGTTCTCATGAAACAGAAAATCCTGTAATGTTCAGGGAACATCTTGAGAACCGACGGAAAGTAGAATGGAAATGGTGTCCTTCTTGATTTTTCTAGCAATTTTTTTAGGCTGTATGGCTCAGGGAATATCTACCTCTCGAGTCAGTGAGTTATAAAGCATTGTCATCCGTTGGAAGAACGAGCCTGATAAAATAAGTGTTGAGCATGCTTCCAAAGAAGCCCGAGTTCGACGGGTCACTCTCGATGGGACCGCTAGCCGGACCGGAACGATTCATGATATTTCAGAAGAGCATCCTCCACGAAAATATCTATAAAACCCAAATAAACCGCCAACCTTCCTGCGGTGTTGCATAAAGTAAGGGAGCTTGTAAGTGAAGCATCACCCATGAGACGAATGACTCTTTTTTGTATAGAATCTACAAGTTTCTATTTATCTATAAACCTTATAACCCTTCGCTCAGATGATGGCATCGTGTGTAGAAACGAATTTGTCAGCTTCAGAGCGTCTATTAGTACCCCTGACCCCTGTTAACTTTTGAACTGTTTGACGTACACATATAAAAAAGACCGTTTGGAGGGTATCATCGATACTACTTTTTGAAATAATAGACATTGTGATTGCTCGATACATAGCGCAGGGGGCACACCAACTAAAACAATTTTAAATGTATTGGGGGGCATGAGTCACATCGTTGAAACGATAATTCAATTCTGTTTTCAACCATTTAAATTTTTTAGAATTTTGTGATACTTGACCCCCCATGATTTTTAAACGTTTTGAGTTGAGTTGCCCCCTCTCGCCATCTATGAAGTAATTACAATATATTTTATTTCAAAACGTAGTATCGATTATACCCTCCAAACGTTTTTTTAAGTTTGTACGTAATATTGTTCAGAAGTTAACAAGGGGGGACTATCAAAAGCCGCACTGTATAGCATATAGTAGATACATAAAAATATTCTTCAGCGTTACTTTGGAAGTTTTTATTTTCTCTCCATTCATCAATAATGATGAATTTACACATATTAGATGCCACCATAGAACACATGTTTGTATCTTACATTGCCCTGAAGATTGTTGTTGTTCAATATTGTTTTTTTCATTAACCAGCTGTCATCCCCCTAAGAACGACAGCCCTCAGAAGTCGAAACTTGTGCGAGCTAAGGATTAACGAGGTCTTATCTTTTAACGTGCGATTCCTAGCACGAGACCAGTAACCGTGCTGGGAATCGAACGCACGTCCCTCTGATTGATAGACTACGCTCTATCATCATGACCACTGCGGCCCATGTTAAAATATTTATAATTCATGTACCATGTACCCGAAGGCGAAGGACGGCCATTATTATTATTGTGTACCAGGGCGTTCTAGGAAAACCCATTTATGACCTGAAGCAACTTCCCTGTTGTTGGTGCATTCCAAACAAGTACTGCTAACTTGGATAAGAGAGTAATCTCAAACTGAAATAGAAAGTAAATTTCCCGTGATGTGTTGATCTCTAGGCAGCAATAAATAATGCTTGTAAATCGTGCACCTGTGAGTGAGCATTAGAAGGCTTTGAGAGATTGGAGCGAGCTGAGTGAGACTGGGGTCCTACTTTTTGACAAGCGATCCCAAACATGTTAGAGAATCGAAGGTATTGTCAGTCAGGAAGGTTAGGAACTAGACTGGTATCCATATATATTATAGTCTTCTCAGACATCTAAGACATTCAACATGATAAAATAATAAACTAATTTATCCAATTGTGAACTGCGAAATATGTAAATGAATATGATAAAGAATATTTCAATTTCGTGATAGCCCTCTTATATCCTGACAGAGATTTCAACCTGTCTAGGGTCCTATAGACCGTATTCCATGCGAAAATTCAAGCCATTGATTTATGTGCAGATACATTGGAGGAAACTAACATTACACAAAATTCGAATAATTTTCGGGTATGCTCGTGGCTTCAGAAGCACTTGGTTTAGGCCGATCAACCTCCAACTAAGTATGGAACTGTAAGACTCCTCATCAAGGACATAGAACAACGTGTCTCTGGTCTAGATTCCTTTGCAGAAGAGGGGGGCACAATAGGTTTTATCGGACCAGAACCAGCATTTGGCATTCGTTCAAGTATTGCCAAACACATACTGAATACCTGGACTTTAGGAAGAGTATCAGACTTTTGGCATAACTTATCAAGATTGGTCCACTCCAGTAAGAACGACTTTAGATGTCTAACAGGCCTTTTTACTGGCTACTGTCATCTAAATCACCACATCTCAAGACTAGGACCAACGAATAATCCGGAAAGCCATCTTTGTCTTGAAAATGCTGAAACAGCTAGCAGAGAATACACTTTGTGCCTATCGGCCTGCGGACATAATCAGATTGATTTCGTTGTTTGGCAGAGCCTCCATCTTGCCATCTGACCTGAAAAATCATTCACCAGGTGAACTAATCGGCTTCGTGAAGAAGCTGCACAGAGAGAAATAAATGTATGTTTTCCACACATTTGTGTATAATTTTGTCACAATTTGATTCTAAAAAGTTGACAGCACCAATTTGTTTATTATTCTTCTATAATATTGATGAAAGATTGGACAATTGTGTAAAATATCTGCACAACTGTGTCTTACACAACGTTGTGCATAAGCATTTTCCCACTGTGTGGATTTATTTGGAGAAATATGGTTTGAGCTACAATAAATCAACAATATATCTCCACTGGAAATTTAGGAAGTTTAGAATTAACTTAACAATTTTATCTTTTGTTAGTACACAGTTTGAAGGCGGCACTCCTAATATTTCTGAAAATTACAAATATATTCAATTCACTTTTTTATGGAAATTTCAAATGAAAACTTTGAAAAAAATAAGAGTTGGTCCAATAGAAAATAAGAAAATGGTTAATCGATATTTCTGTTCCAACATATTTCAGCCACTTGTCAAAAATAATCTTTCGTTCATCGAATGAGTTGTTTTGTAACTTCTATCAACAAAAATATCGGCAAAATGGGATGAATATTATTTGGAAGTTTCGATACCTACTACAGTATCATTATTCTACAACTGAAACGTTATATAGAATCAAAATCAATTCAAAACACTACTGACTATAATTTCTCCAGTGACTTTTCCTGCAAAAAAAAAGAAAATATTATCGAAATAATCATTATTTTTTCCGCCATTTTCAAAACTTATTGACGTCAACACCATCTCCGATTCCAAAACTTATTTTTTCTTCGAAAATAGTTCGATTCGGTAGATTCCCATAATATACCAAACTGAGTTTAAATTGAGCTTGCAAATTCAGTAAATGTAAATATGATCATTATGAAGCAGTAGTATGAAAACGACCTTGAACTACAAAGTTCCATGAACTGCTTTACAAACTCCAAAGTTAATGGATAACTTCTCCTCGGAGCATAGCTATTTTCAACAAAAAACACAACCTATTCATAAAAAACTACTTTAGTCCTTATGGCGAATGAAAAATAATTGAAAAATTCTCAATGTTGAATTTAATTCATTGATTCTCCATCTTTCAAAACCAAAAATTTTGTTTTCATTTTAATTAACTTACGCTAAAATATTGTGTTTTTCGGAATATTTCATGTATCTTAAATCTTCCATAACTACTTTTTAATTGCCCAACTCAAATTTACAGAGCCTTATTAGCCCCATATTCATGACGAGACCGTGTGAATTTTCATTTGTCCAACTTATTTCCTAGCGGTAAAATATATTTACCAAAATATTTTTCAAACATTGCACAATCCCCGACCGGTAAATTTTTTATAACTACTTAAACTTTAATATCTACAGTTTTCAATTATCATATAAATAAGACTTACGTGTTCGCTTTGAATTCGTTTTAAATTTAACGGTGATTCGCGACAATGTGATAAATCTTTGGAAATAAAAACGAACACTGCCATGGAAAATATAAACAAGAGAAAATATTCTAGAAACCTATGTTTTATAATACAAACTCATTCGATTATTCAACAATAATTTGAATTTTCTTTGCTAACGAATCACATCAATCATAGATAACATTTTACAAAACCCCTAAAATACTAAACTATATAAATATCGCTTATAATTCATATACAGGAAATTTTACGCAGATCTATACAAGATTTCGAAATGTTGTAATGCAAATAATAATAACGACAAGTTTTTTTTGTAATGGTGTCTTCAACGAATCAATAGCAATATATTGACTCTATCATCCATATTTTATATTTCCAGTGCCTACTCTTTTTCAGTCCATATTATTCTGGAGTGTATCTCAACCAATCCACGAGTGATATTTCCTCCAAAAATAATTACATGAACACATTAACAATTCAACTGAGAGTCTTTATATTTTAGTTTCCATCAGTCATTTCATTAAAATCCGTTTTTGCATCACTACCATTTTGAACGAATCAAGGCAGTTTCATAGCTACAATTCGAATAATGTGACAAAATTAATAGTTATGAAACATTGGAAAATCTAGGAAATGCAATTCATTCCTTTCCACCCTCAAATATAAACCTCCACCCAACAGTTTTCTGTATTTTTTCTAAAAACGAATACTTAAACAAAGAGCGTAAATATTGATAAAAATTCATTTCGATTCAATAGTAGATTTCTTTTGTTTCATAATAATAAGAAATATTCATTTCTTCGAGTGATCAATCCACAATGATATCATCAATTTGAACATGAAACATATAAATCCATAAATTAATAATAAAGACAAAATACACATCTTCAAAATATATTCAGAGCCTCGAACTTTTTAACATGGTAATGCTGAAATGTTTTTCTCCTTGAAAACGGTTCTGCAGGATTCTGTGTAATAAAGACCATATTATAACATTCTTATAATTCGCTTCTAAGCTGTAAAAGCTTGAGTTATGTTATTTCCACAAAAGTATATTGTAGGAGAAAACTGAATTTACCATTGCGTAATAAATAATGGATCTTTCTCATTCAAAACTTTTAGTTTTGACAGAGCATAAAAACTGCTGCCGGTCCTCTTACATACGTAATTGACGTTATAACCTAAATCAGAATCAATTCCGCATGAATCATCAATTTCAACATGTACTGGTTGCTCAATGACCTTCGGTCGACCTACCTTGGCAAAAGCCGTGTTGTTTACTGATTACATTATACTCAAACAAAAAAATCTAATAATTTATTTTAGACACATTTTTCTATCACTTTACTGATCACACTGGGAATGGTGATAGAATCAAAAGAGAATAATTCTTTTTGAGTAATGGAATTATTAATTATATTTTGAGTAGATATGGAAAAGTTTCCTCCCCAAGAGATTTGTTCAAACAAATATACTCAAATATAGCTTTGTATTTGCTTGTAGACATGCAATCCATTCCTGTGGAATTATTGTGTTTTAGCTTACCTATTGAAATCACGAATTGACAAAGAAAGTTCTGAAAATTTGAAGATTATTTCCATCCGACAGATAAAAAATGGCTACCTACTTTGTTGACCACCTCTATCAAAAAGTTATTCAGAATTCGCGGTTTTCTCAATTGAATATCGTCCAATATTTCTCAACAAAACTTTCGTAATAGAAGTGATTGCATATTCTTTTATTGGGTATGACTACTTCATTTCAGATGACACGGAAGGTTATCTGAAATGATTGTGGAGATTCGTTCAAAACGATAGCTTTGTTCATTTTACTTAATGGGCACATTACCCCCACCACAATCCAGCACATAATATATCAATATTTGAAAAAAAAATACAATCGTTCACTCTACTCTTTTTTAACTTTTGAATCTGAATCCTCATTTTTTCAATTGGATATACCGTACTGATGATGACTTATACGTCTAAAACACGTGCATTCGGTTCCTGTGAATTCCAAGGGTTATACGTATTGATTTTTAAATGCACAACCCTAAACTCCGTGCCATGCAATGGTTTTCCACTTTCATTGATATTTTCTAGGTATCATCAGTTGTTGCTTTGAAAATTCAGGTTGATTTACCCGAAACCACAAATATCTGGTTGGCTTCATGTGGTTGATGCCTTTTGGAGCTTGCATCCAAGTGTCACCCATCTTTGCAGTTCGCTACACCGTACTGATGATGGCCAACTAGTCTGAAACACGTGTACATGTTTTCTGTACACTCTGAGAGTCATAAATATCCATTACTGCTGTCAGAGATGAATAAATTAATGACATAATTTTGGTTTAAGATAGCGGGATTGAAAAAGCGAATATTTTCATATTGAAATGAAAACAACCTACGATAAAATTGAAGATGTTTTCTGTGATAACAGATAACATGATGATCTTTGAAGAGTGAAATAGATATTCATCGACAAAAATTGATTGCAGATCTAGCGAAAGGGATGCAATTCCCACATCAATGATTCGAACGTTTTCTGTGAGTGATACTTTTGAATAACATTTTAATTTTTCTTGATGAATTTTAAACTTAATAGTAGAAAAATCAACCATCTGAATGAAAATACAGATTTTTTACTTTCGGATTTTCTCTTAGGGTCTTTTCACAATATCTGTAGTTCAATGTCCAGCGTGGCTTTAGCCAGGGAAGTAGTAGATTTCTGTAAGATATCACGAAAAAAATCTTAACTTTTGTCCTAGGTTGTTTTCATTTCAATTTTCATTTGAGAATATTTCCTTTTTCCGACATGAATACCTTCCATCATTTTGAACAGTGGAAAATGGCGACTAAAATTTATCTTTAAGTCGCAGATGATTCCACATCTGACTATATGAATATGTTTATATTTTCAATAAAATCAAAATATCTGGATTATTATTTTCCCTCCATTAGGATTACTGGTATAACAAATAAAGAACATATTTTTTGTAGAGTACTAACTAAAAGTGAGGTCGATACGAAGCCGGCAATTTTTTTATTATAAATATTACATCACAATGAAAATGTTGATTAAAATACTTTTCATCTAATATTTATTTAAAGTAATTGTTTTCACGATGTTCTTGATAAGGAGAAAATAAAAGATTGTAAACGTAAACTGCAATACCCACCATAGACAGGTTGTCCCATGCACAAGAGAAGTTATTAAAGAATTATTATCTATTGTAATGATTTGAAAAGTGTTTTGCACCTTCAGATGGATCAATTTTGTATTTTTTTAAATAGAACTTTCACCATTTCATTCAAATTTGGACGGACAACGTTGAGAGAAAGAAATACAATGCCCAATTTCAATTGCTCGCCCGCCACACCAACATTCATAAATATCAAATCAAAAATTTGTATAAAAATCATATTTGGTGTTTGGATTTAATATCAACGTATACTGTGTAACGATATTTTGATATATTTATACAGAAAGTTCCAGAACGCAGAATGTATATTTTCTTGAAATCTTTTAATAGAACTTCAAATGTTTTTAGGCTGTTGAATTTGTCTCTTTCGGTATATGATACTGATATTTTTCACATCAACTTCTAGTTTAGCAGCAATCTTTCGCCCTCATCTTTGAAAAAATTCTTAATTTGCAAATTTTTCTGGTTTTATATTTTGCGAACACTGATATTCTATTGTGATGACTATATGTTTGAATATCTAACTTCTTTTAAAAACCATATGAATAGTAAAGCAAACGATAGACATTCCGTACAAACACTAGTACATCGCCTGTCACTTTTCAACGATCTGGTGTATAAGGATTATGATAAAATAATCTTATTGTAGTCAATTCACCTGGAGATATTAAGTGGAAAACATTTGATACCAACTCTTTGCTTATGAATAAATGTTCTGTTAAACTTTTTAGTGTAAGTGAGATAAATAGTTTGTGTATCTCGCTTCTCATAAAACTACCCTTGTAAATTCTTTCTGTAACTTCTGGAGTATTTCACAATGAACATTACACATTCATGAGCGGTATTATAGGTAAATATTAAAATTTATATGAAAGGCAACCTCTGCTTTTAACTATCTTTTCATTGTGGAACAAAAAAGACTCTCTACGATGCAGTACAGATATCAGACTTTTTGTGAGTATTGTATCGATTTAAATGAAAAATAAGTTATCCCTATCTCGCTGACCAGCTATTCAATACGTTATCATCTGAATATCGACAAATAATTGTAATTACACATGGATGAATCAAAATGGATTGTGGTGGAACATATGGCTCGTGAATTTTCATCATATGGGTGTTTTGTTAATTTGTCATACAACAAACCACGGCTCTAACAATTTGAGGGATTGATATCTCAACAAATTTGTCATGTTACGGCCCTGTCTATTCTCCCGAACTCCACACTCCCAAGAAATTATTCTATTTCCTATCGCTATATTTTTTGGCACGTGAAACATGACAAATTTGCCAAATAAACTCAGAGTCTTCCGCTAAATCGAGTTACTTACTAGTTACTATTCGGAAGATACAAAACGTCAGTTAAACTTCACAAGGTACGGTAGGCATTTCTGCCAGGCTTAATTTCACTACAGTCGCTTCCTTACGTCAAGCAGGCGTTGTCGATCCGGAATTACAGGACACTACTGGTACAGTTTGACATGCCATCGTTGCCATGTTATTGGCTACAATGTTACCGATTCCACAGCCTTTCAGTTCGGTGAATATTTCGGTGAAGTACCCTGGTTCCGCGTTGATTCTCAACATATTCGAGGATAGTCTATCTACTATATCTAAGCACCTGTCCCAGAATTTTTCTTTGGAGTCTTCTACCAGGAAAGGTTTGAGAGGATACGAAATTTCGTTACCCATGTAAGAGTAGGAGAGATATAGGCAGGTCAGCACGACTGCTTGAAGGTCCTGTTCACAGTCAATATCTGATCTGACGAGGTCTCGGACGAGCATGTAAACGAACACGACGTTGGCTGGATTGATGAAAGCAACATCCTGTAAAAAGATCAAAATTTAGTAATCTAAAATGTGTAAATCCTATCAACATGTGGGGTGTTACAATTTTTGCTTGAACTGTCTATATAGGCTTTGAATTGTATAAGTTCAACCTTAAGCAAATGTGTTCTTCATTTTCAACTACTTAATTTCAAAAACTGATATATTCATAATCACATGCCACTTGGTGAACTGATCATAAAAGTATACCAAACATACTTATCACCAAAATAAAAATGTCTAAGTAAGTATGTACTAATGACAATTGACTCAATGAATACTAGTTATTATTGTATGACTGTTTTATGTGCTAAATAAGACATGATGTGTGATATGTATTTATTTATTCATTAGAAGTGCATGGCTATCCAACAGATGCACCTATTAGAGTTCATCCAATAAGATGACATCACAAATTTACAAAATATGATATCTGATAACAAGTTGTGTCTTGAGGTAATTAGTGTCAATTGAAAAATAACAATAACTAGATAAGTAGTTGAGCTCAAATAGGAAACATAAAAAGAAGAAAAAACTACAAAGTTACAGAATATGATATCTGATAACAAGTTGTGTCTTAAGGTAATTAGTGTCAATAAATAAAAAAATAACTATATAATTAGTTGAGCTCAAGTAGGAAACATAAAAAGAAGGAAAAACTATTCGTCTGAGAGATTATTATAAAATTGCAGTAAACAATGTTTCAGTGTTTTTTTTATTTATTAGAGAGTGATGAGAAATATCAATTTCAGAGTGATATATTATGTTGTAAGAATTCATGCACCGTATTACAGGTTAGTTAATGTAGTAATTAATTTTAAGAATTGGTGGATAAAAAGTTAGTCTATTCCTCACAATTCTTGTTTGACAGTTCAGATTGAAATACATAATTGAAGATTCAGAATCAATGATATTATTGAATATTTTATACGCCGTAAATGATATATCCACATAGTCTCTCTTCAAGAGAAAACGTTCTAACTTGTAGAACTTCAAGTTTGTCTCATAATCA
Organism: Chrysolina americana; assembly: GCA_958502065.1. Classification (NCBI taxonomy): domain Eukaryota; kingdom Metazoa; phylum Arthropoda; class Insecta; order Coleoptera; family Chrysomelidae; genus Chrysolina; species Chrysolina americana. The sequence goes on from OY293411.1 coordinate 72,276,152, forward strand.
ACATAGTGTCGATATCGGAAATATCTGAAGTTGAGGTTGTTGATGAGTTTTTTTTTAAAGTATTCAATTTGTGTGACATACTTTTCGTATATTGGATTCCATACCGATGAACACTATCCAAGAATTGGTCTGACTAGTGATTTGTACATAGTGATGGTAGAACTGTGGTTACGAAAGCTTCAATAACTCCTGAGAACAAATGCAAAAGTACGAAGCACCTTCCTAACCATTGCATCAATACGGTATTCGAATTTTAGTTTTGTTTCCATCAATACTCCTAAATCACGGACTAGATTGATTCGGGGGATCATTTGAATTTTCAGGAATGCATTCTATGTAGGGGGACTTTTGCATCGAGAGAACAGGATGTAATGACATTTACGAATAATCTATTCACAAGTCATAAAGTCTATCTAGATCTTCCTGAAACTGTACGTTAACTAAGATATTGCCTACTTTTATATACACTTTCAGGTCATCAGAATTAATCACAAATTTTGAAATCCTGAAGCACTTGTATTATTATTTTTTTTAACATTCAACTGGAAGTTTATGTATTGTGTGGTAAATATATATTATTATATTATTATTATTATTATTATTAACTCTCAATGTCACTGACAAATATACTAAAAAGAATTGGGCCAAGGAGATCCTTGAGGAACACCAGATGAAACGAAACATTCTCTTAATTTACAATTATTCAATGCCACATATTGATGCCTGTCGGATACGTATGATGTTAAAATCCTCAGCAAGTAGACGTGTATACCGAAATGATCAGAGTAGGATAGAACTTTATCGAAGGCCTTAGAGAAATCAGTATATACAGCACAGGTAAAAGATTCATGCTCCATATTCTCGAAGATTTCTTGAACGAATGTTATCAAATTTGTCGCCACACACCTTTTTGTAAAAACCATGCTGATGAGTCATATGATTTTTTGTGAGGAAAAATAGTTCTTTGGTTAATGTTGCTTCAAAAACTCAGCCAAACGAATTGAATATCAATATGGATCTATAATTGCGAACATCTGTTCGATCACCTGATTTAAATATCGGTAGTACTTGAGCAATTTTCCACTTGAGAGGAAACTTTCCGACCGAGAAGGAGTGACGTACTTATTAACTAAAAGATGTAGGGGTCGAACTAAACTCAGAATACAATATTTGATGAATAGAGGGGGTATTCCATCAGGTCCCGGACATTTTTTAATATCAAGGTCGTTCAGTGATTCATTTATTTGATTTTGAGATATGAATGTAATATTGAAATTGTTATTCGACAGTTTTTCTTCGAATAGGCACGAAGTTTGATTACCCTCGAACACGCTACCAAAATAATCAGAAAACATGTTGCATATTGACTCAGTTCCATCATATGTTTTATTGTTAAAATTCATCAGCAAAGGAATTGATGGCTTCCTTTTTCTATTCGATATAAACAAAAATGCTTTCGTGCCACTATTTATTTTATCCTCTGTATTATTTATGTATTTTCTATAGTCGCTAATACTTTTTTTGAGTTCTCTACGTGAATATGAAAAACGAAGGTTATCATTTTGGTTTTAATAAGTTTTCCATTTTCTGTGATAATATTTTTTTTATTTTAACGGTCTCATAAAAACGTCCAACTGAAATATCAATATCTTCTGAACTGAATAAGTTCTCTCTTATCGGACAGAGTTCTGAAAGTGCATTGCAATTTGATAATACCAAGTCCAATACTTCGTAAATTATTGTATTATTCAAAATTTAGAAGAGATATACAGTCTTCAAATCTTCCACTTTCGTTGAGTGGCTGTTTGCGTAAACAAGTTGATATTTAGGTAAACACAGCTATCAATGTAAACAGATAAATACGATGGGCTCTCTTTTGTTTGTCAAAGTTAGACACAACCCCAATTGAAATATCTTGTTTTGGGTTATCTTCTACTACATAAAAATGATATTATGCTGTTCATGAATTAATGTTCCTGAATATCACTCGACCATAACAAATAAAGACTATTATTTCCTTCAATTCATCTCTATTAACTTGTATTTTGAGACAATACAATTCGAACATTAGGAACATTATATTAATCAAAGAATGACTTCGTCTATCTAAAGCTCTCGAGAATTATCAAGCGCAACATTTATGCACCTCAATTTGTATCCATTTTGCGACAGACCTCTGTCTGAATTCTCCAGCTGGCCTCCCAGTCTTGACTCTTCGCTGCTGGTCAAGTATGTGGCCTTAAGTACTGTAAAATCAATAGAAAGTCTCCTTATTGTAGAGCTAGACTGTTGGAAATTTTCCGGCAAAGAACCTTGCAACAATGATGCGTTGAATGAGATGAACAGACTGAGAAACCTACAGTTCGATTATTTTATCGTTACCCATGCGTCATCAATTTATGATCGAAGAAATCACACACTCTCTATCGAACATCTCTTTCTATCAACCGCTATGCGCGAATCAAAGTTCGTTAACATTTGTCTTTTAAGCTAAGAATTATGGTATTGTGATGATCGATTGAAACTCAAAACAGTGAAAAGAGATTAGCCAAAAAACCGACAGTGTTTTACATTTCAACTAAACTTGCTAACCATCAATTGCATCATTGTTTTCTGTCGTCATTGGGGTATTGTTTGTCGCCAGTTTTACTTTGTTCTGCAGTAGAATATATTATAAAAACTGTTTTTTTCCAAGCTAAACATCTCTTGGAATCATTATTTCCAAAGTAACTACAATACAATGTGTTTTATTCACAAATAATCTTTAAAATTTCTAACCTCACAATTGATATTTGTGACTATAGTCCCGTACTGCCGGGATTTTCACGCAAGAGTTATTCATAGTGTGAAAATCTTAATGAGAGAAAAAAACATGACCTAAATCTATAAATACAGGTAAAAATATTCACAATATATTTGAACTCTTTTTTAGATTATGCCTGTAACTAATGCACAAGCACAACAATTTGTATTGAAAGGGAAAGAGCGAATGGTGGACCTTTTTTATCACTTTCATCTGTTCAGGAGGTAACAATTTAAACCACAAAAGAAGTGTCATACCTTTTCTTTACTGTATTTGCAGATGCACTTATAATATCTCGAAAAACGGTGTACATCAATATAAACGGAAATAAACCCATTCTATCAACACACACTGAATCACTCATTGGGAAATATATGGTATGAACAAGAAAAGCTCCTTTGTGATATGGTTATTAAACTCATTATTATAAACATTGGTGACAGTTCTGAATCTGAAAGTGATTAAATATATTAATATTGTTTTTCCTTTCATAACTGGACATAGTTCTACATGCTCGCAATACATAAATAAATGCATGAATACATTTTTTGTTAATTATGTGTTGAGTATTTCATTACCAAATATATTTCAACTGGTGTATTTTTACTTCTTAGATATTCATTTATTTATCATTATACAGTGTGTCCTTGCATCCATGCACGAATAGGTAATTGAAAAAGTTTGAATACCTAAGTCTAGAAGATTCCTTTTCAGAGTTTTAGTCATGTTTGAATGGAAATTCATTTTTTGATATTAAAGTATGCAAATGTTTTGGAAATATTGCACTCCAACCTAGTTTTCTGAACAACTTTTTGCATTAATGTGGATTGACTTCCTTATATGAGTGTGACTGAAATTAGAATACAGTAGAGAGGTCAAAAGTTTCTAATAAACTCACTGGGCAAATGAACATATATCTCTGCCTCCATGTTTCATTATCCTATTAATCCTGGTATCACTGGATTCATAATAATTGGAATACACCGTGTGCTAGGAACCGCACGTTAAAAGGTGAGACCTCGTTAATCCTTGGCTCGTACAAGTTTCGACTACTGAGGGCAACCTCCGTAAGGGGACGACAGCTGGTTGACGGAAAAAAGAATTTTAAACAGATTCATTCCTTTTCGCTTTTGTTTCTCCAGCAATATTTCTGAAATTTGAAACATTGAATATGCTCACTGGACGGCACTTTTTAAAGGAAAAAAGGAGAGGAGAAAAGGGGGGTGTGCCCATGAGTGTGTGTCACACGGTATTCTGTTGGAACTAAAAAAAAACACTTATTGTCTGGTGGTACGCCATTTCCATGAATTTGAAAATGTTAATTTAGTAATTCACCATCCTATCTTATTACCTACACGTTGTAATTTTATCAGGATAGTAGCCACGGCATTCTACATTTGACTAAAACGTCTCGACTTATTTCATATGCATATTATTGATGACACACTGGTTAGGATAGAATAATCCGTATCCGACGATAACCAAAAAGTAAAAAATAAATAAAAGTAAAAAAACTAAACAAGCTTTCATTTAAATGCGCTAAAAAGAATAAATTAAACTTTTACATTAAAACTTTTACAATAAACCTATAACATCATTACACAATTTATATGATATAAAAGCTTGACGCGAGATTCACCTAAACAAGTATCTAAAGTAACTTGATCTTATTGGTTTCAATATTTTTAATTTTCCAACTGAGTAAATACAAGTATTTGGACGAGCATAAAATAAATGAAACAATTGGTAGCGAGGCGCTTAGATGCTGGCCTTTGAAACTTCCGCTTGCATTTGACAAGCTTCGAATCCTGGGAATGGGAAAATTTTTCTCAATTTCGTAGGAGCCGATAGGCAATGTTATTTGTCTAGGTGCCAATCCCTACGTCTGGTGCTTGCGTGGAGTGCGCGCTGACCATCGGGGTGGTGCTGTTGGATTACCAGGTGTTCCCACAGCTGAAAAGTCAATACGCCATCAAAAATCAGTCACCCGTAGCGACAAGGTAAATAATAATAATAGCCATCTATTTGGCACCTGAAATTTCAAAATTTTCTTAGTGCAATTTCCTTGTATTACTGTTTCGTCATTTTCCTGTATTTTATATTATTTACCTGAATTATTTTACTAAGAAATTAATAAATTTTTTGTCGAACAAATTTGCATAAAGGAATAAATATTTTCAGTACTATATATGACATTGAATTTTTTTAACTGAAGGAAGAACAATGTGAAAGTTGGCAGTTCAGTACACATATCATTTTTGAAATGCAATTAAATTGAGTTGAAAGCGATAATACTGTTACGAATATTATAACTTTACCCGTGCGTCATCAAGTTATGCATTGAAATACGTCGAGACGTTTAAGCCAAATGACGTCTAAATGTAGAATGCCGTGGCTAATATCCCGATAAAATTACAACGTGTAGGTAATAAGATAGGATAATGAATTACTGAATTAACATTTTCAAATTCATGGAAATGGCGAACCACCGACAATGAGTGTTTTTTTAGTTCCAACAGAATACCGTGTGACACACTCATGGGTACACCTTCCTTTTCCCATTTCCTTTTTTCCTTTATTTTTCAAATATGTCAAAAAGTGTCGATCAGTGAGCATATTCAATGTTCCAAATTTAGAAAATATTGCTGAAGATCAAAGGCGAAAAGGAATGAAACTTTAAAATTGTTTTTTCTGTTAACCAGCTGTCATCCCCTTACGAACGGCAGCCCTCAGTAGTCGAAACTTGTGCGAGCCAGGGATTAACGAGGTCTTACCTTTTAACGTGCGATTCCTAGGACACGGTGTTTTCCAATTGTTACGAATCCAGTGAAACCAGGTTTGATAGGATAATAAAACATGGAGGCAGTGAGTTTACTAGAAACTTTTGACCTCCCTACTGTATTCTAATTTCAGTCACACTCATATAAGTTGTTTTATCCATACTTCCGCAGCCGTTTAACACAAATCCATCACATCCTAATTTTATCCACATTAATGCAAGTTCTCTAGGTAATAGGTAGTTAACGAAAAAAGTTGTTCAAAAAACAAGGTTGGAGTGCAATATTTTCAAAACCTTTGCATACGGGGATATCAAAGAATGAGTTTCCATTCAAACAGAGTTTTATGACGACACATTCTAATGTTTCATTTAATATTTGATATGTTTTTTTTTTAGCCATGATTATTCCTTATGTATACACCTACATGCCTGCACTGCTTTCAGTCGGCTTTATTTTCGTATTTTAGTACTTTAGAATTTTAAATATTTTGTATCTGTGATATTACATGATATTAATTTATTATTATATTTCATAATTCAACTGTGTTTATCAACAAGAAATTGTTCGTATGTACAATAAACATATAATTACATGACTAAAACTCAGAAAAGGAATCTTCTAGTCTAGACTTAGGTATTCAAATTTTTTCAATTACCTATTCGTGCATGGATGCAAGGACCCACTGTTCAATGATAAATAAATGAATATCTAAGAAATAAAAAACACCAGTTTTAATATATTTGGTAATGAAATACTCAACACATGATTAACAAAAAATGTATTCATACATTTATTTATGTAATGCGAGCACGCAGAACTATGTACCATTTATAGTCTAGTCAACAAGTGCCATTTAGACCAACTTTTTTCAGCAGTCTCCGAAAATTATGATTGAGGTGTCATTCGATTCGGAATGACATCCGGATGATTTTTGAAAAAAATGAAGTTCCGCATGAAAAAATTGTAAAAGTTATTAACAATTAACTAAAAAAAAAAAGATGACTTTAGTATTTTGTAAATATCTCAAAAACTAATTAAAATTTTTTAAATCTAAAAAAAGATTCAAAAAGAGGAGGAAATTTCCTAAAAAAAGCTCAATTCCCGGAATTGTAGCATCAATATTTATAATTTTCCCAGAGGGATGAAAATACGGCCGAAAACGGGTACTCTGGCTCGGGCAAGCCACACCCACTTTGGACACTTTAACAATAAAAATTATTTTAAAATACTAAATATGAAAATAAAAAATTGGAAAAATTCAGGCACTAACTGAATAGATTAATGAACAATAATCCGCTTGAAAAAAATTTTTATCACAATTTTTCAATTAGTTAATCAATAGTTAATTAATAATTTTTTTCTGCTTGAACATGAACATTGCAAGTGTGATAATTGTTAAACTATAAATTTAAGATTTTTTTCCTCTTTTGGAGCAATTCTTGAAAGGCTTCAGAATAGAACCCCGTTGGAAAAATTAAAAAGTTTTTATTTTTCAGTTTTTTATTAACAATTTCCGTTGTTGCAAAATTAAATACTTAAATTAATCATTGAAAAAAAAATTTTTTTTTTAAATATTATCAATAATCCGTTTTTATGTTATCAGGAACTACATAGAAATAATTTTTTTAAATTTTTATCTCTAATTGTTTAAAAAATTGTTATAAACAAATTTATTTTTATGGAATTTCAATCTTTGATACAAATAATGATTTTTAAAAGAAAAATTGTTCCTTAAAAAAATTTTTTTATTGCTTGAAAACGCATTTGTTAATTAACAATTATTTTCTCCCGCTTCTAATTAATATTAAGGAACCATTTTTTTTTTAAATCATTATTTGTCTTTCTTTCTGATATAAAAAAAAAATTCCATTTTATTTAATTTTTCATTGTTTATGCAATAAACAATTTGTTATAAACAAATAAATTTTTACCTTATATTTTTTTCTCTATTCTAATTTCTGTCACAAAAACGGACATGATTTTTTTCTTTTTTAAAATTGTTTTTATTATTTTTTAGTTAATTTTTAAATATAAGTTCTCTCTAACTTCGTCATTCTTACCTGGTCTTCATCCTTAAAATTATTATAATTTACAAACTAATGGAGATACGATGAAAATACTTAAGACTTATTTATTCTCCATTACATAGAAAACAAATTTAGCAGAAAAGTTTAGTTGTTACATATTTATTTATTGAATTTATAGCAATTGTTGTTGAAAAATACTTAGGGAAAAAATTTTTTTTTGTTTTAATGCTTAAAAATCTTATCAACTATTAAAAATATGACTACTTCATTCAAGTATCTTATCAATTATTGTTCATTACTCAACATTTTTACAACAATTGCTATAAATTCAATAAATAAATAAGTAACAACTAAACTTTTCTGCTAAATTTGTTTTTTATGTAATGGAGAATAAATAAGTCTTAAGTATTTTCATCGTATCTAAATTAGTTTGTAAATTATAATAATTTTAAGGATGAAGACCAAGTAAGAATGACGAAGTTAGAGAGAACTTATATTTAAAAATTAAATAAAAAATAATAAAAAAAAATTTAAAAAAGAAAAAAAATCATGTCTGTTTTAGTGACAGAAATTAGAATAGAAAAAAAAATATAAGGTAAAAATTTATTTATTTATAACAAATTGTTTATTGCATAAGCAATGAAATATTAAATAAAATGGAATTTTTTTTTATATATCAGAAAGAAAGACAAATAATGATTTGAAAAAAAAAATGGTTCCTTAATATTAATTAGAAGCGGGAGAAAATAATTGTTAATTAACAAATGCGTTTTCAAGCAAAAAAATTTTTTTAAGGAACAATTTTTCTTTTAGAAATCATTATTTGTATCAAAGATTGAAATTCCATAAAAAAATTTTCAATTATCTTATAAACAACGCATTTGTTTATAACAATTTTTTAAACAATTAGAGATAAAAATTTAAAAAAATTATTTCTATGTAGTTCCTGATAACATAAAAACGGATTATTGATAATATTTAAAAAAAAATTTTTTTTTTCAATGATTAATTTAAGTATTTAATTTTGCAACAACGAAAATTGTTAATAAAAAACTGAAAAATAAAAACTTTTTAATTTTTCCAACGGGGTTCTATTCTGAAGCCTTTCAAGAATTGCTCCAAAAGAGGAAAAAAATCTTAAATTTATAGTTTAACAATTATCACACTTGCAATGTTCATGTTCAAGCAGAAAAAAATTATTAATTAACTATTGATTAACTAATTGAAAAATTGTGATAAAAATTTTTTTCAAGCGGATTATTGTTCATTAATCTATTCAGTTAGTGCCTGAATTTTTCCAATTTTTTATTTTCATATTTAGTATTTTAAAATAATTTTTATTGTTAAAGTGTCCAAAGTGGGTGTGGCTTGCCCGAGCCAGAGTACCCGTTTTCGGCCGTATTTTCATCCCTCTGGGAAAATTATAAATATTGATGCTACAATTCCGGGAATTGAGCTTTTTTTTAGGAAATTTCCTCCTCTTTTTGAATCTTTTTTTAGATTTAAAAAATTTTAATTAGTTTTTGAGATATTTACAAAATACTAAAGCCATCTTTTTTTTTAGTTAATTGTTAATAACTTTTACAATTTTTTCATGCGGAACTTCATTTTTTTCAAAAATCATCTGGATGTCATTCCGAATCGAATGACACCTCAATCATAATTTTCGGAGACTGCTGAAAAAAGTTGGTCTAAATGGCACTTGTTGACTAGACTATTATGAAAGTAAAAACAAAATTAATATATTTAATTACTTTCTGATTCAGAGCTGTCACCAATGTTTATAATAATGGGTCCGATATCCATATCTCAAAGGAGCTTTTCTCGTTCATACCATTTTTCAATGAGCGATTCGGTGTATTTTACACATTTTGCCCAGGATTCAGTGTTGCACTTCTCTAATGCTTCATTCCACATACCCAATACTTTTTCATCACTGTATCCATCTCTGCCAATATGATTGTTGTAGTATGTCTTATAATTAACCCAAATTAATTCAATAGCATTAAAGTCTGGGTGATAAGGTGGTAATACTTCATGCCCATGAGAACATTCTCGTACCAGTTCATGTATAATATATATGTTTTTCTTTCGGTTCATCTTAGCCAATTGCAATAACTCTGGTTTTTTTAATTTCTCATCAAAATCAATATTATTTTACTCTAGCCAACAAATAATTTCCGATTTTCTTGAAGAAGTGGTAGGCTGTTTATTCAAAATTTCAATGTGGTATGGTGCATTGTGCATTACAAAGATGGCTCTTCCAAAATGGGAAATAACTGTGAAGTGATCCGCTTGGTGAACATTGTACTATTCATTTCTCCATGATAATCTAGAATCAAAGATTTCGAACAGAACTCTAAACTGGATTCTGGAACAAACTGCAGAACCAGCATGCACAACAATAAATCCTTCGGGTTTGCGTACATTTTTGACATTATCATCCTGCCAAGACGTGGTATTATTTCCTCTAGAATAACTCCATGTTTCATCTAAAAAAACACTTCTCGTGGATATAAACTTTTTCGGTTTTCTTGGTATTTACGTAAAAAATATGCTCTTTGTGAAACAATATGAGTCTTTTCAATCAAAGCTCTTCGATTATCATTTTTTTTAATTTAAATCCCAGCTCTTTCAGTAAAACATTCAAAGATGATTTGCACATCGAAACAATCTCCTTATTTTTCAGTTCATCATTCTAGGATTGAAGGGTAACATGTTTTTCTGGAAGAAAAAAAAAATTCAAATAAATATAGGTACATGTCAAAATTCACACGAAGTGAAGTTTCAAATTAAAAAGAAAACAATAAAGTTTGACTTTTCAACTAATATACATAAATCCAATGACTTTCCTGATGAAGTTGTGATTGATGAAAATGGGGCGGTTACATTTGTTCAGAAATTTTTCTCACTAGTCAGTGTCACGTTCATCGAATGATCAATCAATATTATCTTCATTTCCCTCACCAGGTAATAAGGAGGTATACTCACTTTTTTCATACACATCGTACAAAGTATTTCGTATTGCCATTTTCTGTCCTTCAGGTAAATCAGCTGTTTTCTTTTTGAGACGACGTCTACTTTTCCCTGGAAATGATGGAATGGGTTTATTTTCGTTTCTTATTTTGATCTTGTACACCGTTTTTCGAGAGAGATATTTTAAGTGCATCTGCAACTCTCTAAAATACAGTAAAGTTATGACATTTCTTTTGTGGTTTTAATTGTTACCTTTTGAACAGATGAAAGTGGTAAAAAAGGTCCACCATTCGCTCTTTCCCTTTCAAAATACTCGCACAAGTTCAACACAAATTGTTGTGCTTGTGAGTGTAGAATAGTTCCAGGCATAATCTAAAAATTAATTAAAATATATCATGAATGTTTTTGACCTGCATTTATAGATTTAGGTAATGTTTTTTTCTCTCAATAGGGTTTCCATACTATGAATAATTGTTGTGTTAATATCCCGAGAGTATGGAATTATAGTCACAAATGTCAATTGTGAGGTTGAAAATTTTGAAGATTATTTGTGAATAAAACACATTGTATTGTACTTACTTTGAAAGTAATGATTCCAAGAGACGTTTAGCTTTGAAAAAAACTGTTTTTATATTATATTCGACTGCAAAACAAAGTAAAATGGGCGACAAATAATACCCCAATGACAGATAACAATGACGCAATTGATGGTACACGCTCGGCAAGTTTAGTTGAAATGTAAAATACTGTCGGTTTTATGGCTATCTCTTTTCACTGTTTTGATTTATAATCGATCATCACAATACCATAATTCTTAGCTTAGAAGACAAATGTTAACGAACTTTGATTCGCTCATAGCGGTTGTTAGAAAGAGATGTTCGATAAAGGGGGTGATTTCTTCGATCATAAATTGATGACGCATGGGTAAAGTTATAATAATCGAACTGTATTGACATCGCGCCGCAGGTATTTATTAATCGAGCATTTCTAAGAAGTGATTATTTGGACGGCCTTCTGAGTATTCTAGGAAAGATCCAGTCGGCATCAATAGACTATATATTGAGATTTCACTGGGATTAAGAAGATTATGAAGAAGTGATAAGCAGTTTTTGAAGAAGTATAGAAGTGTTTGGAATATTTAGTTAGTTGTATTGTTCTATACATCTAAGTGTTTAATTAGTCAGTGAAGTAGTTGTATGTTTTTAGTGAAGTTAGAAAATAAATAGTTTAGTAGTGTGCTCGGCAATATTATTTAATACTATCGTTTAGAAAACTCTATAATGAAAACTAGGGCACAATTGTACAGATTCTTGCGTATACTTGTGCAGATATCACATAGGCACATGATTGACATTGCATATCAGCAAAACAAAAATAATATAATTTGTCGAAAATGTCACGAATAAAACCGCTTGCCGCGTTTTATTCTACAGGTATAAGTCAACACTCCAGGATTGTGAGGCATCTTACATCTGATACAGTATTATCAAGCACTCAAAACTTTTTGCGAGTATTTGAGTAGTTCAGACAAAATATAAGCACGTTTCGGTTTCTAAGTGAATTGTTGTTGAAATCTCCATTAAACATTATTGGCAGTTTTAGCTTGAATAAGTGGGATAATAAGAGATTCAGATTATTGACATGAACCTCGAAAATATTGATTGATACTAGGTAATAATATCAAAAATTCGTTTCATCTACATTTTTCCAGATGACTTCATACACCTCCATACAAAAATTACCTAGTTTTCAATTATTTTTTTTTTTATTTTAAAAACTATCAATTGCGAAGCCAGGACTCATGAAAATATCCGCACTAACTTTCACACATCGTGTCCAACATATAAATTTATGATTAAAATAAGAAATGGTCATTACTATCCAAAGTTCAATCAATTTTATCACTTGTCAGATAGGAACGCATCGTAAATCATTATCCAACAAGTGTCTTCAATGATTACCTGATTGTGTCGTTTTTGTCGTCCGATACCGAAATTGACAATTATGACTTCCCAAACTTGGAAAATGAAAAAGATCAATTTTGTAAAGAAGTCGTTCAATATCCCGATCGAATCGAGAAAATATTGTCATTCATCTACATCCGAAGTTGTAAGAAAATCCTGAAATGATGTACAAATGTATACTATAAATAAAGAAAGATGTAAAATCCAGCATCTCAACCTATATTCTCAGAATTTTCCCTTCCATGAAATGACATCGAGAACACACCTGCACTAAATGTCGCGAAGTCTCCTAAAAAACAGCGATATTGAGCCAAACTTATCCTCGTGCATGATTAACTTCACAATATCACTGGGCTACTGCACTACAAAAGGTACGAGCATCGATTTTTCATAAATGGCGCCGTCTGAGGACTCACGGAAATTTGAAGTGCGAAAGTCTCACTCCAAGAAAGATTATAATTATTCATTCGGGGTAGAACCAGGAAATATATTGAAGCTTCTTCAGAGAGAATGTGATTTTCCGAGATATTTACTTTCCATTTGGTGAATGTTACGGCTCAAAAGTGGATGAGAGAGTAAATAAATATTTTAAACCGTTGGTGCGTATAAAAATAGAAACTAACCAAATACCAAAACCTACGTCAATTTCACTGGACACGCGTTTCGCCAACATAGCTTTTATCTCCTGAATGCTGATGCAAATTTTGTTAGCAAAAGACTTGTTGAGTGAAATTGGCGTAGTTATAGTGGTTTATATTTTTTGAATTTGGTTACAATACGTTTGAGATCATCTGCTTATTTATTCATTATACAGTGCATTCCATTTAAAACGAGCCGCCCTAATAACTGTTGGTACACATTTTGACATAGGTATTCACATTTGATGTAACTTTCCCTATCGCAACCCAAGAGCATGTAACCAGTTTTTTTTAAATGGATCATTCTTTATTGTTTCGCATTATCAGATGCTCCATGATGAGCAGATTTCAACAAAGTATAAAACATATGGTCTGAAGCTTATAGTTCGGAGGCAACAAATTATTTGAGTTGAAAACGAGCCACCCAGAGTAACTTTTGAAACAATGATTTGCAGTATAAATAAAAAAACAGGTCAACAATTATACAGGAGACCACATTTTGAAATAATCGTTCTAGAGACAAATATGGAAGCAATAAATCAGAAAGACACTTTTTATTGAATTCTTGAATCAAAATCTGACGACTTGACAATGAGAAGAAACAAATTTTCTATAGTAAATGTTCAAAAACATTTCTACCAACTTCCATACAATGGTACAAACGAGCTTCCATTGCCGCCCTCACATGGTTGAGAATCCCAGGAGTTATTTCTCTGTAATGCCTCATGATATTCTCTCTCAAATCTTCTAATGTTGATCTCATACACTTTAGACTTCAAATGACCCCATAGAAATAAATCTAAAGAAGTGAGATCCGGAGACCTTAGTGGCCATTCTGTAGGACCTGTTCTGCCAATCCAGCAACCAGGAAAATGATCTTCCAAAAATTGTCGCACTGGAGCTGCATAATGAGGAGGTGCACCATCCTGCTGAAAAACTTTTTCGTTTTCGAATAAATTCATATCCTCCTCAATTGCCCTATTGATGCACGGTATTATTCGATTTTCCAACATATCCAAATATTTCTCACCAGTCAAATTATCATCGATATATAGAGGTCCTATGATGTGGTCACCTAAAATTCCTGCCCAAACATTCAGTTTTTGATGTCGTTGGGTATGAACCTGACGGTGTAAATGAGGATTCGTATTCGTATCACTCCAATGAAGACAATTTTGCCGATTCACCACTCCATTCAAACTAAACGTACTTTCATCCAAAAAAAAATGTATGCAAGAAATTTGGATACAAGTTGATCCGTTCACAAAACTCGATACGTCTATCGAAATCATCTTCGTTCAATTCATGATCTAGTCTAATCTTATATGGATGAAATTTGCACTTAAGAAGGATCCTAAAACATTTGTACGACTGATTCCTGATTCTCGAGATAACTTAGTAAGAGATTGCGTACTTTCTTTTAGTCCAACGTGCCCTAAAACTGCAATAGAAATAGCTTCATCGTTGACAACTCCTGAACGGTTATGCTTTTTATTGTTGACAGATCCAGTTTCCATAAATTTGTTCAACGTATTTGAGTCGTACATTTCTTCCTGGATGATTATCATTGAACATACGGGCAGCATCTCTAGCACTTTTTGTATTCTGGTAGTACAAACTCACTATTTATATATCAATCCGTTCTCGAAACGTATAAACCAGTGCTTCTCAAGACTTCACAAAAACAGAATCACCAATTGTAACTTCACCTGGTAGGTAATCGTTATTGTAGAATGAGACAAATACAAAATGAAGAGATTATCGAATTCAAACTAACTGAAGTATACTTCAAAAAACACCTATGGAACCTAGGTAACAAATTGTACGTTCATTCAGGGTGGCTCGTTTTCAACTCAAATAATATTTAGCTTCCAAACTATGAGCTTCAGACCATAATGTATTCTACTTTGTTGAAATCTGTTCATCATGGAACATCTGTTAATGCAAAACAATATAGGGTGATCCATTAAAAAATGGTAACATGCGCTGGGGGTGCGATAGGGGAAGTAACATCAAATGTGAATATGTCAAAATGTGTCCCCCTGTATACTATTGTTGACGTGTTTTTATATTTTTCCTGAAAATCATTGTACCAAAAGTTATTCCCTTTCAATTATTATTGTTCCCACTTTTGACAACATTCAGTTCATCGTCTTTTTATTCGAAACAAATACAAATTCCCAAATGATTCACTATCATCTCAAATATTCATCAACTCTTAAGTAAGCATAAGGGAGAAAAATCTTCTCAACCGTGGTTAATGCACTATTTTTGCCGCTAGTAGAACATTTAATAATTTCCACAATGATACGTTTTGGATTCCTTTTGTATTTGAAAGTATTTAATCGATAAGAAGTACTATGTGAAAATAAAAGAATAAATATTCGTTAAATTAAATTGACATTTCTATGTCAATTGCACTGTGAATTTTGAAAATGGCAAATAGCGATGGATATATTGTTTACACTCCTGAAATTTGTTAGACTCATGAAAGTATATTCTCGTTTCAAAGATTGGTATAAAGCGAATGGTGTTCTCAAAGTTTCGGAAATCGTTGTTTTGGTATATAGGAAGAAAATGCTAAAAGCAGACTAACCTCCAAGTTATGTACAACATTTTCTATTCTCAGTTGTTTTCATTCCATTCCAAACATGTATCTTCTCGACTCGAATACTGCATAAATAATGATATCTCCTTATACTAGTAGTGGAGAAAATTGATAACATGAAAGAATGCTAGTTCACAGGTTTATTCTTGTAGAAATTATCAAACATTTCAACTGCAACTGTGGCGTCATCTTCAGTGTCATAGAGTGGGTCAAGGAGGTGCTTGGAGTCCGGACATCCCAACGCTACTCTCTCCTCAACGTGGTGAATCCTGGGCAACGGCATGACCTGTCATGACGGCTAACGAGAGTAAAGCGGAGTGGCTGAGGCACCACAGACAACCGGAGTAGCGACCAGTGGACCCCTAGCTCACCGTACACCGATACACATTCATACAGAGAAAAGCGAGAACTGACAAATCTGTCTCCAATGTACCTTTAAGAAAATTAAGGTATGTTATGACATCGATGTAGCTACCGCGACCAAGTCCTACACCGCGCTCATCTATGTATCTTCGGCATGTTCGTACCCTTAGTGTTTAGATCATCAATTGCCAATGAAACAGGTGTTCAGGTCTAGGAAGCCGATCAACTGAAGGACAGCTTGCTGAAATCCATGAATCAGCTCGAAAGAATCTATAGAATCCAAGTCAGAGCACTTGTATCAGAATGAAAGTAGCCATTTTGGAACAACTAAAGCATAGTGAAAGGGCAGCTTTTGATGAGGACGATCGAAATTAGAAAAGGGGCAGTATTAGGGAATACCTTACGCCACTTTATGGCAGTATTAATGGCCTGGCGAAGCGAAATATAACCCCGAAAGGCCAGTCAATATTTATAAACAGCCAACAGCCACTGCAAGATGGATTACGTCACCATTGACCCCATTTCGAATAGTGGGCCACCAACAGACTGGCCGATGGATTTTCAAATGAACGATTATACAACACATTACCTTACCTTACCTTACCTTACCTTACCTTACCTTACCTTACCTTACCTTACCTTACCTTACCTTACCTTACCTTACCTTACCTTACCTTACCTTACCTTACCTTACCTTACCTTACCTTACCTTACCTTACCTTACCTTACCTTACCTTACCTTACCTTACCTTACCTTACCTTACCTTACCTAACAGTGGTTACTTACCTAACAGAAAAAACAATGTATCTGCAAGAAATACATAGTCATAATACCAGATCACATGCTTCGAATGATTTTTATATCAGTACTGCTAATGCTGCTAGAAACACAGTGTTCGTCAAAGGTTTACAGGTTTACAACTCATTGCCAAGAGAATTAAAAGAATGCTCATCATTGGGTAAATTCAAAAGCCAGTGTGTAAAGTATGTAAAAGGTTTATAATCCATTATACTTGTAGTATTTCGATTTTATTTGTGGTTCGTTTAATTAGAATTTTGTCCGTGTGTTGTAATTGTGTGTTCTGTATCTTATTTATACTCTGCAACTCTGCACCATTTTATTTATTTTGTTTATACTATTTTATATTCATACTCTGTACTTTGATAGCTGATGATGCTAATAAAGATTATTATTTTAGACGTTACAAGGGTTCACGATGGAGGCAATTCGAATTACATGGAAGAAGAAGTAAAATTCAGACAAGTATGAAGAAGTTAGACGTTAGACAAGTAAGAATTAGTTGCACAAGTTAGAACAGTTGAGAAGTACGAGTTTTACATTTCCTATCCAAGTACGTAGATAATTACAGCAGTGTGTTCGAGCTGTATGACTGAATTATTGGAATTAATTTTTTGATTATTGTTGAGCTCCAAATAAACGAGTCATAACTGTTCAGTATTTTTTACAGTCACTAACAGTATCTTGACAATATTGTTTTCCTGGACAGGTTCTTTAACTTCAGCATCTGGACCTGAAGACGTATTTTTTGTGAGCTATGAAATGTGGTTCTTCAATGGTCCACTTACCGAGAGGCATAATGATCTCTGAGGATCTGTAGATTATGTATTCACCAATTTGATTCAAAACATTTTCTACCAAACAAACTACATACATAACCATACAAACATCGAACCATAGGATTATTTTCCTATAGTAGGGACGATAGCTTCGGAGTTCTTTGCTCTGAGCTTAATGGAGGAGACTAGGTGCTATCCAAGTCGAAATCTAGTTAGGAAGGTAACCCAGTCAACACTGGGCAAACTTCCACATCTCAGGGATGTCAATATCTTCAAAAATGGGATTTAGATAATTTTGTGATATCATATCGTTAACATTCCTACGATATTACAATGCAACACCCCTTATAGATATCAAAATCAATAATAGCCGGATATAGATGTATATTGTTGTTACTATTGCGAAATCACACTGTGACATCCCTGTGATATCTAGATTAGTGATAGCTGGATTTAGATGTTCCTGCGATCTCAAATTGTTATTTGCCATAGACGTCATACTGCGACTTCATTTATACATCAAAATCTATACTTAGATATCTCTGCTACCATATTTTTATTGAGTTATCACCAGATCAGGTGGTAATAGGACTTTCACACCTATTCACTTGACTGCCGACCACAAGGACGCCATCTGTCCTCCTCCACGGTCGAAAGGCGAATCCTCAATTTGTGTTGAATGTTTATTTTGAAGTAATGTGGTAAGTTGGCAAGAAGTTGGCAACACAGATCGTAGGCGACCACGTGACCGGCTGTTACCGACGTTACCGTATCGTATAACCATATTTATTTCTAGTTCTTTGTTCTTTGCATCGCTGCATTGATCGAAGATCGAAGCTTTGTTGTTTTGAATGCTTTGTATACCGTTCATTTTCTGATATTTCCATCAGGAGCTGATCACATTTGAGAATTTTTGTGTCCATAAACTGAAAGTGAAAAGTGAGTATCGTTGTTGAGTATCAACAAAGCGAGATTCCATTATTTCTATTTTGCTTTAAAATAATTATGTCCAAGCGTTTTTTTTCGAGTTCTTCATACCGACATAAAAGGCGTTTGATAAAGAACGCTTCTGGTATTTTGGAATGAGCGATCAAGATATCATTAATTCTGAATCCGATGTGAGAACATCTGACGAATCTTCACTACCACTCTCGGAGCACAATCGTGACATCTTTGTAGACTCTTTATCGGAACAATGTTCTCACATTGGGGATCTGAGCAACGATGTAATTGAGGAAATGGGTATAGATATTGCTATTGATTCGTCTGTTTCAAACACAGCATTACCTTTAAACAACAATATTTTGAAAATGACTCATGAGATTAACCAACTTGGTATCATTTTCCGTTATCAAGATGCCAATAGTGGCATGACCTAAAAAATACGACCTGTATATTTGAAATCAGAAAGTTTAGAGCTGTTCAATGGTGTCAAATTATATTAAGTATTTCATTACTGTCTGGATTATTTCATGTCCCACTTCTATCTGGGCATTTAGTGATCTTATATTGTTTTATTGATCTCCAGATGTGGTGATGAGCCTTCACGGAGAGAACGAAAAAAAATGTGTAAGCAGCCTGTTCCAATTGGTTCAGGCATGCCAAACAAAGGCTCGACAGGAAAATGAACCAAAGCAATTGAATTTCAGTTTTTTAATTATTTATTTTTATTTTTTACTGTGTCGCTCTGTTACATCCCTGATACATCATTAGGAGGCATCTTTGCGGCATCTCATAACTACATCGCAAAGACGTCTCAGAACTGCATCTCCTAGACGTCGCCAGCATGCATCATGAGTGTGACAAAAGTGAGTTGCTGGGACGTCTGTGGGACGTAACGATGCGAGTCGCAGGTCACGAAGTGACATCATCTTAGAGATGTATCTGTGTTGGCTGGAAACAGGGTCTTGAAGCCCGGGTCGTGGTCAAGGAAACCATGAGCTTCTCAAACTGAATCTGATCAAGGTCTCCGAGTGCTTTCCAAATTGCGGGGTATGACAGTGAATCAGCTTGTGGATATTTCATGATATTTGAGGAATTATAACCGGAAAAATCCAGGTGTGACGTTACCGTTGATCGGATTGTACCTGCTAAGGCCCAGCGCCCTCCAGATTGAGTCGTAGTCAAAGAGGCCAGCCTTTCAGAAAGGAGCTCTACCAGTTAACAACAATCCTTGTGGACTTTTCAATGGTCAGGTAGCCGAGTGGTTAGAGTCAATGCTTTCAATCAATCTGGTTTTACCGGTCACTGGTTCAATCCTAGTAATTTCAATTTATTTTTTTGATGGCCCAAGAAAGTGCTAGGAATCGCACGTTAAAAGGTAAGACCTCGTTAATACTTGGCAAGTTTCGACTTTGGAAGGCTGTCGTTCGTATATAGGGGGACGACAGATGGTTAATGAAAAAATCAATTTCAACTATTTTTTTTTTTAACTCAGGCTTATCCATTTGCAATGAAAACTCACATAGGCTTTGTGAAGATTTCAATCTATTCAACTCTCTTGCACTTTTGATTTCTCCGTATCACGTCTGTTTATAAGTATATCAAGCTGAGTATTTCCTAGGTGGAGCTCAGAAGCTTTTACAACTGCAGTAAAACTGTTTTCTATTTTTGAAAACTTCTCAATGTGAAAGCTGGTATACTGAGAACAAGAAGCCCTGATTCAGTCATAACATTGTTTGATTGATTCTTCCCCACTGAGATAGTTCTCTATACACATCGTTAGTAAGTGATAACAATCCTGTAAAGGTTAGTTTCATATTCGCCAGTTAGAAATTCTATCAACTGGGTCGGATTAAACTCTTAGGCCGGAGTCCAATGCATCCATTTATCCGACGGTACAATGATGCGAGCGTGTTTCTATTGGTCGAAATTCAAATATGGCCAGATAAAATTTGAATTTCGACCAATATGAACACTTTCGTATCATTCTATGGTCGGATAAACGGATGCATGGGACTCCGTCCTTACTATCAGTTTAGTTTCCTGTTTCTGTACTGAAATACAGAACATGAAAGTCTTGAACAGTAAATCTACATTAGGCTAGTGCCACCCACCACGCTTACTGAAGTGCTCTTTTATTTCCTCACATTTATTCTCAGTTCTTTTTAATAATTCACGAAAAAATTTGTTGTAAGTTATATCTTGGGAAAGCGAGCTAGTTTAAAAATAGTATGATGTAGTTATATGAAAATTGTGAAAAGTTGTTTATTTATTAATAACAATAAAAATTAGTGGCTGGTTGAATTCATTTATGGTGTATACAGAATTGTAGCCGACTGAAACTGAGGACAGAAGTTGGACTATTAAAAAAACTGAAAAAATGAGAAGTTCCAAAATAAGCAAGAGAAACAGGTCTGGCTTCTATAAATTTTGCAAGAACATAATGTTGCAGACCGTTATTTTTTCCCCACTTTCTCCCTTCTTTCTCATCATTTCGCATGCGATGTATTTCAACCAGAAAAAACCGCATACGAAAAGTATTATTCATCTATTTCAAAATACGAATATTACAGTTTTACAGGAAAATGTGATATATTCGTATGCAAAACTCATTCGCATGTGCTTGAAAATAGCACCCTTGATCTGTTCTGATCATAAATTGAAGTCTCTCAAAAAAATTCATTTTTTTCGAAAAACCTCATTTGTCAATGTTAACTTCTAAGATTAACGATCCGGTGGCGAAGGTGATGTTTAAATTTGCACGCAATACTCATATTTGTGTACACTTATTAGACCCAATTCAATTCAGAAACAAAGCGTTTTATCGATTAATTCAGTATACTAATGCTTTTCGAAATTAGGGTAATTCACTTTTTCGATTGATAGTGATTTTTAGACATGATTCATATTCATGAAAATCGTTATATTCAGTAAGGAAAATTCTTTTTCTCATAAAATTACCCAGAGATATAGATGGACTGACAGTGTAGGCGAGGACTATTATAAATTGCCGAGGCGATGCGGAAAAACATACTATGGGTATTCGCCATATCAGGTTTAGAAAAACAAATTAAACGTAAATACAGCAACAATACCTTGTCCTTTTTAGTGTTCAAGGGTATTTTTTTACTCATACTCTTCTTGTGAATCATACCACTTTCTTTTTCAATATTAGGTATCTCGTGAAATCAGAAATGAGCTTGGGAAAAATGTGAAGGTTATATAGCTATTTATGTACCAAGTGCGTTATATAGATCCTAACGCCCGGTTTGTAACATTCACCCGAGGGAATTTGGACTGAGAGATGAATTTTGCCCGATGGGCATTAGGATCTAGTAACGCTCGTGGTGCATACAAGATTTAATTTTTCACGAAAAAATTATTTTAAACGACGTTGTTTACTTCATAAATTTTTTATTTTTCACGAAAAAATTATCTCAAACGACGTTGTTTACTTCATAAATTTCTTCTCATAGCATAAATTTCTTCTCATAGTATACATTTCTTCTCATAGTATTTACTGCATTCTGGTCGGCAACTGAGAACAAGTGAGCTTCTATGCAATTGCCATGGAAACATTGAAGAGGTTGCTAAGGGTTGTTTGTTTAATAAAAGAAGAAAATGAATAAATTGATCGAAAAGGGGAGTGAGGGTAAATTCTACACTGAGGTATCAATCTGCCTACTCCTCAGGTATCATCAGGATTTTATGACTTGACGCCGGGGTCTCAATCTGCCTACTCCCCAGGTCTTGCCACTTGTTCTCTCTAAGGTATTTGCCTACTCCGTCGAGAGAACTGATTATTTGTCGGTTGTGCAGCTGTGTTTATACTAGTCAAGGCGGCCATATTGGGCGTGCGTGGTGGGGCAACGTCCGGACTTGCGCGATGCGGTGCGGAGATGGCGCTGTTGTTCGGTGTCAGGAGACGAGAAATGAGTGGACTCCAAATAATAGGACGTAGACTTCCCACTTTTTTGAAACACGGCACATTGGATGACAATCTATATCTTATCTTCTGAGATACAGGATGTTGAAATTCAACACAAGAGTGGCACCTCCTCCACCGCGCAGGGAGACATACACTTTTCGAAGAGGTGGACCCTAACCGCAGCCTAGAGTAGACCCACCCCGTGGAGCCCTCAGCGCAAAAGTCGACGACGCAGACAGCACAAAAAATGAGCAAGGTTCAAGAGGCCATAGCACAAATTCACTCAGATACACAACCAGATCCTATCGATCGTCAACGCCATAAAAAAAACACCAGACAGTAAATGCCAGCACACCCACGAAGATCACCTCCAGACTTCAAACGGATATGAAGGTGCTACAGGAAAAAAAGTTGAAGACTTGGACGGACTACAACGTACCCGCGGGCACAACTGTATAAGAACTCATAGACCTGACTGAAGGTGGGAAATGAGTAGTTCCAAAAGGATTGAAATTGTTTTGAAATTCCATTGCCTTAAAAAAATGGTTTCAAATCCCGAGTTTTGGCAATTCTCATTCTCCACAAATGACTCAATATCCCGCCCGCGGAGCATGAGCCAACTCCGATGTCTCGTCTATACCGTACGAGTGTCGTAGATGGTAGTACACTCGTAACACCGCATTATGTCTGTGTATATAGGCTGATATCGCATAAGCTGCCAAGCAAATGCATTATGGTCTTAGCTGCCTCACGACATGCTCTGCATCTAGTATCAGGGACCTCTATACCCATCACGCGACAAAGGTAGACGAGGGTGTTGAAGCCATTATGAATCTCTTGGTTTCCGATCCAGCCCACTAGACCTGTGAAATTCAAAGTAAAGGTTTCTGAAGGTCCTGAAGAAGACCCCATGCATTAGCTCATCCTCAAGTAGCTGTAGGAGACACTTACTCTCCGCTGCTTTGACGTGGGCTTTTTACTGAATGGGTTCCAACTCGGTAACAAAGTTTGTGTTTGCTCTTACAGCGTCAAATACGAGACCGAGTTTATCGTTAGCACGGGTTACTGCCTTGAAAAGAAATGCTACAATAACTGCCCTTTCATGATTGCATTCTAAGCAGAGGAGAGCTGAACTCCATGACCTTACAGGCTCCATCCAGAACCATTCTGTTATATAGATACTCCACGCAGAAAACATTACGGTCTCCCCGTTGTCTGAGTATAACCGTAGACAGACGATTTGGGATGCAAACTCGTATGAGGATAAATCATTATGCGAAGTTTTTGAGTCGATTTGTCGCCGCCCTTCCCGAGTCAATTTTAGTCGGAGTTTATGGTAATACGTGCTGCAGAAAGAGTTTTTAACAGTGGTCACCTCTCGTGTATGGCGTTGTTCCACCCCTAGGTAAGTATATATCTCTCCGGCATCCAGATGATGTACGATGCTTCTGTCTACGAGCTGAACGTCCTCTCCGTATTCCTCGTCGTTCTCTTTTGAGATGAACCATGGCGCATGTATTACATTTTGATAGCATGCGTGTACTCTCGCATTACACTAAAGGAATGATAAAGATCTTTTTCTCTAGAGGCATATAGGTAAAGGTCATCCATGCAGAACAGATGGCAGATGGGTGACCTTATGCCTCCGGTTGCTAGGGGTGTCGCAGTTGTATCCGCGGGTTTTCTATAGTAAGCACAACGGAAAATGACAATATCGAGACGCAAGAAGAAGAGGGCTGATGGAGTCTCCCTGAAACACGCCCCTTCTAAAGATAACCTGCTCTGATTGGACTCTGACTTGACCAGATGTTATGTTGAAGCGAGTCCTATAGAGCGACATAAGCTGTTGAATACATCTCACTTTTTTATCGGATACCGCAAGACATGATGAACTCATGCGATGTTGTATCAAATGCCTTGCGATAATCGATCCAGGCCATTGAAAGGTTACGCTCATATTGCACGTAGTCCTGTCGATCAGCAGATTCTCCTTGCTGCTAGCAACCCTCTTTGCTCATATATCTGTTCATACACTGGATCAACTGCGGAGAGTGGAAAAATTCCGGTGAACATCTCAAACATGTTATACGTCTATAGTGCGTGGGATCAGACAAACCTCCGTTTTTGGACACGGTTCGCCCCTCGACAAATCAATCCGGAATCTACTGCTCTCTATTTAGCCATAAGGTGAAAAGTCTTGCTACATGGTGGTGGGTATAATAAGATTGCTTCTACCAATAGTCATTCAGCCCATCAGGGACTTGGGAATCAAAGTTCTTCGAGCCTTTAAAGGCCTGTCGAACTCTTTCCGGAGTTATCGGATTGTGCAGTTCATTGAGCTCAGGCTGACGTAGCCTCCTGCAGAAAGCTTCGAACTGCGCTAGGGCTTGGTTATTTACATTGAGAGGTTGCGGAAACTCAAATATGTTCTTCCAGCAGGTTTCCACCTAACAACCGTCGGCGGGTTATCCACAACGTGTGGAGCCTCTTGGAATAGACGAGGAGATTCATCGCGGAATTTCATGTTTTCCAACAGCAGTGTGTGGTGAGCTGTACTGGATACGAGACGCGTGTTGTCTCGTCGACTTGTGATTGCGACTCTCATGCCTCCCAATCAGAGGGGTGGTAGCCCTCCTCTCGGCTTTGGACAGGTTCTGAGCGGCGTCATAAATGGTAGAGTTGATCTGCCAGATACCAGCCTCTTCTGAAGGGATATCGTGAATTTTCGCCTCCAACCGTGCCAAAAGCGCCTTGCGGGTTCTGATGCCTTCCATTGGTGGTATGACGCGGGCCTCCTCACACCGACACTTATCACTTCAGCCACTTCGTTAACAGACTGAGGAGGGGCTCTAACATAGCCTCGAACCCGAAGATGAGATACTCCCTTATATTTTGGGCGGAAAAGGCAGGACAACACAGAGCATGCATTCTCGCCATATATCCTCTCTGGGCGGGCTCACTGCTTTCATAGCACATCCATTTACTCAAAGCGTCCGTTGTCATTGTTCCTCCTCTTTTCGGACAATATTCGTTTCGCCAGGAGCCGAAAACTCTTTGACGAAAATCGTCCTACTTTGATGGTCGAGAAGAACTACGTCAGGCCTTTCGGCTTGTATTTGCCTGAGAGTGGGGAATGAGTAGTTCATTCTCCACAAAGGACTCAATATTATTATTATCCGATTAATCCAATATACGCATTTAGAAGTGAAAGTTGTATCAAGATAATATTCAAGTGAAAATCATTGATTTTTGTATTAGTTGGGCTAAAAGAAGGAAGTACTTTGGTTGGCTAAAGACAAGACGTCAGTGGCAAAAATCTGATGTGATAGGATATCTTACAAGAAATATTTTCGTAATTTTACGTGAAATTTGATAGCGGAGACTTATTTGAAATAAGTGAGTTTGAACCGAAAATGCCACATTCTTGAAACTATATTTCAGTCGGATGGGACCCATCAACTATACAGGGTGTTATGTAAGTACGTGGCCAAACTTGAAAGGGTGATTTTTTGAGTGATTCTAAGACGAAAAGTTCATATAAACCTAGGTCCAGTAATGCTTCGATTTCAAGATACAGGGTGTCAAAATTTATTATTATTATTATTGCATTAATTTTTATAAAAATTGTAAGACTGGAATAGACTATTTTATTTTCTTTATATTATACCCCTAGTTTTTGATGGTTGGTGGTAGTAGTTGAAATGTTTCATTGTGTTTTTCCTGGGTCTTACAAAAAAGTGATTTTTAAATTTTTTGTCAAAAACAAACAAAGATAGGTACGAAAAAAATCTAGACATTAAAAAGTTGTAATTCCAGTTTCTCAATATGAAACAAATACAAAACTTGCAAAAGAATCAGTAGCGCACATTTTTTCTGTCAAAAATGTTGGTTACTGTGCACTGTGCCTTCCGGGACGCCATTGAACATGATACTTTTGATATAGTTTTGGATAAATCAGACCTTTACAACCCTTAATAACACTGCCAAATTTCAATAAAAACAGTTGAGGGATTATTAAGATATTTACAAAAAAAAAAACGATTTTTTTTTAAATTTGACATCCTATATTTTGGAAACGAAGCATTACCGGACATATGTTTATATGAACTTCAAGTCTAAGAATCATTCAAAGAAACACTTCTTCAAATTTGACAACATACTTAAATAATACCCTGTATAGTAAAGTGCTGTTCCCGTAGGGATCTCTTGTATAGGCAGGAACTAATTAATTTTTAGTCTATCAAAAAGAATGATATTGTTCTGATTATTTTTTGACAATTCTTGCAACCAATCGAAACCATCAATTCAAAGCATTCATGTACGTTCAGGCCAATCACAGCATTATTATAGTGGGAATGTTAAACCTTGAGAATTACCGCGGGAATTTTTTGTGGTATTTTGTTTTTATTATGTGACAACTGATACTTTTGATCTGACGTCAGTCATCAGTTTGCATGAAAAGTGAAAAATGATTCGAAAACGGTTTAGTACATCATCATTCGATGAAATTTTAAGACAATCAACGGAAATGCATGCAAGAATACTATTCTGAGTAACGTGTCAATTTGGAAAAAGTTTCAATTGATAACCTAGGGACAGAGAGGAAGCAATAGCTTTCAATCCAACAGAACAAAACAATGTTACGGAATCCTCCAGCCAAGGACAAAACATCCATAATAATTGTATATTTCATTTCTCTTCTTTGATTGACGACTGGTTTATTTTGTGGAAATACATGTTCACTAAGGATACACTAAAAACAATTGTTTTCTACAGTGTGAGTCTTCATGAAGTGCACATATTGAAATGATGGAAACTATGCTTAATTTTATCGACGGAAATCGTATTGGAAAAATCGTTATATGGAATTTAAAAAAATGTGGGAACAAAACGCTTTATCTTTTGAACTAATTGACCTATCACGAAAAAACAATCTCCATAATGATTGGAAGTAATTGGGCGTCCTCGCAAAATGAAAATTGTGGAAAAAAATACCCCCAGTTGAAAATATTTCTTTAGCAAAAATCTGTTTGTTTTTCATAAATTTTTACAAAAGTCGTAATTTTTTTCAATGAAATGCCCACATTATATATATTTTTTATTGCATTGAGTTATACTTCATCGTATTATCTACCAGAAAGTAAAAATTACATGTTTATAACTCAATTGTAACATTTTCTAAGGGTATCTACCTGGTAAACAATAATTCGTAGGCGTGCGCTAGGCTGTTCTTGAACAGTTGATAGACAATGTTATGATAGAGTTATTAACATGAAATTTACTACCATTTGGTAGATAATACAATGAAGAATATCTAAAAGCAATAAAAAATATAGGTAATGTGGGCGTTTTCTTGAAAAAATTTACTATTATTGTCAAAACTGATGAAAAACAAACAGATTTTTGCTAAACAAATATGTTTATTTTCAATTGGGGATAGTTTTTTCAGCAATGGAGTTTGTTTCATCGTGATAGGTCAGTTAGTTCAAAAGATATAACGTTTTGTTCACACAGGGGTCACGGTAGCAAAACATTTTTTAAATTCTCTAAAAAATACAATTTTTTTTTTTCGATTTTTTCAACACGTTTTCCGTCGATAAAATTAAGCATAGTTTCCCTCATTTCAATATGTGCACTTTATAAAGACTCACACTGTATATATATTTCTTGATGAGAACTTCAAATTCCAAACTTCATTCTGCTTATAGTGATTCAAGTAAATTGCTGAAATAAATTTTTTATATGTATAGAGAATAGGTGTATGATTGGGGCATCAAAAGATAATCTATCGAATACCACACGAGAGTTCGATAAAGCAGAAAACAGAGCTGGGCAGTACTCGAGTAAACTGTACTCAAAATTGTACTCGAGTACTCAAAGTACTCAGTAATTGGTACTTGTGAGTATCTTTATTCTGACGTACTCAGTACTTTTTGAGTACTTTACATTTTAGAGTACTGAGTACTTCTGATTCCTACATCTGACGAGTAACGAGTACGAGTACGGACGAGCGCACACCCGCACTGACAAGTATGAGCTTGTCTTGAATGTTGTGCCCGGCATTAGTCAGCTTTACTATCATTTCGCATTTCATATTTTGTTCAGTGATAAGTGGATAGATGTGAGTTCTTGTCGGCATATTACGGAACGTTATTTGGTAAGTTGGTGCTTTTTCTATCAAGTCAACTTTACTTATGTGGACTGTTGGTTTTGTATTAACTGGTTTTTTTTAAAAAAATCATAAATACTGATACATTTTTGTAATTTTAAATTTTGAAAGATTCATTATTCACCGTATCGTAAATACAAATGACTAGATATAAATTAGAAAAATCAAACTCTGCATGGAAGAGTGATAAGAGTAAACATTTCAATTAGAATTAGAAGAGTTCCTGCGATATTTAGATGATCCAAGAAACAGTCTCTCAATGCTGGAAGACTATAATAAAGTAATGAAAAAAAATTGTATGTATACCAATACACCATTGCCTTCTTCTGCACCGGTTGAAAGACTATTTATTCTCTTATGCAACCATAATAAATGCTCCAAAGCGTAATGCCCTAAGCGATACGAATTTTGAAAACTTGGTTTTCTTAAAGAATTACTTTTAGTTATTTTTTGTTACCTACATACCTATCAATCACTTGATCAACCATGCAAGTGATAATGATTTACTGATTTGTGTTCATTTTTCATTTTGCAATGTTTGTTTTGTTTACTAAAACTACTGAAAGTTATAAAGTTTTGTTATTTTTTCTTATAAATTTTTTATTTTGGATTTGGCATATTGTATATTATAAACATATTTCTGACGTAACTGTTCTTTCGACTATCCTCTACCTGTGGCTGTACCTCTCTACCTAATACCTTTATTAACTGCTTGTATGAAAATTAAAATACAAAAATTGGGCATACACATTAATGGTAAGAGCAAATTGATAGATTTTTTGTCTGTCATACTCATACTGACTGTGTCTGACAAGGCGGATACATTCAACGTTCATTATGATCACATTTTCACTATATTGACTTCTTTTTTTGAAATACTCGTACTCGTTACTCATTTTTCACGAGTACTCTGTAAATTTTGTAAAAGTACTCATTTGCCTTGAGTACTTCTCATATAAGTACTCATACTCGAACACTTATGAGTACTATTTGAAGTTACTCATAGTGAAGTACTCATGAGTACTTAATTGCAGTACTCTGCCCAGCTCTGGCAGAAAATAATTCTAATTATTTGCACTTTATTCTCACTTTCTTGTGATATTAGAACTGAATAGTTTCTAAGATTTGCGATGATTTTCACTAGGATATAAACAAACCCCCTATAATAGCGACATCCACAAAGTATATATACACTCTGGACGTGATTCATTGTTAGAATAAAAAAGGCAATAAACGGAACAGGAAGTTCAATTCAAAGGTCGCATAAAAATTAAAACGCTCTCAGAGACATCGCAGTGTTATTAATTGCTGAAATCGAAAGAATTAAATGAAACTAGTTATTTTTATGACGGCGTTTTACCCGAGAGGGTTTCTCACAGAGCATAAAATAAAATATAAAGTAGGCGGCACTAGTGCCGCCTAGTGGTCTGTTTATACCGCCTAGTGAAAGGTGGTTGTGCCGCCGTCAGTTTCATTGTTCCATATCCATACTTTGAAAAAAAAATGGATCCTGGCGTGGTCAGGATACCCATCAAGGAACAACCTAGAGCCAGTGAACAACAAAGTCGGCAGTAGTGTGAAAATTACTGTTTTGTGTGTTTAGACAAGTCGACAAAAGTGTTGGTTGACAACGAAAGACACCAGAGTATAGAATGATTTTATATATATATTCTTTATTTTGTTATCAGAATTTGGAAAATATTTAATCAATATTACGTTCTTGAAAAGTCTCTATTTTTCGATACCCTTTCCTTGGTTGTATTGTCATACCGCTAGTGAGTCAAAAAAAACGTTTGAGAAATTCTACGAGCTGGAGTACCGCCCAGTCAAACTTTCTTGAAATATTCTCTGGTTTCTCTGCTAATAATTTGCTGTCAGTGGTAGTTATACTCGTCTTCGCAATTACAATCCCAGAAACCTCGAATGACAAATAATTTTCATTACAGACGATAGGGACGAGTGAAATTCATAAAAACCCAAAAGTGAAAGACTAGACGGATAGAAGGGGATATAAGTTTGGTTGCTACGTAACACTTAGAGATATATCAGAGTAATAAATGAGTTCTACGTTGGCAAACATTGAACAAGAAATTAATCCATCATCCCCATACGACTGCCGATCATCTCTGACCAACACCTCGCAGTTTCTCTACAAGACATACTTTGCTCACTACTTTCGAACACACCTAAGTACTTGGGATTGAAAATTTTTAATTTGTTGTACGAAGAATTGAAATGTAGTCAATTTGAAGGTTCAAGAGAAAACTGAAAAATTATCTTTTAGAGAAATGCTTCAACAATTTGACGGACTTCATGACTTAAACAACGTGTGATTGTGTTATAAAAAATATTTTTTTTCTATGATGGGACACATTTTATGTCTGTTGACAGGTAATAAAATATATCTTTTTATGAAATAACTTTTTTTCCCGAAGTGAGTACTTTTTTCCCGGATATATATCCACATAGGGGAAGGTATATAGACAATTGATTGAAAGGTCGTTTTTTCCGTCACAGAAAAAAATTATGTAATATGCACGGGAAAAATATTAGATTCTAATACTTTTTCTCCCTTGTATAATACTATTATAATATTATAATAACTATTGTTTCATATCACTGCATCATGTACTTGATGTAGGTATATTTTAAATTATATCTATATTTTGTATTATTAATTGATGTTGTTATTTTCGTTAACCAGCTGTCATCCCCCTACGAACGACAACCCTCAGAACTCGAAACTTGTGCGAGCTAAGGATTAACGAGGTCTTACTTGCTTGCTCTTGATTGACAATATTTTATATATTCTAGGAGCGACAAACATCTTCAGGAGATTTGTTAACGTTGAAGTCGGATGTAACGTTGTTGTATCATAAAATAATATAATCGAAAATAAATGATCATGTTCAGAAGTAAAAAAAAAATATTTTTCTACATTCATGCAAAAAGCAAAACTTTATTGAACTATATTCAGTGGACAAAGAAGCTCTTTATTGCACTAGTGCAATAAAGTTTTTATTGCACTCATCTGTCATTCTACTTCAACGTGCTGTCATCATGATAAACATAAACGTTCAAACCCACTACATATTTAGCAGATATTCTGTGAAATTGGCCATACGTTTTAAACAGCTACATATTTTATATATTTTTTGTATTAATGTTAGCAGTCAGAGTTGAACAAACAATGCCTTCCTGAAAACTAGATGATGGTGATGAAATCGATAGTAATAATTATTTATTTAAATTGCGTATTTCATTTTCCTTCACCTAGTGCCGCACCTAAATAAATAATTTTTTGCTTTTTGCATGAAGTAGAAAAAATATTGTATGCAACTCGTGCAAAAAATGTTTATTGCACTCGACGTGTTGTTCAACTCGGCCTGACGGCCTCGTCGGACAATTTCACGTCGAGTGCAATAAACACTTACTTTTTGCACTTGTTTCATAAATAACTATTTTCGGTCTGCAAACGTAATTTTCAACTTAAAATTTGAAATATTTCGAAAACGGTTAGACTTGGGTATAGAACATTATACATGAAATATGTTCAGAATCATGCTTAAAATTCAATACTTTGATAATATACAGGGTGTCCCATTTAAAACAACGAAGTTAGGGTCCACTTCCGGTACACTACAACCGGATAGCACTTATCAACATCGATCATCGATACTTGACCTAAAAGTTATAACATTCCATGTGCCTTAATGCAGACGATTGTGAGATATTTAGGAAAAACTGAAATTATGTCCTTAGGAAGTGTCGGGAAAGATAACATTTTCCGTATGCTATAATCGCCGAATACTAATTTGTTATAACATATCGGAGTATTTTTTATATTTCTGAAAATTTTTGAACATTGAAAAGATTCAAAACATGGCAATAGTGATTCTGAATTACACTTTCAAACAACTTTTCTTATTTCCGCACATAATTTCACAGTGAACGGTTTATTAGGGTATGCTTGAAATGCAACCCGTTTGAGACAAGATATTGAGTCTGACGAAAAATGTAAGCGTTTTTCTTTCGATTCTCAATAACTAATTGCAAAGTCGAGCGTTCCAGACTAGTTTGTGGTAGGATGATCAGTACAAAAAGAACGTGGTCTTTTTTCATTGTACACGGTAGATATACCTGACAAGTTTCCATAGCAACACAAGTTAAAATGTAAGCGCTACGTCTTCCTCAGCTCGCACAAACTGAGGGTTGCGCGTGACGGTGCAGCCGGTTGACCAAAATATCAATTTCAACAGTGAATCGGGTAGCACGTGAACAAAAATTGTATCCATTTTGTCGACATAAGTTGATGGCCCCAAGTGCTGGTGATTATGGCCTCCGTAGAATTTGTGAATAGTTTTTAACAAATTGGTATTCTGGGAATATCTCAGAAATCTCTAAACTTGTGCACACAAAATGTTGTGACTTCAAGGTTAAATATTGATGAGTCTAGCTGATGCCAAACACTTGTCAATTCACTTATCTGAAGAAGATATGAAGGATAATATGGCAACATATACCACCGTAACTACGGCACTGTTTTACAAAAATTAAACGCTATAATTACAAGTGATCACATTGATAAACCTAGAGTAGTTAGTGTACCAAGTTTAATTTTTTTTCCTTGAGGAATTTCGAAAAAAAAAATTAAATCTTCCGACAATCCGTATCAGGATTATTGATGAAAATATTTCACCTTGTAATGAGATAAGGAATCTGTGTACGGAATTTGTCGGGCTTATTCTGACTCACCCTGTATAATATCGTTTATTCTATAAAGTTTTACCAAAGTTGGAGCCACTTATAGGAACCACAGAAAACACTAAGACTGACTGGCACTGTCCTCTAATTTTGAATATATAAAAAAAATTGTTATTGATGAAATTCTTATTTTCGCCAGCCAGCTCCACCATTTCGATCAACCCTCAAAAGACTTCGAGAGATTTGTGCAAGCTAGAAAAGACGTAGCCCTTACCTTTTAACGTGTGATACCATGCACGTGACCGGTAACCGCGTTTGGATTCGAACCCACGCACCTACCAATGATTGAGTTGAAAGCGCACGCTTTACCCACGCGCCACCACTTCCTGTAGAAAATGTTATAACAAACATCGAATTACAATCTGTTTCACGCATTCAATCGACGATTCAGCGAAGAATATAATGTTAGGAAGCGTTTGGAAAGGGTAATTCAACGATACATTTCATAATTGGAATAGCAAAGAATGTTCTCTGTTACATTAAAAACACCCAACAAATTAATAGCAGGTGACAATCTTGAGAGCCGTTCTGTGTAACTAGTTTTCAATTTTCCTCGTCACATCTAATGACCATTTTTAACGTATTTCAGTAAAGCGTCGATCAAATAATATTATAGGCATCTGATGTAAATTGATTACTTTCTCGTTCATGTTTTATAATCGCCTTAGTCTGAAAATAGAGTACGCCTCAAGACATGAATGACAAAGGATGTAGTAATAATATCGATAAATAAGCGAACATCGCAGAGTAGTATTAAATACGGTGCGATGGAATACGTGTTATCCTATTAACTTCTTTATTTTTATATAATTAGCGGACGTATCTAAAAAAATGTAAATATGGAGATATTAGATTCTGTAGGTTTGAAAACCTATTAATTTTGCATTTTACCAAGCAGCAATGATGTATAATAGCCAAAGTTAACACATCATTTTGCCGTATGTACAAAAGTTTGAGAATTTCCTTCGTATGAAGGTTGGATTTACAGAATTTCATGTAAAATAGCAGATAGCAGATACGGCGTTTTCGCACTACGGCAGTATACTTGTGGTAGATATGATATCATCG
Source organism: Chrysolina americana (assembly GCA_958502065.1). Classification (NCBI taxonomy): domain Eukaryota; kingdom Metazoa; phylum Arthropoda; class Insecta; order Coleoptera; family Chrysomelidae; genus Chrysolina; species Chrysolina americana. The sequence goes on from OY293411.1 coordinate 72,310,760, forward strand.
ACAATTTTTTTAAATGGAAATCCCAAATTGCGGATTCTAAAATAGCTCATTTTCTACGTGCAATAGGCTAATTATTGTCACACAGGTTGTTCAAAATTGATTTATGCGGGCTCTAGTTTAAAATTCGTTAAAATTGTTGTTTAAAAAAAAAATTTAAAATTGTTGTTTTTTCCGTTAACCAGCTGTCATCCCCCTACGAACGACAGCTCTCAGAAGTCTAAACTTGTGCGAGCTAAGGATTAGTGAGGTCTTACCTTTCAACGTGCGATTCCTAGCATAATACTTCTTGAGAAAAACTCTCAAATACCTCAATTTTTATTCTTTTTGAGTTTTTTCCAATAAAATTGGAATGTTCAGTGTAATTTGCGTAGTCATTTTATTAATGACAACCAGAATTTTTATTAGGAAATCTGAAAAAACATATTTCTTCTGCTTTACAACTAACAGTGAAGGATGTATTGAAACATGATGAATAATAATGCAGGAGATGATCAAAAGTTTTCCCATTTATTTATTGGCAGTAATACTACCAATCTTTTGTTTCTTCCTTAACTTTTTATAATAATAATTGTTATAGGATGGATTTTGTACACCTTTGATTGTAAGTAACCCCTTCAGAAAAAATGTAATGGGGTTAAGTAAGGTGATCAAGGCGGCCACTCTTAATGTCCTCGTCTGCCAATCCACCTTGCCGGAAAAACAAAAATTTTTACACCTCATGGTAGATATGGCCGACATTAACATAAATAACAGCCGCTTCGTGTTTTTCTGCTAAATCAAATCAAATTCATTTTCAAATGCTTCGCTTCTGTTGAATGACTTCTGATAAACAAAAGATTAATTCACTAAGTAAACAAAAAAAAACGAACTTTTAACTTTTTCATCGGTATGCAGGTATTCAAACTTTATTTCAATTCAATTCAGAATTTGGAAATCCCTGTATAATTATCAATTAATCAACTGCACGTAAAAAAATGTGCTTCCTCAGATTTAAAAAGAAATTGGGATTGCTATTTAAAAGAAAATACGTCATAGTATCTAAGCAAATCAGTCTGTATCTTCAAATTTAATTGAAAAAAAAACAAAAATAAGAAGAAAAATTTACCTTTTCGAACATTTTCCCAAAAACTATTTCGTTACGATTTCAAGGAATTTATCTACTACTTCACTGAATAAAATCGGTTTGAAAGTTAGAGCCCTCCTAAATAATTTACGTGAAGTGACAAATGCCACTTCAAAGTGACAATTGCCACTTCAAAGTGACAATTGCCATTTCAAAGTGACAATTGCCAGAACAAAATGACAATTGTCAGATCAAAGTGGCAATTGTCACTTCAAAGTGGCAATTCTACCTATTTTGAAAAATATTTTGTTGTTGGCCCTTCTACGCCTTCGTATCGTTGACATGTTTTTCTTGTTCTTGTTTGTGTCTTTGTTTACTAAAGTTTGTGCTTTTGTACATGGGATTATTATAATGGCTTGCAGTTAATCAATTCGTATGGTAGGTATACACAAAAGAAGAGAAGGGAAGTATAATCTAATAAGCTTACGGTTTCATTAAAACTTTCATATTGATGACACATTTGAAGAAGTAGCCAATAAATGATTATTATCATGTTTCAAAATTGCTATTGCAGGTGAAGGTGAAGTTTTACAACTTCATTTCTTTAAGTTACAATATCATCCAACATAATCCAAAATAAAACACGTAGAAATATTGTTTCCGCCTATTTTAGTATCTAACTAGTCTATTCTAAGCAAGGTACTACTTTTACACCGCCTGGCATTAAAACTATCAATATTAAATTCGGGGTTTGTCACCCATTTAATTTATATTCAAAATATCCTCGAGCCTTTTACACATATGATTTTTCGAATAAAGTTTTATAGATATTGATCGTAGGTTCTAAGAATGCAATAACAGACAATGCAATGCAATTATAAAACGAAGTTGAGATCTACTTCCGGTATAACCAGAAGTTGAAGAGAAGTGAAACGAGCTCCTCGAAAAACTCCCGTATACAAATTTTCAGAAAATACTTTCAACAGTTTCCCTTATACATATCGACTCAGCTCATCGTGGTATATCCTGTATATTCAGAGTTTCTCATCAAGGAGTTGTAACTATTTGTATCTAAATTACCTTAATAAAAAATCCTTACATTCCTAGTAATTCGCCCGGTCCTCGCTAATATCATTGATACTACTTTTCTGTGAATATACATCAAGTCTGTGGCAGCGTGTGATGATAATATCGCCATAAAAGAAGTCTAATTTTCCAATAATTTGTTTACTATTTCTCCATGTGAAAATCACATCTAAATGAATAGTACAGACGATTTGTGTTCAGTTCAAAATCAAATAATTAGCCACTAAAATACTTTCAGAACGTTCAACACGTTATTATATGATTCCTATTTTATTCATCAATTCGAGAAAATCATTACCATCTTTCTGACAGAGATCGAAACCCTTCTTTTGCAAACCCTCCCTCGTTGATATCGAGCTACCTATCCTCCACAGTTTATCCACCCCACCGAATTAATTATTTACAGTATCTATTCAAGAACGACTTTTGAACGGTGCATATTATTCATTTCGCGGTATAATAAAACTTGACCAGTATCAGATTTACCTGCCATCCTTGGAGAAGCAAACTCCTATCGACTGTTCTCAGCCACATTACAGCATCTCCAGCTTGGAAATCCCTCAACTTATAGCACTTGGCATGCAGGAACATCCCCAGACATTTCAGTAACTCAGATGTGGAAGCTTGGATGACAGTCTTCTTGGGCGCAGCCACAGGAACGACCTGATTTTGGGAATTGAGGTTTTGGCTCAATATAGCCTGCTTATTACCTACTTTATCGCAGTTGATGTGATTATTAGTGTTATTATTGGCATTATTGACTCTAACAATGTCCAACGCTAACGCAGAGGTGCTTTTCGAATTAGAATAGAACGAACCATTTTTATTTTGATGTATATTTTTGTTTTTATCTACTACGGGGTGAATGTTATCAACCAGTGGTTGCCGGTACACAGTTATGTTCTTGTTCTTATTATTCTCCAGTTTTTTCTTGTTGTTGTTTGTCGTGGAAAATCGCTTCCATGATAAGGCGTTGATGAAAAGCGAGTGTTTCTTCAAGTTCTTTTCCAACGCGTTTTTTTCCGAGATAATCCTGGCGTTCTCATTGTTGTTGATATTGTTGCAAAGATTATGATTATTGGAGTTTGATACGCTAACATTCGTTTTACTTTCGCGGTTCTTCACGTTATTCAACTGTTCGTAGGAAACGTTGTTTAGGGTAAAATCGCCCGTGGAGCTAGTCGTGTAAACAGGTCTTCGCTCTCGGGGCGAAAAACTTAACACAGTGCCCATTTCGACAGTTTTTATATATTATTATTACAACTTACACATTTTTTCACTAAGACTTAATGGCACCGAGCTTCGCGGCTGCAATGCTGGCCCAGGGGTCGATCTTTTTAGGCGGATCGAGGCGCCGGCGCCAAGTCTCCTAGCAACCCCCGTGATGTCATAAGAAATCAATATAACCACCCTCTGATAGACGGGAATATTTTCACGCGATATATTCTGTGCAAAGGCATCCACAGTCGCATAATTTCTATACAGAAATACAGGATGTTGCAATGTACAGTGCACACACTCATTTGCTCATTTGACCCAGTAGAATTGTTAAATATCTTCAATAATTAAGAAGATGAAAGTACAACTGTGTAAAGGTACATTTGAATTAAAATTTCTTCACGGATTTTAAGAAAACTAATCTGTTTATTTCAAAATAAGTTCAGTATTTGCACACATCTGTCGGTATGTTGTATCTAAATTGCAGTTTGCTGATTTCACTAGCTTGTATATCAATATATTATTAGCAGCATTAGCTATATAGGCAATTTAGTTTTCTTTGTATAAAGTGTGTTAAACTGAGAGGTTGCCACAGAGAATATCTCGCAATCGAAAAATGATGCCCAATCGGTTTTGAAGCAAGATCGGGGAAACCTTAATAGCCACAGAACACTTAATACTCAGAACGGAATCTGACCATAGTTATTCGTTCAGAGAACTATTGGCGTTTGGTTCTTCCATATATATGACCATATGAGAAGTGGCATAACGTAGAAAAATGTTATTCTTTATAAAAAATCTCAGGTTGTGTTTATACGTTTTCGAAAAATTAAAGGTATTATATAACATGCATAAACATGAATTAAGCCATCAGGAGTATGAAATCTTTTATTTTGGAAAGATAACAAAAAGCAGCACTGGATGCAGTTGGGTCGAGCACAGAGATATTCAAGTTTTCGTCAGTTGACTGTAAAAAACTGACTACTCCATTGTTTTTCTTTTTTTTTCTTAATTTTGGCCATGGACATTAGTCCTTTAGCCACACACAAGTTATATCTATGCACAAGCATATATCCACTATATCATATCTTGATATTTTTAGTAACAATACACTTTACCAAAATATCGTATATTCTCTTGGTATCGGTCCCAAGTAGCGTCCGAACGTTTGTTGGAAACAGAATGATTGCCTGGATCAGTTTATTCCATAAGTTTACTCTTTGATAGTTTTGACAACCGAAAATGCGGACAAAGTGGAGAGTCTATGACTCCTATTTTATGTAAATGATATGGGAAGCATCCATGATTCAGTTTTAACCGGGTTATAATTGGGGAATATTTTTTGTTGACATTAAAGCTAAATATATGAGGGACTTTAATTGGCAATTTTCTGTGAATGGTGTGATAGAAACTATTTGAATGTTCACTAATTTCTGCCCAATGCCTCCTCCAGCTGTCCCACATATTCGAACAGGTCCTGAAAACGGGAGATGTCCAATGATCAGTGCCGGTTCGAGCACGCTTAGCTGCCTTATCGACTATTTCGTTTCCGGAAATTCCACTATGCCCTTTTGCCCATATGAATATAAATTTACTTTTTTCCTCTTTCAATTTATAGAGTATATTCTTTATCTTACAAATAATCATATAAAAGGCGGTTGACACATTTCTTATACTCTCTAGCACAGCCCGAGAATCAGATATAATGATGTTTTTTTTTAATACTGTTGTCCAAACACCAATCTAATGCTTGTTCTATGGCTACGGCTTCAGCTGTATAAATGCTGCATACTTTCGGAATCCGATATTCATGAGTTTCTCTCTGATCTTCAATATAAACGGCACTGCCAACTCCTTCCAGATTTTTACTACCATCTGTATAAATAATTGTACTTATTTCAAAATTATGTATTATCGCATTTAATTCAGCTTAGTTATATGATGAGACTTACTTCATTATACTTGGGAAAAATGAAATCATAATTGTTATAAAAAAATACAGGCAATGTTTTCAGTGATTTAATGGAATGGATGAATTCTTGAGTTTCAAGAAAAGCGATTGTTAACAAAGGAGAGTTTTTAATACGCCAGTATCTGTTTTTTAGAACTTCTACATTTAAATTGGAAATTTTGATGACAATAGACGAGTTATAGGTCATAAATTTGTTAGCAAGAAACTGCCGTCTAAAACGTAAAGGAGGATCATTTGCTTCAGCCAGAATTGCATTACATGCTGATGATTTCATTGCTCCAATACAAATCCTTATAGCTTTTTATTGCAAACGATCCACTTGTTTCAAGTTCGTATTCGATGACGATCCGTAAAATATACAACCGTAATCAATAACTGCCCTGATTAACGACCTGTAGAAAAGCAACGCTACTTCGGGAACTTCACCCCAAGATTTTTTGGTAACATATCGTAGAATATTGAGACCTTTTTCGCATCGATTTTTACAATGTTCGATATGGCTTGTCCACAATAATTTTGGTTCCAGTACCATACCTAAATATTTATATTCAGTGACAATATCGCTCAACTGAATATGTGTACTTAAGCGAAGGCGATGCCTCGTAAAACACATAAAAGCAGATTTTTCTGTCGACATATTGAATACCATATTAGTCAACCGTAATTTTAGAGTTTGTAGCACTCCACAAAAGTCATCTAAACATTGCTGATACTTTACACGACTCGTATAAATACAGATGTCTGCATACTTCATTGTTGATTAGGACAATTTTTTTTCTTATTATCTTTCGAAATGTATTATTAGGATTAAGAAATTAAATGGTCGTCAATTATATAGGGTGGATTGTAATGCTAATGGAAGAGGTTTGTGCATTTATTCGAGAAATGATCTGAATTATAAGATTATTGTTAGCAATCAAAATTATACTCGGGAGCAGTGTTGGATGAAAATCAGAGTAAAAAATAGAAATATAGGAGTAGACTCGTATATGAACCTCATGAATAGAAAAAAAAACACATTCATAGACGAGTTTGAAAACAGTTTAATTTCGATATTTCCAACAGTACATGAAATTGTTTGTATGGGAGACTTCAACTTGAGTCTTCTTGATTATGGAAATAGTCTTGTGGAAAAGTTACTCACTTATACATCAGTTTGAATTATATCAACATATGGATGTCCCAACTAGAATCACTGCAACAACCGCTAACTCCCTTGATTCTGTAAAAGGCCAGAAAGAAACTCTAATTGAAACGGGTGTTATATCTCACACAATTGCAGATCCCCCAATTGTACACAGTAGAATTAGGATTTGCGGAGAAAAGCGAGAACTAAAAAAGTGTACATACAGAAATTTCAAAAACTTTAAAGAAGATATTTTTCAAAGAGATTTATTCAATACTGCTTTCTTTCGAATATACGATCGAAAAAATTTCGATGAAAGAGTATCTTATTTAGTTAACTGTTTGAATAATTCACTTGATCGACATATTTCTTTGGTAACCTTTGGTGTCACTAATGCTAGAGCTCCATGGCTAACCGGTACAATTGAGTTAATGATGTCTGGAAGAGATAAAACAATGAAAAGAGAATGACAAGCATATTTTGTACATCAGTTTAATCATAGATCTACCAAAGCCACGTGGAGGACACTTAAATCGAATGGGCTCATATCCAGAAAAAAACGGTTTTAAAGTACCTACTGCAGGTTTAAAAAATCCAAATAATATAAATAATTTCTTTATTGATTCAATTCTCAATACCCAACCTTCTCTAGATCTAATGCATTTCCATGTGAACAATAAACTTGTTGATTCTTCCTTCAAATACAGTGAAATCAATGATTATTTTGTCTACAAAACTATTTGTGAAATCAAAAGTAACGCGGAAGGTTGTGAAGGCTCGAGTATCATACTCATTATACTTTATTGTCCTCACTTAGAACCATACTTCACCCATAGCATTAACTTCTGTATAACAGAAAATGTCTTTTCCACGGCGTGGAAAATAGCAGTTGTGCAAGCTCTCCCGAAAAACAGAATACAACTGAATTCAAAGACCTACGTGCAATAAGTATTCTACCAACCCTATCAAAAATAATCGAAAGAGCCATGGAAATACAAATCCAGGGCAACATTGCAAATTTTTCTATAATACCAACGATACAATCGGGTATTCGAAACGGCCATAGTTGCACAACTGCTCTTCTCCATATCACAGTTGACATTCTCAAGGCAGAGCATTTGATAGAGTTCACTATAATTTGTTGTTGAATCTATTGAAATCAATAGGTTTTGCAGAGGATGCACTATTGCTAATTTCTGCTCACTTAAGGAATATACAACAAAAAGTATGCATAGGTGAAGACAGTTCTGAATGCCAATCTCTCAAATCAGAAGTAACAGAAGGTTCCATCCTAGGGCCATTGTAATTTTCTATATTTACTCCCCGTCTTACTAACTATAACCTCAACTGCAAAGCTCATCTTTATGCGGATCAGTTATATTACAGTTTTCCAGAACCAGACAAAGACATTGCTTGTGAGCTGATAAACAGAGATCTGAATGTTTCATAGAAGCTGCTACTGACTATTGTCTGATCATAAACCCATAAAAGTCAAACGTTATGCTCTTTGGTCCAAAGAATCAGACACAAACAGTGTCTGATTTCATACAAATTAAGTACTATAAATATTGAACCGCTTATGCTGGTAAATGAGACGAAAAATCTTGGCATTATATTTTATACCGAATTGAGATTCGCAAAACATGTCATTCTACTTTCACAACGCGCTTACGCAACGCTCAAAATGATTTATGTAAACAGGCAAATTCTTTCTTCATTTGTTAAGATAATATTATGTGAATCACTTATACTATCAATATCCAATTATGCAGATATTCTTTATAGACCTAATCTCACAATACAAAAAGTGCAAAATTGCTGCCTACGATTGATATTTGGCGTGAGACGGCGGCAAAGAATATCACATAATCTCGAAGAAATGGGATGGCTGAATATGAATAACAGGAGACTTTTTCATTCCATTGGGCTATTTCACAAAATTATTATAACCAATAAACCTCCATATCTGTATATAGAATTGAGGTTCCGAACAGATATTCATAATTTGAATATAAGACAGAAATGATTATCAACAATACCTCCATTCAAAACAGAATTATTCAGACGATCTACCACAAAGAATGAAGATACTCAATATACGGAACTTTAAAGCAACATACCAAATTTTATTGCTTGAGTCTCAAATATAATAATATGCATATACTTGGTACCATTTCATACATTTCAAATACTTTCAATGCTTTTGAAGTTCTAACAGAAGAATAACTTGAATTTCGAAAAAGAATAAAAAATCTATAGCTTCACTGCTCTCGCAGGGTTGAGTGTTGAGTGGAAGAACAAGTGTTGTGGTGTTTCACCATTAAATTTGAACTCCGCCCATTATTTTCTATTCTGATGAATTTTGCAAATCATGATGAAATAATCTTTGAAAATATTGAAGACGTTATATTATATTATTATTTTTTTTTAAATCCCTTAAAAATTACACAGACAGGCCCTGTCTCCGGAGCCCCGACACTTCCGGAGGGCGCGCTGGTGTGTCATTAACTCCAGTAAACACTCCCCACATCCGTAGGGTGAGTGATTACTGGGTCCGAGTGTCATGTGCCCTGAGAAGGCGGAGTGAACCGAGAATTACGGCCTTCTGCATTCTTCCGGCTATGTTTTCTGTCGCATCATGGCAAGACGGTATGATTTTCAAGTTTGAGAGCAGTGTGTCCATCATTCCACCAAGGACCACTATTATCAGAACCACCATCTTGACAGAATGGTTTGGGTAAAGCCTGCGGAGTTCAAAGAGAAGATCTCGATATTTAGTCCGTTTTTCCTCCTCTTTTCGGACGATGTTCGTTTCGCCAGGAGCTGAAAACTCAATGACGAAAATCGTCCTACTTTGATGGTCGAGGAGTACTACATCAGGCTTATTGGCTTGTATTTGCCTGAGGGTGGGGAATGAATAGTTCCAATAGATTCGGCACTTGTCATTCACCACCACGGACTCTATATCCCCCGTAAATAAAAATGTTTTCCATATGGAGCAGTACCTCATGATGGCCACTGGACTACAGCAATCACTGCTATGCTTGTCAGAATAACTATACTCAATAAAATAGGGCATGATTTTTTATTCACCGGTCCTAATATTTTTATAACAGTGAAGTTGGTGTGGTGGAGCCACCGGTGATTACAATAACAATCCAAATTATAAATAACGGTTCAGTGTTGAAAATTGACACACAAAGGAGGAATTTGGTGCCCCTTTAGCTCACGAGGGCACTTGTTGAATTTAGAATAATCTGTTTCAGCTTAAATGAGAGAGAAGTACTTTAAATGAGCGGGGAAAAGTTTATTTCTTCTTATGTTATATTATTTTATGTGTGAGAAGTTTCATAGGATCTATTGTGGTTGAGTTAATATGTCCCCTTACAAATTGACAGAAAGAAACTGCCTGGTACAGATGTATCTATATATTTCCTTGCCTTAATAAAATTCAAATTGATAATATGTTTATAATGTAGTTGCAGGTTTGCCTACATTCAACACGTTTCAAAATGTTCGACTGCGTGACTTCATATTGCACCAACAAAATTCCCCATTGGAACTTGATTTATGTTCTCGTCAAAATATATTTGAATTCATGTTGAGACAAGAGATTTTCTGTTAGTCTTATGAACGCTTCGACTGTAGAAATTAATTTTTTAGTGAAGGTACTACCAAGCTGGTTTTTTTTTGGTTTCCTATTTGGCACCAGTCTGTTATTCGCGAGTTTAAACTATCGAATAATTGGTCCATAAACACTATGAGGTCCACAGCTTCGACCTATAACTCTTTTTTCATCATGAATATCTGTTACAGAGGAAACAGAGGAACAGAGGAAACAGACAAGTATAAAAGGCTTTATTTCATTTGTTCTTGATTCTCAAACTATACTTTCCCAATACTGAAAGCAAGGTTGAATTATATACAGTGGAATAAAAGAAAATGGCCATACTCACAAGAAAAACCGCATTTTCTTAAATCAACATGAATTCATCCATTGTAAAGTCCTCCTTATCAAGAGCTATCACTCAAATATACAAAACAGGAATGTTAATAAGACCAAGTCTCGTTATAATATCAATCATAGAATCTAAGTTATTTGAAATTAGATACTCACTCCAAGTAGCTATTCCCTTCATCAAAGACCAAACTTGGTGACTGAACACCTGCATAAAGCTACTTTAATTTTACTGTATGTGTCATAATCTTGAATTCCACGTAGCAATACCCGTTTCGAGAACTCATATCATTTTACCAAGCCATCGTATACCAAAGACAAAAAGACAAAAACCAAAAAAGTTTATTAATATTAAATTTACAATAAAATATATACAACTCACAAAACACATAAATGAATAAAATCGATATTTAAACCACCCCTGAGTCGCAGGGGTTATGATGTTGTAATATTGGGTTTATGTGGGGGGTTTTGGTTTTACTGTCCTGCCCTTCTGGGGTATTCAGCGGGCGGGCAAAACCTACTCACGCTTGCTTGCGCAGGCCCTACGATGTTATGTAGGTCTTAGACGCTGTGACTGCTGTGAGTGCACGTCTTTGCTTGGGTTCACTTCCCTGCCTCCTCCGTGTTATGCAGGGGGACTTGATGATTTATGTGTGAGACATCAAGCTATCTGGAGCATCTATTGTTGAGTTTTCCTTGATCTCTCGGAAAAGAAACGAGAAAAAAACGAGTCTGGGATCCTATACCAGATTCTGTTCTAAGTGTAAATATTCTGTGCTTGATAACTTATGAACGAACCTCGATACTCTCACCCTCTCCGCCACATTTCCCACTACCAAATGATACCAATGGAATTTACCAATAATTCATGAAAAAATTAACAATACAAAAGACCCCACACATTTCTTATGAGAAATGGCTTTCCATGAATTCTGATAATTTTTTAATATGTTGTAGTTCTTGATGTGGTGATCAAAAGTGTCCATATCCGCAAATCTCAAAAATGGACAGTTTTCGAGATATGGAGCTTTTACTCATTCATTGAAGAGCTCTCACTGACTGAATTTGGATGTTTGGAAAACTATGAATTTATCCTGACTTGATGAATTGCTCTTTATTTAGTTGCACTAAAGTTTACAAATATCTATTCATATGATTGTTTGCAATTTGAATGAGTTGAACAATCAAACACAATATAATCGTATTTACGATAATAATAATAAAAATTACGTTAGTTTTTTATGGCTCCTAGATTGTGCTCGCTATAAACAAGGAGTCACGGTCATAGCAATAATAATATTTGTTATTACGAAATAATTTATTTGCCCTGCATCTAATCCATGATTTTTAAATATTTTTCAATTGTTTTTTGGTTATTATTATTATTAAGATTATCTCATTCATTTTGTCAACGATCATAGGAATAGATAGTATTCATTCATATTATCGTATAAACTGAGCACGGAGAAAAGTAATTATTATTCCCAAGCGAATATTTAATTATGACAAGTAAAAACTTGTATACTATAATATGGGATAGCTCTCCAGCTAACCTGCCGCAACTGAAACGAGGTTGCTAAAATGAATCACTTGCCATTATTAAGTTAGTTTCAGCAACTGTAATCACTAGCCACTAGTTAATTGGTATACCACCCATAATTAAGTTGTTTTTTGCCATAACTAGATGTTTCCTTATGACGAATCACCAGTTTTTTATCATCGAATCACTAAATATCTTCTTATAATCAATTTGGAACCAATCATAAGTGAGCAGCTGTCTCCCAGTAAGTTAGTAACTAGCTTCCCTTGGATTATTAATTAGCTTATGGTGAGTTAGTAACCTTTTTCCTATAAGTTAGCTGATAATTTCTATGAATCAAGCAATTATCGTCTCATGAGTATACAGATAGCTAGTGCTCAAAGGACAACTACGTTTCTGCTAGTGAACAGTGAGCTCCCATAACATACAGTGGAGGTGAGATGAAACTGGGTAGATGAAAAACTTACAGTCAAACGCCACCAAATATAATCTTTGTTAATTACGAATGTAGATCTAGTCGGAGGACTCGCATCAGCACATTATAGAAGATGTGGAAGACTCACATGAGCAGCAGTACATGTTTTGAAGTATTAGTCTTTCATCTTCAGCAAAAGGTGGGTTACAAGAGCAAGATCAATATATGGCGATAAAACAACCTACTTACATATCTGTTTTGTTTTTCTTCTTCAAACTCAATTCAACCTGGTGGTGAAAACTATCCGCACTCATAAACGTGTGTCCTGGTTCGAAAAAATTTACTTCCAAAGTGACACCATGCTAGAATTCACAATATGCACAAAAAAATTGAGCATACACCAGTTTTTGTTCTGAGCGGAACAGTTATCCAACCAAATTATTATATTCTTGGTATCTCTATTATGCAAGAAGAATTGGTAATAGGTGATTATAATATCTTCCTTTTTTCGAGAAGTTATTGTTTCGTGCCATAGCACTGCTAATGATCGTCGTGATTTCTGCACTCTTCCCACCGGTACAAAACTTCCGTTGTAAGCTGTGAGGCGTCTAACGAAAATAACTAACTGCCTTGAACATATCCATACGAGGTAACATAATTATCTTCTGCAAGTCAGCTGATATACACATGGTGTTTTCATCAAATATCATATCGGCATGTTTTCTGTGGGGTTTTCTACTTTCTACAACTTTGGAATTATGTGGGGACCATTTATTGCATATTTCACATGTTGTGTCTAAATTGTCCTTGGTATGTTACGAAACGTCTCACATTGTTCACACTTTTCGTGACCCAGTTTTGTGAAATGAATGTTCATTTCGCTCACTACTTTTCGGTACAGTTCACATGAAATTTTTGTATTCTAGTACTTACGACAAAAATCGCTAAACATGAAATTAATTGTGACGTCATCTGGTAGGTATCTCACGTTGGGACCGTGTTCCCTCCTATAATGCGAGGATTCCGGATGGAAGGACTCAATGTGCAAATGCATTTGATCTCTGTCAATTTTAGCTTTATTGAGATGATGCCCACGCCGATCGGGTGCAGGGGTGCTTGAAGACCTTGCAACTGCTGATAAAGCACGAAAAACAATGCCGTCGTTCTTAGGTTGGTAACCGAGAGTCGTCAAAAAAAAATAGTTCACAAACCTGCAGCTTTGTACCTTCGTTACTATGGAGATGATATTGTATAGTTACATTTCGTTGGGATGATTCTGTTTCAAGCGTTCTCCTTTTAACATTATTCCTCGAACACTGATGATAAATGAAGGATTTCTGTTGTTCCCAGTTCAACTTCCAGTACTCGCTACTGATTTTATTTATTTGCTCATCATCAAACCTGTCACTACATTTCAATTTACACTTAGCAACAATACATCCTTGTATCTATATACCTCTATGATTTTTCCTGTGATTGTTCAATTTTGGGCCTTTTAATTTTTCTTTTTCTCACTGTTCCTTTCTTTGTATACTCTGAAACATAGTATGAGCTAATTAATAATAATATCGCAAATTGTACCAACCTCTTTCATTTGATTGGACAATTTCTTCTTGTATTCCTGCTTGTGATATTTCTCTTTGGATTTGTTCTTGGCTTGATTCTTCTTCAAGCAATACTTCTTCCACTTCTTGGCTTGGTTCTTACAAATAGTAATTTTTCGTTAATTAATTCCAAATTGGTTATTATATGTGAAGAAAATTATTAACCTTTCGCTATTCTTGTTTTCAAGGTCTTCTTGCAATATACTCGCTTGTGATATTTCTCTCTGGATTACTTCTTCGCTCGAATCTTGTTCCAGCAGTACTTCTCCCACTCCCACCTGTAATAATTCCTCGTCTGGGTCTACAAATAAAAAATTTTTGTTGATTAATTTCCAGTTGATAACATGTGATGAACATCACCAACCTTTCGCTAGGCTGACAAAGTCTATATTAGTATTATTCTCATTTTGAAGGTCTTCTTGAAATATAATTGCTACTCGTGGCATAATCAGAATACTTTCATGTACATCTAATTGACCAAGTTCTTGAATGACATCTTGCATTTCTACCAGTTCACTTCGACCAGCACTAATTTCAGGAAAAAGAACATTACCACTTTCGATATGATCAGTTTTTTGCAAACCGTCCATTTCCTGATGAACCATTTCTACTTCTGTTGATGCTTCTGCTTGCTGCTGCAACACTTCCACTTTTTGTTTGCCTTTTTGTCGCACCACTGACATTATTTTTGCTGATCTAAATCCAAACATTTCGGCGGATTATAAATGAAACTACTTCCTTGAATCGATGGAAACAACTGAGCAGTTATATATCAGTGGGTTGAAATGATTTACTTGTGGATTCTTGTCCGTACACGTCCGTCACTTAAGTTAAAACGTAGTATCTACGAATTGTAAGTTAAAACACAGTGTATACTCTCAGATACTGCTTTCTTTTTTACTGAAGTGCAGATACTATATTTTAAGGTACAAAAGGAACAATTTCTGCACTTACTGTGATTATTTCCACGTCGATATCTCATCAGTCATTGTATATACTTAATTTTTTCTTGCATATTTGAATTCAGCACGTTCGTACATATACGTGTAGATAAAAAACCGATTTTCGACTTTTCTGCACTTACTTCGTTCTTTATTAGGACGGTAGTATAAGATGCCGTGGAATTAAAATATTTTTAAAACGAAACTTAGAATTTCTCAAACATAACTCAGTCTACTTTATCAAGATGATCCTAGCTCAAATTATATTGGGTGAATTAGCAGAAAAACAAAATATCCTATGGAACATCGTAATAATAAACAAAAACAAAAACTTATATGAATACAGTGTGACCCATTTAAGATGGAAGCACCCTTATAAAACTTACATTTTTCAACCGATTGGAATGATTTTTTTTTTGTTAGGTAGATATTCAAAAAGTCTATTAGGACACCAAATATCATGAATAAATCTCAATTTCCAGGGCCAACTAATCTTATTTCTCAAGGTCAAAAATCTAAAAAAATTACTAGCGATTTTTTTAGAAAAAATCTGTCTACACCACTGGATTCGCGACATTTTCAAATGATTTACATGTAAATTACGTTGGAATGCGTCAATCAATAAAAAAGTTATAAAGGAATGAAATTTGAAAAATATGCCGTTTAATCAATCCACCAATTCGAATTCATGAATTTTATGAAAATTCTGAATACACCACTGGATTCAGGATGTCTTGAAATATCACTGGTCACAGTTTCATCGGAATCTGTTCAGTAATAAAAAAGTTATAAGGGAATGAAATTTGAAAAATATGTTGTAAAATGAAATTTTAACAACGTTCTTACTACACCACTGTTGATTATTGAAAAAATTATTGGGGTGATTATTGCAATGTCGTACAATTATAACATCTGAAAATCATGATGGTAAAAATAGTCTATAGGTATTTCTCGAAGTGGAGTGGATACATAAACAAGTACAATCAGGAGAGAACTCCTGGTTAATCTTCATGAAAACAATTTCAACAATATAAGACAAGTCTAATGTACTCCCAATAGAAATTATAACGAAAAAAATATGCAATGGATAATAATTATTATCATTCCAGTAGGTAACATCAGCTGTGATTTTTTCCTTTTGTTGAATAGCAAAAAATGAGAGTTGCAATTTTAACTGCCTGTTATTCAGAATGCATTAATGAAATAAACAAGTTAGCTGTGACTTACAGTTTCTCATCTATTTATTTGCGCATGAATTGTCATTTTGTTACGCACCATTAGTGAACTGAATAATTTGTGTTCCAAAATAAAAACAGATAATGGCTCAATTGTCAATTCAAGAAAAAATCGAAATTATACGTCTTTCCGGTGATGATTACCGGAGTGAAAGAGAAGTAATTAGAATATTCAATGAAAGACACCCAAATCGTCCAGCCATAAATAACAGCACGGTACATTAAATAAACCAAGTTTTCAATCGGACTGGAGCAGTAACCACATATATTTTAAAGAACAATATACGAAGAAGGAACGAAAATAACCAGACTATATTAGATTACTTCAGAAATAATCCAAATAGTAGTTTGAGGGTTGCCAGCTTAGATTTAAACTTACCTAGGGAGAATATTAGGCGATGTCTGAAGAAAAATAAATTGAGGCCATTTAAACCAAAGTTTTTACATACTCTGGAACTAGGTGATCAAGAAAAACGATTGGAATTCTGCTTATGGGCCCAGGGCGAGTATCTTAATGACAGGCAATTTTTAAAGAAAATTTTATTTAGTGATGAAGCTAGTTTCACAACAAATGGAGTGGTTTCATCACAAAATATTCGCTATTGGGCCACTGAAAATCCTAACTGGGTGATAAACTGTAAAAGGCAGTATTCAGAAAAAGTGAACGTTTGGTGTGGAATACTGAATGAAAGGATAATTGGACCATTCTTTTTCGACGGCAACATGAATGGCGCAATTTTCCTACAATTTTTAAGGAATGAATTTTCGGACGCAATAGATGAACTTCCCCTGGCAGAAACAAGAAATTTATATTTTCAGTTAGATGGTTGTTCCATACATAATGCGGGAATTGTGAAGAATTGGCTGAATCAAAATTTCCCTAATCGTTGGATAGGAAGGGGAAGTACATTAATTGGATGGCCACCAAGATCACCTGACCTTACTTCACTCGATTTTTTCCTTTGGGGTTATGTTACACAAAAGGTTAACAAATCACGACCAAGGAATCGAGTGGAACTGTGCACCAGAATTCAGCAAGCTTGCGATGCAATTACTCCACAACAATTGAGGAATACTTAAAAAAATATTCGTAAGCGATATGATAAATGCATTGAATTGGATGGAAGTTTGGTGGAGGCCACCAGAATATGAATTGCACTCATTTATTTTTCAATTCGGTATCTTCTTGGTTTCTATTTTTACATTGATTGTGAATAAAAGATTGTTTTCCGCTAGTTTGTAGCAATTAGAAAAATGTACTTACAGTTATTTTTTTGTAGATTCATTTGAAATTATTGACACTAAAGTTTGTTGTGATAAACTGATTGATTGATATGGTTCGACATACATATGAAAGGAAATTGATTCTCCCATAAACGTTTCATGAATTTTATTTGAATAATATTTTGTTGAATATTGCCCCTAATCCAGTGGTGTAGTAAAAACGTTGCTAAAATTCCATTGAACAACATATTTTTCAAATTTTATTCCTTTATAACTTTTTTATTACCGAACAGATTTCGATGAAACTGTGATCAGTAATATTTCAAGACATCCTGAATCCAGTGGAGTATACAGAATTTTCATAAAATTCCTGAACATGAATTGGTGGGTTGATTAAACGGCATATTTTTCAAATTTCATTCCTTTATAACTTTTTTATTGATTGACGCATTCCAACGTAATTTACTTGTAAATCATTTGAAAATGTCGCGAATCCAGTGGTGTAGTCAGATTTTTTCTAAAAAAATCGCTAGTAATTTTTTTAGATTTTTGACCTTGAAAAATAAGATTAGTTGGCCCTGGAAATTGAGATTTATTCATGATATTTGGTGTCCTAATAGACTTTTTGAATATCTACCTAACAAAAAAAAATCATTCCAATCGGTTGAAAAATGTAAGTTTTATAAGGGTGCTTCCATCTTAAATGGGTCACACTGTAGAATCGAATTATGATAAAATTTTACTTTCACCATAATTTAGTAGTTAACCATAAATATAGCGAATGGTTCCTATCAGATATTACACTTGAAGGAAATTCTATTACCCTTTGTCGTATGCGACAAAATATGTCCATCGCCTTTCTCGAACGTGCATTGAAAAAAGATGCGAATATTTTGTCGCATGCGACCAAGGGTAATAGACATTTGAGAATCGGGCCCCTCGGCAACTGAGCACAAGTGAGCTTCTGTGCAATTGCCTTGGAAACATTGAAGAGATTGCTAAGGGTTGTTTATTTAATAAAATGACGCTGCATTTTTGTAAGAACTGACAAGCTTGTTAGTGGAGGAAACTAAAAACGGTTGTGTTCATAATAATTATGGAAAACCCGAAGGGTTACACCGGACATTGTCTACGCCGAACGTCGTCAACGCTTCTTGTTCAAGGTGGTGCTTCCTTTGAAACACTGAAATACATGGAAAATGTAAGAGTAGTATGGTAGCGGAGAGCTATATTGAAGAAGTATCTCTTCGAAGAACAAAATTGCTACAATGATAGCCCATTCCGTTTCTAAAAAAGAAAATGTTAACGTTCCGAACGAATCCGAATGCACATTGAGGAGTTCATCATCGGTCAACTCACAGAACTTCAAACTTGGTATTATTCTTTCAGGAACATTTGAAATTGTAATTTCTATTTGAGAGAAAATAAATAGTCCCTTTTTCATGTACAGTTATAAATGAAACTTCTCTGTGTAATTAATTTATTGAACTACAGAAAAAAAAAAAACATTTAGCCGTTATGATTCATAATGCCCTCTATAACGCCCCTGGCGTTATGGGTCTGTTAATAGCAACCGTTGCCAAGGTATTATAAAGCAGTAATGGACAAGTGAAAAATAAATCACTTTTAAGTGAGAAATCAGATTGCTGCCTGTCGTCAACCTAAGTTGAGATATCGTCACGTTGAGAGTGGGGGACAACCTAGAAGTACCGAGATTTTTGTTTTTCTAGGAGAATACAATAATTAAATGAGATTTTCTATGGAACCATTGTCCGACAAAATTAATTAGGATCTTCAGCAGTCCGACACTCCAAAGATGTCGATATGGCAACAAAGGAAAACCCACCACTTTCAAGGTTTTCTCTCTGCGCCATCTTGTCAAATTCTTCACACTTAACACTGTACAAAGTTAAACTTGCCGGTTATCACTTCCGATGAAAATTTGTATTAACCGTAGCTAGAAATCCAATAACTCTAGCAAGAAACTCTAATAGCATAGGGGACAAGCGAGCTGTCACCTGTGGTTAGGTATAAAGTCGACTCCGCTGATTATAACTCACTTGGGATAAATAGAAATTGTCGAATAACTTAGTTTCTCGAACTTTGCTACCGCTATGGAGTGGAGTATAGACCGGGAGATGGTGACACAAAATATTAGGTCATTTGTAACAGTATGGCGGTTCTTCAGAGGTCTAACTACGAAATGACAAAAAAGAAAATGATGGTCATAGCTGGTACCGGCGGCCCAATCGCGTGGGCGTTAATCGAACGTGTCGTATAAATAACGAGTGTCGAACGATTTGTTCCACAAAAATGCTTGTATTTTCCGATAGTCGATAAAAAAAGAAGTAGGCGGTAGCGTAATGCCATACTTCTCCGGTGTGAATTACAGCCCGCCATACCGACACGAATACATTAATTTAAAAACAAACAATTCACGGAAATCACCTTGCCATACGTTTTCGACGGTTCCCAATGGCCACCATACCACCACAAGGATGTAATTATTATTCTTTTTACCTAACGATTTGTACCAGTATTGCATTTGAATTTTTGGAAAGTATTTGATAAAACGTGTCATTATATTTCCCATATGTCTAGTAGGGGGAAAAAGTGCTGCCATACTTGAAAAACTTATTTATTCGACACGTTTTGAAAATACGACGGTAAAATACGGAAAAAAAAAATTACATTATGTAATCATTGTATTCTGTTCGTTTGGATGTAATTCTACCTAAAAAGAATTATTCCAGATTGTAACCATGGGGCGGACGACTTTAGGACTTAAGCCAAGATAATAAAAAAAAAAAATTTTGACGATTTGTACCAGTATGGCATTTGGATTTTTGGAAATTATATGATACAATGTGACCATTATTATATTTGCCATACTTCTAGTAGAGGGAAAAAGTGGCGCCATACTGGAACAAATCGTTCGAATAACGAATAAAATCTTAGAATTTAAAAAAAAATATTGTACATGTTCGCCACCTCCCACAAGTATGGCATGATCAGACTTCTATTCATGATCATACAGAGAACTGTTAAAAAAATGTTTAGGCTGGTACAAATCGTTTAGCAAAACAAAAATACTTCTTTGCGGTGGAATGGCGGCCATTGGGAACCGTCGGAAACGTATGGCAAGGTGATTTCCGTGAATGGCTACTCGACGATGATTAGCTGCGCAAAAATTAGCCTGGTACAAATGGTTCATTTTTAAATTGATGTATTCGTGTCGGTATGGCATTTATAACTACATGAAAATGTGACTATTCATTTGCCTTCAAATAGAAATTACAATTTCAAATGTTCCTGAAAAAATAATACCAAGTTTGAAGTTCTGTGAGTTGACCGATTATGAACTCCTCTATGTGCATTCGGTTTCGTTCGGAACGTTAACATTTTCTTTTTTGGAAACGGAATGGGCTAGCATTGTAGCAATTTTGTTCTTCGATGAAATACTTCTTCAATATAGCTCTCCGCTACCATACTACTCTTCCATTTTCCATGTATTTCAGTGTTTTAAAGGAAGCACCACCTTGAACAAGAAGCGTTGACGACGTTCGGCGTAGACAATACCGTTTTTAGATTCCTCCACTAACAAGCTTGTCAATTCTTACAAAAATGCAGCGTCATTTTATTAAATAAACAACCCTTAGCAATCTCTTCAATGTTTCCAAGGCAATTGCACAGAAGCTCACTTGTGATCAGTTGCCGAGGGGCCCGATTCTCAAATGTCTATTACCCTTGGTCGCATGCGACAAAATATTCGCATCTTTTTTCAATGCACATTCGAGAAAGGCGATGGACATATTTTGTCGCATACGACAAAGGGTAATAGAATTTCCTTCAAGTGTAATATCTGATAAGAACCATTCGCTATATTCATGGTTAACTACTGAATTATGGTGAAAGTAAAATTTTATCATAATTCGATTCTATGCATATATAATAATAATAATAATAAATGTCTGAACGGGCAAACCCAAACTCTATCACCGAGTTGGAACCCATTCAGCAAAAGGCCCACGTAAAAGCTGCAGAGTGTGAGAGGCTCCTGCAGCTACATAAGGATAAGCCGATGCATGGGGTCTTCTTCAAGAACATTGAAGACCTAGGCTTATCCAGAGACCTGACCTTCTCGTTTCTCAGGTCAAGTGGGCTGAAGTCGGAGACCGAGGGATTCATAATGACCTGCCAGGATGGTGTCTGCAACACTCTCGTCAACCGCAGTCGCGTGATGGGTATAGAGGTCCATGACACTAGATGCAGAGCGTGTCGTGGGGCAGCTGAAACCATAATGCATTTGCTGTCAGCTTGTCCAGCTTATGCGGTCTCAGCCTATATCCACAGACATAACGCGGCCCTACGAGTGTTGTACTACCATCTACGACACTCGTACGGTGTAGTCGAGACACCGGTGTTGCCTTATTCTCCGGGGGATATTGAGTCCGTGGTGGAGAATGAGAAGTGCCGAATCTATTGGAACTATTCATTCCCCACCCTCAGGCAAATACAAGCCAATAAGCCTGATGTAGTCTCCTCGACCATCAAAGTAGGACGATTTTCGTCATTGAGTTTTCAGCTCCTGGCGAAACGAACATCGTCCGAAAAGAGGAGGAAAAACGGACTAAATATCGAAATCTTCTCTTTGAACTCCGCAGGCTTTACCCAAACCATTCTGTCAAGATGGTAGTTCTGATAATAGGGGTCCTTGGTGGAATGATAGACACACTGCTCTCAAACTTGAAAATCATACCGGTTTGCCGTGACTTGGCAGAAATCCTAGCAGGGCGAATGCAGAAGGCCGTAATTCTTGTTTCCACTCCGCCTACTCAGGGCACATGATTCTCGGACCCAGTAATCACTTACCCCATGGAAGTAGGGAGTATTTACTGGGGTTAATAACACACCAGCGTGCCCTCCGGAAGTGTCGGGGCTCAGGAGACAGGGTCTGACTGGGTAATTCCTAACGGATGAAAAAAAAATGTCTTTAATACCTCTGCTCTTCCATCTAACCCCAAAAAAGAAGTCGAAGACAGCAAATAGAATAATAAATAATTGATAAATTAAACTAAATTACTAGAGAAAGAATGAAAGTTTAGCAATCAGTTGTCCAAGGGAAGATATTTTATTTAGAATTATGTAATAATTGTTGAGAAAAATAGTAGTCAAAAAGAACTCGTTTGAGTTCATGTAGTGATGAGTAACTATAATCATGAGGTAAGTTATTGAGACGATAAACAATACAATAAGAAAACGATCGCTTGAAAAACTCAGTGTAGTGACGAGTTATTGTAAGAGTTTTCCTTCAGTAGCTTAACATAAAACATGGTAGAATGCATTTCTCGGCGATTTTTCATATGTAACCATTTAGTTATTTTGAATGTGTGTCTGATATGCTCATATTTGCGAATACCAAAAATAAGCCGTAGGCATGAATTTTGCAATTTTTGTATTCTTTTTATATCAAATGAATTTAAACAAGAATTATATAAGATGTCACAGAAATTTAGTTTAGATAATACTAATGACTCACATAGAAGAATTTTAACCGATCTATCCAACACATGACGAGATTGAAATATGAGTTTTAGAGCTGCATAAGCTTTTCGTAAACAGTTACTAATATGGTGTGAAAATCTTAAGTTTTCATCAAACCACACCCCCAAGTTTTTAACTTTATCGCTAAACTGTATAGAGTGACCATCAATTAGAATCTTTGAGGAGTATTCTTGTTTAAACACCTGCGAGTCAGCTGTATTTCCAAAAATGATGTATTAGTCTTGGATGCATTTAGTTGTAAGTAATGATTAATTGAAAATGTATGAAGATTATGTAAGTCATAATTAATAGCAGTTACCGCTTGGTTCGCTTCATCCAAGGAAAAAGACATGTATAACTGGATATCGTCAGCGTAGTAATGTTGTATACACGAAAAAAAAATATCAGGAAAATTTGATGTATAAATAGAGAAGAGGATAGGGCCCAATATTGATCCTTGGGGTACTCCACTTTCTTGACATTTAACAGCTTGACTTTTCTCAGGTAGATAAGATTTAAATAAATCTACAGCTTTGATGCCTAGACCACTATATGAAAAGATGGCAAAGAGAAGATTATGATTAAGAGTGTCAAATGCTTTCGAGTAGTCAAATAAGAACAACACAGTTAATTTACGCCTATCAAGAGCTGCCAAAATATCATCAGAGACTTTCAATAGTGCAGATGTACAACTGTGACCAGTTTTAAATCCCGATTGAAATGAGGGTATAATGGAATTTTTATTCAGATGACTCTGTAGTTGAATATTAATAGCATTCTCTAAAATCTTTGATAAAGTTGGCAATACACTGATTGGACGTAATGGTTGCAACATTTGGGGATCAGTCACTTTTGGAAAGGGAGTAACAAATGATTTTTTCCAATTTTGGGGAAACACAGAATTCAATAAACAATAGTTAATTATAGGGGTAATATACGGAAACAGAAATGGTACGCACAAATTTAAAGTAAGAATAATTATGCTATCTGGTCCAACAGCTTTACTTTTAATACCTTTTATTATATTGAGCACATCTATTTCAGATACTGGCTGAAACATGAGAGTTGTTTGTACCGATTTTTTTATATTATGCTCATAGAAATGTTTCGTGTCGTAATTAGTAGTCAATTTAGGAACAGCATTTAGGAAGGATTCGTTGATGTCATTCACATTCCACTTATTTGATAAATCCATATCATTACGATCTTCCTTAAATCCCAAAATATTTCTAAGACTAGACCACCTCTCTTTATGTGATTGACTTTTCAGCTTGAATTTCATATATTCTTTTTTTTCCTTTTTAATTCACTAAGTTACGTAATTGTTTATAAAATTGCCAGTCATTGTTACTTTTCGTAATTTTGAAATTTTTAAAGGCTCTATCTGTGTCAGACATCATGGCCTTGATTGCATCAGTTAACCATGGAGCGTATTTTTTTGTAATTCTAAAGCATTGAAAAGGAACGTGAAGATCAATGATACTTATGAGATTGTTCGATAAAAATTGCACTTTGCTATCAACATTATTTAATTCAAAAATAGGGTAGGTCACTATTGAACTGACTGTAATTTAAATTTTTGAAATTTCTTCAGGTAATGTATCTAGGCTCATTTATTACTGATTTCATTCTAATATTAAATAAAATCATTTCATGATCCCCTATTTCTGGAATATGTTTAACTTTTTGTTGCATTATAATATTATCATCAGATGTTATTAAGTAATACAGTAGAGTGGCTGAATGATAGGTTATGCGTGTTGGTTCCTTTGCTAATTGTTTTAGCCCTAAGCCATCAAGAGTATTAACCACTTATTCGCCACTGTAGGTTGAATTGATGATCTCTCGGATTCAAAATGCTCGAAAAAATAATTACAATGTCTTTCACGAGGATTATAAAATACGCCCAAAGCACAGTACTCATAATTAAAGGAAATCTTCAACCATATCTGTTCAACTTCTTTACCACTAGGAATAAGTGAATATTTTATATTGGTCTTTACGTAAATACCAACTCCTCCACCACTCATATCTAGCCCACGATCTACTCTCTCAAAGAAATAACCAGGTATACTAATAATATCGTCCGATATACTACTTTTGAGCCATGTTTCACTTACCGCAAGTAAATCTAAATCGAGATGCAATATTAGATTTTTTACGTCATTAAAATGAGCTACCAATGAACGAGCATTAAAATGACCACATTGCAAGAATATCTGCATAATTACGAATTGAAAGTAAAATAGATATCAAACAATAAATCAAATAACTTATCAGCTTTGTAGCAACTGAAATGAATAGTCGATTAAAGTCTTAATTGAGTAAATAGGTCTAACTTCCCTGAAAACTGAAAGCTAAAGTACTATAAAGGATAAATACTGATTTTGAGTCAGTTATAATCACAGATTCACGAATGTCATTGTCCAAGCACCAAGTAAGTGCTTTTTCAATGGCATACGCTTCGGCACTAAAGATATTACATACAACCGGAATTCGACTTTTTGAGATGATCTGTCTGTCTGGAATAAAAAAAGCAGCAGCAACTCCCTGTGCATCCTTACTACCATCGGTATATATGACTAAATTATTATTCAAGTTGTCTATCAATGAATACAACAATTTTTGATTATAGGAGGGTATATCATTGTAATGAGGGAGTATTACTGTAGATTTATATAAAATTGTATTGTAATCCATTAAAAATACTGGTGAAGTTTCTAAGGGTGTAAAGTAGTTCGTAAACTCGTATGTGTAAAGAAAGGAAGCTGACAATAATGGTGATTTTTTTTTTCTCCAATACGGATTGGTTAAATCCTCTGTATTTAGAGAATTTAAACGATTAACTAAGGACGAGTTATATGTTCTCAGTTTAGTGATATATTTGTTGGCAAGATATTGACGTCTGAGATATAATGGGGGTTCATTTGCTTCCGCCAGAATTACTTTGCAAGGAGAGGATTTCATACCTCCTATACAAAGTCGTATAGCTTTGTATTGAATTCTATGAACCTTTTTAAGATTTGTGTCTGACGATGAACCGTAGAAAATGCTGCCATAGTCAATAATAGACCTGATGAAGGATCGGTAGAATAAAAGTGCAATTGAAGGTGTAGCACCCCATGACTTCTTCGTGACGCAACGCAATATATTGAGACCTTTCTCACATTTATTTTTTAAAAATTCTATGTGCTGTGTCCAAAGTAATTTTGGGTTTAGTACTACTCCCAAATACTTATAATGTGCCACTACAGGAATCGACATATCTGCTAAATTGACATGTGTGTTTAGCGACAGTCGATGTCTAGTGAAACACATGAACGCAGATTTTTCCGATGACATTGTGAATCCCATCTCCAGCAACCATTTTTTTAGTGTATGTAGCACTTCTTCAAAATTATTCAGGCATTGATTATATCTTCTGTGGCTTACATAAATACAGATATCGTCAGCATATTGTACAATTTTTACGTTACTATTAAATTTATTATGTAATTCGGACGTGTAGACATTAAAAAGAATGGGACTAAGAATTGAGCCTTGTGGGAGTCCATTGTAGACTAATCTTGGACCATGTAACTCGTTGTAGTGATTTCTCACATATATTTTGCGTCCGTTAAATATTTCCGTGATATTATAAGCACTCTTTCTATCTACACCTGCCCCCAACAGTTTCTCATAAAGGATATATAAATCTACTGAGTCATACGCCCCTTTCAAATCAACAAAGAGACATAAAAGGTATTCGTTTTTAGATAGAGACAAATGAATATCAGTTACAAGTTCCGATAGTGCATCACAAGTGCCCCGGCCTCTCCTATAACCAAACTGGTTAAAAGGAAGCAATTGTTTAGATTTTAAATGATGTTCAAGCCTGAGTTTGATCATTCTCTAAAACGTCTTGAGTATGCAAGACATCAGAGAAATTGGTCGATAAGAAGAAGGTAATGTTGCATTTTTTCCGTTTTTATATATTAGGGTAATAACAACTTCTTTCAGTTCTTCAATGATTTTACCATTTACCCACCAACCATTGAAAATACTTAAGAGAAGCAATTTGGCAGTGTCCGGTAAATTATATAGCATCTTGTAAGTGAAGCTATCTAAGCCAGGCGAGGTGTTTCTTGAATTCTTGATCACCATATTCAATTCTGATATTTCAAATGATTTGTTTAAATTGTTGAATTCGGTTTGGTAATAAGCATTGTTATTGATGGGGGTTTTCGAGGTACACTGGGAGGAGCGTAATTAATCAAGATTTCTGATAAGAGTTCATCAGGAATAGGTGCTTTGCGAAAGACTTTTTTCTCATCGATAGATTTAATAATATTCCAGATTTCAGATATGGAAGAGTTTTTATTTAATTTGTTTACATACTCCTTCCAACTATCTCGTTGTTTTTGTTTAAATAAACGTTTGGTGGAAGCTTCAATATTTCTGTGAGATGTGAAGTTTGCCAAATTAGATGTGGCTTGATAAGTTTTAAGTGCATCTTTGCGTTTTTTAACATAATTCGTACATTCATTGTCCCACCAACAGGGCCTGCTAGTGAAAGTGGTAAATGGCTTATTAGTGACCATAGTATCATTGGCAGTAGTATTCAGAGTTTCAATAAGTGTATGAAATTTGTTCATAGTGGTCATGGAATACATGTCAATATTTTCTATTGCAGATCCTATACTAGTTTGAAAAAAATTCCAATCTACACGAGAATCGTTCCATTTGCACGTGGGATAAATTTCATTAATTTTATTTTCAAACTCTGAATTCAGGACGATGGGAAAATGATCTGAGCCATGACAGTCAGATAGTATTCTCCAGTTCAGTTTATCAATCATATATGATGAAGTAAGAGATAGGTCTACTGCTGAGGGATTTTGGCCCGGAAGAGTAATACGTGTTGGGTTACCATCATTAATAACAATTAAGTCCTGGTTATCTAATGACTCGATGAGATTTTTGCCTTGTGTGGAGTTATCTGTGCTACCCCATAAAGCATGATGACAATTCAAATCGCCACAAAAAATTGTTTTATATGTAAATTGCTGAAAGATACAGTCCCAATCCGATGTTTTTGCGGTCACATTGGGGGGTTTATAAATTGACACTAAATTTAATTCTCCATCATTGATACTGACAGCACATACTTCTATGCCAGGATTAGGGTTGTTATTTATTATAATTTGCTTACATTTGATACCTTCTTTCACCAAAATGGCTACTCCTCCATAACCATCGGTTCTACATTTCTTTATAATATTAAATCCGTTTAATCTGAAATCATTATTTTCTTTGAGCCAAATTTCTGAAAGTAAGATAATATTTATTTCAAAATCTCTAACTAAGTTTAACAGTTCAGTTTTTCTGACTATTAAAGACCTAATATTCCACTGGAGAATGTTAATCTTATTATTAATTGTATATTTTTTGTTAATATTCTGAGTCATCGCTGTCAGTTAAAGTGTATATCTCCACTTGTTCACTATTAGGAAGCGGACCATCAAGAATTTGGAATATGCTGTTTCGTCGTATGTAATTTCATTTGTAATCACTCTATGTACGAATTGGATTACTTGAGTCAAAATATTTTCTTTGTATGCGATGAAATCGTTCCTATGTGGATTTGGAAGGATAGTCGTGCTAGGTTTCGGTGTTCTGATTTTATGTGAATGAGATGGGGTAATTAAGGGGGAAGTTGCCTTTCGTTTTTTTGATTGGGAAGAACTAGCTTTTTGTGTTATCTGTATTTTTGGAGTAGGTTTTCTCAATGACAAATTGGATTTAGTTTCCGGTAAAGGAGGAAAGTTACTCGGATCATTCAAAAGAGAAAATTTATTGTGTGTCGTAATCTTAGCATATGAGGGGTTATTGACCATAAATGCAGCTTCTTTAAAAGTTGCATTTTCCTTTGCCATTACCTGTTTGATATTGGTTTGTTTTTTGAATACTGGGCAGATTCTTGACAATGACCCGTGTTCGACACTATTGCAATGAACGCATAGAGTTCCCTTGGTGGTACAGGGATTGTCATTGCAACTGTCAGAGGCACATACGTTGCACCTGGCTTTACCTTTACAAAGCATACTAGTATGTCCATAACGTAGACATTTAAAACATTGCACCACTGGGTAGAAATAAGTATCTAATGGAAAATTAACGAAGTTAATCCTAACGTCCTCAGGAATTTTGTTCCCTTGAAACGTCAGAATCACCATTTGCCTATCAACGAATGTTATTTTACCGTCAGTATTTATTTTGCGTTTCATACGCTTAACTTCAGTTACTTCTATCGTAGATTCAATAGCTTTCAAAATATATTCTTCGGAAAACATTGTATCTACCATCCTAATAATACCTTTTTTATGGGTGTAGTATTTCGGAATATATGTTATTATATTATTTTTCGTAAAGCTTTCATGTTCTACCAAACTGTTGGCTGTTTCGAAAGTATTACAAATTATCTTAACTCTATTAAGACCTACTGATTTTATATCTACGATATCATTTTGCAGTTTTTTGTCCTCTAACAAATAATGTCCAATTCCTATCGGAAACAGTCGCCCAAGGTTATTTTCCTTGTGCTGTGCCATGACAAAAAAAGGACCATTATCAGTAGACTGATACCTGTTAATGAGATCGTATGTAGGAGTTGTAATTGTGGATGAATTAATTTCATTCAAGTCAGTATTTATATTGGGCGGATCTGCCCCGCCTGATTCATTCACAATTTCCATTGATGAAAAATAATCTTGCCGCCTATGAAATGATTGAAGCAAGCAAGGATAAAATAGAAAATGAAATAGTACTTATCTTATTGAAATCTGATCACTTTTACTGTCGCGCTCGCTGAGACTACCGATCGCCACAGGTGTTCGAACAGAACTGATTTATAACACTATGTAGTTTTGATGTACTACAAAGAAAAATCAAATCAAGTAATACGCTATTGATGATCACAATGATCAATTGTAAATAAAATAAAGAGAATTTTCCCCATTACAGAAGTTAATAATTAAAGATTATATTGAAAAGTAAATCTAATACGTAGGTATACCGTGTAACAACCAAAATCAAAAATGACGTTATTATTGACTCAAGTCTGTCAAAGATTTTATAAGTCTTTTAGAATTGTTCAGAAATGCGTAAATGTTACCTTCATATATCCAACAGTTTTTGGCACCCACAGATTCGCGTACTTTTAATAATAGTTCTCGATTTTCAGTAGAGAGCATTTCACTGATCACAACACCACTTCCTTTTTCTTTTCTTAGCGACGAACACCTTATGCTTCATCCATTTATTTTGAATCGATGTAGCCGATACTTGATGAAAATCCATGTTAATGTTTAGATAAAACTTTAATTTTGATTTTCACTATTTGAGTTTACAAAACAAAGTATACTTCTGCTTGAAGAAGCCATTGTATTGGCGAAACATATGTCGCAGTTTTGTAAACTCAAATAGTGAAAATCAAAATTAAAGTTTTATCTAAACTTCATCCATTTATTTACAAATTTAACAGCCAGTGGCCTAGGCTTCTTATCTTGACGTTTTTTCCCATCCGATAGCAGTTGTCGATATTAACATTGGAATTAGATAGTTTGAGTTTTTGGTTGGTCAGTTTAGCGACGAAATCAAGTAAATCTTCCTTCTCTTTCTCATCAATACCATTCATAACGAGGAATTTAGATCGTTGGTCTCGCTATATGTTTTTGTGTTTGTTTATTATTATGATGATCCATAGGATATTTTGTTTTTCTGCTAATTCACCCAATAGAATTTGAGCTAAGATCATCTTGATTCCGAATGGCCCTCATGTAGAACAACTATGAAGTTGTTCGATAACGTCTTCAACATGTGCATTTGGTAGGTCCACTTGGTACACCCCAGATGTTACATATGGGCTCTTTTATTCGCGATGCAATAGACTAACACGAAGAGATGAGGAATTCCAAGAATACCAGTATTTCTTGATGACTCCACTAAACTTGGATTGTTATCTTTTTCATTTCTCCAAAAATCATATTCTGCAGACTTGATTGACTCTAACGGTTGTTGCTTGCAGCATTTCCTCGCGTCATTGTAAAAGTTTCTTTGTTCCTTTTCAAGTATTTGACAATATCGATATTACTACTCCAAGCATGACGTCTTGATAATGTGTCTGCATTGATGTGTTTCTTGTCACTGCGATAAATAATTTCGACATATTTTTTAAGTACCCATCTCTAACCATTTAGCAACCTGGACAAATTTTGGATAGTAAGTGAATAATCCAAGGAAACTTCTTACTTCATGTTTGTCTCT
The DNA here is from genome assembly GCA_958502065.1 of Chrysolina americana. Taxonomy (NCBI): domain Eukaryota; kingdom Metazoa; phylum Arthropoda; class Insecta; order Coleoptera; family Chrysomelidae; genus Chrysolina; species Chrysolina americana. The sequence continues at coordinate 72,341,993 of OY293411.1, forward strand.
GGGACGTAGTCAACTCCTAACAGCCTCGATTTTCACAACATTGGTCTTGATTCCTTCGTCCGAGATAAACAGCACTTCTTTAGATTGAGCAGTAGACTGTCATTTTCTAACCTTAAAAATTCTTTTTTCAAACTATTTAGGTAATCGTTAAATAATCTTCTCATTACCATGACGTCCTCTAAGTAGACTAGACAAGATTTCCATGTCAGGCCACAGACTTGCGGATTTTTCGATAACTTCATCCGCCAGCATGTTGTTGATGATATACCTCTCGAGACAATGTTACGGTGACTATCGAGGAACTCCCATGCTTTCTGATATTTTTCACATTTAGATGTTTTGTGTTTTCCATCATTAACAAGTGGTCATCTATCGATGTTTGTGTCTTTTAAAATTAATTATTAGAGTGACGGGTTTGCAGAAACACAGTTTTCAATTTTTTCTTCCGTAGTATCAGTAACCCTAACAGGAATAAGTCATTTCGTGCGATCACAAGACATCAGGCAAATAGAATTCCTTCGTGACTGTATCCACCATTTTCAATAATTCCAGTGCTCAAATGTACAGGGTATCTTCCCAGTACGGCCATAATGATGGTTCCTGAGTTCTTCGGAATATGGATGTCCTCCTCAACAAAGATGTTCATCGGATGGATTTTCTCATCATCTGCTCAGGAAGATTTCTTCATTGTGGATCAGCAACATTTTCGGAATCGATAGGCGGCCAAGTATGATGTGAGTTGCCTAGATGTCAATCCCGACGTCTGGTGATTGTTTGGGGCAGGTGTAGGTTACCGGAGTTTTCAACAACTGAAAAGTGAATATGCCACCCAAAATCAGTAAGTCGCCATCACGGAACGCCACAATAAATAACAATACTAGCCATCCTCTAGCTGCACAAGCTGTGCCTTTGGGAACACTTTATATACGTGTTGATAAGGAAGTATTATTATTACTCTCAATCAACAGCGTCTCGTATTTCTTGATGCGTTTTTTCTGCTTCGAATTCCTATTATGGTAATAATTTGCTCTGCACATACGGTTTGAAGAGTCCTGTCCTGGTCGAAAGACTTGCTGCACGTAAGTATCTCTTATGCTATCGCCCGAGTAAAAATTGTTGTTCTACGACGTTTTGAAGTAACAACATCCATAAAACCTTCATGAAACTGCCGTAAGTCTACGAGGGCCCACTACTATTAGAGTTCTCAGAGTTATTTTTAAATGCCATAATAAAAACTTCTCTTATTTGAAGAATTATCAACAACCTCAAGAGGGCCATCATAAAACCAAATCATGGGGCTATTAACTGCACGTTATTGAAAAAAATCTGTTTGTTACTGAAATGGCTTTTTTATTAAAGTTGGTTTGAAATATTTTTGACAAATAACCTCACGTAAAAGAGTCACAAATTAATTTAATTATGTATTTGTAGGCTACAAAACATCGTGCGGCTATTTTCTTTAATTTACTAATAGCGTTTTGACAAATATCTATGAAGTACCTATATTTAATGAACTACTTTACCCAATATCCCCTGAGAATTAAGTTTTTTTGACAAAAAACATCGAATAGGAGAAAAATCTGCAAGGCGTTCAAAAGTAATAAAATGAATAAAAACAAATAAAATCAAAAAATTATTCTGGCTCATATCTTTACCGAAGTGATACTACACCATAATATATCGTGCTAGGAATCGCACGTTAAAAGGTAAGACCTGATCTGAGGGCTGTCGTTCATAGGGGGATGACAGCTGATTAACGGAAAAAACAATTTTAACCAATATAAAAAATTGCAAAAAACATGATTTGGAATTAGACTCTCTTATTCCTTTTATGATGGTTGTAAAATATGACTATCCCTTCATTCTGAATAGCTGGATATACATAGCGGTCATAAAATCTTTTCACCGTAAAACAAACCATTCTAAAATCATTTTCTCCGAAAAAAATGTTTCTAATAAAATTTAATCCATATTGGCTTAACCTTTAAATTTCCAAATTGTTATCATGTCAATCCTGATAATCCGTTAGGTTTCTCAACAATCATCAGGGAGTTTACCCAATCAGTAGGATGATCGACTTTAGAAATAACGCTTTTCTCTTCAAGTTTGATTGATGCATTTTTCAATCTATCATGTATAGCGTTTCAATTAATTTTTAATTAATGCAATTTAATATCAACTGAACCTGGCATGCAACCTAAATCTTCAAAAATATCATTAAAATTAGTATACAATTCTTGTATTGTCTTAGTTAAAGGTTCATTTTTATTTAAAAATTTTGTTTGAATTATATTAATGCGAGATATCATATTAAAATACAATCATGTAATCCCAACAAAGGTTCACAATCAAGATCAACAATCAAAAATTTTATATTCTTCTTTCATTTTCATTCTTTTCGTTCTGGTTAAATCTATTTTTAGATGTTTTTCCACTTTCATTTTTTGTACCTTTGAAATAGCATACAATGGAAAAATTACCTTTTTTTGGCAGATTCTACAGGTTCGGTTGAATGCTGGACATTTCCAAGATTTATGTTTTGAATCACACCTTGTACATTTTCTTGAATATCTGGTATACCTAATAGCGTTGACTTCGGTTTCTTCTTTCGAATTTAATAACTCTACAGCTTCATCGTAACCTTCGGCAATAATCTTGGATTTTATCATCTAACACGCCTAAAATCATCCAATAATATATATTTGTGGGTTTTTCGAGATGTTGGGTTTGTAAAACATCAAGAGAGTAATGCATATAATTTCAAAATCCATTTCTGCGGCAATTAATTCCTTTGGAAATCTCAGTCAAATCATTTGAATATATGGTCAATAATTTTCATTATGCTGATTACCAATCTGATGAGAAATAATAATATAATATAATAATAATAATAAACACTCATAGAGTGAACTCAAAGGCTTAGCCTGTGCGGGTAGAGGACGGCTATCATTATTATTTGCCGTGATTTGCTATAGTGGAGTTTTAGGTTTTGCAGTGGAAAGGAGTATGAATATGTTCATTTAATTTTCTGATCAAGAAGCTTTTTGATGGGGTGAAGTCTAACAGTTTCTTTATTTGTTTGTGCTTCGCTCTGACAAATATGTTTGTCCCCCACTCAACTCACTCACTGATATCTCATTTTTCCCCCCATTAAGAATATTCCAGCCAGGCCCTGACTCCGGAGCTCCGATACAACAAGAGAGCACGCTGGTGTGTCATTAACCCCAGTAAACACTCCTCCGTCCGTGAGGTGAGTGCGATTACTTGGTCCGAGAATCATGTGCCGAGAGTAAACGGGGTGAACCAAGAATTACGGCCTTCTGCATTATTCCAGCTTGGTTTTATGCCGCATCACTGCAAGCCAGTATGATTTTCAGATTCGAAGGCAGCGTGTCCACATTCCTCTATGATCAGAACCACTAATTTCATAGAATAGTTTGGGTAAAGCCTGCGGAGTTCAAAGAGAAAATCTCGATATTTCGTCCGATTTTCCTCCACTTTTCGGACGATGTTCATTTCGCCAGGAGCCGAGAACTCTATGACGGAAATCGTTCTACTTTGATAGTCAAAGAGGACTACATCAGGCTTATTGGCTTGTATTTGCCTGAGGGTGGGGAATGAGTAGTTTCGATAGATTCGATACTTCTCATTCTCCACAACGGACTCAATATCCCCCGGAGCATAAGGCGACACCGGTGTCTCGTCCACACCGTACGAGTGTCATAGGTGGTAGTACAACACTCGTAGCGCCGCGTTGTACCTGTCATTATAGGCTGAGACCGCATAAACTGGACAAGCTGACAGCAAATGCATTATGGCCTCAGCTGCCCCACGACACGCTCTGCATCTATATTGTCATGGACATCTATACACATTACGCGACTACGGTAGACGAGGGTGTTGCAGACACCATCTTGGCAGGCCATTATGAATCCCTCGGTTTCCGACTTCAGCCCACTTGATATGAGAAAAGCGAAGGTCAGATTTCTAGATAAGCCAAGATCTTCAATGTTCTTGAAGAAGACCCCATGCATTGGCTTAGCCTTATGTAGCTGTAGGAGTCTCTCACACTCCGCAGCTTTCACGTGGGCTTTTTGCTGATCGGGTTCCAAATCGGTGACAGAGTTTGGGTCCGTCCACTCAGTGTCGAATACGAGACCAAGTTCATCGGCTGCACGGGTTACTGCCTTTAATGCTGCAATCCCTGCTTTTTCATGATCGCATACTGAGCACAGAAGGGGATCTGAACTCCTGATGACTTTACAGGCTCCATCATATACCATTGGTGTGTAGACACTCCAAACTCACAAAACCACGGCTTCCCTGTTGTCTGGGGAAGTATAACCGTGGAACGGACGATTTAGGGTGCAAGCTCCTATGAAGATGCATCATTTTGCGAGTTTTTCAAGTCAAGTTGTCGCAGCTCTTCCTGAGTACATTTCATCACTCCAAAAGTAAAGTAGAATCGGAACAGTAAGCATATTAGTTGCATCAATTTTGTTCTTCATCGACAGTTCTGATGACCAGATCTGTCGGAGTTTGTTCTGATATTTGCGCGGAGAGAGTTCTTAACAGTAGCTACCTCTTGGGTGTGGTGTTGTTCCACCCCTAGGTAGATATATATCCAGATGATGTAGGATGCTTCCGTCTACGAGCTGAACGTCCTTTCCGTATTCCTCGCATCGTCCTCTTTTGAGATGAACCGTGGCACAATTGTTGATCCCAAACTGTATTTCGATAGCATACGTGTAATCTTGCACCACCCTTAAGGACTGATGGAGATTCTTTCCTCCGGAGGTATATAGTTTGAGGTCATTTATGTAAAACATATGGGTGACCTTATGCCTCCGGTTGCTGGTGGTGCCGCAGTTGTATTCGCGTGTTTTCAATAGTGCAACGGACAATAGCAATAGTGAGATACAATAGAGAAGAGGGCTCTGTTTGGACTCTGACTTGACCAGATGTTATGGTGAAGCCTCTCGACAAACCAATCCAAAATCTGCTGCTCCCCATTTAACCATGAGTTGAAAACTCTTGCTAGATGGTGGTGGGTACATGAACAGTTTTCCCACCAATAATTATTAAGCCCATCAGGACCTGGAGCAGCAAAGTTCTTCGAGCCTTTGAGGGCCCGTCGAACTTTTTTCGGAGTGTGCAGTTCATTGAGCTCAGGCTGACGAAGCCTTCTGCAGTATCTATGTTTAGTGGTTGCGGAAACTCATAAATGTTCTTCCAGAAGGTTTCCATCCGATCAGCTGCCGGTGGGTTATCCACAACATGTGGATGCTCCTGGGATTGGTAAGAAGGTTTATCGCAGAACTTCTTGTTTTTCGCGATGCTTCTCTTCCGCCCTACTATACCGGGTGGCTACGGAAGTATTGCCTACGGAATATCTCAGTTATTGTATGAAGTAGTTTTGTGAAATTTGGAGCGTCGATATAATGACATAAGAGCTAGAATTTGAGTATATTGACATGTCGAAGTTAACTTCCGGTCTGACCGGAAGTAACATCAACTTTCTTATTTTAAATGGAAAACCTATTTTTTTTTCTTTTCACTTTATTCAGCATTCAATTCCCTTTCTAATGACATATCACAAGTTGGTATCTAACCAGAAACTAGATCAGAAAAAAATTATTATTGAAATTCACCGAGTAGGCCGTGGAAGCAAAATGAAAGCCAAAAATTGAAAAGTTGGCTATGGAAACCATACGTCAATTGATAACAGTTGCTACTACTGTGATATTCTATTTTCATTCGTCGGCGTTATAAAAAGCCGCCAAAAAAAATATTGGAAAAATTGGGAAAAAAACAATACTCTGTAGGTCCATAACTTAAATAGGAACATACAACTTTTTCTTGCCTGTACTATTTATTCAGCATATCCATTCCTTTCTAATGATATAATAGAAAGTAATTTTTTGAAATGAAATACCAAAAAATCCAATTATTATTATTCAAATAACAAAACAGAATATCGCCATACGCAAAAACAACATTAAAAATAATGTGGAATGATAAATTATATCCTGTAGGTTCTAGGTTAAATAGGAACATAAACGTACTTGGTCTGTGCCATCGTTCATAGATATTCTAATATCTACCTATGGACGATGTTTGTGCTATTCAGAATAATCATTCCATTGCAATAATCATTCGAACCAAAATATTAACAAGTAGGCTGATTAAGATGTATTTTGGAATGAAACAAAAAAGAAACGAGAGCTCTCACGAACACTGCTATCCATATTATTTTGACGTTCGAAGTAGTGTTTTTGATTCTGCCATTTTAAAAGGGTTTGGAAATCGAAATCAGTTAGTGGAATATTCAAAAAATGCCCCGTTATTCACGAACCGAACAAATTGACATGCTTCTCATTCATGGTGAATGTTTAAAAAATTCTTATGCCGCTGAACGATTGTATTTAGAGAGATATCCAGGGAGGCAGCAACCGTCAAGAAGGTATTTCCAGTGGCTTGAAGAAAAATTAAGAACTGAGCCTGATGTTCACGAAGACCAAGAAGCATTTGTTATTAATGAGGAAACTGAAATTAATGTATTAGCTTTAGTACAATATGATAGCACAATTTCCTCAAGGCAGATTGGCGCCGAATTAGCTATAAGTAAGGACTCTGCTAGGAAAATTTTGAAAAAACATCGATTTAAATCCTTCAAGTATCAGTTGCATCAACATTGGTATGAAAATGACGGTGAAAGGCGCCTGGAATATTATAATTGGTTTCTTCGACAAAATGCTGAGAGTCACCTAGTTAACTATTATATCTTGTTTACGGACGAGTCAAGATTTACCAAGAATGGATTATTTAACAGGAATAATACAAGGTAGGTACTGTACTTTATTTGGATCATTGTCGATAGTCGAAGTGTAAAGTGCTAAAAGTGTGAACGGTCTTTTGTTTCAGGTACTGGGCGATAGAAAACGAGCACCGGTTTCGACAAGGTGGCATCCAGGAGAGATTTGGTGTGAATGTTTGGGCAGGAATAGTTGGAACTCATATTGTTGGCACCATTCTTTTTCAAGGCCAACTAACCGGAGAGAGATAATTTTTTAACGAATGAAATTTCGGAATTCATTAACAACCTACCAGCGGAAATAACTGAGAGAATGTACTTCCAGCAAGATGGCGCCCCTCCGCATAATTCAAGAATAGCGAGAAATTATCTTCAAAATCGCTTTCAAGAGAGACTTATAACAACCCATGGTCCAGTCAGGTGGCCACCAAGGTCACCTGATATCAAGTGTTATCAAGTGACGTATGGTTTCCATAGCCAACTTTTCAATTTTTGGCTTTCATTTTGCTTCCACGGCCTACTCGGTGAATTTCAATAATAATTTTTTTCTGATCTAGTTTCTGGTTAGATACCAACTTGTGATATGTCATTAGAAAGAGAATTGAATGCTGAATAAAGCGAAAAGAAAAACAATAGGGTTTCCATTTAAAATAAGAAAGTTGATGTTACTTCCGGTCAGACCGGAAGTTAACTTCGACATGTCAATATGCTCAAATTCTAGCTCTTATGTCATTATATCGACGCTCCGAATTTCACAAACCTACTTCATACAATAACTGAGATATTCCGTAGGCAATACTTCCGTAGCCACCCGGTATAGTGACTTTTTTGCAGCAACTAGCAATCGTATCCTATCAAGACAGTGCTATTTGATGGTAAACAACACACCTTGATTCAGCGTGAGGTGAGCTCGTCTTAAGTTTGCGGCAATTCACCGCACTGCGGGCGTGAAGGGCCTATTGGCCGCCACGTAGTCCGCCATACATTGGATACGAGACGCGTGTTCATCAACAATAATACACAAGTGGAAATAAAAAACATAAATATGTGATACAAAATATAAAAGAATAATAACACGTACTAACAATTTATCAAACTAAATTCTGGTGAAGATATATCAAATGAACTTCGTAATCACAGAAACAACAAAAAAATTATTTTAATTCAAATTTCTGCTACTTTAAATCCATTTTCCGCTCAAAGTTTTAACAAAAATCTGCTTATCAATTTGGCTACTGAAAAAGCTGCTAGTGAAATTACTAAAAACTGTCTTTTAAATATTGTATCAATGGGAGAAAACTTACGAGACAAATTTATTGCGGAATGTAAGATGGACAAAATTAGGTTCGAAGAGCCAACTACAAGGCAAAAGATTCAAAGTTTTGCATCAGAAAATAAGTAAAACGTACGGAAAGAATTTGGAAAATAGAAGTTAAGGTAGAAAGAAACATGCTAGGAAGAATATTAGTCTTGACCCTAGATAAAAAGATTGATTTATTAAATGTTCTTTCATATCCTTTTATACCGGTTCCATTGACCTTAAGCCATATCGAAGGAAGTTTGAATAAAACTGATATACTATATTTGATGGATTCTACTTTTTACATATTTTAGGTAATACTCCTAACACTTTAGGCCAATTAGCTATTCATATTCTCAAAAAGGCATGTAAAAGCAACAGGATCGATAAAATTTTTGATAAATTTGTGAATCCATCAATTTAAGATATTGAAAGAGACAGGCGTGCGGGATGTTAGGTCCAACGTTGTTAATATTATGGGAGAAGACCAAAATGTACCCAAAGACTTCATAAAAACCTTAAGAAATTATTCCTTTAAAACAGAACTTGTAAAATTTGTAGTAAACTAGTGGGCAACAGATAATATAATTGGAATATTAGGCCATAAAATACTTAGGGTAAACTGTGAAGACATGTTACTTGTTATATGCGTTTGAAAGACAGATTAAACAAGATCTTGATAATCTGCTTTGTTGTGCTCATATTGAAGCTGATACCAGAATTGTTTTTCATACTTCAAAATTACCAGATCATACAAACGTTATTATTCGTGCCTCAGATACAGATAATAATAATACTTTTAGGTAATACGAATAAGTTTTTAAATAAAGCTGAGATATGGATAGAAACTGGACTTAAATCTAAAAATAATTTACGTTATATTGCAGCGAATAATATTTACGAAAATTTGGAAGGAACTGTGGCAAAAGCACGTCCAGCTTACCATATGCTCTAACAGGAAGCGATTATACTGCTTGTTTTGCAAGAAAGGGCAAAAGTCCGAAAACTGCAGAATTATTTGCTACATTTGGTAGTTCTGAACAAGTTTCCGAGGAACAAATAATCTGTGTTGAGAAGTTTGTATGTAAGATGTATGGTAGACCAAACATAGATAATGAAAACGAAGCACGGCTGGATATTTTTATGAAAGGTTTTGGCATAAATGCAGCATACGAGAAAAACCCCTATGATAAAATAAAAAATATAGATGGTAGCTCAATGCCTCTTTGTCGCAATGTTTTGATTAACAAAATTGAAAGGGTAAATCATATTAACGAATTATGGAATTTTGCAACACATCCCGAGCCATTTTTTTATCGACCCGAAGAGAGCGACTGGTCTTTAGTTGACAACACATTTCAGATTGATTGGTTTGAAGGTTTAATAAACTCCTAGCAAAATAGAAGTAATCTTAGTAGCCTCAACTCCGGAAATAGTTGATAGTGACGACGAAAATTTCGTTTACAACCAATCAAGCGATGAGAGGATTAGAATATCCGTCCTATTTGTTGCTTTTAAAAGTATTATAAGCTACTATTTTATGCAAAGAACATAAAAAATATTAATAATTTACAGAATACAATTTATTATGAAAAGGTAAATAGAACAAAATGTTTGTTGGTTTCCATCTTTGTTTAAGATTTAATATTCTTGTGTTTTAATTATAAAATAATATTTTCCCCTTTTATTTGCAAACTATAATAATAAATATTAATAACGTATCTGCATATTAATTTAGGCATTTTCAGGAATATTTTTAGGAGGATATGCCAACGAAATATTTCTCCCACAGTATAAATTGTTGGTATGTGTTATTATTTTTTTATATTTTATATCACATATTTATATTTTTTATTTCCACTTTGTGTATTGTTGTTTATGAAGGTCGTAATTCATTCAAAAAATGTATATTATATTAGCCGCATTTTATTCAAATATAATGATGCGCAGTAGCGAATCTATCTTATAAAATAATTTGGAATTTATTATGGAAAGGTAAATAGAACAAAAAGTCTGTTAGTTTCCATCTTTGTTTAAGATTTAATATTCTTGTGTTTTAATTATAAAATAATATTTTCCCCATTTATTTGCAAACTATAATATTAAATATTAATAACGTACCTATATGCATATTAATTTAGGCATTTTCAGGCGTATTTTTAGGAGGATATGCCAACGAAATATTTCTCCCATAGTATAAATTGTTGGTATGTGTTATTATTTTTTTATATTTTATATCACATATTTATATTTTTTATTTCCACTTTGTGTATTATTGTTTATGAAGGTCGTAATTCATTCAAAAAATGTGTATTATATTAGCCGCATTTTATTCAAATATAATGATGCGCAGTAGCGAATCTATCTTATAAAATAATTTGGAATTTATTATGGAAAGGTAAATAGAACAAAAAGTCTGTTAGTTTCCATCTTTGTTTAAGATTTAATATTCTTGTGTTTTAATTATAAAATAATATTTTCCCCATTTATTTGCAAACTATAATATTAAATATTAATAACGTACCTATATGCATATTAATTTAGGCATTTTCAGGCGTATTTTTAGGAGGATATGCCAACGAAATATTTCTCCCATAGTATAAATTGTTAGTATGGGTTATTATTTTTTTTATTTTATATCACATATTTATGTTTTTTATTTCCACTTTGTGTATTATTGTTTATGAAGGTCGTAATTCATTAAAATGTGTATTATATTAGCCGCATTTTATTCGAATATAATATAATACCGCTATTTTTCACTCTGAACCTCAGCCAGCAGGATGTTTTGTATGAACACCAAAATGATAAACGAAGTATTGATGAGTCTTATTTATTGATGAAGAGAACTATTCTTTGGGTGCTTATAAAATAAAATTTGCCAATGTTGACATGTTAAAATCATATAGGCGACATATACCTATAATTCCCTATCACCAAAAGTCAAAAGCTTTTTCGTTATATATTATACATTAAATTGATTACGACTATCTCCTTGGTGAATTTAATATTTTTCTGAAAATGTTGATCACTGTGGAATGATCAACGCCTCATGAACATGGAAATTTGAACTAGAAATTGTGTGCTTGATTTAGTGGTTAGAATCAACGGATATAATTCTGATAGTGTTAAATGTTGGTTGGCTTTCTGCAAATATAATTTCCACATATATGTTCTCTTTTCCTGATAACCAATGTGCCCAAAAATCGCACGGTCAAATGATATAAAAAACACGAAATAGATCATCCACATACCTGATACAAATAGGGTGGACGTTAGCCATGAAAGGTGACAGACAATTACCCATGGCACTGCCTCCCTGCTGTTGAAAAAATTGGTCTTGAAAAATAAAATAATTCTGCTACAGACATAAGTACGTTAGACTTACTGGCCTTTTCCCGTTGAATATAAATCAGATGTAATAAATTTCTCAAATACTCCAAGATTTCTGCAATGGGTAAACTGGCAAAAAGCGTATTATCACCAAACAAAAGCAACCTCTCCCCCTCCAATAATTTCAAGATTTTACTCTATCAACGAATTCAAATAAACTATGCTGGACAGGTAAACTACCAAACTAATTCCACAACCACTTGGACATTTTGAAGTTAGGGGAATTTATATAAGACGATACGTCTTGCTATTATCCTACCTACAAATTGTCCTTCAGGAGAGTTTACCTGTTGAGAATTCGTATGATTTCGTCGACCCAAATATAATAAATAATATGCACTGCATCGACGTCGATACATATATGAGATGCAAACCTTCAGCTTGTACATAACAGTACAATCTCCAAATGTCATTAGGCAAACGAAAAGACAAAACTCCAAATTAAGATACGAATTAGAAATTACAAAATTGTGTTAAAGTTTATTATGGAACCGAAAGATCAACAAATAAATAATAAAGCCGTGCTGATGAGTTGGTAACAACGAAACAGCGCTGTCCACGGATCGTGAGCTCTCGGAATTGAAACGAAAATACTCTATTCACTTTAGATTCTGCTTGCGTTCCTCATAACGCACGAGAAACTTGATTGAGTCTTGGGTTGGACAGAACAAATAAACATTTGTCTGCCTGTCAATGTTGTAGGTAAACATCTACCTTTGGATTCCATGGCTCGTGTCGAATTAAGTTTCAAACTAGTGACTGTAGATGTCACAAGTTACTATTCATTTATACTCTCTTTGCCTTATGGTACTAATTCAGAGTGCATTCGTTTCAACTTCGAGAGACCTCATAAAGCCGTGCTGATGAGTTGGTAACAACGAAACAGCGCTGTCCACGGATCGTGAGCTCTCGGAATTGAAACGAAAATACTCTATTCACTTTATATATTATACAGTGAGGGGCAATATTATGGAATAAATTCAGTTTTACGAGAATAGGCAACTTTTGAGACAAATCCCGAAACACGTCGATTTTTATTTCCAAATTATGATTTTGTGGCAGATATGTCATACTAGTGACGTCATCCATCTTTGCGTGATGACGTAATCGATGATTTTTTTAAATGAGAATAGGGGTCGTGTGATAGCTCATTTAAAAGGTTATTCAATTCTCTATTCAGTGATATGAACATCAACATAATTATTTATACAGGGTGGCCAAAAAAATATTTAATTTGTAAATGAAATTAATTGTCACAAAAAGAAGTATTATCATTTATTAAATACAAAATTACATTGTACTACTGTCGGAAAACAGAAAAAAAAATTATTTGACAAATAAAAATTGCTTTTCGCTTAAATTAAATGTTCAAATTGCCACCCACCGGCCTCTTGGCAGTAATGGAACCGACGAATACATTCTTCTTGAACATTGTGGATCATTTCTGGAGGTATATTACGAATTTCCAATCTAATTCTATTTCTTAAATCTTGTAAATTCTGTGGTCTATCGATGTAAACTTTTGATTTTAAGTAACCCCATAGGAAAAAATCAAGTGGTGTAAGATCTGGAGATCTTGCGGGCCACTCTATTGTTCCTCGTCGACCAATCCATCTCCTAGGGAAACATCTGTTTAAAAAATCACGAACAGGACGTGCAAAGTGCGGAGGTGCACCGTCTTGCTGAAACCATATGTTTTCATTTGGCGAATTACGATCATTTTCATTTGGAAACATGTCTGTAAGGGCGGGTATAAGTTCATTTTGTAAAAAATCAAGATATATTTGCCCCGTAAGAGACCCATCGAAGAAAAAAGGACCTATAATTCTATCCTCGACTATCCCTGCCCACACGTTTAGTTTTTGAGGGTGCTGAGTGTGTACCGCAGTCATCCAATGGGGATTATCTTGACTCCAATATCTGCAGTTTTGCCGATTCACTGTTCCATTTAAACAGAAGGTTGCTTCATCAGAAAAAAGGATTTCACGAATGAAGCGTGGATTTTGATTACATAAATCTTGCATTACTTCACAAAACTGCATTCGGCGATCTGGATCATCCTCATTGATTTCGTGGACATTATGAATTTTATACGGATGATATTTCTCTTTTTTCAGCACACGTAAAACAGACCTTTTAGAAATGTTTGTATCAGCTGCAATTTGCCTAGAATTAATTTGAGGATTCTCTGCCACACTTAATAATACAGACAGTTTCACATCCTCATTCATTGGTGGACGACCAGCATTTGCAACATGTTTCACGTGTCCAGTTTCTCTAAATTTCTTCTCAATTTTACTAACAGTGGATTGTGTGATAGGCGTATTAGGATATTTTATGGTAAATAAATTACATACTTCTTGTTGTGTTCTGGTTCTATCTCCATATCCAACCATAATTAATACTTCGATTCTTTGTGTTTCAGTTAATGGGGCCATTATTTATTTATTTCATGAAATAAACTAGTCCTTATGAGAAAATGTCAAGAACTGACTTACATTTGACCCAAGCCAACTCGATTTGTAAAAACTATACTTTTTGCTATCTTTTTAGTTCTCATTATTTATTTGCCTAATATCGGAATTTATTTTTGTTTCTTCATAGTAGTAGAAAGCACAGCAGTTCTAAACATTTATTTATAAACTGTTTCAAGTGTTTCAATAGTAGACAAAATCAATGAGGATGATCCAGATCGCCGATAGACCACACATTTCCAAGATATGACAAATAGCATTACATTGGAAATTCGTAATTCAACTCCAGAAATGATCCACAATGTTCAAGAAGAATGTATTCGTCCGTTCAATTACTGCCAAGAGGCAGGTGGGTGGCAATTTGAACATTTAATTTAAGCGAGAAGCAATTTTTATTTGTCAACTAATTTGTTTTTCTGTTTTCCGACAGTAGTACAATGTAATTTTGTATTAAATAAATGATAATACTTCTTTTTGTGACAATTAATTTCATTTACAAATTAAATATTTTTTGGCCACCCTGTATAAATAATTATGTTAATGTTCATATCACTGCATAGAGAATTGAATAACCTTTCAAATGAGCTATCACACGACCCCTATTCTCATTTAAAAAAATCATCGATTACGTCATCACGCAAAGATGGATGACGTCACTAGTATGACATATCTGCCACAAAATCATAATTTGGAAATAAAAATCGACGTGTTTCGGGATTTGTCTCAAAAGTTGCCTATTCTCGTAAAAATGAATTTATTCCATAATATTGCCCCTCACTGTATATATATATATTATTATTATACATATAGTTATTATTGTTATTCAATCGCTTCTATAAACATGTAATGTATCTTGGGAAATAAAGTTGATTGATTGATTGATACATTTCCATGAACATTTGGTCAGTTCTATATAAAATTGAAAGTTTCAAATCATTCAAAAAGAAGCAACTAATGATTACAGAATATTCGATCGTTTTCAAAGTACTGCTATTTATAAGAACGGTCTAAAGCCTCTACTCAATAATGATAATGGAATAATAAATTCTGATCATTCGAGATCACACCAATAGTAAGCCATCATCAACAATTGAGTGGTGAAGGGTAAAAACACTATTTAATCTCATTGAGCGACACCTCATACGTCCTGTATCCCATTTCACCATATCTCCACAGCCGTTTGACATATCTCTTTAAAATGGACATCACGATCTATACTGGTGGAGGATTTTCAGCCAAATGCGAATAAATATAAGTATTATTATAGAATTTTATTGTCTGTCACACCCTGTTGGTTGTGACGGCTTGCTTGATGACCAACACTGGTAGAAACAAATTTGCTTATCAAGAGGTAGCTTTTGAGACTCGATCGGGTAAGGCTGCACGAAATACTCTGGGAAACCACTAAATAACGGACATATGGATCGGAATACAAGATCAACGAACTTTATTTAAAAATAATTACGAGTGTACTTATATTAACATCAATGGACGACAGACTGCTATAACTATCTCTCTACGCTCCACCCCTTTGTATCTCTAGAGACATTTTCTCTATATTCGAACGATCCTTACTTACTTATTTTTTGCTGGACATTCAGCCCTATGCTGTATCACTTCCGTTCAAAATTTCCGTTATTTTGATTGGTAATAGCAAAATAACGGAAATGGCGAATAACGGTGACCCAAAGGCATAGCCTGTGTGAGTGGGGGACAGTTATTATTATTATTTGACGCGGCGCTCCGGGGCGACTTACTGATGTTTTTGGTATTCACTTTTCAGCGGTAGAAAAACCTACAGCACTTCAAGCTAGCACCAGACAATGAACCGATTAATTAACGAAAGTATATTGGTAATTTGGAACACATAACACAGTACACGGTTGATACTGAAATTTAGAAATGAAAGATAAATGAAGAAACATGAAAAAATATGATAATACATTCTAAAGGAATCAAGGCTGAATATTTTTCAAACTCATAGCTGGTTGGCATTATTGTAAATATTTGATAGCAGAAAAAAGTGGTACAAAAAATAGAAGCTATACTGTATGTTTCTATTGTTTTGTGGGTTCAAGTACGTATAACTAAATAAGTTCAATACAGTTTGTGTACTCTATAAATTTGATTTGAACCCCCTCCCACAGAGGCTTATACACATATATAATGTCAATGTCATCCAGTAATCCAGTGGAAATTTTCTGTGAGATTTCTTCATATTTTTTCAACAGACACCTCATAATAATAATTATGCATATACCTACCAGTCACATTCTTCTGTGTGTGTCATTTTCTTACATGAAGGCCTTCATTGAAATATGTAGGAAGAAATACAATAATTGTTGAATAGTTTACTAATTATTTATTATAATCATACATTGAGTAACTTAAAATACACCTGGTCATTCACAGCAAAAATCAGAAATACAGTTAAACATTCTACTTATCAATAATTGTCCAGGTCTCTACGAATTGCATTTCAAAAACTCTACAAGTCAGGTGGTCTATAATTTCCGTCTGCCAAAATCTACCACCGCATCAAGTTGAAGGTCCGAAATAAATACGGAAACTAACATTAACAAAGAATACCTGTTCCTTTGGTCTCAGTAAAATGAATTGTTTCAAAATATCAACTAGAAATAATAAACAACTTTCAGAATCAATTCAATTTGTAAAAGAATATTTTGGAAGCGATCATGTTTCTTCTGAAAAACCACATATCATTTGCAGGATTGCTGCTCAATATAAAATATTATTCAAATGATATTTTTTAGAAACCTTTACCTAATGAACACTTGGTATGCAAAAAAGACAAACTTTTATCGAAACAATGCCTAAAACTAACACAATAGCACAATTACATACATCCTTCGACATTCTCTATATTCACCAACAACCATTGAATGGCCAAAACATGAAAATTTGATAGAATAAAAAAATTTCTACAAAGGTTTTAAAAAATATTTATATTCAATCTCAACAAACGGAGCAGTCAAATGTCTCACTTCGAAGACATAAATTATGGTGGAACTTGTGGGCCTGTTGTGAACTAAATTTATAAAATTAAGTCTTATATTCCTAGGATGAAAAATGACAATGTTCTCATTATTATCCCTAGAATTAATTGAAACTCTCTGATGTATTCGAAATGACCATCAAAAAACACTTGGGTTTAATATAATTACTCAAAAATGGGCGTCAGTTGACGCAAAAAAGCAGAAATTCCCCACCTAATTTATGAACAGCTTAAAATGAAGTAAAAGCATATAATTTGCAAATTAAAATGTCTTCAGTTTTCTGTTCAATGTTTTTTTCTGTAATCAATTCAACCAATCAATGAAGTAGCATGTAGTAGAGTACTATCAAAATTGCATAAATATAGAGATCTGCAGTTGTCATGAATTACATTTTCACAAATATACCTGTTTGAATAGGAAACTCACCAGACGGCATGAAATTAGCAAAACAAAGAAAAAAATGTTGGAATATTTATGAAAAATATTGTTTCTGGTCTCACTATGAGAGTGCAAATTTCTCAGTCAAAACAATTCTTAGTACACCTATTCAGTTCCAGCTGACATGAATAGCTTCTGAGATGGTTGAATGTCTAACAATAATTCCCACCCTTATATTATTTGTCATCAGTTGACAATACTGTATCGTCAAAAAGGAGATATGACTGTTCACTGGCATTCATACACAGTACTGCAATTGTAAACATCATACAAAGGTATTGTCTATGAATAAATACAGTGCACAATTTCAACAATATATCAATTTGATATCATAACTGAATAAAATATTAACTTTTTAACTATTGCCTTGATGATTAGGTAGCCTTTTTGAGAACTCAAATACTGGAATTGTCCACAACACTCCATTTTTGTATTATTATTCTATAAGAAATGGTGAAGAAAAAAATATTAAGCCAAATGTTTCTATCAGTCAAAATAAAATTGTTCATAAACAAACAGTAGCTATAACTATAACTAGCCATAACTACAGGAATAAGATAAATCAGTCTGGAATACTTTACTGAAAATCCCATCTAGCAGTAGTAGAATGAGAAAGATAGAGAGAGTTTCGCCCTTAGAATTGTTCGGAACTTTTTTACTCAAAATCAAATATTCAAAATTCGACATAGACAAAAATCTTCGACAATCTTAGATCCACCACTGCCATCTAGTCAACCAATTACTTGAATCATTTAAATGTATTCCAGCAGCTGTTCGAACAAAAAGGAGGAAAAAATATAAAAACTAACATATGTACAAAATATATAATACAACAAAACAGTCTAGCAATCTTGTGGTACACCTTGTCAAAAAAAAAACTATTTGTAAAGCTATATTTCAGAGGAAGCTGTGCTTGAGAATATATTTTTCAGAAGACTGAGTTACATTACAACTATATACACCATATGGCAATGTTCTCAATTAATGACAAGTATAGCGCTTGTCCAGAGATCAACCAGTAGTATATTCCGCCTTTATGCCATGACAATCACGCCATCTTAATTTCGAGCACTGACCACGAGATTTACGTAACATCACAGCACAGAGTGAAAACTGTGAAAAAGACGAGCTTTTTCAATGTCTGACACGTTTGTGTTAACTTTTTCAATAATTATATTCATCAACATTGTTCAGTTATTTGGTTACTTCATTAAATTCCTACAAGGTAGCAGTCATTGGAAAACAGTTCACTGCACTACACAGTCTGATATATTATCTTCGGTCTCTGTACAAGAGGTATGTTTGTAAGGCTTGTGGTAGTTGCAAACTCATCACCTTCTCTTCTAAATGCTGCTTGCCGAGACGTTGTCGTATGACACGACGGCAAAGGTCCATAAGAGGTAGGGGTTCAGCTGAAAAAAAAAATTGATAATCATTATTGAAAAACAGTTGAAGTCGATAAGTTGACATAGTATTTTGAATTTCAAATTATGATACTGCTTTTTCTTGAAAATCATATGTGAAAAACCCGTTCTTCATCAAAACGTTGGCCGTTGGGTACACTCTATGATTGTTATGGGGGATTATTATCACTATTACTATTATTTTATTTATATTTTTATATAACATTAATCTATTACATTATCATATTACACACTAAAATTCTGTAAAGCGTTCTTTTCTAACCACATCACCAGTAGGTGCGTAGGTGCGGCCACCGGTCCTGTGTATTGCATCTTGCGTTAAAAGGTAGAGGCTACGTCCCATGGACGTAAAAATAAATAATGGACCCAGTTATTTACATCATCAAGTGAAGTCGCTGAAAGGCACCATCCTAAGGTCATGCTGTTGAGTTGGGCGTTGCCACATCGAGTCTGTGATAATTCTTCAGCAATCACCAACACTACCTTAAACTCAATTGCCAGCGAATTCCATTCAGTAAATGAACATTCCGTTCCGTTTATGGAATGAAACGCATTATACATTCCAGAATAAAAAACTAGTGAATTTTATTTGAGAAATCGGTGTGCACTTCCAAAAAATTCTGTACAGTCCGTTGCAATACTGTACGTGCGGCAACGCTGTTACGGTATTTGTGAAAATATTGATGTTTTGTTGCATTTGGATTAAACAGTGAAAGAAAAATAGATATAGAGACTAATAATAGTGCTTTACTGTTGGGTTTGCAAGCAATCCAATAGTTCTAATAACCAGAATCTCAGCTTTCATAGGTAAGTACATAGATTGTTTACAAATATTAGATTGACGTTCATATTCTTCATTGGCGTCACAGTGGGTATTAAACTTCTATACATACAAAATGAAATGGTACTGAAATCTTGTTACTTATATGAAGGTGACGATCAACAAGAACAAAAAAATTACGTACAAACAAATAAACCGTTTTAAATGAAAATTCTTTTCGACTAAACAACAGTTTTTGTCAAAATTCATAAAATCAAGGTAGAAACTCCTATTAATTCTGGATTACAATAAAAATAAATAAAACCAAATCAAAAATTAAGTACAAGCTAAGTATTACTAAAATGCACTGAAAGTGGTTTATTTCTTGAGATGTGTGACCTAGGTTATTCTGTGAGCAACAGTTTCAAAGGCGTGTTCAGCGATTTTGTATTCAAACTGAAAACTTGGCGTGGTAGAGTTTTGAAAGTGTTTTTATTTTATTTTACATTGTTCCGAAAGAATGTCTAATTTCCGATTTTTCTTTAGGTTTCCAGCTGATGCTCATGAAAGAGCTATCTGGTTGGAAAAGTTGGGAATGAAAGAGTTCACTGAAACTATTTCCAAGTATGCTAGAATTGATTCTACTCATTTCGAAGGAACCGCTTTTGAAATAAAACCCACATATTTCTAAAAAAGGGTCCCTTTTTTAATGAAGAGTATATCCCAACAAACTGAAACTGCTTCAACTTTGAGGTAAACTAATCATTGAACAGAATTATTCTTTTAAGTCTCCAAATATATATTTAACTTTATTTAGGGTAAAATTCCATTAACTAATAGCCACAAGGTATCAACAAAGTTTTGAAACTTACGTAGTTTGGCCTCCTGGACAAAAAATCAAAATAAAATTTTTGGCGGTCTCAACTAATTTCGGAGATATTGGCCTATTTTTGAGTGATGACTGGCATTTTTTAGGACACATTTCTACCGCAGAAAAACATTCAAAATTCTTCCTTCTTCAAACTAACACAATGTACACACACACACTCTTGTACATTGTGTTAGTTTAAAGAAGGAAGAATTTTGAGTGTTTTTCTGCGGTAGAAATATGTCCTGAGAAATGCCAGTCATCACTTAAAAATAGGCCCATATCTCCGAAATTACTTGAGACCGCCAAAAATTTCATTGGGATTTTTTGTTCAGGAGGCCAAACTACGTAAGTTCCAAAAATTTTGTTGATAGCTTGTGACTATTAGTTATCGAAATTTTACCTTTTTTATACTTATTGGATATTACTAAGAGAAAGTCATCTACGGAGTCAACAGATAGAACCCAGGAAGTGATTGTTTGGAAATCATCGATTATTTTGGCCCCCCACTGAAGAGGTAATATCATACATGATGGTATGATTTTTAGATTAGCACAAAACTACCAATTCAAAGTTTCCCCACATTTATGTATTGATTAAAAAGTTTACTAATTCTATACAATATACTGGGTGTCCCGAAACTATGGTGCCAAATTGAAACAGAAGATTCCTCTTGAAAAATAAATAGGACTTTCCTAATATTTCTCTTCTCAAATGTCGTCCGTTCCAGAGATACAGGGTGTTGAATATGAAAAAATAAAAGTGATTTTTATTCATAATTTCCACAGTTCTAAAAGTTTCTGAAAAAAAATTTAGGGAATTTGTGTTCAATAGGTGCTTCATTTCGAAAAAGAAAACACATTTTCAGTTGTTACCAGTGGCGTACTAGAAGGGCATCATGGTCCCTTTTCTCCCCTATTTTTTACACCACTGGTGAAATCAGTAAAACTAATAAGTTTTTGCATTCCCCTTTCAATATTGAGTATAAAATGTATACATGATTCATTTCAGAAAAATCAACCGTTTTCAAGATAATTGCGCTTTTATGAATACAAACATAACTAGTAATGGAAACAATGTTCGGCTGAAGTGAATTTTACAATCCTAATTACTGGTTAAACTTACAAATAGTTATTCTACCAAAAAAATTAATGACATTTCCACATGCATTTTTTCTTGCAGAGGTACAGGGCGTTGAAACTGGAAAATAAAAAGGCAACTTTCATAGTTACAAAAAAAAACAACTAAATTTGAAGATATGACTTTCTTCAATGGGTGCTCTATTTTTGAAAGAAATTAGTTAGATGTTATTTGGACCAGTTATCAGGATTGTAAAATTAATTTCTGGCGGACAAATTTTTCGTTACTAGTATGTTTTCATTCATAAAAGCGCAATTATCTTGAAAACGGTTAGTTTTTCCGGATTCAAACAAGTATACATTTTTAATGAAAATTGAATGAGAAATGCGATATTTCTGATTTTACCAGTGGCGTAAAAAATAGGGGAGAAAAGGGACCATGATGCCCTTCTTGTACGCCACTGGTAACAACTGAAAATGTGTTTTCTTTCTCGAAATAAAGCACCTATTGAACACAAATACTCTTTAAATTTTTTTTGAGAAATTTTCAGAACTGTGGAAGTTATGAATAAAAATAACTTTTAGTTTTTCATAGTCAACACCCTGTATCTCTGCAACGGACGACATTTGGGGAAAGAAATATCAGGAAAGTCCTATTTATTTTTCAAGGGGAATCTTCTGTTTCAATTTGGCACCATAGTTTCGGGACACCCTGTATAATAATCCAAAAAGAGAATATTAAAAGTTTACTGAGGCTCTCTCAGAATCTTTGACTGCTTCCGAAACTGAACTAATTCGTATGTTAATCGCTGAAAAGGAAACAGACAGACCGACAAATTCGCAAAATAGTGAGTAGAAGGTAGTAGTAAACAAAAATTATTAGTATTCCAAAGTAGTCAGGATTCATTTTTATTGAAACATGAATGTTTATTGAAATCACATAGTGGATTGAAAAATTTTCAAAGTATAATACTTATCAAACTTGGGAATATTTATATTTTCTACAACTGTAAAAAAGTGCACTTTTTTAACACTTTTTGTAAAATAATGAAACAGTATTTTGATATTGAAAAATAACATACTTTTGGCACACAAAATAAGTATAACTTTTTTGACAGTTGTAGAAGAAATATTGTATGCAACACGTGCGTGAAGTATTTATTTTTACTCATAGGAATTGCCGCACTCCGCCTACGGCGACGTGCGTCAATATTTCCTACTCGTGAAGAAAAGTACCAATTTACTCTATTTTAATAATTCGAATATTTTTTTAATTTTATTTCAAAGCTGTAATTGACTTATCTACCAGTTATTTTTCAACAACTCGCAAGGCCAGAAGAAATTTCATCATGAAAAAAACTACTTGGCCAAAAAAACAAAATAAAACTTTTACAACAATCAGTGCGAAGGCTGAGGTCTAAAGAGACAAATCTGAATTCACTGATAAATCATTTTAATAAAAGTAAATCTTTATTGCATATAGATTGTGAAACCTCATTGAGAGAGAGTTTTCCACGTAGTCTATATTCATTAGAATATAATATAACCATTATATTCCGACAAGACAGTACAATCTTTATCATTTTATGCGAAACAAAACTTGCAGATCTCCAAATAGTCTCTTAATTTTTGAATTAGAATCCATCATGAGACATCCTGTAAATTAGATTCATCGACAGTACGAATCAGGATCATTTTAATAAAAACTGTTTCATTTCGTAATCAATGAAATGAACGTGTTTTCCATACCGAATCTTCCCAACTTCCAAATGTATGTTGCTTTAGACCATGATAATTTGTTTAAAAATATTTTGTTTTCATTTATGAATTGGAAGTGTAGAATAATGCAAGGCTACTTATGTAATATTTGATTTCGGAGATATGGACATGGCCTCAGCTTCATTGTCACCCAGTGAGTAAATTGTTGATATTTCATTGTTCTAAAAGCTAGTGCAGCTTTGTAATCATTTCCTTTATCTTTATATATTTTGTATTGCTAATGTGAAAAAAGTATGATCTCCAAAATTACTACTAAAAAATATATTCAAATAAAATTCTCTAATAATGAATTATGGTGGATTACGTAATCCAATCTTCCGCAAAAAAAAAATTCATTATTAGTTTTATGATCTTCCGTCAAGTAGTGTCGCCCATCTTTCATGATAAAATTCTCTATTTGAAACGTTGTTTTATTATTTCTCATATCTTTCTCAGTTCAGTATGTTCGAAAAATATTATTCGATAAAAGCCTTTTTAAAGATAAGCTTCTATAGAAATTTCCTCAATTGTTTGAAAGGTTATTCTACGAATATCGGATTCAGAAGCTTCTCCTGCAAAAATAATTTTATTATATTCGCGTTCAGCTTTTGAATTCGTTATTCATAGAATAACCTATGTCTAACAATTAAGGAAATTATTCATTCTTTTTTATCAAATGTAATTATTTTGTTTTTGAAACAAGCTTTCGAATCCCTTACTCATAAAGTAACCTACGTCAAACAATTGGAAATTACTTTTTAGTCAATTTGTATAAAAGCTGCCTGTCTTAAAAAAATATTTAATGATTTTCAGTTTTTCATGAATTCCATTGTTTAATTGAAATGTGAAAGAAATTTGATAATCTCCGACCCCAAAATCTCTCATACCAATTTTTAATGGAATCGGGTCATAATCACAAAACTTGTCCGCCATCTTGGAGCCACCATTTTTTTTTTCTCTAACAGAAATTTCATAACGCATTGTCACGGTAGTTATGAACACCTGCCTAATTTCAAGAAGTAGCTTAAAAATTACTTGCAAGATATGACCAAAACAAACGAAGAAGTGAAACTAAATATAAGCTTATGAAATATTGTCTTTTTAATATTAAATGTGCAGTGTAATTTTCTGGACAACTTATTCCACTGCTTAGAATGTAGAATTTTTTTTGCAATCAAATTATTAAATGATGATAGTCACATGGGTATTTTAGGAACACATCAGATCGTATCTGACAAGTTTTGCTGACATTTTCATAATCAAATATGGAATTCCACATATTTTTGTTATTATCAATACCTATATCAGTTAAATTGCGTACGCCACTGTCGCTGGAGGGTATGTTACAGTGTTTCTCAATGCTGTACTTGTTAGTAGCAGCCAAATGTGACCTACATTATCAGACATTGCTTGCAGTTAGTTCACCAGCTACTAATAAGCAGTGGCTATGGCTAAACTTGGTGACGTAGACCTAGTATGATACACTGAAGACTAAAAATCCCAGCACTGAACATTGTTTGTTTTTTTTATTATATTTTTTCCGTTAACCAGCTGTCATCCCCCTACAAACGACAGCCCTCAGAAGTCGACACTTGTGCGAGCTAAGGATTAACGAGGTTTTACCTTTTACCGTGCGATTCCTAGCACGAAAGTTTAATAAATCAAGGTTATTTGAAAGAGCACTATTTCAATACAGATCACAATGATAAGAACTGATTTAATCAATAGACAAATCAACGACTGACCACGGATCTGGAATATTCAGTGAAAGTCCCACAGTCAGCCCACAGTATTCAAAGCTGAAAAATTACGTTTATACGTGAAAATATGAGAGCTTATTTAAATAAGTACTGAGTAATATTCACGTGGGACTGTCATGAAATAACTTAAAACTCTGGCCAAAAATAATACAGTGCAACTTTTTTGGGTGCCACGACATACGGTGTAACAAGCTGAGGAACCTGCCACACAGAGATAAGCCACTACTACTAACTTTTCCAAAATGTATAGAGAGGAGGTTAGCGCACAAATAAATTCAGAAGCACAAAAATATTGAAAGAATGTGCTAGGGAACAAAGGCACAGAACCAGATCCAGTATGGGACAATTAGACTTTTGTATTGTGTTACGGATGAACAGTTTTATAGCGAATGATATGAACCATGCGAACTAGTTGAGTATCATACAGTGTTCCTTCCTCTTTAGAAAATAAAACACCTTCTATAATACCTAGAAAGTGGGTATGTTTGTAGACTAGTTGTACTGTCGTCTCTATGGGAAGCTATCAGAAACAGGATACCATATATTATGGGAATGTGAGGCACTGGAATATAGGTCAGATTTTAAGATTTAGCTTTAAATGTGAATAGGTATTTTCCAATAAGCCCAGTGACGCAGACATTTACTACCATTATTCATAAAATCCAGTTGACAAAATATCCTTAGAAATCGTACAGAGCTGGCTGGGTGTTGAGTATCTTTGGCTATGAATCATGTGCTTTCCCAAAAAAGACTATTGCTAATTATACTCAAACAGGCATTGTATTACAGGATTCTCTATATCTCATGTGGTACAGTGACATTCAACATAACCATGATGGATAATGAATAGTTACACAAGCTGAAACAGGAGCTTTATGAGAAGAAAAATAATAACACTCCCTCATATACACTCATAGAGTGTATCCGAAAGAATAGCATGTGCGTATAGACATCAGCTATTATATTTTTTGTTCCGGAGCGCCTTTCTGATTGTTGGTGGCATATTCACTTTCAGCTGTAGGAAAACCCAGAAAACCTACAGCACCACCATGGGTGGCATCTTGGCAACTCACATCAAACAAAGAGTACCATAACCCATCAACCTATGTACTGAACATGAAGAATAAATCATTTGTGTGGAGTAGAGAAGGAAGCACAACATCAGAATACATCATTGAGGAGGGCAACAATACAATAGAAGTTTGTCGGGAAGTTCTTGAGACCAAACGCTACCAAAGGTAAAATCAAGTTAGATACCCAGATTTGCAAGTAGGTTGCGAAGTCAAAAAAATTCTATATTCAACTTTCTAGATAACAGAGTGTTTATATCTTCATGGGCTTGGTGACTCCCATTTTCATTATAAGGCACTGAATAATGTCCTCTTTCTGCTTTCCAGATAGATATGTCTTTGAAATATAAGACAGGTTCAGTTGATGGCTAGAAACTAGTGTTAGTTCAGAGTTTGGATAGAATTTTGGTGTTGAGCTTTTTCGAATATTAAATTGTCTTATTCCTAGCCTCAACATACACCTCGATTTTAGCAGCAACGTTTTTGATTCCATTTTGCCAGAATGATAATCTTAGAAATGAATACTCAAATCTTATGAAATTGAGGGTTTCATAGCTAAATAAAGAGCGATACATCGGATAATTTAAAAATATTGCTGATTAATTCGGAAATGAAAAAAAACGAAGGGTCGTAATACTAGTGTTACTTTCAAAGAAGTAATTAATGAAAGTCAAACCTGGGTAGCAGGTGTCAACCGCCCAATTTTCAAGCAGCATTTGACATGAATTTGAGCCTCCCACAGTGTGGAGAATTTTTTCGAGTTCATCAGTCTCGATAGGTGCCCAATTGCTTTGTTCAAAGAAAATAAGATGTGAGTTATCTAGTTGCCAATTCCTGGGTCCAGTGCTTATGTGAATTATCTGACTACTGATGGTAGTGCTATAGGAATGCATCACGAAATGTCAGTAACACGCCCTGGGGCATTTGAGTACTCACGCAACTGAGTATTACTAATAAAAAAATAATACTTTCCATAGAAATCTTCTAATTTATATATGACCAATGAATAAATATCATTTACTTTGTCAAACTTATATTTCATCAGTGTAATGAGAAAAAATGCTCTAGAGTCTCACATATTAGTCAAGTCACTCATTTTATTAATTAGAGCATAATCTCATAGTACCAATTACTCAGATCATAAAACCAAGTGAAAATATTCAGCATTAATATCATTATGAATACTCACGATCCAGTCCTCCAATATATCTCATGGTTATTTCACAATGTCCCCAAACAGCACTAACTATAGGATACAACTTTCTCCCCTTGAGTCCTCTGAAAGCAACTCCTAAGTACTGGCCATCAACTACAAAACTAAGGGTACCCTCATCCATATCTAGCACTACTAGGAATTTGTCTGGAACTATAAAAGTTTCATCGGGTTTCAACAACGCTGGATAAGTTATGCCTGGACAATTTTTCGAATCATGGTACAATTTGTTACGACCTGAAATAATAAAAATATTAGACAATGGAATCGAACGTTACGAATTATATGCACTTTTGTAGAGACATGTGCATACACTTAGACTTTATATATATAAAAGATATTGTTATTCGAAACTATTTCTTTTTTTGAGAGTTCAAAGTATTTTTCCATATGAATATGTATTTCTGAATAGCCAAACGTTAAATTGAAGAAGACTTAAAACTTACAAAGTAACTTTGTACCAGAAATTGATTCATCAACTTGCTCTTAGAAGTTAAAAATAATTTACTGTCTGAAAAAGTGTATTGAAGTTTGTCGTATTTTTACAGCAATGGTTTTTAAAAACTGTGATTCAGACTAAGAACCGAACAGAGATATAATAGAAACATGGTCTGTCCTAATCATTTCTGTTTCACTGCTTACTTCTTTTACTTTTCACTGTCACTTAGATTATATTACGGAAGGTTACTATGTACGATACAATCAAGTTTAATAAAATGTTTGTATAGTAAATAGAATTCAGTGTTTTGTAATCCTTCCAAAAAACGATTTTTGGGCGCTTACATGGCTTAGGCTGGCTAAATTTTAAAACATACTTGAAAATAATGTCCTGAAAGATTTGTTAGAATTTCTATTTTCAAAATAGTAATATAAAAATGTACTCATCCAGATAAATATGTTAGTTACCTGGGGCATTTGATTTGGATTAAAATTATCTTTACATTATATCACTTATATCACTCAAGTGAATACTATAAAAGGTATCACAGATTCAAAATCTAGCCAGTGCTTATTTTAAACATAAATTATAGCCAAAGAATATGAGTTTTTTTTCAATAAATCACCCTATTTGTGTAAATGAGTAAATTGAAACTAGTTTTGACAAATAAATTCAGAGCAAACAACTAATCTAATAATATGAAGGTATATGGCATGAGTACAATGATTCTAGAGTGTCACCAACATCTTCTGAATCCCTCATAAAAAAAGAAGCATATGTTCTCTTTTATGAGCACAAGAAAACCAAATCGAATCTTTAGGTATTTTTTTTGTTTTATTTCCTTTACTTTATTTTATATTTTTATATATTAGGTATTATTTTGCAATTTTTAATGTTGATGTTTTATCTTAATATATATAAATTACGTGTCACGTTGTTTGTCCGCTATAGATTCCCAAACTATTTCAATCAAATTTGCACACCGTGTGCAGTTCGATCTAACTTAACAGATAGCATAGCTCACATCTCAATTTATAGCCGCAATATTATTTTATTGCAAATTATTTGTTGATGGCGAGAGAGTGAGGCAGAACACATTACACGTTCTCGGTCTCCTCTTTGTGCAATGCTTCGTAGTTTCCACACTATCGTCTACTAAGCATTATTTGTTTATTATTCGACAGTCACAATTATCTGTCAGTCCCAAACGATTCTAACAGATCGCGGTATCTGCTGACTGGATTGAGTAAGTATTCTAACAGATGGCGCAGTGTTAAAAGTACTAACGTTTCACATAAGTTACAATTTAATGGCATAACCACCACGTGTTGCTGAGGTTGAAGTATAACCTAAATTTATTTCGTAGTAAACGCAATTCAGTGAAGTTCAATTGTTCTTACGTTCTTAATTTTTGGTATTACCATAGCCGGCCACGTGTTGTTTAGGCTGAATTATAAATTGAATTCATATTATAGTAAAAGTAATACAGTTGAATCCTTCTTGCTTTTTAATTATTAGTGCTTCATTATTTAACAATCTTTAATTAAAGTATATACATATAAGTATTACCACCTAGTTATATTATTATATATTTTATTATTATATATTTGCTATACATCAAATCACGATGTACGATATATGTATTTTGATGATTATGAGGTACTCAAGGCTCCAGAATCAATATCAACGGTAGTAGAAAATCAATGATGGCGGTCGCCATGTATTTTTACAAATGGCATCTGTGTAAAAAAGCATGGTAGTCCCCATGACCGGTGTTCTCCTACCGTTTCCCTTGAATAATTTACTACTATGTAATATAATAAAAACCTTAGACACAGCAACGCGTGGCCGGGTCTGCTAGTTTATATATGTATACTTTACATTGTATTGTATTATTTTTATACTAATATATATTTTTAACGTCTAATAATATAACCAAAAACAAAGAATACAAGTATATCTCAAAAAGTTACTCCAATTTCACATTCAGAACTGCTCGTGAATCAATTGATATTTTTCATAGAACACAGGGAGTATTAAAAATTGTTGGAAACCATATTAATTAGATACTAATCTTAACAAAAATGTGTCAGAACAATAGTTGAATTAACACAAGGAAAAAACACTCACCTAAATCCCACCCCCATGAGGTGTCTGTACTGCCAACTAAACTCTGGTAGCCGACAGAATGAAGAGGTGCCTCTGCTGTAGCTACACCTACTACAGCATGTGTTCCTCTTTGTCTTGTCGACCAACATACTTCCCAACAATGCATTCCTTTCGTAAAACCTACTTTTCCCCTAATGCAGTCTGTGCTTTGGGCAACCGGGTGCCTGTGGGAAAAAATGGCAATTTTTACGTGAAACTATATGAAAAAAATAATTATCCAAGAGGTTCAAACAAATTTTGCATTCATTCCGAATAGATTTTAAGCTCATTGCAAATGAGGAAAGAAAAATTGATTTCCACTGTTTCATAGTTGAATATGGATACGAAATTGAAAAAAAAATCTTGAAGTAAAAGTTGTTGCATTACAATTGAGACTACTTCATAAAATGCTGATGTCGACTGTAATATGGCACAATTGAAACAATTGAACCTTTAATTTTTACTGCCATTTAAAATTGAATTATTATGTTTATTGAATTGTTCTACATTTAGTTATTATGTGATGAAATGTATATACCAAAATGCCTGACATCCTCTGTGTTTGAACAGAATAACAATATTTGATAATTTTTCAGCAAAAATGTTTGATAATGCTTCATTCAATTACTATATGTACTGAGAAGTTGAAAAATTAAGGAATCTTAGACCAGTCAACATTGCAACAAACGATGGTCAGCAATTCAACATAATCCATTAGTTATTTATTATATCCCAAAGTAACAGGTATTACAGGTAGAAGTAAGTGCCAAAGAACGATAATCGGCAGACCAACTTGGGCAGAATGCTAAAACCATTTTCAGACAACTACATTTTCTAAAAGGCCTTTCTATTTCTGACTTATAAAACTGGGATAATGAGTTCCCTCAATGACAAATTTGAGTTGTCTCCAACTAAAAGCTTTCATAAACCTTTTCACGGAATCACAAAAATTAATCGAAAGAACAACATGAAAGAATAGACTGTTGTACACATTTTACAAGAATCATGTATGCACAGGAATAAAAAAAAAATGTCATATACCCACATAAATTCGTATCAATTCTTGAGCAGTTGGGGGGACACTGTTTGCTTGAGCTTACTACTCTCACTGAGCGAAAGTAGGACAATCAATAGAGGATTTTTTCGTAACAAAAGTACTAGTAGGAAACCGACTGTGCCATCACATGAATGACAGTCCGTAGTTATATTTTGTTATATTTTGGACTTTATTTGGAATTTATTAATTCGTTATACACAGTAATGAAAATATAAGTTTTAAATCCAGATAAAAAATGAGGAACTGTGTGTGGATTGGGAGAATAGAAATTGTGCGAGTCCACCACTGACATGTTGGCATATCAGAAGTTGTTTGAACAAATGAAACATATCAACAAAGTAAAATAATGATCAAACATTTATGTACAACAACTTTCTGTTAAGGATGCCATCCCCAATACACCCCCTTTGAAAAAATAACTTCGAAATGATATAAATAATAGAATCTTACCTATGAAACGTGAGCTTGTCATCTTCTTTGACAAAAATATTCAGAGAGCGGTCGTCTTGGTTCCAACTATACTTCAACTGCGTTTCTCTGAGTGCTGGTGGCATGTCAAGTAACATGTCGAGTCGGGGCGGACGTGCAAAGTCCTGAAAAAACATATTGTTTTCAAGAAAAAATTTTTACTGTTTCATATCACATATACGAATATAGTACCTGCGAAATTTGACTATACTTATGTACTTATAGATTTTATGGCATACGTCCCATAGAAAACAACTGCCTCCCTAGCTAATACCTCTACGGATATTTAATTATATCTGTCGGGCACACACAGAAAATCGACTACAAGTATCATTGAAATCAATAAACTAATTACTTATGTACTCCTTGAACTATGGATCAAATTCAATATATCGTAAAATGTGATATTTGAAGATGAATCCTAATCCACCTAAATATCGAATTTCCCATCTCCTGACATTCTTCATATGTTGGTCTATTAGATGCGAGTGTTGGAGTAGTGGTACAGGAGATATTTTTTCTCAAAATGAGCGCCAACATTGCTTGAAAGTGTGATGATGTGGGCTGTCTCAATGCCAATCCTAATGTCTAATATGCGTTGACCAACCGCGGTGGTGTTGAAATGTTTTCCAAGTTACCGTGGATATACTAAAAATTAGTAGGTCACTTCAGAGGGCTATAGTGAATAATAATAATGATGACCGACTACTTGCTCAAGCTATGCCCGTGTGTACACTTGTAGGCATTGGCTGCTGTGATCACTAGCCACTGTGTTCTGGGGAGGCTTTATTACTAATTCCATAAGCCACCTTAGGAGTTTAAAGAGTGAGTCTCGATATTTAATACATTTTTCCTCATCTTTTCGGACGATGTTCGTTTCGCCAGAAGCTGATAACACTATGATGACATCGTCCTACATGAATGGTTGAGAAGGACTGCATCAGGCTTATTGCCTGGTAATGGCCTGAAGGTGGGGAATGAGTAGTTCCAATATATTCGACACTTCTCATTCTCCACAATGGAACCAATATTCCCCGGAGCATAAGGCAACACCGGTGTCTCGTCTATACCGTACGAGTGTCGTAGTATTAGTATAACACTCTTAGCGCCGCGTTGTCTTTAGATATATGCTTGACAAGCTGATAGCAAATGCATAATAGTTTCAGGATCCTCACTACACGCTCAGCATCTAGAAGCAGGTTATTATGAATTTATCGGTCTCCGACTTCAGTCCACTTGAGCTGTGGAAGGTAAAGGTCAAATATTTCTGGGATAGCCGAGGTATTCAATGTTCTAGAAGAAGACCCCATGCACTGGCTTATATCCTTATGTAGCTACAGGAGACCTTCTGTCTCCGCAGCTTTTGCTTTTTAACTGAACAGGTTCAAGCTCGGTCAGTGAGTTTGGGTCACTTTGTTCAGTGTTGAAAACGACACCAAGTTCATAGGCCGCACAGGCTGCCGCTTTGAAAAATAAAAGCTCCGACCCCTGCTTTCTCATACTGGCAGACTAACGAGAGAAGGGGTTCTGAACTGCTGATGACGTTAAGACTTCGGCACTTCAAACTCAAAATTCCATGGCCTCCCCGGTGTCTGGAGAAATATAACCGTTGAACAGATAATATATGCAAGCTCCCATAAAGATGCATCATTTTGCGAGTTTTCACGCCGAGTTGGCGTAGATTCCATAGAGTCCATTCCACTACTGATAATTTTCGCAGTTTTAAGTGCTGTTCCTAATCGAAACATTGTGAAAATAAAAGAAATAGAAATCTTTCAATAAATAAGACGATGGACGTGTTTTGAAATTAGACGAACAAAGACGGATAACCTCAGTGAAATTCAACAAAAATTCACAAACCGGCAAGGATTCGTGGAAGCCTTTTTCAATATTTTTATGAATTTTTGAGTGCCGCTATATTATATTGTTACTACTAGTTTGACACTGAATGGACCCGCACAGAATTTATTTGAAATTTTGAAATAATGACAATCTTGTTTGTCTATGCAGCTCAGTTTTCTCTATCCCAATACTTCATAGCTTCTACTCAATGACTACTGCATTTGTCCCTATATTGTACATTTCTTGATACAGTATGCCCAATTTGTATTGGAACTTTGGGAGTAAAAAAAGTTTAATTTATTGCAGGTGTTCTATTTCAGTATTCATAATGATAACAGATTTCCTTCCCCCATAAACATTTTGCAAATTTTTCAAGCCACTGTTTTCCACCAGATCTATGGTAGGAATACTTATCCTTCAGTACTGAAACAAGTGCAAGTTTAGTTGCTAAACTTGCATGAATCAGGTGGGATACAGGAATAAATGATGAAAGCTCTGTACTATCCCATCGAGGACTTAGTGTCATAGAAGCGTAACTGCAGATTATCAATTTCGAGAAAAACAGAAATAGCTTAATTTTATATACTAATTCATCTATAACGACCATTATGTTCGGAATAGGACATATATTTTCAGATGAATAACTACTTGATATTCAGGGACCATGTAAAATATTTGAAAAACTTGATTATGAAAAATATCTCAAAATGTAGTTACGCCTTTGTGACACTAATGCCTCGCCATGAGAGTTCCTAGTTAATGAATGATGAATTATTCTGAAACTCACAAACACTGCATGTCAGTGTGCAAGCATTGCGTCTTCCTAACAACAATATAGGTAATAGCCCTCACTCCACAGTGTGACTTAATGTGAATTCATAAAAGCACTTCTGATTGAAAATCAATAGTTTATTATTCAAGCCGCAAACAAGGTTTAGCAATTTTCTTGCAAAATTAAGTACAAAAGAGTCATTCTGTGAAACGCCTAGCTTTTCTATATGATCACTCTGCAATGAATTGGAAATGAACCCATTGCAGAATTTTCAGTGGCAGCAAAGGACCACGCACACACCTTATGGGAAAAAGTCTTTCGGTGAAAATGACTGAATTTTTTATATGTTGTAGCTGGAGTCATTCTAAGTAAAAGTCTCCATTGGCCCAACTTGATCGTATGACTGGATTCGGCGCTAGAGAGCGCCAAATCATGAATTTTGGGATTTTTGGAGAAATTCAGTTGAATGAAAAAATATCTCATTTATTTTCAATATTGTGTGCGACTGGGCATTCCTAATGTTTGCGAGAAATATTTTTCCATATTACAGAGAAAAAGTACGCCGTTATTTTTATACAGGGTGGTCAACAATATACTCAATTCTTCAGTGATTGAATTCGCCTACGAGGTTATAAGTTGATTGAATTTGTTGATCGACCAAAATATAATGAAGCTATGAATACAGAGTGTTTGAAATAAGATAGGGTCCATGTTATATATAACCTCGTATGCGAATTCCATCACTGAAGAATTGGGTATATTGTTGACTACCCTGTATAAAAATAACGGCGTACTTTATCTCTGTATTATGGAAAATATTTCGCACACAATATTGAATATAAATAAGATATTGATACTTTTTCATTCAGCTGGATTTCTCAAAAAATCACAAAATTCATGATTTGGGGCACTCATATCAAAAAATTCAGGCTTTTCCACCGAAAGACTTTTTCCCATAAGGTTGCGTGGTGCTTTCTTTCTTCAGAGATGTTGCCACAGAAGTCACAAGAGCGGGATAAAAAAAATAAGGTGTAAAAAATATTTTCATGAATTTCATTTCCGTATTTAATATTAGAATTATCTCTTTCGTATTTTGTTCAGTTTTTTCGTTTTCGTATTGTTAACTTCGGAAAAAAATATATGTAAGATCAACTTTTGTTTTTTCTATACTAAATTTGATATATGAATACTTTACATACTACTTTACATACCTGCAAAGATTTTTGATTTAATTCAATATAAAATGTTTTTGCCGTTAACGGCATTAACGGGCGTCTTTCATAAAAAGTTCCCCGAGGGGCGTAAAAATATTCAAGGGCTTTGTGCGCCTTCAAGTTTTGAGAGCAAACAGTACCTTCCTAAAACGGGAATCGGTTTTAAGACCACAGTTTTTGTTTAGGATTTTTTTTCCTTGGCAAATAATTCCAATGTTTTTGTGTAAATTCATGAACTTCAGTTAT
Source organism: Chrysolina americana (assembly GCA_958502065.1). Lineage (NCBI taxonomy): Eukaryota > Metazoa > Arthropoda > Insecta > Coleoptera > Chrysomelidae > Chrysolina > Chrysolina americana. The sequence continues at coordinate 72,377,547 of OY293411.1, forward strand.
TTTTTATTTTTAAGAATGAAAAATTGGAATTACATGATGAATTGAAAAAAATAGAGAGGTTCCAAAATTCTCATGGGAACCCCATAAAATATATCTTTCATGAATTTAATGGTTTTTGCAATAAACCGATCCTACTATCCTGAAATTTGTACCTGATTAGCGCTGCCCCGTACATATAATATTAGCATTTAATTAGGATTTGACGAGTTTAATATCCTCACCAACATGCTTCCTAAATATATGCCAACAAACGTTTACTGCGCGGGGTGAGGAATAAATTAGACTGTTCGGTATGACGCGGTGATGATGGCTCTTAATACGCTTATGGATCCTACTTAAAAATAACTTTTTCTCTTGATATCCTTTTTCATCTTTCAGACTGAGAATGTTTTTCGACAGAACCTATTTCAGGCTTTCAAATGATATTAATATTAATAAGTGGTTTTGATGTTTTTGACACCGTTCAAACCGAACGTTGAAACGTTCAATTATTTGAATTTGATAAAATTGGATATCATTTTACATATTTCAAACGAATGAAATTATTAGAGTTTCCTTTCAAAAAATGGTTGAAGAAAGCAAAACAGGCACCAATTTTTTTTTACTGTATCATTGAGAACAACTGAATCGACAAAGTCTAATATTTTGAGATATTCCTCACCATGAAAATTGACAAAAACTATACGCTGGTACTAATAGCCTATTAGTTTTTTAATTAGATTCTGATAAAGTTTGGTTTCAAGAGCGGATGTTTATTGATTATCTCGTTTATCTTTCTAGACTATCGCTATATCGCTATGCATTGTCCAAAAACAGTTTTAACGTACATTCGTATCGTTAATTACCTGCGCCAATTCTCGGGGAATGACTGGTTTGTAAGGTGCGGCTGCATCTCTGTTGACGGCCTTGACTCCTCCTGAGACCTTCTGGCCCATGCTCATTCCACGAGCCCTACGTCGGGCCGTTTTACACGGCACCACGGCCGCCTTGTATGCCCGTCTTACTTCGTACAGCCTACCGACGCCGCCGCCTCCGCCGCCGCCGCTACCCCCGCCTCCTCCGCCACTGCCTATCACCCCTCCGGTTCTCAGTGCGCTGACTCGAATACCGCTTTTGTATCTGAAACAAGAGAGTACGAGGTGAAAAATGTGTTAACTGGATTGCTTACTTGATGGATGTTTAAAATCCCAGCAGACGTGAATTAAAGATCAGTTCTTCGGTACAATATATTAATATGTTCAATCGTTACAAAGGAAGGAACATTAAAAAAAAAACAAAATGTATTTTCCTTAATCACAAGGGGTTCTATCTAAAATGATTGATCAGCAAGCATATACACATAAATTATATACAGAGTCTGCCATAATGCCGTTCTTAGCAAAAATGGTATCTACAAAAAATATAAATATTGAGATATTAGATTTTTTAGGTTTGAAAACCTATTAATTTTGCGTTTCACCAAGCAGCAATAATGTATAATAGCCAAAGCTAACAAACCATTTTGCCGTATGTATAAAGGTTTGAGAATTTCCTTCGTATGAAGGTCGGATCTACAGAATTTCAGGCGAAAAAGCAGATAGCAGATACGGCGTTTTCGCTAAGGACGGCAGCATAACGTTGGCTACTAATTACGAGACAAGCACTTGCAATTGGGTCTTCTTTGAAGAACGTTGCACAAATATCTGTCAGTTGTAGTTCAGTGTCCATCGTGGTATTAGCCAGGGAAGTACTTATTTTCTGACAGATGTTTGCCTTTATTTTCCACTTTGTGGAAACGCTTAGAGAGAAGGGTACCCCTGATTCTTTCAACATTGTTGATATCTCTCTGGCACAATATATTCGAACTAGTTCGAATGTTTACAGATTTCTCTTCCCGGAGACTGTGCTGCTTGGGAGTGTTTTGTCTTGTTCCGTGCGGATGGCGCTTCGATCAACTTGGTTGTAGATCGTGGTGTTATCCGCGGGGAAATATTAGTTAAACAGTTGATTATTATTCATTTGGCAGGGACAGGACAATTATAATGTTGTCCGACCTACCCTGTCACTGATGAGAGGCAATAAACCTCGAAACATGCAATATACTCGAACTAGTTCGAATGTTTACGGAAACAATGTGTTATTGAAATTTTCTGAAAAACTCTAATAGCGGTTCGTTTCTGCATTTCTGACACCAAAAAAATCCGAACCAAAATGCGACTTGTATCACGTGACCTCAGATTCGAGGGGAATTTTTAAAACAAGATGACTGCATTTCACTGAGAAAGTGTGTTTGGAATCCAACGAGGACCCCATATACCATTTCTTACCGGTCCAGAATGTTGAATAAGCTCATGTGCATCAATATACACGACTGCATCTAGTGACAATACTAAATCGTATTTTTATAATTAATCTTCAGCAGAATCTCTATTCCACAAATATTTAATAAGTTTTTAAGCAAAATTATGTGATTATGGATATTGAGGCTATTTCCCAATAAAACAAGAATGTATAATGTTTATTAATAAGAGAAGAGGAATAAAATGGTATTTCTGATTTTTTTTTCAATCTGGTTCAAAATTGGTACTGGTTTTTCCCAGTATCTCTAAAACTGCTTTGTAAAAATTTTATTTTCCTAATTGTCCTTCATTTTCTCGTAAACATGGTGTCTTGTATTGTACGAAGGATTACCGCCCTTTAGGATCAGCATTCATTCATATACATATACTGATCGCCATCGACTAGTTCAACGAATGGCCTGAGGTATGCGATATTCCTTACCGATACTTCAACAGTTGTCAAAATTCAAATATCTGTTGAGCAGAGGGCAATATCCTGATCAAGGACGCAACACTAAATCGAAGCTTCTTTATCTCATTTTGTAGAAATCCACATTAACTTGGATTGAAATAAAACACGTCTGTCTATTTTTATAGAATAAGCTTTTAACTTTCCCCGACGTCTTCTCTTCTATAAGATCATTGAGCAACATTTGTTCAATGTTGAAGACACCAGTACCAGAGAGACTGGAGCCAATATTATTTGAAGTGTTCTTGATGGTCTAAAGATGAGTAGTTCATAACACAACAGGACTCATAGCAGCCATTATGTTATGACTGGAACAAAGCCCAGGTTATCTCATGACGTGGTACTTGGGTCAAAGGGCCTACTCAGGTTGAAGAAATTAGATACAGGATACCGTACGAGAAATTCATGAACTGACAGAAAACGTGTGAATATAGCCAGTGATGCGATAGAAACCATGCATGTATAAAATCGCGGGTTAACCATTGCAGGGTTATTCAGGTGGATATAGTGTAGTTGCGGTCGGCTTGGGAAGAATCATAGGTACAAACAAGCTATTTTCTTCACGTAAAACAAAAACCGCCTAGTTTTGGGCATTAAAGTCTATGACACAAATTCTCGGAGGAAAAAATTCGGAAAGTTTAAGATATTTTTCTTCATGACTGTTATTTGTTAATTTGTTATAAACATTTTAATACAAAAAACGTATTTTTTTTGTTTTTGCTTATAAAATGAAAAGTAATACAGCCATCTTATGGCTCTTATAATTACGCCACATTTTTGAAGTTGTAGGGTTGTCACCTTTCATGAAAGTATTGAATCATTTGTAAAATTCAACTTACGATAATTCAGATCAATTGTTTATGTTAACTTATATGTAGAGTTCCAGATTTTCAGAATTTCATTCTAATGGGAACATCCAATTCTTCTAATGAACGCTTTACGTGATAATACGCTTCCCCTCTTCACCCGTTCATTCCTACTATTCGACCGCTTACGCGAGATCGGCCATTTTCAGTCAAGCATTTTATAGAATATACGTTTTGTGGTACTATACCTACTTCTACTTTCGAAATCTATTTGAGAAATTGAAATCGAACTATCATCACTAGAGAATCCAGAAAAATCCTATATTGATTGGCCTATATTTCTAGTATATTCTAGTACATTTCTCAATGTACGATTCTTACAGCAGATTTAATAAATAGCTATTTGCTATTTTACTTGCTCATTATTATCATTTCCAGACACATAATGGAGTATCGTCTCCACATAGCATTTCGGTAAAGCTGCCACGTCCGTGCACTACCACAAAACGAAACTGCCAGCCTATTTTATTTTATTTGAATGTATCATGGCCAATTGAAAAGGGTCCTGCACGATTCACCGGTTCAAATCAACTGTACTACTTCTAAGGTGGAGTATCAACAACAACAAAAATATATATAAATTAAATTTACAATAAAAGGTGTATAGTATAGTCACGACAATTAAATAAATAAAAAGTAGTAAAACCATCTCTGTACCACAGGGAATAAGGGTAAAGGGAGGGTTGAACCACTACAGGCATCTTGGTTCATTCCTTCCCGTCGGGTTCTCCGCATGAGAAACCATACTACCATCTGTTCCAGGAACTGGGGCAGTCCCCACGATGTTTGAAGGTATATCCTTGCAGTGAGTGCGAAGTCGCATATCTTGGGATTTCCCTGCCTCCTCCTAGTTATGCAGAGGATTGTTTGTCTTTCGGTTAGACTCCGGCTATTTGGGGTTTTCATTGTCGAGTTTTCAATAGGGATCCCGGAAAAACTTCGAAAAAACCGGGTTTAGGGTGCATTATGAAAATAGTATCAGAGCCTACCCAGAACACAAAATCTGCCTATTAACCCTTATGCTTAACAGAGTCTCAATAAGAATTCTTGATAACCACAGAAAAGTCCTATCGATCTTTGTTCTGTTCTCAACAGTTTCACTAAGATTTGGCCAAAAAAGTCAGTCTTTCCATCCTATGCATCGATAGCCAAAGATTACCTCCAAAAACAATACAAACTTGTAGTTCCCTCAACACCCTTGCTTCTAATTTTGATTTCGGAACATTCAGGATTTTTCCACCTTGCGGTAGATATATGAAGGTTAATCTAAGATTATTAAAACATCCCACATTTAAAATTTTATGAAAAGATGGATTATTAACCATATTATATCAATAATATATCATATCATAACCATAAATAAAACGAAATGATGACCATTTCAGAATCGTAAAATAAACGAACGTTGTCGCAACTTCTTCAATAGTTATAGAAAACATAACAACAGACAAAAGCGCAATGCAGCGCGGGGGCGAATGAACATATTTTTGTCAGGTGATGGCCTCCTACAGTCAGCTGTTTCAATAACGCAGAAACCGCGGGGGCAACTGCAAGAAACAAGAATAGTTTTTGTGCGTTGAACCTTGGGAAAACACAGCTGACTCGACTTGGGAAACGGGGAACCTGGGAGGCCATGCACTCACTTGCTTTTTAACGGGGTTTTACGAACAAAGTAGCGTTAATGGTTTTCCTAACGGAACAAGAACGAACTGAGAACGTGATGTCATCGAGAGAATGAGCTTTTCTTACAGTCACCGGTATAACTTTTTTGTTTAATCTTCGGAATAAAAAATACGTATCAACTCATAAAATATGATGAAAATCGTGTTTGCTAAACAGCTGGTAAATAGTTATTTCTATAACAAGTGTTGAAAAATAAGCAGTCGTGAAGCAAAAGCAGTATGTAGGTACCACGAACGCTGGAGAGTTATGCATGAGTTTCGGAATCGCATTCCCGCGAATGTTATAAAACAAGTTTGTTCTACAATTGCTAAGAATCCTGCTAGTTAAATCATCACCTAGGATGGATGTCGTGTTCCAGTAGGGTTGATAGAATTACCCAATCAAAATAAGAGGAAATTGGCAAAGCAGATTTTGTGTACAGAATTATCATATGCGGCTACCGACGATATATCGTCAGGGATGAAGGCGACACCGTCTGCGTTGAAAAAGATTCCTTTTTATTTTATTTTCCATTTTTTCACAGAAAGTTCAAGTGATGTGCATAATTCAAGTAACTGCTGTTTCAACGTCCAATTTAGTTGTGAAAATGTTCAATTCCTAAACTATAGCAATTATAATAAACTATTGTACAATGTTTCAATGAAAGAGTTGTATTTCGTGTAAGTGAAATTTATTACAATCGCAAAGCGATTTCGGCTGTAAAGCCATCATCGGTGCTATACTCGTCAAGTATTTATACAGGAGCAATATAAAAAGTCAACAAAACCATGGTTAACCTTGGTTTGATCGGATATACATACATGTTAAAATTAAGTACTTAATGTGTACCCTTAAAGGGATTTTTACTTAATGTTTCCGGTTTTGAAAATTTTCAAATCCTTTCCGGTTTCACCTCGTGGTTGTTACGTTGTTAGTACAACACGAGTCTGCATTGCCTGGAAAAATGCAAAACCGGAAACATTAAATCAAAATCCCTTTAAGGGTACACATTAGGTGCTTAATTTTAACATGTTGTATGTATGTCCGATCAAACCAAAGTTAACCATGGTTTTGTTGACTTTTTATATTGCTCCTGTATAAATACACACAAACAAAAAATATCTCAGATTGACAAAACGCATTTCTTTGAAAATTCAAGTAAAACTCTTTTTTCAATTGAGCATATTTCTTTGAATCGAAACATCTGTTATTTTCAAGCAAAGGATATAATTGTATTGAAATATTTGCTCAATCCAAGAACACCATTATAAAATTAAAAATGTAATTTCTTCAGCTTGATATTTCGGAATGAATAAACCTAATTTATTGATTTAATGCTTCCTCTTTTTGATTTAAGAATATAAATATACATTTCTTCAAATTAAAAAACGGAAATACTTAAAGTTGATATTACTGACTCTTTTCAATTGAAAAAATATGAAATTTTATTTCAGTACTTCATTTTCTCAATAATAGTATATACATTTTGATTTCTTTCAATGAAAAAATGAAATGTCTTCAACTTCATATTACAGTTGTTACATTACATTTGAAGCTGAGATACTATTAAAATTGGATGGTAAAACCACAGTAAGTATTGCTAAATTGTGATTAAATTGTTGTAAAAATTTCTTCGAATTACCCTTATAGACGTCTAAAGGGCCATTATTCCGATAGTATGGTAAAGTGCAGAGTTTTGTTTCCATAGCCTTGTTCAGCAGTTAAAAACATGTTGAGTCCCACAAAAATTATAGAGATCTGAGGTGGATCCCAGATAGGTGCAGCAAATGTTCAATACATTGTTGAATGACATCATTCTTCTAGGACCGGCCCTGACGGATTCCACACGCTGTTGTGCAATTGATAAGGGGGGTGAGGAGTGTAATGTCTGCTTTAGTATTGTAGTTAGAAGTGTTTTTCGGGTCTCGCCGTTCGCAGGTTACAGGTCTCGTTGAGGTTAATGTGCATATTGTGCCATTGTGCGTTTACATACATTCGGACTGGAGTTGGTATATTTCATATTAATTGTGAGAAACAGTTATGAAAACAAAAACATGGATATCCAAAAACTTCTGAAACTGTGCAACCTTGATGGAAGGATTAAGTACTTGTATCAAACTTCCTTGGTAGGTGAGTATTAAAAGATGACCGGCACAACCCCATGGATACTGGATTACAAAAGGTGGTAGGCTGATTTATAGTTTTATAGAAAAGTTAATGGGTAAATAATTTATAGTACTTCGGCATTATGCCTAACCAACGAATGTGAAGAAATAACTTTGCATCGATAGGTATAAAAAGTAGAGGAAAGTGTAGGTATTTACCTACATGGGAATAAGACGCACTTGCGTCAGTGTATTTTGATACTTCTATATTCTTGATTCAAAACTATAAATATGTATGTCTTTGAACACAAACATATTATTGAAAAGAAAATAAGATGTATTATGGGGATAATGAAGCCATTCTGTATAGAATCAAAATTATTCAGTAGTTAAAGAATTATTTTCATTCCTTGAGAAATACAACTACAAGTTAGAAAGCTAGAAAAATACCTCATTTGAATCCTTAATTATTTAGATGAGCTGTACGTTTGAGAATTTATGTATTCAAACTTTCATGAAGAACAGACATTTCTGAGAAACTAATGATGATTTCATTTGAATTTTTAGTTTATTAAATAAGCATTATTTCAGATAACAAAGTAACTATCGAAGATTTGCCTTTCCTGAATGAGGAATATTTGAAGAAATTAGCTAGTTCCTCGCATAGGACAACGTAACAGGATCCTTCTACGGGATGAATAACTGAAATAAAAATTGGTATCGATAGAATTGTTGTTACTTCTTCAAAACTGTTTCATCTTCATTAACTTGTCTATCATTTTAGATAGACATGGACTTTGAGAGGCTCTACCCTGTATCGATTATGAACTTTTATGTAAAATAGGCACCATTTTACAACCCCATTATGCAATATAAGAAAATAACTGCAAGAGAAAAAATTGTTGGGAGTCTGATCGAAAAAATTGATTCCACTGAAAATACAGGTAATTTTATGTGTATTATTTATTCAGAGAAATTCACGCTCTATTGAAAGACATGATTTAGAGAACAATAGTGGATTTCTTCGTTTTATTTCAAAAGAAACAGTGTACCTACCTACCAGAAAATATTTTTAAATTCTTTTTTCCGTAAACTTAATTGAACTAAACTTAATCAATTTTTCGGTTTGGAATTTTTGGGTATCCAATTATTTCTAATTCCTTGTAAATGTCAAGTTTGTCAATAGTAGGTAATAGGTGCAAATTTTTAGACTTCAATTTCATCGAACAGATTTTGCTGCTGCCTCAACGATTCCACCTAGGGGCAGAGTGAAGCTGAATAATGAAATAGAAATTTTCTACTGTAGAATGCCAAGAAGCATTCTTGTACATGTTACGGTATATATACAGAGCAAGGAGGAAACATCTAGCTAAAATATATACAAGACTCAAGATATTTGAAAGACTAGAGACTCGAAAGTGGGACTGAAAAGACTCAAAATCAAATCCAAGTGACTCATAGACTCAATCAAGCCTAAGACTGAAAAACTGAGCCGATGACTGAAATACTGAGGTGGAGATTTATGGACAGAAAATTCTGTTTTTATTGTAGATCTTGATGTTTTTCTCATATTTTTGATCACATATCGATGCCCTAACTCGCAAACCAGCTAGCTCCATTGATAAAACGTGGAGTTGGCGGGTTTGCGAATTAAGGCATCGATATGTAGAAAATTTTATTTGTGTTTATTTTTTTTTCTGGTGAAATAAGGTTTTTTTATTTTTTCTCAGTTCATATCCAAAGTTACTGATAATAAGGATTTTTTTAATCATATGTTAGAATATTGTTAACCAAAGAATTGTTTTGATTAATGTAAGAATGATAATTATATTGAATAAAACTTTTTTCATTGACCTTTTTGTTTCAATTGTTTTCGTACGATGGAATTCATTATTTATAATTCATTGAATTAATTCATTGAATGTTTTTGTTGAAGGGAATGAACGAAAGATTCATTCTGATTAGTTAATATATTTGATTCCATAATATTACTCTACATATTCAAAGTAATCATTATTTTGTCCAAAACGCATAATTTTGTTGAAGGAAACGAACAAACGTTTTATAATATTTAATTCATATTTTCGGATCAATACCAATATTTAACATAATCTAAGTAATAGATATGTTGCCTCAAACGAGTAATTTTGTTAAAGAAAACGAACCTAAGTTTCATTCTGATCAATATATATATTCAGATCAATAATATCCTTTCATCAAGTCGAAGTAACCATTGTGTAACTAAATAAACCATTCCTCTTGAAGTGAATGAATGTAATCTTCATTATGAGAAATTCATAGTTTCAAATCAAGAAGATATCCATCTTCAATGGATATTTTTCGTTTCTACTTCAAAACAATTGTTTTATTGAAGTAAGTAAATAATTTTCTTACTATGAATTAATTATATTTTCCACTCGAGATATAAAATGTTTTCATATAAGCATATATTTGTTTTCAATTGAGAAATTTGTTGAGAAAATTAATTCCTTGAAAGAAAACAACCATCTCTTTCGTTATATACAAACAAATTATTTACTTGAGTCAATGCAGTCATGCTTATTCCAAGAAATTATTTTTTTGTGTGTACTTGACGAGTATAGCACCGATGATGGCTTAACAGCCGAAAGCGCTTTGCGATTGTAATAAATTTCACTTAGACGAAATACAACTCTTTCATTGAATTGAATAGTTACGTATACACAGCATTAAGAACTTCACCTATTGTACAATGAGCATGAAATGGCATACATTTCCCACGAGTAGGTATATGAAATTTTGTAGTATGAGCGTAGCGAGTACTTACTACAATAGTTCATATACCTACGAGTGGAAAATGGGTCATTTCATGCAAATTGTACACTATACTTTTTCTACGATCATCTGAATCATAAACAAATCTGTAATTTTTTTGATAACTCTTTTTATCATAAATTTTCCTGCCGTCATGATTCCCATAACACATTCTACCTAAAAAAGGAATTGAAGATACAATTGAAAATTATAATAAAAGTCAAACACTAGTCAATTTCAAAAAAAGAAAAAAAATGTGGTGTACTCGGGGATTTGTACCCTCAATCACCACTTTCCAAATTGTTATTTCTTTGACTCTTCCCTCGCTGCTACGAACTCACTTAATAATATTATGAAAATAACTGTTATAGTAACTTCGTGCAAACTATTTGAAATTATTGAATTTGATTGTCATCAATCTTTATATTGAAATTGAAATTAGTGGTGTCAATGTCAAATCATCCTCACTATTACTACTCATTTTCGATAACTTTTTTTTAACGAATTTTGTAAATACTGATGTGAAATGTCAAATTATTAGAATGTAAACAAACTTGATTCGATGCTAAAATATTTATGATCATAAAAATGACAATCTAGTAGTTCATGAAAGTCGTGGGAAATGAAATATCCTGTACTGAAATGATCATTACAGTACAGTTTTTACAGTTCATTGTTTTACAATCGAAGAAAAATTATATTTCCCACGATTTTGTTTCGTCAATCATTTCGTCAGAATTTACCGCATAATGAAAGCCGTATATTGTTAAATTTATTATTTCCTTCAACCGGCACCCTTATGAGCAACACCCAGATGTCTTCGAGAGACTTGTGAGAGCTAGGAAAGACATAGCCATTACCTATTAACATACTGGGATTCGAACCTACGGATAATCGGATCAAGAAGCAAACGCAACCTAACTCAGTGATTCCACGACATCGATTTGATCAAATAATAAGATGAATGAAAGAAATGGAGTTGTCGGTCTCATTCTGACTCACCGATGTTTCCGATTCTCAAATCATTATAAAATGTTCAGGAGGTTGACAAATATTCCAATATGTTACAAGAAATTAGTATTATGCGTTTATTGTACTGAGGAAATTATGTTGGGGCTCAGGACATATCATCATTTATCTCGGAAACCTTCACTTTTAGGTACATGGAATGTTATGACTTTTAGGTTGAGTATCGATGAGCCTAACTGATTGATGTCAAACGCTCACTTGTCCAAAGAAAATATGAAGGAAAATATGACCACATATAACTTCAAATTATCACGTTGACAAACCTTGAAAAATGTACCAAGTTTGATATTTTTTCCTTCAGGAGTTTTGGAGAAAAAAATGGAATCTAAATTTTTTTCGTGCTTTTGACACCCTGTATCTTAGAGGGGATGTATTTTAGGACATACCTTGATGGGAACTTTTCACCTCGAAATGAGGTGAGGAATCTGCATTTGGAGTTTGTCGGTCTTATTTTGACTCACCCTGTATATATATTTGTAAATGATCATTTTTCAACCGGATACCCTACATGAAATTGATAGTTTTTCACTCTAGAGATGAAAATTAAGCAAATTATCATTATCATGCGACCCAATGGGAATATACTAATTTTTTACTTGAGACTAAATAATCTATTATTGAATGTATTTTCCAGTATTCATTATGGAAACCACCAGTGAATTTTTATTAGTGGAATATTGTTTGAAAAGTAATTTGATAAAACAAAAGTGGAGAAAATAATAATAATAGCCATTGGTGTTATAGCGCAAGGTAATAGATTGCTGCTCGGCAAAATAGAATCTTGGAGAGCGACAGTGACACGTGCTCGAAATTCACACAAGATAGAAAGAAAAAAAACGCTCGTTACTTAATTCAATATAAGCAAATAATATTACCAATGAGAAAATTGTCCAAATACTAAATAATGAACATCTCTAACAAAAAAAAAGAAAACATAGCTCTTGCCTAAGATAAAAAAAGTATACCCCTACACTATTGTGGTTATTTGCAATTATGCAAGAATACGTTGTTCTCAACAAAAACGGCGGAAACGAGGGTTTATTCAAATATTTCCACTCTAGAGCGAGAATGCTATCACAAAATGACATTTCTTGGAAAATGTCAACTTTTCGATGATATCTGAAAGCATCAAATACTACTTTAATACGCGGTTGTACAACAATCAGCCCTATGCTGTATCATTTCTGTTGAAAATAACTTCACCGTAATTCGCCATTTCCGTTATTTTGCTATTGCTTGATAATAGCAAAATATCGGAAATGGCGAATAACGGTGACGTTATTTTTAACGGAAATGATACAGCATAAAGCTGAATATTTGTATCGATATTTTTTACAAATGTATACATGGTGTTTCCTAACTGCAGGGGGTGATTCGTTCGGTCATTTTAAGAAGAACAGTTCCTATGAACATATGCTTCGTTTCTAAGATACAGGGCGTTGATATTTAAAAAAAACGGCAATTATAAACATGTATTTCCACAAAATAAACCAGTCGTCAATCAAAGAAGGCAATTATAAAATATCTTGAATATCCTAGAACAAATAACAACCAATAATCCAAAACAAAAATGAAATTTTTCAATTTGGAATGAAATATGTGTAGCAAAAACCCTAATCAATGTCAGCTGGTCTCCGATACAGGTGTTCATGATATATGCAATAGAGTGGCTTTATTTTTTTTTTTCGAAAACTAGGCTAGATATGCAGAAAATGTAAGAAACTACAAAGTGTTACTTCCAGTTGCTTAATCTAAAATGATAAAAATCTGCGAAAAAAGTCAGTACTTTTTTTTTTCAAAATTGTTGGCTGTGGATCCCACTGAGACGCCACTGGCATAGTTAGGGCGAAATGAGCGTATTATTAGTTCAAATAAATGTAACAAATTTAAATCTAATCGGTTGAAGTAAATTCATGATATTTTATAGTTACTTACTGTTTTTTATATCAACGCCCTATATCTCAGAAACGAAGCAACTCAGGACGTATGTTCATAGGAACTTTTCTTCTTAACCTAACCTAACGAATCAACCTCTACAGTTAGAAACCGTACTTGGGAAACTTTTTTCCGTCTAATTTCAGAGTTAACTACCTGTTAAGTTTTATATTCCACTGAACTGTTACTATGAAAAGAAAGATTAGGTCACTTCAATAACAAGTAAATGGACCGTTCGATTGTTCCTTACCCTCGGCTGGTCGGGGTGGGATGTTTGGTTAAGTTCGTTTCCTGGAATACTGTATATGAGTTGTCAATCGATTCTCTATTTTCTAGGAACGGCAAGGATTCGGATCATATTGATCAACTAGGTACCCCTGAAGTTTACAACCCCCGAAAACTCATCATTTACCAATTTCTACTCTCTCTTCCTTTCGTCTGTGGTTGTCTTATAATCTGTGAATACCTCAGGATTTCTATTTTTCGTTTGAACTTTAATACGAAAAAATCGTTATAAATACAAAAATCTCATTAGGTTGAAATTATGTTTTTCGTTAATATATCGGTCTCAGGCCTTTGTTTTCTTTTTCAATGATGATAAATATTTCAATTTGTCAGTTTTGGCGGTAAATATTTTGTTGATGTTTATTTCGTAATTAATTCGTGTTTAATCCGTGATCCGATCCCAACAAAGACATAAAGTGAGACGATATTAACAAAACATTAATTAAAACATTAACTAACTGATGAAAATGATGAAATGAAATAACCTTTTCGGTTTTCATTTTGCAAACAACTTTTGAAATCTGAATTGTGTTTGAACCTGATGAGAAGGTATCAGAATCCAAAAAATTAATAAAACAATTCAACAAAGCCCCAAAATTCTAGTATTAAAGTCTTCGGAAATGAGAAAGTTTATATATGAAAGTGAGCAATTTTAAGCAAAGTGGTGAGGAGTAGTGAAAGGTAAATGATCTTACGTGATTAGTAGGATTTGGTTTGTGACAGTACCTAAAATTTCTCCTGATTTTTGTCAATGTTTCACAAATTTAATCCGATTACCGAGCGCTAATGGAGTACTTAATAGTGAAAAAATTGAAACAATGATTTTTAAGAGTCACTGAATTGTAGAATTAGTATATTGGCCCTTAGAATCAACATTAAAAAAATACTCAATAATAGTTTTTTTTTAGACTACTTAATGGATTTATTTTTAATGACATTCCCTTTTCATGCGTCCATTTTTTGGATAGTAAATGCAAAACAAATTAATTTCAGATCTTTTGAATTTTTCAACCTTTCTTAAACCTCTGCGTCTATTAAACTTAGAAGGAATATTCCAAATATTGATTAAACTGAGAATGTTGGAAAATTATTAAAATGTATTGGAGTCGCGAGATCGTAGGGTATCTAGAGAGAAAGCTGAACGTGACAAAAACCGAGGTCATCGACTAGCTAAATACTTCTTCAAACCTATATTCTTCCAGTCCCTATCCACGTGGATTCTATAAGATTTTGACTATTGCCACTTGTCTAGGGCCTAAATATTGTCATCCCCACGAAGAATGGAATATCCTACCATCAAGCGGACCCCCTGCCGACAGTATAGTCGGATCAAGGGTTTATAAGAGAGGACCGAGGAAAGAAATCTCTATTCCTCTGGGCGAATACGCCTCAGTATTCCAGGCTGAAGCATATACTATATATACTACTGCATCCAAGAATATCTCGACATTAAACGCAATTTGCACGGACAGTAGAACAGCAATACTGGCAATGGGAGAGTAAATATGCGTTGGAAAACCTGTCAAAAAGAAGAAAAGTTAGCCTCATATGGGCAGTACACTCGGGTATCCAGGGAAACGAGGAAGCAGACAGGCTAGCCAAGGAGGGATCAGGCAAACCACTGATTGGGTCAGAACCCACCTTAAAAATTCCCAACAGCCTAGTTGTTGCTGCAATGGAAGAACTGTTACAAAAATTGTCCATAAAATCATGGCAGGACACGCCTGGTATGAGAAAATCGAAGCTACAGATACCCGGGCCTTCGAAAATATCCAAAAAGAAAATTATCTCCCTTGGGAGACGAGATCTCCAGCTAGAGACAGCGCTTCTGACGGGACACAATCACCTGGACAGGCACATGGAGCTCATTGGGATCACATATGATCCACTCTGTAGGTGGTGCCTGGAAGAAGACGAGACTTCGTCACACCCCCTCACAGAACGTTGGTGCACCAGCGGAAGGCAGCTTTTGGGGACAGCATACTGAACTCAGAGGACGTCAAAAAAAAAGCAGCTAAGGAAACTGCTGAATGACGCCAGGGAAGCTGGCATGCCCAGTTGAACCCAGATAAGTGGGTTCACAAAGGGTCCAAGCAAATATGTCTACTTGCAGGGGTTCAAGACCCTGCCTACCAGATCCAGAAGGTAAGTAAGAACCAAGGGCATGGGCCCTTTGCATTATTCCAGCTAAGACTTCTTACATCTTACGGCAAGCCAATAGTAGGTTTGAAAGTAGCAGTTCCTGGACTCCTATGATCCGAACCAATATTTCAACATAATCATTTTCCTCCTCTTTTCCGGCGGTATATTATACTCGCCATACTTTGCTATTAGTCTATTAGGTGGTTATTGCCTGCGGGTAGGCAATGAGTACTAGCTTCAATAAATTTGGTAATTATCATTTTTGGAAAGTGGGGAATCTCAAAAGTGTCGTAACGCCTGTGGGCATATGCTTGAGACCACATAAGCTTTACATGCTGACAGCAAATCTATGATTTCATAGCGAAACAAGAAACGGCTTACGGCATTTAATCGTCTTTTGGCGGCATTACGATATAATTTTATTATTATTATTACTATTTTTGGCTTTCTTTTTTGGTGCACTGTGGGTGATGATGAACCGTATTCGTCAAAATCAACTCATAATTAGACATCATAGAAGAGTGTTGATTCAGATCCAAGAAGAATTCAGACCAAGTTTCAGAAGTTTGGATTTCGGAGAATTAATTACTGGAGATTCGAACATCATTTTTGGATATTTTGGGAAATGTAGATTATATTTTATTCTCAAAATAATTTCATATTTTTACTCTCACTCATATAAAAAAGACAATATAAATTTGGAATGTACCATGTGAATATAGAGAAAAACAGACAACGATTTTCAACTCAAAGCGTTCATAAAAAATCAATGCCCTCTGGGATTAGAGACATGGAAAGGGTTTTATACAGACCGAATTGATGTCTTTTGAATATGTTTTCCATTTGAATCGAAATTTCTGTTTTACGCTGTATATTTCCAACCGGACAAAACCGGTTCGCTTCAAAAACTTACCCGCACCTGTTTTCCAAGTTCAACATATTACAATACAACGACCGCTCGATTGGCACTGAAAATAATACACAAAAGAAAACATCTGAAAACTCACGTTTCACTCTTGTAGCCGCCTGCCGTATCTAAAAATTGCAAAGCCATGATCAATTTTTTCTGGGCATTTTTTCCTAATCTTATTTTTTCAAGAGCATTCACCAATCACGATTCACTTCACTCGCGGCCGTTTACCGAACTGGTCTCGGTCAAACTTTATTTCTGATACAAAGGAATATTAGAATGTTTATGTTCAAGGATAAGTGAGATGTCAATGGCATCGTTACAACAAAACAAAAATTCACGGTAAGGTAAAAGTACTCTGCGGCTTGTTCGAAATAATTATTACTTGTAGTCTGCTGAATTTATACGAACGACGTTAAACTTGAGGCACGTTTAAAATTGATATTATGGTTAAGTTGGCCGACAAATAATAACCTTTGCCAGCAGATAGTGGGAAGTTGTATGAAAATTGTTTCTTCTCGCTTGGCTTGTCTCACCATGAAAATGACTGGACTGTTTCTAAAGGTCTACCAGAGTGTTATTGAAAACATCTCGTTTCTCCGAACATAATGAATGCATGACGTTTTATGTACTCCAGAAGACTGATTGATCAAATGTACAGTGCACGAAATCCCTTCAGTCACTGCATGAATGTTATGTAATGATATCTAGACAAACTGATGGAAACTGTGTTACTTAGAAACACAACGAGAACATGCTGGAATGATGTTTTGAACAGCAAGGAAAAAATTTCAAGAATACATATTTGGACTAAATTCATGTCGAAATGGTAGGCGATTGTTGTAACACTGATTTTAACACACCACGAGCTGGAAACAGTATTTTCAAAGTGATAGTGATCGTAATAGTATCCAGACAAAAAACAAAAACATTTTTTTCTGCAACTGTCAAAAAAAGTGACCTACTTTTTTATGATTTGTGTGCCTAACATATGTCATTTTTCAATATCAAAATACCGCTTCAATATTTTATGGACCATGATGGTCATGATGGTAGAGCGCTTGTCTCGTAACCTAAGGGTCATGGGTTCGATTCCCAGCATGGTCATTGGTCTCGTGCATGGCATCACACGTTAAAAGGTAAGGGCTGCGTCTTCCCTAGCTCGGACAAGTCTTTCGAAGACTTTTGAGGGTTGTACTCTTATGAGTGTGCAGCTGGTTGACGGAAATAACAAAAAAACAACGAAAGTAAACAAATGTGTGAAACAAAGTGCACTTTTTTACTTTTATAATGAAACAGTATTCAGATATTTATAAATCACCCAATTTCGGTACACAAAATACCCAAAAACAGTAAACTTTTTTGACAGTTGTATAAAAAATATTGTATGCAACACGTGAGTAAAGTGTTTTTTTTACTGGTATGAATTGCCCCACTCCGCCTACGGGTCGTGCGTCAATATTTCCTACTCGTAATAAAGATCACCACTTTACACACCTGTTTCATAAATAACTATTTCTACAACTGTCAATGAACTTGCACTTTTTTTACACTTTTCCGTGAAATAATGAACCAGTATTTTGATATTGAAAATTTACATACTTTCGGCACACAAATTACACAAAAAAGTAAACTTTTTTTGACAGTTGTGTTATTAATTTGTTAATCATTTGCATCTTAAATTGGGTGAGGTTATGAGTTGAGTAGCTAATAAACTATAAAAATTGGTTATCCTAGTTTTTGTTCACTTGTAGAAAAAATATTGCATGTAACACGTGAGTAAAGTTTTTTTTACTCGTAAAAAATACCACTTTACTCACTTGCTACATACATAACTGTTTTCATAAAATCCCGTAAGGAATATTAAAATGCCAATCTTAAAAAAAAAACATTGCCTTTGATTATTGAGATGTACCAGAATTATAAAACATCATACCTAACCTCTTAAAAAAACTTCGTTAATCAGTTTTCTGACTGACTCATTTAAAAAGAATTTTTTATGTATTGGAACGATAATTTCTTTGGTGTTGGGAATTTGAACTGAACAGGTGTTGGGAATTTGAACTGAACAGATAATCATTAATTCTACAAATGAATCTTCAAAGGATATCAACTTCCAATCAGAATTTCACGTACTACTGCGATATTACTACAAAAATGACTGTATGAAAAGGGTGATATAAAAACAACTTTTTCTACAAATTTTGCATCTTGCGCAATTTCTCGAAATAACAAATACTTCATAACTATGAAACTAATCTAAGTAAAAAATAGAAGGCGAGAATGTCGTTCATAGTGCGAATATGAGTTTTTCTTGACAGAGTTTAAAGAAAAAGGTATTCGTAGCTTGAGAGTACCCTTCGTTTGCTTATTTTTAAGAATAATCTAATAAAATGAAAAGTTCCTCTATATATCGACTAGTTATTTAAAAGTTAATTCAACGTTAAAAATAATAATATGAGTATCAACGAATATTCGAAATCCATTTCAAACAAAACAAAATCTGAATGAATTATTTTTTGACACAGTTGTAGGGAAATAATCTAACGAAACTAGTGCGGAAACTATTTTTTCAGTCGTAGAAAGTTCTAACTCTACCAATTTTGATAACTGGCCTTTTTTCAAATAAGCGTTTGAACGATTGTTATTATTATTGTTGTGCTTTTATATAATGTCGTTGATTTATCCAGCCAAAAAATACTTGAAAACTTCTTTTATTGGGCAAATCTGTTCCAACTCAACATTTTTCCATCAGTTAGCACTGGCCCCCCCATTTTCATCAAAAATAATCCGTAAATCGTTGAGAGTAAACAGTAGCGCGTCACTACAAACTTTGAAGGAATTTGAATATACACTTTGAGTGCCCCCCCACTTTTATGACCCACGCGCCGCCCCTGATAAAAGCTGATTAAAAAACAGATATACCAACAGTAGAACCCCTTGATGCGATTATGAAAACTTTTTCATTCCAAATTATATGAGTACAATCCTTTACATCGTAAAACAGCGTTCTCACTTGGAAAAGTATCAGTGTTTGAACTTCACACAAACACTTTGAAAATCGTCTTGGACTGGTACAAAATAATTACCTTCTATATAGATATACTAATATACATACATAAATATTCATTCATCTCCTCTTTACATTTTTCATATATTCATTTAAACACTGACAGATCGGAAGTGAAGAACATACTGCTTAGAATATCTTCCTGATGGCAAATTTATTACCTTAAGAATAAACAAATATCAAGGAAGTAAAATTCGGTGAAGAATTGTTGTAAGTTTTCTCACGGCTAACTTTATGACGTGACGTGATGATTGAATATTAATACAAAAACATTTTTAGTCGGCCGTAGTATGACGGATAATATTTGCAGAAATGTAGGCAATTTTGAAGAAAAAGACGTAATTCAGGAGTAGGTAAAATAAGAAACATTTTGGAATTAGAAATACAAATCAGCTCTGCGTTAGACCATCGAGTATATAATCATTACAGGAGTAGGAAGTGAGTCACGAATGCGAGTGTCGAATTATTTGCCATATTATGACAGTTGCATATACAATTTTTCCTAGGACCAATCCATTGAATCCGAAGGTTTACACGCTAAGCAGTATACCATGAAGCTGATTAGGTTGCCAAGTATCCAAAATAGAATTAGAATAAACATTTTTGGTTTATGAAAGCGTGAATCTTTATGTACCGTTACTACTTCGATAAAATTTTCAGTAGAAATGAAGAACAATTCCAATTGTATAGCCTCAGTATCTTGAGAAATTATTCACAATTGAAATTATAGTATTAAAAAAATTCTGTCGACAAAAGACCAGGTGAAGAAAAAAAATTCAATACGTATCTACTTCCCCCTAGTTCTCATGATGTTCTGTGAACATTACAGGATGTTTCTTTTCGTGTGAACAAAAAGATAAAAAACTCAAAATGAGCTAATTATTTTGTACCTACACTCAGAAAATTGCCTATGTACTGTTAACAGGAGTACGTTTATAAACAGTTTAATGTAAAATTTCCATTATGCTAACAAAAACAGAATTCCCTCTATAGAAAATATTGTATATAGAACAAAACCTTTTGTTTAGTCGTATCATCTTATATTGTTTTCGGAACCATAACACCTCTATAGTGATTATAAAATTTTGTCATATATAACGCATTTTTTGATCATGATGATAGTAAATTTCAATCAAACATTAATAATAATTCCATTAATGGTACAAACTAATGCCTCTGCATTTAATAGTACCAAATTATACAGACTACACATTAGCCGGTCGGCACAACATTATAAAATTAGTACATATAAAAAATAAGGTCATCAGAACAGTATTTCATTATTTCAAACAAAATACTCTTCAACGTTAAATTGTGTTGAGATAAAGATTTTAATATCACACCAACAATTTAACTGTTGCATTGACAACATTATTCTGTAAATCCTAACCAAATGATATTCAGATTTCAGATTTCAGATTTATTTATTGAATCAACAAGGCCGCTGTCTACATTATAACAAGGGCAGTTGAGATAATATAATCACTGTAAGCGAAATTAATCGAGTTGCACTGATAATAGACCAACGGTCACTTCTGTTGTTCATTTTTATGTGAGTTAGTCCACATTTCATCGACGTCGTGTATTAATAGTGATTCGAGAGTTTCGAGTTAGCTGTTTCCTTGTTGGTTAAGTGAATGAGGTATGGTGGTGCTGAACAAGAAATGGAGACAAGACCTCACAAGAAAACTAGAAGTACTTTTCCGACTCAGCGGAATAAGGGAAGTTGAAAAATTGACAAACAAGTGCATTGGTGTGCATCAGTTGTTTATTTGACAATAACCTTCTGTTATCAACACAACACATATCAACTCATTTGTATTTGTATTCGTGTTGAAAATAATAAAGACGTTCATTATTATTATTATTATTATTATATTTTGTATCTACAGCAGTGATTGTTGATTTGATAGTGTGATTTATATACATGTAACAGTATTTTTTTAATAGCCACATGAAACCCTATACGCATTTCATTACAATAACAGTTGTTTTTGTTATCAACACAACACTTATTTTGTATCCACAGCAGTGATTGTTGATTTAAAAGTGTAATTTTTATACATGCTACGATATTTATATAATAACATCAACTTTAATAAACATTTTATTACAATAACAAGTGTTTCTGTACTATTCGAGAAAATCGTCCATATCCACTTAATGGGCCTTTCTATTAACATAATAAATAAGTTATTATATAGGATATTATATACAAATGACCAACATTTTAGGTCTACCAAATAGAGATCTTACCACTGTTAACTCAACCTACTTTTTTCGTTATATATACTAAGAAAATTTTCTGAGTGTAAGTATAAAAAAGATCCATTCTGTTAACTTAGGAACTATTGAACAGATATATTTACTGAAAACATATTCGTTCATCCAACTTTTTACCGTACGAATTTCACCATT
The DNA here is from genome assembly GCA_958502065.1 of Chrysolina americana. Taxonomy (NCBI): domain Eukaryota; kingdom Metazoa; phylum Arthropoda; class Insecta; order Coleoptera; family Chrysomelidae; genus Chrysolina; species Chrysolina americana. The sequence continues at coordinate 72,399,549 of OY293411.1, forward strand.
GAATTGAGTTCAATAAGTGAATTTTTCACAAACATTTCCGTTTAACAGGAAAATAAAAAAATAATATTCAAAGACGATGTCAACCTTTTACTAGTGTCTGCTGGATGATATAATTCACGATCTCCACGCATGAAGAATTTAGTTAAGTTTCCTTCTTGTTCCTAGGAGAATTCAAACGTTCATAATTGAGACACAGAACATTACCGCATAGTTTTCAACTTTTCGATAAATCAAAGAGCCTGAATGACAACAAACTACAAAAAGTATCTCCACTATAAGTAGAATTGCCAAATCGCTTGCGCAAGGATCAGACCACAAGTGCTTCTTCGTGATCTTGACCTTGAAAGGCATCAGCTTGATCTAGGTAGTCATCGTGCTCATACAACATACGAGTGTACGAAGGAAAGTCTCACAATCGGTGTTGCCAAATTGAGAAACACATTGTTTCGTAATACACAATTCGTTCAAAACGTTGAAAGCATAATTTTATTAGTGAAAACATCCTTTTAGCTTTTTTTTTACAGAAGCAGATGAAAATAGTGTTATTACTTATTACCTAGGGTTAGAAAAAAAAAAAAAATAGTCAATAGCACTACCGCAAACTGAGAAAGATTTGTCCTGGTGGTTACCCAATTCTAAACCTCATTTTTACTGATTTCACTAATGAAAAAACCTACATATTTTTGTGATGTAAACGCTTGGAATAAATAATTTCGACAGATTCGAAATTCCTACTGCTCCCTACGAACATTGAATTACATCTGACGTGATTTGTGCAATGTTTTTCCAGGACACTACTGCAAGTGCTACTTCTGATCAGGCATTGAATAGGTACTATTCCCCATAATTTTTTCGAATTCAGGGTGATACTTTATATCATTAAACTATTTCATATAGAAAGATAAATGAAAAAATACAGATTATAGAAATGATTTTCACAATGGAATACTTCTGGCATTGTAAGCGTTCACATGATCACAAATATTCGATATTTTTGTTTATAGAAATTCGTTTGTTTTTTGATTGATTGAAAGTTCATTTCCCAATACGAAAATCAGAGAAGGAAAAAATATTAATTTGAAGAAATCTATAGAAGAGCAAATAAAACGATCTGGATATTTTCGAATTGTACAATTAATCTATAGAATATTACCAATTAAAAGTATAATTCCTTTCTGGATTTTGAGTAATTTAGGAGTGAATACTGGTTCGCATTTGATGTTGGCAGAAAGCTTGAGCATAATACACCCCAGCAGGTCTCAGTGTTAAGTGACATTTTCATGGGTAAACCTTGCATCTGGCCCGTCAGCTTGAGCTGGTAAGGAGGATTTCGACAAACATAACTCAAATATTTTATTTTAATAAATTTTAAATTTGATTTGGGTATCTACGCATACCCCTCTCTTCACCTCTACTTTTAATGTGGGTTAATTTTCACAAATTGTAATTCAGTAAAGGCTTGATAGGACAGGAGGTAGATACATTTGGTTTTTGAATTTTTCCGTATGTTACTAATGGACTGTTTGGTACCTGCGATCATTAAAAGGTTAAAAATAATGATCTTTCGTTTTCAGAAAGAAGGTATAACATAAATAAATAGGTACTTCACTTCCAATCACAAAATGGGTTCTAGGGTAACCATCATCCAGTTAACATATCAAATTCTAAGTCATCGACTACAGAAATGCGGCAACATCGTTTTCTCACGGAGTGAATGGTCTGCCGTAGAATTGCTACGTCAGAAGGGGTCCGATTAGAAGGTAAGAGGTGTCAGGGCCGGTCTCAGGTAAAACCAAGACATTCTACGGCATATATAAGCAACAAAATAACAATGGGACGTTCATTAAGGAGGAAAAAATTAATTATTTGTTCGTGCAATTGATCAGGTGAGGTCAGCTAAATTAGGATTGAGTACGTATTTTTCTTGATTCAAATTGATGACCATTCCTTACATTCAAACAATTAATATTCTGATGCATACAATTCATTCGAAATGAATAGCCCTATTCAAATTTATAACCAAAAGATATATTCTGTTCAACGATATAATTAACACCCAAGCGTTGCTCAACACATAGGTGTTCTGATAGATTCTCGTTTGATTAGAATTTCAAAATCAACTTGCAAGTGAAGAAAGTTATACACGATACGTCCATCGCGTATAACTTTCGTCAATATAAAGATTAGATTTGAAGTAGTGAATTTATTACAAAATGCGAAAAAGGAGCTAGGTTATGGTAGATGAAATGTATCTACATTCATTAGAAGTAGTTCAGAAAAGACATCTGAAAGCTAATGTTGAGTAAATATTCGCGATTTTCCTGGGATAAGAATATAAAGTAGATTAGGATCACGATTACACATGAATCATCACCGCAAAAACAAATTAACGGATAATTTGTATATTTATGCTCTGCTTTTGAGAGTTGTTTTCCGAAAAAACTAGGTGATTTGTGAAAACGAAATAAAATAATAATTGTACGTCAAAATTCTGACCACTCATTGAAACCAAATGCTTCAATTCCTCACAAGCGACAGTTTTTGCTGTTTGCAAATGAATTTAATCATGTCCTGTCCAATGTTTCAATAATTATTATCCTTACCACAACGAGTAATTAACAATTTCCATAAACTCAGCAATATTCTAATGATGTACGATGCCCTGACTCTACGTTACATTACTATTACTGGTGTTATTGTATAATGAAGAAGCCCTTGTCCAGGCTATAGATGATTGTAAGAAGGGACTCTGGAAACACGAGAATTTATTTATGGAAAATATACAAGATTACGGCCAAAAAGTCTATAATAACATCCACCAAAAAATATTTCTCAGAAAATAAGATTTCTCCGATGACAACTCTCTCTTACACACATACTCCCAAATAGAGATTCAAATGAAGGAATAAATATTTCGAGGTTTAAACAATTAGACACAATTAGAGCAGGTTTTTAAAAATGCAGAGAGAGTAAATAACTTACAATGAAATCAACTTGCCCTGGTGGTGGCAAGGAGTTTTATTGTAGGTCCTTCACCCACTATACCTGCATTTGTGAAAAGATGAGAAGAATTCAAGCACATAATGGAATAACTGTATTTATCGTTTAAATGAGAACCGTTGTTATTCCCAAACATATAATCTGCAATAACAGAAACAATTCATTTCGAAGTCAAAATACCTCTCCCATCACATATTCCCACGAAGTTGAAAATATGAGGGAAACATCTACTTCCTTACGCACGATTATTTTTGCAAATCTCCTCAAGAAGGACACTATTGCAAGTGATAATTATTGTAATCAAGCATGATTTTAAGGCTCCTACCTACTTATGATAGGTCAGAATACATTAAGAGTGATACTGACCCAAAAAATTATAAGACCCAAAGCTAACAGCAGGAAGCACTCCTTGATAGAATAGGAATAGGAAGAGTGAATGCACGAACTATTTTGACACAGTCGAAATAACCTTCCTCTACACATGTGTTTCATTTATTTCCTTATTTCCTACCGAAACCAGCCACAAGACGTTTTCCTGAAAATATAGCTATACCATTTAATATAATTTCATTGAAGGTAAAATGAATGTGTTTAATTTTCTCGCGCCCAAATGTCTACGTAAGGAATAAAAACTAGTCATAAAATTATTGATATTCGCCACATCCGAATATACACGTGGTGGTTTTCGATTGATCACTTTAATATACAATCGAACCTTTTTAATGAAAGGTAAGTAATAGGTGGATGTTTTCGAGAATATGATTCTCGAGTCTTGGCTGTTTTCGTCTATGGATTATAAAGGTAAATTTCCTGACAAATGACGATAACCCTATAATACTAATAAGTTTATTCTCAAATCAAGTTATGACATTATATAGATTTAATATATGACACAGAAATAAACTATAAAACAATTCCACGAAGTAAACTTGTACTGGGTATTTATTGGGTTGTTTTTTATTCAATTATAATATTCTGAAGCATTATTTGCAGTACCTTACTAGTTAGTACTGAAACACATGAATTTACATTTTTTACAGTACTTATATTATGAAAAATTATCATGGGTAATATAACAAGACCTCATTTATCAACGAAAAATTAATCGAGTTGAATTCGGAGATTTATGTTCTGAATAAAACCCGAGAGCTTTTAAGCTCGAACACAAATCTTCGAATTCAACGAGATGAATTTTCTAAACAAAAATGTTCGAGTTGAAATTTCAAAATTTATTCGATTTGATAAACGACGGTCGAGTTATATTTGTTCAGATTATTTCCCAAATCTGTCAACTAACCAATAACACTTATTCCACAACGTATATAATTATTTTTATTAAATTAATGAACATAATGTTACACGACTTGTCGAATGTGTTAATTGAATAATTTCTCTGACCAATTGTTAATTGCTCCAATTTTTGTAGTTCATTTGTGAACCTGGTATTATAAATAAAATTTTTGTATACTATCTTATTTTGTTATTGAAAAGGTAGATCAATATTATAAGAGTATAAATGTCTAGTGTACATTTTTTGGCTTTCTTTGAATAAAAGATCAGATGAATGTCAGATCTTTTTTATAAATGATTTTGAGAAACCATTTCAGGAGAATTTCGGAAGGCCTTAAATAATGAATTTATCATTCACACTCCCCCATCCAAGAATGCTATAGCCCAGTTGTATTGGTATAAGTGAGTAATAAAGCATTTCCAGTTGAAGAATTTTCAGGAATTGATTAAGAAACTTGAAATTTGATAACAAGCTTCTCAATTTTCTTATTGTGGAATTTAATTGTAAATTCCATTTCTGTCTATTTATATACCAAGATATTTTATATTATTTGTTTGTTGAAATTCGATATCATCATTAATTTTAATTATAGTCCTAAATTTGTGAAAGGGTTGTATTTTGTTCTATCAAAATTTATTGTTAATACTCGAACGAAACAAATAATTTCTATTCCAAACAAAATATTCTAATTCTGAGCAAAGAAATATTTTATTCTTCCAAAATAATACTTTCGGTAGGGTGATACATCTCATCCGAAGGAATATAATCAAGATACTAATAAAATGAATATGTAAAACTATATTTGGTTTTTTACCCTTATCGACCTCATCCAAATGGAAATGTGGATCTCTCCATTCATCTCGTGCTGAAATCTTGCTATCTTGCTATCTTGCAAATCTTGTAAATGGAAAGAAATTATTTAGCATATTCGGAGAGCAACAAAGCAACAATTGGCTTGTCTAGGTTCCAAGTAACAACTAACTGGTTTTGAGAAAATCGATGTTGTTGTTGATTTAGTTTATTAGATATCTGACTCCTTACGGAATCAATATCTTCAGACCAGGTATATAAATATTAAAACATTATAACACTCACTGTCACTCACAATTAACTTAAGACACGAGGACGAGGAAAATAAGACTGCATAGAACCAGTGATACAAAGAACCAAAACAAGCCAACTGTATTCACATATATTGAAATATCAACTGTGTAATGTATAGTGGCTGAATACCATTCAAAATATCACTAAAACTTTGCTTGTCCATAATAAAATTAATGCCTATAAATACAGAATGATTTTTTGATCCCATCATAACCGTGGAACATGACCAAGATTCCAAAGTGTTATTTTAACCAATAACCACACAGGACAGCACCGGACCTGGGTGGCATATTATGCAGATGTGATGACATAGATAGGAGCTTACGTATCTGAGAAACGAGAGTGACGTGACCGGAGAGTCTGCACGTGATTTCTAATGATTGTTACATAAAACTATAACAAGAAATAGAAACTATAATCGGTATATTAACGTGAACTTGAAATGCATTTGCTCACGATGAGTATCGATTATTCAAGAAGCCGGTAGGAATTGTAACGCCTTCTGCAACTTATGGGTAGGTATATTAAATAGTAATTGAAAATAAATAGGATATATTACATTTGAGTGCAAAAGGATATTAGGAGTGGTGACAAAAATTGAGGCCAAGTGCTGAAAAACAAAGCCCAAGTAAGTCTCTAGAATTTATAATATTAGATGATCATGACAAACCCATTCATTCCCGTTGTACTCATCTGAGTACAGGATGAAAATCACCATAGTAGAGCCCCCTGCAGGCGAATTTTCAATATTAAACACTACCGACATTTTCTTCATACAGTTATCTACAAAATACCTAATATGAATGTCAAACAAATATATTCTAGATGTTGTTAGCTGAGAAATTCTTTCGAGAACTGCATGCCAGACTGTATACACTAACTATACAAGGGGGTGAGTAATATTAATTTTGCATACTTCTTGTACATTTTGGTTGATATTAAATTAATATCTATACATTGTTGGTTTGATTATGTTTGTTGTAAAAGCTCAGTAGTTTGCGGGATATAATCTTCTTACTTAGAGTATATGTATAAATCATCTTGAACTCGAATTTACTCATTTGAGTAAATAGATATACCGGGATATGTTGGATGCTTATGGGAAATACTTGTTCGACGCTACAGTAAGTACTACATTTTTATTTACAGGAGCATTTCGATTGATCATGGATGAAACACATTTTCTTTCCACGAACGTATTTTACGAAAAATAATTTATTTGTTTGCAGCTGTAGATGACGTCATCTCCTCCAGACAAAGAAGTACCGATGATATGGTTATTATTCCTTCAGCAGACGTAGACCTGCAGACAGATGGGAAAGATATTGTCCTCGATTGTACTCAAGACGAAGAGGACATTTTTCCCAATGATTTTCCTGGAGAAATTGAGGTGACAGAGACAGTGAAGTGGAACAAAAATAATGGATTTGACCAGTTTGTTTTACAGAATCGGATAGACCGGGGAACTACTCTTGTCATCAGAAACGTTCGTCCACGAGCTAAGAAGCAAAATCTTTCCATACCAGAATTACGCGAAGTTTTGCACATTTAGGGGCCGTGAAAACTATATACTATAGAGAGGCTAAATCCGGTGAAACTTTTTGAGAAACTGATATACGAAAAAGTAGTCATAGCAACATACTAATTTATATGCAACGTAAAAAAAACTATTTTTTTGTAACTTTTATATTATCATACTTGAGAACTGATGTCTTCAAGTTTCCCAGTGTCACTTATTTCAGTTTTTGAGCTGTTACTTTCTCATAATAATTCTGTGGAATTAAAGCTTTTGAAGTGATTTTGTGAAAATTGATATAAAATTTGAAAAAAATTCTGTGGGATCTAATGGGGAACTATTTCACGTTTGTACTGATATGAAGTTTTTCATTTTTCGCGAATACTTAATCGCACATCATTTTGTATCATGTAAAGCGCTGAAGATGTGCATCATAGGCTAAAAATATGAAAATTGGTTCGTCCCCAAAATTTGTATTATATATAAATCATGGAGATGCCAATAATTTTATTTCTCTCCTTACGAAAAATTTGATTCCGTACCTGCTTTGATAAAAATGTTATTCCAAACCATAATCATTGCTGAGAAAAGTTACACTTTTTACTCCAGTCCCCCATTAGTGGCTATTAGAGCAAATATCTTCAAATAAACAGTATATGTTTGGAATAATTCAATATCCGTTGTGTTATTAGCCAGAGGAGTAGTTGTTTTTTGACTCATAACAAGTTGGTAGATAAGAGTAAAAAGGGTAAAACATCTGTTGGCAACAAAGAAACTCCGAGCTTTGTGTTCCAATGTCTGAATCTATATTTTCCACACTCTTGATTCATGAAAACCATGCATATTGTTGGGGATGCGTTATGCATTTGATTTGGAATAAAAAAAAATTGATACTTTTTCCAAATGCGAGTTACAAAAAAATCAACACGTGTTGTAGTAAAAATCTGAACATACAAACCGAAATCGCTGGCTTCACCATAATTATATAAAGGAAGAAATATTGTATATGGTATATCATTATCATGTCTCTGGTATAAAAACTTTTGCTCTGAACATTGGAAAATTTCCCATGTTAGGTATTCTGAAACCGTGGTTTCGAAAAATCATTCACGAATATCGTGACCTGATCAGATTCTAGTGAACGAAATCTACAGAAATCCATCAAATAATGAGCAGATAATTTTGATGACCCGCCGATGTGCATCGATGAGAAATTATTTCTTTGCATAAGACGAGAAGAAGGTTTATCACATACAATTGATCAGAATTGCTCGGTAGTTCTCATGTTTGCAACTTGCAACGAATCTTATAGGAATATTTGCAACAGAAAAATTGAGGTAAGTTGATGTGAATATTCGGGTAAGGGTTGTAAATATGTCCAAATACGGTGCAGATATTTCAATTTTGCCATAATTTTGAATTGAAAGGTAAGGCATGTCAAACGGAATTTTAAATGTAAATATATTAATAAGAACAGAGAAGCAGAAATATTATCTATCAGAGTTTGTCGATACAGGCAATGTGGAAAAGGCACTCTCTAGAATTGCAACTCGTCGGCTTAAGATGTAAAACTGCTAACCCCAATTTGTGACTATTTATAATTGTTATATATACCATGGTGAAATACAGCTAAGGTATTAGTAAACGGATATTCAGTTTTTCTTATTGATGCGTAAAACCATTCTATTGTATTCAGTATTAAATTTTATTCGAAGTTTTTTCCATCCCTTGAAAATCTTACTCAAATGGAGTTAGCAGGTTAACACTCTAAGCCGACCAACTGCTACTTACAGCATCTGGTATGAAAAATTCAACGTGTTTTTCAATTAAAAACAACGACAACTAAACAAGATTTTAGATTCTGGTAACCACAAAATGATCTTGAAAAATGTCTTGTCAAGAAGACAGCTGTAGTGGCACATGTCTTCTGAATAATTTTGAGGGTTGCTCGTAGTTGTTTAATTTCAATAAATTCAAAATTTCACTTATTCGTTTACTAAAATCTCAGGATACAATAAAAACAAAAAAAAAAGAAAAAAACAAAAGCAACGGTAATTTCATTCGACGGGCGTCTTAACAATAAAGTGAGCATCATCAGTAGCTTCATCTTACTGATTCAATATAAGTACCTACATTCAAATAGGCAAATGGAAAGAGTTTTAACCTTATTATACCTCCTTTTCTTCACTAATCCGCATAAGTATCTACCTCAAGTAATCTTATAGATTGCATGATGAATTCGACTAATTTCTTTAGAGGAGGAGAAAAAATACTTAATCTGATTACTCTCCAGGGATTAGGGATACAATGCGAGTATTATGGAATTGAATAATGTACTTATGAAATAGGACCATCATAAACTTCTATCCATCCATCGAGCAAGATGGTACCTGTTCAATCAATTATTCAAGTTGGGAAGGTCCAAATTAGTATTGGAAGTTACACGATATTCGAATCGTATTTCGAAATTCTATTGTTTGGTTACCGTACTTTTTGACGCGATCCTCGTATCTTAATTCATCAGTTTATCAGGAGTTTTGTGTGCAAAGTTCGAGTCGAAAATACTTTCAAAGCGAAATAAATCAAGTTTCACTTGGCCTGAAAATATACTGTGAATGGTTTTTGTTTCTTTGAAATATGAAAGAGTCACTGAATATTTTCTCATATCTACATTTCCGTACTAACACGTTAATTTTTGTAAGAGTTGTTTTTACGAATCATCCAGGCTTTTGGAGAAAACGCCCCAAAAATAGAGGTTGTGCGAGCGAAGGAGATGCGGGACCTACAGCTCAAGCACAAGTGAATTCCGAACCACTTTAGCTCAGGTAGGCGGTGGGGATCGAACCCGGGCGGCCTGGGAGGGAAACAAATGCTCTAACACCACGACCACTTTGCTTTGTCAATTGATTCAATGTAATAGCCACTATATTGTTTAAGAAGGTAGGCAATTAGTGTAGATAAGGATAATGGAATTTTGAATGCTTTTTGGGCACGTAAATATGCTTGTATATGAAAATTCCTCGTATTCAAGCAAACCCAGGTGGCTCGGGTTCGATCCCCACCGCCTACTAGTGAGATAAAGTGGTTCGGAATCAACTTTTAAGTAAGCTGTAGGCCCCGGATCTCCCTTGCTCGCTTTTGAGGGGTTTTCTTCAAAAATAAAAAATTTGATAATTTAGAACAAAAGGAAATACAGAGTGTACAAAATTTTATTTGCTTTATCGCACACCCTCGATAAAGCAAATAAAATTTTGCGGAAGCTCGGGTAGCAAAAAAGAGTATCCTTCTTCAACAGACCAAATCCTCGATAGAAAACACTTTTTTAATATACTTATATATATTTTAATCGAATAAACATCCTACCACCCTTGTGGTATGTATAAAAACAAGGAATACTAAATACAATAATATTGATAGAATTAAAGAAAAAGGTGATATGTAAGTAAATTAATCAATAAACTTATAAAATAAAAAATTAATCAATAAAGTTATCTCAGTTACTTACATGGAGGTTGAGGATTTCGGAAAATATGTTATGTATTTAATGAAATAGCTAGAATAAAATTTTAATTCTATATACGGATATTCAATCACTTATCACTTGATCAGTTATATTGAAGTGGAATTATGTATATGGGTGGAACTAAAAAAAATATCCCCACAAATGCCTGGAGTATTTTGAAAAATAATTTTTCAACTCATTACGACTGTCACATTGGTTTGTAATCAAGAATTTTATTAACACTGTAATACTATGACATCCAGAAAAAGTAAATTTTTTTCGAATATAACCAATTTTGAGAGATGACAGTCCACGTCCAACCCAACTCAAATTTAATTTATTATTTCGTTTGAAATATTTTCAATGCTTAAATGAATTCTGCAAAATAAGAGTATTTTGAATGATAATAAAATATGTTTAAAAAGCTTCGTTTTGGACAAAATCGAGAAAACTGACTATCTCTGAATTTCATTGGATTACAGAATTAGTGATTCTGTTAAAATTGTTGAATACAAGCTAATTTAACGGTGGGGTTAAAAAATTGCAAAAACCAATATTTCAAATCAGTTCTCTCAGTTGAGGAAAAAATAAGATTTGTTATTAATTGTGAAGTTACACGCATATTTGTGGACTGATGCTGAATATTTTTATGAAAATTAATTCGGTAAGTAATAACATTAAGTATATATACAGATTAGTAGTTTATAAAACAACGATTCTTTCATCATAAAATGTCTTCTTCAAGCGGTATAATTCCACTTAAAATACTTACTGGAAATAAATGCTTTAAATTCCATGTATAGTCATAACATTCAACAATGAGAAACTTTTTGAATTGACATTTAACCTTCTTTTTTTTATTTTAATTTTTTCCAACGCAATACCAGTGGTGACCTGATATACGTAATTAATAGAAATGTAGTGAAAATAGAATTACAAATTAAAAAGAGAATTCCATAATAACTGGAGATGACATGACAATAAAAATATGGTATAAATGTTTGCGAAATTCAAAAATATGATTGCAGATTATTAGAGAATCCCATTCATGAGTTCCTGAGGATAATTTGAAAAAATATTTGGGTAAAAACTTAGCATGTGCATATTATTTTGGTAACTAACAATATGAATACCTATGTGAGTATATCAAAATTATTAATTATTTCAAGCCGAGTTCCTTACCTCACCTCTATTTGATAGGAAGGTTTGTATATGAATTTAAATTTCTATATTCATTAAATAAATTAGTAAGATCTGATAATCTCCCTGCCATTCATGAAATATGATTCCAGAGACATGAATACTTATAATAAACTCGATATATCAATCACGAGATGAAACGACGCGACGTATTGAATTCCAACCGATAGATGTGCGAAGATTTGTTATTGAACAACCTTGAACTTGAAATTCAACGTAAGGAATTCACGATCATGACTCTTATATTTTTACCCAGGTAGAACAGGTAATCACAAATTCTCCTTGTGAGGCCAAGAGAATGTTATATGATTTCTTCACAGAGATAACAATGATTTAAACATTGAAAATTATAAGATAGTCACACATAGCCAACCTTTATCAAAATTGCATTTGAAAAGATTAAGCCTATTAAATACTTCCGTTTTGGGGAATAGTTCTTAAATGAGTACGATTTTATTGTAGGTACTCCTAATAGAAGTACAAAATATTAGTCCTGAGTTATATTATATATGACCCCGCACCAACCTCATGAAAAATGGCTCTCGGCTAAATTTCCTGAATTTTCAGTATGTCAAAGATTTTGACTTTCTCGGCAAAAAAGTGGAAGATGAAAAGTGATGCTTTCTGCTAAGAATTTTTAACAATTCCATTTACAAAACGCCTATTCATTTGAGTCATCTTTATCTCGTATCCAGTCTACTTTTTTGTGATCTACAACATGGTGAACAAGAAAAAATCCAACTCAGTTAAATTTAAAACAACAAATGAGGAATAAAGATCGAATTGAGCCTGGATGAACTCCCTCAATCACTATCGAAGTTAACTGACCAATTTTTTTATACAGGGTATTCCACTAAAAGAATAAATGAACCCCTTGTTTATTTAGTTCATATAGGGCAGAGCAAAAATCGTATTATCATTAAATGTTAATACGTGTATACCGAATGAGTGAAATGAAACAGTCCAAGTTTTTAAAAAAACTGTTTTCCAATGATTACTCTATATTTTGAAAAAAAATCGGTTAATTTTCATGAATCTTTGATATAATATACGGTTTGAGGAGTCCAAGATATTGTCATCAATATCAACATATATGTCTCTTGACTCGTTTGACGGCTGAATACTTTTGAATGTACGGATTTTATTGATATCCCATAATTCCCATATACTCCATCGGAGACGGAAATGGGCTTTTTGAGCAATTCTTCTAGTTGAAAAATATTCTGAGTAGATTGGTGCAGTACCTGTTCCAAAACTGCTATACCATATAAACACGATGAATGATTGCCTTTCACTTGAAAGCCCTGTTTGCAACTAAAATATAGTGCATTCATATTTCAAATACGGACGATGTCAACAAAAGCACGTGAACACCAAACTAGAATAGAGACGCATTAAGCTTGTTTACCCAATGAAATTAATTTGAAAATGTAACATCATCCAAAACCAACCCTGAACTTTACACCAAAACAAATATTCGAAATAAATCAGAACTCATCCTTCTTAGAGAATCGAAAACAAATCACATTTTCAATGTGAGTAAAAAACAATAATTCATTCAGTAACCCAGTAACTTGATTACAGATGTCCCACAAGGTCGGTATCAGGGCCCATGTTATTTATTCTATACGTTAATCATAAGGATCAAGTTCTCGGCATAGAACATTACACTGCATACGCAGATAACTTTTCATTGATCATATCCGAACCGTACTCAAAAAAAATTTAATCAAAATATAAAGACACCATTGAAAAAGTAGCAAAATTCTTCAATGGACGCGATCTCTCTTTAAATACAGATAAAATACAAATGATTAGGTTTTATAATCTTCAGAAAGTTGTAGAAAATTGGAAACCTGTGCCAGCAACTGTTTTCACTAAGATACTTGTTCTTTTATCGCTCAGAAATAGATTTTGGGGTGTATTTTCCAAATTCCACGTATGGATACATGTAAAAATATTTGTAAGTAATTTCATTTCTTGACAGTTCCGAATACAAACATGTTATATATTGTATATTTGAATTATGTCTACTTATAACAAAACCAAAGTGAATTCTTGTTGAATACGAATATTCACGAACATGATAGAATGCAGAAAGAAGAAATCCATGTAGACAGAACAAAATTGAACATTTCTTCATTTGCACCTAATTTTATTGGTTATATTTCCTGATTTGTAATTTATTTTCTAGGCAAATTATTTTGGCAATTCCTATACACGTATGTGTCGAAAGGATAATGAAGTGATTGACTGATGGAATGATTTTCGGGTATGGCCATCACATCACTGTCTTAAGTCAGAACGAAAAAATATGTGCAGAAAGTTGTAATGCGCCCTCGAATGTGCCGTATAATGCGTATTTATGCAATGAGATATTTCAAATCCGGTGGAAAATATGCGAAGAGTTTTGGGAGACAAGGAAAACTAGCAGCGTCGTCTCTGTCATTATCATTATCAAGTCGCAGCGGTGGACGCTTTCCATCGCGACGTCCTGATACAATTCATATCCGGGCGTGGTGATGTTGCATCGCTTTGATGTGACTGCAGCCTCATCGTTCAAGAAGCAAAGAGTGTTTATTTTACTCAGCAAATCTTTTTTATAAATATTCTTGGAATTATGAAAGTGAGGCGTGACTCATGACACCATGTATTTAACATTCCCACACATTCAGTTCATGAATGTTTTCCTAGAATTTTTGTGAATCAGAAATCGCATTCACCCGCTCCTATACTCGTGCATTGTGTTTATGCTTCGAAAAAAGGAACTATTTGAATATGTAGAGAACCTGTTTACGTTGTCTAACAATGACTTATATACCAATAAGCGAACAAGATACACACGGTGTAGTAAGTATTCGTTTTCTATTTATAGTGCAACAATATCTAGGTAAGCATTGAAAGCCAGATAAGGATATGAAAAAATATTTATACATATTCTTGCAATTTAACCTAGATATTTGTTCTGTACAGAAAATTTGTTGAAAGGAAATTTCAGACGCATATGCAATATATCTTGAAACTATGGAATTGGGTATTTGAATGGCTAGACACCTTCAAGGTTTCGACAACTTGGAGAATTGTGAAAGGCTCTGAAATAATAAATTGTGACAGACATTAATATGCTCGACAAACAATGAAATTTCGTTGACTTGTTAATAGTTTTGCCATATAAACAGATACGTCGGTTTTACAACATGAGAATATTTCCTATTATTGTTTTACAGCCTTTTGTAACCATGTTGGAGGGCCGTGAAATAGCAATATGTTCTCATTTTTGTGTCATGGTGACTTTCATTAAATTTTCAGCGCCTACACGATACTATAACTTCAATAATTTCTTGACAGTCTTGCAAATGTTAGCTTTTCATTTTCAGAATGTGGAAAAAGACCAAATCAAGAAAAGATTTTCGTCCACATCAGAACTTTCAATAAATACATTCAAAGGATTTGTGAAGACAGTGAAAATAAACATGCTTGAGAGGAGCACACGACCTACAGTTTACTTAAAACCCTTTAAAATGTTTTAAAAAACAGGTTAGTTCATAACTACAGGCAAATATGCCTTTATAAGGATACCAAAGAAAAAGATGCTTCAATTGTATCAGAGACTAGGTAATTAAATGGAACTAAAATGTGAACTGGTCATGACTTTCTGTGTTTTGAGTATAATTTGAAATGCTTTGTAGGTACTGAGAATGAAAAAAGAATATATTCAACAACTTCTTTTTTTAACTTAAGAAATACCTATATTCACCTGGAACCAAAACTGACAAACATTTGAAATTAAAAAAATATGAAACAATGTCAACTACTCCGAGAATTGGTGAGTAGATGAAACCATATGTGTAAATCGGTGTAAATAACAAAATGTGAGTGTATTTATTTATGCAACAGTTCATAATTATGTCTGACGAAACTAAACAACATAGAGAAAAACAGCTGGAAATTGTGCAAGACCTATCTACCTACCTATTTCAAAAACTCTAGCCGGGTATGTATTAACTAGTAAGTATAACCCATACTACCTACCTATCTATGAAAGAAAGTCTGTTGGAAACTTAACATATTCATCATGTTGTGTACCTAGCTCTTACATACTGGAAATAGCCTACTTATATACTCTTTAATCAACAAGAAAGGAGCTTACTTTTTTCTTTTTGTTTCACATTCCATTTTTACGGGCATTTTTTACTAGAGACGGCTATCAGTACTCGTTCGGAATACAAGTTGTATTTACCCTATGCATAGGCACGTGAAAAATGTCAGCTGTAAACGTCAATTTCAAATGCACTAACCGAACAAACGTCACAAATCCCTTCGAACAAAAATTATACCAGGTAACAGTACATAAACATTTCTATTCGCAAACTCTTTCGAAACGAAAAACTTGGTCAGAAAAACTTCACACATTCACAAAAAACAAACGGTTGACATTTGGCGCCAAATCTTTCTTTGTTCGCGGCACGTGCACTTTCGTTACAAATATTCAACGTTCACAGCCATCCTACCTCGAAACGATCGTTCGACTGTGGTGACGACGATGTTGAACGACAACGATAGACAGTCTCTCATTCTCATTTCAGTTCATTTAGATACGAGGGGTAATCAGATTACTTCTCCAGTCACTGCCACATGTTTTTTGGGTTCTATTTAGTTTCTTCTAATGAAGATGATCGTCTGAATTACATATTTCTATATAATAATAGTATGTAGAAATGTGAATTTTCGATTATTGAATAGCTTTCCTAGCAAAGACCGACGCAAACGTAATTCGAGAGATTACTTCACGGGTTTCTATGCTAATTTATACACTAGTTTACCCATAATATTAATTTTGATGTTTAGCATGGTGGAGAATGTTAATATGCTTATGACAGAATTCGAAATAAAATACAATACACACAATGAATGCTAGTTGGTAGGATAAGTAAATAATGTACACATGTTTAGAATTCAATATTTTCCTCATTTAATTTTTGTAAGAATGCTCTTTTGAATCTTGGCAAACTTAGAAGATTGTTAGCGGTAGATCAATTTATTCCGTTGCAAATTCAAAAATTATATTTATTCTATAAAAATGTTGGGTTAGTTCAAGTGAACGATATTGTGCGAAATCAAAGTTGAAGGCTAAAAAACAATTCCTGGTGAACTCTCAAACTTGTGCGCTTTGTTTTGGATAGTTTCTACAATGTTTTATGATTCATTGAAAACTTTAAAGTTAATTTGAATTATTTTCTCGTGGTTGGGTTGCACTATATCGCTCACTTGAACTATTCTTTCCATATTTTGTGAATTGTGAATAAGTTTCATATTCAAATTTTTAATCAGATCTGTTCTGTCAACCGGCTGCAATTACCTCACAGACAACCTCTGAAAACCGGGTAGTAGAACAATCAAAAGTATGCGTATCCATGCACTGCTCAATACTTAAAAGAGTATTCTTGAACTGTACAACACAAGAATGGCTCTCGCTGGGTAGCAACCACATATCCACCTATAACAGCAACTACTGCATTTCTCAGTATTAATATTTGCAATAGAAATAAATGGAGAATGGTTATAATTTTGCACTAGCGTCTACCTAGAAAGTATCTATGATATTCCCTGAAGAATTACCATGCGCGCCAACAGCTCATGATAATCCCGAATTTTTATTGAATTTAAAATGAATGTATTTTTTTGTATGCAAGACTGACGCGGGCTTTACTGTTGGAAATTAATCGTGCATATAGACGAAAAAAGGGAAAATTTACCTGGAAATCTTACGTCTACGGGCAGAAAAGTTAAAATTATTGTTAGTTAAATACAGGGTGTCCCGAACTATGGTGCCAAATTGAAACAGAAGATGCCCCTTGAAAAATAAATAGGACTTTCCCGATATTTCTTTCCCCAAATGTAGTTCGTTGTAGAGATACAGGGTGTTGAATATGAAAAATTAGAAGAATGTTTTTAATCAATAGTTGCTTCTTTTTGAAAAAGAAAACATATTTTCCGTTTTTACCAGTGGCGTACAAGAAGGGTATCATTGTCCCTTTTTTCCCTATTTTTACGCCACTGGTAAAATCTGAAAAAATATGCATTTTTCGCATTCCTCATTTAATTTTTAGTAAAAAATGTAAGTATACAGTGTTTGTCGATTTCGACATATCCAGTACAGTTGTCTTTTCAATGGCAATGGCGTATTATTTTCCGAAATGAAAAACGAAAATGGAGGATTTGAATAGTCTTGCTGAGAAACATTTTTGAAATTATGCTGCACCAAATAAATTTGTATAAGTCTGACTAAAAGTATAGTATAAATCTGACTAAAAGTATAGTGTTTACACTGTCCTGCAACTTTTATATTCTGATTGCCGGACAGTCTCAAAAGTATGCAATGGCCTTAGAAAAACGCCCTGCTACCGAGAAATGTCACAATAAGGATGTTGTCCAACTCGACATGAAGAACAGATATATTGGGCCCTATGGGCGTATAACGTATTTGGGATTATTTTTTGGGAGTGGACCACATCTTCAAAGGGTTTACTGCTCAAAAGCGAGAATATTTGGAACCACGATGACTCATTCATGTGAAAATATATTTCAACATAATAAAGACTTACTGAATTACAACATACTACCTTTCACCAAAATAAGCTGCGATTTACCCGATAGTACTGGTACCAAAGCCTTTCATTTTCCATCATTTTCAATTATAAATTCAGAGAAAATGATTATATTTGAAGAAGATCTGAAGACTTAAAATTGGAAAAATATTTTGATTGAAATGGGGACCGTTGGAATTCTATCTATCAATTATTTGGTGATATTATTATTTGTATTCGTATATGTGAATATCGTGTATATCTCTAACTAGTATACATATATGCAATGTCTTCGACAAGAATAAAATTATTATTATTATTTTATGACAATGTACGAATATACATATTTCTGACATGTATTTCAACAATAATACTGAGTATGTGTACATTAATTCATTGGATTATTGAGCCCGATGAAATAAAATTGATCACGTTATAAAAAACTCGTTTTATTTATGGAATAGCCCTCGTAAAATGGATGTTCGAATTAATATTCACTTTCATTATGTTCGGTAATAACGAAACTCAGGAAATATTACTCTTACTTTCGGTTGCAACTTGAGTAATGAAGGATGTGATTCGGAAAGAAGGATACATTCGCAAAAAAATTACCACATGATACTTAAAATAAGCAGTTAAATAAAAAAGAAGATATATTTTGTTTTCGATCCATTCATATCAGTTTGGTAGGAATGTTTTTACAATTAGTACTTGCAATCGTTCCTTGAGGAACGTTGTACAAATAGATATAAGGTGTAATTCAATGTTT
Organism: Chrysolina americana; assembly: GCA_958502065.1. Taxonomy (NCBI): domain Eukaryota; kingdom Metazoa; phylum Arthropoda; class Insecta; order Coleoptera; family Chrysomelidae; genus Chrysolina; species Chrysolina americana. The sequence goes on from OY293411.1 coordinate 72,418,518, forward strand.
GTAAGGAGAAGTATTTGTTTTCTGTACGATATTTGCCTTATATTTTCCAATTTGTGGAAATCTGTGGAATGAATTTCAACTAAATTGTATTGTCACTAATAGCTAGACTATGCTAACTACGGGCGCTAGATTCATAAGAATAACCTATAGCTTTGGAAAAAATTCGTTATATACACACGAAGTCCGAGAATGTGCTATTTCTATTTACGGGTGGGGCTGTACATTTTGGCTACAAAAAATCAGTCGCCCCAAAGCGACACGGCACTAATAATAATAGCCGTCCTCTACCCGCGTAGCTATGTTTTTGGTTCACTCTACGTTTATAAGATGTATTTTTATCATCATTATTATTATTTTAATAGATGGAAATTATCGAGGAGACATAAGTACTAGATGACACTTTCATTCAGATTTAGCACCGTTTCCTTCCAAAATTGGGACGCAAACATGGTACACTTTTTTTAATACTTTCGAAGCTAATTGTCATATTCACCAGATATTATATAGGTTTCTCTATCGTACCACCATAACATGCCTGCTAAAAAAAGGTAGAAGGTGTTGCTATAACCTTACGCCCGACGGAATTACCCAAAATCCGTCAACAAAATCATGTTGAATTCCAATTAGCAATAAAAACATTTTCCAGAGCAGCCAATTCCCATCAGGTGATACTCGCGTCAGAATTTCAGGAAAGAGCAATTAATGAAAGGTGAGGCGAAACTCAATGAAAACTTCATTCAGTACTTCTATGTACATAAATCAATCTTACGAAACAATGTAATATGAATAATAACTTTATCCTTTGAAATAAATACAATTCATTCACGTTAGTACGGAATAACCGTCAGCTGGAATAACATTCTAATATAAAAATTAGTCACACTATGCACGTAAACATCGAGTAATTTGTTGAACGAAATTGGAGAGATAAGTAATGCAGTAACGCCAGGCAGTATTTAAGGTAACTTTATTTTGATAGTGACTGCCACTATTCTGTGATTAAAAGCAGATATGTTGAAGTTTTGCCTGTTCGTTCCTTATTTACACAGGCGTTCGTTATTCATAACCTAAAAATCAAATTTTGTTTTTCAGATTTTTCTTCCTACATGATTTATTTTATACCTAAATACGATTATTGTGATGATAGAATGGCCAAAGATATCAATTCGTGTTGAAAATATCACATAATTGGGAATTACACTGGACACTTTTTATATTTTTTTTCAAAGGTTCACAAGTCAAACTGGTTAAAAACGATTTCACATTTTTTTTAATTATGTTTGATCCAAACGGATTAGAGATTCAAACACTAGCTCAAATTTGCGCCAAACATTACCGGTATTTCATTGGACAAATACAAGTGACGTCAAAGTCTCCCTAATTTCCACCACTCACAGAACAAACGTCTGTAGTACAATACAAGTGACGTCAGCCCGCGTGAATATGGCGTTTGAATCTTTCTCAATCCAGAACAGTTTTGAAGTGGGTTGTAGTCGATATGTAATGAATAAATAGGTTCATGAAGTGATTTTACATGCATCGTGCCTATGGGGAATAGCTGAGGATCTCAGCAATGAAAAAGTTTCGTGTCAAGCCCGAGAAGTGTAAATCAGTAGATTCAATCTTTTTCTCTAAAGTAGGAATACTACTATCGTTTCTCTATAAAAAGGTAGATTTACTCAATCATCTTATATATATATACATTTATGACAGGTTACTCTTTCTATATGGTTACATGCTTCCTCATAAGATAAGAGTGGCAGATACGATTCTCTAAGTAGAACTTTCTCGTTTGGAAATAGTCACAAACTCTTTAATTTGGTTACATGTATTCCATTGATACTACGAATATACAGTCTGTCCATGAAGTATCCCCTGTTAACTTTTGAACAAATTGATTTTTTTTGGTCAAATGATAGATCACTCTCTGACAACCATGAAAAATGTCCATCTTTGGAAACAGCGTAACATTTTTTTTAATGTCATTGGTGGGTCAAGAAGCCTCGTTCGATACGTCTTTCACTTTTCTATACGAGAGCAATATTTGAGACAAAAATAACCATCCAAAACAAAATGGCGGTACATAGGTAATGCTAGAACTGTCATACGAGAATTCTTTGGGATAGATAGATGTTAACGAGCTCTAGTGTTTCCGTCATAGAACATTTTTAACATTCTCAAAAAGTGTTTTATAAACTGCCATTTGACCAAAAAATTTATTAAAAGAAAACGTACAATTCATTCAAAAATTAACAGGGGGATACGCACTGTATAAAACACTACAATTTATTCTGTTGCCCCTCATCTTGAGAAATCATATATAGGAACCATTTTAGGGTATGAAGTGGAAATAGCCCTGGAAGTTAAATAACTCAACATGATTGTAGAATTTTGTTACTATATTTTTTTCAAATGGCAACATGGTGCCTGTAGAATAAAAAATAAATTTTAAAAAGCATTAAAAAATTGCTACAAAAAGTAACAAAAGATACATATGGCTGTATTATAAATGTCATATGGAGATACAAAACTGAAAATATACCGGATGTCCCATTTAACAATCGAAAGTACTTCAGTTTCGGTGAATTCGGAGTTTGCATGAAGTTGCGTTACTAGTCAGAAAGTGCAGTTTTATGTCTTAAGAGCAAACACAACCTTGGTAAAACGGGAATCGGTTTTATGCCTACAGTTTTTGTGTGAATTGGGGAACTTCAGTGATTTATGGATATGATAATTCTTAAGAAAAAAAAGTTGGAATGGCATGATGAATTGAAAAAACTGAGAAGTTCCAGAATTCTTATGGGACCACCGAGAAGCCTATACAAAAAATTTCTGTTCCATAAAATCAATGTTTTTTGCGAAAAAACGATCCTACGATCACAAAATTTGTACCTGATTAGCGCTGCCCCTCACATATAATATTAGCATTGAATTAAGATTTGACAAGTGATATCTTCACTAACATGCTTCATAAATATCTGCCCACAAACCTTTGCTGGGCGAGGTAAGAAATAAATTCGACTGTTCGGTGTGACGCGCTGATGGTGGCTTTTAACTCGAACTTCCGAATTTCATTCCATTATCTCCGAAAACAACCTTCCGTGGACACCCAGTATATCCATGCCAATATGTTCATCAGGTTGAAATTTTCTCATCATTAATCTTGTTTTTTTTATTCATCATTCATCGTTATAGTTAACAGTACATAAATAATTTATTCATAGTATCAGTCGAATAGAAACATATACTAGCTGTATGTTTTCGAAAAGTGAGTCAATAAATAATTCAAAACTAAATGAAAATGAATACGTAACTAACAATTCGTATTGTTTTCATTGTCACTCTTTGATAATAATATCTGACGTTTTAAATTCGAACGCTTGCAAACCGTCGCGTTGCGCCGTTCAAAATAATTAATTTACAGTAATTGCAGTCACTGCTTCAACATTATCAGACCACATGCCCTATGGACAAAGAGATGTGTTATTACATCAGATTGGTGTTATTAATAAAATTCACCTGTCAGAATTGAAGCGGTGTATTACGTATTTAATAATAATGGACAACTACAGTCTACATAGAGTATAACATGGCAAGACAGTCTCTGGAAAATTCAGGACGCACGAATAAAAAAAACACAACTAGTAGAATGATTTAAATTTGTAATTATGGAACTTCACTTTTGACACAGGTAAAATGTCACTATTATTATTTGCCAAACTGTGATGATATCGTAAAATGACACATAATTCCATTTTCATAACATTTTCATTTGTGTGACATTAAATATAACTTCAAATATCCAATTTTGGAACTTAATTGCGAATATAAAAAGAGTTTCATGCTAAGAATATCTTTAGTTTGGATCTAACTAACTGAAATAGTTTGAAATGTTGGGTGAGAGATGTTCTTTTAAGATGAATCGACTGGAGAATTGGTAGAAACTCTCATAGCGTTTCATAAGGTTGAGTGGAAGAGCAATTTCCACAGTGACTCGTCGCTATTGAAATCAAACTCCTGCTCCTTTCATTTTCTTTCGAAGTCATAACATGTTTGTATGACATATTTTATTTATGTAATGTATTAGTAAATATGGATATGGACGATATTATTATTAATAAGTGGTACTAATGATAGTGCTACTGAGTTATTCGTATTCATATAAGCTGAAGATCTTATTCTTTCCTTTACTATTTCTCCCATTACAGGCTGACAGAATATTAGTGAATATGTATGACACGAGCGAAGTAATACCAAAAAACTGTATGCATGAAGTACAAGGGGGCAGTAGCATTCAATTAAACAAGTTCAGATAAAGTGAATACCACAATCTGAAATAGAAAAATGTAAACTGGTGGACCTTATTTAATTTTTTCAGTAACTTATCATATTCTGATTTTCATGCCAACCTGAAAAAATAAGTTCAAAATTGTTTAAAATTGTTTTAAATTGTTTTTTCCGTTAACCAGCTGACATCCAACTACGAACGACAGCCCTCAGAAGTCGAAACTTGTGCTAGCTAAGGATTAACGAGGTCTTACCTTTTAACGTGCGATTCCTAGCACGAGACCATTGACCATGCTGGGAATTGAACTCACGTCCCTCTGACTGATAGACTAACGCTCTACCATCATGACCACTGCGGCCCATAAAGTAACTAAACAATATCTCTTTCAGAAAACATTGACGTTTCGAAGACTATATCTCTGCCTCCGTTGTTGAAACTTGTTAACTCTATATACCGGGTGTCCCACATTTTATGTAACAGGCAATATCTGGTTTGTCGGAGGAGATATAGAAAAATATTTCATACAAAAGTTTTATGAGTTCATGAGAGCTATATTTTGATATAATTTTCAAATATACAGAGTGTTTGGTGTAGGTGCTACAGACCAAAATGCCATTTTTTAAAATAGAACGCACTGTATATCATAACATATTCAGATTCTACGCTTAATTCTGATATCATCTCATGTTTAGTTTTTGAAATTAGTCAAAATTATGGGTGTTCGTAGTAATGGTTTAAATTTTGAGTTGTGGAATTCAGTCAGGAATCATTTTGAATATGAAACAATTGCGAAATTGAAAGAGGTGTATTCAGGAACAAATCGTCATAATAATGTAATATAACTTGATGAATCATTTCATAAGAATAGTACCTAGATATGTAATAAAAAATGTTCAAAGTGACGCCCATTAGATATTATGCAGGCTTCGAAACGTCGAATCACTTCTCTCGAACAAGTCGCTCTTATATCAGGCGTAATATCACTGCACGCTAGTCGAATTTTCATTTTCAGATCATCCACATTCATTGGGGGAGTGGTGAAAATAATATCTGTCAAATAACCACATAGGAAAATTTCAAGCGGTGATAAATCTGGGGAACGAGCCGGCCACCGAATTGGACCCTTATTACCAATCCATCTATTTGGGTGCATTCTATATATTCAGTAACAACCTGTGAATTGTGAGGAGGAGCACCATCTTGTTGCCACCAAATTCCTTGACGTTCTGCTATGGGAATATCTTCCATCAACTGGATCAAATCATACCAAATGGCACGCTAAAATGACAATAATGTGACAATAACCAAAGTTTTTGTTTTTATTTTCACATCATCGTTGTCAATGATATGATAAAGCTGTGAATATAACTTGATTATTATGCAATTTGAATAAATCTCGGAAGTTGCACGTCCTCGATTATCATAAATCGCATAATAATCTCGTTACATTAATAGCTATTATTCAGTAGGATTCTAGTTCAATTTAATAAAAGATATAGACAGGATTCGTGTACGCGTTAAAGATTTTGTGATACCTTATATTAAACCTTATTTTAAGTGCAATAACTCAACAACGCCGTAACCGAATTTCAAAAACTAAACATGAAATGATATCAGAATTAAGCGTAGAATCTGAATATGTGATGATATACAGTGCGTTCTATTTTAAAAAATGGCATTTTGGTCTGTAGCACCTACACCAAACACCCTGTATATTTGAAAATTATATCAAAATATAGCACTCATGAACTCATAAAACTTTTGTATGAAACATTTTTGTATATCTCCTCCGACAAATCAGATATTGCCTGTCACATAAAATGTGGGACACCCGGTATATTATGATTGGACTTCATAATAAGAAAGAATATCGACAAAGTCAAAGGAAATCTGCCGCAAAACATATTTAAAGTGACCATTGCTATGTTGATACATACAGGGGTGTCAGGTATCGCTCAATCACAATTCTGTTATTTATCACTTCTTCGTTGAGGTTTCTTTTCACTTTTTTCTTTCTTCTCCTTGGTTTATCCCATTACACTTCTTCCACAAAATCAAATTTTTATACAATAAATATCCTTTGATTGCCGAGAAGATATGAAAATTGCTATTACCGCACCAGGATGAATAATTCTCCAACAGAAACTGCATGGCAACACAAAAATACGAAATACTGTAGAGATATTTAAATATTTCGAATTCAATTATTAGAAACCGGAGTAACAGTTTCATTTTCAACGAGAGATATATTAAAATAATTCAAGATAATCAAGTGGTCAGAATGAAAGTGGTACAAGGGGGTTTCCATTGATTCAAACGCGGAAATTTCAACGAATTAATTCGAATTCATAGACGGTTAAATCTACCATAGCATTCAAGCTTAAAATTGCGGTAAAGCTTTTCTCCAAAACAATGTAAATTTTAATGAAGGAGGTTTTATAAAAGTATCCCATAAGTCGGCGGGGGTTCTAAAAAAAAGCCCCGCTATGGAGAATTGTCCCAAATGGCATGTTGTACAACTCAACATGAAGAACAGATATACAAGGTTTGGACTGACAATACAGCAAATTGACTAAATGAATTTTTCAAGTTGGCTCCAAATTCCCTAGATGTGACGAATCTCGGCTTCCACAAATGTCACATTTACTATTTGAACTTTGATCTGTGACGATTAGAATATAAAATGGGTGATATAAGTAACTGATATGTTACTGAAAAAGCAGTGGTAATAAAAATAATGTGATCTGCCCACCGCCGGATTTATTGAAAATGGTGAATTTTAACTTACAACCGGAAAAATATTCCAAGGTATACGCGGAGTTGATGGAGTGGCGAAACTTGAACCATGCACATATACATTCTAGAAAAATGTTCAATCTTATATTGCAAAACTTTATGAGAAATGTAAGCCATCATCATCGCTGTGCAAGCAAATAATTGTGAAATATACAAAATGAATGAAGTATCTATAATTTTCATAAAAATCATTTAGATTGCAAAAAGATCGTATAAAGTCGTAAAATGGTGCAGTCTTCAATTCGCGTATAATAGCTATAAACATACGCCCGTTGAAGAATATATCATTCCCAATTCTCCAGATTAAAACTTTTCCAAAATGCCTTTTTCTTTTGGTCTACACTTTTTCTGATGCTAATCTACCTAATTTCATAATACTAGCACCAAAAACAACAGTTTTACACAAAACTTTCACCTTCCTATAACCACAGATATAACCCCCTTCTTTTCACTTGGAATACGCGCTGTCAACTATTCAAATTCAAAATGAGCAAATAACTGCTCCTTAACTTATATGCTGAATTGTTCAACTTTTGCCATTGCTCTAATGGGGAATGCCACGTTTGATAACAGTTTATTGGAAATTGAATATATTGGAAGAAGACATTAAAATAATGACACCACTGAATTATTTTCTTCAGGCGATGCTTCATTATATACAATAAACAATGTTTACTGCATGTGACGTCATTTGTTCACAAAGTCATTATGGCAACGGTGCCTACTGAATTTGCGGTTCGGGTCCATACGTGCATGCGCATAGCATAATTAATCTTTAAATTTGGACAGCTGTCAGAGTAAAGTAACACAGACATGTGTGTTAATGTCACTCGTCAGCGACCACGGAGCAAGAATTATGGTGTCAAAACTGATGGCATACATCTTTTCGGCATGCGACGTTGCCAAATGTGGTTATACTACATATGACGTCACATTTTGATTTTTCGCTTTTTTCAACAAAGATCATGAAAAAAATTATAAAATACAAAATTAGTATGCCTTATTTTTGGAAAAGCTATACATTCATGACGAAGTCGGAGTGTAGTGACATTTCCCATCGAAAACAATTTAAAAAATTGATTTGAGATTCTTATACACTAGAAAAAGAAACAAAACTCGCTTCGCTCGCTATCTTATAGCTGAAGGAAAAAAAAAGAAGGGGAAAATGACCTTACCTTAAAGTTAACCTGGCTATCCAAGTTGAATGCCATTTTCTTACCCTAAAATCGGTAACCTAACCTGACTTATAATATAAATGAAAACATGCTCGCTTCGCTCGCTATGTATGCGTTCTTATTAAAAAATTTATAAATGCCAAATATTCATGATTTTTCTCATGAAAAAATAAAGAATAAAAAGTTGTGAATCTTTCCAATGAAATTTTTGATTTTGGATTTGAGAAAGTACGAAGTGATTTAACAATATTTTTGTCAATGTATTTCGTGGAAGCATGTCCAAACTACGAAATTTTCAAACGAAAACTCGCAGCGTTTGAAGAAACAAAAACTATCAATTTCAAAACAGAAAACCTATGGTCGTAATCATGGATTTCAGTTGACTAGAAAATTTCAAATCTGGATGGATACTTATTGTCATTCATTGTTACTATTTCTACTGAATATTTTCGATATCTTGAAAAATATAGAGTTGCTAATTAGCCCAGATTAATTTTCAGATCTTTTACAATTTTCTGCTTATTGGTACTCCCCTAGTGAATATTTGAAATTTCATTATTAATTAATTTAAACGACGCACCAATACAATTTTCTGAAAAGTAAAAAAAATAAATTTTCCATCAGATCTGTATTCAACTGCATGGCGGACACTGTATTACTTCTTACTCGGGAAGCTGATAGGTACAGTTGAAAAGTGATTTTTCAAAAGGCCATACCTCCATCTACACCCAAAAATAAACTTTCGACGAAAATCAATTCCTAAGGTTAAAAGGCATCTTCTAACGACGATAGAATCATTCAAAATGCCTTATTATCCATGGAGAAAGCAATATACAAACAGGAATTTTGCACAAAAAAACATATTTCCAAAATAATTGTGAGAAAACAAGGCCTTTTGTTAAATCACCCCATCAGTTGACGTGAACGATGGAGTAGAACTTATCTTCAAACAGTTCCGCTAAAAAAAATAGTACGGGAGTTCAGTAATTACAACTTGGGGCCTCTAAAAGTTTAGTAGCACCAATCTCAAATTATACAGCACCAATCTCAAAAAACAACACCAAAATTGCGATCAGTGCATGAACTAAACATCAGTGAGACGATGATAATCTTCCGCGATTTCTGTTGGTCGCCAAGAAAATACTTCAAATTAAAATTCATGACACAGTTGGTTAAAACTACTCAATACCAAGCGCACAAATTCTCCAATTTCTACTTGGAATAGTCCACAGATGGTTCTTTTCCAGGCCATTGTGGGTGCCGCCAAATTCAATTTCGAACAATACCGTTTACTTGAATTATACTAATCAATAGTCTATGTAAGATTTGTTACTGCAGGAAAAATGTTCAAAAGAAGAAAAATAAGTTACCTAATTAATGAACAATTCAGGTATGAATATTCTCTGAAATTGTGAAGGTCAATAACCGTAAAACTTTCTACTCACTACCCATCGCCTCAAACCACCATAAATTCGAAACCACCTCCAATTTTCAACCGTTATCTCTGTTTCCTAGACAATAAATTTATGTTTGCGTTATGAAGTTCTTCATGAAATCATTTATTATCAAGCAAAAAAATTTTGAAATTGAATAGTTCTTTTTTATGCGTTTGAAGAATATAGTTCAAGAGAATTAAACAAAATAATGGTTAAAGCGAAAACAAAAAATATTGTTAATATTATTATTTCTATGAATAGAATACTGATTAGAATTTCTGTTTGCGTATGTCGTTACGATATTCTGGACAGAAATCGCAGCTGACTGACAATATCAAGTTGATTCAAAGTATGAGGTAATATTTGTCTGCTTGTCGAAATGAATAACGTTTACAGGTTAGTCCTTACTACAACGTGTTGACGAAATGTTTAGAATGAAGTGAATTGGTTAATTTTTCAAAAAATCCGAAATATCTCCATCTACCATTCATACTTTGATACACCGGTAGTACCTAGCTTATCTTATTTCTCCTCACGGATTAAAATAAAATAAAAGTTTTATTATTATTCTATTATTATTATAATTTTAATATTATCAAATATTATTATAATTTCATTATTATTATCAGAAGATTTAAATCTCATAGATGAATAAATAAAATAGGTATATATAAAAATAAATAGTATGAAGCAGGTACTATAACATTGTCACAATTATGATACTTATTCACGAAAACAGAACAACAATAACCAAAGGGAATAAACAGATATAAATCAAATCTATTGAGCAATTAGTATAAATAACATCTTAAAGGGAACAAATATAATTTCTCATTGTTCCTATTAATTATTCCAGTCTTTCTCCAGAAACTCGAGAACAGTATAAAACACCTTATTGATAATAAAGAAGCATTTGACGGATCTCCTGAAATGAAATGGCCTGTTTCCTGTTTCCACATTTTGCAATATTCAGTGAGTCTGAGGCTCAATTTATACCTAAATTTGACAGATTTCGAGAGAACTAATCTAGATTTTTTTAAATACTGCCTTAAAAATATGTGAAACTCTTGTAAAGAATACCCCATAACCAAAATACACCCATATAATATAGCAAGATATATATTTTGAATTATTGTGAATGGATAAAATATTCGTAGTTATGTCAATTAATTCCTTACGCACGGCCATATCAATATTCGTTGTTTAATGTTTCTGTTCAAAAATTTCAATGCAGTTTTGAATTTATTAACTTTCAAATTGCTGACACTATATAATAGAATATATCCTCAGATTACTATCTTCCTACGAATCATAAGGTTCTTCTTGACCATATCTGTGTTTCCCAACTATCTCCTAGCTAAGAACCCTTCGCACCTTCTTGCGAGTGTTTTTTATAGTTTGTCAAGAGTTTCATGACAATTCTTGGACATGCTTAGATTAAAAATTTCTTACCGAGTATTGACAAAGGGCCAATGTATCCGTCTTGATCATAAAATCAAATTGAAACTGTACATTTCAGTAGGAGCAATTATGAAATTTCCCCAGTTTTAGTTTCGATCGATGGTTAGGAAGAAATAAATACAACGCGCATCAATAATAACTATTTGACAAATAAAAAATTTCAGTTTTGACTTGTGCTACTTGTTATTTGTTACTGTATGTTCGAACAAAAAATGAGCCTGGATATGATGAAGACATTTCCTTACCTTTGGAATTGAAAGGACGTATGATACAAAGACAAAATCGCCATTTATTCCATTTTATTTTCAAGTTAATGACTATTGTGCATAAATATAAAAATTTCTTGAGACAACGACTGATACTAGGATTATGATGATGACAAGTTGCATAAATTAGTCCTTTACTACACAATAATTGGCAGCTCTGGATGTAAAACATCTTTAATTTCCCATTAACCTTGGAAAAATGAAAAGAAGAACCTTACTGATTTCGGAGAAAGTTTAATTATTGCTTGTTATTCGTTGAATTCGTAGATGCGATCGTATTGTGCTGTTATGAAATGCATAAGAAATAGGACAGTGAGGTTGTTTGCTTCCAAAGCTGTCAATTGTGAAGTATACCAATTCGAGGCCTTAGTGTCACAAAGGCGTAACTTCATTTTGAGATATTTTTCATTATCAAGTTTTTCAAATATTTTACATGGTCCCTGAATATCAAGTAGTTATTCATCTGAAAATATATGTCCTATTCCGAACATTATTGTCGTTACAGATGAATTAGTATATAAAATTAAGTTATTTCTGTTTTTCTCGAAATTGATAATCTGCAGTTACGCTTCTGTGACACTAAGTCCTCGAATTATTTCGTAAACGACATCAACACATTTTTCGCAAATCTCTGGTTTATTTACGTTCAGTTCACAAAATAATGAATACTGAATTTTTTCTGTTCATTTAATAGTACCTAGTTGGCATATTTGAAACTTCATGCATTATAATTTTTCCAGTTCTGAGTGATTTATAACAACTGGTATTCCTTCAAAATTTTCATCATTTACAGATAAACTCAAATATGTGAAACTGTGGGATAAATTATATCACTGTAGTACAAAATAGTCTTGGTATTGCTTCATTTGATGAAGCTGAACGTTTGGAAAGCTATACGATATGGTATCATTTCAGTACTGAAAAAACACGAAAGTAAGAAGTAATCAATTCGTTTGTTATTGTCTGAATATTGACATCAGTAGAATCAATCCAAAAGTTATTGAAATAGATGATTACTGACATACATTTTTTCAAATATTTATAAATGTCAGGATTATATGCTTAATCATAACATATAAAAGTGGGCTTTGAAGTGTAATGATACTCTTGTCGCGAAGCAGGAATTATAATATTCGAGCCTTCTCATTACATTTTCCAAAAACATTTCGACTAGACAGAAAGAATTTAAATAGGATTGATTTTATCGACTATCCAACAAACAGAATAATACATTGACGTCATAATGATTACAACTGTTTGCAAAATTTTATTTTCTCCATTTTCCCAATAATTATTCGAAGATTAATATCATCGTAGAATTCAGTGTATTCGCAGTAAAGAGGGAAGCGAAATAGATCTAAATAGTCGCTCACCTAACCTCATTTCTGATTTGTTCTTAATCAATTCAAATAACACCGAAGTCTACTATCTGTGAAACGAGCACTACATAAAATTATCTTTGCACACCTTTATCACTGTTTGACTACAAATACACTATCAGTTGAATTTCCAACCAGAAAAAATCAGGTAAAATATGATAGAAACCCTATACCTAATATAATCTGTTTGAACCAACGGCTACCTGGTTATATGGCAAACAACCCATGGTATTCCAATTTGCAATAAACATGAGTTTTCCATGATCATGTATTGATGAGCCAGCTGCGGCAGACTAACAAGACATAAATAACCTCAAAAATTACTTGACGAAAACTTTCGACAGACTCCTTCGAAAACATGGATGGAGTAAAGGCGATGCAGGAATGTTTACCTAATCTCAACTTGAGTAAGCATAATACTTTAATTTAGTACCCTATCGCAATGAATTTGAACGAAGTCCGAAAGTTTTTGCCGGAGATCATGAATTAAAAGAAAAAAAGAAAATCAACAATGTCGAAGTACCCTGCTAGACACACGTTTCACGAACTGGAAAAATTAGTCAAGTATCTGACAGAAAACAATTACTTCCCTGGCTGATACCACGACGGACATTGAACTACATCTGATAGATATTGGTGCAACGTTGTTCCAAGAAAACCTAATTTGGAAGAACGTTGCACACATATCTGTCAGATGTAGTTCAATGACAGTCGTGGGAATAGCCAGGGAAGTAGTTGTTTTCTGTAAGACGTTTGCTTAATTTTTTGACTACGTGGAACGTATGGAAAGAAGGGTCGATTATATTCGTTTCATTTGCCCTTATCAAACGTATAAAACAAAAAAATGAGAGGTTCGATGTAAAATATATGAAAAATGTATGGGAAGAGAAATAACGAATTCATATGAAATTACTATTTATTTCAACAAATGTGATAATTGATTTGAAAGTTCTGGAGAGCCCTTACTGAAAAGTTCTAAATAACAATACCAAATGTTTTGTGCTCTTCATGATGATAAATACCAAGAAAGTTGGTTGGGGTTGAGTGAAAAAACTTGCAACTCAAATAACAGAGTTTCGATTTTTATCAAACCATCTTCAAGGCAGAAAACATAAGGTTCCATTGTCTATAAAAGTTGTTTATGGGCCGTGATGGTCATGATGGTAGATCGCTTATCTCTTAACCTAAGGGTCATGGGTTCGATTCCCAGCATGGTCATCGGTCTCGTGCATGGCATCACACGTTAAAAGGTAAGGGCTGCGTCTTCCCTAGCTCGAACCCAGTCTTTCGAAGACTTTTGAGTATTGTACTCTCAAGGGTGTGCAGCTGGTTGACGGAAACAACAATTTTAACGACAACAACAACAACAATTTTTTATACATGAAATGTGATTCCCTTCGATTTCCCAATTTAAAATAAGAAGAATTTGTTCTGCTTTTCGAAGAGTGATCTATTGAAAATGTAGGTAGGTACAAGTAACAGGTGAATAAAATATTTAAATTTGAAAGTGAGATGTATTGCTATTCTCGAGGTATATTATTTGTAGAGAACCCCCAAAACCATCAGAGTTCCGCAATAGGTTCATTTTTTTTTCTTTTCAATTTCGACTTGGTCGTTATATTAAAATTGTTGTTTGTTTTAAAACACCTACGTCACCCTCAGAATATGGAAGACATATCATACACCTACCAATGATAATATTAATTCATGCTTCCTGTCGCTACAAAGTAAAATTGAAATTGAGTAGATTCCATTTCCATGGTGAGCAATGAAAAGTACATCATGACCCGAAATAGAAACGCACATAAAAGTAATAAATTTTTATCAATTTCGGTTATACCTACATAGAAGCCTACATTATTCATAAAAGGTGTTTCTTAATTACGATTACAAAATTCAGGGGCTTTTTGCTGACGTCAAAACAAGATGAAAAGTTGCAATAAACATATTATACCTACCCGTACGTTTGCTAATATTTCGAAAACGCGTTGGGAAAATAATTTGATAATTGGGGTGGGTGGTTATGGCGCAAAAAAGATTGCCTGCCTGTGTTGATGATACCATTTGAAAATGTTCCAGTGGCGTGCGTGTGGGTCATCATTAATCTATTGAATAGCAGAAAAGATTATCCACTGCCTTTTTTTAAATTCAATAATAGTCTTCAATGAAACTATCAAACTTCATAAAAAATAAGGTTTTGCGCAATTTATAGTAATTGTTGAAAATGGTAAATACCTGGAACCGTAATATCAAGAGGGTAGGATACAAGTCCAAGGACCTTGGAGACTATTTGGGAACTTAGCCCCACGACCAATGCATCTGTTCATGACGGTTCATTCGAAAATGCGCAAACTGTTATAGAAAAATGCACAAAAATGTCTCGCTACGAATAATCGGTAAGAGTAAATGGTAAAATGTGGGGTCCAGTCAAATACTCCCCAACAATACCAATCCACAATAGACTGAATGTTATTATTGTGAAAGTTCGTTTTGTCAGTAAATAGCATCTCGACAATGAATTGAGGATATTGTGCTATTTTCTGCAGTGGCTATTGGCAATATGTTAAACGTTAAAAGATATTCTGGGATAATAATGCCTGCACACGCTGTATATGCGATATTGAAATAACTCACGTTCTTCAAGAATTATTCGAACTAATTTACGATGGACGATAAGATTTCGAGCAATTTTCTTGATGCTTGATACTGAGAACGTCAAACAACTTTACTGTCAACACAGTAAATTCAAGTAATATCTTTAGCACGTACCCGAATGAAAAATGTACCTAGTAACATTACACAACACATTTCAAAGTTTGGAATCTATAGTTAGAGAAAACAATGCAGTGACTTATATTTTCTGCTATTCAATAGGTCAAGTGGAGACCCGTATACGCGCCACTGAAGCATTTTCAAATGTCCTAATAAAACAAAAAGACAGGCTTTTTTAACCATCACTCACAATAATTTTCACATGAAATTATACATTTTCGAAATCAACAAACTTACGGACATACGTTTACAGGAACTTTACTTCTTGTTTTGTTGTTAGCAACACGCCTACTTAAAAAACGACTTGTATATTTTTCAACTACTACCTTTAATTAATTTTTGGAAATATGAAAAAAAGAAATGGATGAACCTTCTATTCATTGCTTCATAATAACAGACCAACTGAGAGATATATGGCAGAGATGGAGCATTCATGATTGACTTTATTTTAGAAATGTATAAATAGTCCACTCAGGAGGTCACAGACGGCTTTAAACCACATGCAAAGTATATACACATCAATGAAAATGAGTTCACATTATGGATTTCAATTTCCTCTAGGTAACTTTGAAATTATTTCAACAATATTCAACTTATCGTCGTTTTGAATTGTGGACAAGAAATCTTTGATTTTTGGTATTTTGAAAAAATTAAAATTTCATAAAAGCATTCGTAGAATTACATTGACGTGACTTGTTAATAAATGAATATTATTTTATGGGAAGAATTGGTCAATTCCACTATACAAAAACATACTAAAATGAAAATTGATTATAAATAATCCAGTCTTCCGCTAATTTCTTATACCGAAAGACTGACGCCAAACGTCAAATAGAAAAATAATTTCATCAGTCCCTTTCGAATCACTTCTGTCCAACGCCTGGCGACGTTTTTTAGCGAATATTAATCGAACCAGTTGACTATCTGCATACTAGTTGAACGGTTCTGCAAATCATCAGTACAGACCAGCACCCACCAAGAAAGTGAGCAACAGGGCCATCTATACGAACCACAGGAAGCACTCCGACTGGTACTGGTGATTATTTTTAATCAATTTTCATTTTAGGAATGTATTTTGCCTTTAGTCGAGTACACTTAGTTCTACATGAAACATATTTAAATTTGTTTCATGGTGAAATACCTAATACATACCAAAATATACTAATGTAATATCGATTACAGTTCATTCGATTTTAATATCAAATAATTCAACACCTAGTATGAAAGCTCGATGATGATATTTACACACAGTTACCAAAGAGAAATTAATATATGCAAATATTCTATTAAGCAAGATTAGAAAACAATGAAGGTAATTTCTACATAAAATCTGTGAAATCGAGTGAGCTATCGTCACAATTAAATTGAGCAAAAAGCTTGTTTTGAATTGAACAAGTAATTCATTCAATAAAACACATCTGAACATAAAATAAAAATCTACAAAAATAACAGCAAATGACAAGATCAATTAGGAATTTAGGTCGAACACTTTTCAAGAACAGAGTCAATGTCAAATCTTATTTTTGTTTTTCAGATATAAATATTCGAATTTACTGGACGAACGATGATACCGAATTTTCCGAAGCAGTGATTCATTTCAGATGGCCTCAAGTGGACGTGTGAAATGTTCATAATCAAATAATTGAAAACTTTGCGAATAACAATCACACTGCTAAAATTTTCGTACACCCGAAACAAAATTGGATTTTTCCTGAAAACTACTTGCACGACAGAGTGGCTACGTTCGATAATTTACATTATGTCAAAATTTGTATGCAATTTATGAGAAGTGATTTACAAATTCGGAGATAGGTAACTATTCAACTGACGTAGTTTCTCATGTCACTGAATTTGTATTCAGTCTAAAGTTTCCAAGTATTTATATATTTGTGTGGTACATTTTCAAACTCAAAGGGTTCTCAAAAGCTCACATGCTAAGATTATTTCTTAGGATTTCCTCTTGTTGATAATTAGTGAAACTAAATAGATGTTTAGTAATGAAAAATGATTGAATCCCTATATATATATATATACCTATATCGCAGGATAATTATGGCAAGTACCTGTCAGATCACTTGCAGACTAGTTTTGAGGTTTTGCTTCTCATCAATGCAGGGGTAGGTCAATATAGACAGATTTCAAGCCATCAGTTCCCTGTCCCAATCATCTCATCACTCTGATCTCACGTGATTATATTTGACATGGAAACGCTATGAAATGAGATATTGGCAGTGAATGTTGTAGGATTTTTCTGTTCACTTTAGTGAGGGGAAGAACTTAACAGTATTGGGAAAAACAGTAATACTCTTTCTTGAAAGTATTCCCAAATGAAACAGATTAATTTTTTCAAATGGTTTGTCCAAAAAGATCATCATTAATCTATTCTAAAACGATTCATTTTAATTATTTGATCCGATTATTCGAATCAAACTCAAAGACTCCTTCAAAGATAGAAGACAAGGTGAAAAACAGTTGGGTCAACTTGTACGCAACAAATTTGGTTATACAATTTTAAAAAAGTGTACACTGAGACTCAAGTTATCAAATGTCCCTGACTTTGTTTTTATTGAAATGTCACAGTCAGTGTTGGAGCTGTAGTGAGAATAAAATGGTACATCTCGCCAATCTCAAATAAAAATATTTGTTCAAGCATAATTTTGGGATATTTTGTAGCAGCAGCACTTGTCTTAGATTGCAAAGTAAATGAGTTGTATATGAAAACCTCTTTGAAGATCGCGTATGCAAGTCATCATCAAAAAGAACATCGTCTAGTGGGTTTCCTGTCACTAATATCAAATCGCAGTTTCATTATCGACAATTTTTGTCGATACTGCGCTAGTAAATGAACATTCGAGACTTCATATTCACCAGCTCTGGTGAATATTTCGATAATAAGTTTGATAAAATTCTTGGATCTCTGGCAATTTTGAGCGTGATGCATATCAGTTTTGTAGTAGTCACTGTCATCAGTCAATGCACTTTGGACGAAATATGAAACTTACGAATTGTTGCTGCAAACTTTCATTTTTTTTTCAACTCCTACTGGAAACGTTTTCTTTGTTATCCCATATATCAGAAATCACTCTCACAAAAGTTCAAAAACCCGCTAACACACATCCTCACATAACTGTACTCGAAATTCAACGGAAAAAAGGAACACGTGTTTCAATTCTTGCACAAATCCCGACAACTAAGTAGTTTTCAAATGACGGAGCACGAGACGAACATCGTCTTCGCACTGAAATGTTAGAATTGTGTAGGTAAAATGATCTTTTCGAACAGGCAACGCAAGCAAGGGAAGAAAAGGGGATTCGAGCAACCGTAGACCGCAGACCCTACATCGAGTTAGGTCCGTGTACGGTGTCCGGGCAAAGAACCAAAGTGAAGAAATTAATGTACCCTGATAAGTCAGTCAGTGTTGCCAGATACGCTGCATTTCGAGTGATGGAGAGGAGAAGTCACTAATAAAAACGAACAAGCGATATATGATTTAAATATGTATTTACGTGACTTAGTGTAGAAGCCAGCTGGTGGCTGGCGACAAGAGATGAGATAACTTGCCTAATGTAACAAATTAAGTCAACTGTCTCGATACTGGAATTTGCCTTTCCCACAAATTCTACCCATCTTTCAACTTGTAATATGATTCTACTGCGATAACATAAAACTGCGAACATTTCTAAATAATTCATGGACTGAGTATAGTGGAAAAGGGGACACCCATCCAATATGGAGAGAATTGAAATAAAATCTAAGATAGATAATGTGAACTTGAATCACTTGGTAGTTTTTAGTAGTGAGAATATTTTACACGAAATTGAAACAGATGTAATACAATGTACATTGAGATACTTGTCAATGAAACTTATAATCATGAATGGTCGTCCGTTGAGTACTGACCGACAAGTGCAACGATTAGGTTTACAAACATATTCAATGATATTCTTTGCATCATTATAATAGGTACTTTGAAAAAATAGTGACAATGAGGAGGCTGTAGATAAAATTCAACAGATCTAACAACATAACCAAAAAAGTACTCAACCACGTTTAGCTCCTTCATGTCGAGTCTGACAATTTTTGGGGCCATCCAAATGAATGCTACTACTTGATTTTTCTATATTTTTATTAAATAATTAAAAAAAAACAGTTTTGAGGACTAAATTTTATGACATCATAACTTTCTTGTTTCTAAAAAAAAAGTCAATAAATGAACAATCCTGTTTGTTCCCGAATGACAATTATGTGAAATAAAAGCCGCACCAAAGATGAAGTCATGATAATTACTCGAATGCTGTTTACCTCGACAATAAAAATTAGTTATATATATATAAAATTTTATAATAAAAAAATCGAGAAAAAAATACTCGACTGGGATTGATTCCGCGATCTCTTAATATGTATGTCAATGCTTTACCATAACTGAGCTAATTGGCTATTTTTATACTGAAATAAACTTTATAATCAATTTAATATTAAGTAAAGAGTGTTTACTTATAATTTTAATCTTTTAGTTATCATGTAAAGGAAAATATTTTGCATTTGAAAATAATAATTAAAATTCATGTAGTAGAAATATTTCTGAGTCAGCTTTTTGTTCGGTTTTATTGCACACATATCTATAATATCGATAGTATTTGGTAACATTATCGCGTGGTCGTAGAAAATAGAATAATAGAATAGAGAATAGAAAATTACTTGTGCGCATTTAATTTTTCATACTCTTGTGAAAAATATCACTTTCCGCAATTGTAATGTAAAATACTAAACCAATACCTTCTAGAAAATATTGAATCTATCTTGATAGTACCTCTATTACGTATTAGCACAAAAAATCTCATTTTGCTCAAAATGACATTTGTGCGAGTAGTCTGCTAGTCACGTTTCATATTCTAATATACACTGATACCAAAAAATATGTTTAGAATAACCAAAAATTTGAAATATAAATAAAAGTATATTGTTCAATTATTGAAAAGTAATTTTGGAGAACTTGTGGAATTCTATAGTCTAGTTCCTAAATTGTAGATAGTGACTCATCGTACATTTTCTGGTTTTTACGGGAATTGAGTGTGCGGAGGGGATGTACGAAAGTGGCAAAGTAAAACTTGATTTGAAGCCAAAGTACCTAGCTTATTTCTGTTCTATTTTTTATATGAATTATGAACCGTACAACCGATGAGTCACTATCTACAATTTAGGAACTAGACTATAGATATCTATATTTAATTCATATTGTCTATTTGACTTTGTTGCTATCGATAGAATTTCATAGTTATTTTCCATTCCTAAAGTTTACGGTATATTTGAAATATCCCCTATAGCAAGGTCAATTCCTTTAGCAACTTCTGTTTTAGATTTTGTCGATTAATTGATATAGCCCCTAGCGACTACGGTATGTAGACTTCTAGTCTATATAACATAGTGGTTCATAAGACATAGGTTTAGAGGCAAGTTGCTGGATAAAAATTACAGTATGGATCATATCGTGTTAGGTCACTACTCAATATCATATTCTGTGCAGAATGTAGCTGATTATGATTGAGTTTACGATTTCATGAAAAACAGTTTTGTGATCTAATTCTTCTGCTCCTTTCTCGGCTTCAGGACAATCTCATTGTAGTTGGGAGTATTCTTGATGAGATAGAGAGCAGTTGTGTTTGGGAAAGCTCATTGTGGTGTTTTTTGTTAATTCAAATTATTATTATCAATATTATTATTATTCCAATTGCACCGATCGACATATCCGGTCAATTGAAGAGATTTTGGAGTCTCGCGACGGCGCAGGAATGCACCCTGCCAAAAAGTACAAACTGACCAGTACACAAAAATGCTCGATTAACTACGCACCCGGTTGTTGATCTTGTTCGGTCTTTGAAATCATTTTGTATCATTTTTGTGACACCACGTCGTGTATATATATATGTGTATCTACGTTGATCTTATCTGCTGCTGAAAAGTGTGACATATCAGAGAAGAAGGGGTACCCCTCCAAGCAGTCTAGGACGATTTTGGATAGAACCGGTAAGTCGTTGATGCAATTGAGGTTACTCATTTTGGTCATAAAATTTCAGAAAATTATCGATCAACAAACGAGCTTTCGATTTAAAACAAGTTGTTTCCCCGAACAAATTCATTTATCTTAAGTAATTTTTTTTTTATAAAAATACAATATTGAAAGTAACCATGCATTATTTGAACCATATCCGAAAGTTTCATCCGACTATATGACCGAAAGATTATTTCCACAACTCCCAGAACAATAGCAATCGAATCAAACAACTTTTTGAAAATGTTTGAGTTGCCAAAGTTCGACCCTTCTCAGGATCGCTTAGAAGAAAAACAATTTGTTACTTATTTGCCCTCTCGAATGGCAGACAAGAAGGTTTTCCTTTAGGAAGAATAACAAAGACGTGTAAAGATAGAATTCCCAGTTTCGACTTTATACGTCGTCGTTTCCCATGGAGGACGAACTTACACCGACTCGGCCCAAAGTTAGAACTGCGATTCTGTGCCATTAGTGGTTTCGGAACAAACTCCCAAAGGTCGTACGGAATATTGGGGTAGACAGGGCCGGAGCAGTTACGAATTTAGAATATAAGTTAGAGGTGGAGTATTTCGCGACGCTTGATGGAAGGCAAAATATAAAAAATGGATAGACTCCAGTTACATTTGGATGGGCCCCATTTGGAATCCAATTAGTGACTTCATGATATTAGAATCTTTGCCGATTATCTCACAGATACAATTCATAAATTTACCGATATAACGTCAAAAAATTCAGACAGCTAAACTCATCAAAATCATTCCATAAAACAAACAATAACAATGCGTGATAACAATGCCTGACAAAATTTTGTAAATTCTATAGTTATCGGACGGTTCCGAAAGTTTGCACGAGTCCCAAAAAATAAAACGTTACCTACCGAAATTTTCGAAATATCAAAGATGTCATACTAGGTAAAAATAACCGATATACGGAGTCGCAACGTTAAGATAATCATTTAATTATTAAGGTTTTGGGGACTTAAGCCTTTAATGACGATCGAAAACATAAAAGCAGTTAGTTATATTATGTATTTTTTTACTTTTTCCCACAACCATTACAACACGAATTTTAAAATAATATATAAATGTAAACGTTTCGTTTAGAATAGAGACTGATCATTCATTACCTGAAATGACAAAGAGCTGGGGCGATATTCGAGCATGTACATCGAATGTTTTGATAATTGATATAATCTGGTTAAAGTGAACAACCAGATGAACTACATACTCACATTCAATCAATTAACAAAATGAGATATCAAACTGTTTCGCTAGTTTCGACATGTTGATGGTAATTGAATTTGGTATAATTTGATTTCAGTGATATGTTAATGTACTATCTGTGAAATAATTCCGTTATATCTACGTATTCAACAAGTTATCAGTTGAAGCAATAAATATTGTATAATAAGAAGGTGTGGCTCGTTAATTTCACGTCAATTTTATAGACATTTGAATATGACGAGATTGACGAGTGCCCAAAAAAGTACTTCCCAATAAGTCAAACGTGACTAATCCAAGCAGAATATACCAAATACCTCAGGTTTCTCTTTCCTTGTTACATAGGCCACCGCAAAATAATAATAGCCGTTCTTCACCCACGCAGATCTCCAGAAAAACAAACCCTCAGAGGCTCCTGAGAGCTTGTACGAGCAAGGAAAAGATCCGGGACGGGTGGCCATGCTGGGATTTGAACCCAAGTCCTAATGATTGAGAAGCGAGCGTTCTACCATCACGACCACCATGGCGCAATAACGACCACCATTATTATCTGCAACTCCCGATCACAAATACAATAAGTTAGGTTGCCGTGTTCTATTGAAGAACACGTTGATAAAAATAAAAAATATACCTCATAGACTCATGTATAATCGGATTGATTTTGGAATAATGTGCGAAATTATAATTGAATTGAGACTTTTGTTGTAGATCTGCTCTGCTACCTTCTGATTTTAGAGCTTTCTATCTAGCTTGATATCTCTACAAAAAAATATGTTCACAAATTGAAAACGGAACAATACCGAAAACGGTAGTTTTATATAATTTTAGATTTTCACTTCTATATTTTTCTCAACTATCAGATCAGTATGAACCCAGTAAACAATGAGGAACTGCCAAACTGGCAGATCTCCATGAACTTATTTTTGACTAGTCTAGTAGGCTAGTAGGTTGAGTGGAAGAGAATGCTTACTTGGACTATCCAGGTAGTCGAGTAAGCGTTGCCTCTGCCTTTTGACTGATGCATACTCGTGAAAAAGTTCGATTATATCCTGTTATATCTGCAGCTGCAGTCAATAAAAGCATTTTTTTTTATCCGTTAGGAATTACCCAGTCAGGCCCTGTCTCCGGAGCCCCGACACTTCCGGAGGGCGCGCTGGTGTGTCATTAACCCCAGTAAACACTGCCCACGTCCATGGGGTAAGTGATTACTGGGTCCGAGAATCATGTACCCTGAGTAGGCGGAGTGAACCAAGAATTACGGCCTTCTGCATTCGCCCGGCTAGGATTTCTGCCATGTCACGGCAAGCCGGTATGATTTTTAAGTTTGAGAGCAGTGTGTCCATCATTCCACCAAGGACCCCTATTATCAGAACCACCATCTTGATCTCCATGAACTTATTATTGACTAGTCTAGTAGGCTAGTAGGTTGAGTGGAAGATAATGCTTACTTGGACTATCCAGGTAGTCGAGTAAGCGTTGCCTCTGCCTTTTGACTGATGCATACTCGTGAAAGAGTTCGATTATATCCTGTTATATCTGCAGCTGCAGTCAATAAAAGCATTTTTTTTTATCCGTTAGGAATTACCCAGTCAGGCCCTGTCTCCGGAGCCCCGACACTTCCGGAGGGCGCGCTGGTGTGTCATTAACCCCAGTAAACACTGCCCACGTCCATGGGGTAAGTGATTACTGGGTCCGAGAATCATGTACCCTGAGTAGGCGGAGTGAACCAAGAATTACGGCCTTCTGCATTCGCCCGGCTAGGATTTCTGCCATGTCACGGCAAGCCGGTATGATTTTTAAGTTTGAGAGCAGTGTGTCCATCATTCCACCAAGGACCCCTATTATCAGAACCACCATCTTGAACTCCATGAACTTATTATTGACTAGTCTAGTAGGCTAGTAGGTTGAGTGGAAGATAATGCTTACTTGGACTATCCAGGTAGTCGAGTTAGCGTTGCCTCTGCCTTTTGACTGATGCATACTCGTGAAAAAGTTCGATTATATCCTGTTATATCTGCAGCTGCAGTCAATAAAAGCATTTTTTTTTATCCGTTAGGAATTACCCAGTCAGGCCCTGTCTCCGGAGAATCATGTACGCTGAGTAGGCGGCCTTCTGCATTCGCCCGGCTAGGATTTCTGCCATGTCACGGCAAGCCGGTATGATTTTTAAGTTTGAGAGCAGTGTGTCCATCATTCCACCAAGGACCCCTATTATCAGAACCACCATCTTGACAGAATGGTTTGGGTAAAGCCTGCGGAGTTCAAAGAGAAGATCTCGATATTTAGTCCGTTTTTTCTCCTCTTTTCGGACGATGTTCGTTTCGCCAGGAGCTGAAAACTCAATGACGAAAATCGTCCTACTTTGATGGTCTACATCTGGCTTATTGGCTTGTATTTGCCTGAGGGTGGGGAATGAATAGTTCCAATAGATTCGGCATTTCTCATTCTCCACCACGGACTCAATATCCCCCGGAGCATAAGGCAACACCGGTGTCTCGTCTACACCGTACGAGTGTCGTAGATGGTAGTACAACACTCGTAGGACCGCGTTATGTCTGTGGATATAGGCTGAGACCGCATAAGCTGGAGAAGCTGACAGCAAATGCATTATGGTCTCAGCTGCCCTAAGACACGCTCTGCATCTAGTGTCAGGGACCTCTATACCCATCACGCGACTGCGGTAGATGAGAGTGTTAAAGACACCATCCTGGCAGGCCATTATGAATCCCTCGGTCTCCGACTTCAGCCCACTTGACCTGAGAAACTAGAAGATCAGGTCTCTGGATAAGCCTAGGTCTTCAATGTTCTTGAAGAAGATCCCATGCATTGGCTTATCTTTATGTAGCTGCAGGAGCCTCTCACACTCCGCAGCTTTTACGTGGGCTTTTTGCTGAACGGGTTCCAACTCGGTGATAGAGTTTGGGTTTGTCCGTTCAATGTCGAATACGAGACCGAGTTCATCGGCTGCACGGGTATTATTATTATTATTAGTATTATTATAAAATCAAAGTCAAAAAGAGCTTTACTGCTTGAAAAATATAAATTTCTCTGGCAAAGCAGCAAAAAGATGAACAGTTGACAGTTATTGATGTGAATACTAAAATACATAAAAAATTATATACATATAATTTCAATTCGTTATATGAATGGTTAAGAATGAAAATATACAAAAAGATATAGAAAAAATTTACAAGGTAAACAAGAGAAACAATATTCGAAATGAAGAAATTAAAAACTCTTCAACAAATAAAGAGGGTGTCCGACTCAGAACATTATTGTCAAATTCCTTTTGAAAATATGATTCAATACCTTTGATTGGTTCTGGCAAGTGGTTGTACATTTTCATACTACTAGAGATATTATCATCCTGTCGGTAGTTGTTAACAAGGGCTCTAGTAGAGTATGAACTTCTTTTATTGTATACTTGATAACAAAAATACTGATACTAAATAACCAATTGTTTAAAGATATCATGAACTAACACATTCCTCTGATAGTTTTTGTACTTGTTACAAACCCTGCCGAGTTACTTCCTTGTCGTGCTTTTTTCGTAGGGCAAGTTCACATTTTTGGCGCATGTTGTATAAGGTCGTAAAAAAACTGATGAGTGTGATGATATGTTTGTTCATTGGGAATAAATATCTTTACATCAACCCGTTCACCCTAAAAATGCGATCAAATCAATGAAAATATTACTCTCGAAATTACTTTATTAACTTTTAATCCCGTGAAGCCAACTGAGGAGTGAAAATAATTCTCTCTATTCGAAGGATCTGAATGCCCAGAAAGAAGTTTCCCAGCTTATTTAATATTGATTCAATAAATGCCTGCAATAAACCTTGATCAGTGAATAAATCATTTTCTGAATTACACTATATTTCAGTCAATTACTAAAGAAATAATTCAAACTAATTATGAACTAATAATTATGTAGGATTCAATATGGAAAATTTTCGCCATTAATTATAATTTCATGACATTTGAAAATTAATTATTGAATAATTTAATGGAATTGCAAGAAAAAAAGTGAAAGTTCCTAGAAGTTTGGCAATGACTAAGCAGAGTCTGAAATGTACGCTTGAAATTTGAAAAAAAGGGAATGGTTGAGAGGTGTTTTGGTACAGAAGAGACACTTCTGGGAATCCATCCGTAGATAGAATATAGAATCTAGTTAGATATCTCGTAAATATATGTTTTTTGAAGAAGAAAATTACACATTCAATTGCAAATGAAAAAATATTTGAATAATAATAAGCCGATGAATTGGTTTTGGGTTCAACACCGAACAAGGTTAGCCAAACTCTGTCACCGAGTTGGAATCCGTACAGCAGAAAGCTCACATAAAAGCTGCGGAGACTGAAGTACTCTCGAGGAAAAGCCAATTTTTGCTCCTGGCAAAACGAACATCATCCAAAAAGATTAAATATCGAAACTTCGTCTTTGAATACCGCAGGCTTTTGAAAATGCATTCTGTTAAACTGGTAGTTCTATGGAATGACAGACATGCTGCTCTCGAATATGAACTATAAATATCATAAATAAAGAAGGGTAGAAATAACTGACGAACTGTAGACTAGCAGTTATTCAAGTTGCCCTAAACTTCTTCTAGGAGGAAATTAGCTCATTATTAACGAAAAATTTACAAAATCACACTTTCAATAGCATGACAATGGATGCCTGAAACGGGAGTAATCAAGTTGATCAAAACCCTGATATTTACAATTAGTTTTTCAGCTCCGAAGATACTCTGAATAAATAATCCCTAACCAAATATTTCTATATGATGATATTTATCCCACTGTAAACTCTGAAATTGCGTAAATCTAGTGCGTCATCACCTATAAACAGAAGTGAAATCAAAATAAGCGGAAGATTTTCATTTTGATGTATTATTTTCAAATTACACTACACAAGATTATTTATTTTAGCAAATTTTCACATACACAGCAGAAAAGCGTTTCAGTGAACACAAAAATTCTCCAAATGATGAGCATTCCTTGACAACAAAGCAAAATATTGAGCATTTAAGAGAAATAAAGGCAAGAAGGCCTCCAAAGATAACCCTCGAGGATATCAACAATAGATGAAGGGCGCACAACGACTTATACTTTCCAAAACCGGTTCTACCGTGGAATTTCATGGGAATTGTACCACATTCAGGCACATGCATTATATGCTCACAACATTGTCTGATCGAAACGAAGCAAAGTGAAGAACCAAGATATAGGGGTTCCCGACCAAACCGTACGGGCTGAAGAACAATGTTGTCTTTTTATAAATCTAATTACCAAACACCAATTCAAGGCTTGGATATAAAGACAGTATAGGGGTTCTACAGGGATATTCACGCAGAGCGTTCATTACCAGCTTCTCGGTAACTGTCAACTCGACAAATTGTACAGGAGGTTCATATCGTAGATAATCAATTTAATCAATAACTCTTTTTTGCTGTAACCCTGTAACACTCCTAGTTATACAGGAAGTAGACATTAAATAATTTATTTCAAATAGAAAAATTATATTTTCAAATTGTTAATTTCAATACTACCTCAAGTAAAATACTCGATAATCTTATTACTTTTGCCTAATGAATTGAATCGACGTATTTTTTTGTTTATCACATACATAAGCTAGTATTCAAATTTCCAGACATCATTTCATCTCGTTATGACCACTGTTAACTTATTCTTAAGTTCCTTCCACTCTAGTAGAATTTTATTCATCTTGACAATACAATAAATACAGGGAGCTATTTACATATGTTTCATTGAGGAAAACCAGTAAAAGTTTTCAGTGTGGCCATTGATTCCGCCATACTGGCTTTTTTGAAACGTCAGTCAGATGGTTCCCATGCAAAAAATCGCGAGTTTTTCAAAGAGAAGAAATCGAGAAATGTTTATCAGATGCCCCAGAACCGTATTTGTGTACGAATGTAGGAATGCACAGAAAATTTTTCAATTTATATTTTGGGTTTTTCTTATTGTTGCAGTAGCTGAGGCTGTAATGTTATAGTCAATTTCAATAACCAGTTTGAGTTAAATTATTACTCGAATGGTTGCACAGCCGCGAAATTTTTCTGCGTAGGTAGAAAAAGTGGACTTTTTCTGCCGAGGCAGTAAAAGTATAACTTTCAAGCCTGTCAGTGACATTTAGAGAAGAAATATTTTTGTTTCATTGTTTCATTATTTTTTATTATAATTTTCTAAATTTTTTTCCTACCAACTGTCAAACCATTCCAGTAATTCAAGAAATATATCTGCATGGTCAAAAAATTTCCAACTTTACTTTTGGTGGTAACCTCATTCGAAATTATGTCTGCTGTCTACCATTTATAAATACTTGCTTTGTTTAAATTCTGCAATCAAGCTTTACTTCTTGCACTCCCTAAGGGTAGAACCTATAGACTGCCAAGGCCCACTGCGAAACCATCTGCTAACGAATACAGTATAGTGGTGTGACTTTTCGGACTTGAAAAATACGCTCATAAGTTTTGGTTACCAAACTGTGATAATAAAATTAATAAAAGTTGTAAAAACCGATATTTTTATATCTGTGTTTAATAAACATACCATGCGTTATTTTTATATATAAATCTATTCTGATCAATATTTGTTTCTGAAATTATCTCAAGGATATCACTCTAGGAAGCGAAACAAGTTGTTTGATATTTAAATTTTTAATTAGATTTCAACCAATGCTAACTTATTCGTCAACTTGGAAACAACAATGAATTCATTTTGAGGTGTTTCACTAATCTGAAGCAAAAAATAGTGTTTGAAATTTAAGTAAGAAGTAGTAATTGTATGTATCGACATGTGTCAAATGGTCGTCTACCTATGTCCTTCAGCAGAAAGTGTTCTTTTTGGCTTTGTTACTAACTGCATCCGACACTTTAGGAGCAGCACTGTTAATTTGAACCCAACAATGAATGGTGGACGACTCTTCCTGGTCAGTATAGATAATTTTAATATATTGGAAAAAAATGAAAAACTTCACAACAACGCATTTAAAATTTAAATGAAGTTTAAATTCAAAACCTGCTCACTAAAAAATGTTTACATGAATAATTTTCTTTTGAAAAAATTTTCAGGGAATTTAAATCAAGACCTTACACATTTCAATTCAATACCGTTAAGAGACTTTCAGAATGTTATTATTTCACTTGCAATCGCATGCAAAGTTTCAAAATAAGAATTCAACATTTTGAGATTTTGGATGAAATGTTGGCTGATAAAGGAATCTCTTAATGGGTATGAACGAAAATCATTGTTTGTTCTCACGAATTCAAGGTTTCCTGATTCAAATTTCTATAAATTTAAGCTGAAAGAAACATGCCATTTCCTCAACGTTTTTCAAAATGTAAAAAAAATTGTAATCCAAGAAAATCTATTTACATCTGCACCAATTTTAACCTTCCCAAATTCTGTTCAAGAAGAATTTTCTCACATCTGATCTAAAATAGTAAGTAATAAAATCAATTGCTCTACTATGAAGATGTGTCAGTCAAGTTTAACATTTTACTCTCAGAGTCGTCTTATTTAATTTTATTGAACATATACCCAAGAACAAAATACAACATACGAACAATAATGATTTTGATCTGTCCTATTTTGTAATACTTATAAATTCCACCTGTTATCAGTTTTCTGAATGGAATACGAACTGCATAAATAATAGAACAATGAGTCAAATGGAATGTGATAGCAATAACTTCTACTATGTCATACAGTTTTGATTAAAAAAGATATATCCGATGATAATATACTGGACTTGATCTACAGTATCTTGATATACGGAAGCCAAAGATTAAGTAGTTGAAAAGAGAATATTGAAGTTCGATCATAGTAATAGATCTGTTTTTTGATCTAGAAGATACTTTTTATCGTTAAATAATTACTGAGTACATTCACCTACTTACTCCAATAAACATACATTGGTACTAATGAGTTTTGATCTTCCCAATGAAAAATCTCTGACCGTGGCATCAAAATACCTGGAACAAAAAAATAAATATTAGATTCAATAATCAACAAACAAATCACAGGAAACACATCATAAGAATGGCAAATATGAAAATATAAAATTAAAATAATACTACAACACTGAGGAATTATCACGAATAGATGTCAAATGTAATTCAATGGTCGTAGGAGGAAGTAGTTGTTTTCTGACAGATATTTGCTTCAAACTTTCTACTTTTTTGCGGAGAGAAGGGGATTTTGACCTGTTGATATTATTTTGTCACTGATAGCTAGGTTATGCTGATTATGGAACTAGACTCGGAAAGCAATCCAAAATATTGTAGTCAAGGTTGAATCAAACTAAGTAGGTAGTTAAGTATTGACTAACAGTCTGTTGTTTGTAAATGCGGTGAGTAATAAAAACAAATGTATTTAATTCATAGGAATTATTCCTCGGCGATTATAATAGTCATGGCCATAAAAGTTGTGTGAAATATTGTTAACGTAATATACCTACCGTACAATTGAATGAAGAAGAAAAGACCGTTAAGGAAAGTTCTAGGAAGGTCTTCTCTAAACAATTCAAGAATCTTCTCTGAAACCGCAAAGAAAAACGACACAATGAAATGATATCCAGCTACAAAATGAAAATATCTGTACTGAAAATAAAAGTAGATAACAATTATTATTACTAGAAGTAAGCATAAATAGTATCTTCAAGGTAATAAAACCATTCCTCATCGAATACTTTATAACAATTTTGCACTGGTGCAATTATCGATAATTTCTCAAATGCAATTCGTCAAAGAATTTAATAATTTGGACATTTATGAGAATATGTATATTGCAAAATTCATCCCATTTGCAATCGCAAGCCCGTATATGACCTACAATCCAGAACTCCTGTCATTATGTAGAACACCAATGGAGCAAGAGCACTGAAGACCAATATTTAACGTTCGCATCCGGATTGGCTGCAGTTTTTTTGGAATTCCGAACCATGGAAAAACCAATAGGAGGCTACGGGTTGTATACGAAATTATTTCCATTGTTCATGTCATACTTGGTAGATATTGACAAATTAAAAGAATGATACAATAAAAGAAAGAAAAGTTTGCCAACTTATATTTCCCTAACCCCCTAACTGGAAACGCATAATTAATACTAAAAAAGTTAAAAATGATATTTTGAAGAAAACTTCAATGGAGAATGTTATTTCCACAAAAGAAACAGGAAAAATTCATTATTCTGGATTAGAGCCAACAAATTATCTGAACAATTTACGATACACACAAGATGTAAAATAATAGCAACATTACTGAAGTATTAGAATGGGAGAACATACGGATACTCTTAGGACATCATCAAGGAAGCTTAAGCAATGATAGATCTACAACTGACCAAGTATTCAAGCTGAAACAAATTGAATAAAATGTTTACATGAGTAAAAAAATTTCCACAAGTGAACGTGCTATCAACAAAAAATTCAACTCAACGCTAGAAGTGATAAGGAAAAGTAGTATTTGACAAATGTTATCGATGTCTGGCATATACAGACGATATACTGCAGCTGAAAAGAAGAAGGAAACAAGTGGAAAAATCATCAAACAACTGATAAGAACAACAGAAGATTAACTCAGGAAGTGACACAAAATTAAATTCACAAGTACAAATACAAACCAATAGAATAATAAATTTGATTGCTACATTTACTTAGAAGTATCAATGACGAAGAAGTGCATACAGAATAATGAAATAGATTGACGACTCAATATTGAACAGAAAAAGTATATTGAGATGATGAATGAATTAATTGTATATATTATTCAGGTTGGAATCAGTTCAAGCGGTGAGTAGATTTGAAAACAAAAAAGGAAAAATTCAAGTTTTAGGTTAAAAATGTGTATGTTTATAAAACTGAAAAAAAATATTATATCTTATAAAAGTGGGCAAATGAAACCATTTCCGGATTTTGAAATTATTGGAAAAATACGAATTTAATAATTAAGGCACAACACGTGATTACCTTTGATAAATGAATATAATTTTTCAAGTGAAAACTATTTGCGAAAAATTTGACGTAGATTATCTTAATGAAATTCGCATTTGATACGTACTTTAATGGTGTATATTAATATATTTTATTACCAGCCGGTACGAAAATCTATGCAAATTCTGAAGTAATTTTCAGTTTCAAATCTTGTACTTGCTTACCTGACGAAATGACTTTCACAATTTTCATCTTTGCCGTACTTTTTTCTACATGATTTTCTGGAAGGAACACCAGGTATTCAGACAGCGGGTTTATTAAACAATAAATACGGACAATAATCATTAGCCTCAAGTAAAAGCACGTGTGTGTGCTCTTTCATTAGACAGAAAAACGCTAAACGCAACCCTGAATATAATTATCCTTGAGTAAGGAGTATACGTTACCAATAAGATTTTTAATTCGATTTCGCTGATTTCTTCATTCATCGTTTTGAAACGTTTGCTTTGTCAGTACATAAACTGCGAACGAAGGTCTGCAAAATCTATTAACAAAATAAATTGAAAATTATTTATAGACTTTCATACATTCGAATTATGGAAGGTTTTTGGAGGCTGCCTAATATTCTTGCTTCTTCGTTCTGGAGGAAACGAACTAGGACGGCACGTATTGGGATTTGTCTCGAGTATATAAGTAAAACTCATATTTTCGAATTGGAAATCGTTTTATTTCGGAGACTGATTTTGTAATTATGATATATAACTAGAGATGTAGGTACCATATCGGTGGAAAGCACAAAGGACACCAAAAAATATCTCGTGGAGTTCATTATTATACTTGAAAATATTTACTGCAATCCAACGAGAATGCACAATAATTTACAGTGAATTCAAAAACTCAAACTTAATGCCCAGAATTTGGACGCAGAAATGGCAATTTCTGTATGAGAAGACACGCAAGCAATTGTGGTGGGCCATCTTCTTCGGGTACGGATGAGCGGATTCTGAAGCTCCTGCACGTAGGCCTCTTAGTCTGGACCATTCATGCACCAACATGTTTGGCTTTGGTTGAGGCACCTATGGAGGTTCCTCCAGCCGTAGTTTCGGGGGTCCCTTTGGAAGGTTTTCCTACTAACTTGTGTTCTGGGCGTAACTTCGATTACTCTGTTCTGTTGTCTCGGGTGCATGTTTCGGTTTCCCTCTTAGGTGGATTCTGTTTCATTTCTGATCTTACATTCCCCTGGTCAAATGTCATTGAGACAAATTGGTTTCTATTGTTGAGAAATGAGGATACCCAGGCATATGAATTTCCTCTTAGGCATATCCACTAATTTCAGGTTATTGACGCAGTGAAATACAAGATAGTAAAAATTTTCAATAGTTTTTAATTATTACGCAAGGGAGTCACTTTTCCCACTTTAAGAGATATAGGGAAACTGCCTTTTGAAAATGAAATATCAACTAAAAAAGTTATCGGTTTTATAATGATATGTAATACTCTTCATCAAAAACACGGGTATCTCGGCAGTTCCACATGATTTTTTGTTCCTTAGTTTACGGTTTATCAAATTTATTAATTCAGATTCGCAAAATAGCTGTAGAAACATTGTGTATGGATTTATATCTATACGATTATCGTTATTTATCGGGCGATGATAATTATTATTCGAGATATCACGTATTAAAGCCTGCGGAGCTTCGAGGAAAAAATTATACAATTCGTTCACGATCTCTGCAGGGTTTTTGATAACGTAATTTTTTTGAATAACGGTACTGTCATATGACTTTTTATTTCTGTTCAGATACTATACTTTCCACAAAGTTTTCGGATCGTTATCAGACATACTATATTAATTTGGTAAAATTTCATTTTTGTTCCGTTAACCAATTTCTGATGAATTTTCTCATTGTTTTTATACAACTCAGAGCAGGGTTACTTTTCTTCATATAAAATGGATGTTTCAGTGAGCAACTAGATTCTTTAACGAGATCGTCAATCCACCTCAGTTTATTATTGTTAAGATATATCTTCCGTTTAGGAAAGCCAATTTCGAAATTGTATGAGTCTTGTCATGATTTTGTCATTAAAGTGTTCACTCCGTATCATAAACTATATTCAGTATAGAACTGGAGCAAATACTCAACAGTAGTTATACCACATTCAGCGAATTTCACATGACTCATGAGGCACATATCCAACTTATCTTAGAATATTGGTCCCTCTATACATTTCAGCGTTGGAATCCAACGGCTAAGATTTCTTGGCCACAGCCAAACTCCCCAGTAATCTAAGAATACTGCCAAAGCACTTTTCCTTACATTCCCCATTTCAGTTTCTTTCTCATAGTGATTCCTGAGTACATACATGATCTTTTATTTTTTGAGACCCAATTAAAAAAAAACATTATCTATCACAAAGTTTCAACTATGTAACCAGTCTAGAGTTGCTTTAAATCATGAATGTCTGTTGTGTTTGCGGTACACAAGTAACCAGTAGGTTCTCAGAAGTACAACTTTATTTAGTAATGAAGTAACGTACAAAATGTGGTCAATGAACTATTTGACAACTGTCATGTATATATTTTGTAACTACTAAGTGTTCACCAAATTATCATGATCAGGACATAACACTCCTTCCCCCACTTCTGTTGAATTTTCTACGATTATGGATGAAACATAGTCTCCCAAATAATTTGGACAACGTTTACTCCTTTGAGGTCGTGATGAATTCGTACACATATCTCTCGGAAGTCTTTTGTCTTCGGGCTCATCTGGACGTTCGATACTGGTTGAAGATGTGCTGATGGTTGACGGATTCTTTTGAACATCTTCTGTCCGGAATTCCTGATCATTTGATTCAGTAATCCTGCTTCGAATTTGATCTGTATGACGAAGCAGATCTTCTCCATCTAATGTTTTCAGGCGATAAGATACTGGACCTAGAGACGTGTCCACAATGGCTGAACACCATTTATCTTCGATGCCATAATCAATCTCTGTACACCGAAAGTTGCATCCTTTTTTGCCAAAAATGTTTTTCTTTGAATGTCCATGTCTCTCGTTTCTCCTGGCCAACCTCGGAGATTCCAATGCAAAATTTTCGAAAGAACTGGATCTTTCAAAGTTTCAGCAGCTACTTGTTCGGCCGTGAATGGTTTTTCTGGTACTGTTTTCAACATACAAACTTCCAGAACCGGAGGAGCTTCAGTTTCATCGCATTCAAGCGGTAGTCGACTCAGTGCGTCAGCATATGGAATAGAACTTTCGGGAACATAAACAAGCTTATAATCATAACTATTCATTATAAGTTTCCAGCGAAGCATTCTTGGTGAAATAGCTTCCGGAACGGGTTTATTCTCCAATAGTATACCCAAAAGTGGTTTGTGGTCGGTACGTATTTCCACAAATCATGAAATTTCTTCAGGGCAATGATGATAGCGAGAGCTTCTCTGTCCAGTTGAGCGAAGTTTCTCTCTGATCTCGACATTGTTCTACTGTAGAATGCTATTGGTTTCTCTTCATCATTTGATTCTACGTGACTCAACACAACTCCCACGCCATAGGGAATGGCGTCACAGCTGAGAATGAGTGGTTTCTTTTCATCGTAGTGTGCCAGTGCAATATCAGATGAGAGAAGCTGTTTCAGTTGTGTAAAAGAATTTTCTTGTTGCGTCGTCCATTTCCATGGTACATTTTGATGGAGCAATCGGTGGAGAGGTTCCGCCAATGTTGCTTTATCTTTCAAGAATAGATGATAAAAATTGAGCATGCCCAAAAATGCTTGTAGTTCATGTTTATAGGTCGGTGCAGGAGCCTCATTTATAGCTCGTACCGTGTCTTTTGTGGGCTGGATTCCTTCAGGCGTAATCCAAAAACCAAGAAATTTTATTTCTTCTCCAAATAATATACATTTATCTTTTCTCAAGCGAATACCATCTTTCCGACCACCAATATATCATCAAAATATGGTAAAACTCCAGAGGTACCTTGTAGGCGAGTATCCATAAAACATTGAAAAATCTGGGGTGCCACGGATACTACAATTTGTAATCGATTCACCCGGTATGCTCCCTTGTGAGTTATTATAGTCTGGGCCTCAGCACTGGCTCTATCAACTGATAGTTGCTGATATGCCTGTTTTAGATCTAATCGTGCGAACAATCTTCCACCAGCAAGTGTAGCTAATATTTCTTGGATAGATGGAATCGGACAGACATTTTTAATCAGAGCTTTATTAATAGTAATCCGGTAATCACCACATATACGTAAGCTCATATCAGGCTTTACCACGGGAACGATTGGAGTTGCCCATACTGATGGATGAATAACAGGTTCTAAAATACCTTGTATAATCAGCTTATCTAACTCTTTATCGACCAGAGGTTTCAGAGAAAATGGAAGCTTCCTAGCTTTTAGTATTATTGGTTTATCTGCAGGGTCAATATTTAAGGAAATTGGTGGGCCCCTGAATTTTCCTAAGCCATGAGCAAAAACATCTGCGAATTCTTTCAGGATCTGATCCGATTCCGCTCTAAGGTCTGATTCGACAGAATTTATTGAAATCCCCGTCAGCAAAATATTCAGTGGAACAAACCAATTTCTACCTAACAAATTGGCAGTATTGCTTTTTGCAATCACTAATGGTAAATACTTCTGAAGTTTACCAAATACCACAGGAACTTCGCACATTCCCAGCGTTTCTACTTCATTGTGCCGATAATCACGTAATGTAAAATTGTTTTTCTTCAATATTGGTACTTCCTGAGAGAAAATTTCATGGAATTGCTCTATACCAATCATTGAATATGCAGCACCACTGTCTATGTTCATTTTGACTAAATGATTGTTGATGGTCACTGCTACTCGGACTTCGGATGATGTTTTCGAGACTCTGTAGACAACCTCTTCAATGGAATCATCTTTCTCATGAAATGACATTTGTTTATTGTCGTCTTCTGAACTTTGCACAGATCTAATATTCTCCTTTTTATTTTCGAAAGACTTCTTAGTCAGACAAGAACGTTCGATATGACCCACTTTTTGACAAAAGTTGCATACAGCATTTCTGAACTGACAATCTGAAGATGAATGTGCATTATCACATCGAAAACATGCAAATTTAGTGTTACTTGTTGTAGGTATCTGACGAATGTTATGTTTGACATTCCGTTTCACCTGGTTTGTATAATCTATATTAGGTTCTCCTAATTCCAAAACATTCCGAATTGCTGCTTCATAGCTGATGCAATTTTTTCTGCATTCTCAAAT
The DNA here is from genome assembly GCA_958502065.1 of Chrysolina americana. NCBI lineage: Eukaryota > Metazoa > Arthropoda > Insecta > Coleoptera > Chrysomelidae > Chrysolina > Chrysolina americana. The sequence continues at coordinate 72,456,578 of OY293411.1, forward strand.
ATTAAAGAGGATTCAGCTAGTAATTTTCGTTGCAAAGTCTCATCTTTCACGCCACAAATAAGTCTATCTCTGAGCATGTCTTTCAGTAGTGTAGCACTGAACTAGTCTTCTGCCAATTTGCGTAGTTCGCCAATATATGTCGAAATAGTCTCATAAGGTCCTTGTCCTCTTCTGTGGAAACGAAAACGTCCAACCATTTCAGACTTCTCTGGAGAAAAATGAGCATTCAGTTTTTCCATAAGGTGCCAATGAATGTGCTATCTCAAATGTTGCAGACCCACAAATGCTTAGAAACACTGCTTTTTTCTTTATGTCTTCTTCAACACCATTAGCTTGTAAGTAGAATTTGAGACGTTGTACGTACATTTTCCATTTTTTAGGCTCATTCGGATTGAATGGTTCAATGTTTCCGATGGCTGCCATTTTAGTATTTCCTTCTCCTGTCCAGACTGCGCCAAATTATTGTGTTTTGCGGTACACAAGTAACCAGTAGGTTCTCAACTTTATTTAGTAATGAAGTAACGTACAAAATGTGGTCAATGAACTATTTGACAACTGTCATGTATATATTTTGTAGCTACTAAGTGTCCTTCGATATGTTGATGTATTAATTTTTTTCTTAAGAAAGCATATTATAGAACCAGCGCATTCGCCAAAATTAAAAATGAATCCAAAATTTCTGAACAATTTCAAATGATTGTTTTATTTTTAGTAAACAACTGGCATGATCACACTCAACAAAGTTATGTCTATGCAGAAATGCAACTTGACCGAAAACATCAGTACCTACAACTTAAAAAAAAAATCTCAGGATGAATGACACAAGAATAAGGAAGATATTGTCAATGACTTCCTTGTCTCGCAGATTCTTGCTGATCGCCTGACAACTTCATTCAACTCATCATCTCAATCTCATATATATCATTCTTTTTTCGATCACGATCCGCCGCTGGTCGTCCTTCTCGGCACATTCACAACGCCCATGTAGACACATTGATGTTTACAAAACCCAAAGTAACGCCGTTTTCCGCTCTCACATAACCTGGTTTCGACTACGGCCACATTTGCTCCTCTGGTTAGCCTGAAGATTTCTCGACGGAATCTCTTTGAAAAGTGCATTCAGAGTGCATTAAATGCCTGCCCGGCTGCACTCAGAGTTTGTCTGAATGTCTGCTGTCGCTTGGGTCCACACGATCACAAAAAAAGAATCCGTCGAGACTAAAAACATACTGCCTGGCTTCACTTTTTGTTCGAGCTCGTTTGCCTTGCACCGATACAGGGTGACCGTCGAAGAGCCAGATTACATGTATCTAGTAATGATTTTCCTTTCAGATGAAAAGAACATTGTTGATATAACTGTTTGTCTTTGTTTGCCTTAGTAATTCAATTCTATACAGGGTGTTCCAAATTAAGTCGGCACCATTGCCAACTCCGTTATTATTGATGCTACGAATTCGGTTAAATGGGCAAACTAGTAGCATTTTCAACGGCCTTCTCGATGCCGAAAACAAAAACAAAATTGACAGTCGCGTTTTCAGAATATTTCATAAAATGATATTTCTTTCAATGGAACACCCTATATTCTTCATTCATTTCGACTCGTAATAACATTCTCAACAACAAAGCTCATATCACCTTTCTTCCTAAAGTGGAAAATTATTATTTCCTCAACTAGTACAAAAAATCTCTTTGTTTTGGCGAATAAAACCTCATGATTGTCCAAACACCCAATATTGGTACTTATAGAGAATTTATTTGAGTATATTAACCGCACGCTACGCCATCTCTGAGGAAATAGATCAACCTGCGTTTCGCTACGCTATAACCTCTAATATCTGAAAATTTTCGGTTCTTTACTTTTCGGTATTTATTCATCTGATGATTTTTGATATGCCAATTTTAGGTCTTGTGGTATACTGATTCGATGATTATAATTCCTTTGACTTTCGAATATTACGCTTTGCAGACATACAATATTGTTATTATATTTTATCATTTTTATGAGATTATCAGCCCTATGCTGTATCACTTCCGTTAAAAATAACGTCACCCTCATTCGCTATTTCCGTTATTTTGCTATTGCATTGTGTTTATTCTCATTTTATGGTATTACCGTCTTGTGATTTTTTAGGTCATCAAATTTTAGTTCTTCAAATGTCTGATGTGATCATTTCTGATTCTGGGAATATTCGTTTTTGATGAAAATTGGTTATTAAAATGTTTTGGTTTTAGAAAGTTTTCAATCCAAGTCTATTTCAGATCTATATTTTACCGTTTTTATGACCGCTAAAAGCGGTCTAGATGCTGGCCGATGAAACGTTGCAAGCAATGGACCACGTTCGAGATTAGTGCCGAAGAAAATTTCTCTTAAATTTATCGGTATTGCTAGGTTCTCTAATTATAAACTAGCCAGTTTTAGAACTGTTTATGATTGGCTCAGATGATGAAGAAGTGTGTCGAAAGATAAGTTAGCGATTGAATCGAAAATACTCTATTCACTTTAGATAATACTCAGCCCTATGCTGTATCACTTCCTTTACAAATAACGTCACCGATATTCGCCATTTCCGTTGTTTTGCTATGACCAAGCAATAGCAAAATAACGGAAATGGCGAATAACGGTGAAGTTATTTTTAACGGAAGTGATACAGCATAGGGCTGATTATACAGTGAGGACCAAAAGTCCGTCGCCCCCCCTGTAACTTCTTTATTCTACATATTACAAAAAAATGTTAAATTCATAAGTTGTAGGGTTTCATTCGATCTCTTTAACGGTTTAAGTTTCATTCATACAGAGTGTCTCAAAAAAGCACGGTGATTTAGAAGTTAATTTTTTTAAATGGGATACCCTATATTTCATTGCATTATTACATTCTACGTTGAATTCTGAACAAGTTTGATAAATGGTTTTCTATCAAAAAAGTTAATAGTTTTGGACTTATGAACACTTGTAAATAATTATTTCTACTACTTTTGCACCAGTTCACGAATAAATTAATGAGGTAGGCTATGCACGCTAGGCGCGTTTATTTTATCCATGACAACGAAAAAAAACTCTTATCTGTTTTTTCCAAATGTCATTGACATTTTGTAGGTTTTCAAAACTTTGTTTCAAACGGTTTTCAATTTCTCTTGTTGATTAATATGGCTCGTTCAGTAGCAGACAAAGTTGAAGCCGTTATCATATTTGGTGAAGCTAACCGAAATTACCACGCTGCTATTCGCATTTTCGATGAACGGTTTCCAGAACGTCCGATGTGTCGAAAATATCTGCAGAAATTTGTGGCAAAATTTAACCAATCTGGCACCGTGAAAGATGCTCCGAGATCTGGGAGGCCGAAATTAATTACGGAAGATGTTGAAATTCAAGTACTAGCCGAAATGGTGAATAACCCACAACAATCAACTAAGCAAGTAGCTGAGACATGTGATGTTTCTAAAACATCAGTAAAGAGGGTTTTAAAACAAAATAAATTCCATCCTTACAAAATAAAAATTTTGCACCAATTGGTTGAAGATGATCCAGACCGGCAACTTGAATTTTGCGAGACCATGGCAGAAAGAATTGTTGCAAATCGACTTTATTTGCAACACATCTGCTTTAGTGATGAAAGCATTTTTTACCTAAATGGAAATGTGAATACCCAGAATTGTAGATATTGGAGTGATGAGAATCCCCATGAATTCCGCGAGGGGCATACTCAATTTCCCCAGAAAATTAATGTTTGGGCTGGTATTTTAGGTAACCACATTGTAGGTCCCATATTCTTGGAAGAAAATTTAAATGGTCCCAGATACCTCCAAATGCTGCAAGACACAATAAGTCCCAGTATCGATGAGATCGTTGCGCAAAACCCACATGAATTTTACTTGGATGTAACATTTCAGCAAGATGGAGCGCCACCACACTATTTTCGGGAGGTGAGAAATTACTTAGATGAAAGGTATCCAGGTAGGTGGATTGGACGTCGAGGTACAACAGAGTGGCCAGCTCGCTCACCGGACCTCTCACCGCTTGATTTCTTTCTCTGGGGCTATGTGAAATCCGTAGTTTTTAATACAGTTTGTGGGTCGTTAGATGAACTGCGCCGTCGAATTATTGAAGTGTGTTCAGAAATAACACCTCAAACCTTGATTAATGTTAGGGAAGAGTTTACAACCCGACTATTTATGTGTCAAGAAATGCATGGTGGACATGTCGAACATCTTTTGAAATAGATAAAAACTCACCGTGTTTAGTTATAAATTAAAATATCTCTTCAGTTTTTAATGATTCTTGATCTGTACAAGGTGGTCGGTGGATCAGCGGTCTAATGCACAGGCCGATCGAAACTCCAGCATAGCGATAGTCGGTTCGAATCCGATGTAGGTACGAGAATTTTTCTCAACTACTTTATATCGGATTCGATAGGCGGCCGCATGCCTTGTTGAAAAGCAAGTGTATTGTGAGTTGTCTAGATGCCAATCTCGTCTAGTGCTAGCTTGGAGTGCACACCGACCACCCGAGGTGGTGCTGTAGGTTTTTCCGGGTTTTCCTACAGCTGAAAAGTGAATACATCACCTAAAACATCAGTAAGTCGCCCCGGAGCGCCACGGCAAATAATAATAATAGCCGTCCTCTACCCGCACAGGCTATGCCTTTGGGTACACTCAACGAGTGTTTATGAGGGATTATTGTTATTATTATTATTATTATTATTATTATTATTATTTATGGACTACCTTATTTGTTAATAAAATGTTTCAACTTCATTTGTACTAGTTTTTCGTGAGATTCAACAACTCTAACAGTTGTAAAATGGTACGACGAGGTAAGTTACACATGGTGCCATCAGCAGTTTGCAACATTGGATAGCTTTCAAAAGATTAGGATAGGAAAGTGGAATACATTGTGATCCATTTGTTACGATTTTCTCATTGAACTGGCGCAAAAGTAGTCGAAATAATTATTTACAAGTGTTCGTAAGTCCAAAACTATTAACTTTTTTGATAGAAAACCTTTTATCAAACTTGTTCAGAATTCAACGCAGAATGTAATAATGCAATGAAATACAGGATGTCCCATTCAAAAAAAATTAACTTCTAAATCACCGTGCTTTTTTGAGACACTCTGTATGAATGAAACTTAAACCATTAAAGAGATCGAATGAAACCCTACAACTTATGTATTTAACATTTTTTTGTTATATGGAAAATGAAGAAGTTACGGGGGGGGGCGACGGACTTTTGGTCCTCACTGTATATTATTTTGGGTAAATGGAAGTTTTATTTCCATTTAATTTTTCATTCAAGATGAATTTACATGTATTAAAGACCTACACTATATAAAAATTATTATTTTTCATTATATTGTCATAATGGAAGAGATTTAGTACAAACTACAATTATTGGTACTATCACATCAGGTCCTGCCTTGGTAAGTTTGAATGTTTTCACTTCATTTAGTAACTTGGAATTGAAAATAATATCTATAGGACAGTTATCAATGAAAAAAATCTAGCAAAGTTATTTGCATTAAAATGGATATTTTCCTGAATTTATGAATGAGGCCTCCGCGGTCCTCACCAAATAAAAAACTGGAGGCACCGCAAGTTCCATCAAATTCACAGACAGTACTCATTAGAGACTTCTGATCTAGAACAACGAGGTCCACGTGATCTCCACAAAACAAAAAACAGAAGACACTGCAAATTTCACCAGATTCACAGACATTACTCAGCAGAGGCCACTGAACTCGAATAACAATACCCCCATAGTCTCCTCTAAAATAAAACTGGAGGCAATGCAGATGACAATCAAATTCACAGACAGTACTCAGCAGAGGCCACTGATTCCGACTCTAGTGGTTCACGTGATTCACGCGGTCCTTAACTAACAAAAAAATGGAAGCCCCGCAAATTCCATCAAAATTATAGACAGATAATTTCAGATAATTTTTGGAACATTCTAAACTACCTAGTCTTAATTACATGGAGCGATTTAGATTCTTCTGGAACAGTATACAAATTAACAATAAATCGAACAAAGTTCGAAAGGTGTGTTCGGAAAGGATTAACGAAATCAACAGAAATAATTCATGCATGTATGTAGGTGGTCATTTCCAACAAAATGAAAAATGATATTAACGGCATTAAAATCAGCATTTGCAAACCATTGCACAAATGGATGACGGATGTGATTCAATATATGTAGGTAGAATTAGTTGGTTTCTCTCAGATATTTGTCTCATTTTTCCACTTGGTGGAAATGTGTGGAGAGAAGGGTATTGGCCGTAGTCGGAATTATTTCTATTGAGTATACATATTTCTTACTTTATCCAGTTTTGTACAACAATACATTGGAGTTGATAGTTCGAAAACATTATTTGAACTTTTGTCGAAAATCATGTCTATACAGATTTCATTCAACCAGAATAAAACGAGATTAAATCGTCTGACAACAGTGTGATACCTATATATTTCATATTTTAGGTACTGACGAACTGACGTAGTAGAATTGATTTCAGTACCAATTCTTCTTTTACGGTTGAATAAATATTCATTCGACTAACTGGTGGTTCCTCTGTCGAATTACTTTGTCAAGCCTGATCAAACGACAATCTTTAGATCAGGAAAGTAAGTATATATCCAACGCCATTTCCAAGTTTGATTCAAATGGGTTAGCTATCTTTCGATAATGATTGGCAGCAGCCATGATATCGTATATATGTTCCCCTATTTGAATCGAAACATGAGTAATTTCAACTATGATATTCACACAGCATTGCAAGGTAGTTTAAATATTTTAACCATTTTGCACTATTATACATTAAACACGTTGCCCAAATGCTTTCAATACTTGGACCATTGTATAAAGAGTTATAAGATAGTAGAGGTAGTGGATTTTCTTAAGAGCTATGACCTTGAATATATCTGCGCGTCGCTTACAGGCAACAACTCACAAAATTATTGAAATGGAAACCGAAAACATTGACTCAACTACTTCAATATAATAGCCTAGCCTAGCCTATAACAGCCTACGTTCAGTAGACGACTGCCGAAACGTAAATTTGTTCTCTGCAACGGTATGAATCATAGCTCTTAAGAAAATCCACTACCTTCTAAGACAATCATATGGGACAACGATTGGATCCGATGGGAGACGACTTGGTCTCCCAGTCAGGTCACAGATCATTGTTTGAGGAACGATATCCGTTGGTCGCAAATTGATGTAATGAAACTACCAAGTAATAGGTTGTGATTAAATTTTAAAATTCGATACTGTCTGTGAATAACACTGGAAAAGTGAATGAAATTATCTATTCGGAATCTGTTGTTTGGTCTGGTGCAAAAAACGAGATAAAGAGTAACAAGATAGTAAGACAATCATATGGAATACCGATTGGATTCGATTGGAGACGATATGTAGATGGCGTTAGTACTCTGGTCACCCAGTCAGTGTTTGAGGATATAATAGGTGGCGATTTAATTGTAATACTGAAAAGGGGAACTAAATTATCTATTCTTTGGAGTGGTGCGAAAAGTGGGATAGTTTAAAGTTACAAATTGTATTTGGTGATGAGATTCACGAATCGAGATTATTCAGTTTGTGAAATATGTTGAAATTGCGAAGAACACTTCATGAAATATTGTGTATTAAGTAGAAACCTTCTACGGTTTTTTGTACTTCCTCTCAATTTTCTACTAAAAACGCTAAATGGCACTAGCGTTTTGCTCCAATAGTGATTTCACAGGCATTGACCAACTACCTTATTTCTCTTTAAACAATGCTTTATTTTATTGGTTTACAGTGGTTGCCATCTGATTTCCTAGAATTTGCTCTTTTCATGAAAAAATAAAACGATAAAAATCAAATTATTACCTAAGTGATAGTCAAAATTAAGGGTATAAATATTAACGTTGTCCTGAAGTTTTGTAATTCAGTTTGGAGTCATACAAGGAAGGTTCTCTCTCTCTTTCGTTGGCGGAGTATTTATACAAAAAGCAAGAAAACGGAAGTCGTGCAAAAGCCTGCTGATGGCTGTTGCATACCAATACTCGAAATTCTTTGAAAGTAATACTATTCATATCGCTAGAATAGGTTATGAGCCGTCGTTTTAACGAACTCTTAACATCTGCCACCACTGCAAAAATTATCCGTTGAATATTTACTATATAAATCAACTGTTTTTAGGAATTAGAAAAGCAGTTTATGGTTTATTGGAATAAAGAAACGATAATGATGGTCTGCAAGGTCCGTTAATAGAAAAAATATGATTAATTAATGCTTCGACTGTTAACGACTTTTCGAAATGGATTTTAACAATATGTTCAGACAAAATACTAGTTGTGTCTAATTCTCGCATGAGAGAAAGTTGGAAAACAGAAACTTCCAAATACTTCTTGTTATTATAACAAGCCATCACTTGAAAAAAAAAATTAAATTGAAAGTTGACATGGGGCAATTTTTCCAACGTAAAAAAAATATGATGGTAGATATTTTCATGAATTAAATTCATATTGTTTGAGGTAGGTACTATGTTTGCGTATTTATTTCCTAGTTATGTGAGTACGTGAGTTCCTTCATTCTCACGTAGAAGTCAAACGGCTGAGCAGCAGGTGGGGAGACATTCAAACTCAAAAATTGAATTGAGAAATGTATCCACACCCGCTGTGACCAATAGTTTACTGAGAGAACAGAGGTACTCAGGTGTAAGAATAATCGAACCAAATTTACTGTTTTATAATTGTACAGAAAAATAAAAAATAGGCTACTTGAAAATGTATGACGCCCAAAACTAACTTGATTTGACGCTGGAGAATCAAACACAAACTGAATACGACATCCCCGTACAGCGACAATGGAACCTTATGTTCTTGTATGTATATTCTATATTTGAACTGAAATATACAATTTAAAGGTCTTCCTCCCTGAAAAAAAGGAGTCAGAAATGAGTTTTTTCATTGGTGGAAGGATGTATGAGTATATAAAGATAAAAATATTAATAAAATATTCTTCAAGCAGTAAATGAACATAACACATTCTTGTAAAATCATTTACACAAAAATTTAAGCTTCGAAAAAAAAAAGTGAGATAATCGTTTAACTAAAAATGAGGGGAAATATAGTGTTCATTCATTTAATACTTGAAGAATATTTTTTTTTTATAATTTTCATCTTCATACACTCATACATCCCTATACATCAATAAAAAAGATCGTTTCTGATTCCCTTTTATTTCAGGGATGAAGACCCTTAACGAAGTTAGGATGCCTTGGGAAATAAAATATTTCTGTCCGTCTGTCACGTTGTTACTGACAGTTCTTCAATTCAATATGAATTTACTTCACCTATATACCGGGTGGCTACGGAAGTATTGCCTACGGAATATCTCAGTTATTGTATGAAGTAGGTTTGTGAAATTTGGAGCGTCGATGTAATGAATGACATAAGTGCTAGAATTTGAGCATATTGACATGTCGAAGTTAACTTCCGGTCTGACCGGAAGTAACATCAACTTTCTTATTTTAAATGGAAACCCTATTTTTTTTCTTTTCGCTTTATTCAGCATTCAATTCCCTTTCTAATGGCATATCACAAGTTGGTATCTAACCAGAAACTAGATCAGAAAAAAATTATTATTGAAATTCACCGAGTAGGCCGTGGAAGCAAAATGAAAGCCAAAAATTGAAAAGTTGGCTATGGAAACCATACGTCACTTGATAACAGTTGCTACTACTGTGATATTTTATTTTCATTCGTCGGCGTTATAAAATGCCACCAAAAAAAATATTGGAAAAATTGGGAAAAAAACAATACTCTGTAGGTCCATAACTTAAATAGGAACATACAACTTTTTCTTGCCTGTACTATTCAGCATAACCATTCTTTTCTAATGATATAATAGAAAGTAATTTTTTGAAATGAAATACCAAAAAATCCAATTAATATTCTTCAAATAACAAAACAGATTATCGCCATACGCAAAAATAACATTAAAAATAATGTGGAATGATAAATTATATCCTGTAGGTTCTAGGTTAAATAGGAACATAAACGTACTTGGTCTGTGCCATCGTCCATAGATATTCTAATATCTACCTATGGACGATGTTTGTGCTATTCAGAATAATCATTCCATTGCAATAATCATTCGAACCAAAATATTAACAAGTAGGCTGATTAAGATGTATTTTGGAATGAAACAAAAAAGAAACGAGAGCTCTCACGAACGCTGCTATCCATATTATTTTGACGTTCGAAGTAGTGTTTTTGATTCTGCCATTTTAAAAGGGTTTGGAAATCGAAATCAGTTAGTGAAATATTCAAAAAATGCCCCGTTATTCACGAACCGAACAAATTGACATGCTTCTCATTTATGGTGAATGTTTAAAAAATTCTTATGCCGCTGAACGATTGTATTTAGAGCGATATCCAGGGAGGCAGCAACCGTCAAGAAGGTATTTCCAGTGGCTTGAAGAAAAATTAAGAACTGAGCCTGATGTTCACGAAGACCAAAAAGCATTTGTTATTAATGAGGAAACTGAAATTAATGTATTAGCTTTAGTATAATATGATAGCACAATTTCCTCAAGGCAGATTGGCGCCGAATTAGCTATAAGTAAGGACTCTGCTAGGAAAATTTTGAAAAAACATCGATTTAAATCCTTCAATTATCAGTTGTATCAACATTTGTAAGAAAATGACGGTGAAAGGCGCCTGGAATATTGTAATTGGTTTCTTCGACAAAATGCTGAGAATCACCTATTTAACTATTATATCTTGTTTACGGACGAGTCAAGATTTACCAACAATGGATTATTTAACAGGAATAATACAAGATAGGTACTGTACTTTATTTGGATTATTGTCGATAGTCGAATTGTAAAGTGCTAAATGTGTGAACGGTCTTTTGTTTCAGGTACTGGGCGATAGAAAACGAGCACCGGTTACGACAAGGTGGCTTCCAGGAGAGATTTGGTGTGAATGTTTGGGCAGGAATAGTTGAAACTCATATTGTTGGCCCCATTCTTTTTCAAGGCCAACTATCCGGAGAGAGATACTTTAATTTTTTAACGAATGAAATTTCGGAATTCATTAACAACCTACCAGCGGAAATAACTGAGAGAATGTACTTCCAGCAAGATGGCGCCCCTCCGCATAATTCAAGAATAGCGAGAAATTATCTTCAAAATCGCTTTCAAGAGAGACTTATAACAACCCATGGTCCAGTCAGGTGGCCACCAAGGTCACCTGATCTTACTCCGTGCGACTTTTTTCTATGGGGGCATCTTAAAAATAGGGTGTATTCCACACAGCCTACAACTCTACATGAGCTAGAAGTAAAAATTCGTAGAGCTTTCCAAGATATCACGCCCCAAATGTTGAGAAACGTTTTACATGAAAATATCACCAGAGTCAATAAATGTATTGACGCTGAGGGAATGCATTTCGAACATTTGATTTGAATTCATTTTATCTTTAATCCTATCAATTTGAATTTTTTTTTTTCGATAAATCTGCTTTTTTGTTATTTGAATAATAATAATTGGATTTTTTGGTATTTCATTTCAAAAAATTACTTTCTATTATATCATTAGAAAGGAATGGTTATGCTGAATAGTACAGGCAAGAAAAAGTTGTATGTTCCTATTTAAGTTATGGACCTACAGAGTATTGATTTTTCCCCAATTTTTCCAATATTTTTTTTGGCGGCTTTTTATAACGCCGACGAATGAAAATAAAATATTACAGTAGTAGCAACTGTTATCAAGTGACGTATGGTTTCCATAGCCAACTTTTCAATTTTTGGCTTTCATTTTGCTTCCACGGCCTACTCGGTGAATTTCAATAATAATTTTTTTCTGATCTAGTTTCTGGTTAGATACCAACTTGTGATATGTCATTAGAAAGGGAATTGAAAGCTGAATAAGGCGAAAAGAAAAAAAATAGGGTTTCCATTTAAAATAAGAAAGTTGATGTTACTTCCGGTCAGACCGGAAGTTAACTTCGACATGTCAATATGCTCAAATTCTAGCTCTTATGTCATTATATCGACGCTCCAAATTTCACAAACTTACTTCATACAATAACTGAGATATTCCGTAGGCAATACTTCCGTAGCCACCCGGTATACGATTAACGCTTACATGACTTTTGAGTTTTTCATGCACTGATGATTGTTCCGTAGCCACCCGGTATACACCTTGTAGAATATATTTCCACAATTTTTTTGTTTATTTTCATGTTTGTTGGATATTCAATACATCATATTAAAGGATAAAAAATATCCCAAATAAATTTGGCAATTCGGCTAGTATCGCAACGAACTAGAAGTAAAATCAATATCCGTTGGGAAGCAGAGAACGTGAAAGGGAAGAGCACTGCGAAATTGCGACGACACGAATGGCGGTGGAAACTGAACCTCGTCACTTTGTTTTTCACATAATTGTATCAGGCAACATAAAACTTATATAGTTTTTTGAAGTTGTCTAGATATTAGAACGAACTATTTCAGGAGAAATATTCACAATAAAAGCTTTCCGCGAAGTTCGTCAACGAAACTTTGAAGTAAGTTAAGGAAATGTTGTTCATTCCTAATTTGAAGTGAAAACTTATATTGAAAAATAAACCAAAAAGTACATAATCGATGTACAACTAGCGAACAACTGACAATCATTTAGGTTACGTAGCAGTTCAAATCGACAAATTTTCTTCTTGATTTATTTTTCGAAAACTAAATATATTCAAACGAATAAAAGGGTCAGTTCGTTCAATACTCTTCGAAATTATTAGTTTGAAAAGTCATCTATCTATAGATAAAATGAGTAGTGTAGATAAAACGAGTAGTGTCGATTCGAAGAAGCTATCATTAGCACGATTAGCTTTTATATGGGTGATTGACATACTTAGATGGGCCATTTTTAGTACAAATTCTGCGCTATGTCTTACCTAGCACGCATTAATTCTTGTGTTATACTAAAGCTAATAGCTTGATAACACATTAGCAGACATTCAGCCTTGGTCAGAATTTGAAAGGTCCCGTACATCAAACCTACGAAAAATTATATTATTGAACCCATCTGAAGCTAGTGTTTTTGATATTCGTCAAATGCTTTATTATAATATAAACATAAGGTATTTTAGTAAAAAAAGTTCATTTTTCCCAGTCATTCTCATTACACTCGACAGAGACATCACCGTTTAATTCCGCAAATGCAAAGAGCTATTGGCCAGCGATCATATCACTATATAGCTCCGAAACTGTACAACACCATTCATCAGCAATTACAAAAAATCAACGATTTACCTGTATTTAAAAGAGAATTGAAAGCATTCATCTACACACATACACGACATGTTATTGCTGATTTGGTCGCAACAAATTACCTCTGATTAGCTGAAATTCACCTCCACCACATCTATAATTCTATTTTAATTATTGTCAACATTGTTCCATACAAGCTCCCTTTACCTATATACTATTTATATCTGACACAATCTTGTGTTTTCTTTGTATGTATTGATATTTTTATTATATTTTATAAGTGTTGATATGTTCTCATTCCACTGTATCTCACTGTTTTATAATTTTACATTTAGGCATATCTCATTGTATTCTCTTACTATTTCAACATTGTTATACTCGAATTTATATTTATGACGTCTTTTTATACCAAATAAGATTATATATCTCGTAACGTTTATTTTGAAATTTATTGTGTTTTACTATTTCACTAATTTCATATTCAGACTTATATCCATTGTGTAAATTTTTTATTCCTATCTTTAATGTGTTTTTAGTCGAAACAAGTGTTTTACACTTATCGAGACCTTTGTTGTTTATATCACAGATCGTAGTTCATTGTTCAATAGTTTTTCTTGTCTTCTTATGGGTGACACGTTAAGCGACCTATACTTTTCAATATGTAATATTTCAAATTGATTTCCTATCTATACAACAGAAACAATATGTATTTCACACTGATGTTATATGAAAAATATACAAATCATAAAATGGGCATATACCAATTTTGCACTTTTCTGTTAGTTACGCCCTTACGTGATAAGGGGGAAGATATATTCAACCATAGATTTTTTGCACTGTAGTATTATCACAAATGCAGAGAAAGATGATCAATTTATATACGTTATGCATACATAGCCGATATTTACGAAAAATATGACGAGATTGGTCTCGGGTGTACATACTCCATACCCACTATAGAGGAGTGGGTATGCCGCCCGTATTGAGAAGCTGATTACTATACAACAATTTCTGGACATATTTGCTTCAGAGCATAACTCCTTAATCGCATGGGGACAGACTCAGAAAACTGTCCTTATTGTGGAAATCGGGATGACGCACAATATGAAATGTATGTATGGAATATGTGGAAGAGAAGCTGCCAAGAGTTCCTTGCAGCACCGGGAATACCTTTCGAAGAAATACATGTGATGTCCTGCTCGCATACCTCAGGAGAGAATGGTTGGAAAGAATCGTATGGAATGATATAAATTATTGAAAACAACGAAAAAGAGAACAGAGAAAAATAATAACGGAAGAGAAGGAAAGACGGTAGTCCATGACAGCCCTCACACTGAAGTAATGCGAAAACGCTTCTAGTGTGAGGCGCGAGAAGATCAGAAGAGGTTTCAGTTGGTAAGAATCCGATAGTCCCGGTCTAACTAGAGTCTCAAGCAAGATTTTTTTTCTTCTCTCCTCTCCTGCCAAAAAAAAAGTTATAAGGTAAGCTCGGGTAACTGTGACCGTGGTCTTCATTAGTTCGCATTCAATTAAGTCTATCTAATGAACTTGAACTAATATAATAATGTAATTTTACAGGTATTTACTTCGAAGGTCAGTTTTTGTAATACGACACAGAAAAGTGTTGAAAAACGTATCCCATGAATTTTATTTATATATTCAGATATGTCCATAGGTCACACTTCCCCTGGAATTTGGGGCAAGTGTGACTCTGGCCAAACTCAAAGATATTAATGCACGTAAATCTCTCTTTGGGGTAATTGTGAGTAATCAGTAAAGGAACTTTTACTGCAATTTATTTGTTTGGAGATATCTTTATTCAAAACATAGTTCTGAAGTTTTCAATATTGAAATTGAAATGCCCTATTGAAAAAAAAAACAAAAATACTCGTGAAATTGCATATTTGTTGAAAAGAAGAGTTTACAAGTAGAAATCTGAAAAATCGAATGGGAATTTCATTGATCCCCATCTTCTGACGAGTGGTGATGGAAGCACAGTTGTTATTTCATCATCTGAAAGTGTATCAATGTCTTCCACATCTGGCCAGGTATATTGTTTGACTCTCTGAAATTT
The DNA here is from genome assembly GCA_958502065.1 of Chrysolina americana. NCBI lineage: Eukaryota > Metazoa > Arthropoda > Insecta > Coleoptera > Chrysomelidae > Chrysolina > Chrysolina americana. The sequence goes on from OY293411.1 coordinate 72,471,897, forward strand.
CTGTATATAATTTCGTAATATAGCTGAAAAACTATTACTGTTTAGATTGGCTAAATCAACCAGGTTCACACTTACCCCGACAAATAGGTCACACTATCTCCAACAACATTTTATTTTGGGGCAAGTGTGACATATAATGTAAAAATGAAAAAAAAATACAAGGAAAAACGGCTATCTATAGTCAGATTTATTGTTTGGGTAGAAGAACAGTGTATAAAATGGATTCTTACCTTAGATTTCAACAATAAACTCAAAGCTTGAAATAAACTCGTTGTTCTCGTTCTGATTAATAAATTGTAGGTTAAGAAATTGAGGAAAATATTTCGAATTCACAAGACCTCTTCTGTATTTTATATGATGGTTATGTATTTATTATGAGTATAGGCTATTCCTCGATAGATGGTATTGGGCTGTCGCCCGGTTTAGAAGATAGAGAGCAAATTCACACTTGCCCCAAATTCACACTTACCCGAGCTTACTATAATAGTACCAGAAGCGAAGAATACCGCATAAGATTCAAAAATAGTGGAATTTTTAAATAATATTTGGAAAACATATGAACGGCCGCATATTGAGACGCAGGTTACAGAGGCAGGATAGCACAGTGTCTGTGATTCGAACTTCAAAAACGAAACCTGCGAATCAGATTCGCCGTTCTCTCCTTCAAAGCTGGAGTCACAAGATACTGTTCTGCTCTTAATATACGGCAGGCCTATCAGTCTTTCACAAGAGCGAGGCCTTAGAGCAAGAAAAAATGAGAACTTCATATTGAGAATAATTTGTTTTCATGAAAAAATCCTGGCTGTCATCTCAAGAGATCGGTTCCCCACCTTTATATTACCCTACACCGAACCAGTTAACGATAAAGATCGAAATCTAGGTATATCCTCAATTTACACATATTCACAGGGATACAAGATGGAAAGAATCATGATATTTCCTGTTCTCACAAATAGAGCAGTGCCATTTGAACCAAAGACTGCGAGGGCGCTATCTCAATTTGACACCAGGAACACACGAGTCTTACATACGAATTCTTATATTTGAACAAAATGAACCAACTTGACATATCTGTGAAATTAGGTTGATTAATAGTGAAACATTAATATTCACAGGGATACAAGATGGAAAGAATCATGTTATTTCCTGTTCTCACAAATAGAGCAGTGCCATTTGAACCAAAGACTGCGGGAACACTCGAGTCTTACATACGAATTCTTATATTTGAACAAAATGAACCAACTTGACATATCTGTGAAATTAGGTTGATTAATAGTGAAACATCATAGTGCAATGTCCCTTATTGCAAATTCAGAGAGACAGACACTTTAAAAATATCTCACAACTTACGAGAAATATTGGACTATAGTGATAGCACAGAATAATCACCTTCGCATGATTTGAATTTGATTAAGGAATTATAATTGTTCATCATCAATTCTTCTGCTAATGAACCTAAGGATTGGAAAGGATATTGTAAAAGAATTTAATAAAAAAATTATTATTCTGCTTTTGATGGTTAACATTATGACTAGGTGATAATATTACATTATAAAAGTGATATCAATCGTTGAACACCGACTTCCTCAAACGGCGTTCATTCCCAAGGTACTATTACCTACCCATCGATTATGTTCCTTCAACTCCAGTAAACCGACCATCCGGTGTATCAAATACTGAAATGTTGCCAGTCGTAACCGCAAGAAAATGATACCAACAATATGCAGGTATGCTGATGATCGGCATTTCGAAATTGAACACTTCAATGAGTAAACTAAATCGACTTCTTTTTTAATCAATAATTCTATAATTTGGTAACAATGATCGAAAAGAGACCCTTTAAATTTAGTTTAAATATTAGCGCTTAGACTGTTACAAGCGGCCAACTGCAACTCAATGTTATTAGCCACAGTCACAACTGTTCAAATTGAATACTACTTCAAGGTCAATATGAAATCGGGCCTAGTTGTATTAATTATTTCAGGAATAACAAAGTTTTCATCTCATTATCAATTATATGTAACTCATATTCAAAACAATTCTCGCGGGAAAGACATCGCGAGTCCCGTAAGATGAAATGCCGAAGTCAGCTTTGCCTAGTCTTGTCCAGTGGCATCCAATAATACCATTACGCTGGTGACACACTTGGCGGTATGGGCCGTCGCGACAAATTTGCCGTCGCCGCTCAAAATAATTAAGCACATTTTCACACTGGACGGCTAAATTACCACCGATATTCAGCGGCGACCACACTTCAGTTTCAGTTTATTCGAGTAGCATGGGATTTGGGGTTGCACACAAATCGACACTCCCAACGAACAAAGACGTAACTCATTTTTCATCATATTTCAGGAGAGCCAAAATACTGAAATTTTTCTTCAATGTTTAAATCGAAATACAACTTTTTTCAAGTAGATTTCTTCGTAACTACTTGGTCTAGAGATACGGCTTCTTTATCGTCAGCATCAGTTTTTTAAGCTGAATACGCCTACACCTATAACTGAAAATAGCTGTAACTTTAGTTACGGCTTTGTTCGTTGGGGGTATCGAAATGTAAACAATCAAAATGGACCAGCAACAAATTCTTGCTTAGTTGTTATACTGCCACAGAAAAGAGAAGAAAATAAAAAATCGCCTCATTTGGATTCATTCCATACTCAAGAAAAGAAGAATTTGGGACATTTTATACATTGTTTGAAGATTTGAGGAATGATGACACGAAGTTTTTCAATGATTTTCGAATGTCAATGAAGTCATTTGACAAGTTACTGGATCACCTGAAAGATACCATACAAAAATAAATACAAAACTGAGGAATCACATCCAACCTGTACTAGGTCACATTAGGCTCATGAATCGAATAACCAAGGTCAACGAACTATGGTCATCACTGTTCCGAGCTTGACAATGAAAATAAACCGCTGAGTGTGTAGACATGCACCATGTCATGGACGGCGACGGTAAAATTGCCGCTAAGTGTGAAGGCTTTCATTTAATTCTTGAAACTTCTGTCCAAACGACGGCGACGGCACATCTGCCGCGACGGCACAAACCGTCAAGTGTGTCACCAGCGTTGGGTACGATTGATAGACTGATGCGTTTGATTTTTCAAATATTTCTGCCCAATGTCAAATAACCCTTTACTGTTATCGACATTATTGTCATGAGTTTGCTATCTGAAAGTTGAATGAATATTCAAAACGATTTTTTTTGTCATCATGGGTTGTGGGAAGAATTGTATACACAACTCACTGGAAAAATTAGCAACATGTTACTTTCCTCGCTCGTTATGTAATAATTTGAATCAAACTGGCCCATAGTTTTATACTTATAGCTGAAAAATTATCTCAGAAAGCTTACTACCTATTCCAGTACAATTTTAGAACACCCTGTGGAATATGGCTGAATATATTATTAAGGAAAAACTTTCGTGAATGTTTAAGATGTGTGTGAGCGAACTCATTCTTTCCTGAATCATAGGTAGGAATTCAATTTTACGACGAATCAGAATACTTCTGAAAGTGTGGGTTCCGAGTTTAAAAATACAATATTGCCTACATTATGAATCATTTCTAGGAAAATAAAGGACTGTCACGCGCTCGTTGTTCAACAACTGCTTTGAATATCAATATGAATACAAAGCGTTAAATATATATATCAATATTGTATTCACGACTATGAGGTTGAAAATGTAAAAGTAGTTTGACTACATAGAAATTGCACGAGTCTCTAAAACCAATAAATTTAAAATTATGAAATGTTTTCAGGATATCAGCAAATACGAGGATTGCTACTTAAGTTTTGATATATGGCAACACTGATGTGAACATGTCAAACCTGACATTGTCATCGTATAGTTTGACATTTTTAATAGTGAACGTACTTTGAATGTGTTTTCAGACGAATGCTATTTGTGTTATTTACACATTCATCTTGGACAAAAAATTAAAATAAATCGTGAACATTTTTGTGAAATGAGTTTCTATGACTTTTGACGTAGAATGAACCAACAGCAGTGTGCCGATCAACTCGCCAGGAAACATCGATACTGTGCGTGAACTGATCATCATGATATACCATGAGATTGAGGATACTTTGGTATCAGTTCCACTCGCATATATTCAATATTGCATGAACATTTGGCCATCAAAAATATTTGTTCGCGTTGGTTATCGCATAATTTGACAATTGCAGGGGTTCAAAAGAGGTCAATAAGATCGTGACAGGCGACGAATCATGAATCTATGCATATCAACCTGAACTTAAACAACAATCGACTGTATTGGTCTTCCAAGACGAGCCAAATCCAACGGAAGTTTTTCGCTTACGAAGCACTTTTTTTTTTGAAAAAGCAAAGGTCGACTCTGAATGGTACATCACCATTAGTTGCAAGCTCTCACATCAGCTTAAACAAAAAAGTTTTTGAGCAGTCAAGATGGGCCATCCACCGTACAATCCTTGTTTAGCACCTATTAATTTCTTCCTATTCCCGCAGATCAAAAACATATTGCGAAGTTAACGTTTTTCAACGTCTGAAGAAACGGTTGATGCGTTCAAATCACATGTTTTGGAGGTACCTCAATCGGAATGGAAAAAGTGCATCGATTGATTTAAACGCATGCACTTAATGGAATATGATCTGTGGAAGATTGTAGAAAGACTCTTTGGATGTCAAGAAAACTGCTCAAACACAAAAAATGCATCAACTTCATTCAATGCGTGTTTTACGAACAAAGTATGCATCATTAGGATGTAGAAGCTACACACATAGGTAACGATGAATTTTTTTTTCTTTCGGTAGCTTGATGACTTGCCCACTGACTCTTTTTTATTACACATTCAATCAACAAACAACGAACCTTTGGCATTATTTGGCCCATGGATACCACCTCTAGAAATAAGAAAGTAACACACATTATTTTTATCTTGGTTCACATAACGCTCTCCGAAACATTGCAAGATTCACCTCGGTGTGAATCCAAAATCAGAAATGAAACCAATGTCAAGTTTTGATCCACGAAAAGTTTCGGAAATGAAAGCAATCAAGAATCCCAATTTAATTTCATTACAAAAAGATTTTCGACTATTGCTCAACTTCCGCTCAGGAGAGGCTTCACTTAACACGAACCAGACCTCATTACCCTTTGTTAACGACGCTTTTATGTTTGTATATGCATATACGCTCGGCCAGCTAGAAGCGTTTTCCTTTGTTCTTGAAAGAGACCAACAACTATATTAGTCCAGAGACAAACGGTCGAAATTCAACACCATGAAGTGCTGAAAAAAAGCCAAGGTCAATTCACCATTCGGACCTCCATCATTGTGAATTCGCGCAGTGTAGTGGTGTTCTTTCTAGTCATTCTTATTCCACGCTCGCTTGACTGAAGATGCCATCAGAAACAATTGCTTTTCTTTCTATCATTGTATAAAGGGTAATAAAATAGTACAACAATCAAATGGAATATCGATTGGATCCGATGGGAGACGACATGTAGATGGCGTTAGTACTCTGGTCTAGCAGTCAGGTCGTGAGTGAAACTACCAACTAATAGGTGGCGAGTTGATAATTATGATACTGGAAAGGGGAAACAAAATATCGGGATCAGTTCTTTGGACTGGTGCAAAAAACGGGATAGTTTATAGATACAAATTATATTTGTTGATGAAATTCAGGAATCGAGATTATTGAGTTTGTGAAATATGTTGAAATTGCAAAGAACTATTTGTATTGAGTAGAAACCTTCCACAGTTTTTCATAGTTCCTCTTAGTTTTCAATCAAAAACGCTAGATGGCACTAGTGTTTTGCTCCAATGTGCCGATTCTACAGGCATTGACTAACTATCTTTGACTCTTTAAACAATGATTTCTATAGAACACGTCCCATGTAATTCGATGGTACTGAGTCAAGCCTTAGCCAACGATTCCCAATTTTAACAAGTCTCTCTGTGAAGTCCACATTTTGTATTCAGGTAATCTTGGGAATAATGGTCTATCAGGGCCGGTTTATCAATCTACAGTTGAGTAAATTTAGCTTCAGCTATCTCAAATTTCCAGCTGAAATGTTTCTTCAATCAGAGTTGAGTCAATCCGTAAGCTATTCTGTCTGCTGAATTAGCAGCAACTTCAAAGTGCCAGTCAAGCTTTCAACTGATGGCCAGAGAAGTGGTACAAACAAGCGCATTCCATAAAATAAGTGTTATGTTGGGAGATATACGTCTTGAATTTTTATATATATTGGTCTGCAATTTCAAGATAGAAATGGTTAAATTGTTGATATATGGACGCATTTGATATCATCACTAATAACGATGAAAAAATAATAATTCAGTTCTCCGGTAATGAAAGAATGTCCCCATGTAGTTACGATAATATACCTTTGAGAGATATGCTGACTTGGACTTCCGCATACAATTTTGTTTTTCACAGTTTCCGTAGTGTTGGAGCAAACTGAAGATCAACTCTAAACTTGAATAAACAAGTTTCTACTCTTCTACAGTTATATCACATTCACTCCCATGTATATCTGTATTACTTGTTATAAAACCATTTGAAATGAATCTGAAATAATTCAATTCATTTGATACCTGTAAAATAAAAAATCATTTTGTACAGAAGAAAAGGAGAAACAAAGGGTGTGTCGTTCCAAAACACGTGCATTTTTATAAAAGTAATTCTATGAAATCACACACATTTATATCAAAATCGGATTGTCATTGGGTAGAACTGATAAATACAGTTCCAGTGGTGAGTACAATTTCACTTAATTTTCCATTCCATTTAACCAATTCGTTCTAGTTGAATGATTTGTATTTATATAAAATCAGTCGAAAACAAAAATCGGGAGTTAGGTAAGCGAAATAAACATTCGATTATTAACACTTTGGTTGGCTTTCCCCTGGGGACTCGGGGCTAGAAATAATTGATCCCAGGTACGCTGCCTGTCGTACGAGGCGACTCAAAGAATACGGTAGCAAGAGTTACCGAAACAGGGACCTCTGGAAACCATTTGAGGGGAGCCAAGATAACCGTCCCGAGGCGCACCCGGAAAAAGGCAACCAGAGGAACTGAAGGTACGATGAAAACACAAGTTAGCAGACCACCTACAAGGGAAATCGATGCAGGGACTTCTGAGACCCATTTGAGGGGAGCCAAGCCAACCGTCCCAAGTGCGCCGACCCGAGGAACCCAAAGGATAATTCTACGGTGCAACCCTAGATGCGGAGGCTGGCACCCGGGAAAAGAGAAACAGAGGAACCAAAACACCCGTTAGCTGGGAACCCTTCCAAGAGACCCCAGAAACTACGGCTGCAGGAACCTCTACAGGTGCCTTTAACTGAGGTCAAACATGGGTGTACAAAGGGTCCAGACTAAGAGGCCTACGTGCCAAAATGCGCTCATCCGTGCCAAAATGAAAAGAAGAACATTTTGGCTAAAAACCAACACAAACAATACACCCAACTCCCCATTACCCAAGGGGAAACCAAGAATAAAACTAATTAAATTATAAGGAATGGCAAATGACACACTGAAACTGACAGTTTTGAAAACAAAATGGAATGACTTCATAAGTTTGCACATTTTGTACTAAAAAAAATTCCGAGGCTGTCTGACCAAACAACACATCGTCTAAGTGAAATAAAATTTTAGGAACTACAATTGTCTTTTATGATGTTCAACAAATGCATAATCTGATACTGAAACAATATTTGCATTAATAGTAATTACGTGAATAAAATTCTGTACATATTCAAATCATTCATTTAAGCCATGAACAAGAACTTAAAAATCGATTGTTATCATCATTTATTTTTCTAATACTTTTAATTCGAGTTCAAAAATTTTCAAAAACCCCGAGCCGAAATTGGAAAATTGTCTTAGCTCATTTCACTGCATCCCTTTTTATCAAAAGACCAGCTATTCTGGTGAAAAAAAATTAAATCGATTTCAATCGAATTCACTTGGATTAATGAAAATTTGGGCGCAGATGAATTATTGCAAGACGGATATACAAGAAGTTTCGAAATGTTCGAAAAAATGAACTGCGAACATCGAGCAAACATATTTTTACTATCTTCGAGACGAAATAAGACTGAAACATTATAATTTCACAGTCATTAAAATAATTTACAGGGGTATATTCTCTCATTTTCTAACTGATTCAGGGATGTAATACATAGTATTCGACAGGGATGAAAATTTCCCTGGTATTAATGTCTATTATCGTAACGAGAAAAAATTTGTTAAATTTGAAATATCGCAATCTTCCGATTCTCTAATTTTCTCCATCACAATGAACGATAAACACAAGGAGGGGATGTATTTTTCAATTTTTGTCACATGTGATCCTTTGAGAGAAAAAAATCCTCAAAAGTATTCGGAATTTGATGCGACCGAGAGCATAAGGATTTCTCAATTTGCCCACTGATTTGATAACTTCAGCACAATCATCTGAAATAGTGATACAGACTGAGATGAAAACTTTCTGTTACTGATATTCAATGTTTATATAGGTAATGCGAAAAGATTGATAAAAGTTGATATATCGCAATCGTTTGATTATATAATTTTCTAAGTCCAGCACAATGACCGAGAAATGCAAGGAGGGGATGTATTCACCAGTACTCAACCTATGCCATCTGAGCAAGAAGGAAGAACAGCTGAACAAATATTTTAAATCTGATTCAAAACTTAATGCGACCGAGAGCATACACATTTTTCAATTATTTTGCACTCTGATTTTCAACACAATCATTCTAAATAGTGATACAGGGATGTATTACTTTATATTCGACATAACTGAGCTGACTAGGATAGAAAAATTGTCATCATGTGTAACTGGGTTCATAAATTACCGTACGTAGACGAAGATATTTTTCATTAGCCCCAAAATGTCGGTAAAATAAAGAAAGCGGAATAATCATGAAGCATAATAAATTAATAAAAGCAACTAAGTATTTCTACTGAACCAATCAACACTATCGATCCTAGAGTCTTCCTGTTTCAATTAAAATATTATATGGAATACAATGAAAACAAATGCGGTTTCCTTTCAATCGATAAGTAATTGTTCTATCTCCACTAGGCTCCATCTCCATTAGCTACATCAAAAATGTACCGAAAGTAATTTCCACTGAGAATGCATGGTCGTGACGGGCATAAACCTTGACATGTTTTCTTACTTTCACAATTTTTTCACAGATTTAGTAACTACCCAACACCCACTAATACGGTTACTAGCTGGATACAGAATATTTTACCTCATGTAGGGAATTTTTGCGTTGTATCGCATCCAATATATTTACTGACTCACACACATGAGCGACATAATCCATCCACAATCGATAATTTTCGAATAACGTCAATCTGAGTACTCTCCCTGGTAACATCAACCATAATGCAGAAGGGAGCGACTGCCTTTATTTTGGGAGCGAGGGGTATCCAACAAAATACGAACAAGTGTGGGTTGCGAGCGCTATCGAACATTACTACTACTGGCAAATGAGGGTACGAGTGGAAAAGGGGGTCAATAACCTAGACATAATGGCGCTTCATTGTATAAAAAAGTGAGGGTGCTATTTTCGACGTTCAGACTGTGTGTCATACGAAACAATACTGATTTTTCGGGTTTTACTGCGACCTGCCAGTCATTGCTTATAACAAAGGGTAGGATAAAAAGTGAAATATAAAATGTGAAAAAGTTCCCAATTCATTGGGCACAGAAATATAGTAACTTGATATCCAATCTTTCAGAAATGCAATAATTTTTTATGCAATACAAAATTCGAAGAACAATAAAATGTACCAATTGTTCAATTTCAACTAATCCACTCAAACATTTCAATAAATACATAATCACTATTTCTACTAACTTTTTCCAACAATGGCAGTTTATATTCAAAGTGTTTCGACGTACATTTTAATGTTCAGACACAGCAAGATCATTTCTAAATCTTCTCTACAACACCTGCATAGGGTAGAGTATCTGCCAGCTTTTTATTTCCATTCTCATAATGCGTTTTTATACAATTTCAAACAGAATATTTGTGGTATCTATCTGCAAAACGTAGTTGAACTTATTAAATTATTGAAAGTACCAGTTGACGAAAGTAATGAAGACGAAAAATAAATACATTTTCACCTTCTTCAGAAGGTTATCAGGCAAGATGAGAAGATCATTCATTATATTAATCTTCATGTCATAATTATTTATTTGTTTTAGAAAGAAATAATGAATAGGAAATATAATAGTCAAATCAGAACATATCGCAGATATATGTCTCTCATATCCAACATATCTTTGTGGGATATATTAGTGTATTGTATTTTCATTGCCTATAATTATGGAATTACGAAGAAACTGTATACAACATCATTTTCTCAGTAGTAAATTGGTGGGTTTCACAATATAATATGTGAAAATAATGTCAATTTGAACTTTTTCATAAAATTTTTTCGTACATACATATTTTTCACACGCTTATTTTCATTACAATGTGACAGTTCCAATTATGTGAATACAATTTGGGACTCCTTTGATGTCGTATTTCATGATTTATAAAAGATGATTCAAACTACCTATTAAGATTTTCGAAATATTATTCATATGCACACTTAGCATGTACAACATTAACGATCTTCATCATGCTACACATAGTATTTTCAACAATATAACCATGAATAATAGAGTTATGACATATGATTCAGATGGTGAAGTGGATTTGGATTACAGCGTGATTTGGTGTCAGACCAGTTTTGTTTGGTGATAGAAGTAACGTTATAATTGTTTCTGTTGAATACCTGTATTCGATTGTGATTATCCCGTCTTTGGTCTCTATAGTAGTTCTTTAGAAATAATAAAAAATCTTCAAACACTGCTTTCAATCTACCGGTCCATTTATGTCCTGGCAATGTAAACGCATTTATGGTCTTGATTACGTGAATAATAAACTGAAAATTTTATATTATAAGCACCTGGTGGAAATCTCCCCAACTCGATAGCTGTACTTCTTGTTAAGGATTTAGATTTAGAGTTATTCAACAAATACGTTAAATACTTCACATTTTTATAATAAACTTGAATATGCCCAGATTCTGTACAAAAGGAACACAGGTTGCACGCACATTATTGTAATACATTTTATTATCAAATATTTGATTAGCTCTGGTTTCACGATACCAAAACGACAATAAGGCGATCAACTACAAGGAACTTCACATCACAGCCAACTACTTTGCTATAACTCATAAAATCATGATTTATTTACAGCTTGCACTTTATTAAGATATAATGTTTCTGTTTACTAAGGTCTTACGAAGTCTATAAGACACTAGTGTAGTTTGAGTCATATTGATCTGAAAGCATGTCATCGAGAATTAACTGATGGTTGTTTCATCACAGTCAGTCCTTTTCTATATAATAACGTTCTCACATGAACGTCAAAAAAGCCCTCAAATTAGGAAGAGTATTCGTTTATAACGTAGCAGTTGATAAAATTTTGTATTGCATTTCTACTATTTTCTATGCATTATTTCTTTAATGGTTAATTCGTTTAATACTTTTCCGTTGTTTTAATAGTACGAAATGATGGTACAGGAAAAGTAAAAAGATAGAATTAGAACTACTTAGGATTCACCGAAATACAATGCCCACTTTTATTTCTACAACACTGGCTCACATTTTTTTGTTTTGTCAAGTACTATACAGTTATGTGACATCAGTATAATGTTTACATTTTATTTAATTATATTAACGTCATTCTACTAGAGCATAGAGATATCAAAATATTCCTATGCAACACTACCGCCTACTATGATGTCCCTTACGTTGGTATGACACCAATTCAATTCTTTGCAAACATACATACATACGCAAATGCATGTTTGGTCATAGGATTTTCTTACCACGTGCCTGAATTAATTGCAGGAAATTTTTCTAGTTCATGACTTTTGGAAGTGAAAATTTCCCGAATAAACTTTCGTAGCAAAAACGTAAATTCAACCCTACATGTGCTTGATATAATTCATATGTAATATTTTTTTACAAATGTGCGGAAGATGCCACTTTCTCGCAAATGTTTTAAATTAGAAAATGAGCTTTTTCCGATGGCGAAATTTTTTTCAAGAGAGCTAAATAGATTTTTAAATGCTCTAATTCTAACTCTTGAGGAAAATACCATTCATGCACAGAATTGCTTGTCCGAACTTCACTTCGCATGCAAAAAAGTGTAACTTTCCGCAATGTTATGATAATTACTATTTTCTACAAGGGTGCGTAATTCACCCTGTACCCGCCCACAATTTAGTATGGGAAGTGTAATTTTTCCACATGTTAAAGTTGCAAGTGATTTTTTCCGATACTATTCAGACTAGAGTAACATATAAATTGGTTCCTTCAATATCTATAAACAGCAATACTATACGGGTACGTATTTTGGGTAACGAACGTTTGAGTCGACCTGTATACGAACATTTTTTAATTCGGTTTTGAATTCATTTCACGGTTCTTTACCTGTAGAAATATTTCTACCTTCGAGCAACCGTAGTTCAAATAATGACGGTAGGTATATCTATATAAATTGGTCTGAATATTTGTCCTTGAGAGCGCCTGTCGAGGTGCCTGGCCTACCTGGAGGAAAAAACCTCGAGTCTACACAACTCTTTGAATGTCAACGTCTGTTCTTACGGTTCGAGGTCGTTCGTTGTGAATCTTAACCCGACAGTTTATTGAATTCTGTTGATAGAAGGTTCAATTGCGTAGCACAAAAGCTTGTTTCTTGATTCATTTCAGTAATCACAGATACTGTTCATCACCGGCCATTTATAATCATTGTTTCATTGAGTTCCACAGTCATTTCATTTTCTCGGCATTTCTCAGAAGTGTTTATGTCTTTGTTTCTCTGGTCGTAATCCGTACCCATCAATATAAAAATATTGACGAACAACACGGGTCTGATAGAATAGAATGAACTTTCCACAATTTTATAGAGAGTACTCGAGACGTATCTACTCATTTATTATCTGACCACAATCACTCAAACAAATTCACTAAACGGTATTATTTGTTCGTTTAAAACCAAAGAAATATCGACATGTAACAAACTTCTAGTTTTTGACAATAACTTGGCACACAACTGTTTTGAAATTATTCTGGACCTTCACTTTTGTTGTCTGCACAACAGATGGAGATAATAAACGTCCGGCCAGCGTTGAAAGTATAAGTAGGTACTATTTACCTACCTGGGGCAACAACAGGCTAGAAACTTCAAAAGAACTTAGGTAGCTGAAATTTATTTGGTAATATGGGTGAGGTAGAAATATTTGGAGCCTTCAAGTTGTGGTGTTGGTCTTGAAAAATAATGTAATACTGAACGATGGCAGATTTACCGAGTGGAGCCTAAATATAACGAAATCTTTGAAAAACAATACAAACTAACAATTCGGATAGGATCAAAATGAAATGCTAGATTTACTTCAAAAGAATGCATAACGAAACTAAAATTATCCTGTCAAACAATGCCAATGGTCGGAATCCTAGTGAATGAAAGGCAATTGGAACACAACACCATAGATAATTGAAATAGTCAAAAAATACTATTCCATTCAGAACCTCTGAGTTTTCAAAACATATGAAACCGAATCGACACACCCTCTTTACCCTGCACTGGAATAGTCGATAAGCAGTTAGGGGTAAAACAGTCTCGTGACCCTATGGGCGTTTGGAAAGCGACACACAAAAACGATAATACTACTTTTGTTTTCGTGAAAACAGACATGAGAAAATTCAAGAATAATCATCGATTACTTATCTCACATATAAAAGTAGGTTTCAGAAGAGTACTAAGTATATGTTGTATCAGATTCGGTACTTATACTTTGCTGGAGGTCAATTACATACAATTGACCGATGAAAAGAAAAATTCTGCTCGATTAAATAATTATAGGATCAACCAAGACTATGTGCTGCGCCCACGTTTCGTTCTTCGGTTTGATACTACCAAAACCAAATAAAGAATTAGAAACAAAAAAAAGACCACAACCAAAATGCCAGTAATATATTTAGCTACCTTGTTTCCATAGTTTGCAGGGGAAAAGCAGAGCGTTGGAAGAATACAATGCTATTCCAAAATCCGACATACGGAGTAACAGTTTGTCCAATAGTCAAAAAACACTGTTGGTTCCACAATAAACTTCCGAAAAATTTGTTCGGTATTGCACTGTTAAAAACACAATTACTGGGCAACAAACAGTGTCCTAGCAGGGGCGAAGTTATCATGACCGCAGCCACCAAACACTGAACATGGAGTCTCCCGCGACGCAATTACCGTACTCGAAGACGCACGAGAACCGTCGATCGGTCGGCGAAGCGAGCCGATCAATCGCCGGCATGGATTCGGCGTACACATTTTGAATGAAGCGCCAAAGTCATTGTTTATTTCTCAACGGATTTGTTTACTCATATGAATAAATGATTAATTCAGAGCCGAAACGGATGATCGCGCTATTGTCAAACATGGATTAGTTCTGGAGCAGTTAATAGTTTTACGTGCACCAGACGATTGCCGAGCAAATAAGTTTCGAGTCTATTCACTGAAATATTCTAAATATGCCTTGATGTCGCGTCAAACCAATGAAAATTACAAAAGGAGACGGGCCCATTCATGATTCGAATTACTTGGAACTTGGACTCATTCATTATTGTAATGGAATGGAACATGAGTCATAGACAATGAGAGCTTGATGTTTTCCTTTGCATGGTGTTCAGAATTATGAGTAAGTCACCCTTTTTATCTGTTTCATTCTCATCAGGCTTGTACAGCTCTTCTTCACTATCTCTTACTATTCAACTTTCCTCCAACTTTTTCTTTGTATCTGACTCTGTCTAATCTATCATTTCTTCACTATATATCTCTCTTCTATGCCAGTGAATATAAAAGAAATGCACCCATCGTCTACAGGATGGTGTTTGACAGCAACATTACAACATTACTTCTACTTCACTTGTTGTGAAGTTAAACCTAGTAGTAATTTTAAAATTTTTATTAAAAATATGTCAAATATTTAGAAAATGTATGGTCAATAAAAAACTAACATACAATAATTGAAACTTATCGAACATTATAACTTTCATTATAATATTGTAAGGAGACAAAAAGGTCAACCAACGTGCGAGTTGAACCTACCCAAGTGTATCAAGTCGTTAGTGTGGTGCAACGAATATATTTGGTTCTCAAATAAACTTACACCAAAGCAAACAATCACTCCTACCCTAGGATATATTTGTTATTGTTTATAGAGACAGAGATAGTCCCCCCAAAAGCTAGAAAAATCAATCGTTGACTTCACAACGCAACTTACTCTCCTATTCCACTATCATAGGGCATGTTGTAGATTGGCAGGATCGGCCATGGCTAACAACTGCCTGAACTTTGCATCAGGGGACGAAGGGAGTAAATAATAGTCAGCAAAGTTCAATAAACCAGATTTATTTACCAAAGCATAAAACAAGGTGAACAATATTTCAACAATAAATAGAAAGAATACATAAAATATGTGCAATATGAAAATAACTCAAAATTTGTAAAGATGATAATATGAATTTCATCAGAGGGATTCAAGCACTTCATATTTGCAATTAAGCGAAAATATTATTAAATGAAATGGTCGAGTAAAATAGTCATATAAATGCTTCTAGAAACCAGCTTCATATACACTTTTAAAACGCACTTCTAATGCTACATAAAGCAGCCAATTTATATTCATTATTATTATCATCCTTGAACTAAGAAACATGCCTGAAGCTTGTATTGAAACTAATTACTGGAATATAGCCAAACACCCCATAGTATTATGAACTATTATTATTAACTATAAACTATTATGAAGAAGAAACAGAAGAAGAAAACAAAAAATAATAATATACAGACTCTTATTATTTTATAAAAAAACCTCTTTATATATTGAACCTATACTATCACATCCCGTCGACCCTACGTACTATTATTATTCCGTTTTGGTAACACCCATTAGCGGTAGCGCTAGTCACTCTGGCTCATTGGGTGTTCGTGACTTCACCCGAATTGTCACTGTCGTCAACTCTTTTTCTACTCGAGTCGATCGAGAAATCCATACAAAAACACAGCTTAAGTAAAGTATGATTTATTTCCTAAACGTTACAAAGTCTAGTACGCGAGCCCTCGTACAAAATCTAAAGTGATAACCAGCAAGTTGTAACTTTGTATACTGTTAAAGACAAGTGTGCCAAATCCGACAAGATGTCGTAGAGAGGAAACCTTAAAAATGGTAAGTTTTTCTTTGTCGTCAAATCGACATCTATGGAGCGTCGGAAGAAGAACATTATTAATTTTGTCGGACGATGATGTCATTGAAAATCTCATCTAATTTTTGTATTTTCCACTCCGACGTGCCCCGGCACCCAGAGGAGGATCACCTTGTTGTTCCTGCCTAGATCATTACGTTTATCTGGGCATTCTCAGACCATCTTTGAGTTGATGTTATATGAGCTCAACGCTTTGATGGCTGCTATCGGAGACAATTGCTATTTCCTTGTTCCGGTATTTCGTGACGAGGTTGAATTGAATGCACCTTTCTATGGCATGAATTTCCACTTGAAAAATATTGGGGAACTGACCCATGCGTTCGGAGTATTTGGTGCGAGGCCCAAAGACTCCTGCTTCAGTTCCGTCGGGAGTTTTGGAGCCGTCTGTGTACCATATTATGGTATTCTTTCCCAGTGCTCGAGTGGATTCTACGCTCCGTCCACTCGTTCGGAAAAAATTTCTCGTCAGTTGGGAGATCGGCAAGGTGTGCACTTTCGGTGGGGGTTGAGCCCCTTACGTTGTGGCTGTCCTTTTGAGTCCGACTTTAGCAAACCTAAGGTTTGCTTCCCAAGCAATTCTCCTCACCATGATATGGAGAGGAGTGAGGTCCAGAATTACCCAGAATGCAGCTGTTGGAGTCGACCTCATTGCTCCTGTTATACAAAGACATGCTAGTCTTTGCACTTTCTCTAGGATTTCAGGATTTTCTTTGTTATGGCTAGTTCGGTTCTGCCGTGCCACACTACTGCTCCGTAGGTGATCATAGGTCTCACTATCATGGTGTACATCCATCGCAGTATTGATGTGTAACCCACGTTTTTCCTGCAATGTTCCTGCACACCATCAGTGATGATTTTGCCTTGTTAACGATCTTTTCTACGTGTCTGTTCCAGAGTAGTTTTGAGTCTAGGGTGAGCCTAGGTACTTCACTTCTTGCTTCCATTCTAAGTCTGCTCCGTCGAGGCGAACAGCCCTTAGGCGCTGAAACTTTATTCTTCTAGTGAATGGTTGGTTTTTGACGAGTTAATTCTCAACCCCACAGAAAGGCACCATCTTCTGGTAGTCTCTAGCTCCCTTTCTATGAGATCGCAGAGAGTTCCTTCGAATTTGCCTTTGACCATAATGACTATGTCGTCAGCATATCCAAGGCAAGTGACTCTGTTCCCGGTTAGTGTTCCGAATAGTTCGTCTACTACGAGACTCCACATCAGAGCTGATAGTACCCCTCCTTGTGGGCATCCCCTGTTTGTGCTGATCCGAAAGCAGATATCGCTCACTTTCGTTTCAGCAGTTCTTGTAGCCAGCATTTGGCACATCCATCTGGATGTGGTTCTGTCCACTCCCTTGTTCGTTAGGGCCCTATTTATTGCTTCGTGAGAGGTGTTGTCAAATGCCCCCTCTATGTCTAAGAAGGCGCATAGAGCCATTTCTCGAGTGATCTCTGGATGCTTTCGGCAAGCAGGTACAAAGCGGTTTCCGTTGATCTGCTCGCCCTGATGCATCCTGCCCGGGGTGTAATGGCACCCTCTTCAGTGTCCTCTGTCCGAGCAACCGATAAAAAATCGGACCAGCATCCCAGTCGTATCAGTCGTGAAAGGAGAACCTTATTATAATAGACATATATCACTCAGTAGAAGTTTAACCTGTCGATATCCTGGAAAAAAATGGCAATGCACTTGATACAAAATCGCACAGGCCTACTATACACTTGCTCAGATATCTTACAGTACCCGATCGAATGGTGATATGCCGGTTTGGGGGACTTGCTCAACCATGAGAGATCCAGACTCCGATCAAATAACATAACCTAGATGAGTAACTCACCGCACCGCACACGCACAAAGATTTGTGTGTAACATAGATATTGAGGTTCAATAAAATAGAAATAATGAAACCCAATATGGAATGAAAACCTGAAACTATGATGAAATTATCTCCACATGATTTTGAGAACAGCCGATGCTCTAATTGACAGGTTTTTTCATAATTCATTCATTTTTCTCTTTTCCAATTTGGTATCCCTTTCTCGATAGTTACGACACTGGTAGCTTCAAATAATTGTTCTGTCAAATATCAAATGCAGCGTTGTCGTACTGACAAGACTATATCGACAACGAAGAATCTCCGTTCGGCGATGGAAATACTATCGTTTTTACATGCTCCCAGCAACAAGCTGCAATGAAAGTTTCAATTGCCTTCTTATTGTCATATATTTCATCCAAGACAGTATTTTTGGGTTTTCGTTGCCATGAATATACAGATATCAAAATCTAGCGACGTGCTTATTGTATCCTTAAAAACTAGCGACATGGCAATAATGTCATGATTTGAGGGATAACACTATGAAAAGATGTTACCTTCAGTTCTATTTGAGTATTACTCATCTGGGTTGTGTTATTTGATCGGAGGATCCAGCCAATTTTCAGAAAGGAAGCGTTTCAAGGAGTATCCTTCTGCCACCTTCTTTTTTGTATATCGCTATTGTCTCTATTCAATGCATTTAGGAAAACCTGTGTATACGATTGCGGTACCCCAGGCAACCACAGTTTCAACATGGATGACCCTAAAGGTACATGCACAGAGGAACCACTCGATAAGAGGCAAGTGACGAGACAAGAAATGTAGTGACATAGTTATCGCGTCGCTTACCTCAGTAACAGAACGATGCAAGGCTTACGGAAACCAGAACGATCTAAGGCAGATCGGGAAAGAAAACAGTTGCTGCAACAAGGAGTCATAAGAGGATAGGAAAAAACTGCTATAACTCAGCGCGTAAAAACTCGCAAAAGACTATGGTCATAATATAACGCGTCTTCAAACAGTAAACCATTATTATCATTATTGATACTTAAACTATTTGAATGCCACATCTAGAGTTCCGATTTACCTCTTCCTGTGGGCTGCTTTTTCTAGGTTTTCTATTTTATTCTTCTTCAAGTTTTGTCTAGACCCGATCCCGAATCACTATCATAGTCAATATTATTTTCTTGCAACCTCTGTAATGTTTTGACTATTCCCACTGCATGCTAGTTTACCAGCATACCATTCAAGGAAAACAACGCTTAATGAACCATTTCAAAGACGACGATCTCGTGAAAATTCAAGACATTCTATTGCTCCATCTAGAAGGCGTTGCAGTTTTTCACTTTAATAACACATTTTCTTTGAAACGTAACATTCAGTAAAAGGACGAATAAGAAACCAAAGCAAATCTAGTCCATCATAAAAAGTTAAGAGATGTAAACATGAAGATAGATTTATATGATTACTTAGGTTTCGGAAGTCCATCGTCTTGATTGGTTGAAAGATGTTTGATTTCTTTCACTTCTTCACAACGATTCGATTGCTTGAATACGCAATCGTCTTCAGTATTCACCTGAAACCTAAGTAATTACGTTACTATACATTGTCTATAAACAAACGTAAAGATAAATGTTGTAATAAAAAACTTAACGCCAGAAAATGATTTTTGTGCGATACAATTGACCAAAAAACGTGAAAGGGTTATGAGGAATATTTCGACGTGCGCAGGGTTAAAATACGGTTCGTGTCACGAACCGAATCAACCACCGATGCTGAAACATAGGGGTGCGTATAGACAATGACATCCAGAAAAACCATATTGCGATGTAGATAAATGAACGTATCCACGTCTCCTCATTTTTCAGCCGAATGAATTATTGTTGATGAAGCACGTCTATTCCATTAAAAAATACAATAAAAAAATTGTGTTACTACAGCTGTAACGTCCCATTCAGGTCCCTTGAAGGTGCACATGAGTTAGAGTTTTTTTTATTCTGTGGTTTTTTAGCATTGTACTTTTCTAGTTACCCATCCTTCGAACGTTCAATGAATCCGCAAAACTGACAGCAAAGAAAAAAACAATATTTTTCATTCCATCTCATTAAACGCTGCATAAGGTCGTTGAACGTTTATCTTTTTTATGTATAAAACATCCAAGACAATGAGTACTTTCAATGACAACTGATGAATTGGTTCCTGTATAGAAAGAAAACCATTTAATGGTGAAGTCAGAGTCAGTCTGACCGCGATAAAAAAAGGTGCATCCTTTTTAATCGCGATCAAAATGCCTCAAATGTAGTGAGCGACCGTCACTTCAATTTCTCTCTTTTCAGCTATGATGATCGTTGGGTATTACTGACAGAGTGAGAGTCCTATTGGGGAAGTTCCTACAAAACAAATCACAAAAAACAAAAAATTTCAGTTTTCAATAACTGTTCCTTCAAGTAATCGTTATAATGAAGGAAATTATTATTGTAGTGCATTGAGTGGTCGGTGGATCAGCGGTCTAACGCACAGGCCGTTCGAAACTCCAGCATAGCGATAGTCGGTTCGAGGCCGATGTAGGTACAAGAGAATTTTTCTCAACTACTTAATATCGGATCGATAGGGACCGCATGCATTGTTGAAAAGCAAGTGTATTGTGAGTTGTCTGGATGCCAATCTCGTCTGGTGCTGGCTTGGAGTGCACAACAACCACCCGAAGTGGTGCTGTAGGTTTTTCGGGTTTTTCTACAGCTGAAAAGTGAATACGCCACCGAAAATCAGTAAGTCGCCCCAGAGCGCCACGGCAAATAATAATAATAACCGTCCTCTACCCGCACAGGCTATGCCTTTGGGGTACACTCAACGAGTGTTTATGAGGGAGTATTATTATTATTATTATTTATAGATCTTGTCGTTGATTTATCTTGCCAAAAAAGCACTAGACATTTTTTATACTGATGAAACTGATCCTCCACGATGATACCTTGTGTAAATGGAACTGTCAAAAGTAATTAGATTTTCCTGCTTATGACATCTTGACTGAACAGTTATAATCAATCTAATTAATGTAGATTTCTAGTGAACTGGTTTCATCAAAATTAATATTTATATGACACCATTTGAGTTGGTAAAAAATGATCTCTCTAAATACAACTCGTTATTAAAAGGACCCTGCACGGTTCTTATGGAAAAAGAGTCCCAGGTCACTCGGGATTGCCTTTTTCAGTTGTATTCATATACATTTTTTAGGAATATATACAGGGTGTTTCCAAACTATGGTTCTTTATTGCAGGGTGTGATTTGTTATGTCAGATTAAGAAGAAAAGTTCCTATGAACATATGTCAGTGGTGAACAAAAATATTGTTGGCTGTGGTGCCCACTGAAACGCCACTGGTTCTAATGTTTTCAATCAAGTTAGGACTAAATGGGCGTTTTATTAGTTCAAATAAATGTACCAAATTTCAACCAAATCGGTTCTAGAATATTAATGATGATGACAGTTTATAATAACCGTGTTTTTTTTTTTAATTTCAACGCCCTGTATCTGAGAAACAAACCATCTCCAAACATGTGTTCATTGAAACTTTTCTCCTTAAAATGACCTAATGAATCACCCCCTGCAGTAAGGAACCGTCGTTAGGAAACACCCTGTATGAATCCAAGTGGACAACTAAATATACTTAATTTGATAAATATTTTGTGGCTCTCGTCTATTTGTTGCATCTTGTACGGATCCTGTAATTGGAAGGAATGAGGTTCCATTTTTTTTTAAATCGACATTTTAGCGGCATCTGTTAGCTTGTAGATAGCATGAAGTATCAATATACCAAACCGTATGGGGGACAAACGATGAGATTCCATAAAAAACTGGGGTCGAAACTGGACAGCACAGTGGAAAAACGATTTTTTCAACTTTTTGAAACGTGGAACTTCATCGTTTTCCAACTGGACCCTTCGAAAGTGTGATGAAAGGTTCCTAACTGTCAAAAGTATTATTTTCGAGGGTATCTTTGATTTAATGGAATGTAGTAACACCAAACCTGGTAACACCGTGGGCTTCATATTTTCAATTTTTTTTTAGGGTATTGAACTGACGCGGACACTGGCGATACACTGATTCGTTGGCCATACAGGGTGATTCATTGAAAGTGAGGACTGGCCTAATTATCAGCATGAAAGTTATCAAAAAGAGTTCAATCAAATAACTGAAACCCTTTGGACTCAATAAATTATTAAAATTAAATAAGTATACAGATTACCTACACATACCTACACATACATGAATGGTGGTAATATCCTAAAACAAACTCTTGAAGTTTAAAATTAGAATAATAATAGATACTGAGATTGGAATTGTTGAATCAGCGAAAGGCTTTGGATTGGGACGAATATGGGAACAAGATGGTGCAAATGCCCAAAATGCCTAATAATTCGTGACACACATGGTATGTACCGGCGATGACCTTCATTATCTCTCGAATATGGAGCGCATGTTTCATTCTCACAAAATGGTGGTATAGCCCCGAGAAGGTCAAATCAAGTGCATTTGATGTTAAAATTATTGGATTTTGTAGGTACATTCACTAATCATAAGATGAGAAATATTGTCATTCTTACAATCTGACGAGAGTAGTTTGAGTAACAATGAATTTGGATAGTTATGGACATATACATATAACTTCACTTGTGAATATGGTGCTCGAAGTGTCGGTACCTTCCACATAACGCTAATGTCCCATGTTCTTTGTGGTAAACAAGCCATTTGAAAATAGAACTCGTACATAATCGAAATTACAATATCTTAACAGACATGGTATGAGCTAGTAAAATGCACCAATTTGGAGCTGGAATGTTGCCCACTATATATATACTCGGACGTTCCCTTGGTATATTACATAGATCTTTGATGCAGTCTCCCATTTGATGGCCCATCATGCAATTGACCAGGATCCGTACAAGATGTAACAAATGAACAGAAGCCACAAAGTAATGATCATATTTTGGTCAGTTTTCTACTCCTTGAAAAACATTAATGTGAGTACAACTGAAAAAAACAATCCTAAGTGACCCTGTATATAATAGTAACCTCAGATCACCCAATATCAATGTCAAATGATATCTATTTAATTTGCAGGTCTACTAGCTTTAGCTTTTTACTGTGTTCAAAGAGTTAAATAAAAATCCTAATATTGACTAATAGAAAAAGAATCACCCAGTAGACGGAGTATTAGAATTGTTCATTGCAACTCGTGTCGAATATATCAAGATTGTAATCGCTATCCCTAACTTTTGTAACAAAGTGATCGCCACATTATATATTTTTTAGTTGACATATCTGCCTCCCCATGTTTAACACCCTGTTCCTCAAAAATTGTCCAGGGAGACATTCGATTAGGACATTATAAACTACCGTATAACAAATTTTCAGCCTTATTGGATCCAAAAACATACAACAAACCAAATTTATATAATATAAAAACACGAGTTCGTTGGAACGAGTTGACAGGACGAGTGATTTTGTCAATCATTTCGCTTTTATATATCCGCAAATGCACGAGTTTTCGGCATGGAAAATGAAAAATTATCTATAAAATGTGAAGGACTCGTGAAATTATGTTCTGATAAACTATCAGACATATCTCCTGAGTTTTTGATTATATTCTTAAAATTCAAAGGAGTAAGGCATCGTGTGAATCAGAATTTCTGTAAATGTCTCCGAAATATATTATAACAGTTTTCCAGTACAGGAATCTGTGCCATATAAATCAGTTGACGGAGAGTGGAAAGCTCTTGATACAAAACAGAAAACCAAGTTTTTGAGAGGCATCTTTGGCAATGGACCTCATAATGCTTTTTCCATGAAAGCGAAGTCAATACTTATTTAAAATATTAACGTTCCTTCCTCGATCTCTTCTGGTTTCACAGGCCGATATCGAAACTTCTGAAGAGAAAGTGGTAAAAAGAAATACCATCATCCTTAAAGCTGTGATGTGAAGAACACCAACATTTATTGGTAGTGTCGGACGGCATTACATCAACCACCGCGTGGAAAGACTGTCTGAGAGGAAACTATATAGATAGCAAGAAACAAAACTGGGGGACGGGCAAACCATAAGAAGGAAGCTTGTCGACAGTTTCGTCATATTTTTCCATAGCATATATGTGAGACAGCAAGTACGTCGCCAGTTGATTTCTGACGAAGGAAACCTTATTGTTCATCATTCACAAATCCTTTCTAGATATTTCTTAAGCTAGATGTTGATGGGTTGTTCCATGACTTTCGAGACAACAAATATATCAGTGCGATAGGAATGTGGTTACTAGGTAGGGTATTTTTCTGTTGTAACTACCACCCAATCCCAAGAGAGGTTCAATAACTTACAGTTAATTGGTGTTGTTTCGTGGGCACATTTCTTGAGAACGATCGGAATATTCCATCAGATCCATTAGTTCAGTTGTTGTTAAGACCAAGCAAAATGCGTTCGATAATTCATTGACAAAAGGTAATTTCAGGCTCTTGACTGTCAGTGTTTGTGATGTTCTAGGGTCACCAAAAAATATCGGCTTTTTCCTGGGCATTTGTGGCTGGTGTTCCATGATTTTTGAACCATTGATAGTATACTCCATGCTTGAAGGTGACAGCTCAGGAGCAGTTACCTCTAGACCAATGTTTACTAGATAATAGTTCTTTTAAACGTGCTTCGTATACATGTTTGCATCCCCAGCAGTATAATTTGCGAAATTGTCTCGACGTATTGTGTTAGATACCCAAAAGAGAAAAGACAAGACAGACACTCCCTCCCATGGGAATTCTGTAGAAAACATACGAAGACCATCCCAGTCAGCTGAGTTGTCATATATGAGATCGGGCAGCGTTGTGCTGCTGAAGAAATTGTAAGACTATAGTTTATATCCTGATAAATTTATTTATTCATTAAATACATCCAGCAGGTTCGAAAACCCAATTAAAGGTGTACATAATGTATATTGCGAATATGATTTTATAAGTAGGTAGGTATTGTAAAAGCATAATTTGAAGTTGTTACTCCTTATTCAATGGTAAAAGAATGAAAAGACAATAATTCGAATATAGCAAATATAAAACAAAAAATTGTATCCTGTACTATTAGTTGGGTAATGCGTGATGTATTGCATGTTTGAATTGCGTTAGGCTAGAAAAAAATATCTATCGACACAATGTTGAGATGGGACAGTTGAAATGATGATGTGTATGCGGAATCCCAATGTTGAATAATAGTCGAGATCTAGATGCTACACGTGGAACATTGAAGTTGAAGAAGGATAGTAAGGCTGATGAGTCTAATAAGTTGTTGAGAATTTTATACATGAATATTAAGTCGCCTTTTTCACGGTGCTTTCTTAAAGAGCACATACTGAATTCTTCAAGAAGATTGTAGTCGTATCCCCTTTCAGGATAGCGTCCGCGCTTTTTCAGACAGCAATATATTGGGATTCACACTGGGCTACAGTATTCGAGCTGACTTCTGACATGAGAATAGTATAGGGTGCGTAGAGTATAGGTATATTGCACAATGAGCATGAATTCCCCAATTTCCTAAGAGTAAATAATTCATATGAAAATTTGCTACTTCTTGCTACGCTCATACTACAGAATTAAATAGTTTTTCTAAGACTATTCGAATCATATGAAACCAAATCTGTTTTCTTCATTTCATAACAGATATTATGAAATTTCAATCGTTGTCGAAAAAAAATAATATGATCGGGTTTTGAACCCAAATCTCCTACGTGACAATACTGTGTAATCACAACCGGCCACGCTTACTTGAAGACTAAACACAAATCAAAGCATTTTTATAATATGACCATAAGCTGTGAAAGTGCCTTAACGGTAATATCAGATGGTGTCAAATATTGAATATCGTCATCACTAATATGACTATTAGTTTGTCTAGATTACCTTATGTTTTGAAAATAATTTTTTTCTACAAGCTTGCGTGATTCACTAGTACGGGAAAAACTTTTCCTGCACGTGAAACATTGTTCAAAATCGCTCTATAAATTTTTTTAATGGACTAGAAAAAATCTTGATCCTAATTCTCACTCGACTGTTTACCCGAATTCCGCTTTGCGGCGTTCGGGTAATAGCAGTCGCATGCGCGCAAAAGGTACTCTTTCCGTACTTAATGATAACTATTTCCAACAAGCGAGTCTGTTCACCCTATTCCCACATGTAATTTAGTTTGAGAAGTGTCATTTTCCCTTAGTGCGGGTACAATTTTCCCACACGCTAGAAGTCACTTCAAGTAAGTTTGTCCCGCACGCGAAAGTTTTTTCAAAAGCGCTAAATAAGATGTTTTAATGCGTTTGTAGAAAAAATCTCCATCCTAACTCATACGGAAAGGTACCATTTTCAAGAAGCGTGAGTGATTCACCCTAAACCCGCATGCAATTCAGTTTGATAGGTGTCACTTTCTCGTACAAGTGCGGGAAAAATTTTCTCGCACGCGAAAGTTTGGTCAACAGCGCAACATAACATTTTTCAATGTGACTGTGGAAAAAATTATGATCCTAACTCACGCAGGAAAGGTACTCTTTCTGTACTAGTTAGAATAACAACTATATGAAAACTGCGAAATGTCAAAAAAATTATTATCAGGCAGATATAAACAAACCTAATTTGATTTTCATTATAATAACAGTCCATTAAGTAGCTCATTAAAGTCGTAGAAAATAAATATTTCGCTACAGCTAGCTCGCGCAGGAAATGAAAATATCTGTTACAACGTTGTAGATGCTCAATCGAAGACCCACTAGAAATGCCCATTTTTCTTTATAGCAGTAGAGAATAGTATATTATGTAACAAGTGTTATAAACGTCCTTTTAGTAACGAGTATTTCAATCACCAGCGCAGCCTAGCAGAGCGAGAGTTTGATTATGAGTGTCTAGAGGAATTTATCAACACGTTAATTTTTCAAGAACACATTCAACCAAAATCACTGTATTTCATTAGGTTGATTTTTCCTCTGTCATCATGACATTTTCGGTTGACAGACCAAAAACTATAGTTTGACAGGAGGAATATTAACCAATGAAATCAAAGATTAACCATTTAGAAAAGTGATGCAGTTTTCAAAATTTTCTCAAACACATACCTATTGTGAATCTGTAATTAAACGATTATTTAGCGTGGACTTCTATAGATAGTATAGATGATTTTTGAATTCAACATGTTTCAGAACGTTAGAGGTACTGTCCCTTACAACCAAGAAGTTGAGATGAGGAAAATTACTGCTATATTTTTACTCTCGACGCTCGGTATACCCACTAACGAGGGTAGATACACAATGCAATCGCACAAACAGTTCCTGAACGTTTTCACCCCTCCGTGCTGCACTCCTGCACTCCGAAAATTTCAAGCAAAATTCCACCGTAAGCAACACCATTCAGAGATCATAACAGTATAAAAGAACCGGGATCAATACCGTGCAGTATTGGCTTTGGTCATTACGGAGCTATCCAATGGCAGAAGTTTCCACGTCACCCCACGAACGTACTGAAATTATCACAGACTTGCAGCCAACTTCACTTCTACTTAGATATTTTCTGAGTCAAAGTCTGGCAAAATCTTTATTAAATAAAAAAAAGGAAAAGTGAGTGGGATAATTTTTTATTGAAAAGTAGATTGATCATGAATATAATGCAACTTGAAAACATTAAACAGTTGTACTGATATGCTTTATTCACTTGTCAGTTCAACATCTACTAGAGTTCAATACAATTCTAATTAATGACGTCATTCTCTTTGGGGTAGAAGAGTTTTTTGGATTTTGTAGGGTGACCAAAGAATACTAACGCATGTTAGACTATCATTCTGAATCATACAAAATATCGCTTATGGCAGACAAAATAATTCCCATTTATTTTCATGAAAGGAAACTGTACAATTGAATACATACAGCTGATTCCACTGCGGACACTCACTTAAAAGCAAGAACACCTTGGTAAAACGGGAATCGGTTTAACGCCTACAGTTTTATTTAATATTTTTTTTTTCTTTAGCAAATTACTCAATATTTTTATATCAATTCGGGA
Organism: Chrysolina americana; assembly: GCA_958502065.1. Taxonomy (NCBI): domain Eukaryota; kingdom Metazoa; phylum Arthropoda; class Insecta; order Coleoptera; family Chrysomelidae; genus Chrysolina; species Chrysolina americana. The sequence continues at coordinate 72,500,102 of OY293411.1, forward strand.
ACCTCAGTGATTTTTGGTTATGATTGAAATGACATGACTAAAAAAATTGAGAGTTTCCCGAATTCTTATGGGACCACCGAGCCAATGTAAAAATATCTCTATCATAAAATCAATGATTTTTGCAAAAAACCGATTCAACGATCGAGAAATTTATACCTAATTAGCGCTGCCCCTAAATATTATACTGGTGTTGAATTGAGCTTTGATAAGTTCAATATCTCCACTTACATGCTTCATGAATATATGCCAACAAACCTTTGTTTCGCGGGGTGAGGATTAAATTTGACTGTTCGTTGTGTCGCACTGATGGTGGCTCTTACATTTTTCGTTTGTAACGTTTGAAGTCGTATAAGAGTAGTTTTTCTGTTGTAGGATTTTGAAATTGAATAAACAAGGAACCCTTCCGGATGAATCAGGACTGAATATCGAATGCGATACATATCAAAGACAAAAAACGTGTTAGGGTATTTATGGCAAAATTTCATTTCAAAACCTTATGGCTGGATTCGTTCCAAGGGCCAAGTATCGATTCTCACCAAAAGATTTATTTAATCTGCATTATACCCCCATTCAAGTTAATTTCATAAGATGTATACGGATGGTTGAGATCTACCTGGCACTCCGTTATTGCATTGATATCGCTACGTCATACATGGCCTACTAAATAATTTATGAAGTGAAATGATTACGTACAAAATACCATAGGATGGGGTATGAAAAGGACCTGCAGCCTGCAGTCTATCAATATTTTCACTTGGGTAAAATATTGAAAGAGTGATACATGAGGTGAAATTTGGATAAATCCTTGAAACAAATTAAATATTGATTTTTTTCACTGCATAGTATCATATTACAAGTTTTTTTGTAGAGAAACACAAACTACCCAAACACCAAAAGTACGTCAACTTCACTCGACGCGCGTTTTGCCAACAAAGTTTAGCTCCTTTCTCTCTTTCGAATTAAGTTTTTTGAGTTTTTAATTTCCAATTATTTAACGTAAACCATTCATTTAAAATGCCCAATTCATTACTTATAATTAGATACCACACCAGAATAATTATCGACAAAATAATTCTGCAAATAGTGGGACTAGTCAACATATATTATAAACAAGAACGGTTCTAATACACCACACTCTACGTCTTAATTAAGTGTCTTGAGCTCACCTGAGTAACTTCCGTTAGCTTTCGCTCTCTGATATCTATATCTATATGAGATATTTCATCCCGTTGAGAATATTTCCCTTTATTCAATTTTCGACCTATTTTAATATTAATTTATCCCCATGTTCAGTTCCCCTTCGAGGACATTCATTCCCTTTAGAAAGTACATTTCGTTTTATGCAATATTTTAAAAAAATTTATATTAATTTATCCCCAAAATCCCTATTAAATTCCATCATGTAGATGTCAGTTTTTTTTTAAATTGAACTCACACTTAATGAAATGGCATTTCACAATAGTGATGTAATTGAAGTCCAGAGTGGTTGATATATCAATGAATTATTTCTATAGGAAAGAAATACAATATCTATTTATTCTATCAAAATTAAACGAATGGGAAATTTACCAAATTTACGGATTGACTGTTGTTTGGTACAAGCTATTTCGATAGTGTAGACAAGTCCTCGATTATTTCTGAGCGTTGCTCGTCAGAGTGCAGCCGGTCAAAAATGAATTGCAGCTCACTGAAAAAAATGCGACAGTGGTTCTGTTGCCGCCTTATCCTTCAATGAAAAATTATTAGTTTACTCTCATGGCGAGAACTATCCCAGAGAATAGTAATGTCACGGAATATAAACAAACACATGTATACACTGCAAACGCTAATCGAGAGGCCGCTATTCAGTAGAACTCAGAAAAGCACAGACTCTGATAAATTTCAAAGAATTGACTGGCGGAAGAATGGACAAGTAAGACTGTCAGATACTTGATGGATTGCAAGAACAGTTTGTTGTTCAGATTTAATTTTTCAACATATAGGGTTCGCATTGGGCCACTCGGTAGCGCTTCTCAGTTGCGCTGCTGTCGTCAAAACTTTTTTAAATGAGAGCGTTCACAAACGTCCTAAGTAAATGTACACACTGACAATCTGCAGCGCTACTTTTCTAGAAGCGCGGCCATGGTTCTGCTGAGACGCTTCAGACGGGCGTGAATGTTTTGTTCCACAGATACATTAGTCACATCAGGATCAGAGTGTGTTGAATCTCCAGCCAAGACATACAGTGAGTTCCATACCGTTGATTTTTTATTAGAATGTTTTCCGAAATTGAACGATATACGGATATTTGGGAATTTAAGTATAAGAACTGCAACAACAGAACTGCCAAGAGATATGCCTGTCTACGCTTAGACATTCTGAAATATCCCAAAAACTTTTCTTGTACTTATTTCATCTCTCCAAACGCAATACGATTTACATTATTTTCTAGTTTGCCATTTTTTCTTTTAGATCAGTAACATTACCAGCGATAATAATAGTCCCTTCACGTCCACTTTCAATCACAGCTTACCGAATTTTTTGACAGTGTGCCACTTAGTTTGGATACACAGCTTAGATGCGCCACGTAGTGGTAGAACAATTGGATTTATTTATTTAAGTTAACTACCTGGTACTCATCTTAATATCTTTCATAGCCAGAAACTAATTTAATAATAGCTCCCGTTTCCGCGTTCCAGACTCGATTTCATGGAACAGTTATTGATCAAATAATTATCTAAGCATATTGCGGTTCAGCTACATTAGACTTTCCTAATAAGAGCGATATGCCTTTGATCCGTATATTCGTGGCACTCTGATTTTCATTACTTTTCGAACCAGTGTTTTGATGCCTCTCGTTCGACCAACATATACAGAACATTCTACATTCACAATCCGTACAACTAATCTCAGGAATCCTCGACTTTTCACATTGTTCAATTACATATTTGGAAACTGCTGGCGTGTTCTTCGTTAATTGATTTTTTCATCATACTTGTGGTGATGTCTAAATGCCGATTGGTTAATATATAATGCATTATTTTCTTTGGGAAAGGAGTATAGTATGCAGTGAATTCATTCTATCAAATTCAAACGAATGGGATATGGGAAAGGGATTAACGAAGGACTGTAGAGAACAATTGAGTTTGTTATAGGCTTTTTTGATAGTGTAGGCAGTTATGTTGGGGCAGAAAGTGCAGCGACTAGCCTGTCTGGGAATCACAGGGGCAATACTTACGTGCCGTACTGCAGCCTTAGAGGGAAACCTTACGCCATTGCATCTATGTGTAATGAAAGAAGCAGCAAACAATACTTTCAGACTGAGCCAGACAAAAAACTTGAAAGCAGGAGATCCGATCGGACACTTAAAGATTTTGGAACACATTTCTCTAGAAGCCATGTCTAAACCGACAGATTTCATACCAGTTAGGTACGACTTCGAAATGCAGTTTGAAGTGGTCATAAACAGCCACCGAAATGCAGTTTGAAGTGGTCATAAACAGCCATCGAACTTGCACAGAGAACGGACCTCAACTGGGAAGGGATGGATCAGTGTGGTACACAGATGCATCTAAGATGGACGAAAGGGTTGGAGTCGGCGTTACAGAACCAAATTTCAGGCTCTCAAAATCCCTTGGTAACACTCCAACCATCTTCCAAACAGAAGTACATGCTATAGAATTGTGTCCAGGAATGCCTTGAAAGAGGCACTCGAAGGGCAGAAATATATATATTCAATTCAATTCAATTAATTTATTGTTTCTAAATTTATTGTTTCTAAAAAATATGGGTAAATCAGTGAATGATTGTTGCGGCTACTGTGAGAACTTCGCGGAAACTGCAGAACATCTGCTGTGCGAATGCCCAGCGCTTTTCTGCAAGAGGCTCAAGATCTTGGAAGGGGCCTTCTTAACGCCCTCCGACATCAAGAACTTAGCTCTCAGGGAACTGATAAACTTCGCAAGAAGTCTCGGAATCTTGGGCCTCGAATAGATCAAGGGTCACGCACAAAAGAACTTAGAGGTCGAAGTGCTTGAGCCTCCACAGCCTGTACGACCCCCTTACAATCTACAATCTATGTTGGGTAGGGCTAGACGTTGAAAGGTAAGGTCTTTCCTTGCTCACACTTGTCTATGGAATTTTTCTTAGTGTTGCTCGTGACAATGAAGTAGGTTGACTTCAAAGACAACTTTCAGAAATAATTTACGGCTTCCTGAAAAAACATACATCAAATTGTAACCGAATATATTAAATTCGCGACATGTTTCACTACACTGTAGTTTTATCAAGCGATAATGGTTTATCGGGTTGTCTGATGACCAAGACATCTAGGAGAGGCAGCTGTCTAACCTTTTCTTCCTCCACCTCGAGCTGGTCTTATGGTGTTGGTTATGGAGGTCGTGTAAAAACCCTTCTAGCTCCAACCTCCAATGTGGCCATATACCGATTCGCCACTACTGGGCTTACAGGGCTGCTGTCAAGTTCCTAACTTCTCTATAAAGTGGAGTTCTGGATACTAGGAAGTCTATTAGGGCGCGGTGGTAGGGTCACTGATTTTTCACATGGGTATCATTATCAAACTTATTTAGGATGGCAGTCACGTTCCCCTTAACCGCTGCTAGAATTATAATGAATTCATCCTTGTCCAAACTGCAAATAGCGACTATTTTCTATTTCATGATGTTGGATTCGGGGGGCTTCGTATATACATTAAATTAGAAAAAATTACTCCTGATTGGAGGAGGAAAGAGAAATGAAAAAAAAAATGTTAGCAGATATTGAAGTGAATAAAATATGCCAAGACTAGACGCTGTTAGGTAGAAAATAAATTATATATTCACTAAAATAATCAAAACTTCCTCAATTTGTATATGATTATAATACTGTTATGGTCCCCCAGAAACACTAATATATTTATTTGATTAAAAATAAACTTTCGAGAAAGTTCAGAGGAGAATTCTCTCGAAAATTCGACTTCGAGACCAAGATTTGGAAAGAATTCGTAATAGGCTCCGCCCACTGAAGGCGCGCGTTATGATTGGTCAGACGCGAGGTTCGGCCAATTCGGCCAACATATAAATATGAGCCTCTTGGCTCATTTTCTTCGCCAGTCGTCAAAGTCGATTGCTAGCAGTCGACAAGAGCAGACGTGTGCGAAGGGGCGTGTCTTGTGTGTGCTATTCGCTGTACAGATTCCAGAATCTTTGAGGTTAGAATTTGGCCAACGTGGCAATCAAAGATTAATAAAAATCGCGTTGAAGAAAGGGGGAGTGGCCTCAATCTTTCTGAATCCTCAGCTCGGAACTGGGGATTGTTTAGTGCGACGAGCTTCATGGTGAGTAGGCCTTGTTGTGTTATAAGTGTATACGTTCGAAAATATCTTTTACTAAGCTGAGATGTCCGACCAAATTGGTCAACTTTTAGAAAATGCTTCTAAATCAGACTTGCTTCTGATTTTGAAGCATATCATTGTGAGATTCGGCGTCGGGCCGGAAGACGTGGCTAAATTAGTCAAAGACGATGATGAGGTTTCCTATTTTAATCCGAGTCTTGGAGATGATTTTCCAAGTCTTCCGGCCCCCAGGGTCGAAGGTGCCGGATCTGTCATCAGGCCCAAGCGTGTTTGCATCCGCAAAGGGTCGGGTGCCAAGTCCGTCACCTCTGACACCACAGTGTCAAGCGACGAATCCCGCAATGATGTAGCTGGGAATACCAATGCTGATGCGCAATCTACAGATGGTGCAAACAATGACGACGAAATGCAAGTGGATGGTGCTGTAGGCATCAACGGGCAGAACATCGCCCCCACCTCTGCTGCTGTACAACAGGAATACCTGATACCTGTTAGCAAGGGCAAAGGCAAGGCCAAAAAGAGGCCAGCTGCCGTTCTGCCAGAAAGCGAGGACGAAGTTCGCACAGACATCGGCGCGGACGCTACTGAGGCTGGGCCTAGTAGCGAGAGTGTTAGGAGGAGCACTTCTCCGAAAGCAGCTCCGCGTCGAACAATCCCGCCCATCACCATCCGCAAGAAGGATTGCTGGGTTGAAGTGAACAGAAAGTGTGTTCAAAATAAAATATCATTTACGAAAGCCGTCAACGTGCAGGACGGAATCAGGGTGCAACCAGCCACCTTGCAGGATTATCGGGACTTATCGCACCTGCTGATAAGCGGCAAAGTTCCGCATCACACATACAGTTTTGCTGATGATAAACCTCTCAGGGTTATCCTCCGGGGTGTACCGGAGTTTATCTCCAGCAAGGACATCGAGGAAGATCTGTTGGGGAGGGGTTTTAATCCCGAAACCGTTACGCGTTTGTACAATCGTAACAAGAAACCGATGCCTCTGGTTCTGGTACTCGTGCCGAAAACTGAGAGAGACATATACCGCATCACTGACATTCTGAGTGTCAAGATTTCGGCAGAGCCCCAGAAACCTAGAGGTGCCGTTGGACAGTGTCACAAATGCCAACGGTTCGGTCACGCGCAGAGGAACTGCATGGCGGTTCCTGTGTGCGTGAAGTGCGCTGGGAAGCATCTCAGCCAGGAGTGCACCAAACCGCGCGCTGAAAAGGCCAAGTGCGCGAACTGTGGGGGCTCCCACACGGCCAGCTACAGGGGATGCCCTAACTTCCCCAGGCCACGAAGCGGCAACGCCAAGGGAACGGGGAGGGGAGGGGAGCACCCTCTACTGCCGGAAAGGCAACAAATGCGAAGACTTGCTCTCGCCCAGCAGCTATAGTTGCAGGTTCCGGCACTGTCCGTGCTGGAGTCTCATATTCAGGTGCCACGAAAACCGGCCCCTCCACGACAGAAACGAGTGAGCCGGACGACTTTTTCGCCGCCCTCGACAAGATGAAATCACTCTTCATGAAGTTCCCGGCACTGCAGCAAATGTTTGTGCCAAATCAGGCCGTGCTTTCGAGGACTAATTAATGGCTGTACACCATATTAGGCCCAGCTCCTTGAAGATCGTCTTTTGGAACTGCAAAGATCTCAAAGACAGTAATGGGATCTTGAAGATTTCATGGTGCGACATAACGTTGACCTCGTGCTCCTTCAAGAGACCCATCTTGACAATGGGGTCATTGCGGTCCCAAACTACCGAGTTTTCCGAGAGGACCGTATTGGGCGACGTGGAGGGGGCATGGCTGTTCTAGCCAAGCACTCTCTTCGGGTCGCACAATGCGGCATTGATGGTAACCGAAACCACGGCACGGAAGTGGTCGGTGTTGAAGTTACGAGTAGGGGCGCCCTTAGAGTGATCTCTGCTTATAACCCTCCAAACAATCCAATACAGGATGATACGCTGGATTCTATGCTGATGGAATCCATCACTCCGACGATCGTCGCAGGCGATTTCAACGCCAAACATACGTCATGGAGCCGGGTGTCAAACCGCAATGGGATGGCGCTCTGGGCACACATGGACAGGCGTGACTATCATGTGGTTAGTCCTGGTGAGCCCACACACTACGGTCGCTTCAGACTGGACGTACTTGACATCGCGCTGGTCAGGAATGTCCCCTGGACTTGGGAGATTTACCCCCTTTCTGAGTTAAGTTCGGATCATTATCCAGTCGTATTATGGCTGGGCGATGATCCTATCCCCCAAGGAAGTTGGCTGCGGAAGTCGACGAACGGGGAAGCGTTCACGGCGAATCTCGCGGAGGCACACGTCGTGCCTGAGGTACTCCGTACTTCTGATGGACGTCGCAGCAGTACATTTCGAGCACACTATGAATGCCTCATTTGAGGCCGCCACAACCAGTGAGCGGAGTCCTCTGAAGTCCTACAATGAGTTTCCAATGAGGATTAAACTCCTCATTCGGGAACGTAACCATTTGCGTCGGATCTTTCAGAGGACTCTGTTCCCCGGGGACAGGGTATGAGCCAGCCGTAAGGCTACTGAAGTCAAACTCGCGATCCTGGATTACAGGAATGAAAGGTGGAACGATACGCTCTCTAGCCTCGAGCCGGGAGATAAGGAGCTCTGGCGACTTATCAAACGGCAAAAAGGTCGGAGAGCTGAGTTACCGCCCATTCATGGTGAGCACGGGATGTATTATGCGTCGGTCGACAAGGCCATGGCCTTCGCTGATACGATGGAACGTCAGTTTGTGCTGAACACCGACGAGGATGATGATGACGATCGGGACACCTTCGTGGAACGGCGGGCTAGACTGATCCTTCAAGAGGACGATGACGATGAATTGCGTCCAGCTTCTAAGGAGGAGCTTAAGGCGCAGATTAGAGGGCTTCCGAAACGGAAAGCTCCGGGAGTGGACTCCATTACTAACGTAATGTTGAAGAAACTCCCGGACAATCAGGTCACTTCGATCAAACACCTGATTAACAACTCTCTGCGACTTAGGCACTTCCCCAGCTTGTGGAAACATGCCATCGTCGTCATGATTCCGAAGGTTGGTCAAAACCCAATGTTCCCGCAGAACCATCGTCCCATCAGCCTTCTTAGCTCGGTGGCGAAACTGGCGGAACGCGTCGTATTGGAGAGGGTCAATGATGAAGTCATTGACAGAAACATCCTCCCTAACGAACAACTCGGATTCAGACCTCAACACTCGACAGAGCTACAGGCCTTGAGGATGGTCGAGGAGACCATCAGCGAGTTGAACAGAAGGCACTTTGTCTTCTAGTTGCTGCTTGATGTCGCGAAGGCCTTCGACCGAGTATGGCACGAAGGTCTTCTCTACAAGATGAGTCTCCTGGGCTTTCCTCGAGGTCTGATACGATGGATAGGCTCTTATCTAAAAGGGAGGACGTTTCAAGTCAAAGCCGAAAATGAGCTCTCGGACACGAGGGCCATTGAGGCAGGAGTGCCTCAGGGCGCCGTGCTTTCTCCGGTGCTATACTCGGTATACACGAGTGATATACCGAGGACCGCACACGTGAAGGTTTCCTTGTACGCCGACGACACCGCGTTGCTCGCCAGTTCAGCGAATCCGGAGCAAGGGGTAGTCTACTTGCAATCTGCAATAGACGGACTTGAGCAATGGTTCCTGGACTGGAAAATACGAGTCAACCCTGCGAAGACGCAGCTAATCTCCTTGGGGAGGAAACGAACCTACCCAGAAAGGAGGGTGACGGAAATTCGGTGGGAAACACTACTTGAAAACAAAAGAATTCGTATTAACACTGAGGTGCAAATTATACCGCGAGTCCTTTTCAGGACTTATTCGGAAACAAGAATTCGAGAAATAATAAAACGATCCAAAGTCCCTAAAACAAATACAAATTCTGGCAACTTTGGGCCGGCGGGATGAAAATCTCCGCTACCCGGCGCATTTCCGTCGATATCCCGTCTCGCCCAAAGATTGACATGGCGCCCGAGCAGGGACTTTTGGAAATTACAGAAGGATTCCAGACTGTTCTCGGAGGAGAACAGGATCCCTGGAGGAAAGGGATTTTGGACACTTTAAAACGGCTTTGGATGGATGGAAGAAACAAGGCCTGAAGATTTCTGGACGAATTTGCAAAGTGGCCTTTAGTAGAGCCAAGGTGGAGACGGAAAATACTTTGCAGCTTGTGGGTAGCAAAGTGGTATTGCACCACTCCCAGCAGCCAGCCGTCGTTCCCATGCCAGGAGGCCTGGGGTAATCAGACACAGTTAAGCTGCCTCGCCGACGCCGGTTGTCCTTTAGCCAGTGGGCAAAGGCAAGTAAACCATTGTTATTTTCCAGAAGACGAGGCTGTTATGAAGAGGAGGCTTTGTGGAGGAAATCCAGGAAATCGAAGACCGAGTGGAAGCCAAACCATATCCTTTTTTGCCGAAAATCACGAACAATTTTCTAATATTTTTTCTTAAAAATTTTCTGATATTTCTTTGAAAAATTTTTATATGGACTTTTATTGTTGTTTAAATGTACTAACCATACATTTTTTCCAGCATATTTTTGTACATATGTTTGTATTAATCATAGTTTGCTTTTTCAGCACTGTACATAGCTAATGATAATTTTTATTTTTAGGGATTGTACATATTTAATAATAATATTACTTTTTAGGATTGTATATAACTAATTATAAGTTTGCTTTTCAGCTCTTATAAATATTTTGACTATATACTAATTTTAACTTTTCTTTTAGCTTACTAATCATAAGTTTTACCTTTTTAGCAAAAGAAATGTTTTTGATCAATAAAGGCTATATGCCCATGTAAGAAAACGGTCTTTTTCAGGACATCCCTTCGAACTTTCACACAGAAAGCCAAGCGATTTCTTATGGGGGGGCGTGTTATGGTCCCCCAGAAACACTAATATATTTATTTGATTAAAAATAAACTTTCGAGAAAATTCAGAGGAAAATTCTCTGGAAAATTCGACTTCGAGAGCCATATTTGGAAAGAATTCGTAATAAGCTCCGCCCACTTAAGGCGCGCGTTCTGATTGGTCAGACGCGATGTTCGGCCAATTCGGCCAACATATAAATATGAGCCTCTTGGCTCATTTTCTTCGCCAGAGCTCTCTTGCTCGAGCTTTGCTCGAGAAGAAGCCCTTTCCGATGGCCCACGGGGGTACGGAAAACATGAGTCCTCGATTGATTTTTATTATTCTGAAATTAGTGTTTCTGGTGTCAAATTATAAAATCTACGGCCTGGCTTTGCTGTGTTCAGTGGAAATTCGGTGGGAAACACCACTTGAAAACAAAAGAATTCGTATTAACACTGAGGTGCAAATTATACCGAGAGTTCTTTTCAGGACTTATTCGGAAACAAGAATTCGAGAAATAATAAAACGATCCAAAGTCCCTAAATCAAATACACATTCTGGCAACTTTGGGCCGGCGGGATGGAAATCTCCGCTACCCGGCGCTTTTCCGTCGATATCCCATCTCGCCCAAAGATTGACAACCGGCATTTTTTAAGTGCTCAATGAGTTTATTCACTAGGTACTCATTCAGTCATATACCGGGTGGCTACGGAAGTATTGCCTACGGAATATCTCAGTTATTGTATGAAGTAGGTTTGTGAAATTTGGAGCATCGATATAATGACATAAGAGCTAGAATTTGAGCATATTGACATGTCGAAGTTAACTTCCGGTCTGACCGGAAGTAACATCAACTTTCTTATTTTAAATGGAAACCCTATTTTTTTTTCTTTTCGCTTTATTCAATTCAATTCAATTCAATTCCCTTTCTAATGACATATCACAAGTTGGTATCTAACCAGAAACTAGATCAGAAAAAAATTATTATTGAAATTCACCGAGTAGGCCGTGGAAGCAAAATGAAAGCCAAAAATTGAAAATTTGGCTATGGAAACCATACGTCACTTGATAACAGTTGCTACTACTGTGATATTTTATTTTCATTCGTCGGCGTTATAAAAAGCCGCCAAAAAACTATTGGAAAAATTGGGAAAAAAACAATACTCTGTAGGTCCATACCTTAAATAGGAACATACAACTTTTTCTTGCCTGTACTATTCAGCATAACCATTCCTTTCTAATGATATAATAGAAAGTAATTTTTTTAAATTAAATACCAAAAAATCCAATTATTATTATTCAAATAACAAAAAAACAGATTTATCGAAAAAAAAAAAAAAATTCAAATTGATAGGATAAAAGATAAAATAAATTCAAAACAAATGTTCGAAATGCATTCCCTCAGCGTCAATACATTTATTGACTCAGGTGATATTTTCATGTAAAACGTTTTTCAACATTTGGGCTTGATATCTTGGAAAGCTCTACGAATTTTTACTTCTAGCTCATGTAGAGTTGTAGGCTGTGTGGAATACACCCTATTTTTAAGATGCCCCCATAGAAAAAAGTCGCACGGAGTAAGATCAGGTGACCTTGGTGGCCACCTGACTGGACCATGGGTTGTTATAAGTCTCTCTTGAAAGCGATTTTGAAGATAATTTCTCGCTATTCTTGAATTATGCGGAGGGGCGCCATCTTGCTGGAAGTACATTCTCTCGTCTATCACCAGAGTCAATAAATGTATTGACGCTGAGGGAATGCATTTCGAACATTTATTTTGAATTTATTTTATCTTTAATCCTATCACTTTGAATTTTTTTTTTCGATAAATATGTTTTTTTGTTATTTGAGTAATAATAATTGGATTTTTTGGTATTTCATTTCAAAAAATTACTTTCTATTATATCATTAGAAAGGAATGGTTATGCTGAATAGTATAGGCAAGAAAAAGTTGTATGTTCCTATTTAAGTTATGGACCTACAGAGTATTGTTTTTTTCCCAATTTTTCCAATATTTTTTTTGGCGGCTTTTTATAACGCCGACGAATGAAAATAAAATATCACAGTAGTAGCAACTGTTATCAAGTGACGTATGGTTTCCATAGCCAACTTTTCAATTTTTTGCTTTCATTTTGCTTCCACGGCCTACTCGGTGAATTTCAATAATAATTTTTATCTGATCTAGTTTCTGGTTAGATACCAACTTGTGATATGTTATTAGAAAGGGAATTGAATGCTGAATAAAGCGAAAAAATAGGGTTTCCATTTAAAATAAGAAAGTTGATGTTACTTCCGGTCCGACCGGAAGTTAACTTCGACATGTCAATATGCTCAAATTCTAGCTCTTATGTCATTATATCGACGCTCCAAATTTCACAAACCTACTTCATACAATAACTGAGATATTCCGTAGGCAATACTTCCGTAGCCACCCGGTATATGCCAAGTCAGCGTTATCCATTAAAGGGAGTAATAGTGATTGTTTTTTTTTGTTTGAAATGGGAAGAAGTTGTTTAGGCAACGATGATGGTAAATAGTGTGATGAAACTTCTTGTTTAAATCAGCAATTTGTGCTTCCCAAGAAAGGGTTTCGTTCATAGTGATTTTTTCATGTTTTTGCAATATTTGACTATGTTGCCATCAAATTATAATGCACCATGATGGGACGATTGAAAGTTAAGGTACAGTTCGATGATTATATCTTTACCCGTGCGTCATCAATTTATGATCGAAGAAATCACACACCCTCTATCGAACATCTCTTTCTAACAACCGCTATGAGCGAATCAAATTTCGTTAACATTTGTCTTCTCAGCTAAGAATAATGGTATTGTGATGATCGATTATAACTCAAAACAGTGAAAAGAGATAGCTATAAAACCGACAGTCTTTTACATTTCAACTAAACTTGCCAAACATTGTATTGGCTAGCGTGTACCATCAATTGCGTCATTGTTTTCTGTCATTGGGGTATTGTTTGTCGCCAGTTTTACTTTGTTTTGCAGTCGAATATATTATAAAAACAGTTTTTTTCAAAGCTAAACGTCTCTTGGAATCATTACTTTCGAAGTAAGTACAATACAATGTGTTTTGTTCACAAATAATCTTCAAAATTTTTAACCTCACAATTGACATTTGTGACTATAATTCCGTACTACCGGGATATTAACACAACAATTATTCATAGTGTGGAAACCCTATTGAGAGAAAAAAACATTACCTATATCTATAAATACAGGTCAAAAACATTCACAATATATTTTAATTCTTTTTCAGATTATGCCTGGAACTATACTCTACACTCTTAAGCACAAAAATTTGGGAAAGGGAAAGAAAGAATGGTGGACCTTTTTTACCACTTTCATCTGTTCAAGGGGTAACAATTCAGACCACAAAAGAAATGTCATCTTTTCTTCACTGTGTTTTAGAGAGTTGCAGATGTACTTAAAATATCTTGAAAAACGGTGTACAACATCAAAATAAGAAAAGAAAATAAACCCATTCCATCAATTCCAGGAAAAAATAGACGTCGTCTCAAAAAGAAAACAGCTGATTTACCTGAAGGACAGAAAATGGCAGTACGAAATACTTTGTACGATATGTATGAAAAGATTGAGTATACCTCCTTATTATAGTTGGTGAGGGAAATGAAGATAATATTGATTGTTCATTCGATGGACGTGACACAGACTAGTGCGAAAAATGTCTGAACAAATGTAACCGCCCCATTTTCATCAATCATAAATTCATCAGGAAAGTCATTCGATTTATGTATATTAGTTGAAAAGTCAAACTTTATTGTCACATCTAGTTTTCTTTCTAATTTGAAACTTCACTTGTATCTCGTTTTTGAAATGCAGTTATACTATCAGTCTGTCGTATTAATTTTGACATGTATCCATATTTATTTAAATTTTTTTCTTCCAGAAAAACATGTTACCCTTCAATCCTTGAACGATGAACTGAAAAATAAAGAGATTGTTTCGATGTGCAAATCATCTTTGAATGAGCTGGGATTTAAATTTAAAAAGGATGATAATCGAATAGCTTTCATTGAAAAGACTCATACTGTTTCACAAAGAGCATATTTATTACGTAAATACCAAGAAAACCGAAAGAGTTTATATCCACAAGTGTTTTTTTAGATGAAACATGAATTAATTCTAGAGGTATTGGCAGGATGATAATGTTAAAAGTGTACGCAAACCCGAAGGATATGATGGGAAACGATTTATTGTTGTGCATGCTGGTTTGGGTTTGTTCCAGAAGCAGTTTATTGTTCTGTTCGAAATCTTTGACTCTAGATTATCATGGAGAAATGAATAGTACAATGTTCACCAAGTGGATCAGTTTAACTGTGAAGTGATTCCCAGTTTGGAAGAACCATCTTTGATAATAATGGACAATGCACCATACATACCTCAGTGAAATTTTGAATAAACAGCCTACCACTTCTTCAAGAAAATCGGAAATTGTTTGTTGGCTACAGAAAAATAATATTGATTCTGATGAGAAATTAACAAAACCAGAGTTATTGCAATTGGCTAAGATGAACCGAAAGGAAAACATATATATTATATATGAACTGGTACGAGAACATGCGCATGAAGTATTAAGATTGCCATCTTATCACCCAGATTTTAATACTATTGAATTAATTTGGGCTAATTGTAAGACATACTGCAACAATCATATTGGCAGAGATGGATACAGTGATGAAAAAGTATTGGGTATGTGGAATGAAGCATTAGAGAAGTGCAACACTGAATCCTGGGCAAAATGTGTAAAACATACCGAATCGCTCATTGAAAAATGGTATGAACGAGAAAAGCTCCTTTGTGATATGGTTATTGAACCCATTATTATAAATATTGGTGACAGTTCTGAATCAAAAAGTGATTATTTCATTACCGAATATATTTTTACTGGTGTTTTTTATTTCTTAGATATTCATTTATTTATCATTATACAGTGGGTCCTTGCATCCATGCACGAATAGGTAATTGAAAATTTTGATTACCTAAGTCTAGAAGATTCCTATTCTTTTAGTCATGTAAGTATATGTTTATTGTACATAAGAACAATTTCTTGTTGACAAACACAGTTGAATTATGAAATATAATAATAAATTAATATCATGTAATATCACAGATACAAAATATTTAAAATTCTAAAGTACTAAAATACGAAAATATAGCAGTGCAGGCGTGTAGGTGTATACATAATGAATAATCATGGCTAAAAAAAGACATATGTTATCAAATAATTAGTGAAACATTAGAATGTGTCGTCATAAAACTCTGCCATGTTTGAATAGAAACTCATTTTTTGATATCCCCTTATGCAAAGGTTTTGAAAATATTGCACTACAACCTAGTTTTTTCAACAAATTTTTTGGTTAACTATTACCTAGAGAACTTGCATTAATGTGGATAAAATTAGGATGTGATGGATTTGTGTCAAACGGCTGCGGAGGTATGGATAAAATAACTTCCTTAAATGGCGTGACTGAAATTAGAAAACAGTGGGGAGGTCAAAAGTTTCTAGTAAACTCACTGCCTCCATGTTTTATTATCCTATCAAACCTGGTGTCACTGGATTCGTAATAATTGGAAAACACCGTGTGCTAGGAATCGCACGTTAAAAGGTAACACCTCGTTAATCCCTGGCTCACACAAGTTTCGACTACTGAGGGCTGCCGTTCGTAAGGGGACGACAGCTGGTTAACGGAAAAAACAATTATAAAGATTCATTCCTTTTCGGCTTTGTATCTCCAGCAATATTTTTTAAATTTGGAACATTGAATATGCTCACTGGACGGTACTTTTTGACATATTTGGAAATTAAAGGAAAAAAGAAAGGAGAAAAGGGGGGTGTACCCATGAGTGTGTCACAAGGTATTCTGTTGGTACTAAAAAACACTCTCATTGTAGGTGGTTCGCCATTTCCATGAATTTGAAAATGTTAATTCAGTAATTCATTATCCTATCTCATTACCTACACGTTGTAGTTTTATCGGGATATTAGCCACGGCATTCTACATTTAGACGTCATTTGGCTGAAACGTCTCGACTTATTTCATATGCACAACATTGATGATGCACGGGTAAAGATATAATAATCGAACTGTACTGTCCAGTGTGAGTCGGCATTCTGTACACTGATGTTTGGCACTTACCATTGTTCTTTTGAATTATCACATCTAGAAAAGGTGAACCGTCTTGGGTCTCCTTTTCCATCGTGAAGTTTATGGACTTTTTGATGTTGTTCAGATGTTCCAGAAAGATCCAAAAGATCCTCGTCTCCGTGGTTCCATATGACAAAGGTATCGTCACCATATCTCATCCACTTCTTAGGCTTCTTGTGGGCTGTGTCTATAGCAAAAGCTTCAAACCATTTCATATAGATGATGAGGATCCCATCGGTAGTCCGTTCTCCAAGAAGAAAAAACGATGTGTTTCTTGAAGGTTGCAATTCCGCAGGCAGCATTCTAGCAGGTCCATGATGCCTAACACCGGTAGGTTTGTCCTGTTCTCCAGCTCTATGTTCTCTTGCATTTTTTTCCGAAAAATTTGTAAGTCCTTCTCTATCGGGATGTTAGTGTAACTTTCCACTTCAAAACTGATGAATTGGTCTCCCGGTACGACTCTGACCCCCTCCGAGATCTCTACTGGAAGAGGGCTGGTATAGAAGGAATTTAAAGAGAGTGTATATATTATGAACAACAATGTTTTCAGTGAAGCGAGCATAAAAATCTGTAAAGTGTGGAAACCCTTAATTAGTGGTATGGATCAATTGAAATTGCAGTAAGAATAATAGTGCTGCTGTACCGCAGGGGCCAAGGCACGGTAATCAGCATGCTTACCTGTACACAGGCAAATTACCCTAGGCTAATGTCAAAAAATTAGCCATATATAAGAAGTATCCTTCATGAGAGTGTCGCATTTATACACTTGATAACGGCTGTAGATTTTAACAGTTGAATTTTCGTGAATAAAATGGCAGAGAATTGATTTTTTTTTGTTATTTTTTAGACAATGGAAGTCCAGAATAACCTTACTCAATTAAACGTAGTTTCGCTAGTATTATATTGAAGTGCTGAAGTCTAACAGAAATAGCTGGTACAGTGACCTGTTTTTTTTTCATTGCGTTACTAGTATCGTAAGTAATTTTGGTGAATGCTGTAGCTGTAATATGTCTTTGACTTAAATTGAATGAATTGTATATTAAGTATATAATTTAATAATGAATCATTTTTTATATATGAGGCAAAAATCTGAACGATTAATAACGTGCTTTATTTTTGTAATAGTGATAATTTTGGGCTGTTCCCAATAAGTGCATAACGCAGTAAAAATGTAAATGTAAATGCAGTAAAAAGTTGAAAATATGGCTTTTCCTGAATCCTGTCTGCAAGCCACTTTTGGATACGAAAATTACCAGATTTTGAAATGAAATTGTAGAAATATTCGAAGACAACCGAAGTGTTCGAAAATGCTAAGTAAACTCGAACAAAGCATAGGATAATCATTACAATTATGTCAAGAAAATGAGGAAGTCGAATGCAATATATTGGAAAACTGCCCAACAGTAGGATGATGTTTTTGGAATAAGGGACAATTTATGCAACTTCTTTGTCATTATCATAGTCACAATCATTATCACAGTTTTAGTCTCAATTGCTGTTTTTAAGACTAAAACTAAGGAAATTGTAGAAATGCTACTACTGGAATGTAGAGTTTCAATTTCGTGACAATGACAAAGCTGCATAAATTGACCCTAAGAATAGAGCTTATTAGAATTGAGGGGATGTTGATTTATTTATTACAGTAGATACTGATGATTTTGTATTTGTTCATGTATTCAATCTATACAGCGTGGGGCACCGAAAACGAAACAGATCGAATAACTTCAAAACCCATGAGTTGTGAAGAAAATGCAAAAACACGTCGATGTTTAATCCAAGTGGGACATCTTCCAATCATAACCTCAACTGTCATACCTATTCCTTGGTCACTATTACCCAAACAATTTGAATAGGGAAAGTAGTAAGTGTGACACATCATTAATGGGCCGCGGTGGTGTGCGGGTTGAGTTCTCGCCTCATAAGCCAGAGAGCGTGAGTTCGAATCTCAGCATTGCCTGTCTCGTGCATGGCATCACACGTATTAAAAGGTAAGGGCTACGTCTTCCCCTAGCTCGCACAAGTCTCTGACTTTTGAGGGTTGCACGTAGGGGTGCAACCGGTTGACGGATATAACAATAACAACAATTAAAAAGGTAATTTCATAAGGAATTCAGCCGTATCAATTTTGGCTCCCTCTTGCGGGAAAAACAACTGATCCGTATTCCAAATTATGATACTTCATTTGCATGCTAATTTGACATAAATTCGGTGACAATGCATTATGTTATTTTTCTGAGGAAAAATACAAAATGGCGGCTCCGATAAGATTTAAAATTATGGTCCGATTTGATTCAAACTTGATAAGTGGTAGTTTTCAGGGCCGGAAATTGAAAATTGTCAGTCAGTGTAAGAAAACAACATGGTGACTCCAAGATGGCGGACGAAATCTGTAATTATGGTCCGTTTCACCCGACTTCTTGTTTTTTGAATTGACAAACAATTCATAATTTCCGACCCTGAAAACCACCACTTTCACATTTTCTCTGCCATTTTGGAGCCGCCATTTTGTTTTTTTCATTAGAAAAATTCCCTAATGCATTGTCACCCAATTTATCTCAAATTAGCTTGCAAATGAAGTATCATAATTTGGAATACAGATTAGTTGTATTTTCCGCAAGAGGGCGCCAAAATAGAAGGTTAAGTAGTAAAAATTGACATGGCTGACTTCTTTATCTAATTACATTTTCAATGATGTGTCACACTTACTACTTTCCCTATTCAAATTGTTTGGATGATAGTGACCAAGGGGTGGAGGGAGAGGTATGACAGTTGGGTTTATGATAGGAATATGTCCCCCTTGGATTAAAAATCGACATGTTTTTGCATTTTCTTCACAACACATGTGTTTTGAAGATATTCGATCTGTTTCGTTTTAGAAGGTTAAGTAGTAAAAATTGACATGGCTGACTTCTTTATCTAATTACATTTTCATTGATGTGTCACACTTACTACTTTCCATATTCAAATTGTTTGGATGATAGTGACCAAGGGGTGGAGGGAGAGGTATGACAGTTGGGGTTATGATAGGAATATGTCCCCCTTGGATTAAAAATCGACATGTTTTTGCATTTTCTTCACAACACATGTGTTTTGAAGATATTCGATCTGTTTCGTTTTCGGTGCCCCACCCTGTATACTGATATTGTTGATTTTCTATTAATATGTAACTGTCTGTTCAACAAAAAA
This sequence comes from Chrysolina americana, assembly GCA_958502065.1. Lineage (NCBI taxonomy): Eukaryota > Metazoa > Arthropoda > Insecta > Coleoptera > Chrysomelidae > Chrysolina > Chrysolina americana. Next base: position 72,519,681 of record OY293411.1, read on the forward strand.
AATTATTTAAATCTTGTTTCCTTAAAGGGGTTTGATTTCCTCAGTTTTTGATTATATATTTGCGAAATGTTGTATAATTTGTTGTGCACACATATGACATAATTATTAACTTTTTCAAACCTTGCATTGTTTATAAGGCAAGTTTCGTATATATTGTCAATTTAGTTAAGATACAATAATTTGCCTGGGTCATATCTGATATGAACATTGAGATACCAAGGGCACGATTTTGAAATTATTTCACACAAAAGATAAATAATTGGACATATTCATCGCGAGACAACCTTGACGTAATACACCTTCAACTCTTTTGAAAAAGTACCATTCATAATTAAGCTTTCACATTATTTCATGTGGGCTTTCATGTGGAACTTTGTCAGGTCAATTACTTCCACACAATTTATAACCGAAACTTTACTTACAGGAAGGAAGTCGAATACCCCTATCTATTTACAAAAATTCACTTCAGATCACAGGTTGTGAATGGACCATATCATATTACGCTTAGACACTTTCTGTGATATTGACCTCGATTGTATTGCACGAGTCTGACACAAATAGACTAGAGGTGAATAAAATTTAGTGATTTCAGTAACCCATTTCGTTGAAATGAATAGAGGAATAAGAGTAAGTTGACAAGAATGTAAATAATGCAGCATTTTTACTCCTGATGATATAAACAAAACTCAAACTGTTGTAGTTTCTTTCCAGATTCTGATTTAGTCTTTTCATGTCAACTGCAACTTCGTTAGTCATCTTCAGTGGCGTGGACTTTTCGCGTACTCTTCACGACGTATCAATTGAAGATGACTGCCGTAGTTGCAGTCGAAATGTTTGGAGATTTTAATCAAAGCAGATTATGGCTAAGTCTTTAAACCAATCAGTACCTTGACGCCAGTAAAAGTCTACTTTTCTATGAACTCAAATTGTTGATAAAAAAATACCTTAGTCATATAATATAAGGATAGAAAAATAAGGATGAAAATGAAATGAAAATATACTACTATTGCTTCTTTTCAGGTTTACTGAAGGTAACGGAATAGGTGTTCAGTAAAATATTCGCAAGGTCAGGCATATTCGTAGGAATAAGAAGTATGGAGGAAAATGAAATTGATTTATTTAGAGTCAATTAAATGAACATTTTGAACCATTGGTGTGAACAAAATTCAAGAAATGGAAATTACCTACCCAAAACACCAACAAAATTTCACTCAACACACGTCTCGCCAACAAAGTTGGCATTCTCAGGAACTCGAAGCTTCAGTTTCCATTTTTTGAATATTATCTCGAGTACTCGAACGCTTCGAAAATCTTCGTAGATCAACGAAAACAGACCCCAGTACGAAAGAAAACAATAATTAAACTAATACTGTCCCTCATAAATACGAACATGAGTGTACCCGAAGACATAAGCATAATACTGTAGTAAAACTGCACTAACAAATTTTCCTAATTTATTTAAAACACTATTTACAACAATTATTCACTAAATCATTTACTTCAATAACTAGGTATTTCAATTTATTTCTACTGTGGCTATCTATCAGCGAACTCTGGAACTGTAACTAACTCTCCATTCTGCCTGTCCCGCTTATATACTCCCAAGCAGTTTCCATTCACGGCTCTCGAATATTCAGGAGTATAGAACATTTCATCTAGATGGCTCTTCGAATAGTATCGAACAATCGATTATTCCAGCTTGTTCTCGGCGATGCGTACGCCAGCAGATATGCAGCTGTAGTTGAACGAGGGTGCATAATTAATAAGATCAGGACCGGTCTCGAAATCGTTACAGTGCCCCCTTCTTAAAGACGTTTCGCCCCGAAACGTCATTCTTGGAGTGTGAAGATATCTGCAAGATTCTCCATATCTGCACCTGGACGTTCGATGGAAGTAGCACTCCACAGTCTTCATTTTGGGTCGAGGAAGATGGTTGGAGCACACCAGAATGTTGATGCCGCTGGATCTAAATATTGTCTCCAACATGCTTCTTATAACTCTCCAGTCCAGCCGATCAAGCCCACAGGCCAATTTTGGGATTGCCAGGTCTACAATATTCTGGTCCAGCATCGTGTCTCTCAATCTCGTAAGGCTCTTCCAAACATCTTCATAAGACGGCTTATCACGAGAACGCTTCTTGGTAACCAGATAGTAGATGTTTCTCTGGCCTTTCCTCAGCTGTAACACCCCTACAACTACCGGGTTCTGTTCTCTCAGTTCCTGGATTCGACCGAACTTCTTGGAGAAAACTACTGCAATGCCTCTGGACATTTGGAGATCTTCTGCCACACAGTGAGCTAACGCGTAATTGGCAGGCACCTTGAAAAGATCTCGTGACTCCTCTCGGGTTACCCCATATTGAACTTTCTGTCCGTTCTAGTACAGGGACATGAACCTCTGAAATGTCATTTCGTCCTCCGGTGATCTGACGGTGCGGACTTGGTCGTGGTTTCCGGCGTAAGGGGACAACCTATTGTAGTGGACTACCCTAGGTTTTCCTCGTGGTGGCTTATATATGCGGTAGACGAGGTCGTTTATCCTTTTCATGATCTTATATGGACCTTCCCACGAGTTCCGAAGTTTCGGTGATAGTCCACGGCGACGTTTAGGGTTGTATAGCCAGACAAGGTCACCTGTCTGATATCCACCAGCATCCGCCTTGATGTCGTAGGTCTCCTTTATTCTGTCGCTGGCACTCTGGATGTTCAAACGGACCCGTTCATTGATGTCGTCCATTCTCTGTCGCAGTTTGCTGACGTAGTCATCTCCCACAGTGTCTTGTCCTGGTGGCGTCCCAAACTTCAGGTCACATGGAAGTCGCAGCTCTCGGCCCATAATAACACTTGCAGGGGTTTGGCCAGTTGACTCATGAACTGCGGAACGATACGCCATCAGGAACAGATGGAGGTACTGGTCCCAATCCTTCTGGTGGTCAGAGACTACCTTGGACAAGTGGCGGTTTATCGTCTTATTCATCCGCTCCACCATTCCATCAGACTGCGGATGTAGAGCTGTGGTCCTCGTTTTCCGGATGTTCAGCATCTGACACATCTCCTGGAACAGGTTTGACTCGAAATTCCTGGCTTGATCCGAATGCAGTTTCAACGGGACACCGAATCGACAAATCCACTCCTTCACCAAGACGTCGGCAACGATGATGGCTTCTTGGTTGGGCAGGGCATAGACTTCGGCCCACTTGCTGAAGTAATCCATCGCCACAAGGATGTACTTGTTCCCGTGTTCAGATTGTGGGAACGGGCCAGCGATGTCAATGGCGATCCTTTCGAATGGGCTGCCCACATTGTACTGGGGCATCGGGGCCTTAGGTGTTGTTCGAGGCCCATTACTGGCAGCGCATACAGCACATTTTCTGCACCAGTCCTTGACGTCAGCTTGACAATTGGCCCAGTAGAACCGTTGCCTAACTTTCTGGAGGGTCTTCGTCACTCCCAGATGTCCTCCGGTGACCCCATCATGGATTTCTCGGAGCACTTCCTGTCTTCTGCTCCTGGGAACTACTACCTGACGTCTTTCTTCCCTGCCATCCTCCGACTCCAACACACGCTTCAAGACTCCATTGTCTAAGGTGAAAGAGTTCCATTGGACCCAGTAAGTTTTAACGACTGGAGAACAACTGGCTATTTCCTGCCACGACGGTCTCTGATCACTCTTCTTCCAGCCGATGACTAAACCAAGATCTGGATCTTTCTCTTGGTCTTTCTAGATCTTGTGGTCATTCCAGTTATCATCGATCGCCGTGGTTCTGCAGAGTGTCGACTCCTTTTCCTCTGTTCGTCGGCAGTGCGAACAGTCGTCTGGACATGGTCTTCGCGATAGGGCATCCGCATTCTTATGGCTGGTCCCCGCCCGATGTTCGATCTCAAAGTCGAATTCCTGGAGCCTCTCAATCCAGCGTGCCACTTGACCCTCGGGATTCTTGAACTGTAGGAGCCATTTGAGAGCTGCATGGTCAGTTCTCAGTAGGAATCTTCGTCCATACACGTACTTGTAGAAGTGCTCAACTCCCTTGACAACAGCCAACAGTTCCCGCCTGGTGACACAGTAATTTCGCTCCGGTTTACTGAGGGTCTTGCTGAAGTAACCGATGACCTTCTCTTGTCCTTCTTGGATCTGAGACAGGACAGCTCCAAGTCCCACGTTACTGGCGTCCGTGTCCAAAATGAATTTCCCGTCTGGAAGGGGGTAGCTCAGGATTGGTGCGTTGATCAAAGCTCCTTTCAACTTCCTGAATGAATCTTGGCATTCATCTGACCACTGGAACTTTGTTTGTCCTTCCGTGAGCCTGGTCAGTGGTTTTGCGATGTTAGCAAATCCCAGCACGTATCGGCGATAGTAAGTGCACAAGCCAAGAAAACTTCGAAGCTGGTGGATGTCTTTCGGAACGGGCCATTCCTTAACAGCTTTGATCTTCTGCTCATCTACTGCCACTCCTTTCCCAGAGACAACGTGGCCGAGATAACGTACTTCTTTTTGAAACAGATGGCATTTCTTAGAGCTCAGTTTCAGTCCGGAGCTTCTCAGTCGCTGAAATACCTCTTCCAAATTTTTTACATGGTCCTCGAACGATCTGCCAACCACAATAATGTCGTCGAGATACACCAGACACGTCTTCCATAATAGTCCTTTCAAAACCGTCTCCATCAATCTTTCGAATGTGGCTGGAGCATTGCAGAGGCCGAATGGCATAACTGTAAACTGCCATAATCCGGAGCCGATGGTAAAAGCTGTCTTTTCTCGATCTTCCTGGGCCAGTTCTACCTGCCAGTATCCGCTCTTCAAATCTAAGGTCGAGAAAATCGTAGATCCAGCCAGCGTGTCTAGCGTGTCGTCTATCCTTGGGAGAGGGTAGCTGTCCTTTTTCGTCACGTTGTTTAGTTGACGGTAGTCTACGCAAAACCGTGTTGATCCATCTTTCTTCTTCACCAACACGACTGGAGAGGACCAGGGACTGTCGGATGGCTCGATGACTCCGTCTTTCTCCATGTCGCAGACTATTTTGTCAGCCTCCTCCTTTTTGGCTAGAGGAAGTCTTCTGGCTGATTGTCTGATTGGTCGAGCATTTCCAGTATCAAACTTGTGCTTAACCACCTCTGTTCTACCGCCTCTGCCTACTCCGGTATCAAAGATGTCCTGATACTTCCTGACTAGTTCTCTCAGTTTAGGCTTCTGTGCTGGCCCCATGTCCTTGGACGAGACAGCAACCAACTTCTCCAATTCTGCTGGCATGTTACTGGCTTGACTAACAGTGCCGCGTACACTCCTTATCACAGAGGAAATTGACGAGCAGTGCCCCAGAATTGTTCCTTTCTTCAAAGTCACAGGGTAATAATTGACATTCATTACCCTTACCGGCACAAATGTATCAACTCGCAACAAGGTCTTCCCTAGTGCGATTCCTCGTCCAATTTTCTCATCATGGAGCTTGGGCTCGAACATCACCACATTTCCACTGCTCGCACCTCCATCCAGGCGAGCCTCCAAAATGGTTTCAGCCCTCTCCGGTACGCTTACGTCTTCAGCCAGCAGAACTCGAACCATTTCTTCATTTCTCCCATGAAGTACCAGCTCTTCTCCGTTCACACGAAGGACGCCGTCTTTAAAATTCAGCTCGAATCCTCTGGAATTCATGATGTCCATTCCGATTATTACCTCGTCCTCGATATCCGCTACTAGAGCCCGGTGTTTCACTGTAGTGCTGCCCAAAGTCAGTTCAATTGGAAGTTCACCATACACAGTTGCCGGCTCTCCTGTTGCTGTGCGTAGCTTCCAATTCGACGATTCGATTCTTGCCGGTGTTTTGGTAAATGTAGGTCCAAGGATTGTCCTAGTCGCACCCGTATCAAGGAGCATGGTGCGAGGCTCGTTGTTAATGAGACCGTCTACGAAGACTCCTTTGTCTTGTCTTTGAAGTACAGCGACATATGCATTGTTAACTGGGGCTTGTTGGGTACGGGCTGACGGTTGCTCCTTCATGACCTTCATCGTTGATATCGATTTTTTCAATGTCGGACATTTGCTACGCACGTGCTTAAGTTCTCTACAATTTCGGAATCGTATCAGTCTTCTCTCAGGCACAACTTCCTTCAGCACTTTTCGCATCACAGCCTCGATATTAGCGGGCTCCTGTAGCTGTGGGTCTTCCTCGATCATCCGGACTCTACTCTGGCTTTTGCAGGATTGCTTGCTGCTTCGAATTCCAGAGCGCGTGCCAATACATCCACGAGATGTGCGGGGCGAGCTAGTGTTAGGGCTGGGTACGCAAGACGAACCAAGCGTGCAATATCTGCTTCAAATTCTTGCAACGACTCGCTTGATTTCTGGCATCGGTTTTTCAGCTGTGAGTGATATACGTGTTCAAGGTGGGCTTGGCCATAGCGAAGTTCCAAGTGTTTTACCAGCTGTTCATAGTCTTCCTGTTGTTGGGCGGTGAGCGTTTGTAAAATATTTGTTGCTTCGCCACGCAATGCCAGTGTCAATGCTAAAGCTTTTTCCCCAGCATTCCATCCATTTGCTTTGGCAGCAGCTTCGAATTGTCGGTGGTAGTTTGACCATGGAATATTTCCGTCGAACTGAGGCGGTTTCAATGAGAGCTTTCCTGGTTCCGAACTGACCTTGAAATCTTTGACGTCTTTTTGAACTTCCTCCAAGTTGGTACTCAGATCCGGCACTGAATTTCTGTTGGAAATTTCTGGAATGTGCACAGAATCCATTCGCTTTTTTAGCTCACTAAATTTTTCCTTTATCTCATCGTGGAGCGTTTCCTTAATTTTTTTCATTTCTTCTTCCATTTCATCTTTGATTTTCTCCATCTCTGTTTCAACAGTTCCCATTCTTTCTTCCAACCGATTCGCCACACTGCAAACTTTTTCTTTTAAGCTTCTCGAATTTTCTAGAAGCTCTTCTCTCAAATTCTCCGAGCTTTCTAGAAGCTTCACTTCTAAATTTTTCGAATTTTCGTGAAGCTTTTCTTCTAGATTTTTCGAAAGTTCATCTTTCAGAGTATTCGAATTTTCTAGAAGTTCTTCTTTCAGGCTGACAGAATTTTCTAGAAGCTTTTCCTCCAGACTCTTTAAATTTTGTAGAAATTTATCTTCAAGACTCACCGAATTTTGTTGAAGTTCCTCCTTCAAACTGTTCGAATTTTCCAGAAATTTATCTTCCAAGGATTTCGTTGTCTCGTCGAGTTTATTCATTATTGAACTCAAATCAATTCCAGAAACTTCGAATAAGAACGTTTCGGGGTCTTCTCCTTCTTCAATCAGTCCATCTGCAAGTCTTTTCTGGAGTACGGCCTTCTTTCCAGTTGTTTCTAACTCACGCTCCTCTAACTCTTGCTTTAATTCACTAACCTCAAGGTCAACTAGGTGAACTCTTCTCGGAAACATTTTGTCTCTTATTGTCTTTGCCGAAATATCAGTCTATTATTTATTTCACACAAAAAGTTTTCAGTTTATTGTCCCGCGACGCGCAAAACTGTCCACTTCGCACTCAAGTGTTCAACGGGTCCACTAACTGTCTATCAGTTTTTCAACGCGACGAACAGTTTAAACACTTATTTATTTTAAACATCCGACTTCTGACAACAAATGTAGTAAAACTGCAATAACTAATTTTCCTAATTTATTTAAATCACTATTTACAACAATTATTCACTAAATTATTTACTTCAATAACTAGGTATTTCAATTTATTTCTACTGTGGCTATCTATCAGCGAACTCTGGAACTGTAACTAACTCTCCATTCTGCCTGTCCCGCTTATATACTCCCAAGCAGTTTCCATTCACGGCTCTCGAATATTCAGGAGTATAGAACATTTCATCTAGATGGCAATTCGAATAGTATCGAATAATCGATTATTCCAGCTTGTTCTCGGCGATGCGTACGCCAGCAGATATGCAGCTGTAGTTGAACGAGGGTGCATAATTAATAAGATCAGGGCCGGTCTCGGGGCCGGTCTCGAAATCGTTACAATACTAACTTATGAAAAGTTGGTTCACTACCATTTCGAGAAACTTCAGATCGATGTTTTGAGCATTCAAATAATCATTTGTGTGAAAGCTTGCATTTACATGATGAGTATGTGATTTTTTTGTTATTTTTACAAAAAGAAAAATCCTGTAAAGTTTGTGAGAGCCAAGATGAAGTAGGTAACAATTGTTCTTCTTCTTAAATTTCTGTAGACTGTGTGCCACAAGGAACACCTCTCGAGTCATTGAGTTCAGTAGTTTTACCGTTGGTTGGAAGAACGAGCCGTGGTAGAGAGATGTTTAGCATGTCTCCAAAGTGACGACAAAGGGATATGAAGACTGAGGTCGACGGATGAGTATTGATGGGACCGCTAACGGTGGAAGGAGTAAGATATTTCAATGAAAATCGCTATAAAACAGAGACAGATCGCTAATATTTCTGCGGTGTTCCAGAGAAGTAAACAAGCTTATAAGTGAAGCATTACCGATGAAACAAATAGTTCTTTTCGGACAGAATCTAAAAGTTTCAACGTGAGTTTAACTGCTGCACTTCAAATATCGGAATGGTATTCTAGGATCTGTGTCTTATAAATCATAAGCTCTTAGATAGAATGGACCCCTGCGGATCACAAGCGTTTATAGGTAGAGTGTCGGATGAAATAACTATAATAATAATGATAATACTCCCTCATAAACACTCGTTGAGTGTACCCAAAGGCATAGCCTGTGCGGGTAGAGGACGGCTATTATTATTATTTGCCGTGGCGCTCCGGGGCGACTTACTGATGTTTCAGGTGATGTATTCACTTTTCAGCTGTAGGCAAACCCGGAAAACCTACAGCACCACTTCAAACTCTACAATGAATTTTATTTTCTGAAGACGACATGCTTCGGGTATATTATGAAGATAAACCGAAATAACTAATTCTGAATATACCTTGTGTCCAATAATATGGAATATGTGCTCTAAAATGTTGATCTCATAATTAAACATTCTCAGAGGTCACAACTGTGAGTACCAATGATGTCAATTTCCGCGTAATATATGACTTTTTTCTCGCAAATCTCTATAATCGGAAAACGGGGTTCCATGACATTTTCGTAAATGAATGAAACGTCTCACAGCAAAACAAATCCGAAAAATTATCTGCATCTTTGGTACCTTCCAGACAAAATAGGGGAGTTGCATTAAAATTTACGCATATGGATGAATTTTATATATTCATATGATCATTGGCAAAATGAATGAGTGGATCAATCATACATAATAAAGTAGTAAGAGTAACAATATTGACAATAATAATAATAATGATGAAACAAAAACAATTATAATATATCTTATCAATCACAAGACATTATTTGAAATACGCTAAATTTAATCGACAAAACAATTAATTATTTAGTTGAAACTAAAATTACTATTAGAACGAATGTAACATAATCATGAATCATCAAGAAGTTTCCTTTGCCGTATCAACTGCTATATGAATACTTGATCATTGGTTGGATGGATAGTACCCTATCCATTCATTGTTTTATCATTGGGATTTATTTCCTTCATTCTATTAGCTTGAGCACATCGTGATTGTCAAAGTAATATCTCTGCGACTGCGACCTGTTCAGTTGCTCCTTCCATGATGATCTGCGAAAGGTATTAGTTGATATTTGATCCAGCTATACGGTAAAATTCCAAGAATGTTAACATATATTATAACTGTTCTAGAACAAAGCTAATTCCTACTCTTTATGTGGCCATTTCCAGATTCCACTATCCATCTGCTCTTTGTTATCAATGTGGATTTATTAACTTCTTCCGTACTAAGTATGGCCCAGATTTCATTATGGGTGTTTACCTGGTTCATTTAGAACCATTCTATGCATAATATGAACTCCAGAAAAAACAGCAAGAAATTCTCCACTTCGATGAGTTACTTGAGGAACATGCATTTTTGAGAGTAGTAGTTTACTCCATAGTCATCCCGAAACTCAACAATGTTTCAGCTCTGGAAAACTCCCTTTCTGAAAATGGACAGAAAATACAGGGATATTATTGCACATGCCAATCGGGTGCTAGGATCGATAGATGCTGCGTTCACGTCGTTAGTGTTTTATGGTTCCTAGGTTGTGCTTGCTTTAAACAAAGAGTCCTGTATCAGTTATCTACGATCATTGTAATAGTTATTATTGTTATTACCAAAGTAAATCATTTTGCCCTAGATCTCATTCATGCATGATTACCAAGATAGTTCATAATTGTTTTTGTTTATCATTACTATCAATATCATTTTGAATTACTTTACTTTTACTTGTTATTGATTGCATAATAACACATTGATATTGTTAACAAATAACAAATAGTGTAATGTACCTAACTTCACAAAAAAATATAGCAATTTGACAAAATTAGGGGACATTTCCAAGGATTCGTTTGGCTATCATATGGTATCATCAATTTCATCATATGTTACACCAAAATGACATCAACAGTCACCATATTTCTTATCTCTGAGAATATATTATTATGACTAGCTGAGCCTTGTTTCGAACATTTTGGATCGCATATTCGATAATACTATTGGACATCAGGTACTTATACTCAGAATCAGTAATTTCGATCTATTTTCATAATATGCCCAAAATATATCGTTTTCCGAAAATTGAATAATCGATGGTGAAGCCTTATATAACTGAGAAAGACCATTTGTTAGTCTAGATCTGGGCGTCAAACATACAAATTACATCAAAACCAAAAATGACAGCGCTCCGATTGATGAGCAGATACCGCAAAAATAGAAAAAAACAAATTTTCAGAGATCTAAATCTCGAAAACTGTCCAATTTTCAACATCATGGTTACCGACAGTTTTGGTTAGCACATCAAGTACTACCACATACCAACAATTCAGCCAATTAAAGCCTTTTCTCGTTAGAAATGTGGAGGGTTCTCTGGGCAGACAACCGAACAAAGCAAATTCCATAGGCAATATCTGAAAACACGTGCCCTTCGTTTTTATTTCAGTAGCACACGTTTTATATCCGAAGTAATTTTCACTTCTTTACCCACACTTTCCCTATCCGGGTATACCTTCCTATCATGTATAATTGATTATTGGCAATAAATTATGCATTAGTGTACAGGACTCGACACAACCTAATTGGAATTGGTGAACAGGAGGAAACACGGATATCCCATTATTATTATATAGTTCGGAAGATAATTTCGTCACTGTCCAAGTAAATTGAGATGTACTGGAATTATTGATGTACTTGCAGAATCTAGTTTCGGTAACATGCTTATGTTAGTTATTTGTCTAATAAACAAGTATGCCAGTGAACTCGTAGAAAGTTCAATATTGTCTTCTGGAGAGTATCATATGAATGAAACGAAAAGTTTCGACGAATAAATGGAGACGAAGTAAAACTTACATTTCATACAAAAATTATATACATTTTAAAGTGTGAAAACGCTTCATTATCTTACGAATTATTCATTTTTAGAGATAAAGGTCAGACAGGTCAATTTTGTATTTTAGTTTTCCCCATTTTTGTAACAAAAATTTGTTTTATCTATCCCCCACCATCTTACAAGATACGACGTCATCGATATTTTTTAAATTGAAAGGGTATAATTTTATATCAAGAATTGAAAGCCCCTTTTTTTCTGATTTCAATACCATACATAGGTACGTCATATCTAACACTTCAAGTTGCAGTATACTGAGTAATGAAAGAAAGTAATGTTCAACATTTTGTTCACCATTTATTTTGCCATAGATACCTGAGAATTACTCAGTAGTTGGTACAATATGTCATTACAGAAATGATTTGTAGCATAACGATTCATAGATCTGCAATTATAACTTTCTGAAAAATATTACTTCAAAAGTAATTATTTGAAATAACGATGGTGCTGTCAGAAAAACAGAGAATAGATGTTCTGATGATTAGGTTACGGCGATCGTAAAAGAAGTATGCGAAATCATTAATGAAAAATATCTTGGAAATCTTAGAAACAAGACTAAGAGTGGCAGACGTACAGTTGCCGAAGACACTCAATTCGATATATTACTTGGAATTGAAGAAAAACCTCATGGTTCAATCACACATTTATCTGACAACAATGAGATCTGTCGTGGTGCTGTGCAGAAAAATCTTAGAAAAGCCTAATAACATCCATATACAATTAAACTCATACATGAACTCAATGAAGACAACTTTGATAGACGCATGTAGTTTTCTGAAATTATGCAAGTATGTAATCAAAATAATGGGTTTGAATTTAATGTCCGACGAATCAACTTTTCAATATTGTCGTTATTGGGCAACAGAAAATCCCAATTGGACAATGGAAGCTTGTACCCAATATATCCAAAAAGTAACTGTGAGGACAGGGATTCTTAGGAATACCATTGCAGGACCATGTTTTTTTGACGATACTGTGACATCAATCAACTTGATCAAATAGTTTCTACTATTTGATTCTATCAAGATGTAGCAGGTCCGAGTTGCTAGAGATTTTATTTATGAATCGTTCACCAATCGCTGGATTGGACAACACGGACAGATTGAATGGCCTGCTAGGTCCCAAGATTCAACTCCCATGGACTTATTTCTCTGGGTTTACTTAAAGAGTAAAGTGATCATAATGCGATACACCAATTTGGAAGACCTCAAAGAGAGAATTAGAACTGAAATTAAATGAATTACTTACACCAGAAATATTGCCGAACGTTATCCAAGAATTCATCAGACGGCTTGGATTTTGTCAATTAACCCAAGAAGCTCAGTTCCAGCATTTGCTGTAGATTTGTTATTTGTTTATTTTCACTACTTACCTACATTTCCATTGCAAATAAATAATAAAATGAATGATGAGAAATATGAACAATGGTATCTCTTAAAAATATGGGCTTTCAAATTTTAATATAAAAATATACCATTTCAATTAAAAAAATAACGATTACGTCGTATCTTGTAAAGTGGTAAAGCACAAAAAAATCAATTTTTTGTGAAAAAATGGTGGAAAACTAAACTACAAAGTCCTGTCCGAGCTTTACCTCCAAAAATGATCAACTCGTAAGATAATGGAGCGTTTCCACACTATATGAAGGCACTGTGTAGTGTAGCCACGCTACCAATTGTTTCAACACACAGTTTCATGATCTGAGCAAGTTATAAACTAGCTTAACACCAACAAAATAACTACTTGTATAATGGCTGACAACAAGTCCAGGTACACACTATTCAATGGAATTAATTGTATATAGGAGTTGTAATCTTGAGTGGCAGTGGGGTTATTTCTAATGAGGTAGTTAATTATCGTAAATTATATAGGTCTCTCTGGTTATTCTGAACTAAATTGTTACTGTCACGTAGGTATTTCTTGACCTCTATGGACCCCAATATGTTTAATTTCAGTATTTTAGGTTGAATATGCAAAATTTCACTAGGTGTTATTTTCAATCAAGTGATTGGCATAGATTAAATCCTTAACTTCTAAAATGCTCTCCGAATCTTTTATTAACATTGCGTCCTGTCTAGCCTATATAGTGCATTGCAATCTTCACCCTCAAGTTTGAAAATCTGGGACTTCTTCAATTTATCCCATACATACTTTGCATTACTGATCAATGAATAAAGGTTGTTGTTAGTGTTGAACGAAACATTTTCCATGATCCGGACGAAGCAGAAATACAAGTGGCAAATATGAGGTAAATATCTAAGATATTGGTAAAATATTTGCAATGAGGACACTATTGCAAATACATACTATTATCAAACAATAGTATCGATCGATCCTTTCGATATTCTTGTCTTTCATTAGTGCTATAGGGTGGGTCGGTCAACATTTGAGGACTTTATTACCGCGTGACAAACAGTACTTTTCCTACAAAATTATATTAAAACAACAAAATAATATTTTGAAGTGGATAAATTGATAAAAAGAAATCGGGCGAGCGACAATTCTATAATGAAATATTATTCAGCTTCAATTTACAAGTTTGAATTTCCTCTAACAGCATTTCTTTATTTCAAATTTGGTTTCCTTTTTCTCTGTATTATAACCGTGAATCTATTCTATTTATATTTTGAGCACAGACGCTATTCTTCACTTCTTATTTTACATAACCCAGAATATTTCAAATTACTTGTAAAATAAAATTACTCTGACATTTGTAAACCGTAGCTGAGGAACGTTGCTTCAATCAAAAATATGATAAGAATACTACGTATAAATTGCTATTGTTCTTAGAATATTAGTAGTGCAATTTGCTAAATCTAGTTTCGCAAATTCTACATTTCAACCGAGTAAATGAAGTATATTGTTAGTTCCTAACAGTAGAGGGGTAGTATAAATTAATCTGATAGCAAGGGGAATAATGTTAATTAAGCAAGGCTGAAGAACGCACCCTTGAACTACCAATGATGTGAAGTTCAACTTATTTATGATGGCGCGAATAACATATGTTCAAAGGAGGGCACTATAGCATAGAACTCGCAGAAGAATTTTCAATTTTGTACGCTGGAATTAAGTGGTGATAGTTTACATATTAGTTGAAAAAAAAATTCAAATATGTTCGAAGAATTAATTGATGTATAGTACCTAATGACACGAGTCTTCATAGGTGTGACTGGTGGGAAGAAAGTCTTTTTTTTTGAATTGTCAGTTTTATATACATACAGCAATTCTCTCAGTCGTCGTTGATTCACCTTTTTATATGTAACTTTTGTCGTAAGTTTGCATTCCATATGTGGAATAACAAATGAAATCGAACAGCACAGGTCTCATTTTGATATACCAAGCTTGAGTTTGCTCACACACTGGGTTAAGTTCTCATTAGACTGTCTCTCCTTTTGTCAACTTCCTCTGGTTTGATTAACAGAAACAAAGAGAGATTCAGACTTCAATATTTTGAAAATTTCTTGAAAAACTTAAAAAACATTTGCTCTTTTTTTGGGGGGATTCAGTTGATTCCTCTGGGAATGGGAACGTTCTCATTAGACTTACCCTATGACCTTAAGCTTGACTTTGTATTTCTCAATTTGTACATTACCAAAATTGATAATAAAGAATCATGATTGTTTCTTTGGTACATCCTGATCACTTCTGATGATTGGAAGTTCTCATTTGACTGAAATATTGTCGGATCTTGGTTTTGTTACCTTCAGAAGATTGTTTACTGACTCCATCAATCATTTTTACATTTCTGAATTCAACTAGTTTTATCTTGATAGGATTTTCTTCAGTTTGTCTTGATATAGTTTTGATTATTGGAAGTTCTCATTAGACTAATATTTTCAGACCTTTGGCTCGGATACCTTAACACTCATAATTTTTCTGTCATTATTAATTTTCAGTCACAGCACACATATTCTAATGTATTCAATAATATGCCACAAATGTCATTTGTCAGTGTCGACTGTTCACACTGTGTCGAATTTAAATTTTCACTTCACTTCACTTTATATTTTAGATGCAAAATTTTATATTTAAGATTTAATATTTTATATTTTTATACTTTAACTCGTGATCAATATTTTGTATTTTATATTTCTATGTTTAAATTTTATATCTACTTTTATGTGTGTATTAAATACGTTATATGTGTGTACGGGTGTATGTGTAGATGTTGTTATATCACACAACATACCATTTTTATGATAAATTTGTAAATGATTCTTTTTATCTTATTTCAATATGTATTATGTTTTCGCACACAGTGTTTAGTGCTTATCCTTTATAAGCGCTTGACACTCGCGAATATATTCCAACGTTTATATCAAACATAGGAAGCATCCTCCTGTAAACCTTGATAAATAAACGTTATTATTTTTTTTTTCCGTTAGGAATTACCCAGTCAGGCCCTGTCTCCGGAGCTCCGACACTTCCGGAGGGCGCGCTGGCGTGTCATTAACCCCAGTAAACACTCCCCACGTCCATGGGGTAAGTGATTACTGGGTCCGAGAATCATGTGCCCTGAGTAGGCGGAGTGAACCAAGAATTATGGCCTTCTGCATTCGCCCGGCTAGGATTTCTGCCATGTCACGGCAAGCCGGTATGATTTTTAAGTTTGAGAGCAGTGTGTCCATCATTCCACCAAGGACCCCTATTATCAGAACCACCATCTTGACAGAATGGTTTGGGTAAAGCCTGCGGAGTTCAAAGAGAAGATCTCGATATTTAGTCCGTTTTTCCTCCCCTTTTCGGACGATGTTCATTTCGCCAGGAGCTGAAAACTCAATGACGAAAATCGTCCTACTTTGATGGTCGAGGAGTACTACATCAGGCTTATTGGCTTTTTATTTTTTTTTATATTTTTTTTTTATTTTTTTTTTTTCCGTTAGGAATTTCCCAGTCAGGCCCTGTCTCCGGAGCTCCGACACTTCCGGAGGGCGCGCTGGCGTGTCATTAACCCCAGTAAACACTCCCCACGTCCATGGGGTAAGTGATTACTGGGTCCGAGAATCATGTGCCCTGAGTAGGCGGAGTGAACCAAGAATTATGGCCTTCTGCATTCGCCCGGCTAGGATTTCTGCCATGTCACGGCAAGCCGGTATGATTTTTAGGTTTGAGAGCAGTGTGTCCATCATTCCACCAAGGACCCCTATTATCAGAACCACCATCTTGACAGAATGGTTTGGGTAAAGCCTGCGGAGTTCAAAGAGAAGATCTCGATATTTAGTCCGTTTTTCCTCCTCTTTTCGGACGATGTTCGTTTCGCCAGGAGCTGAAAACTCAATGACGAAAATCGTCCTACTTTGATGGTCGAGGAGTACTACATCAGGCTTATTGGCTTGTATTTGCCTGAGGGTGGGGAATGAATAGTTCCAATAGATTCGGCACTTCTCATTCACCACCACGGACTCAATATCCCCCGGAGCATAAGGCAACACTGGTGTCTCGTCTACACCATACGAGTGTCGTAGATGGTAGTACAACACTCGTAGGGCCGCGTTATGTCTGTGGATATAGGCTGAGACCGCATAAGCTGGACATTGGCTTTTTATTATTATTATTATTATTATTATTATTATTATTCAGTCAGAGAACTTCATTTAGACGATCATGTTCTAGTAGAATTATTGTACCCAGGATTATCCTGGTCCAGGTTTTAATCTAAAAATTGTTTTAACAATGTTTTATATATTTCCCATCGTCCGTTGGACTCATGATGTTTTTATGGTTAGTAGCTTTTGTACACCTGACGAGTAAGTAACAAAATCAAAAAAATATACTACAATTCACTTTATTTTCACCAATTACTTACTTTCAGGTAAGCACTGATAATGACTATGATAGTCGAAAGCGCTCTGCTGTGATTTTTATAAATTATAATATTTCAATTGGAATACTCGAGAATATACCTATATCACACTAGAACTTTTGGTCCAGCTAATTAATAAGTGTTTCTCTAAAGGCCTTTTTTCGAACTTCTTGAAAATTAGCGTTGTTATTCCTATTCACAAAGATACTTCGGATCATACAAATTTCCGCCCTATTTCTCTTATTTCGACTTTGGGAAAAATTATTGAGAAATTGGTCAAAACTAGATTGATGAAGTTTTTATCCTTCTGAATTCTCAATAATTTGGTTTCAAACCACAAAAAAGTACAGGAGACGCTGTTTTCTCCTTTCTGAGAGAGTTATATAGTAGAGTCAATCTTAAAGAGGTTTGCGCGGCAGTATTTTGTGACATATTGAAAGCTCTTGATTGCGTAAATCATATGGAATATCCTCCGCAAGCTTCAATTTTATGGTTTCAGAAATCAGAGCTTTAGTTGGATTGAGTCCTACCTAGCGTGCGGTAATAATAACTGACTCAGAAACTTGCACGATCAATCATGGTGTGCCTCAGGGCTCTGTAGTGGGCCTATTCTCTTCTTATTATATTTTATCGATTTGTCTAGTCTCAAAATTGATGGCAGTTTTACTACATTTGCAGACGACATGACCATCTTGTGGCATGAGGCCGATACAAATAGACTACACTCGAGTATTACTAATGATATCTTCACTATAAAAAGGTGGTTCAACTCCAATCTGCTCTCGTTAAATATAGGTAAAACCAAGCTCTTATTATTTAAATGTAATTTACCAGACATCCCTTTGAGCATCGATGTTGTCATTGAGCAAACATATATAAGTAAACGGCAGTCGCGTGCGGGAAAGTATCTGCACTTTCCGCACTCGTTAGGAAAATAACGATTTGAATCCAGCTCTTTGTTACCAATTAGGCGGGGTTCGGAAATTGTTAATTGACCTCATTTATTTTGTCTTATGTTTCGTTCATCGTGAAAATATTTGTATACTAAGACATGCGTCCAATTTTAGGTGAATCCGACGGTAATCTCCCATTATCAGAATCAAGATAAATAATTGAAAATGATGCTTAGTCTTGACTCACCTATCGCTTTCCTGGCGTGAATCATCTATTCCATGCGATGTTAGTCTTGTCCTGAAACAAAAATCCCCTTCATAAAAAATCTACAAAACGAACAATGGATTTACACGCGTTTGCGATCAATCAATAATTGAATAGGTGAAAAATATTTGCCAAGGTTAGTCCTGAGCTAAGAGAATAAGCGAATTCAGTGGATTAGAATACAAGGAAGGTTATGAACAATCAAATAATTCTCATAGCAGGTGCGGGAGATTGTATACTTGTAGAAAACGAGCAGGAATTGAGGTCAAAAGGAAGGATGGAAATAAAAGGTTAATGAAAGCCTTGTTCATGCCCTGAGAGACTCTGGTTACTGTTAACTTACACGAACGATAACATTTAATATGATTGATTCAGTATATGTAGTGGAAACGGGATAATAAAGTCTTATTTTTCACCAACATCAATTTTATTTCTCAAAATAAATTCCATCTAAATCAATGACAGGGTCCAATAAGTCACCAACTTTTTGATCCAATCCAAAAAAAAAATCTCTGTAGCATTGCATTTTTAGAATCTACGATGAATTTCAATATAACTTCATTCGAAACTTCATATTTGTCCTAAGGGCTTCAGTTTTTAGATAATTCAATATTTTTGAAAAACTTGACAGAGGCAGCCTAAAAATTTTTTTTTTAAGAAACAAAGAGAGTCAGGTCAAAAATTTGCAGAATTTGCCTGAAATAAAACCTAAAGCTTTAAAAATTTTGGAAACTCTTCAAATAAATTATACTTACCCAATTTTTTATACGCTGAAAAATAGGGGAAGTTTATGTTTACACCAATATATCTAAATTAAACGGTTTTTGTATAGTTTTGGAAAAACTAAAATTTTCCGTCTGGTTATTAGAGAATCGACAAGAAACAAATGCAACAAGTGTCAACAATGTTTGCTAGTAATTTACGTTTGAGCGTAGTGACATTTTTAATCATGTCCGTTTAGAATTTAAAAATTAATATTAATTTGTAAATCAATTATGAAGAATTTAACATGGTTATTGAAAGAGTCTGTGACACTAAGACGCAGATAGTTCACAATGTAGAACACACGGGCAGTTTGTGAAAAAGCAAAACAAAATTAAACCTGCCGTCAACAATTCACGCGAATCATCCACAATTGTAAAACACACACAGGAGAAAACAAGAAATTGAACAAACTATACTAAATATTCGAATGGGTTGCCCCCAACTTCCACACATTTATAAATTCTCAAAAATCCGGTATGTGTAGCACTCTGAATTTCTTGCGGGAAAAGAGATCGAAATGCATTCCCAACTCAGTCCTGGAAATCATCATTTGGTATCAGCGGTGCAGCATAAACAATAATTTTTATATGACTCCAAACGAAAAAGTCTAATGGAGTGATATCAGGCAAACAAGGACGATATCGATGGGGTCCATTGTTCGCTATCCAATGATTTTCAAGATGATTGTCCAAGAAGAGATTCATAGGTGCAATATTTTGAGGTGGAGCTCCGTCGTGTTGATACCATAGCTGATTCCAGTTCAAATCTAATGGATGTAAATAATTTTCAGATATTTTTAAAATAAACGGAAAATATCTTTTTATATCACCCTTCGATCTCCAATAGGATTACTATTCAAATTTCCATAACAAAAATGCACCACAAGCACAACGGAAGTGGCGACCCGTGGGCCCTAGCTTACCGTACACCAACGTCAAAAACACACGTTTCCCTGATACTTAATACATACCCACTCAAACATTACAGAGTGATGCGAGAACATGAAAATTTGCCTTCAGTGGAAACTAAGGAGGGGCATCGGATTGGATGCTGCGGGACTGGTAGCTGGTGATGAATCACCTGCGGCCGCCGCTCCGCCCGATGGAGTACCAGCCCTACCAGGGTTTTCACGAAGAGGAGAATCGAAGGAACTCGCTGCAGGAACTGGAAAACGTGGTATTCGATGGGAGCCAAGGAGAGGCCTTGGATCGGGTGCTGCGGGACTGGTAGCCGGTGAATGAATCTCCCGCGGCCGCCACACCATCCGATCAAGAACCAGCCCTACCAGGGCATGAGGAGGCCGATTGAAGAAACTCGGTTCCTTGACAAGCACATACACATTACACACCCAGACTTTGAGGAGAGCAGGTGAAAACCATAGGTAGACAGAACATCATGCATGAGGAGAGCAGGGGGTAGCAAAAAGGGCCCATGAGGGTCTACTTGCTTGGCTGTAACAATATCCTCCCCATAAGTACTACTACTACCTTGAAACTGTCATTCTCGAAATACGTGTGGATTAGTTTTACTTCAAAATATTGTTTTTCATAAATTTTGCCTACTTCGACCAAATCGATTTTTGCATAATCTTGAATTTTGATTAAGTACCATGAATTCTAAAAAATCATTCCTTCTTTGATCGTCACTTGTTATTGAATTCTGAGTTAATGAGAATGAATACGGATGGTATTTATGTTTCTTTAGAATCTTCTGAATACTCATCACAGGGTGTTCGAACATCTCTTTCAGCATCTACTGAAGAATTTTCTGGATACGCTCTGAAGTATGTCAAGACTGTAACTTAATTCTCTTCATTATCTAGGACAGGTTTAATTTATTCTTGCTTTTTTACAAACTGCTGGGGTGTTTTACAATTTTGAATGAGCCGCGTCAGTGTGTCATAGGTGGGTGTTAGTCTATGCGGGTATCGAGAACGTCACATTCCCCGTGAATTATTAACAAATGAAAGTGATCTTCGATACTAAATTCTAAACGGACAATATTATGGTTCAACGTGAAATTGTTAGCAAACATTGTTTGTCGACAACTCAGCATTTGTTTCTTTTTGATTCTTCCAAAAATGCCTAATGATAACTTTTCCACAAAAGCCTCATTTGTCATATTCAGGCGATTTTAACTGTATGGATATTTGACCAACACTTATTTGACCCCAGTTTCTCAATTTATAAGGGTGGCTTGAACCTCCCATATGGGTTTTCATGTCTTGTACTCGACCACCTGGGCTGACCCACCTACTCGATTTGGTGAGTCGACCCGCTTGAATCATTTCGCGCCAACTGTAGTTTTTGTGGTTTTCTCCATCGTTGCTGTGCTAAGGAATCGACGTTGTTGCTAACTTTGGCAGTCATTTCTCTTCTTTATGTTGGTTGGACGTTTTCCCAATAATTCAAGTTTTAGTTGTTAACTAGTGTTTTGGTGTTTTCGTAACTGTTTTCAGGTTCTATCGCTAAACATGTTGGAAGAGTTGATCGTCCTGTTTGTCTGGCCGATGATTATCCAGTCTCCACATAGTACTTCATTAACTCCTTGGGATTCTAGCGGTTCCTGATACTTTGGATTACGGAGAATGGATCTTATGGATCGTTCTGGTACGAATGATGATTATATGTTGTGTCGGCGACAGAGCCGGTTCAACCAGGGGTCTTTTGGGTGCTATAGCACCAGGCGGCAAAATCTTTAGAGCGGTACGCGCGAAGCGGTACTGATTTTGTCTGCGGTTTCTTTTATAATAAGGTAAAAAGGTTTTTGGCTACCAGTGTTCCTAGGATTTTTGGAGTGGTTGGAGTGCGTGAGCACGGTATCTTACTAGTTTGGAATGGAGAACGTATAGAACTCACAAATTGGTCCAACTGGTGGACTTTGGGAAGCCCATGAAATTAAGAATAATTAGATGATTTCTCCTTCGGAATTATATGCTTTTTGGTTTGGTTGTCAATGGACGAGACTTTTTGTGGTTTTCTCTAAATAGGTGGTTAGGTCTCCCGATATTTTCTTGTAGGCTCGATCAGTTAGTA
Organism: Chrysolina americana; assembly: GCA_958502065.1. NCBI lineage: Eukaryota > Metazoa > Arthropoda > Insecta > Coleoptera > Chrysomelidae > Chrysolina > Chrysolina americana. The sequence goes on from OY293411.1 coordinate 72,541,894, forward strand.
GCGTCAGCATGTGTATCTAAAATATTAAAATTTGGTGAGATTTCTCGCTGTCAAATAGCAGGTACTGAATTTTATTCAGATTAATAGTCAAACCGATTGTTATTGTGATTTATATCAGTTTTTACTTGCTTTTAATTCCTCACAGGTAGTCGCTTCGTAGAAAAATCCGAATCGTCTGCGAATCCTATGTCTTATCAAAACCCATCGATCATGTATACATTCACAAGTGTGTTAATATGACCTTCACATTTCGGTCAATTAACCATGGCTAGTAATCCACGTCTTAACTACTTCGTTTTAATTGATTACTTCCTAGAGAAGAAACAATTTTATTGAAATATTAACCTTCAGACGACCACTGTTGAAATCAACTCGATAAAAATTCATTCGAATTATTTTTCATATAATTCGTTATTTGACTAGTAGAAAAAATTGCATAATTTGGCTCCATTGAAAATTTCAGATATCTGAACTAAAAAGTAGGATACCAGGCAAATAATCACTTAGGGTTGGTGAATATCGGTTCATGAAGTTTTCGAAATAACCAAAATTGGTCGCCCACATTCGTGTATAACATCAGTTGGGCTTCCTAGGATCTAGGAGTAGTGATGGAATACAGAGCTGCCTTTGTTTCAAGACATGGTAGTTATGCAAGAACACTAAAATATGAATTTATGATAAAACTGTTCTGATTGACTATCGGCAGCGATGGCGCAATGGAATGTGCCACAAAGTGCTCTGAAGACCTGAAGATTAGCCTAACTTTGTTCACAGTATATTTCGGACTAATTCCACATACCAGCAGTGCTTCTGTAGCATTATTATAAGATGACGTTTATCATCAAAATAAGACACACATCTTCTGATGAGTCATTGCCTCTATTTTCACAGAAAAAATGCATATTTTAGCGTTTCTACCGAATGAATGATAGTAGATAACAAAAACTAAAAGGATCGAAAGTTGTAAAAACACAACGATTGGTAATATCGATACATCTGACATGAACGCTATGTCACATTACACTGAATATAACAATATAGCTGTCCTTCAACTTCAATAAAACGCTGTAATCTTTCTTGCAGCAAACTATAACTCAAACCAAAAACGTCGGTTCTCGGAGAGAATCCCTTCTAATTGTGCAGGTTTGATGCCATGACCACAGCTGGAATAATACACCGTCAAAACACAGGACCGTCTCCAAAATGATAGTTGGACATTCGAATATATTTTTTGAAGCAATGTAAGAGTAGAAAGAAGCAATTTTATCAGATCCAAATCATTTTACGCAATGTCCTTCCTACTTATATCTGTTTTAGGTCATAGAGAACTTGAATTTGAGGATTTCACTTACTATGTATGTTCCAATTATTTGCAGAAAAGACATATAAATTAAGATCATGAACATGAATTTCAAACACCATAGGTTGGGTCAACTTTATATGATGTATTATTGTGTTTGGTTAATTGTCGCAGAATTTTGGAAATATGTAGTCTCTACCTTCCTGATTAATTGATGACACCAGAACTAACGGAAAAAAAACCCCTTCAAAACCACAAGAACAGAGATTTTAAACGAACGACCAGAAGGAAATATGTGGGACGATAATTCAAAGATAAGAATGTCAGCTGGAAATGTCCCCCGTAGGAATGAAAACATTGCCATATTGGATAAGCAGGTGAAATGCGAGTCGAACACAAGTTATGAGAAATGATTATAAATTGTCCTTCACAGGATATATCAAGAAATTGGGGAGGCTTCAGGATATACTGGAGCAGCAGTGGCAGAAAAACAATTTCTTCCCTAACTAGTAAGTTTGAAAATGTCCAAGTATGATGAAACGTTTTTGCTAAATAATAAGCCGAGTACCCCACTAAAATGTTTATTTTCATACAACTACTCCACTGACTAATAAAACACTTAGATCTATACAACAATACAACTTACTAAATATTCCAAACACTTCTATCACTTCTTCATAATCTTCTTAATCATAACTTCTCTTCATCTTTTTTATCCCAGTGAAATCTCGCAGTTATATAGGTACTCAAGTGTAACCCGATGCTTCGCGAATCCGCTCCAGATTACTAACGACAGAATTCCACCCAAATAATCTCTTCTTGGAAGCGCTACATTATATAAATAGCTGCGGGGTCAACTCATTTGTATGTGATCTGTTTTTTTATGGTTCGTTCAGCGGCGTAGGTAGGGGAATTTTATCAATCTCGTAACATAACCTTAGTGTTGTAGATACAAGTGGTACAAAAACATAGGAAGTTTCATTTAGTATTTTTCACTATAATATAATCATTATTTTGTGGTAGTCTATTTGTTACTTCTTGTCCTAATCAACGACATGATGAGTAATCAAATGGGAGACTACTGCATTAAAGATTTTTGTGATATACCAAGGGAAAGTCCGTAAAATAAGTACCTGTCAGCAGCATTCCAACTCAAAATTGGTGCATTTTACTAGTTCATACCATGTCTGTTAAGACATTGTAGTTACGATTATGTACGGATTTTATTTGTTGGTGGCTTGCATATCCCAAGAACGTACGACATTAGCGTTATACAGAAGGTACCGACACTTCGAGCACCACATTATCAAGTAGAGTTATAACGATCTAGAGCTTCTTCTTCATCAAGTGTGCATACTATCCAAATTCATAGCAGCCATCAAAGCCTTGAGCTCATATAACATCAACCCAAAGATGGTCTGGGAATGCATAGAGAAAATTAATCATCTAGGCAGGAACAACAAGGTGATCCTCCTCTGAGTGCCGGGGCACGAAAAGGTGCATCAACGCCACTGATCGGGCCAGAACCATTCTGCCGACTTGGAAAACCTTACTTCCAAAAAGAACTCAATAAAAATGAAGAAGCAACATACTGGAAAATACTTCTAGGGCTAAGGCAGGCCAAAGATCTCCTCGGAAACTTCAATTGAGCAAGATCGAAGACACTTATTAACCTCAGCAAAACTAGTCTAAAGACAATCACGGGATTTCTGACGGGGCACTGCAGACTCAAAGAACACCTAAGGAAGCTATGCTTAGAGGACGACAGCGGCTGCAGATTCTGTGGGGAACATCCAGAAACACCACACCATATATTGATGGAGTGTTATGGTGTACATCACAAAAGATTGAATATACTGGGATCACACCAGCTGACTGTGAGAGAAATACCACAAATAGACCCCTCCAAATTCCTTAAATTTCTCAAGGAATTGGGTCTTGAGAGGTTGCAGTAAACGAGAACACCTTGAAATAGCAGAGATGGGACACAATAGATCTAATTTGGTCGCAGCGCATCAGTCACCATCCATACTTACCTACCATTACCATTCAAATTCATTGATACTCAAACTACTCTGGTCAGATTTCTTGCTATATCTTTGTGAGAAAAACAATATTTCTCCTCTTAAGATCGGTGTATGTAACGCAATCCGATAATTGTTACCTAATAAAATATTCTAAAATATAGCCTTGCCCGTGCAAATGATGTGCAGATGATTCGACCCTCTCGGAAATATACCAATATTTTGTGAAATTGAAACATGGGCTCTCCATATTCGACAGATAATGAAGATCATCGCCAGTACATACCATGTAAGTCACGAATAATTAGGCGTTTTAGGCATTTGCACCATCATTTTCTCTTGTACTTACCAATACATGTTCCAATCCCAAGATAATTCAACAGTTTCAATCTTAGTATCTCTTAGGGCCAGTTGCACAGGTTACACTTAACGCTTTAAGTGTAACTTGCAGTTAAGAATCCGATAGAATATGGTATGTCAAACATATGTATACTTTCACATTCTAACTGATTCATAAATTTAAGCTTCGCTTAAAGCACTAAGCGGCAGTGGTGCAATCGGCCCTTATTATTCTAATTTTGAACTTATTTGTTTGTTTAAGATAATTGCCAAAATTCCAAATCAGTATACTTGACTAGTATAATGAATAGGTTATATTTGTCTTAAAGGAAAAGAAATAATTTCGACTAAGGCGGAAAATACCCTTCTCTCCACACATTTCCACGAGTTGGAAAATGAGGCAAATAACTGACAGAAAACAACTACTTCCCCTGCGAACATTGAATTACATCTGTCATCCATTTGTGCAATGGTCCTTAAGGAGAAAACTATTTGTAAGTGCTGACTGTAATAAAGCCATTGACATGCAAGAATCGAGGTTATTTTCTCTCATTCTGGAATATGTGATATTAAGGAATACTGTTTTTTTCTCTCGCGGTTGTGATTGTTAGTCACCGCTTCATTCGTGGCTTTGAATCTAATCATGGATTTTGTGGAACAAGACGACTCTATTGTCGTCTAACCTATCCTTGTACTGATGAGAGGAAATAACCTCGAAACATGCATGTATGCAGGTGGTAATTTTAAACAAAATGCAGGATGATAGGTTTATTACAATTAATGTTTGTAAATAGTGTACTTCTTGATTACCATTGCACAAATGGATGACATGTAATTCAATGTCCGTAGGGGGGAGTAGTTGTTTTGTGTAAGATATTTGCCTCATTTATCCACTTTGTGGAAAAGTGTGGAGAGAAGGGTATTTCGACTTTTGTCGGAATTATTTCTTTTCATTAATTTGAATACTCTCTGATATACACCTTACGAACTTTGTTCGATTTAATATTATAATTGTCTTGTAATTATTGTGAACCACCCTGAATGTGTATTCTGTATATTCAGTTGATTTTAGTTTAGTAAGTTTAAAGGTTTCAATTATTTGATTGTACTATTTTTTGATAACCTTCATTATAGCTGATAATAAAGCCGGTCTTCACTTTCAATGAATCACTCTGTATATTTTACTGAATTAATGTGTAGTGTATTTGGTAGGCTAGTATATATTAAATTATTGTGACAACCAATAAACGAATGTATTTTTATCAAACCATTTCTTATGCTTTTTTCCCGCTGAGAGTTTCCAGGTAGTTCACATTGGATATGAAACTGTTGAATTGGGTATTCAATATAGGTAGTTGGTTATCAGTACATAGTTGTATTATTTCAAACATCTTAATCTAATCATTCATTCTAATTTATCCAATTATTCAAAGACATTACATAATGTATCGCCAGTGCCCAGCTTCAGTCCAATACCCTATGATAAAAAATGAGAATATGAAGTGCACGGTGTTACTAAATACGATTGAATCAAAGATATACGTTAAAATAATATCTTTGATAGTTAAGAACTTTTCATACCAATTACGCATCACAGGATCCGTACAAGATGCAATATTGATTATATTATATTAATTATCACTTTGATTTATATATGTCCCTAAAATATGAATACAACTGAAAAAACAATCCTGAGTGACCCTGTATAATAGTAACTTATGATCATCCAATATCAAAATCAAATGATTTTTATATAATTTGCAAGTCTCCGAGCTTTAGCTTTGTTCAAAGAATTACATAAATATCTTAACATTGACTAGTAGAAAAAGAGTCACCCTGTATACAGAGTTCTAGAACTCTTCATTGCAACTCGTTTCGATAATTTTATGAGTTTAATCGCTATTCTCAACTTTTTGTAACAAAATAATCGCCACATTATCGATTTTATAGGTATGTTACAACCCTGCCTCCGCATGTTTAACATCCTGTATCTCAAAAACTGTCCATTAGAGCATTGTACCCAGGGAGAAATAAATTTGATCAGGACATCATAAACATAAACTACACTACACCAAATTTTCAGACAATTCGACTGGAACTCTTTTTCGAAAAGAACCGTATAGGGTTCTTTGTTAATATACGACTACCTATTTTTCCTCAATTTTTTTTTCAATTATTTATATGTAATATTTTATTTCAATCACTTAGTGAACTGTCCTGACTCCTCAAGAGAGGATTATATATAATCCATAAAAACGGTAAAATATAGATAATAATGTGAAGACGGATATTTGATCAAACCTTCAAATGACAGAAACAAAATCTTATAAAAATTATAAAATATAATAACAAAATATTGTAAGACTGCAAAGCGTAATATTCGAAAGTCAAAAGCATTAAAATCGTCGAATCAGTATACCACAAGACCTAAAATTGGCATATCGAAAATCATCAGACGATTAAATGCTAATACCGAAACGTAAAGAACCAAAAATTTTCAGAAATTGGAAAGGTTATAGCATAGCGAAACGCCGGTTGATCTAATCTCTCAGAGATGGCGTAGCGTGCGGTTGATGTACTTAAATAAATTCGTATGTCCCCATTAAATTTCTTCCAATTTCTGTCTCACCACCTGATATTACTGAAATTGTACATCTGTCATCCAGTTGTGCAGTGTTTCTTAATAAGGACACTCTTGCAAGTGATTCATTTGGTTGGTAATGACCACCTGCATACATACATGTTTCGAGGTTATTTCCTCTCATCAGGGCTAGGATAGGTCAGACAATAATCAGTTGTCTTGTTCCACAAAACAAATGATAATATTCAGTCTTAGATTCAGTTTGATCTTTCCTCCGGAAGATGGTCACTTGGTTAGTGGAACACGTCTCGAGGTGTGATGGAATGTAGTAACTTGATTACTTAGGTTTCGGACGTCCATCGTCTTAATGGTTTTGAAAGATATGTGACTTATTTCACTTTTTCACAACTTTTCGGACATTCATCGTCTCAAAGGGTTTGAAAGATATTCGACTTCTTTCACTTTTTCACAACGTTTCGATTTCTTGTATCCGCAGTCGTCTTCAGATGAATACTGGAGGTGTTTATCAGTAGCGGTTTGGTGTCGGGATAAAATTTCAGTATACTCTTTGTAATTCTTGTTTTTGAAATTCCGGCTTTTTTTAATAATTTATCGATCACAAAATTTGTTATTGGTTTTAAATTCAAATTGATGGGTTCTCCTATTCGCAGGAAGAGGATGTACTTTACTGTACATTCAATACCTAGTAATTCAACAAGAACTAGCGACTTGTAGAAGACTTGAATCGGAAGGACTTTCGTTTTCCCAAATTCGTTATGGTCCAGCTGAGAATAGACACTCAACAATCATAAATACGGTCCTGCATGAAAATCTTTTCGGGACGCTAGACTCGACTCAGTCAGTTCTTGTTCTTAGTTCATTCGTGCCACCCTCCTCGCCTCGAGGTACTACACGAGCACTGCTCCGCAGCTGAACATTGACCGCTTCCAAGGTTGATTTTACTTTTACCTGTGTCTTCGGGTGCGTTTGTCTAGGGTCTGCCCAAAATGAAAAAAATGTTATACAACATACCGTCCACAAAGTTATAACACCGTCGGGAATTATGACCGACTTGATATGCTTCACATTCCTACCTAATGAAACAACCACCATATTATACATAATTTTGATATAATGACTATTCAGTACGATGTGGTCGAGAACTGTACATGGTTGACGTATTTGCATTTTTCATTCTATTTATCTTGTTTCAAAAGTAGAGAAGTTGCAAATTTAATTTTATAGTAGCTAATTGTCAAAATAACGTGAAATCACCATTAAAAATCTTTGGAATCCCTCATTTTCAATGAGTCTAGATTTCAAGAATGGGCAACATGTTTCAGGAGAAGACGGTGAAAGAAACCAACACGAATACCTAAAAGTGTAAAAATGATACTATTCCAACCGGAAACACTGACACAGCACCTCGTTTGCCGAGTGTACATTTCAAACCATGTAAGTATTCTACTACTTGGGTTCTTTTCATGAATGTTACAATAGAATAATTCCCAGTTTCGAAACTTCCATGGGAAATTTTTGAATCGTTTGTCACCGATTGAATACCAACCAAACAAACCGCTATGGCATTCACTGCTGGGAACAGTGACGTATATTTGCAAATACGGGTAATAAAAAATTCATCGAGACCGTCATGGTTCGCCCGGATGGTACTGGTTTCTAGAAAAGAATGGGTCGACAAGGTTCTCTGCAGATTTAGGATCACACATCAACCACATTAACAGGTTGCCAATGATTTCCGATTTTACAACAAAGTTCAATATTGTCAATAGCGAAGCTTTCATGAGAACTCCTTGAATTATTTGTCACCGAATAAATAACAAGCCATCATGGCATTTATTTCTGGGGAATCAATGGTTTCCCACGGTAGACTTGAAGACCAGACTGGCGACTGGAAATTCATGGAGAGTATAAGGAGGAGGCTGCCCTTACTACTGAAAGCAGTACAAATTCATCGCTGTTTTACTTCCTGGCACTGGTGACGGGTTTTGAAGGTCTCTTAGCTTGGATCCTTTGGGTACCCACATGTCTGGGCTTCTGGGCATACCAGCTTCCCTGGCGTAATTCAGATTCTTCCTTAGCTGAATCTTTTTGATGTCCTCTGGATTCAATAAACTGTTTCCAAACGCAACCTTGTTCTGATGCACCAGTGCAGTGCACTCTGTGAGATGTGGCGAGGTCTCGTCTTCCAGGAACCACCTACAGAGGGGACCATATATGAGCCCTATGAGTGTTATGTGCCCAATTAGGTGATTGTGCCCCAATATGATCAGTCATTAACAGTACAATTGAAAATATAATAATAAAACTAGACATTGCATAGTCGTAAATAGAAATGAAGACATCCAATAATCGTAAATTATAGTTATTTTTGTATCTAGTGCGCGAAATGCTACTTTGGTGATGGAGAACTGATTTTTTTAACGAGTCGCAGCCGAGTTAAAAAAATTGTCGAGTATTTCGAGCATGAGATGCAAACAAAATTTTTTCTACAAACGTCAAAAATATTGTTCTAAAATAAGTAATATGCTCAGCTTATGTATGAAAAATAGTATTGAACTGGCTTAAACTGTTTTTCCAAATCAAGTAATTACTGTAACTATGGAAATAAAATGGTATTTGTTGACAATTGGATTTTTGCTTGATTGAGGAACATAAAGGTTAAAATATAATTTACATGCGGTGTGCGAAGTAAGTATTTCGCACACTACTTCGCGCACGGTGTCATGGTAACGAAGGAAAATGAAAAAAATGGTCACTTCGCATATTGTTGTCAATGCGCGAACCTTGGCATTTTTTGACGTTTGTAGAAAAAAACTATTTACATCACCTCTGAATGGATTTTTTGTGTATATTTTTTGTAAGCATTGTAAATAAATTGATGAGAATTAAGAAAATTGAAGTCATATAGTTTCATGAAAGAACGGCAGAGGAGACAATATGAAGTGATATATGAAGCAGATTACTCGAATATAACTCGGATATAGGTAGTAAAATTTGTCTATTCACAACAAATTGTGGATGAAACCCGGAGTTATATTCTTTTTCTACAAACATCAAAAAATGACAAGGTTCGCGCATTGACAACAATATGCGAAGTGACCCTTTTTTTCATTTTCCTTCGTTTCCATGACACCGTGCGCGAAGTAGTGTGCGAAATACTTACTTCGCACACTGCATGTAAACTATATGGGATTTTTATATTTTAACCTTTATGTTCCTCAATCAAGCAAAAATAAAAGAAATCCTTCATTCATTTTATTTCCATAGTTACAGTAATTACTTGATTTGGGATATCAGTTTAAGCCAGTTCAATACTATTTTTCATATTAAGCTAAGCATATTACTTATTTTAGAACAATATTTTTGACGTCTGTAGAAAAAAATTTGTTTGCATCTCATGCGCGAGATACTTTGGTAATCTCGACTATTTTTTCGACAATTTTTTTAAAAAATTAGTTCTCATCACCAAAGTAGCACTTCGCGAACTAGATACAAAAATAACTATTATATGACATTTCAGGTATTTTCTGAATATGAATATTGATCGACTTTCCTGTTCCGTCTGTGGTAGAGTATTATATGATTTTGGACCCAGACAATGTGTTCCCTCGTAGGTATTATAGGAGTGGGTGAGCTTCACGAGTTCATTTTTGTTTTTGTGTTTGTGGGTTTGAGCTCTGTTTTCAAATGGACTGTAATTTTTTGTTGCCGGAAAACTGCTACCGCTTTTGAACTCGTAATAAAACCAGGATGAAGAATACTAGTAGTTTTATTACTTCTCTAACTATACAAATTCGTGACAAGAAGTTAAAAGTTGTTATTATTTTTTTACGTTATTGTTTTTTCTGGTAGTTCTTGACGACCAACTTATGACATTGTCATATGCAATAATTAAGGTACAAAAAATACGTGAAAACGCAACATCGCCCCCGGCATTTAAAAGTATCACTTTCAAAAAAGGAATATGAAAACATTGAAAAAACTTAATCATGACAACATAGAATATTTGAAATGAAATAATCAATAAACAAAGGAAATGAAGATTATTCATTTTTTTCCTCAATCGGAAGGGGACATATCTTAGTAAATGCACGTTTGACAGTTCCTGTTGATGTTCTTATAGTTGCTACTCTGGCAACATTGTCCTTGCCAGGAGACTATTCTTCCTATAACGCCCATTTCAATGAAGTTTGGTTGTCTTCTTTAATCAAAACAAGATCATCAAACTTCAGTCTGCCATGTTGTTGAGACCACTTGCTCCTCTGCTGTATTTCGGAGACGTACTCTAGGGACCATCTGTTCAAAAAACGGCGTTGAATTTGCTGTACGTGTTGAAACTGGGACAGATAAGTGCGTCAAGTCCGGGTCAGCAGCTATCAAGGGGCGCCCAATCAAAAAATGCCCAGGTGTCAACGGGGAAAGATCTGAAGGGTCGGAGGATAAGGAAGAGATTGGACGGGAATTCAAAATACATTCAATCTGAACCAGCCAGGTATAGAGTTGTTCGAAAGTTAACGTGGCATTATCGGCTACTCTTTTCAAATGGTGTTTCATAGACTTTACTCCAGCCTTCCAAAGGCCACCAAAATGTGGAGAATGAGCTGGAATAAACACCAAGGTATGCCTTGGTTTTCAATAGAAGCAGATAACTCATTAGAATTGGATTTAAAAAACTTGCTGAAATCTTTCAGTTCATTATTTGCTCCAATCAGAGTAGACTTGAGCAGGTTTTCCTCGTCGTCCAATAAAACGTCTGAAAGCTGCTAAAAAGGCTTCTTTCGTCAATTCTGATACAAGTTCTAAGTGAATAGCACGTGTAGTGAAACAAATAAAAAGACTTATATATGACTTTGTGATTTTGCAGCCCCGTCCTTCTCTGTCTTTAACTAAAAACGAGCCTGCATAATCCACGCCTGTGGTGTTGAAAGGTGGGGCAGGAATAACTCTTCTGCTAGGTAAATTTCCGATAATTTGATTTATTATATGTATAAGGTTTAGCCCTAAAATACCTTATGCATTCATGTACTATCCTTCTAGCAACATTTCGCCATGATGAAGCTTAACAAATGCTGTGGCCCAGCATGTAACAAAATCTTGTGCTCTCTTTCAAATAAGAGCTTGGTGTACCAATGTTTCGATGATATTATGATGGGAAATTTTTTGTCAAAACTGAAATCTGAGTTAGCCAATCTACCTCCAACACGTAAAATGTTCTGACTGTCTAAAGAAGGATTCAGTTTCAAAAGCTTACTCTTTTTTGTGAGAAGTTCACTATTTTTTAGAGCCTGTATTTCTACGCTGAAACTTTCTTGCTGTACTATTTTTATGATACGTACAATAGCCATTCTTATTTAATCACGACGTAAATATGTGAAACATCGCTCAAAACTAGTTTTACAACAATTTTCTTTGAAACGTAAACAGTAGGCTACAATCCTTTCCAATCGAGTCAAATTAGAAAAATGTTTTAAAGGAATGAAATCAGAGATTTCAGGAATTACTATAGAACAAATGATGTGAGATTTCAAATCCTTTTTCATTTCGGGTAAGTTTTTTTCTGGGGAATGCCTAGAAGGCCATAAAGTCTTATCAGACATCAACCAATTTGGCCCGTGCCAATAGATATCAAGTTTTTGTAATATACTTGGTTTTACACCACGTGACACGTAGTCAGCTGGGTTATCTATAGTGGAGACATATCTCCAGTATTTAACATTTGATAACTCTTGGATACTAGCAACGCGATTTGCGACAAAAACTTGAAGATTGTTGGGAGAAATATTTAGACAATCTAAGAATATTGTGGAGTCGCACCAATAAGTGACGTTTGCAGAAATTTCTAAGGCTGATATCACTTCCTCTACTAATTTTGCTAACATCAAATCAGCGACCAATTCTGAACGAGGAATGGTTTGCACTTTCAATGGTGCTACTTTTTGGATTTAGCGCAAATTAATTTGATGAAAGTATCACCATTTTCATTTTTTGATTTCATATATATGCAAGCACCATACGCTCTAGAAAAACTATCCGAAAATCCGTGTAGTTATATTCTAATAGGATCCATGCAAGTTATTTGTCGGGGTATTTTGATACCGTTTAGATGAATTAGTTCATCTCGAAAAGATAACCAATTTATGCGTAAGTGATTAGGAAGAACATCGTCCCATACTAATTTTTCAGACCATAACTCTTGTAACAGAATTTTTGCCGTAATTATAACACAACTAAGTAACCCGAGTGGGTCAAATATTTGCGATATTTCCGATAGTATGGATCGTTTTGTGACATGTTTCTGAAACCTATCACTAATCATGTATGTGAAACAATCTAGTTTTCCATTCCATAATAAACCTAACATTTTGGTATTTTCCTTGACTCCCAAATCAAGAATATCCGCACTTTCTAAACTAATAATGCACGCAAGAATATCAGGGCTATTGGACACCCATTTCCTTAATTTGAAACCACCTGACTGAAGCACATCAGAAACTGTGTTTGCAATGAATATCACTTCAGCTATTGCACTACCACCAGTCTACATGTCATCAACATAAAAATGATTTTTGATTACGTTTGATATCACTAGGTTTGTGCATTCAACCCCTAATTGGTAGAGACACCTAATGGCAAGATATCTACCGGATGAAGTACCATAAACTACTCTAGTTATTTCATAAACATCAATAGGATCTTGAATATTGTCTCTCCATAGAATTCGTTGTAATGATGTCTGACTAGAGTTAACTATACACATTCTGTACATTTTTTCAATGTCACTTTATAATTGTATTTTCTGTAACGAATCAGAGCATTGAAAAGATCAGGAATAGTTGGACCTATCATCTGAATATCATTGAGAGATAAAACTGTATTTGTTGGGCAAGAAGCATCAGAAACAACACGCAAACGTGTAGTCAAACTGCTTTCTCTGATGACACTATGATGTGGCATATAATAAGCAAATTTCGCTTCATCTTTGTTTTCTACTCTGTACATGTGACAATGTTCGATATCCATGTATGAATTTGAAATATTCAATTTTATGTTCTGATGCTTTTCAAGTTTACGTTCTAGAGTGAGAAACCTTTTCTTCGCAGATTGATAGGAGTCACCTAATTTTTCAGGAGTACCTTTCAGTGGTATTGTGACTATGAATTCATTGCATGAAAAAGTTTCTAGAAAGTGTGATTGACAAGTCTTTTCAGTTTGCGAAAAAGGTTTAAAATTTGAAAAAGTTTCTAGTTCCCAAAATCGGCAGAGCTGCTTGTCAATTTGACTATCTGAATCATGAATGAAGTTACAATGTACTACTGTGGGAGGCAATGATTGTATAGGACCGGATACTAGCCATCCAAATCTATAGTGTTCTGGAGGATAGGACCTTGGTGCCCTAATTTTATTTGTCCGACACACAAAAATTGAAAAACAGTCAGTTCCCAAAAGTAAATCTATTTTATTGGGAATGCCAAAGTGAGGGTCAGCCAACTTTATATGTGATGGTATATTTATTGAACTCAGGTCTACTTTAAAGTTGGGTAGATTGGTAGTTATTTGAGGAACGACAAGACATGACATTTTCATTGAAAATGAGTTGTGATTTGACTGTATGCATATGATACAAGAAGATTTTATAGTGATTTGATTTTCATTTATGCAAGATACATTGATATCAACTCTTTTCCTAGGAAGATTCAAACTATCACAAAATTCTGAGGTGACAAGGCTACTTTGACTACCTGTATCTAATAAAGCACGATCTATGTGACATTTATTTTCATTATCAATGACACGCAGAAGATCTGTTGAGAGAAGAAACTGCTGATTTTTTGTTATGTGACTAGCAGCTAAATTGATGGTTTCTTGTACACTATTCAGAGATTGTTCTGGATTCGAGTTATTTTCGCATTCGATATGTAAAAGAGTATGATGTCTAGATTTACAGCGTTTGCAAGAACTGGAGTGACATTGTTTTATCAAATGACCATATCTAAGACAGTTTATACACAGCTTCAAAGTCTTGGTTCGTTCAATACGATCATTGACAGATAACTTATTGAATTCAGGACAATCTTGTATGACATGTTGATCGTTTCTACAAAGTGAACTGCGAAATCTTGCTTGACTGATTTGAGGTTAAAAAAGATTTGCTCTGATCTTTTGTTTATTTCTAATCAAGTTTTTTCTATTGTATTGATTTTGCTCAATAGATTCGAGAAGCTCTGCACGATCTTTCATAAATGTGAATAAATTCTCAAAACTAGGAGATGGATAAGAAGCTTTCTTTTCTTCTCATTCCAATTTTGTGTTGGAATCTAGTTTCATAGAAATGAGATTGATAACCAACGTATCCCAATTGTCAGTGGGTTGGTTCAATGATTTTAATGCACGCATATGTTTTTTAACGTTATCCATGAGGGTTCTAAGAGAGACAGAAAATTCATCATGAATTTTTGCCAAATTGAATAGAGCTTTCACGTGGTTCTGTACTAAAATTCTAGAATTGTTATATCGGTTGGAAACTAGATCCCAGGCAATTGGATAATTTGCACAAGAGATTTCTAAGCTAGCTATAACTGGCCTGGCACCACCTTCCAACGCAGAAATTTCTGTATTTCATTGATTGAATTGTTTTTATGGATAAGTGATTCGAAAATATCTCTACATTCTATCCATACGTCAAAGCTACCGTCAAATTTTGGCAAGTCAATTATTGGCAATCTGATATTCTGAGACATACCTTGATTAGTTGGGCTTGTGGCCCCTATGTTACTCGTAGGACACGTTGAACCTGAATTATTCGTCATGCTCGTGTTGCTTACGTTACTATTTTGATCCACTTAAGCAAAATTCAAAGTATTCTTAGCCTTTGTGGTGGAAGTATAAAACGATTGCTCGAACGTTTCGCGTTCTAGAATGTGTGAATCTACATCAATCGACAATAATTCAATTTCTAACTGAACTGCTTCAACGTCATTGAGAAGAGAGGCAGAACGCTCTAAACGTTGTTCTAATTCGAGCAATACGTTTTCATCAGTTATCAGCGGGGCCAATTTCATGACGAATTTTGAGAAAATTGTTACTTTACCGTTTATCACCTTTTAACTCCTCCTTTTAACTAATATATCGATGTTAACCATTTTGAATAGGACTCAGTAAGATAAGAAATTGATTTCAACTCTCAAACAACTCAAACCAAAGTCAAGATTAAATATATTTCAAACAATCGTGGTAAGGAAGAATATAATTCAATTGCCGAAATTTGTACAAAACAAATCGCAGTTTCTTTAGAACACAATTGATATGGTGATCCAATCGCAAATGTGTCCAGATATTAAATTTTTTTACGGGCGATATTTTTATATGGTTATTCAAAGAGATATATTGGATGTGTGTAGTGCGTTTTCATGAATTGTGAATGGTAGAAAGAATGTTTTGTAGAAGTTGATACTTAGTAACTTATAGTCTTTGATTAGGGAAATATCCCGTTCAACAATATTCTTTAGATCGTCCCAGGACTCTCATTTATAAAAGATGGCAATATCATACGCAGAACTAATTATTTCTCCCTCACTTGGGATTAAATATAGGTCATTTACATAAATCGAGAAAATTGAGAAGAGCAGTAGTCCCAACACGGTTCCCTGGGGTACCCCACAAACAATTAATCTGAAGTAAATTATGGTACCATGTACACATTGCTGGCGATTCTCAAGGTAGCTTTTGAATTGTTCGAGGCACTTATTTCGTATTCCAATATTTTTGAGTACTGAGAGTAATATTTTGTGGCTTATGGTGTCAGAAGCTTTCGAAAGGTCTATTAATACAGCTGTTCGGTCTCGTGAGAATTTTCAGTTGACCTACTAGTTGCTTGGGGTTTGATGAATGCTTGAATTATGATGAGATGCTTGTGCTTGATTGATAATAAGGATAATACAATATAGAAAACTAGTAATGTATTGAAGAGCAAGTCATATAACGTTGACAATATAATGACATATCATGACATATATTTTTTGTTGATATTTCTCGTCGCTCGGGTTTTTCAAGTAAACAATCAAAGTTCACCTCGCGGTGTTTCAGCTATTGCCAGCTCCTATATTATACAGTAGGAAACTGAACATGCCGCCCCCCTTGAAAGGATTGGCTTTCAAAAACAATATGAAATGAATACGAATGTCCCTTAATTTTATAAAGTCCATAACCCCTTTTTTAAGAGATCATTGGCAAAACACAAATTTTAGATACTGGTCTATTCAAAATTCCATTAGCAGTTTTTACGTTCACTACCCGAAAAATTTCGTCTTTGAAAAGAACCAGTGTTCCAAGTTTGATGTTCATGGGGTTGTCGCCATTTTGTTCTCTCTTGAAGATGGCTGAGCTGAGCTGAGCGTTTCCAAAAATCATTTGTTGCTGAATGAGCTTGAAATGGGCTAAACGGTTAGTTGGGATATGTCTGATGTCTTCTTGAGGTAGAAGTAGTCAATGGCTCGCCAATAAGGAAATGCGCCGGTGTTAGAGGGGAAAGGTCATTGGGATCGTTAGACATAGATGGGACAATGGTCGGGAGTTGAGGACTGCCTCAACTTGAGTTATTGCCGTGTATAGGCACTCAAAAGTCAAATGTGAATTTCCAACGATCCTTCTTAAATGAAATTTTGCGGATTTGACACATGCTTCCCAGAGACCTCCAAAGTTGGGAGCATGTGGTGCCGAATAATGCCAGTTTATTGTATTCAAAGTGAGAAATTCCTTGAAATTATTATTGTTTTCAAGGTTTGATAAAATTCCGTAGAACGATCGTCAGAAAGCTTAAGATGAGCCGCCTTTGTAACAAAACATAAAAATGCATAAATAGCATTTCTACTCCTAGTTTTGCCATCCTTGATGAGAAATGGTCCAGCAAAGTCTACGCCGGTTGTTGAGAAAGACCGTTGCGGTTGTAGACGTAAGAGCGGAATATCTCCCATTTGATATTGACTTTCTGTAGGTTTAGACCTGAAGCAAGTTACACATTTGCGTAAAACTCCTCGAACAGAGCTATCTGCATGAAGATGCCTTAGATGTTCATATCGAATAACCGATTTTGTAAAATTTCCCTGATATGGTAACAAAATGGAATGTTTTTGGTTATATGAAATGTTAGAGTATTTCAGTCTTCCACCTACTCTGATTAATCCGTTTTCATCCAAGAATGGATTCAGTGACAATTTTACTACTTGGGGTTATGTGTATTGATTTTCTTAATGATTTCAAGCCTGAAGTGAATGAATTTTCTTGAACAAATTTATAAATTGTATTTAGGGAATGGTCAAGTTATGGTTTTGATAATTGACCTGAAGGACGAGCTTCAGAGTTTACTATTTTTGAGTTGTTTGCAAATCACAGACAATAAGCTAATACACGAATAAGTTTTGTAAATGAAGAAAAACGATCAATGATATTGATATCTTGGGTATCTGTCAACGTAATTAGAGTAAGATCAGTTTTCTTGAGATCAGGAATTGCCGACTTGAGTAAAATATCAACTTTGGGCCAGAAATATTTTTCTTGGGCCATCCATGTAGGACCATTCCACCACATTTTGCATTCTATCAATTCCTTTGGATTGAGACCATGTGATATGATATCCGCTAGATTTGATTCAGAAGGAACATGACTCCATTGATTTGCATATGAGAATTGCTGAATTTCAAGCCATGAATAAAGCAAAGTGATCGGAATGCTTTCGTCCCAATGTAGACCTAGTCCCCAAAGTTTTTGAATGATAATTTTGGCCTTGATAGTACAAGGGACAATGAGACCTAGAGGGTCAAAAATTTGTGCTATACTTACTGAGGATAGTATTGTGCGCTTGGTGACATTTAATGTTTTTTCAGGGAACACATTATACTTGAAAGTATCTTCCAATGTGTTCCATGTTAAACCTAGAATTTTGTGACGTTATCATCAGCAATAAAAAATCGGGATGATTGAGATTTGACTCCGGCAATGCTTTCTAAAATCTCACAATTATTTGAGACAAACTTTCTGAGATTGAAGAAAGCTGAACTTAAAATATGAATAAGTTTTGATAAAACTTGTTTTCCATTTTGAATGGAATTGAAACCTGTCAACAAGTCATCCACATAAAAACTAAACCTGATAATTTCACTAGCTTGAGGGAACTCTGGTTCATTTTCAATTGCTACTTGAACCAAACATCGAATACAAAGAAGTGAAGCGCTAGCAGTACCATAAGTGGCTGTGTTTAATTGATAGTGACCCACTTCTTCAGATGGATCAGAGCGCCATAATATGCGCTGCAATTCACGTTGATCAGGTTCTATACCCATCCTATACTTTCAATATCAGCTGTTACCACATACTGATAGATTCGAAATCTGGTAATTATTGTGAATAAATCGTTCTGTATAGTAGGACCTACCTTTAAAACATCGTTCAATGAAATGCCATTAGAGGTTTTGGCCGAACCGTCAAAAACGACACGGAGCTTTGTGGTAGAACTGGCCATTTTTAGTACGCCATGATGAGGTAAATAGTATGTTAAATTTTGAAATGAATCATTCTTAGTATTCAATTTTGACATATGTCCAAGCTTTTCATACTCGTTCATAAATGCTTATAATCATGGTTTTTCAATAGTTTTTTCTCGACCGCATAAAACCTCTTGAGGGCGATGTCAAAAGATTCACCGAGTTGATTTATGTTATTCTTGGTAGGCAAACGAACAATGAATCTACCAGATTTGTCGCGAACTGTAGTTTTAATAAAATGCTCCTCGCATTCTCTTTCTTCTGTTTTACTTGTGTTTGACACTCTTCTATTTTCCAAAAGCGCTCTAGCATACTTTGAATATTATCGTTCTGTACTGTAAGATTACACACAGAACTCTAAGTGTTTGCAAATGACATTGGCAAAGGTCCGGACAATATCCAACCAAGCCTTGTTTTCTGTAAAATAGTATGATTATCAAGTAAATGTATACGCCCGACACAAATTAAATCCCAAAAAATAGAAGCTCCAATGAGCAAGTCAATTGGACCTCTTTCATTGAACTTTTCATCCGCCAAAACAATATTTTGTGGTATTTTGAGGTAACCTGTGTCAAAGGATATTGCAGGTAAATCCCTTGTGATTTTGTTAGATATCAAGAATGGTACATCTTGTAAGATGTACGAATGTGTTATCGATTGTATAGTAGCCCATGTTTTGTGAGATACGGATAAGTTGGAACCAAAACCTTCAACTGAATGTGTTATTTTGGATAGAGGAAGTTGTAGAATTTTCAATAATTTTTCAGTCATAAAATTTGACTGTGAGCAGTTGTCGAGAATAGCATACATTTATGAGTATTACCATATTTATCAAAAATGAGTACCACTGCCGTGGAAAGCATAATGTATGATTCGAGCTGCGTATTTTCCGACGAGCAAACAGTAAGAGTTGATTGTGGGGTGTTAGACACAGTTTGAAAAGTACTTTCAGTATTTGGCGAAGGCGTCTGACTAGAAATAACAGAAGAATGCTCTCTGTCTAAGTGCAAGAGGGTGTATGCCGAAGAGAACATTTTTTACAAGAATGAGGATTTTTACAATCTCTTGATAAATGTGATTTTCGTAAGCAGTTGTTACATGCTTTAAGTTTTCTGATTTTGTTGATGCATTGTGGAACACTAATTTTCAGAAAAGTTGCACATGTAAATATGAAATGATCCTTTTGGCAAAAAATGCATACTGGATCTGTTGTAGCAACGTGCGCTAAACTTGAATCGTGGAGAGTTTTTTTATAAAATATTTCGGCAATGAATGACCAACTTTTTTGTCCGAATGTAAACCCTCTAAGAGTTGACACCTTTGATTTAAAAATGAAGTAAATTCTTTGAATGTAGGTAAATCTGATTTAAGATTCAATGCGTGTTCCTCCCATTCACGTTTTGTGGTGGAATCTAATTTAGATGATACTGTATGGATAATGAGTGTGTCCCATTTGTCTACAGATTCAAGACTTCTCAAATGTTGATTGACAGAATCAACAATATTTCTGAGTAGAATGTGAGACTCTTTTTGCACGTTCTGTAGATCAGATATTGCATTTAAATGCGTTTGAATTATAACCCTCTTATTTTGATACCGTTCGCAAAGGAGATCCCAGGCTTCAGAAACTTCCAAAGCTGTCAAGACACTTGCAGCTTCACCTTTGATGCAAGATTTCAGGTACCAACATTTTTGAATATTACCTATAGATTGGCAGTTATGAATCATGGCTTTGTAAGTATCAGAAAACTGAAGCCACTTTTTATAAGAACCATGAACTTCAAGTAAATTTAATTTCGGTAATTTTGAATTTGTGTTTTGTATAATTGAACTAAGTGAATTATTTGGAGAATTTGGAGGACTCGTAGGGATTTTTGCAACGACTGGAGGCAATGTAAATCGTTTTATCAACCGTTTTGCATTACTTACAGTTTTGAAATAAAAGTTTTCAAGTTCTTCCCTCTCAATGAGGTGTTCCTCAACTGTACTATTTTTGTCTATCAATTATTCTAAGTCCGTTTGAATATTTTCCAGTTAATTCCATAAAGGATCCATCGTTTCTAAGCGTGTACATTATTCTTCTAAGAGAGAATCATATTTTAGGGTTTGTAAGAAATTTGAAATACGTGTGATATGTGCCTTGATGCTACCGCGTTTGTTATGTAAAGTTTTGATTTCTTCTTGTGTCATTTTGACGAATGAGAACCATACACAGCAATAAACAAGTTGAGAACAAATGAAAGATAATTGGTTGAGGATATAAGGAAAGCGAGCCTTACTTGAATGTTGCTTCTCTGCTACCTGCTACTTTCCAGTGTATCCAGTCTTTTGAAATTCCAACAAAATCCAATACTTGAGAATGGAAACTGTTTGTTTTAACAAATTTTTATGGAATGTTTTGTTCGATTTGAATGATTTGAAGGACCTGAGATGCTTGTGCTTGATTGATAATGAGGATAATACAATTATAGAAAACGAATAATGCATTGAAGAGCAAGTCATATAACGTTGACAATATAATGACATATCATGACATATATTTTTGTTGATTTTTCTCGTCGCTCGGGTTTTTCAAGTAAACAATCAAAGTGCACCTCGCGATGCTTCAGCTATTGCCAGCTCCTATATTATACAGTAGGAAACTGTACAACAGCTAGGCAACGTCTATGAACACAGTTAGGCAAGTTTTGCTCTCATCTACAGCTCCATAAATTAAGTTGGTTATTTATATTATGGCGTCTGAGTCTAATGCCAAACTGCATATCAGATAGAAGGGCATACTTGTTCAAGTAGGTAGAGAGTCTGTTTTTTATAATAATTTCAAATTTATTTCCAAAGTTTGAAATGGGCGAAGTGAGCCTGTTGCATCAGTTGCATCTCCTTTCTTATAGAAGGGCGTCACTACTGATGTTTTGAATTGATCGGGTAAATGACCTATATGGATACATTTGTTGATAATATAAGTAAGTGGACTTATTATATGTTGTGCAACGTCTTTGAGTATCTTTTCTCGTATGTTGTCAATTCCTGGCGATTTTCCGTTTTAAAATTGGTGTATGACTTGAAAAACTGAATTTCCCGATTTTAGACTAATAAAAATTGAATTATTTGTAATTTTTTCTCTTATTGTTTTGGTACTCTTTCTGCTAGCTCATTACCCATATCAATATAAGTTTCGTTGAATATGTTTGCTATCTGTTTGTGAAAAAATACGGGGTACCCTTCTCTCTAAGCGTTTCCACCAAGTGGAAAATAAAAGGCAAACATCTGTCAGAAAACAACCACTTTCCTTGCTCATACCACGACGGACATTGAAATACATCTGACAAATATTTGTGCAACGTTCTTCCAAGAAGAAGTGCTTGTCTTGTAATTAAACAGAAGATTATCCTACATTTGGCTGGGAATGACCACCTGCAGACATGCATGTTTTGAGGTTTATTGCCCCTCATCAGTGACAGGGTAGGTCGGACAATTTTAATGTTGTAAACTTCGAAACATGCATGTCTGAAAGTGGTCATTCCCAGCCAAATGAAGGATAATCTTCTGTTTAATTACAAGACAAGCACTTGCAATTGGATCTTCTTGGAAGAACGTTGCACAAATATTTGTCAGATGTAGTTCAATTTCCGTCGTGGTATTAGCCAGGGAAGTAGTTGTTTTCTGAGAGATGTTTGCCTTTTATTTTCCACTTGGTGGAAACGCTTAGAGAGAATGGTACACCGTATCCTTTCACATTGTTGATTCCTCTCTGGCACAGTATATTCGAACTCGTTCGAATTTTTACCGCTATCTGTTTATCGTCATCGATTATACAATTTTTGACATTGATATATAGTAAATCCAACAGATGTGAGACATCACAGTCGTTTTCCTGTCATTCTGTCGAATAATAGTGAGTTACTCTTTTCCAAAAACTTTTCAGTATCCAATATTCTGACTCTATCATGAATAAAATTAGCACTTAAATATTATGATGGATTTGGATAAAACGCATATTCCCACAATCTAATGTCGATATCATTCTTGCGTGTACCCATTATATTCATAATTACATTGTTAATCAGTAATGTAGTAAACAATTTCAAGAAGAGTGGACGACATTACTTGACGGAAGATCATTAACAAATAATGAAAAATGCATTAAGTAATCCAATTTTTCCCAAACACCTACAGAATATAGAACAGAATATATGTTTATTCATTAGGTGACAAACAAATGAATTAAACGAATTAAAGTATACGTATATATGCAGGGTATTTCCTAACTACGGTTCCTAACTGATTCGTTAGGTGATTTTTAAGAAGAAAAATTATTTACAAAGAGTCGGCATGTATTGATTGTGAATCCAATGAATTGTGAAACATCACAGTCTCCTGTCCTGCCATTATGTCAAATAATAGTAAATTTCTCTTTTCCGAAAATTTTCCAGTATCTAATATTCTGACTATCATAAATAAAATTAGCACCACATATCATGGGTTTGGATGAATCGCATATTCCCACAATCTAATGTCAATATCATTCTTGTATGCATTACCCATTATATTCATAATTACATTTTTTATAGGTAATCTAGTAAACAACTCCTGAGATGTTTAACAATTTTTTACTGCTCTTTTGTTATTAAAAAACTACTTTTCATGAAGAGTGGACAACACTGTTTGACGGAAGATCATTAACAAATAATGAAAAATGCATTGAGTAATCCAATTTTTCCCCAAACACCTATATAATATACAACAGAATATACAGTGTGACAATTTAAAAACTTACAATGGGCTATATCTCACAAACGAAAGATGATATCAAAAAATGCTCAAAACCGTTTCTACTCGCCCCCATTAACCTACCTACCTACCCCAACTAAAAAAGTTTAAATGGCAGACCCCTACTTGTGATAGATACATCATTGAAAATCCTATAAAAAATGCTATCCAATGGTATGAATAATAATTGTACAGGGTGTATCAATAATGTGTGACAATTTAAAAACTTACGTCACAAACGGAAGATGATATCCAAAAATGCTCAAAACCGTTTCTAGGATAGAAAGGGGGAACTAAAATGACAGAAATGAGAACTCACCCCCATCAACCACCTCGGTCCCACCTACTCCAACAAAAAAAAGTTTAAATAGCAAACTCCTACTTGTGATACATCATTGAAAAGCCTACAAAAATGCTAGCCAATGGTATAAATAATGATTGTACAGGGTGAATAAATAATTGTAAAACCTTGCCTTAAAAGGAAAATTTAATGAAGTTTTTGTTGAACTACAAATTTGTTAAAAATGTCAATGAAGTAAATGTTCAAAGTGGGTTCCGTTGTTTTGTAAACAATAATACAGCTTATATTCAAATTCTGCACGACAAATGTTTTGGTACCTATGTTTTAAACTTGAGATTCAAGTGCGTTGAATTTACGTAGTCCAATCTCTAATCTGAAATTATTGCAATTCAGGAGCTGATGTTGGGAAAATAGATGAAGAAGTAACATGAGAAGCGGAGACCAAGTAATAATCAACCGCCTCCGTCTAGGACACATACTCCTTACTCACCAGCATATATTACATAACGATCCTGCTCCCATCTGTAACATTTGTGCAACTCAGGTCACTGCCAAACACCTCTTGATGGAGTGTCCTTTGACAACATCAAAACTGTACTCAAAGAAAATTACCAAAAAGTGCTTAATTTTTTAAAACACAATAATTTATATTGTAAAATCTGATTCCTTATCAGTTGATGCGGGGTTATTTTTTTTGGAGATATAAAAAAGTGACATGAACAGGACTATCTTCCACGGCAGAGCTGTGCAACAACTATGGGTCTAGGTGAAGGAGAATGTGAAGTAGAAAAGCGACACATCACCGTCTATAGGTTTTAGTTACAAATATAACTACCTCAACCAAAACATCGCTAAAAAATACGAACTGTTTCAAACATCCATCAAGCTATCCAATAAATTTTCATAATTTCATTCAAGAAAATGGAAACCGACCAATTATTCAAAATACCTTCGTAATAATAGTTCTTTGTGCACATCACAAAAAATCATCAAGCTCCCGCACAGAAACGGAGTAAATTGTGAATACCAAATAAGTTTCTATTATGTCAATTTCCATTGAAGAAAAAAATAAAGAACTCATTCAAAATACCATTTTCGAAATAGTGTTTTGTGAATGTATATCACCGACTCGGCTAATATAATTTTCAGACTGGCAGAGAGAAACAGCTGGAAACGTTCTCAAGCCGAAAGTTTCGTTTTGCTTCCTACGAACAAAAACCCCATTTAAAAGGATTCTGTTTGTTCAACTCACGTAATGTTAGTTGGAAGGTTTCGCCTGATTGTCATGTCGATGAAACAAGCTGTTACAAATATTATGTTGGTGTAGTTACTAGTTTCCGTTTGCTTTCATATCTTCGGTAAAAACTACGCATTGCCTTCGCGTTGCTAGACTATAATTGAATATGAAATAAAAGGAATTAAAAATTGAAGTTACCCCTCTCGTTGGGGTATGCATGTGTACAAGGGGTTGGCACAAGAGGAATATTCGTACTACGCGCTGGAAAATCAATAGGAGTGCTGTGCAGACTACCGGCTGATATTTTTCCGTTCATGAGCGTAGGCTGAAAATCGTGATAAGGGTAAACATTTTTGATATTACAGAAGCGTTCTGCAATGGAAAATACAAAACATGGTTGTAATGAAATAGCTTCATAAAATGGAAAAAATAATTGAAGAAGCAAATAATAAGAATTCGTGAAAAAGAATTTGATTTTTCTGATTGAATTAGCTGCTACTTATGAAAATCCATAGTAACTGTCCAAACAACACGGAAACTGATTCTATCCTCACAAACTTAATTATCATGACATGTTCGCTAATATAGTAGCTTATTCAAGTGAATCCACTCAAATTGTTTACAAAGTGTTTGAGGAGATAATATGAAATCAGAAAATTGTTGTAACTGTACAAATAACTGTATAGACATCTTAAAACAACACTCTGATTCCTAAATCGATATATCAAATATGGTCCCAAGTACATCACAAACATTCAGATTGGAAGCGTAACATTCAATAGAGTTGAAAATAATACTGAACAAAATGTGCATTCACTCGATGGTGTGTTTTCATTATGTATCTACTTATTCAGAATCAGATATGTCTTCACTATCAGTGAAATTGAATTGATATTATATTATTAGGTACTTGATTTTTTTAATTGAACGTTTTCTTTTTCACGATATTTCCTGAACTACAGCATAAAAACTTTGAAACTGTTATATCACCATTTACTACTTTTTTAGCCTCCCAAGAGGCAGCTATAACTAACACCATACATCCGAGATTATGAAAAGACGTATATTATACTGATAGTCTAAGAGCCAGTGAAAGGCAGATTTGACATATTTTAGGAAAGTCTAAAATTTACCCAGAGAGTCTGTTATACCTATCAACCATGAGATGGGGGCTAGCTAAGCGCGTTTGCGGTGGCCCCAGCTACATTCAGGTGCGACAGGTGTGATAATTTCTCAAACTGAAAAAGTATTTTAGGAAGGCTGTAGTCGTTTGGATATGTCAAAATATACCAGAATAGCTATTAAAAAAAACGGCAGACGATTATCACGGTTCTAAAATGGGGGCAGAAATTTTGAAAAAAAAAAAAATTTCAAAAATATTTTAGGAAACTTGAAATTTATACAGGGCTTTTCAGGATGAGCGTTAATTAGACGTTTCTGGCAAACCAGACAACGGTTCAACCTGAAAATTTGACAGTATGCATAAATGAACATGATCTACACGCCTAAAATATTTTAGACGATGCGGCGTTGCCGCTTCTACTGTAAAGTAGCGGTTACTTTGATTTTTCAAATGGAACACCCTGTATATAATATCATATTATGATTTCTTATCACTTCGTCAACAACTTCATATAGTATCTCCCTATACCTATCTCTTACCGTTTAAGAGATATAAATTAATTTCGATTTTTTTTTCACCAAACATGTACTTTTATAAACTCTGATAATGTTGAACTCTCTGGTACTAAGACGATCAAATTCGGAATGGAGTGAAGTGATACCATAAGGATCCTCACTTCGGAGCCATATTTTTTTTGCCTCATACAGGGTCGTTAGAAAATGCGGATACTTTGTTCACATGAAAAAATGAGTGGAAGTCAATTTTTTCAAATGGAACACCTTGTATTTTTCCACATTTTTGAGCTCTACATCCAATTTTAGATTGACTTTGTTCAGATAATCCTATTTCGATTTCGAACCGTTTTCGAGATAAACTGTTTCAAACAGAAACTGACGTGGTTCCCTTGAATTCATCAATTATTTTTGAAATTTAACAGATTCCATTCGATGTTCCTTCATCAGTCACAGATAAAGCAATGAATAAATAATTATTAAAATACTCTTCAACCATCAAATGAAACTTCTCTTCAAAAAATAGTTTTATTAACGCTGACACACGAACTGAAAATAAATTCATGAATTAGTAAGTCGATTCAATTATCACTGTATTTCAGAATATGTTCGAACACATCTCCTCCTCTACTTAAACAAACATGTAATCTCTTCAGAAGATTTTCATGTGTAGCGCTTCTGATTGATTCTGGAGTTAAACTATTGAAAGCAGTTCTAACTCTCGATTTCATATCTTCCATTGTTGTTATTGGGTCTGAGTAAACCATATTTTTAATGAAACCCCATACAAAATAATCTAGTGGATTGCCATCTGGTGTTCTAGGAGGCCAACGAAAAGGTCCATTATTACCAATCCATCTATCTTCGAAGATTTCAGTTAAAGCTTCACTTACTGAACGAGAATTATGGGGTGGAGCACCATCCATTTGGTACCATACACGTTCTCTTCCTGGCCTATGATTTAAAATCATTTGAATTCCATTTCTCAGTAAATCTTCATATTTTGTAGCATTCAAGTTATCATCATAAAACTCGATATAAAAAATTGACTCATTCTTTATGGCACAAAATACATTAAATTGCCATCTTTCTTGAAAACCCCTTTGGCGAACGACATGGGGATTTTCTGGCGACCAATAATGACTGTTGTGTCTATTGAAAATTCCATTTTTTGTAAACTTGGCCTCATCTGTCCATATGATATTGTCTAGGAAATGTTCATCCTCTTGAGTCTTGACAAGTAACCATTCAAAGAATTCCACTCGAGGCAAATCTGTCTCTTTCAGATGTTGAACACAGTAAAATTTATAGGGATGCCATTTGTGCTTATTAAGAATGCGATAAATTGTCATGTAGGGTATACCTATCTCCCTTTCAGATTCGTGTAGAGAAGCATTTGGAAATGCATAAAAAAATCCCAAAACTGTTATGTTATTGTCATCATCATCATCATCATCATCATCCACTTCAGGCTTTCTACGAATAACTTTTGGATGAAAGGTTCCATTCAATCTACAGTTTTTTAGAAGTCGGTTTATCACATTATTATTCGGCTTCGGAAGTTGTGGATATCTTTCATGAAATACTCGGCATGCTCTACTTGCAATTCTATTGCACTCACCATAAATTATTAATATATTCAAGAAATCTTCATTACTGTAACCTAATCTTGACACTTTTGGTTATAATTAGTATCACAATCAGTCAAAACCACCAACGAAGGTGTGACGTTTCAAAATTGGATTATTTATATTTCCAAAGCACACTATGAAAAAATACTAATTTGCAATGTTGTACGGTAGAGACACTCAATACCTCAATGCATACAAATTGTAACTTTTTCTAAGGAACATATCACTTTCGAATTGACTGATTGGTGACTATTGAAAAACTATATCCAAAAGAAATATTACATAGTATAAAATAGATGTTAAATCTCGAAAATAAGTGATGAATGCAAGGAGACAACGTCAGTTTCTGTTTGAAACAGTTTATCTCGAAAACGGTTCGAATTCGAAATAGGATTATCTGAACAAAGTCAATCTAAAATTGGATGTAGAGCTCAAAAATGTGGAAAAATACAAGGTGTTCTATTTGAAAAAATGGACTTCCACTCATATTTTCATGTGAACAAAGTATCCGCATTTTCTAACGACCCTGTATGAGGCAAAAAAAATATAGCTCCGAAGTGAGGATCCTTATGGTATCACTTCACTCCATTCCGAATTTGATCGTCTTAGTACCAGAGAGTTCAAGATTATCAGCGTTTATAAAAGTACATGTTTGGTGAAAAAAAAATCAAAATTAATTTATATCTCTTAAACGGTAAGAGATAGGTATAGGGAGATACTATATGAAGTTGTTGACGAAGTGATAAGAAATCATAATATAATATTATATACAGGGTGTTCCATTTGAAAAATCAAAGTAACCGCTACTTTACAGTAGAAGCGGCAACGGCACTATTTATACAATTCAATAAAATAATGTCACAATGAAAACCATTTCAGTTCATGTAGACAAAAGCCGTCGGTCTAAAATATGTCGGTCATCCATCCAAACCGATGGACATAGTCACCGTTGCTTGGTTTCAGTTATCCCAGTATCCCAGTACCCGACTCATCCACTACAGCAGTCTCACATAAAGACCCTCCAAGGTTTTGCCAACAACTTTTTCTAGGATATTGATTTATTGACATCCGGCAAGCAGCAACCGAAACCTTCATCAAGTACACCTGTATAAGCAGAGCAGGAGTCATGGTAACACCACAGAATACCCATCTTACACAAAAGCGTCTGCCATTTGAATTTTTGGGGTCAAATTTTAGAGACTTTATTTTAAAATGTATCTTGCATAATCTCATTTATGGGCAGTAAATTAAAACTGTTGGTTGGAATAATTGTCAAATTATCAGCCGTTAGAAATATCCGCTAAGCGGGCTTGTGCAACTCTATAGTTCTCTTCAGGTTGAAGGTACATAGGCATTGGGGCACCCTGAACACAAACTGAACTTCAAAATGTGGCGTCCCAGTTCGAATTTACAGCGCAAAAATTACATTACACATGCCAAAATGACAAGATATTTTGTTTGACGGAATGATTGAATGATGATTCTCTGTAGGTTAGGTACTCTGTGGTAAACGTACTTTAGATTGAGAATGAAGGTAATGAGAGTGTCCGGTTTCCATAAAAAGGGAAGAATCACCTGTCCCTCTATTAGGGACTGAGGAGCCGTTATTGATAGCACCTTGGCCTTCTGCAACACATGGATCAGAATGTCTATTTTATAATCATTTTCCCAATTCTCAGTCGGAGCTGGGATATTTTTCAATTTAATTTGACCGGTTAATTATAAAAATTCAAATTAACAGTGCAGCATGTGAGGTGGCGTAAGGAGTTAGTAGGTAACCAGCCTACATGCAACACATAGTGTCTAATGATTACAGCAATCGACACTATAAATACCAAATACACAAAAAATATTTTTTCATTTTCGAGACAAAGAAATAAGACTTTAATATATGAGAAATTCAAATTACAAAAATGCAAAATCCAGTGGTTAATTTTTTCTTTTCATTATTCAGAAGCCATGTATGTATCCAAATGGATAACAATGATAATTTACATTTTTGGTTTCGATTACGAAATTCGAACGGAAGTCGACACGCATTCGGAGTGTCTTTTAATTTTGGTTCCCAGTTCAGTATTTGTCTCAGGGATATCCAATAAGGCTGAAAGGATTTTTCGATACAATTGGGTCGAACTAGCCTTCGCTGATGATTGGCAAGGACCATGAAACCGGTACGGAGGTGTTCCCCCAATTAAATCGAAAAATTATTTCAGCTTTTCAGTTATTTAAAATGCATTGTAAAGTTTGTTCCAGTAGAAAACTTTGCCAAATATTAAACAGATATAATTCAACGGTCGTAGGGGGCAGCAGTTGTTTTCTGTTGAATACTTGACGACGACAATGCCTATTGTACAGGATCTTTAGAGGAAGATTCGGATTACGTAATCCATCATTTTTCTTTATTAAATTCAAATAGTCATTTGAAAATTATACAGTGAGGACCAAAAGTCCGTCGCCCCCCCCCCGTAACTTCTTCATTTTCCATATTACAAAAAAATGTTAAATACATAAGTTGTAGGGTTTCATTCGATCTCTTTAATGGTTTAAGTTTCATTCATACAGAGTGTCTCAAAAAAGCACGGTGACTTAGAAGTTAATTTTTTTAAATTATTATTATTTCATTGCATTATTACATTCTACGTTGAATTCTGAACAAGTTTGATAAATGGTTTTCTATCAAAAAAGTTAATAGTTTTGGACTTATGAACACTTATTCGACTACTTTTGCGCCAGTTCAATGAGAAAATCGTAACAAATGAATCACAATGTATTCCACTTTCCTATCCTAACTTTTTGAAAGCTATCCAATGTTGCAAACTGCTGATGGCACCATGTGTAACTTACCTCGTCGTACCATTTTACAATTGTTAGAGTTGTTGAATCTCACGAAAAACTAGTACAAATGAAGTTGAAACATTTTATTAACAAATAAGGTAGTCCATAAATACAGATCAAGAATCATTAAAAACTGAAGAAGAACTAAAAACGGTGAGTTTTTATCTATTTCAAAAGATGTTCGACATGTCCACCATGCATTTCTTGACACCTAAATAGTCGGGTTGTAAACTCTTCCCTAACATTAATCAAGGTTTAAGGTGTTAATTCTGAACACACTTCAATAATTCGACGGCGCAGTTCATCTAACGATCCACAAACTGTCTTAAAAACTACGGATTTCACATAGCCCCAGAGAAAGAAATCAAGCGGTGAGAGGTCCGGTGAGCGAGCTGGCCACTCTGTTGTACCTCGACGTCCAATCCACCTACCTGGATACCTTTCATCTAAGTAATTTCTCACCTCCCGAAAATAGTGTGGTGGCGCTCCATCTTGCTGAAATGTTACATCCAAGTAAAATTTATGTGGGTTTTGCGCAACGATCTCATCGATACTGGGACTTATTGTGTCTTGCAGCATTTGGAGGTATCTGGGACCATTTAAATTTTCTTCCAAGAATATGGGACCTACAATGTGGTTACCTAAAATACCAGCCCAAACATTAATTTTCTGGGAAAATTGAGTATGCCCCTCGCGGAATTCATGGGGATTCTCATCACTCCAATATCTAAAATTCTGGGTATTCACATTTCCATTTAGGTAAAAAGTGCTTTCATCACTAAAGCAGATGTGTTGCAAATAAAGTCGATTTGCAACAATTCTTTCTGCCATGGTCTCGCAAAATTCAAGTCGCCGGTCTGGACCATCTTCAACCAATTGGTGCAAAATTTTTATTTTGTAAGGATGGAATTTATTTTGTTTTAAAACCCTCTTTACTGATGTTTTAGAAACATCACATGTCTCAGCTACTTGCTTAGTTGATTGTTGTGGGTTATTTACCATTTCGGCTAGTACTTGAATTTCAACATCTTCCGTAATTATTTTTGGCCTCCCAGATCTCGGAGCATCTTTCACGGTGCCAGTTTGGTTAAATTTTGCCACCAATTTCTGCAGATATTTTCGACACATCGGACGTTCTGGAAACCGTTCATTGAAAATGCGAATAGCAGCGTGGTAATTTCGGTTAGCTTCACCAAATATGATAACGGCTTCAACTTTGTCTGCTACTGAACGAGCCATATTAATCAACAAGAGAAATTGAAAACCGTTTGAAACAAAGTTTTGAAAACGTACAAATTGTCAATGATATTTGGCAAAAACAGATAAGAGTTTTTTTTCGTTGTCATGGATAAAATAAACGCGCCTAGCGTGCATAGCCTACCTCATTAATTTATTCGTGAACTGGTGGAAGAGTAGTCGAAATAATTATTTACAAGTGTTCATAAGTCCAAAACTATTAACTTTTTTGATAGAAAACCATTTATCAAACTTGTTCAGAATTCAACGTAGAATTAAATAATGCAATGAAATACAGGGTATCCCATTTAAAAAAATTAACTTCTAAATCACCGTGCTTTTTTGAGACACTCTGTATGAATGAAACTTAAACCATTAAAGAGATCGAATGAAACCCTACAACTTATGTATTTAACATTTTTTTATAATATGTAGAATAAAGAAGTTACAGGGGGGGCGACGGACTTTTGGTCCTCACTGTATATCAATAGATAAATAATTTGTAGGCTGTCTAAAACATATTACATTTTTGTTTCAGAAGACTACCCACTCAAGTATGTTATACCGATAGATGAATGATTGAATGATGAATGAAGGCCCTTTTTAATCAGTGAAAAATATGATTAATGAGATTGATTTAAAAACCCAACCCTCAGCGTACTAAGGTCCGATTTCGTAACGAACTCAAGATGTCGTTTATGACTACAACTACCAAAATTGAGTTGCAATTGGCAGGTTGTCACAGTCTGACAATTATTTAAACTGAATGACATTTCAGTTCATTATGAAATCGGACCTAAATCCTATACAATATTAATTTTTATCAAAAATAACCAAGCATTCTACGATCGCCGCTAATTTAGAAGTAGTTTCATTTATCAATTATTTCAAATATTAGTTCAATACACACTGAAACATTTAACCATCTTGATTTTCAGTATAAACGCTTCCACAAAACTCAACAATGGTCAGAAGACATCGTGAGAACCAAGGGAGAGAAGATTATAATATGGAATTGGTGTTTTCCTAAAGCTTCTGAAAACTATAAACGTGCTGCTTGCACTGCATGCTTGGGTGATGAATTTCAAAGCATTGTCAGACGTAGAAAGAGGCGATTGGCCAAGACTTCAAAGTGAAAAAATCGACTGTTTCATCATTACAAATCATTCAGTTTTCACCGTAACATTCAAGTCGGTATACTTTTTCACAATTTCCGATTTTCATTTTAACTCCACGATTTCATCTTCATGTATCCCAATTTCCTTTGTAAAAAACTGTATTATTTTCTTTCGGCAACGTTTGATGTGTCTATTTTTGATCGCTACGATTCGTTGTTGATTTCAATAAGGGGTACAATTATTGGGTATTCAATTTCTGAAGAGTGTCAGTACAAAAAATTATATACTATGGTCACTTTTTTTCAAAGAATTGTATCGGTAACTTTTAAACCACAAAACTTAGCAGTTCAGCTGAATGAAAAAAACGGTTACAAAAATTTTAGCGGTGAAAACTGATGTTACAGAGGATTTTCATTCGATTTCTCACTTTGTCTGTCGACTTCCTGGAAGGTTGATAGCACATTTTGACGACACTTTTCGTTCCGTGTTTCGGTCATACATTGGTGATTTCATCTCTTCACAAACTGGTTCTTCGTTTCTACAAGGGTTGAAAATGTACTTGGTTAAAATCCTTAAACCAAAATAATGATAAACTAATGCCTACGTGAATTTCCATGAATATTTTAGTAACCCCTTGATATAAAGCCTATCAGATATGGTATGTCTTCTTATAAGTTATGCAGTATACGGAAAAAAATTTCAATGATTCAGTGTGAAACATTGGGAACTCGTAACGGTAAGAGATAGGGTCGTTGAATGGGGGAAAAGTAGCGCATTTCATCAGATGACAATTGAATGAATCAGGAGAATCTCATCTAGCTTCTTTGGTTCCAGAGTTAGTTATAGAAAAATACAAAAAAATCGAAATCGTATAAACTGTATTTTTATTGCATATTTCTTCGAATACCAAGAGTCATGTTTCAAATTGACGTCCCATTTTCATCTGAACTACAGGATGTTTCAGAAATACTATACTATATTACCAGTAAAATATATAAAACTTTTCAATTCCACAACAGACAGCTGTAATTGAAAAATATCAGAGAATAAGAAGTGAAGAGATTTTTCAATTAAAAATTTTACAGGTAACGATTCAATCTTTCAAAAACACTCTGTAGCTCAGGTGACGCTTGGCTTTTAAAAAAATAGCAATAGTGCGGTCAAAGTAAGATACTTTGAAAACATATTTCATTTATATATTTGAAAAGTATACAAAAAGTTGCTATGGAAAAATGCCGTAAGTTTTGAAAAGTATTCGTAAAATAAAGAGATTTAGTCAAAAAGAGACTATCGAAAATTTCGTTTTTTCCCGTATAACTCCAGAACTAAAGAAGGTGGATTTGATTTTTTAATATACTTAACTGACCTCTGAAATATGCTACTTTTTCTCCGTTCAACCATCCCTTAGCCAAGATCTCAATGCACAGACTCTAATTTGAATAGAATATAACACTGCCAAATCCAATTAAGGTAAGCTTGGGTAAGTGTAACCGTGATTTTCATTAGTTCACATTTAATATTAGGTCTATCTAATGAAGAAGCTCAGTATTTGTAATACGCCACAGAAAAGTGTTTAGAAACTTATTCCATGCATTTTGTTTATTTATTCATATATACATGTCCATAGGTCACACTTCCCCGGGAATTTAGGGCCAGTGTGACTCTGGCCAAATTTAAAGATATTACTGCACATAAATCTCTCTTTGGGACAAGTGTGGGTAAACAGTAAAGGAACTTTCACCACAATTTGTTGTTTTGAGATATCTTTATTCAAAACATAGTGATGAACTTTATAATATTGAATTTGAAATTCCTTATTGAAACAAAAATTCTCGTGAAATTGCACATTTGTTGAAAAGAAAAGTTAAGAGGTAGAAATCTGAAAATCTGAGAGTGTATCCATGTCTTCCACATCTGGCCAGGTATATCGTTTGGCTCTCTGAGATGTCTGTCAAATAGGTCACACAATCCCCAATAACATTTTATTTCGGGGCAAGTGTGACATGGAATGAAGAAATGTAAAAAAAAACAATTTCTAGAAAAAACGACAATCTATAGTCAGGTTCATTGTTTAGGCAGAAGAAAAGTGTATAAAATGGATTTTTACCTTAGGTTTTAACAATAAACTCAAAGCTTGAAATAAACTCGTTGTACTCGTTCGGATTGATGAATTGAAGGTTAGGAAATTGAGGAGAATATTTCGAATTCACAAGATCTCTTTTGTATTTTCTATGCTGGTTATGGATTCATTATGAGTATAGGCTATTCCTCATGAGATGGCATTGGGCTGTTGCCCGGTTTAGCGAAGATTGAGAGCAAACTCACACTTGCCCCAAATTCACACTTACCCGAGCTTACCATTTAGAACCATTTTTCAACAAAACGAACAGAATAATAAGAAAAGATAGGCCTGTAGTGTATTTTCTATGATGGTTATGGATTCACTATGAGTATAGGCTATTCCTCATGAGATGGCATTGGGCTGTTGCCCGGTTAAGCCAAGATTGAGAGCAAACTCACACTTGCCCCAAATTCACACTTACCCGAGCTTACCATTTAGAACCATTTTTCAACAAAACGAACATAATAATAAAAAAAGATAGGCCTGTATTATAATAGCACAAACATGTTTCATTGGAATTAAAATTTTACAAAAAAAACTTCTGTAGAATGCTGAATGAAAAAAAAAGTACAATAATTTATATTGATATCAACTTTGCGGTGATGAGACGATGCTGTTGAATGAATATGAGGAAGATTTAGAGTAGATTCTGGCTATTTTTTTCGCGCCACTGTCATATGTTCAATTAGACATTTATTGTACTCAGAACTACCAACATATTTGTCATATTTTCAGATTTTTCAATCAACTCAAGTTGGCCATGATAAATAACAATAATAACTATCGAACAATAAGAAGCTAAACATGGCTGAATAAATTCACAAATTCATCACCGAATGCTTGTGCCATTATTGTATTCCCCGTGGACACGGCCTTGAATGTATTCATATGTGAAATGGATTGATGAGCTATTCATAATCTCAGTTCTCCAGCTGAAATCAAAAGTTTCGGTCAAGAAAAGTTTTATAAAAAATTTAGGACGAGTGCAATTTTGAAGTGAAATATTCATTCTTTTCCATTCCTTTGATGTGTGACTTTGTTCGCATAATCCACGAAAGTATCTGAAGGTCTATCTATTTTTCAAGGACATCAGGTCTCATTAAACGCAAGGCATAATAAAAAAGCACTTTGGCGGATTACCATTCCGCTAATTTTTGAATCACTTTAAATTGTGAATGAGCTTGTCCATGGTATTACCGACTGCCTGGAAAATCAATTTCATTATTCATTGGAAGGAATAAGAAGAATTATTTTTTTCATCTCTTCCATATCTAAGAGTTTATACTCTAATTCCATTTCAAAGGACTTAGAGTGGATTTATGCAGCACAAATTCACACTAAACTCCGACTTGAACTAAACTTCAAGTAAGGAAAAATTAAACTTTGGTTTGTATGGCCTTAACGCGAAAAAATTAAGACAACTTACGCATGCGTGATATGTGTTGGTGAAGAGAATATTTTAACCTAAATTGGCATTATTTTATATTTCACGTCCACCCAACTTAATATGTTGATTATTGATATGATTACTGATTATATTTCAGTATTTTCAATTTGATTTAAAGGTTACAAAATTGAAACATAATGGAATATTTTCATGTCATTCCAACGTTCAACCCGCGGAATTCAAAATATGCGCAAATAATTGCGCGGGAGTGTCAAAAATTAACATTAACACTAGAAAGATAAAAGTTGGCCAACTATTAATTTAAATTTAGTTTTAATTTCCCTGCATAAAATGAACCATTACAAATGAGAGGTTCATCTTCTTAGTTGAAGTTGAAGTGTTAATGTTAACTGAAGTTTAGTGTAAATTTGTGCTGCATAAATCCACTCTTAAACACTGAAAATCAATTGGATGCGTCTATGTTGAGCAATCAATTTCAGTAATAAAAAGATGTTCACATTCTTGCCTTACAGCGCCATCTAATTATGAGGAGCACAAGCCTCATTGAGTATGAAAACCTCACTACATTGAATAGCAGAAAACATCATATTTACCTGTAACCAACATTGCACCTTCGTTACACATTTTATGGAAGAAACGAGATATCAGATAAGTAAAAAAAAATCAACAATAGTGGGAAAAAGCCATTTCGGATGTTTTATTAATAAACCCTCGTTAATAAAAGGATACTTTTTCAATTTCCACAAAAATAGTTAGAAATATAAAGAATATTATTTAGAGATTCTGAAGAAAATCCGACAGCCTTATCTCTCACTGAATTCAACGAGCAGAATTGTCTACTCAGTTCAACAGAAACTACCCAAGATACAAAAACAACGTCAATTCCACTAGGCGCGAGTTTCGACAACAGAGTTGGCTCCTCAAGAGCTTAAATTTTACTCATTTTCTTATTGTAGTCTAGTTCCAGCTACACTACTCAATGAGTGGCAAGTTAGAAAAGCGTGTTCTTTACCAACTGAGCTAAATTGCTACCTATAATATTTTGTAAGACATATTTGTTATATGAACTATTTCATATTAGTAGTAATTATTAATGGTAAAATGCGTCTAACTATGATTTTGATATTATAGGTAGGTATCATGTCAAAGAAAAGATTTTGCAGTTCAAAATAATTATTTACAATTGATGAAGTTAGTTGGAATGGCTCTCAGTCAGCCTTCGATTTTCTTGAACACGTCAGTAACATCGTTATTATAATTGGTAAAATTATCGCGTGGTCGTAGGAAAAAGAGTGTGCATTACTTGTGCGAAAGTAATTTTTACCCCCGTGGGATTGCCACACTCGGCTTACGCCTCGTGCTACAATATTTCCCACTCGTGTGGAAAAAGTTACTTTCCGCACTCGTATCTAATGTAATATACTATAGAAATTGTGTCGAGCTACCATGCTGAATTATCGAACAACGTTAATTATGTCAAAATCTACCATTTTTGTCCAATTCATCTCATCAAAATTTTTAAACAATATACCAAGCAGTTCAAAAATCAGATAGGAAGGATGGCTGTTATGATATTTGTCATGAAAGTTCTCCCCGAATTTGAGAGATGAAAAGTTATTGAAGCCACCAATTGTACATCTGTCTAGTTCGTTCGTAGGTAAATCCTGTTTCTTTTTTCATCCATTTGGACTTTAGGGTTTCAGGTAGAATATTTTCTTATTAGTTAGCCCATTCCTTCGACTTTTGTTTGTCATTTATCGGTATTATTTGTCTTAGTAGATTTTCTGTATTTTTCCAAATATCTCTTGATTTCAGCACCGCTTGCCATACATAATTTTAATTTCCAACATTCCTCCTAGTTACTGAAATATTTCTAGGCTTAGATAATTATTGCGAAAGTGTGATCATGGTATTTTGCTTCAATAAGAAAGGTCGACTAACTCATTAACCTATAACTTCCATCAACGTGAGAAATTGTTTATGTTTATGAACCCATAAAGCCGCATTTTACCCATAATTACAAATGCACCAAATTATCTTCAACAAATGTCATTTCGCGTTCTCTGAAAGAGAAACAACACTTTTGTGTCATCTTCTATCAGTGAAGAAGCCAGAAATTTGTTGGAACATCGTTAAAAAAATATTTGTTATTGTTAAAATTGTTATATCCATCAACCGGCTACTTCCTTCCGAGTAACCCTCAGAAGTCTTCGAGAGACTTGTGCGAGCCCTTACTTTTTAAACGTGTGATGTCATGCACGAGACCGGTGACCGTGCTGCGGTTTGAATCCATGCACTTTCCGGTGATAAGATTGAGAAGCGAGCGCTTAATCCGCACGCCACCACGGCACATATGGTCTTTGGAGTAAATAATAGGACTGATCAGTCTTGGTCCTGGTCGCGAAAAATAAATGTAGTAGTCTTGGTCTTGATACTCTTGGTCTTGAATCAAAATTGTCCAGCAGTTTATATGCATATAATAGGTATTTCGTATTTCTCTGTCTTTAACAATTGTCAATTTGTACGGGTGAAGTGGGCGAAATAAATTTCCCATCTCACCATACTAATATAATTTTTAAGAAATCTTATGAAAAGCTAAAATTGGAACCATACAGCACCCATTTCAACGCCCGACAGGCCAGAAAACAGGTTAAAAATGGTTGGAATGTTAATTAGGTTTTTATTGATCATTTTACGATGGATTATTGTGTGATGCGGTTGAGGCAGAGGGGTGGAATCGGAATCCCGAGGAAACTCTTGGCAGAGTCTTGGTCATGGTCTCGAAAGTCAAGTCTTGGTCTTGGAAAGATTTCTCAAGTCTTGATCTTGGTCTTGGTATTCAAGACCAAGACTAGACTCTTGGTCTCGCGAATCCCTAGTAAATAATAGCAAGAATAATAATGAACTGATTTTATTCGAATATGTGCAAGTGATTTTTTACTTTCTTAAAAAAACTTGAATATTATTTCGAATCATAAAATTTTGAGAAAGAGTCATGTTGCCACTAACAATTGCCATAAGAAAGAACACGTTGAGAAACCAGTAACGACGGTCGTGCCGCCACTGATCGAAAAATAACACAAGAAAAAACACATTGTGAAATAGTATCGGTTATCAATGTTTGACCATGGGAGTGATTAATGTGAAAATATTAATATATTTTAATATATACCTATAAAATTTCGAGAGTAGCGCTGTTACAAAATTAGGTACGTTAATTCTGAAATTTCGGTGGTATTCGGGTTTGCAGGTCGTGGTCACGAGGTAAGTTTTTCTGACGTTTCGTCTACATCTGCGTTAAACATTTTCAAAGGCGGTGCGGTAACGGACGAAGCGATCGTTTGAGCCTAATTGATAATTGAGTCGGTGTCTGTGCTCATTTCTTCTTTTATTGTGCTCACCCTAGTAGGGGGCGTAACTAGATTAAGCCTCAATTCCGTAAATACGCTGAATTCCGATACCTAATTTTGTTTAAGGTTTTGATTCTTATTACCTGTACCTGGAAAGAGTTTTGTTTTGATCTCTCTGATTACCTGCTTCTACGTGTTACTAGGATGTTTTTGGATTTCAATAGCCTCTCTGATAATTCACGGGTGATACCCTGAGATCCTATCCAATACCTGTGTTTTGCTAAACATAATTATTGTGTGGTTGTCCGTTGTCCTCAGTAAGTAGAACATGCTCTGCAACCGCGCATTTATTTCTCAGTTCCTCTTGTTTTTGTTTAAGCGGATGTTTATGCTCATTTTTATTGTACCGATATATACGCTACTACAGCTGGAAGTCGAGATAGGGTCTCTTGGTTCTTTTCCAGACCTCAAACTTTGTCCAGTGGTCTTTGTTGGTTTGAATATCGTTTTGACTTTATGTTTCTCCAGAAGCTTGCAAATCCTATTTGTGACATTCTTAATTTATGTTTATTCGTTATATTGCTTCTGTTTTAACAAATCTCGTAAGTTCTTTCCGAAATAAATGCAGCCGATAGAAATAAAGTTCACAAAAACATGTGATGAACATAGTCAGGTCTTGATAGTACCATAACCAAATAAAAAAGGGCCTTCAAGGAATACGTGACATAATGGTGCTGTAACTAGATTTTGCAGTTGGACTGGGATCATTTTATAGTACCGTAAATAATAAAGAAACCAAAAACCACATCCAGAGCAGATTAACGAAGATTACCAGACTCAAACAACGAATCATCTTATCGCGGATCATAGAAAAGCATGGTCACATCAGCAAGCTACTCAAATGTATGAAATGGCTGAAAATAGCTTGTATAATGTCATTTCTGTTCAGTAAATTCAAATTGGAACGCCTCATTTCGAACCAGAATTTGTGTTTAGGGAATTCCAAATGCGTGAGTTGGGTAAATAAGTACCTTACGAGAACTATAAAATTGGACAAGCATATCGGATATTTCCAAAGAAGGATCAATTTTAATATATTTCAACCGACAGTTTCAATTTATCGCCCAGAAATGGCATTATGCAAGCCATGTTTTAAATGAAGGTCATGAAAATTTTACCCCAAAAGTTCAAGGGCCGCCTTTGAGTAACGCTTCTGTCTAGGTGAGGTCTTCCGCAATCATAACCAAGACATAATTCAATTTGGAACATCCAGAAGCAAAATTTCTGGTTACGTAATCAAAGACGATATCCATATGAAAGGATCAGTCGAAGAGAACCTTTCTCATCAAGTGCGGTGGCTGAAAAGTTCCATCCTTTGGTATCTCGCTGAAAAAGTTGGAAAACCGCCCAATAAACGCATAAATAGAAACGGACCAAATACGAGAGCTTCGTTTGCATTTGCATTTGCAGAAACACCAACTGTGACGAAAATTTGAATTTCACACAAGTTCAATAATGAAGAAAGAACAAGAAATCCATACAAGTCCTGATAGCTCATAAGACGAATTCTAGAAAAAATCACATAGCGACCCAGAAAATGACAAACGCTGACAGAATTCAAGAAAGAGAAAAATTCTACCTCTCCTAATATTAGAGCATAA
The DNA here is from genome assembly GCA_958502065.1 of Chrysolina americana. Classification (NCBI taxonomy): domain Eukaryota; kingdom Metazoa; phylum Arthropoda; class Insecta; order Coleoptera; family Chrysomelidae; genus Chrysolina; species Chrysolina americana. Next base: position 72,583,999 of record OY293411.1, read on the forward strand.
GGAAAATTAACAAATATGAAAACACACTCCAAATATGAATTATCTACCCAACAAGAGAATTTCAGAACTACTAATCAATATCATTTTGCCCTCAGACAGACTATAACGGAGAAGAATACGAAAATCCACAAAAACACAGCTTTCGACAGTTTTTCAAGATTAGATATATGCCAATACAATCCGCAGCTGAGCCGGTGTGTAAACGGATATATGAGCAAAGAGGGTCTAAGAAGGGGGTCGCTGCTTGCAAGGAGAACCTGCTGACCGATAATCGCAAAGCATTTGATACAACATCGACAAATGTGCCTAGATTCATCTAAAAAGAGGACGCTGCAAGGAATTCGAAGAGGACATTCAGCTCGTATACGAAAGCATCCTACATCATCTGGATACCGGAGAGACGTATACTTACCTAGGGATGGAACAACGCCACACCCAAGAGGTAACCACTATATTAACCTCTCCGCGGCAAGTATCAGCATAAACTTTGATAGATCTGGTCATCAGAACTATCGAAGTTGCTGCAACTAATACGCTTGCTGTTCCTGTTCTACTTCACTTCTTAGGAGTGATGGAATGTACACAGGAACAGCTGCGAGAAATCGACGTAAAAACTTGCAAAATGATACATCCTCATAGGAGCTTGCATCCACGATTATACTTACCGTTGTGGAGAATGAGAAGTGCCGAATCTATTGAAACTACTCATTTCTCACCCTTAGGCAAATACGAGCCAATAAGTCTGATGTAGTCCTCGACCACCAAAGTAGGATGATTTTCGTCATTGAGTTTTCATCGTCCCAAAAGAGAAAGAAAATCGGACAAAATATCGAGACCTACTCTTTGAACTTCGCAGGCTTTACACAAACCATTCTGTTAGAATGGTGGTTTTGATAATAGGGGTTCTCGGTGGAATTATGGACACACTGCTCTCAAACTTAAAAATCTTCCGTAATATGGCAGAAATCTTAGCCGGACGAATGCAGAAGGCCGTAATTCTTGGTTCACTTCGCCTACTCAGGACATGATTCTGACCCAGTAATCACTCACCCCACGGACGCGGGGACTGTTTACTGGGGTTAATGATACATCGGCGCGCCCTCCGGATGTGGTATTTGTCGGGGCTCCGGAGACAGGGCCTGACTGGTAAATTTCTGATGCTTGTGTGGGTAGAGAACGGCTATTATTATTATTTTCCTTGGCGCTTCGGGTGACTTACTGATTTTTTTGTGTCTTATCCACTTTTCAGCAGTAGAAAACCCCTGAAAACCTACAGCACAACCCCGGGTGGTCAGTGCGCACTCCAAGCAAGCACTAGACGTCGGGATTGGCATCTAGACAAATTACATTACCTAACGACTCCAATGAAATTGAGAGGAATTTTCTTGTTTCCAGGATTCGAACCTGGCCAAATGCAAACGGAAGTTTCAAAGGCCGGCATTTAACCGCCTCTCTACCGACCACCGCATATGTTGTTGAAAATTTTTTTCATTCTGAAAACGAATAAGTTAGTTCAGTATTTTCAGTTGCAGGCTTCTTTCATTTCAATGTGAGCGTATTATAATCGAATTTGAATTAACAGGTAAGTATTTTTTTTGAGTCTCTTCCCTAGGAAAACTCGGAAAACCTACTGCACCACCCTGGGTGGTTGGTGGTAAATGCATAAATTGACATAAATCAGGAAATATTGCAGATGAGTCAATGGAGCCTGCGTGTTCGTTATATCGATATTTTAAAGGTGAATCCAAAAATTAAAAAAACATACCTCCTGTCGAAAAAAGTTACGGACCATGCACGCACCCCTGGGTCACCCTGTATTTATTGTCTGCATTGTGGTATTCACAAAAAAAATTTAATTTTACATTTTACACAAGATTCAACAGAAAAAAAAGTTAAACATTTATTATTCATACTTGACAAAATCTTATATGTCACTGCTACCTTGATATTACAGAAATGGAGTAGTCTAGCAATTGAAATTGAAATAATGCAATACATTGCATGCAATGCCTGGAATACCTTGAACAAGTAACGCTTACTTGGTTGCCCAATAGCTCAATTTTTCGCTAGAAACAAACAGTAGCGGTCAGTGATGAAGTTTCAAGAATAATGTGAATATAACAAAAGGAGCCATTAATACTCAAGATGGGCGATTTCTGTCGAAGTAGAAAATATCGCATATAATTTGGAGGCAAAACAGTAAATGAATTTTATTGTTGGGGTTTTGTATGTTTCAATTGTTCCACAATGATTCTGTAGGCTAACATTACAAATTGATGATTTTCAAAATAAGGATTATCGGAATAGAGGAAAAACATGAGTTAACTGAAATATATGTTTCGCTCAGAAACCCATTATAAAATAGTTCATCTCGCTGCTGACTTCAATTTGTAAGAGGCGACTAAGGGCCGGTTTTTCAATGTTTAGCTGGCTGACAGTTAATAGTCCTCAGGCCCAGTACCGAGAGAAAAGAAGAGATTACCAACCTTTGAGACTTCGTATATCTGCTTTCAATGTAGACTTGGACTACATACTATCGAAAATTTTCTCGAACTGAAGAACACATTAACGAAGTCTCAACGGTTAGTGAATAATTTATTTTCTCCAGGTGATGGGCCCGAGGACAATTAGCCGTCAGCCAGCTAGCTGAGACTCAACTGGACACTGAAAAACAAACCAGCCCTGAAAAGGTAACCACAGGTGGTTGATGGTAGATGATCACCATCATCGCTGGGTGGAATACCACCCTATTGGTATAATAATAATAATACTCCCTCATAAACACTCGTTAAGTATACCCAAAGGCATAGCCTGTGCGGGTAGAGGACGGCTATTAATATTATTTGCCATGGCGCTCCGGGGCGACTTACTGATGTTTTAGGTGATGTATTCACTTTTCATCTGTAGGAAAACCCGAAAAACCTACAGCACCACCTTGGGTGGTCGGTGTGCACTCCAAGCTAGCACTAGACGAGATTGGCATCTAGACAACTCACAATACACTTGCTTTTCAACAAGGCATGCGGTCGTCTATCGGCAAGAATTCCTATCCACAACACTTCCCAATAGGCAATCAATGGACCAATCAAAACTTTATTTTAGTTGCACCTGCGTGGTGTGCAATGTAATTTTAGGTTACGTTGAGGATCAACTTGGATATCAAGGTCCAGTTTGGTTAGATTAGAGCATGTTGCCTTCTTTTATGGTTTAAAAATGAAAAAAGAAGGGAACATGATCTTACCAAACTAACCTTGCTATCCAAGTTGAATACTTTGGACTACCATCCCATGCTCTCTCTATGCATGGTGTTCTGCCTGCCTATGTAGTATGTGGGTGCTTGTCAAGGGAGCGAGTTCCTTCAATCCGCCTCTCCAAGCTGGTTCTCGGTCGGGCGGTACGGAGGCTGTTAGCTGCTGGTGATTTTAATACTAGCTACCAGACCCGCAGTATCCAATCCGAGGTCCCTTCTCGGCTTTCAATGGATACTAGTAGTCCAATTCTGACTGCGAGTTCTTTCTATCCGCCTCCTCGGTAAAATCCTGGAGGGCTAGTTCTCGATCGTGTGGTGCGGCGACCGCGGGCGATTCATTCACCGGGTACCAGTACCGCAGCATCCTCTTGGGCTTCCATCGAAGATCAAATTTTCAAGTTCCCACATCGAGTTCCTTCGATGCTCCTCCCCTTGAAAACTCAGGTAGGGCTGGTTCTCAACCGGGTGGAATGGCAGCCGCGGGTGATTCATCACCGGCTTCCAGTCCCACAGCACTCAATCCGAGGCCCCTCCTTAGCACCCACTGAAAGCAGATTTTCAAGTTCTCGCATCCCTTTGTAATTGGTGAGTGGGTATGTGTTAAGTGTCGGGGGAACATGCGTGATTTTGACCACGCCACGGATCGTTACTCCCGTTGGCTGCAACGCCTCATCCACCCTTGAGGTGAATTCTGACCATAACTGAAACACCAATCACCAATAAGGTACACATGCTCTGTTCTGGTCCACTCTCGATTCAGATTCAAAGGTGATGATTGCATTTATTCCAAGAATAATTTTTCATGCTAACGCGGAGAGACTTCAGAGCAAAAAGACTTTGACGTGATATTGAGATGCAAGCTGACTTATATCAAACCAACTTACTCTGCTGCCTTATGAACCATCCAGCGGCCTCTTCGAGTTTTTATCTCTCAAAAATATATCCTGGAAAAACACTCAGCAGCTAAAGCCATCATAATAGGAGATTTTATTGTCTGTACGTGGCTAAAATTCTCCAACAAAACAGTAGAGGTGGTTGTCAAGCCGATACCTTGGCTATTACGAACGGTCCTTACAGCTGGTCGAAGTATCCACACCCATTTCGGATGTCAACAACCAAGAAGACTTGATCTTTTCCTTACCACTGATACATACAAATTAGAGGTTTGGGCTCCACTTGGGACGTCTAAGCTCTCTGTTCCTTTCCCACGCCCGATTAGCACAACACTGCCCATAAGACGCTACAATTCGGCTGACTAGGATACTCTCTGTATGTATTTCTCAAAATGGCCATAGGAAAGAGTGCCCTTCTTTTTTGGATATTCAACACAATGCACCGAGCCAATTTCTGAGATCATAATTCTGGGGATGCATTTGTAATCTGACCAAATAGAAATCGTAAGTGATCTTTCATTTGTTTAGGTATTTACAAGCAATATAACGGGTACGTATATGTAAATGATCTCAATAAAATTAAAATAATATGATCTAAGGTAACATTGAAATAATAAGAGATTATAGAGAAACTTAGGGGATTGATGAAAGTTGAATGTTACAGGTTATGATCAAAAATGAGTGGTGAGTTAAAAGTAACTAAGTCTAAAGAATACCCAGTATATATAAAATATACACCAATACACGAGTTGTTGATGGGCCGCGGTGGTGTGCGGGTTGAGTTCTCGCCTCATAAGCCAGAGAGCGTGAGTTCGAATCTCAGCATTGCCACCGGTCTCGTGCATGGCATGACACGTATTAAAAGGTAAGGGCTACGTCTTCCCCTAGCTCGCACAAGTCTCTGACTTGTAGGGGTGCAACCGGTTGACGGATATAACAATTTTAACAATTTTTTTTTTTAGCAAACAACTTCCAAGACGAACTCAATAAAACTGAAGAAGCAATGAGAGCAACATACTTAGACAAAAAGGAAGAAGACAAAAAAAAGAAGAAAAGAGAAAGGGAAGAAAGCAAAAAGATGAGGAAAGACAACAAGCTTTGGAGGTTGAAACAAAAGTCAAAACAACAAATCAAAAAAAGAAAAATTGAAGAAAGTTCAGAGTCTGAACACTCTGAGAAGATTTTTTTTTCAAAACTTCGGATGACTTTTTCAGACATTGAAGAAGAAATAGATGAATTTATCGTAAATTAAGCCACTCCACCAGAATTGATTCCAGTTTTGGAACATTACTATGCAGTTTATTACCAAGAACAATTCTACAGAGCCCGTTTTATAAATACTGACAAGATAGTATTTCTGAAACTTTTGACCGAAATCACAGATAACTATTTTGTCTGACCTAAACATCAAGATGATGATTGGGTGGAAAAGGAACATCTTTTCTCCAGGATCATCACATAATTTGCTAATTCATTCTCTCTTGACATTGAAGAAATATTCTGCAACACCTCTACCCCCATGCAATTCAAATGTATTTGCATTCTCTCTCTTGTATAAGAATAATATTCTCACACTGCTTAGCAATAATAACATTAGCCTTGACGCAGTTGATTGTCACCGTAGTGGCAAATTTCAGTAGTGTTAAAATTATTGCTGTCACGTTTTCATTCGAAAATATAAAAAGTATCATGAATTTATCTAGTGATTCAGAATCAGAGTGTGAAAATACACCATCTGAAATTACATAGAGTACAAATAATATACTGGAAAGTTTACTACCAAAACACCCGAATAATTGACACTTGTAGTATTGAGATAATATTTATCAAACATATTTTAATGAGAGGCCTGATGGCACAGATGGTATAGCTTTGTTCGTTTCCATTTAAAAATATTTTAAAATGTTTGATCATGGAGAAAGTATAGTCTGCTACTCGGTTAGAATGAAAATTCGTGATGCTCGTGGTTCCTCCCGCTCGCCTTCGGCTCGCGCTCGGAACTTTCCACTCGCATCGAATTTTCATTCTAACCTTGTTACAGAATATACTATTCTATTGTCCTATCCAAATATTCTGTAAGGAGCCTTTCCATGTGGATAACATGGTATTAAAGAAGATAAAGTCGCAGCTTATCGTCAGTACAAATTACAATTAACATGTAACTGATTATGTTTTTATTGGTGTAATTTTTTTTTAATGTGTTCAATGAAAATTGAATAAAAAATATGTGAAATGGAAAGCTGACAATTATTGGAAAAATTGATGACAACTAATGGGTAAGCCAAAATTCTTGTGTGACAACCACTGGTGAAATGACAGTGACATTTATGTTAGGCTTTGTACAAAAATTTTTCAATTTTCAAAGGAAAAATCCTTTGCTACATCAGACATAGATGTATCAACTTTCAACTCACATTTTGAACTGTGGCAAAAAAAGATAAGTCTCCTTGGAAGTGAATAGTTATGAAAGAGTTAGTCTAATAATGACAACTACTGGTGCCATCACCCTACCTACATAAGAAAAAACCGGAATTTTAAAGAACCATTTAAATATTTTTCTGGCGTTATTCGATGAAGGATATCAAAATGAACAGCACCTTTACATTGCCATCTTGTCCCCGCTATACGACGGTATTTTCAGATTAACCATCTGACGTTTCGTCTCTAGGCCACCATCATCAACTTTATGTATTCTTATAGGCGTCATATTAAATTGTTACAAATAGAAATATAATTTTTCATTCTGATTCCAACGATGTATACTTAATATGTGATACTTTGTTAAGTTACAACCTTTCATTGTTCACAAAAACTAGAATTTTCAAGTAGGTTCTGATTCCGTCAAAAACACTTGTTGAATTAGTTGATTCGTTGTTACGCTATTATATATCACATAGTCACGTCTACTATCACAATTTCAAAGTGATGATAAACGTAAAATGGTTTTTTCAAACCACGAAAAATGGGATATGATGAAAGTTTTTTATAAATCAAACTGTAAAGCCGTAGACACAATGGAAGTTTCATGTAATAAGTTTTAAGATTTGGGATTTTGGATACTTATCAATTTCACAAATAAAACAAGATGCAAAACAGAATTGCATACTGAAACTTGATTTTTACCAAGAAGATTGTTTATGAGGAAGAATGATAATGGCAATGCTAGTATCGCGTTAAAAAAAATATCCAAAATTAAGAAAATTGAAACTATAAACATACTTAAAACTTCCATCAGCCTCATTAGTAAGAGAACTGCAGAAATGTATCTTGAACTACACCCAGAAAGAAAACAACCAGCAAGAACATTATTCAAAATATTAGATAGAAACCTTACCGAGTACGGTAGTTTCAAAAGACCAAGAAATAAATATGGAAATCGGTTAGATGAAAATACGAGAAACAATATTCAAAATATCTTTTTATAAAAATATCAAAACTTGTCTGTTTTTTAGATAAGTATGAATCCGTTAGTTTCAGCTCTTGAAGTTGCTTTTAATACAGGTGTGCCACAAACAAGTGTTTGGAGGGAGCTCAGAAGAAATGGTTAAAAATGCTACAAAATTCATATTTGCCAGAAATTATACCCAGGTGATCCTGAACAGAGTAATTGGCTTATAAATAGAAAGGTCATTTGGACGGATGAGAGCACTTTCACTAATTATGGTATGTTCAATAGAAATAATGAGCACATCTGGAGTCAGAACAATCCCAGAGAGATTAGAGCAGGTAAGTCACAGGTACGGTTCAGTTTGAACGTATGGACTGGAATTTGTGGAGAACAAATTCTTGGTCCTCATTTTTTTAATGGAACACTCAAAGGAGAAACTTATCTGGAGTTTCTCCGAGGCGCTTCTGAGGATTATCTAGACATTTAGCCTTGTGAATTTAAATCAATAGTGGTGTCAACATGACGGTGTCGCTTCACATAATACCAGTGCATTATGTGAATATCTGAAAGATTACCAGCAAGGCCAGCAAGGTCGCCTGACCTTGAAGTGACACATTTTTGTGGGGCACATTAAAAAACCGGGTTTATGGCCAACAAGAATTCAATTATGTTGAGGATCTTAGGATAAGCATAATTGAACAGTGTCGGTCAATAAGAGAGGATATAAGCAAGGGCTGTAGAAAACTTGGGCTGGCGAGCACTTCTATGTATTCAGGAAAAAAGGATAAATTTTGAGAAGTTTCTTTGATGTTTCAAATTTTTTCTTCGTCTGTGTTGTGTTATTTCGTTCGTTCATTTGTAGTTAGAGACAGATATTTTCAATAAAGTTCATTAAAAACTAGTTTATTCAGATTATACCTCGTTTCCAGTTAAAAAAAAAACATTCTACGTAATTATAACTTTGATAATAACAGCAGATGTGATAGATAACGGGGTAACAATAAATCGATCAGTTTGACAAGTATTATTTGATAGAATTGAAGCCAACTAGAACTTTTTTTAAATGTTATGCGAAGTTGTTACATAACAAAATATCACATATTATACATCGTTTGAATCATAATGGAAAACTCTATGTCAACGATTCAATATGACGCCCATAAGAAAAAAAACGTTAATGATGGTGGCCAAGAGACGAAACGTCGGATGGTAAATCTGAAAATACTGTTGTATAGAGGGAACGAAATAACAATGTCAACGTGCTGTTTAGTTTGATATCCATCATCAACTGACGCCAAAAAAATATTGTTTTTCAAAATTTCGTTTTTTTCGGAAATCTCAGAATATACTCGGATTTTTTAAACTTTCTTAAATAAAATAACATAGATGCGCAAATTTGCCCCAATTTAACAATTTTCGTATCTCTTATGGTTTCCGAAATCCCAATGGTGGCCCTCGAGTTTGAATTACCCGGAATAATTACTTTTATACCAAGAATTGATGAGCCTTTAACTGATGTCAAACATTCATTTGTCAATTAACTTGTCTAAATAAGATAAGAATGAAAATATGGCAACTGTTTTACGAAAATTAAACACTATATCACATTGATGAACCTAAATTAGTTTACCAATTTTCAATTTCTTTCCTTCAGGAAATTTAAAGAAAAAAAAAATATTTTTTTTTCAGAATATCGACAGCCTGTATCTCAGTGAAGATGCATTTTAGGATATACATTGATGGGAACTTTTCACATCGGAATGAGTTAAGGAATTTGTGTACGAAGTTTGCCGGTCTTACATCGACTCACCCTGTTAATATGAATCGAGTAACAGATAATGAAATCATAATAAACCCGTCACCACGTACACAAATGGTAGGCCATCACCTAATTGTCAAACATAATAATTTCAATAACTATCACTTCACGCTCCTTATCAGTAATACATTAATAATGTGGTCTGATACCGAAGACTATTGAAAGGTCATTAGGTAAACAACGAATGGTTTGTTACCTTAGCTATGATTGTGGAAGAGTTGAGATTTATTTGTTATTTGTGTGCAAAGTCCAACAAATAATTTCTCCGTACTTCTTTACATATCATCGAAGAAAGTAAACAACGGTAACGCCGTTGTGGTTAAAGTAGTATTCCTTACAGTGCGGCTTTCAATAGTCTTCCCTCCCTGTTAACTGTTGAACAGTTTGACGTACAAACATGAAAAAAACCTTAGGAGGGTATCACCGATATTACTTTTTGAAATAAAACACATTGTGATTGCTCGATGGGCGCGGGGGGTACATCAACTAAAATTTTTAAGTTGTGCCCCCTCGCGACATCTATGAAACAATTACAATGTGTTCAATTTCTAAACGTAGTATCGGTTATACCCTCCAAACGTTATTTAAAAAGTTTGTACTTCAAAATGTTTAAAAGTTAACAAGGGGGGACTATTAAAAGCCGCACTGTATATAGACACACATACGTAATACCAGTCTTCCTTTGTTTATATTTTCAATGTGGTGAGCAACGGATAAAACTTTTTGACAATCACCACAGTACTTCTCACTTGAACATGTTCCTGGGAATGATCACGGACGAGAGAACCATTATTGTACTTGTTTTAAAAGGTGAAGTTTCACGGTATACCTCTTTATAGAAGAAAAGCTAGCAACTTATTTCAAGATGTCATTTTATGAGTTGAGACAATTTACCTAATGAATCCAATGAACCTGGTCAAATATACTAGTTTTTTACGTCGTATTTACAAGCTAGACAGAAGGTTCGATACCGGCCAGAAGTGATTTGCTCTTCATCTCTCTTTCACTTACTCCATACAAAAATTTATTTGGAAGAAAACCGTCACAGTTTAACACTGCAAAAAAAACAACAACAATAATTAATAGCCATCGCGTCACATTGAACAGTATAATTTCTTCCTAACCACGCCAAGCCGAGGTTTGTAGGCGTATATTTATCAAGAGTGGAAGTGAAGATAATGGTTAGGCTTTTAAATATTATGCAAGGGGAAGCACTAATCAGATTTACACAGAGGGGTCGAAAAACTTGTTCATAATTAGCGTATCAAGTTAGAGGAGAACGTGCTGGTACGACTTTGAGGACTGTTAACTTTTTGGAGCTTCTGGAGAAACCATACAATCTATTTTACCAAAAAGCAGTACCATCGCTGTCAGTTTCTTTTTCTCCAACATCGCAAAGTGCCATACTATGATCTCATCTATAGCTTAGTAATTTTTTTTATCAAAATAATCAAAAATTAAGTTTTTACATGGTCCTTCGAGCCGGATAAACAGAATCAATAGTGGATGTATTCTATTACAAGTCTTACCGAGTAACACTTTCCAAGAACCTGTCACCGTCTAGAGGATAACTGACAATTTTTAAGACGTTTACTGGAAGTTAAATGCACAACTTTTGGAAGAAACCAGACGCATATCCAGACATTCAAGTCGGTACCAGTCTATTAAAACTAACTCAAGCTCATCAAAAATGTCTTCATTGAAAAGAAATGAAATTGAAAAATGACGTTTGGCACTTGAGGCGGAAAAGGTGAAGGCTGATGATGAGATAGGAGTTGGACAACGAGATGAGACTACGTGAAACAGAGAGGGTTAAGGAAGAATTAATAGGTAACAATCAGAAATTAGACAATCAGCTGAATATTGTACGACTGAAAAAGGAACTTGCCGAGGTTGAGTTCAATTCGAGTAATAGAGAATTTCCAAAAGAAACTAACTTACACGCTACAGACACAGAGAAACACAACCAGGTACAAAACTGGATTGAAACATGTGAGTATTCTCCAGATATATTGAAAAGTGATACTGATCAAAAGGGAGACATTGAAAAATTATGTAACAAATTTTGGACACAGATTTCCCATTTTTTGATTGCAAACCAAAAGATTTTCTCTGCTTTTTTAATCTCCCCTACAGTCAATTCTATAGGAAATAGTACTTCTTGCTTCGTAATTTTTCCAAGTAGTTTTTTCGAAAATCTAGATAACCAAGCGGTCGTTCTGATAAATTTTCTCCATTTACTGAAACGAGAAACATCTGGAATCACCACTGCAGATAATCTCATTTATTTCCTTTGTCTTTAATAATAGAGTAGATTTACTGATTTTTTATGAAAAATCAGTTTCGTCAGCTGAATGACATTCCAAAAAACATACAGCGTCAGAGCAGGGCACACTATATTTGCCACAACAAGGTATTTGGAACAGTTGAGTACCTGATATCAAAATAAAAAAAATCGTTTTCCACCAACCACAATCTAGCTTTCGAGTTGACCAAAAAAGAAGTTGCGTCTATTTACCGATCGAGTCAGTTCAGCAATTTGCAGATGGATTGCAACACAGTAAAATTATCTGTGACAACAGAAACATTACATTAAAATATCCGATGAAAAGAAATGAGGGATGATAATTAACAAAGAGTAAACTCATAGAATGCAATTGATTATGTTCGTATTGAGTGGTGAAAAACAACCCTAGATGATACGAGACATTCATTATTTCAGATATTGTCGCATCATACGCGTGTATGAGCATTATTTGACGGACTGCTCAACATATTTTTTCGTTCATTTAATTAATAATATTGGATTATAAAATAGGAGGCACTTTAGTATCGAAAGGTTTTATTACATCAGTCATGAACGTAGAATGAATGGATTCAAAGCAAAAAATTATAAAATTGGAAAAAAATAGGGTTGGAGTAATAATTGTACAGGAGCAATAACACAAGAAGGAAATACCAAAAAATCCGTTAATCCCCAACTACGCTGCAACATAGGAGGCACGGGAATGATTAAAAGAATGAAATAACAAATTTAAAGAAAAGCCTCTCAAAACAATTCAGGAGGACACGGGAATCTCTCGAAGTTCGTAGATATGTCTTAGGATATGTCTTGACGAGATCCCCGAGGTCTTCAACAAAGGAAAATCAAGAGGCGTTGTGAATTTCATAAAATTCGTACACAGGACGCAGCAGAGCCCACTGACGTAAAAAAAGTTCCGAATCGTCACCCAAGAAAAAATGGAAGTCCTGCAAAATCCACCAAATTCACAGAGAGTACTCAACAGAGGCTATTGATATCAAATATCGATTAAAGCGGTTTTCGAGGCTCTATGACACAAAAAACAAAAGGCTCTGTAAAATCCCCGAACTTCAGACTGGCCTCAGGACGATGAACAGAGGTTCTGCATGAACCAATTGACCAGCCTGTATTAGAAATCAGAAAAAAAACTGCAAAACTTGAGACTGCAGCTGTAAAGGACAACAACAATCCTATAACACCGAAAAATGAAGAACAAAACCCAAAACTTTTAAACAGCATGAACTAACCCCCAACCACAACATAAAGTCTCACACAATTGGAATAACCAATGGAAGATATAGAAGCACAAGTCTGAAAAATTAATGTAATTGCACTTGAGAAAAGGAAACTGCCACACCCTCGTCAACCAGAAAGGAAAAATCCATTTAGATATTATTCAGCCAAAATATGAATTGACAATTGAATATATAAAATGAAACAAAAATAAATATTTCACATGACAATATTGCTCAGCAACATTCTAACAGCATGAACTAACCCCAAACCATAACATAAAGTCTCACACAATTGGAAAAACCAATGGAAGATATAGAAGCACAAGCCCGAAAAATTAGAGTAATTGCACTAGAGAAAAGGAAACTGCCACACCCTCGTCTACCAGAAAGGAAAACTCCATTTAGATATTATTCAGCCAAAATATGAAATGACTATTGAACATATAAAATAAAACAAAAATAAATATTTCACATGACAACATTGCTCAGCAACATTCTAACCTAAAAATCATTTTTGTATTTTGAAATATTCGATTTTGGGAAATTCCTTGTCAGTTTTACAAATATTAATGGTAATTTGAGGAATGCGAAACTTATTCCCAGTCTATATTTACAATAAACTACTTATTGAACATAAATATTATAAATGAGAAACTAGAATAACAGCGAACACTTACCAGTGATAACATTGGCTGCATAAACCAAAATAATGGATTCGACAGTTTGGTGGGTGGAAGGGTCATTATTATTCATCCATTAGGCACTTCCAGAGCCACAAAGAGTACCATTGATCTGTTGAAAAAAAAAGTCTTTTGAATGATTCAAAGGATCCTAAATGTCGCATAATAATTTGTTCTTAAAAATAATGTATGTATTTGAGTCATGATGCATCGATATGAAGATAGCAGCATTTATCTTATTTCGGAGTAATCCATGTAAATGGAATTTCGATTTCTAAACAGCTGTTAGTTGACAATATCCCTCATATTTTATAAACCCATCCAATGCCATAATTTTCTCATTTCGAACCAATGAGAACAGGACTTTTTAGGGCCAGTTTATCAATGTCGTGTTAGCGTACTTCGACTCCCGGTTAAATTTGACTCGTGGTTAGAATGAATATGACATTTGTCAAATGAAATAATCGATTCACATTCTGAACATGAGATAAATTTAGCTCGAAGTTAAAGTACATTGAAAAACCGGCACTTAAAAACACTTCCTCCAGCCCGTGTTATTTCAAAACGGTGTTTCGCTTCTAGCTTGTGTATACATTTCCATAGTTACGACAATAACGGTAAATATAGAAACGTCATTTTGACGGTTCAACTCTTGATTACAGAAGATGAACCGTTCTTGCAATACACATTTAGTCCATAATAGTATAATGTATTCGTGAAATTTTCTGATCGAATATCCATTCAAAATGCAGAATTTCCAAAATACTTTCACCTTGCCAGGCACTCAGACTGTGTTGCTGTACAAAACACCACTCGAGCAAGCTCTCGTGGTGTTTCTAAGCAACACAGTTTTCGTGACAGCAAGGTGAAAGTATTTTTTGAAAATTCAGGCATTCTGTCGGGATATTACCACTGAATATTTCAGTCAGTAATTATTGAATTCATTCAATATCACAGTTTCTGTGCTGTATTTGTTCAGGATTTAGGTTATAATTTAATTCACGACGTTAGGAAACATTATCAAATCTTTCAGTTTTTCCCTTTGTCGATTATGGATTACTTTTTTCGTACTAGGATTTGGGTTAGAAATAATGATGATCTTCTATTCAATGTTTGAAGACAGAGTCTGTTAGGTTTTTCATTCAAACGCATGATAAAATCAGCAATTATCCAATTTAGCTCACTGTATCTTGAAAACTGGTATCAAGATGGGATCATAAGACGCTAGTGCTTTATTGAATAACACATCTCCCACGTATGATTCACAGTTCATTTCAGAAAACCGGCTTCGTAGGAGAAAATCATCAGATTTTGAATCTCATGGGACACTACGTTAAATATGTGAGACAATAAAAATGGAAAAAAAGAGAGAGTAAAGGTCACAGATCCGGATCAAAGTATCCGGAGGCTAAAGGGTTAGGACGGCCAGAAGCCAGCAAGTGCAAATGTCTGAAGGTCATAGACCTGGATCAAAGGATCCGAAGACCAAAGGGAAGTGCAAACTCAAGTTGACGAAATGTCTGAAAGTCATAGAGCTGAATCAAAGGATCCGAAGACCAAAAAGTCAGGACAACTACAGGCCGAAAAGTGCAAACTCAAGTAGGCGAAATGTCAGAAGGTCATAGACCTGGATCATAGGATCCGAAGACCAAAGAGTCAGGACAGCCACAGGCCGGGAAGTGCAAACTCAAGTAGACGAAATGTCTGAAGGTCATAGACCTGAATCAAAGGATCCGAAGACCAAAGAGTCAAGACAACCACAGGCCGAAAAGTGTAAACTCAAGTAGACGAAATGTCTGGAGGTCATAGACCTGGATCAAAGTATCCGAAGACCAAAGAATCAGGACAGCCATAGGCCGGGAAGTGCAAACTCAAGTAGAAGAAATGTATGAAGGTCACAGGCCAAGATCAGAGGATCCGAAGACCGAAGGGTCAGGAAGGCCTTAGGCCGTGGAGTGCCAACTCAGTTGGCGAAATGACTGAATGTTACAAACCTAGATCAAAGGGTCAGAACAGTCACAGGAACTCGCTACGGAAACTGAAAAATCTGGTTTTCGGTGAGAGCCAAGGATAGGCTGCGGGACTGGTAGCCGGTGAATGAATCGCCTGCGACCACCTCACTACCCTATCGAGAACCAGACCTACCAGGACTTCCACGAGGAGGCAGATGGAAGGAACTCGCAGTGAGAACTGAAGAACCAGTCTTCAATGCAAGTCAAGGAGGGGTCTCGAATTGGATACTGCGGGTCTGGTAGCCGGTTATAGTATCACCGGCGGCCGCCGCACGGCCCGACTGAGAACCAACCCTACCAAAACTTTCAGGAATAGGCAGATTGAAAGAACTCGCTCCCTTGACAAGCATCCTCACACAAACATAGTTTAAGGATTTATATTAAGAAGGCCACGAGGAGACTGACCTAGGTTGATTTAAGCATGTCAGCGATGAGGAGACAAGGGGGTGGCAAAAATGGGCCCATGAGTGCCTATATGGCTGCAGTAGCGGCCACCCCGCATCTACTACTGCTACTACTAAGGATGAACTTGATTTAAAATAGGTCTTTTTTCTAGCTGGGTTGTATTCGAATAATACTACAGTTCTAATTCAACATACACCATCAAATTTGGAAAATATAAAGAGATAAAATTAAAGACGATTCGTGATATGAAACTTCAGTACAGAAATCCATCACTATAGTCATCACTCTAACATGAATCTAAACACTCAAGAGAAAATAAAAGTTCACCATGAAAGTTTAGAATTTAAAATTTTTTTTAGAATGATTTAAAATTTAGTGGAATAGGGCTAAAATAGAGTTTGATACCAACTATTTAAGAATAGGAAATGAAGGAACAATTTGCTAATTCGAAATACAGATTCAAAATTAGATTCCAGAAAAAGTTACACGAAATGCCATGAATTTGATGCATAGATTTCCAATATCAGGAGTTCAAATGCAGAACTGTTAAACCATATAGGCATATGTGCTTAACAACGGAGAAATTACATCATTGTACGAAGCCCTATTGACATAGCGGTTTTACACCAGATACATTACATTATTGTAACACGCCGAAAGGGCGTAGGGCATACATGACTGTATAAATCGGGAAGGTAAATAGGAACTCATGAAGAATCCATTGAGTACTTGCCAGTAATGTTAGCATTACTGATATTCAGAGTGGAATGTATGACAGCTAGTCAGTGATGAATTCAAACAGGAATATACTTCAATAATAGTAGACAAATTGTTTGTACATGAAATGACTGCAAAGTTTTTTTCATAACAACTCAATAAACTAAAGCAAGTACTTGATCAGTACATCAAATAGGTATGCATATTTTCAACAAAGGATAGTATTGTAAGTACAGTAGGGCTTCTCAAGAACAATGGTGGATCCCACACTGAAACAGGAAAGAAGAGTATGGGGCTACAGATCTCTGACAGGAGGCCCAGAAGGCTCACGCCAGAGTACTGAGAGTAAAATCACTAGAGCCGACAGAATCAGATAGGCTGTAGGCAAATTCTGTTCATTTAAATCGCCTGGAATGGATGATTTATCCAGTCTTCCTACACAAAGGTCTGGATTTGCTCGAACTACATTTGTGTAAAATCTGCCGAATTTTGATAGCCAACAATATGACACAAGGTGAAATGAGTATTCTCGCCAAAAGTAGGCAAAGGATCACACCTCACGCCAAAATCTTACAGAGGTAGTAGCCTATAATCTTCCCAAATCCAAATCCTCAAAAAATGGCGATTGAATATGTTGATAAGGCCCCCTCAGGGTTCGACCAGGAGAGTAAACAGACTAAGCACTTGATGATCTCGAAAGGATGCTTTCCTCCTAACGACTTATATTGTATCCACTCGCTACACACGGATAGAGACTAAGAGGCAAGTCATAACTTTCACAAGGAGAATAGTAAAAGTTTAAGTCCGTCAGTTGCTACTCAGTGGAGTGGAGATCCTATTGACAATGGAAGTCGAGTACCTAGGAGAAATATTTGACCATAAGCTCATATAGAATCTCAACGTCGACAAAATGGAAGGCTAGATTGGCCCTGAAGACTGAAATAAGAATATGCAATAAAAATGTGGTTTGGTAAGGGTCAATCAAGACAAGATCAAGTGTCAAGATTTAGAATTTGACATCACTTCATTTGTATTCTCGAATTAATTTCTACTCGTCAGTAACTCACCGTCGCGCATCGGTCGTCTGTCCCAATGTTTTAAGAAACCGTTTTTGTAAATTGGAATCAAAATTTTTTCATATCACAATCTGTTCATAGTCCTTAAACTTCTCATAATTGTTAAGATGTTATTTTGTGTTACGCCCGCAATTCAGTAAGATCAGGCGTGAATGAATTTGTATTGAAACTGAATCAATTACAAATTGTGATGAGTATTTTCAATTCAGACGGAATATAAACAGTAGGTTGGTTAACTCATGGTTTCTCATTCATGTATATCCCTGCAATTCTTCTCCAACAGAGCAAACGTCAACTGGTTAGTGATGGAGATTATGACTGTCTCGAAAACCGTTTGATTTACTCACTTTCTTGGTACAGAAGTTTTATCGCTGCAGTTGACACAATACTTTGTACACTTTATAATTATTAACACCACAATCATTAGCACACAGAATAAATACACATGGAATAAAACGCACTGGTTCAAGTTCACCGCCTGGTTCTCCAACACGAACTGACTTCGTTTATCGGTCGTACGGCACGAGTGAATCAAAAAGTGATGCATCAACTCATTAATTGGTAATTTCCGATAAAATACAAGTAATTTCCAAAATCTTCGACTAATCCAAACAAATCCCAATAATGTCATTATAATTAGGACACACTAAAAACATTTTTCATGTTGAGAATATTTCTGAGTAATTTGACTCAGTATTTTGAGCTAAGAGGTACTCAACTCACTCTATTGTGATGCATAAGGTATGTTTCAAAATACTAATTCCATTTAAGAAATATATTTACAAAATGTCTATCGCAGAAGAGGATTCCTCACATTGAGGAAACTAAGATAAGGGACTCACTCACTTTACTGGAATACCACAATAGTTACTTGTGACAAAATAAACTATAATGGTTGAGGGCAGAGGCAGACATAAGACAAAAGAATATATAAAAATACATCCACTGTAAATAAAGTTGAAATATCGATAAGTGCAAAAACACTTGTTTCGATTCTTATAACATGAAAAGAAACATACATAAAAACATATAACCATATGATAGAATTCATTACAATAATAATAATACTAGATAAAATTTCTAAGGACAATATGTATAATATAAAAAGTTAAAAAATTTAATGAAATATAAAATATTAAATTAATATACTGAATAAATGTTTGGATTTTTTTTTGTTACTTGGTATCAATAATTCTCGATTAGATTAATAAAAAATTGCCTATCATTAAACAGAACAATTTTTTTCAAGTGATTTTTGAAATAATTTTTTTTGGATTTTATATCCTCTGAAATGGTATTGTACATCTTGGGTGCAATATGTAAAAATGATTTTTGAGATATTGACTTTTTGACAAGCGGGTGAATGTGCAATGTTTTTTTGTCTGGTGTTATAATGATGAGCTGGAAATGGGCTTTTGTTGTTGCCGAAATGGTATTTAACACAAGAGTTATAGTAAAATAGTTGTCGAAGGTCCATAATTTCAGCTCCTTGGTATAAGTCATCTGAAGAGTATGTGTGGCGTTTTGCCATTATAATTTTCAGAAATCTTTTTTGGCATATTTCAAGGTGGTTTAGATGTGTACGCCGGGCTGCTCTCCAAACAGGTATACCTTATCGGAGATGGCTTTTCACCAGTGTGAGGTATAAAGTCTTCATATCTTTGTAGGGTAGGTACTGTTGGAGATGTTTGAATTTATAAATGATTTTTTGTAATTTTTCAACAGTATAATTTATGTGGATATCCCATTTCAAATGTCTGTCAATGAATATACCTAGGTATTTAATTTCCTTATCGGCTTGTATATTGTAATATTTTCCATTTATTTCAATTTCAAGAAATTGCATATTTGTCATATTTGTCACATTACAACTGAATGGTAAAAATTTTGTTTTGTTTAAGTTAATAATAAGGAGTTTGTGATCGAACCATTCTTTTTCTACCACAGTTTTCAAGTTTTCCCATGTATCTGATTCATAAAATATGGCAGTGTCATCAGCGTATCCTATTATGTTCCCTGTCGTGTTTAAATTAAATAAGTTATTAATGTATAGGTTTAATAATATGGGACCAACGACAGTACCTTGTGGCACGCCGTATTCTATGGATTTCTCGCAACTTCTCTTACCATTCACTTTCACCGTTTGTTTTCTTCCATTTAAATAACTTTCGAAAATTTGCAATACATTGCCACGTATACATCATCAAGGGTTTTTTAGCAGAAGTTCGTGATTTACAATATCGAATGCCTTACTCAAATCAATAAACAAACACAATGATGGTTTGACTTGTTCTAGTGACCTATGTATTTGTGTTGTCAAGTCCAAAACAGCGTCAACAGTAGAACTTCTTTCTTCAAATCCATACTGTTTTTCAGATAACAACCCATATTTTGCTATGAAAATAGTTAGTCTGTTCTTAATCAATTTTTCAAAAATTTTTGATAAATGGCTTATAAGTGAGATTGGCCTATAATTACTAACACATGATCTGTCTCCACCTTTATATATTGGTATAACAGTTGAAATTTTGAAGGCATCAGGCCAAATCCCCTTCTCAATGCATTTATTGATTATGTATGCAAGTGGTTCTGGCACTAAACTTGCCACTTTTTTCAAAAGCTCAGCTCTAATATCATCAGGTCCAGGCGATTTGTTATTTTTGAGATCTTTGATAATGTTGTATATTTCTGTACTGTTTGTTGGAATAAATGCCATAGAATTGGGTGGGGTAGGGAGGGTAAATGAAAAAAAAAGTATTGTTCAAATATGTCGGCTAGAGAAACAATTTTTATCTCTTCGCAATTGAATTGAATTAAATTGAATGAAGTGAAGCTGTTACTTTCTTGTCTAGCCTGCTAAAAGAGTGTTAGCTGTCACGAACATATTTATATCGGTCCCACCTGATTCAGGGAAAGGGCAAGGACTAACACGATTTTTAATATTCTGTGAAACTCCCAGACAGTGTCAGGATCAGGACAAACAGTATTCGGTGTCTGGGACGAGAGGTACTCTAATTCGCCCAGATGGCACCAACGTTGTCAAATTGTGGATTGCGCGATTTTTTATTAAATTCAAAATGAAAGTGTGTTTAACGTATGGCACGGGCTTTACTAATGAAAATAAATCGTGTAAATAGGCGAAAGAAGGGCAAATTCACCTGGAAAACTTACGTCTACAGACAGAAAAGTTACAATTATTGTTAGTCGTAAATTATTAGCAAATCCAACCTGTCCTGACTAACCTAACGTAGACAGAATATTTTATTACTATTTTCAAGCGTACTATCTCAAAATATGAAAATTTGCGATAACCTGTTAGTAAACATCTTTGTTGCAGTGTGTTGATAGTTAATCAAATTCAAATCATAGTCCATCAACAATTACCATCACAGTTCTACCATCGAATTGAAGAAACATATTATATGCAACTAGAATTTACAAGATTGTTTCAAGACTTATTCTATTAAAAAATCCTTCCTACCCACGACAAATTTGGCAACGTTGGTGCCGTCTGGGCGAACTAGACTATCATGTGTCTGCGATCGGTCTAATAATGTGTCTTGCCTAGATGCCAATCCGGGTGACAAGTACTTGATCGGATAGCTTCAGTAATTACCCGAAGAGTTCATGTAAGATTTTCCGGAGTTTCATATACCGAGTGTCCACGGAAGCTGACTCGCCCCTATACCTTTTTTATTTTCGGAGATAATGGAATGACATTTGAAGGACCACTAATCAAACTTGCAAATTCCGGATTTACTGTTAGTGACATAAACTTTCGATTTTTAAATGGGACACCTGGTATACCTATTTTCAGTTTTTTGTCTCCATATAACATTTAGATACTTACAACCATGTATCAATTGTTACTTTGTGTAACCGTTTTTAAATTTTCTTTTTTTATTCGAGAAATGGATACGTTCAAATAACTAATTTCAGTCCTGTCTAAAAATACTGTTTTCGGTTAGAATTATTCAATTCTGTGAAGATTGATTGCAAAATTTTTATTGCCTATTTTTTTTTTCTAATGCTGGTTCGTCGGGTTGGAAAAAAAAGAGCAATTAAATACGATAAATTTAATTCCGCAAACCATTAGGTTTCAAAAAAATTTCCTATAAAATCTTTGGAAAAATTACGTAATGACTTTTCAAAAATGAAGCAAGCAGTGGTCATGATGGTGAAGCGCTAGTCTATCAGTCTGAGGGACGTGGGTTCGATTCCCAGCATGGTCACTGGTCTCGTGCTAGGAATCGCACGTTAAAAGGTAAGACCTTGTTAATCCTTAGCTCGCACAAGTTTCGACTTCTGAAGGCTGTCGTTCGTAGGGGGGTGACAGCTGGTTAACGGAAAAAACAATTTTGAAACAATTTTTTTGAACAACAATATTGAAACTACCTATTTACATAGCTTAAAGGTTCCAGATGCAGATGTTCAAAGTGACCTCCATCTGACAAGGCGAACTTTTCTTAACATTTCTCAACTGTTCTGGTGTAATTCTAGGAATAGCTGCTCTTACTTTTTCCTCTACCTCCTGTTTAATACAGGGTGTTAGGTAAATATGAGGCAAACATTCAAGGACTTAGTCCTTGATTATTTTATTCCATGATGATTTTTAAAAAGCTTTTTTGTTTCGAAGATACAGGGCGAACAAAATTTGCGACAACCATATCCCATTTTTATTGAAATGGCCTGCTCGATCCCCGGACTTGAACCCCCTGGATCATTTCTTCTGGGGATATCTGAGGTCATTAGTTTACTCTGCTCCATTGATGAATTTGGATTATTTGCGAAATCGGATAATGGCTGGATTTAACTCAATTATAAACGTGCTTGGTGTGTTTGAAAGAGTTCGGCAATCCATAAAGAGAACATTTAATGATTGTATCCAGGCTAGAGTGAGTCATTTCGAACATTTATTGTAGATGGATCAACTTCACATGTACTTTTTGATCGCACTGTATCCTCGATACAAAAGGGTCATTCAAAAATCAACATTGGACCAAATATTCTAAAAATAGGTCATGGAATAATTTCTCGAATTTTTGCCGCATGTTTACCTAACACCCTGTATATCCCCATAAAAAAACCTAGAGGCGTGAGGTCGGGTGACTCAGAATAGTATATTTCATTATGAGTCTGGAAATAGGGATTTTCCGTGCGCGTGTGACAAATTCTCGTGTTAGGCGGAGCCGAACACGGGAAGTCATGCAAGCACGGAAAAATCATTTCTGGACGTATAATGAACGATATTTTTTATTATAGTTCGTTGAAGATGAAAACATAATAAAATATTAAATAAAAAAGACCCAAAAGAAACTTGGAACATTTTTATTTTCACAGTTGTAGGAATGAAAAAGGAACTACTAGAGTAAGAATATTGAAAATCAACTAACTATAACTATACTATCAAAACAGTGTTTACAAATATTGTTTTAATTTATATGTTATTGTACAATTCGTATTATTGCACAGGTTCAGTCCTTTTGGAGTTTCAATTTGTGAAACTGCAGTTACTGAAGCAGACTCTTCGCAAATGCCTTGATTTTCTTGAACGAATGATACAGTTGCTATATTTTGCGAGTGAGAAAGGTTAAACAGTTTACGTGATACCTCAATTTTTTTGTATAGACTCTTCCATGTATCTTTCTGCTATATTGGAAGAACGCCACCTCCGTGTCTTTTCAGAGTGAGTAAATCAGCGCCGCTTTCCACCAACATGGTTGCCGAAGAACGCCTTAGTCCATGCCGCTTGCTATAGGATATTATCGGGAATTTTGGGAGTTTCTTCTGAGTTGATTTTGTTGGCCTAAATTTGATTGACAGAGAATAAACAATGCTGACAATTCAGTGTTTGGCATGTGTGATTCGTTTCCATGGTTATTCTTGTTTTTCCGTGCGCTGTTTCCGTACGCTTGCCCTTATCTTACAATATCACTATAGGCCAAGCAATAGAGATATTGTCGTTGACAAAAATACTACCTGGAAGCCGCCTGTGCCATCCCGTGCAGGACAGTCCGTAGTTTATTCCCACAATGTCCTAACTCGAAAATGTAATTTTTTAATTTGTTATAAACAATAAACAACAAAAATCGCGTTTTTTTTAAGTTTTTTTATTGTAAAATGGAAACTATTGAAGCAGTGTTAACGGTGCAAAAGGGTGAACTGTAGAGAATTGAATTCCGAAGAGAATGACGGATAAAACGATCCGATCAGATAATTAGAACCGGAGAAAAGCGGGAAAAACTGGAAAATTGTGTTTTTTTTGTTAAATTTATAACTCTGCCATTTCTTAATATTAAGAGCTGAAACTTTGCACGATAGTAGCTATTGACGTGCACTTTATATATGTGTGCCGAATCTGGAAATATTTTCGCGGAGAGCTGGATGCGTTCGACGTCGTCCGATTGAAATTTAAAAAATAGATTTGGAAAGTAGACGTGAGCAGTAACAAAACGTCTATTCTGATTTTTTGATTAAACGCGTTTAAGTGTGTTAAAAACTAGTGAGAACATGAAGGAAAACGGCCGACCGCGCGTGAGCCATCGAGTGTTGGGGACTGTGCGAATCGAGGAGAAACGTTTATAGTCCGGTGTTAACAGCACCGAAATCGCCTGTTTTGAAGTCTGCGGTATATCAAATGGGACCTATGCAGGTCGATTCCTTATGTCTTTCCACATATGAATTGGAAATCTACAACACGCCAGTTTGGTCGTGACAAAAATTACATGGAAAAAACGAAAAAAATCAGGATAATTCAAAAATTAAAAAGAAGGCGCTATAACTTCTGGTATAAAAGAGTTATTTGAAAAATTCTTTCACTGTTAGAAATGCCTATTCACGTACTTTGGAATGGGTCTCCAAAAATTTCCAAAGAAAAAAAGCATTTTCCGAAAATGTGCTTTATTTTATGCTGAGATAAAATTTTCAATAAAATGTTAATGTTTCAACACGCTGAAAGTCACTCATGATTCACCCAACTAAAATTTTCTTTTCACTAAAAACTGCGCAATTTTCCAAGTCCATTACATGTATATTATATATACATATTTTCTTGACAATAAATTGGCTGCAGCCATTTGACGACGACGAAACATACCATCGGCGAAGCAATATTCGTAAACCACTGTCGCCTGGCGCCAAGTAAAACAATATAGTTTTCACGTCAAGGTTTGAAAATAGAATAAAGTTCATTGAATTGAAGATCCTAATTCTTGTGAAACATATTCGTACACAATTCATTATACATTTACACGGTGTTACAGAAAGTATTCACAAGAAATTTGCAATTAATTTTAATTTTATTCGAAACAGATTACTTATATAGACTGCTTGATAAAAATATTCACAGATGATATCATAAGAATATCCAATATGGAATTGGCAATTGGGAAGATCATAAACGATATCTGGAGAATGTACGATTGCAGGATTTGTAGGTTTTCCAAATTTACATGTGAGACACTAGATGTCCGTAGAACTGCTCATTACTAATATCCTATACAATAGGAGTATTTGGATCAAAAATTTATCAAAAAATAACTACTTTCCTGGCTAAAACCGCGACCAACATCGAATTACATCTGATAAAATTTCCTTACAGAGTTCCTCTCCAATAGAGATTTCTAATGGCTTTGGACACCCAAATAAAAAGAGACGAAAGTTCTTAATTTTTCCATCCTTGTTGCCAGGAGCGCGCTCTGTGATTGGTTACCATAATGGCGGGGAGTTTGAATGACATGACAGCTACAGTTGAAAATGACATTTATACTCCCTGACCTTATAGTAACCAATCACAGACTACATTCCCTGGCAACAAGGACGGAAAAATTAAGAACTTTCGTCTCTTTTTATTAGGGTGTCCATAGCCATTAGAAATCTCTATTGCTTGTTGCATGGGAATGTTTATCGAAATTTTCGGACCACCTATAGACCGATTTCGGGGTGTCGTCCCTCATCAGTATAGGGTAGATCTAGTAGTCAATAACTAGTGACTGCAACAAATAGTTCGATGTAAATCCCATTTCAGGGCAAAAGCCGCGAACGCGTCCGCACCGTAGATAAATCCAAACTGAGAGCGCCACTTTTATCACAAGTAATTCAATGTTTGTAGTGGCATTAGCCAGGAAGTAGTTATTTTCTGATAGATTTTGACCCAAATACTGCTATTTTATAAGATATTAGCAATAAGAAGTCCTACAGACATCTTGTGTCTCATATTATAAGCTCATTTAGAACTACAGATTTTTTTAAATTTTTTTACAAGAAAATGCTAATCTTTCTCCGAAGTGGTTTTCTACAGACTTGATGATTTTTAATAACTGAACCAAGAGAGGCAATGGTTTTCATTTTTCTACCTACGATGATACATACTGTGTAAATAGTAAATGATTCTTCCATTGTTTTTGGGGCATAGTTTCCATTTGAATCAGATTTTTTATTTGTACTGCCTTTGAAGTCTTTTTTGTATTCAGAGTATGAGGGACGATGATACATAGCCTTGGAAACAAATTAATTTGGGTACAATTCCAATTTTTCTATCATTGCCGGATCACCACGTCCAAAAGTTACCTTAAATTTGTTGTTCTGTATTTTACCCAAATTCAGTTCCATTGCGAGCCTGAATTAGGAATTTTTTTTTGTGGGTACCACATATTTACCACAAACATTTACCACAAATCAGACACTCAGCAGAATTTGCAAGTTTATTGGTTGCCCCTGTAATATTTATACTACTGCAAAATGATTTTCTATAAGTCCTATGAATTTGAACTTCAGCAGGATTCTGTTTTCATTTTTGTAATAAAAAAGCTGCGATCTATTCATATATTGTCTATAAATAAAGATATGTAGCAAAAAACATAGAATACCTGCTTATTCTTTCATCACTCATGAAATCTGAGTCACGAATCGAATTCCTCAGGTTCAGATACCCCAAAATCAAGAAAAAGACCAATCAAATAGCTGCAGTACATGCCGAGATAAACAAATGCAAAGAATTATAAGTTGGGCGCAGCGCGCGCCTATTAATATTATATACGTTTCTCCTCGATTCGCACAGTCCCCCACCACAAGATCGCTAACGTGCCCCGGCCGTTTTCCCTCATGTTCTCACTAGTTTTTAACACACTTAAACGCGTTTTATCGAAAAATCAGAATAGACATTTTGTTACTGCTCACGTCTACTTTCCAAATCTATTTTTCAAATTTCAATCGGACGACCTCACACGCATCCAGCTCTCTGCGAAAATATTTCCAAAAAAAATTCAAATGAGGATTGTGCGAAAACTGTTTTTTGACTGAATCCAGGTTTTGCACACATAAAGTGCACGTCAATAGCTACTATCGTGCAAAGTTTCAGCTCTTAATATTGAAAAATGGCAGAGTTATGAATTAAAGAAAAAAAACACAATTTTCCGGATTTTCCCTCTTTTCTCCGGTTCTAATTATCTGATCGGATCGTTTTATCCGTCATTTTCTTCGGAATTCAATTCTCTACACTTCACCTCCGTGCACCGTTAACACTGCTTCAATAGTTTCCATTTTACAATAAAAAAACAAAAAAAAAACGCGATTTTTTGTTGTTTATTGTTTAAAACAAATTAAAAAATGACATTTTCGAGTTGAGGACATAGTGGGAATAAACTACGGACTGTCCTGCACGGGATGGCATAGGTGGCTTCCAGGTAGTATTTTTGTCCAAAAAGCAATCATTTGTGGCTCTATTGCTTGGCCTACTAATAGATGAAAATAGGGTGATTTCAAAGAAGTATAATGAAAAATAATAAATAAATAAAAGTATAAAGTGAAAACAACCCCATATTACCTCGCCGGCCACATAACTGGACCCATATTTCCAATCCAGTTGTTGTTTCATGTATTCCGTATAACTGCCCTCATGTTGTGTGATGGAGCATCTTGTCGATAAAATGATTCAACTCGATTTATAAATGGAAATTTTTCCAAGAAATGCTCAACCGTCAAACATTATAGGGTCTAAAGTTCTGTTCCCTAAAATCCCAACGAAACAATTGAAACCGTTCCTTCATCCATCAAGTGTAAATATGCAACTTGTATTATCCTTTTCTCAAAATTTTAGCTGCAAAACACTTTGAAATGTCATATTATCTTGAGATCTACCTCCGTGACGTAATAATATTTACTTGAACGTATGCCAGAACTTCTATTTTTTTTCTTCACTCACAACAAACGAATCGTTTCCATCATTATGACGCTCATTTCGCATTTTGAGAACCTGTTTTGGAAAATAGTGCCGGGCATGAGTTACACCATAACAATCTAATTGTTTTAGTAGAAGAGATGTCAAATAATATGTCTATACATGTATATTTTTACCGCAATAATTCAATGATTTTGTTTCAGTTGTGTAGGTCACAATCTATTCGATGATTTTCAATTTCAATAAGATTCTTCATTTAACGAAAATTCTAACGTTATATTTTCTGTTTTACATCAAAAAGTTTTCATACAACCTAATAGAGTGCGGTATCGAATCAAATCGTAAAATAATTCACTTTTTTTCTGAACCGACGAGCCATCATGTTGCCATTTGAAAAAAAATTGTAATTCAAATTTTAAAATTCAACTTCACATAGCTGAATCATTTTGACCGAAAACGGTGAAGTTGTATTTTTCGAAACATTTTAGGATTGAAATTAGTTATTTGAACGTATATCCATAGTCAAATTAATTAAAAAATAAAATAAAATGGTTACAAAAAGTGGCAAATGATACATGGTTGTATTCTGAATGTTATATGGAGAATAGGGGATTTCCTGAAAATTTGTATACGCGAGTGATCCGAGGAGCTCGTTTCAGTTAAAATATTTTAAGTTGTCTACGACTTCCAGTTGTACCGAAAGTTTACGCCAACTTTGCTCTTTTGAATGAAACAACCTGTGTTTCATTGCATTGTTAGATTCTACGATTAATTTCAATTGAAATATAATATGCCCAAAGGATCCCGGTTTTCAGTTATTTCAATTTTTTGAAATTTTTTATAGATGCGGGCCTTCCTGTAAAAATTATTTTTTATTGAAACAATGTGAGTCAGACATTTTAAAATAATTCGAAAATTGTCTTATTAATTTTTTTCGAATTGCCACCCCATTTTTTCTCAACGCCAATGGATTCTATGCTAAAGAAATTGGTGGAGTTTATGCTCACAACCCTATATCTAATTTAAAGATTTTTGTAGGAAAACTAAAATTTCCGTGTGGTTATTATATATATATTATATTATCAGTAGGCTCGTTTGGAAGAATCAGCAAGAGACAAATGATCAACAACAGCTATTTGTGTATTCTATCAAGAGTAATACTAGGCCGCTTGAAAAAAGTTTGAAGCGTGACTCGAAGCGGAGCAAGGCATTTGCACACGAGCGAGACAAATTGGTGGCCTGCAAAATAGAAAACACACAAATCTTATTTTTCTTTGTAAAATTTTTTCTACCAAAAAAACTGCTAAAACAAATGGAAAACAAACTTGTATTCAATATTCATGGTAACATTGGAGCACTACAGATTACGCTAGGAAAAGCAGTATTAATCGGGCACCTTATTTTCTGTTATGGAGAATATTTTTGGTGGCGCGTTATCAGTACAGTTCTCGAAAGCATAGTCATCCCTTTTCTGTTGCATCACAGCGGACGATCCTTGTTCTGGTTCCATGAGTGCAGAAGACACTGACGACTCTACTTTTTTTAGAGTTCCATTCAATTTATCGAAGAGTCATCAATGTACATCTGCACATGTACTGGATTTTGACATTGTTAGGAGGACACCAAAAATAAATATAAGTGAACAAGAGGTGCGTGTACAAAGATGATATATCCGCAAAGTGTTTTGCATAGAACATCATTCTAAACAATGGGGTAAAAAAACTACCAAAGAAAATGGTAGACAAATTTTTATTGTACATTTTTTGAATCATCCCCCTTAATAGGTTTTACGTTAAAAATTTAAAAGTTGTATTCAAAATGACTTTTAATTTTTCCCAAAAACATAAGACTTGAAACAATTCAAGTTGGAAGTTGATAAACATTTAATGTTGATTCAAAACACCAGAAAGAGTTTAGAAGACTTGACTGACCCCTAATTCCATTTAAGATTCAAGAGATGGAGTTAGCGCCCCCGAAGGGCTCAAATTGACGAAGTTGAGATATGCGCAAGATCGACGGTTCCGACGGTTTCGTTTTCTCCTAACGGTAAATATGATAAAAAAATTGTTTTCCTTGAGCAACCCTGTATCTTCTGAAACATTATTCGTAGTGATCCATTCGAGAATAAATATTTGATAGTCAAATTTCGCAATGGATGAACTTGGAACCAAAACTGAACACGCGAGGTGGCAAAATTCCTGTACTAATACATCTCGCCATTCCAGGAATATTTGCATGATTCCATACTTTACACGCGTGCTGTAGTACAGATTCAAAATGAAGTGGCTAAATGAAAAACTGTCCTGTCAACATTTCTGATTATATCAATTTTTACTGGAAAAAAAGTGAACTATTTTTGAATGAATAATTGTCTGCATTCAAATTCAATTGGTTTACAAATTGTGAACAGGATTTTTTATCGCAGTGACGTGAATAAATTTGAAACTTATCTCAAGGAATACTGCTATTTGGAAAAATACATCTCAAGTAACAGTGTGGTTATTCCTAATTACGTCGAAACAAAAGAGAAAGAACGGTAATAGAATTATGAAATAAATCAATAATCACCTTGAATTTGACTCACGTGATAGTTCCAAAGGAAAGATCGGGAGAAATTGAATATAAATTACAATGGTGAAAACTGGCCACTTCGAGAGTATGAAGACCTTCTACCTATTTAATATTCAATTAGGAATATGAGTAACAATAATCAATCGATATTATATTGAAGAATATCAAGAACGGTAATGAATGTTTACCGCTTTAAGTAAAGTAGGTATTTGGAAAATTTTTGATGCTTGTGCGATTGGAGCATGAAATCTTTATTTATCCGAAAAAAACTGATACAAGTGAAATGCAATATGAAATAGAACAAAAAAAATTAAAACCAATATTGATTAAAACAATTATTGGTGTATCTGTTTTGAAAATATCAGAAATTTAAATCCACAGGAAGCCTTTGTGCTGATTATTCGATTTTGGCATTCACAAGTTGATGTTGGATATCGTCCATAAAATTGTTAGCGACCGCTAGAGATATGTAATAATATACAGTGTGTCTATACAGTAACCCCCCCTGTTAACTTTTAAACGGATTGGAATTTTCGCATGAAATTGTTTTTGGAGGAATGGCAGTTCATAAGCTACTTTCTGACGACAAAAAAAAATTGTCTAAATTTTTCAAATGGCATGGGAGGTCAAGTGATACCTTATTCAAAATGTCTTACAATGCTCTATACGTCCCCAGAATTTCAAACAAAAATATACTTCCATAAACAAAATGGCGGTACATAATGTAAGAACTCTCTTAGAGTAACCCCACCCATGTTAACTTTTGAACGGATTGGAATTCTGTTTTGAATTTTTTTTGGTTTAATGGTAGTTCATAAGCTTCTTTTTGACAAAAAAAATATTTTTTTAATGACGTCTCCCATGCCATTTAAAAAATTCTTTCAAAATTTTGAAAGATAGACATTTTTTGAATGAACTGCCATTCCTCTGAAAAAAATTTCATGCGAAAATTCCAATCCGTTCAAAAGTTAACAGGGGGGGGTTACTTTATGGACACACTGTACAAGAGCTCGAGATTTCATTTTATGAAGGTGTACAAAAATACCGGGGTAGAATACCGGGGTTGACGTTATTACATTGAAATTATTTTTCGTAATATGTTCAAGCTGACAATTCTATAAACTCTAATCGACAATTACCAATTACAATTAGGTAGGTTATTTCTTCCGCCAGACACATTTGAACTCTGACATAGTAGGTGGAAAATTTATTTCAAAAATTATTAACTGCGACTGGGTAGAAATCTAGGTTTACTCCTCTGAATGTTATTTATTCTAGAATAATATCCAATATCCAGATGCATCC
Source organism: Chrysolina americana (assembly GCA_958502065.1). Classification (NCBI taxonomy): domain Eukaryota; kingdom Metazoa; phylum Arthropoda; class Insecta; order Coleoptera; family Chrysomelidae; genus Chrysolina; species Chrysolina americana. The sequence goes on from OY293411.1 coordinate 72,615,829, forward strand.
GATAGAACCAACATCTCCCCGAAACCAGTGAGGTCGTCTATAAGGCGTAAATGTGCGAGAGAAAGTTTCAATACTTAAATTTATGAGTTAAGCCGATAAGGTCTCTCAATGTTTCGTAAAACTGTTCCTGTTCTTCCTGTATTTATTTTGTTCTTCAATCAATTCTTATGTGATTTCCAGAAATCGTTCTTGCTCCTGTTGCATTTCTTCAACCTTACTGTTTTCTGTAACCGGTCCTGTTCCTTTTGTATTTCCTAGCATCTTCCTTTAGTCGGTATTTGGAATTTTGTTTTTTGGTTTTCCCCACTGTCTCCGTTCCTCCTATTCTTGTTTCTCTTCAAGCCCCTATTTTTCATATGCTTGTTCCTTCTTGCGCTTAGTTCTTCGTCATCTCATTTCGTTGAACCTTCGTATAAACATTTCTCGTTTCTCTCTGGGCCAACGTTCTCCATCTTTCTCTTCTTTTTTGCGCCTTCGCTCTCTTTCTTAGTATCATGGGTTACAGCTTCTCCACAAAATCAACTAATCGTCTGCAAATGTCCTCTGTTTCAACATATTGAAATGCTGTATTCAGTTCAACTGTCTTCGACTATCCACTAATTTTAACAATTGTTATGAATCTCTTTGGGCCTCCAAAAAACTTCCTTGGAAGTGCCTGGACCCTATTGATGCAAATCCCTTGGGTCTTCCAAAACTTCCTTGGATAATACCTTAATCCGGTGATCACTATTGCAGCAAATTTTTTTGAGTTTACCCGAAAATTCCTTGAAAACTGCATTATCCAATGTATATGACCTTCAAATTAATTATTGCAAATATCCTTGGGTCTACTCAGAAATTACTTGCAAATTACCTGTAGGTAATCAAATATCGTACTACTGATGCCCGCTGTTGCGATTATGGGATTCGAGGTTACAGAAAGAATTGATTCATTTACAGCTTCATGATCAACAAACTGACTCCAACAATTCAATTATTCAGATCGAACACACTACCTGAAGTAGCCTTAGTGCTTCCCTGTATTCTAGTACTTGTCGTTAAACTTCACTTCAATCTAACTGACCTAAATTATCGGAAACCCCCCTCCCCCAAATAAACAACAGAAACATAGTATTCGGGAAGTGGCCGGCATGTCCTCCTCTACCAACCGCATATCCATCTCAGCCAGAATCCTCCAGCCACGTTAGATGGGTGGCCGTTCGAGGCCTACCATGTTCCCTGGACGATGACGAAGAGGGCGAGGGCAGAATCAAAGAATTCAGAGTCACAGCGAGCTTTCCATGAACTGAGACGACGTCTAGATACATAGTCATCGATGTGTATCGAAGCGTTTGGAGTTGAACCGCAGTCGAGATACTTCTATCGTGACGTAATCAATAGTTACGGCGGATGCTGTAAATAATTACTTTGATTGAGCTTTAGAAACCGGATCACAACGGTCAAGCCCACCCAGAAAACAACTAGCTGAAGAATATCAGTCAATGACTTTTTGATATTTTTTGCAAGATTGTAGTAAATGCTTTTTTTCAAGATATGCAGAGTAATGATGTATTGTTCAACAAATTTTTCGCCTAAGAATTTATTTGGATATTGATGTGAGTTTCGAGCAATTTCTAATCAGTAAATGATAATTATTCACTGATAGAACGCGAGTCCTCGTACAAAATCTAAAGTGAAAACCAGCAAGTTGTAACTTTGTAAACTGTTTAAGAGTGCCAAGTCTGACAAGATGTCGCAGAGAGGAAACCTTGAAAGTTTTCCTTTGTCGTCAAATCGATATCTATGGAGCGTCGGTCTGCTGAAGATCCTTATTAATTTTGTCGGACGATGGACATGCCATTGAAAATCTCATTAAATTTTGTATTTTAGAAAAATCAGATTGCAGCCTGTCGCCAACCTAAGTAGTGATATCGACACGTTTAGAGTGGGGGACAACCTAGAAGTACCGAACATTTTTGTCTGATTTTTCCAGGAGAATACAATAATTCAATGAGATTTTCAATGGCACCATTGTCCGACAAAATTAATAAGGATCTTCAGCAGTCCGACGCTCCAAACATGTTGATTTGGCGACAAAGGAAAACTCACCACTTTCAAGGTTTTCTCTCTTCGACATCTTGTCAGACTCGTTACACTTAACAGTTACAACTTGCTGGTTATCACGTCCGATTTTGTACGAGGGCTTGCGTACTATGATCGTTGTGAGGATGAAACGATATGTGGAAAATTTTCAAGTTTGTCACAGTTGATTGAAATTTTTTTTATCAAAATGTTTATTCATACCTGCTATTCATGCATTGGATCGTGTTCATACAAAATCTTTCAAATGATATAAAAAAGTAGGTAATAATTTGCATACTGGTTAATGGTTTGTTTATGTTCTCGATTTTTCCATTTCGGTAATCTATAGTCTAGTTCCTAAATTGTAGATAGTGACTAATCGTACATTTTCTGGTTTTTACGGGATTTGATAGTGCGGAGGGAATGTACGAAAGTGGCAAAGTAAAACTTGATTTGAAGCCAAAGTACCTAACTTATTTCTGTTCTATTTTTTGAACTGCTTCATATGAATTATAAACCGTACAACCGATGAGTCACTATCTACAATTTAGGAACTAGACTAATTCATTGTGGGATATTTGGTACATACTTGCACTGGACTGTTTGGAATCTTTGGTGTAGTAATAAATATACTGGAATTTGATCACAACAAACCAAACCGCTCTTTTTACATTATTCAGATATTCGTGCGTGGGCGGTAGCGAAGCGGTTAGATGTCGGCCGTTGAAAGTTCTGCTAGCACTCGGCCAGGTTCAAAACCTCAAAACCTGGATGAGAAAATTTTTCCCAATTTCATCGGAGTCGATAGGCGATATGAATTGCCTAGATGCAATTCCGACGTCTGGTGCTTTCTTGGAGTGCGCACCGATCACCCAGGGTGGTGCTGTAGGTTTTCCGGGTTCTCCTACAGCTGAAAAATGAATACGCCACTGAAAATCAGGAACTCGCTCCGGAGCACCACGGCAAATAATAATGACAGCCGTCCTTTACCTGAACAGGTTTCGCCTTTGGGTATACTCTGTGAGTGTCAACGAGGAATTATTATTATTCTATTATTATTTGATGGTAGATTTTTTTATTCTGTTCGGAATATACCAGTCCGGCCCTGTCTCCGGAGTTCCGATACATCCGGAAGGCACGCTGGTGTGTCATCAACCACAACACTCCACACGTCCGTGGGGTGAGTGATTACTCGGTTAAAAAATCATGTGCCATGAGTAATCGGACTGAACTCAGAATTACGGCCTTCTGCATTCTTCCGACTAAGATTTGTGCCGCATTACGGCAAGCCGGTATAATTGTTATTCTCGGAAGCAGAATTCATTCCACCAAATACTCCTATGAATAATTGGAACCACCATTTTGATAGGATGTTTTGGGTAAACTCTGCGAAGTTCAAAGAGTAAGCCTGGATATTTAGTCAATTTTTTCAAATTGTAATAGTAAGTAGTTCTTAGGACCAGACAAATATCCGCTTTTGAGAATATGCATGGTTCACCCCTCGACAAACCAGTCCAGAATTTGTTGGTCCCCATCTAGCCATAAGTTGAATACTCTTGCTAGTTGGCGGGTGCGAATTTTTTTACCAATAGTCTTTCAATCCATCTGGTCCTGGAGCAGTAAAGTTCTCCGAACCTCTAAGGGCCTGTAGATCTTTTTCCAGGATTATCAGGTTGTGCAGATCATTTTGCTCAAGCTGACGAAGCCTCCAGCAGAAAGCTTTGAACTGCGCTAGGGCTGGAGTGATTGCGGAAACTTATAGATGGTCTTCTAGAAACTTTCCACCCGATCAGGCACCGGCATTCGTATCCCATCAAGAGAGTGCTGTTTGGTGGTAAAACAGCACGCCTTGATTTAGTGAGCTAAATGGGCGTGAAAAGCCTATCGGCCGTCACGTAGTCCACCACACATTGGATACGATTCAGAGTTGAATAGATGTAATTACATAAATATTTCGAACAAAAACTCCAGTTGATACCTGGTATAAACAGTTGAATCTATAACTTATTAATTATATTCTTGTTCCGAACAATTAATTTTATCAGTTATATCATCACCTGCAACAAACGATACCCTGACCCTTACAAATTTAAATGAAAGACCTCGAGGCGTATAGTTGAATAAGTGCCAAGGTCGCAGCATTATTATGAAACGAAGGCATTTCAATATTTCAGCGGTTTTATGTATATTTCATAAGAAGCTACGTAAATGGTCCATATTTAAATGTTCACATTGGCGTCACGCTTGGATGATTGTAGGTTACAAAAGAAAAACTCAAAATAGTTAATCTAATACTAAGTTATAAAAGTTGTCGCTGAAACCGAAATTACAAAACTCAAACGAAATAAAAAAGTGGACCAACAAAATTTTCTATATCATGGATATGTATCTAGTAGCTGAACGCGCTTCTTATTCCAAGTATATATCGATTCTTTTCCTATTCAAAATTACTTCGAAGTCCAATAGTTTTTGGGATAAATCAACTTCAGGAGATAGAAAACCATTGATGGCATCTGAGTCATTTTGACAGCGACGAAAATGCCTGTTCTTCAAATCTATGATTGCTGAGTGTTGATGACACAAAATGATTCGCTTTGGAGAAGTTTTGTATTTTATCGGATAATTTTGGGTTGTTTAATGAGAAACTGTTGCCTAGCAATCAGACGAGAAAAACTATCAACTATGGAAAACGCGACACCAAAGATGGAGGTTGAAAGTTTTTCGAGTCAAATTGCTAAAGGAAACAGTTTTGAATTTGAACAACACAAAGGACCCCGCACAGAATACGTGGTATTTTGGTTGATTGCGGAATTCAATGAAGCTAGGGTATGTTGTATAGATCACGATGTGTCGGTAACACTTTGAATGGACCATAATCAAATCGTATGATTAGTTTCATATGTCATACTATTATGATCCAAAACATACAATTTCGACGTTGTTTACTCCAATTAGTATTATTGAAATATTTTCTTATTTAATTTCGAGATATGGCTGGGTTATGTTTACAATTTGAAAAATCAATACATGATACAAACAAAGTATTTTACTATATCGGGGTAATCAGAAAATAATAATAATAATACTCCCTCATAAACACTCATAGAGTGTACCCAAAAGCATGGCTTGTGCGGGTAGATGACGGCTGTTATTATTATTTGCCGTGGCGCCCCAGGGCAACTTACTGATGTTTTCGGTGGAATGTATATTCACTTTTCAGCTGTAGGAAAACCTACAGCACCACCCCGGGTGGTCGGTTCGCACTTCATAGCACCAGACGTCGGGATTGGCATATATACGCAACTCACATCACACTTGATTCACAAGGCATAATATGGCCACCTGAAGAAACCCGTATATACAAAAAGATTCCGTACCGGAGCCTCGAACGTCTGTCTGATGCGAGCCATAAGTTCCACTACAAGTTACCTTAGCCACTGAGCCATCGAGCACCGTACTCGAAAATATCCTATTAGGAAGTTATATACGGAATTCATTCAATAGAATCCCTTAAACCATGATAATTGGAAAACCACAAGCCACACTTTTATTTAGAAAATACAAGGGCTCTACAAATATGTTTGCCAGTGGCACTATATATCTTTGCAGTTTCTCTATAAAAATAAAGTAAAAAAACTTTCGAGTTAAACAATTTTATTGCAAAAAAACATTATGAAGATGCTGATATCATAATAAACGCTAAAAAATAATTAGATTGGTACCAGCAGGTACCAGTCGAAGTTTTGTTGAATCGATGGAGATGCTGAAAGATCGAATAATTATTGTTTTGAGGCATATTTGAAATTGATTGATCGTTACAAAAATGACCCCAACAATTTCTCCTCGATGAGAATGCTCTCAGATCACTTAATGAAATAACGATGTAGTCATATGAAGTTTACACCATGGCCGCCCTCAGTATAAACATCTCGACTGATGCGAACATTAATACGGGGGAGTTGTAACACCTAAATTAATAAATAATGCTCTCTTTCACCATCACCTTTTTGTAGTCGAACTGAAAATATTTCAGCAGACTAGAAGGTAATGATTGTGTATTTTTATGTTAAACGACAAGAAATAGAAAAATTCTGAATTTCCCATAAAAGTTCATAAGATATATCCTCTGTAACATGAGAAAAAATCAGACAAATGTACCAATCAGTTTTCTTTGTGCCAGGGTATTCCTGTGATTTTTCTTGTATACTTGAGTCATACCCTATAATATTCATAATTTACGTTCTGTCAAGTGGCTACATGGCACAAATAACGTGCACTGAATTGATTATATCTCGTAATCCAAAGAATACATAACAGAGACACGTATACTGGGTCATGCTGGTCGTGATGGTAGAGCGCACGCTTCTCAACCACAGTGGCGTGGGTTCAATTTCCAGCATGGTCACTAGTCTCTTGCATAGCATCACACATTAAAACGTCAGACCTACGTCTTTCCTAGCTCGCACAAGTCTTTCGAAGACTTCTGAGGGTTGTGCTCGTTTTTTTTAATTCCTCTGTATATATAGAAAATTTTGTATTTCTTGAAAGGCGATCTTATCGGATATTTCCAATGTAGAAACTCCAATTTTCGTAAGATTTTTTTTTTTGTTTTTTTGTAAAATTTGTTTTTACGAATCACCCAGGTTTTCGGAGAAAACCCCTTAAAAGCAGAGCTTGTGCGAGCAAGGGAGATCCGGGACCTACAGTTTAAATAAAAGTGGAATCCGAACCACTTTAGCTCAGTGGCAGGCTGTCCCGGGGATCGAACCCGGGCCGTCTGGGTGGGAGCAAATACTCTAGCACCACGACCAACTTCACTTTATCCGACTTAAGACTTTAATAATTCATTCTGAAATTATTTACATTTTCTGTAATTCGGAAAGAGTCATGATCTATCCTGTACATTGTTTGAAAAATGCTTGGAAATCATACTCTTGCACTGGCCAAGTGTAATACTGTAGTGAAGAAAAAAAAACTACTAATAATTTTGTGGTATTACCACCTCCGATCAAGTAACACCACCTAGATGAGTAATACGCAAATAGAATTGAAGGTAACATCTTTTCATAATGTTATCCACCAAATCATGACATTATTGCCATGGCGCAAATTTTTGAGGATTCAATAAGCACATCAGCTAGATTTTGATATCTGTCGAGTAAATTCATGGCAACGAAAACCCAAAAATACTGTCTTGGATGAAATATATGACAATAAGAAGGCAATTGAAACGTTCATTGCAGCTTGTTGGGAGCATGTAAAAACGATGGTATTTCCATCGCCGAATGGAGATTCTTCGTTGTCGATATAGTCTTGTCAGTACGACAACGCTGCATTTGATATTTGACAGAACAATCATTTGAAGCTACCAGTGTCGTAACTATCGAGAAAGGGGAAACCAAATTGGAAAAGAGAAAAATGAATAATTATGAAAAAAACATGTCAATTAGAGCATCGGCTGTTCTCAAAATCGATTATTTCATCATCATTTCAGGTTTCCATTATTCCTATTTTATTGAACCTCAATATTTCTGTTAACAACACACGACACTGCTGTTGGGGGGAAGATGTCCCTTACACACAAATCTTAATGCCTGTGCGGCGAGTTACTCATCTAGATTATGTTATTTGATCGGAGATTACCACCAATTCAGTTCAGTTATTAATGACCTGAAAGCGACATTTCACAACTTCAACACTCTGTATCTTGTAAACAATATATAGAATTTTTGTGCGCCCATGATAACTTCTGTTCAGAAGCCCAAGTTCAACAACATATTGAAGTTTTGGACAATTTGACCGAAAGACTTCTTGTATAATAAATGTGCGTGGTCCTTTCATTAATTCCAATAGGCACATTTTTTTATCAAACTTTAGAATTTTTCTTCTTCCAAACGGTATTTGGTGTGAGAAATACTCTGTCCAATGTTATAAATGTGTCCCGTTTTTCCATTAATTCTTTAAATCAACGTTTTGGGCAAATATCTTCCTCTAAAATATTAATAAGAGTTATTCATTTGGTGTCGCATAATTTTCTGTTACCGCCCTGTCTCGTTTTCGAAAATGATGATTATACTTGATACGTTCCGTTTTTTTCCATTATTTTCAATTTCAGATACGAAATAAGTGGTTTTGTAGTAAGCTACTTCTCCTTCGCTCCAGGCTAATTCAAACGCCAAAATGTGATATAATTTCTTTTGAAGTTCTTCCGGATAATTTTCGTCATATAATCTGGCCATTTCAAATACTTCAGATTTATTAAGAGCTGATACACTAGATTTTCTCTTTTCGGGTTGAGCTTGTAGGATTTTACGTTCAGCATCGTGATGAATTAAACCGAACGTCGGTGAAATGATTAAATACAATATTGAATTCGTTATAATATTCACATTGTAGCATTTTAGCGGTGGTGCACCAAATTATTTTAACATCCGCTTCTTTGTAGTCTTCTCCGTTACTTTTTCGCATACTGAATGCCCAATCTTGCAATATTACATTCAATTTCTCGACTGGCTCATATTTATATATTTTTGCATAGTAAAACGTAGGAAATTGTCGCCTGATTGATGATTGCGTCGCAAATGTATTAGTAGGCACACAGGTATCAACAATTAAACTAACTTTGGCATTCGTAGACCCACCGAATAGACTTATTTATGAGTGCTAGAAATTCAATAAGTTGTTGACAAACATGTCAAACTATTTATTTTGGCAACCAACACCACGATTCTTTGATAAACAAATGAAGAAGTGAAAAAAACCACTAGTGCATTTGTCGCTGTAAAAGTTGCAGTTATCTTTTGCTGCTGTCAAAGTGACAATTGCACTGTGGCAAATGCGATTTTTTATACATGAGTTGAATTTTTATCAGTAATTTTCCGAGAAAAACTGACATACTTAAGCCAAACTGCTCAACATACCAATTTGATCGTGTTCTTTCGTTAAAAAAAGAAATGTATCTGAAAAAAAAAAGCTCTCGTGTTTTTGCTGTTGTTGAAAATGAAAAATCTATCCAGAGATTATGGCGATTTCCATCTGGACGAGAGAGGTTTTAAAAATTTCGTCTCCCGGAAGGTGGTAAACAAGTTAACTGCCAGAATCCCTTCAATCAGTGGCATTATTATTATATTACACTTTATTAGCAGTTTAGCTCTTACAAATAAACAATACTTTTATTTTTAATATTACTTTCATCTACATATTTCCGTTCAATATTTATCTTTCACATAAATGGAACATTCTTTTTGGAAATATTTATTCTCATCAATTTTCTCTTCATAGTATTTATGTTGCTATTGCTTGGTAATAGCAAAACGAATAACGGTGGAGTTATTTTTGACAGGAGTGATAGAGCATAGGGCTGAATATCATGAAAAGATGTTATGAAATTATGTGAGAATGTTAATATGAGGGATTGAAGTTCGCAGATTTGCCCAACATTAACTAACTGGTAGATGCGATCAATCGCGCTAGCAAAGTATAGCTATTGTAAATATGCATACCGTTCAGTATGGAAATGTGAACATTGTCTGTCATTTATTCTACGTCAACTGTCAGAGTCTTACGAAAAATTTCAATAATATATTGTACCATGATCCTTGGATAACATGTTTATCTGAAGCTCATATTACCGAAGAAATATTTGATCATGAATTTTATTACTCTCCTAGAAGAAAATATGGAAGAGATATTGAATGAAAAGTTTTTAGTTATTATAATAGGTGATTTCAATATAAATTTCAATATAAATACAACATAGAGCCGAAAAATTAAAGATCTGTTTGAATTTTTCGGACTATTTAAAAATTATTATTGAAAATACTTAAGTTACCAAAGACTCATCAACTTTAATTGATTATCTCATTATTGATGAAAATTTTTAATGATTGTTTGATTTTTTTCCGTTAACCAGCTGTCGTCTCCCTACGAACGACAGCCTTCAGAAGTCGAAACTTGTGCACCCCAAAGATTAACGAGTCTTACCTTTTAATGTGCGATTCCTAGCACGTTATGCATCATTAATATGGGATCGTGCCTAGGATACACAAAGAAACCTTTTATATTCGCCAGCAAAAATAAACGCCCATATAGAAAACTAGTATTTATATGAACGAATTGAAAAGTATTTTAAATGCCAGTACATTTTCAATACTCTAATGGTCGAATCAGTTTTGACAAATATAAATGAATGAAAATTATACCGACTTGTCGTGATGCGGCAGAAATCACAGCGGGACGAATGCCTTCTGTGAAGTTTTAGTTCTGAGACTGTCATTATTTTGAAAGGCTCATGAAAGATTTTAGCATGGAACATTTGAGAAGTCATTCTAGGAGCGACGAAGGAATTTAGTGATACCATATGAAATGACTTATTGGAACTTTAATTATTTTAGGGTACCTACTTCATCATTCGCCTTATTATTTATAAATGAATTTTCTTCCTGTAATTGTCAAGCTGAATCACAAGACATACTTCTGATTGAAAAATTCAACATATGTACATAATTATATTCTTATATATGATTCTAGTTTTCATTTTAATACATTGATATGGTCAGGTTATTCACAGAATGTATTATTTAGAGAGGTTTTTCTCTACTATAGTGCACTGCTGTGGCATTCTTTGATGTTAGTTCCTTATTTTCCTGTGTTCCAATTCCACAGACTTTGCAGTACCTAAGGGAGTTTAAAAAAAACGATTGCAATGATAACAAAATTGACAAATTTGTTTTTTTCACTAAATTGTGCATGAAACAAAACCGTTTCGAAGTAGATGGATGATTTCTTTTAGAGTTGGAAAACTTTGTTATTAGAGTAAGTTTGAATTTTTCCTATGGAGGATGGTCACTTGGTGACCGAAACACGTGCTGATGAATAAAACTTCAGTTTATACTTAGTGGTATAAAGCCGTAAGGTTGAAGTTCATGCTGATTAGGTAGATATCATGCAAACAAAGAAGGATTATAATTTGAAGGAAATTCATTTAAAACAATATTCTATGTTTTATCCTTGTTTGATTCATGTTATATTTCTCCAACTATGAAAGAATAGATGAGTTTACCTGAGTTTTTTTCTCAGCACTGGCGTAAAGAATACAATTTGAAATTCCTACTGGTTTGAAATAGTTTCATGATGTCTTTAAGAATTGAATGCATTTATGAAAGATGTTTATAAATTTGCATATATATTTCACATAAATTAAAATATGGAGAATGTTTTACAAGATACTTCGTTTAACTTTTTGAGTCCCAAATGTTGATGGTCCATATAGAAAAAAATCATTCACTTGAAGAAGATAATTTGATTATCTATCTGAATACACCTATATTCATAAACGTTAAAAAAATCATCATTAAGTACTCTTGTACTATGTTCATTGATAAGAATAGTCAAGAGAAATGCCATGAAGTCATTGACTGACTATAAATGTATGAATATGTTGTAATATGAATTAATTATTATTATGCATAATATAATAGTGCTTAAGTTTTGGTCATGACCTTTATTTCATGGCCTCTCAACTACTATTCGTCAATTCAGTTGTATAACAAGGACCATGAGAGAAGTTTGCATTTTGGAGGTTACTTCGAATGGGCAATGTTTATGATAGCAAAACAATGATGAAATTAATACGATGAAATTAAATGAGTGTAAGATATTTCACAAATTCTTCACACATAAAACGAAAAATTGAAATTAGTTCGGAGTTTTGGACTTGTACCTATTATTGGCGGCAAACAGCGAGAGATTTACTTTTTACTATACTGTATGGCCTTCTGAAGGTCCCCCACTCAACTTTCATGTTTGCAATTCATTCACTAGTTCACTTAATCCTCTTCTCCTCATGCCACAACATTGTATGTTCAAATGGCACCAAATTGTTGAAAATGCTTCATAAAAACCTGTGTAGCACTTTGAATTAAATGTTATAAATGGAGGGTGAAAATCACGAGAGTGTTCGAAATGAGCACTGCCAATTGCCAACATACTTTTCGAAATATATCAGAGAATTTCATATCGTTTCACTCTCGCACTCTCGAATTCCTTTTGTTTCCTTGAAAAACTATCTCATATCTCCTTGGGTTCTTTCAATAACTAATCGCACGTTAAAAGGTAAGACCTCGTTAATCCTTAGCTCGCACAAGTTTCGACTGAGGGCTGTCGTTCGTAGGGGCATGACAGCTGGTTGACCGAAAAAACAATTTAAACAATTTTACAATTCATTGAAAACTAATGAATTAAAAATCGCTACTTCATGAGGACAATAATCTCACTTCTGACACCAAGTATTATGAATCTGGGGCTTATAGATGATGAAACAATGGACTCATTATTTCTCGTTCATTTGCAGCTTCAAAATTATTAGCAATAAACTACTAGAATCCAATTACTAAGTTTGAGCTCACTGCTAAAATAATAAAACTACGGCTCCAGTATCGAATTTCAAGAGCAGTTTTAACAAAATGAGCCTTGAGGATATTCAAGAAAAATCATCACCCGGTATGAAACTAATACGGTTCTTTTTAGTGGAAACGACATATTATTTCGATTTCTCATACAAAATAATTCGTGTTGTTTGTGGCGTGACATCGCTTTTCCTTGAGAAAACAAAAGGAATGGGCCATGACACGGAAGAAAACGACAGCAGAATTATCGAGGTGAGAACAAAACGTTTTCTAAAAGATCCACAGTGAGTAGTAAGTTTCTTCAAACACTCAATGGTTATTTGTATCACAAGACAGGAAACTATATTTTTTCAAGTTCATTTGGAAATGTACGTGAATCAATTATTATTTGAAGTAGTACTTGTATAATCGGTGTGAAATAACAACGATTTTTTTCTGTTTGGATGTTATAGCTATGTTATATGCGATATTATGGCAGTATGGCCTTCTCATAAATATCAGGTTACAAGCGATAACAATTCTCTAGGAAAAGCTGATCTTTGTCATCAGCATCCGCAGAGTTCTACGATGTGAACCGCTGATGCTGAATCAACATTCTGTAAGTTTATAAAAGGAAGAATTCTAATTCACGAAGTCAGTTGAATAAAGCTCTTCATTATATCCAGTCGTATTTTGTAACGGTGGTACAAACCACCCCGTATATTTTTTTAAAAAGTCTCTCTTATAATTATCGACATAACAAATTGGCGCAGTCGCTGTAGGATTCCGCGAACGTTACTAGAACATGGCAACTCCTCACTAGTGGCGGTGGATACTAATCCTTTACCGGAATCGAACCTGAGGGAGTCATCACTCGAATCTGTGGAAAGAACACCTGGTGAAGCCCCTGGCAGAAGTCGACGAGAACAAGGCGAACTCGATGCTTCAACAGACAATGTAAGAAACCACATATTGAATTGTCTCGTACTTTTCGTTTTCTCATATTTTATCTGTTCGAATATCCAATTAATCCCAATATTCTACCCAATCTCTACTATTCAATCAATACAATTGAACTGTTCAATTATCCCGATAATCGCACTGATCGATTATTACTAGAATAGTTAAATAAAATGCCTAACGATTCAGAAACTCACGAGGAAAATCAGCCTCAACCTCTAGAGCCATACAAACTCAGTGAAATATTCTCCATAGTACCCGAGTATGATGGAAATCAAATTTTCCTTACAACGTTTTTACAAGCGTGTGATACTGCTCACGCGATGGCAGTGGCAGATCAGAAAACTTTAGTTGTTTCACATATAAAAAATAAACTTCGTTCAAAAGCAGCCGAACTAGTAAACTCTCGGAACCCATCGACATGGGACGAAATTAAACATCTCTTGGAAACACATTTCGGTGATTCTAGAGATCTCACAGCATTAATTCAAGACCTACAAAGAATACGTCAATTACCAAGTGAGTCAGCATTAACTTTTGTTTCTCGTTTGCAATCACACAATGCAAAAATGCATTCATCAATCAATAAACATCTCATGTCGAGAGAACAGAAAACAGCACAATCACATATAGTCGAAACCATGACACTTAATACCCTTTTGACTGGACTTGAACCGAAGATAGGACAAATAGTTAGGGCAGGAAATCCTCCGAATATGCTTTCAGCTATCATTAGAATCAGATGCGAACTCCAATTATCATACTTTGAAAATCAAAAACTGCAACCCAATCGCAATCAAAGTCAAGCTCCTATTCGGAAACCAAACTCAAACCAACCTGTAAAAAATTGTTCTTTCTGTGGTCGCATGGGACATTTGATAAACGAATGTCGCACCAGACAAAATTCGACTCAAAATAATCAATCCTTCTCAAGACCAACCTTCCAGAGACCTTCAGTTCCGAACAGGAATGATCAAAGATCATTCCAACAAACTGGTCCTAGTCAAAGACCACCACACTTCCAAAATCAATATCATCAAAATCAGTTTCAACAGAACAGACCTCCAGTTATCAAACCAAACCCAAATTTCAATAACCAAAGACCCTCCACGATACAACCCAATCCAAACTATCGACCAAATAACCAAAAAACGTATCACATGAATTACCAACAATTTGACACTCAGTACTATGATGACTATGATCAGAATCAAGAAAACTACTATACTGCTAGTAGCTCCGAACCACCTTTCGATTATCAACCAGACTATTATACGGATAATGGTCAAACCCAACACGAATCAACCAATACTGAAAATCAAAACTCTTATGACGATTTTCCCCAGAACTTTGATACTAAAAATTTTCAGTCAGACCCAATACAGGGCGATCCTCCCAACTACTTCCAAGAGGAATCCCCAGATCAAACCGTAGCTCATCTTCAAACCCAAATTCAGACAATGAATTTGGACGATTTCAATCCGACACTGAACTTCCCAGAACAACAGTTCATATGAAACCACTTCTATCAGTAAACTCAAAAAATCTCTATTACATTAATGATATTACCAATACTTTCAAAATTCTGATAGATACAGGAGCAGGACTCTCCATTTTCAAAGCAAAATCTTGCGAAAATTATCGAACACGTTTCCCAGAAAATATTGCAATTCAAGGCATCACCGACCAGAAAATAATAATCAAGGAATCAACACTGATCCCCTTCATACCTGACGATCCCCATAAGATATACATTCATAATCTTGATATTGAATTCGACGGACTTTTAGGCTCTGATTTCTTAGAACACTATAATTGTATAGTGGATCTCAAGAACAAACAACTAATAACCAATTTCAAAACTGTTCCTCTTTTTAAAGTGACAGACGACAGTAAACAAACACAAATAGTCGAGCCAAAACAGATTTCTGAAAATCTAAATCAAATTTCAATTGAGCCTCGCACTGAACGAGTCTTCAAACTGAAATGTAATCTGAAAAACACTGATGCTATACTGATAGCACAAGAAATTGAAAAAGTCCGCCTACCGAATGCCATTGTCAAAGTAAATGACAAGGGTGAATTTTTAACTTCAATAATCAATGTGAATGCGATCCCAAAAATTGTAATTTTTTCTGAATTGTCACTGGAACCCATCCAAGAATTTTCAATCAATAACCTCAATGGAGGACCTCAAAATCTAAGTGTAGAAACAGAGCGACACCACATCATACAACAACAACTACGTCTTGAACACTTGAACAAGGAAGAAAGCGAAATGATTTCAAACCTTTGTTTAGAATACTCAGATATCTTTTATTTAGAAGGCGACAATTTTACATTTACCAACGAAATCAAACATTCGATCGACACAAATAACAGTAAACCAATTTTCACCAAATCATACCGTTATCCTCAAATCCACAAGGAGGAAGTCAAAAATCAAATATCCAAAATGCTCGATCAAGGTATCATTCAACCTTCGGTATCTCCTTGGTCATCTCCCGTATGGGTTGTGCCAAAAAAAACTGATGCCTCAAGGAAGCAAAAATGGCGTGTGGTCATTGATTACCGCAAACTCAATGAACTCACAATAGGCGACAAATATCCTCTCCCTAATATCTCTGACCTTTTAGACCAACTAGGGAAGTGCCAATATTTCACCACACTCGACCTGGCCTCTGGATTCCACCAGATCGAGATCGATCCAAAAGACATTCAGAAAACAGCATTTTCTGTCGAAAATGGCCTTTACGAATTCGTTCGTATGCCATTCGGTTTAAAAAATGCCCCGTCCACCTTTCAACGCGTCATGGAAAACATTCTCATAGGCATTCAGAACGAAAGATGTCTCGTCTATATGGACGACATCATCGTCTATTCCCCCACAATTCATGAACATATCTCTAGATTATCTGAAGTCTTTAAACGTCTTCGCAAAGCCAATTTCAAAATTCAGCCGGATGAGTGCGAATTTCTTCGCAAGGAAGTCGCTTACCTAGAACATCTAATAACCCAGGATGGTGTAAAACCAAATCCTATTAAAATTGAATGCATCAAAAATTTTCCAGAACCCAAAAACCCCAAGGACATTAAATCCTTCCTAGGGCTTTCAGGCTATTACAGAAGGTTCATACCGAACTTTGCCAAAACTTCAAAACCCCTGACAAGACTATTACAAAAAGATATCACCTTCGATTTCAATCAAGAATGTAGAGAAGCCTTTGAAAATCTCTAACAGGCACTAACAACCTTTCCAATTTTGATATACCCGAATTTCGACGAACCCTTCCTTCTCACCACTGACGCAAGCGCATTCGCCATTGGTTCCGTTCTTTCTCAAGGACCTATCGGAAAGGACCTTCCCATTGGTTATGCCTCTCGAACCTTGTGCACTGCTGAAACCCGTTATTCGACAATTGAAAGGGAATTACTCGCAATAGTTTGGGCAGTGAAGCACTTCCGCCCGTATCTTTTTGGACGGAAGTTCAAACTAGTGACAGATCATCGACCCCTGACATGGCTTTTCTCCATCAAAGACCCTGGCAGTAGACTTGCTCGTTGGCGCCTAAAGCTCGAAGAGTACGACTACGAAATCATCTATAAACCCGGGAAAGTCAACAAAATTGCGGACGCACTTTCGCAAATCAAAATCAATCACTTTGATCATTGCGCAAAATTTCAATCCAAAATCTTACATTTGGAGGAAGAAAATCCGAACGACAACCCTGACGCAGACAATCAGGCAGACAATCAGACAGACAATCAGGCAGAAAATCAGGCAGACAATCAATTAGACAACCAAACGGACGAACCAGACTTGCAACGAATGGCCAATGAATTTGGAACATTCATTGATCTTTACAAAACAAAATCGATAATTGACTACTCAAAAATTGAATTCGTCAATACTCAATTATTGGATAAATCGAATAAAAATATCATTACATTCTTTTGGCAAAATAAACTACAAGAATTCCATTATAACATCATTGAAGATATTTTCGAAGAACAGGCAGACTTCACTCACGACAAAATAAATGTTCTAAGTAGCAAGTCTGTAAAAGACAGAAAATACTATATTATTGCAATACCTTACAATCCTGATGAAGTCAACGAACAACTGTTTTATGTTCTTTATAAAAATCAAAATGAGCTCGACCTCTCGAAGACATACTTTGTTGAAAACAATCTAGAACTCCCTGTCCTAGAAATTCTTTGCTTCATTTGCAATGACAGAGACATTAAATTGAAAATTTGTCAAAATATAATAAGAACACCCATTCCGGATGAAATTCCCGTAATTCTTGATTATTACCACTCAGGAAAAGCCAACCTTCATCGTGGCATAAATGAAACGATTAGACGAATTAAACAGGAATTTAATTGGCAAGGCTTAACCAAAGATGTAGAATACTTCATCAAAAACTGTGAAATCTGTCAAAAGGTGAAAGTATGTAGAAAAAATTTTAACAGTCCCCTGGTTATCACAGAAACAGCAAAGACCCCTTTTGAAAGAATTAACATTGACATCTGTGAAATCCCCTCAAGAAATTACGATCTTACTATCAGGGACGAACTGACAAAATTTCCCAGGCTTACCCTATAGAAGACAAGACAGCAAAATCTGTTGTCAATACCCTTCTGGTATACTTTCAACATTACGGAACCCCACTCCGAATCCATTGTGATTCAGGTTGGGAATTCGAGAACAACATGCTTAAAGACCTATGTACCCTATACGATATAAAGCTGACCTACTCTAGTGTAAACCATCCTCAGTCCAATGGATCACTAGAAAGATTTCACTCTACATTAATGGAAATGATTAGGGCACAAAAAACAGAAAATCCCGATGAACATCCGTTCAATATATTACCCTATACAGTCATCTGTTATAACAACACCAAAAATAAGACCCACGGTTTCACACCATATGAACTCGTATTTGGACATACCTCTAGTAGACCACCGGAGACACTATACAACCAAAAAGACCTAATATCCAAATATGTGCGAGATTTAAATAATAGAATATCCCACTACTATAAAATTGCACGCGAAAGAACTCAGACTCAGAAAGAAAAAGTCAAAACTCGATTTGACAAAAACGTTTCGGACAAAATACATGAGTACAAAGTAGGTGACAAAGTGTATGTAAAAGAATCACAAATAAAGGACAAATTGCAAAATAAATTCAATGGCCCATTTGAAATTTTGGAAATAATAAAATATTCCGCCATTTTAGTAAATTGGAAAACAAGACAAAAAACAAAAGTAAATTTCGACAGACTAAACCCCTATTTTGAAGAAGAATAATTTAATTACAGGTTCATCCTGCTGAGCTCGGCAGTCAGTTGCCAGTACAAGCTTGAACCAATCAATAATACAATCGGCATCTTTTATCATGAAGAATCCTTTCTCAAACTTTCTAACGAAAAATGGACTCTACTGATTTACAAAGACTTAGAACCAATCAAACTAGCTTTGGACAAAAATAACAAAATCCTAGAAGGCATGATGGATCTTCTGGAAACAAACAATGCTAGAATGGAAGCCTTTAGAGCTCAGTTCAACACCCATACAAGCCTCATCTCCCAGCTTTCCCAATCACTTGATCTAAAATACCGTGAAGTATTTGCTGACACTCGATCTTACACTAGAATGAAACGTGGATTAATTAACGGTGTAGGAACATTTTGGAAAGCCATCACCGGTAGCTTAGATGCTTCCGATGGGGAATATTTCAATGAATGAAAATGAATGAAAAATCAAATATCGGTTACAACTTCAGTTATAAAGAGTATCAATAGCACGATACAAAAATTACAAATTGACGAAGAAACATTCAATAATGATATAAAAGAAATCGAACGTTCAATATATAGTCTTTCCGATGAGTTAGCTTTTATTCAGGCACAATTACAAATCTCGGAATTGTGTGAAGCACTAATGGAAAGTTATACGTTCCTTGAATCAAGTCTTGATGACATTTTGAATTCAATTACGTTTGCTCGTCTTAAAATCATTCACACATCGATCATATCTCCAAGAGCCCTAGTTAACTCTCTTCAAGAAATATCCCAATCATTATCAAAAAACAATTTACCACTTCCAATCTATTTGTCAAATGTTGCCCAATATTTGGAAATCACTGAACTCCACGCTTATCAAACTGATTCAAAAATAGTGTTCGTTCTCAAAATTCCTCTCGTAGAACCCGAAACTTATACCCTATACCGCCTTTTTCCAATTCCTATACTGGATAACCGAACAGGATTCCATCACATCCTGACAACTTCACAAAAGTATATCGCGAGAGACGACGATTCAATGCTATACGTTTCACTCTCTGATTTGAAGAAATGCAAGAACTTGGATACCTCTTCAATAATTTGTTCCGATGTTCTGCCATACCCATGCCAATCATCAGTCATCTTCGCCAAAAATTACAATGCCTACGAATTAGCAACAAATCTGTGGCTAATATCATTGTCCGATCCACTACCAGTAACCATCAAATGCATCGACAGAGAAGCAGTCACCCAAATCATCAACAAAAACTCACTTCTCAAACTACAACCCGAATGCAATGCATTTATAGGAAGTACACGAGTCCATTCGAAGCACTTCGCACACAACTACAAAAATATCACATACAGAAACCAACCAGTAATGATACCATTCAAATGCTGCGATCAGTTACCTGAAAAACACAGTCTTCCAGACCTGAAACCGCTGAAACTGAACAAAATCAATACAGACGACCTCAGCATAGCCCAGCATAAGTTGAACCAATACTCTGAAGACTTAGACAAACTAATAAATCAACCCTATGTGAACAAACACATTTCATGGTTCACATATCTCACAATTGCGTTGATCATCTCATTGATTCTTCTGTACCTGTTCTGCAAATGTAGACGCAGAAAGTCCACAAGAATTAGTATCACGGCACCGGATAATCAACCTCCACCTTCAGCCAGACCATCAAGAATAAGAAGTCCCTTCAGCAGATTTGTCCCTCGAAGACGTCCAAGCGTCCATCTCGAAGAACCAATAGAAGAACAACTAGAGCTGACCTCATCCAGCAACAAAGGATTTTAAATACAATTTCAATTTTCATTATTTTCTCAAATTCAAATTTTATTTTTCAATATAATTGTTATTTTCAAAAGTTGTTGCTTTTGCACCAACTTTTTATTATAAGAGGGAGTTGTTATATGCGATATTATGGCAGTATGGCCTTCTCATAAATATCAGGTTACAAGCGATAACAATTCTCTAGGAAAAGCTGATCTTTGTCATCAGCATCCGCAGAGTTCTACGATGTGAACCGCTGATGCTGAATCAACATTCTGTAAGTTTATAAAAGGAAGAATTCTAATTCACGAAGTCAGTTGAATAAAGCTCTTCATTATATCCAGTCGTATTTTGTAACGGTGGTACAAACCACCCCGTATTATTTTTTAAAAAGTCTCTCATATAATTATCGACATAACAGCTATTATTGATAGTTCTCATGTCGATAACTTCATTACCAGTGCCGATGAATCAGTTCTCGGGCGACTTCAATTGTAGAGTTCAATTCAGATTATGAGAAGGTCTCTTCGAATAGTGGTAGTAAACTGATCGATTATATTCTGATTAATAAAAACGATATCGTTCATGATGTCCCAAAAATTATAGATCATGCTGTGCTAACAAAATCAATAAAGTCTGTAAATTATACAGAAAGGACATTTTTTTTGGAATGGATTAACGTGAATTTGACTGGAGTTTTGGTGTTTGTTGTTGTTGAGTTGCTTATCAAATGTGTCCATAGCCACAATGTTGTTCTTGAGATGTAGAGCTTTAAAGTGATTTTTTTTTCCAATTTTACGGTATTTGCTCATCAATCGGAGTGCTATACTTCTGGTTGGGATGTAATTTGAATGGTCGGCGCAGAGGACTAGACTAACAAATGGTCTTTCTAAGTTATAGTAGGCACCGCCATCAATAATTTTTCATACATTGCTCCACAATGACCATGAAAAGTGATGCAAATTCTAAGATTCTCCATACATGCTACGAGATAGATCGAAATAACTAATTCTGAATTATACCTGATGTCCAATAATATCGAATAAAATATGTGCTCCAAAATGTTCTTAACGAGGCCCAACGAGCTCATAAGGGAAAAATATTTGATAACAATCATGTTCACTGTTGACGTCATTTTCGTTTGACATATGACTTTTTTACGACTGCGGAAAGAGAATTTAGTTTATCCAGTAACAAAAGAGAATCAAAAGTGGCGTATTATTCCCTAGGGAGATAATGTGACATTTTTTCCCTATGGAGTTTATATTATTTTTTGACAATTATAAAATAAAAGTATCACCCGTAGTCTGGCATGCCTGAGTGTTACCGATGCCATGAGAACAACTCCAACGGAAGCACAAGAGGTCCTACTGGACCAACCATTACTACACATTTTCATTCAACGAGAAGCAAGGTCTGTGAATCATAGGCTACAGCGGGGGCAGAAAAGACTTTGGAAAAACACCCATCCGTAAAACCAGAGGAGAGCTGGTATACAGGCGGAGGATTGAGAGCTGGAATATTTATTAGTTCGAAAATTTGTTCTATCCGTCATCCAGCTGCACCCTTACAAGCAACCCTCACCAGTATTATAGAGACTTTTTCGACCTATACGAGGCCCTTACGGGCGGAAGAGAATTTAAACTATTTAAGATCGTCCAAGCACGTCGGTCACCCATCCAAACCGATGGCCACAGCCGCCGTTCCTGTCTTCAGTTATCGACAGTTACCGACTCATCTGCTAAATGTATGGTTTTCTTGGAAATATTTCTTGTTGAATCAGATGAAAGAGAAAAATCCAATTCCTACTCCCCAAAATTGAACGTTCCTCACTAATCACTGTGAGGTGAATATATTCTGACTTGATCCTCTCATCGGTTTTCGTTAAACCCTGAAATCTATTTGCACTCAGGTCAAATATTAATGATAAAAAATATTGCGAAACATAAGTAGCTATACCAAGGTACATGATGTTCAGAACAGTCATTAATATTTCAAGAATACAGTTGTCGAAACATTGACGTTTCATTCAATTTTTGCCTTGAACTTTGCATATTTGGACCTCAGATTTTTATCAACATAGTTGCCAAGGACCAATTCGAACGTATTGTATAATCATAATTTGAATTGATATTGTTTATTTTATTATCAACTGGAAATATGAAGATGTTCCTGTCAAATTCCAGTTATATGTTTCGAAACCTGTGACAAAATCAAAGTGATCTAATCAACTCGGTAACTTGTTTGTTTGAAAATACAGTTCTAATAAAATATTATAGGTATAGCATTCCCAATACGTTTGGTTGATAGTCCGTTTATCCAATCGGCCAGTAAACAAATTGTTTGTTCCCCTTCCTACAAACTGTCTCGAGCAGAACTAAACTTTTTATATTTTCAATTTTTGGAGTGATATGAATTTTAAATAACGGTTTATATAGCTTCTAGTTTGTTCGTTTTTTAATTTTTTACAGATGAAAGTTGGAATAAAATTTATATGTTCCAGCAAACTTTATAGTTTTATTGCCTAGACCAATAAAAAATCATAAGTGAAATTTGTCACAATCAATCCCGGTGTCCCCCTTCCCATCACTAAGACAGCTCTCATTTCTGGTTGGGATGTAATTTGGATGTTCGGTGGCCAGAACCAAACCAAAAAATAGACATTCTCAGTTATATTAGGCACCGCCATCGATAATTTTCCATACACTGCCCCACGCTGGCCATGAAAAGTGATTTAATTGTTTTCCAAGATTTTCCATACATATATTCATGCTACGAAATAACTCTAATATGATTTTTATTTTGGGAAAATTTCTGGTATATATTGAAGATAGATCTGAATCTCCCTAATGTCCAATAATATCGAATCTGTGCTCCAAAATGTTCTCAACGAGGCTCAACGAGCTCTAAAGGGGGAAAACGATAAAATCCTAATCATATATACTCCAGAGATAAGAATAATGGTCACTGGTGATGTCATTTCCATATGATATGACTTTTTTTCTCATAAATCTCGATTATCTAGCAAAGGGGTGCAGTTTTCTCATAATGGCTCTGAATGAATGATAGCATCTCGAATCTGTGAAAATGTCTGCATCTTTGATACCTGACAGTACGTTTCAAATAGAAGGAGGCAAAGTATGAATGGAATTTTTGATATACCACCGATTTTTTTTAAATGCTATATTTCTTTTGAAGTTACATCACACTTTACCCATAAAATGAATGAATACCATCTATCCATATGTGCGCTGACAACATTAATGAGTTGATCAATCAATGACAATACAATAGAGCATAATCATTCATTATAATATTGATAGTAACGATGAAATATGAGAATTCTAACTTTGTTTTTGTACTTCTTATATTTGTAAAACTAATAATGTTACTTCAACTTCGCCCTCTATAGATATTCTCAAAGTAGTTTGTTTATACTCGCTATAACCAAGGAGTCGAATATCCAAATTCAAATTCATGCATTAGGCCATGTGCTCGATGCTGCTAATAGGAGGAACGGAATAAATCCCAATGATATAATGATAAGGCAGTTCATCCAACCAATGTTCAAGAAGTCATGTAGCAGTTGACAACGCAAGTGAGACTTGTTTAGCTCTTTAAATTTTTAAGATGATTCATGATTATGTTACGTTCGTTATAATAGTAATTTTTGTTTTAACGAAATGATTGCTACGATAGATTGTAATTGTTTTTCGTGCATCATTACTAATGGTACCAATGTTGTTACTCTCACTATTACTTACTATTATATTGTGTTTGATCAAATCAGTCATTTTGCCAATGATCATATGATTAGGTGGAATTATTTCATATGTGTAAACTTCAATGTAAATATATTGTTACGTTTTGCTAAATAATAGGCCGAGCACACTACTAAACTGTTTATTTTCTAACTTCACTATAAACAAACATACAACACTTCACTGACTAATAAAACACTTAGATCTATCTATACAACAATACAACTAGCTAAATATTCCAAACACTTCTGCTTATTATCACTTTCTAATCTTCTTAAATAATTCTCTTCATAAAAACTTCCTTCCCAGTCAAACGTCTCCGTTTATATAGGTGCTCATCATGTAGACTGGACTAATCGCGATGATTCGAGAATACTCAAAACGGAGAACTTCTACACATTTCCAGGAATTGAGCGATGACGCGGCAGCTCCGTTATCTAGACTATTCATGCAGTACAGAAAACGATCCATCCAAATAAACACTTCTTGAAATTGATTTATCGATGAGGCGCCTGCGGAATGGACTCAACGGCGCAGCTAAGGGGCTTTTATCAATCTCGTAACATTATTCCCCTCTCAATTTTGATCGTCCCGATCAAACAATGTGTCGTTGTCTCCATTATAACGTTTGAGTCTCTCTAGGTGAACGACCTTCATTTTCGCTCTCGGGCTGCGTTGAATTTTATAGACCACGTCGTTTATTCTTTTCACTATCGTATATGGTCCTTCCCAAGATGGTGTTAATTTCTTACGACGAGGATTGTACAGCCACACTCGATCTCCTTCTTTGAATCCACCAGTATTGGCCTTAAGATCGTATCGAGCATTCATTCTGTCACTAGTTATCTTCAATCTTTTTCTTGCAAATTCGTGGATCCCATTCAAGCTATCTCGCAGTTCGTCTGCATAATCCTGTACCTCTTTTTCTTCAGAACTCACAGAAGTCACAGGGCAACCAAAGTTCTCTCCCGAAGATGATGCTGGCTGGAGTGAGCTTTATGGAATCGTGCACAGAGGCCCTGTAAGCCATCAAGAATAGCCATGTCTTTTGGTGCTCCTCTACTACTTTGGAAAGATGTTCTTCCATAGTCCTGTTGAACCTTTCAACCATGCCATCAGACTGTGGGTGGAAGGCCGTTGTTCTGGTCTTGCTAATTCCCATCAATTCACAAACTTCCTTGAATAAATTTGACTCAAAATTTCTTCCTTGATCGGAATGTAGCTCCATTGGGACTCCAAACCTTGAAAACATGTTATCCACCAGAGCTCTTGCAACTGTGGATGCTTCTTGATTAGGCAAGGCATAAGCTTCAACCCATTTGCTAAAGTAATCCATGGCAACGAGGATGTATTTGTTGCCATCATTCGTCATCGGAAACGGTCCTGCTACATCGATGGCGATTCGTTCGAAGGGAGAACCTACATTGTATTGTTTCATTTCTCCTCTCGATCTTGTCTTGGGACCTTTGCTTGCTTCACACTTCAGACATCTTCGGCACCATCTCTCTACATCTTCACGACATTGGACCCAGTAAAATCTCTGCCGTATTTTATCCATGGTCTTATTCACTTCAAAATGTCCACCTGATTTGCTGCCATGGATCTCCTCCAAGACATCACTTATCCTCGACCTAGGTACAACCAATTGAGAAATCATTTTTCTGCCGTCGGCCGATTCCCAAGCTCTCTTCAATAGACCATTCTCAACAATCAGGGAATCCCATTGAGCCCACAATGCCTTGAAAGCTGGTGATCGTAAGGAGATTTCCTTCCAAGTGGGTCTTTCCGCTCCGCTTTCCTTCCATCGTAGAAAATCTGCAATGTTTGGATCACTTTCTTGGTCCTGCCTCATTTTCGTTGTGGTCCAATTGTCGTCAACCATTGATCTCACTTGGTTGATTCCTTCGCGACGTTCAATTCGCTTACAATGCTCACAGGTATCCGAACAAGGTCTTCTCGACAAGGCATCTGCGTTGTTGTGTAATCGTCCTAGTTGATGTTTTATTTTGAAGTGATACTGTTTCAACTTCTCAATCCACCTTGCTACTTGTCCTTCAGGGGTCTTCATTTCGAGTAACCACTTCAAAGCTGCATGATCTGTTCTAATGAGAAATTCTCTTCCATATAGATATTTGTGGAAGTGGTCGACAGCCTTGATTATTGCCAGTAGTTCCTTCCTTGTTACGCAATAATTTCTTTCTGGTTTGGTCAGTGCCTTGCTGTAAAACTCAATTACTTTTTCCTAGCCATCTTGCTCTTGTGATAGTACGGCTCCAATCCCATTGTTACTGGCATCTGTGTCCAAAACGAAAAGGCCTCTTTGAAGTGGAAAACTTAAAATCGGACTGGAACATAGAGCAACTTTCAGCTTTCCAAATGCCCGTTCACTTTCGTTGGACCAGACGAATTTGACTCGGTCTTCTGTCAACTTATGTAGGGGTGCCGCAATGTCAGCAAATCCTTCTACAAACCGACGGTAGTAGGTGCAGAGCCCTAGGAAGCTCCTCACTTCATGTTTGTCTTTAGGTCTCGGCCAGTCTCAGATCGTCTGTATCTTCCTTTCGTTTGTTCGGATGCCGTCTGATGACACTGTGTGGCCCAGAAAACCCACTTCTTTCTGGAACAATGAGCATTTCTGGGGATTTAGTTTAAGGTTGGAATTCCTGAATCGTTGGAGTACTTCTCGTAAGTTTTGCACATGTTCTTCAAATGTCTTTCCCATGACTAAAACGTCGTCGAGGTATACTAGACAAGTCTTCCAAGTGAGTCCTCGCAGGACCAGCTCCATAAGCCTTTCAAATGTTGCTGGAGCATTGCATAATCCAAAAGGCATGACAGTGAACTGATAAAGTCCGCTTCCAGTCGAAAATGCTGTCTTCTCCTTATCTTCTTCATGTATGCCGTTATCTAGACTATTCATGCAGTACAGAAAACGATCCATCCAAATAAACACTTCTTGGAATTGATTTATCGATGAGGCGCCCGCGGTATGGACTCAGCGGCGCAGCTAAGGGGCTTTTATCAATCTCGTAACAATATCAAAATAACAGAAATTCAAAAAGTCATGATTTAGTTAGTTAGTTAGTCTTTATTGATCCATAAAAAAGCAATTGGACAAGTCAATACAGTCAGTACATTTTAATATGTATACATAAAACACACTACACACAATAAGCAATAAATAACAATAAGAGAACGTTAGAATAATAAAATAATCAAGTGAATACAGAAGAGCTGCATTGATAAAAAGTATAGACATTTTATTTCTGTGAATATGAGAAAAATTCATCAAATGTATATGATTTTAAAAAGTAGCCGTTGTTGAGTCGAAGGGATAACCGTGTTTTCGGTATGTGGAAATCATGCTTGGTGCGGGTGTGATAATCATGGAAGAATTTATTCCGTTTATAAAGATTCCAATTTTTGTGAATGTACAGCAACACTTCTCGAATATATAGACCTGAGAGAGGTAATATATTAAACTTTTCAAATAATGTTCCACATGATAGTCATGATACTGTTTGTGATGCGATTGCGATGGTTTTGATGATTCTCTTTTGTGTTAAGAAAACATTATGTGCTTGTGAGTAAATAACTGAAGTTTCATTTATAGTTTTCTTCAAACACCTAAACTCCCCTATTCTACCTGAAAGATTATCAGGTACCCGAAATGCAGATAATATCACGAATTTGTTTGGTTCTGAGATGGCTCTCTTCCATTTCGAGTCATTCATATCATATGAAAATTACGTAAATAGTGATCATTTGTTGTTATCTCTGAGAATATTTCATGATAATGATTTTCCCATTTTTCCTCCTTACAGCTCGCTGAGCCTAGTTATGAAAACTATGAACCACATCCATATTGTTGAACATAACGTTTATTCAGAATCAGTTATTTTGGTCTATCTTCAAAATAAACCCAAAATATTTCGTTTTCAGGAAATAAAAATCAATATTGACTTGAAATAAATACGAGGTACCCTCATTTCTCTCTAAGGGTGTCCACCAAGTGGAAAAATATTCTCCACTCTGCATTCCTACGGTTAAGATTTCTGCCGTATTACAGCAGGTTGGTATGATTTTCAGAATCGAGAGCAGTATGTACCTACATCATTTTAATGAGATTTCCTATGAGCAGAACCACCATTTTTACAGAAAGTTTTGGGTGAAGCCAGCGGAATTCAAAGAGTAAGAATCGGTCCGCCTTATACTCTTTTCAGATGATATTCGTGTCGCCTGGAACGGTAGACTCTATGACGAAAACTCCCACTTCTTTAGTGGTCGAGGAAGACGTCATTAATATTATTAGTTTATTAACACATCCATCACCAAATGAAACGAAATCTAATTCTCTTCACACCATTCCACAAATTGGAAAATTTGGGGCGAATATCTGCCAGAAAACAACTACTTTCCCCTACGAGCACTGAATTACATCTGGCATCTATTTGTGCGATTTGAACATAACATTATACAATAATATTGTATTATTATCCATTTCTGAGATGAGTATGAAGTTAGTTTTAAAAACGATTTCGAATTGACAATATTTCACAGGCTATCGTTGATCGTTTTTTGCTGTCAGGTTGGTAATGAATTTTGGTTTTGATTATTTGAAATACTGTATTTTGATACACTGACATCTGTCAGATTCAAGGGAATGGCTGAGGATTGGATATAATAATTTGACATTTGTCATTGCTGACACATGACAGATGTCAGTGTATCAAAATATTAAAAATCAAAATTCATTACCAGCAAGAAACCGATCACCGATAGCCTGTGAAATATTGTCAATTGTGTACCCAACAAGCAGACGGAACGAAAGCGAGTTGATAAAATCGCAGTAATAACAAAATGTTAGTTGTTTAATTTAATCTGATATTCGTCAAGTGTCATGGACTAATTGGTATTTATTGAGATATTTGCTAAACCCAAGCTCAGATTGGTCACCAGGTTTAGTGATACTAAATCATAAGGAATTCGGTATTTATGCTGGTTGTGTTACAGAATGACCTAATCAAACCCAAACAATCACAAGTGAAATATTCTCTAACTTCTTACTATTTCCTACTTCAATTTCCAATAAGTTATATTGGACAGTTAACATATGTGGACTATTTTTGATGTCAGATAATTCCTAACCCAGAGATATGTAGGTATGCATAAATCATGAATAATAAATAATACGTCTAAAAATAAAATGTTATCGCTGACAAACACAGCCAACCTAACCATTTCGATGGGAGCAACTCACCTTTTCTCCGAAATACATGGCCGATCCCCATACACAAATTCACTCACGAATCATCCAACAATTTTCCCGACGGAATTGAGCGACCGAACGGAAATAAAGTCAAGGAATACACCGAGCTCCGACTTAGTTTTCAAAACAAAGCACAAGCGACAGTGAATCAGCTGGGATGGAGACAATAATAATTATTATTGATAACCGTTCAGCACGACAACAGTCGCGATTCGTTCTCACCTGTAGTTTTGCAATATCAGTCGAGACTGATTCTCAGAGGTTAGTGTGCTTGATGGGTTGCAACTTATTCAGCCAGATCACGCGGATAGAAATAATAACACAACAGTTACTCATTGGAATCCCTTGAAAATTAGGCAACAATACTGGGTGTATTCAATTCAGGGGGAATCCCAAAAACCACATAGAACAAGAATATTGAATCTTTGTTGTGAATACAATTGAAGACATTAGTGGATGAAGGTCAAGTCGCTCACACTGTATACTTCAATGGATTGTCAGATGACACCTCATTATCTCAAAAATTGAAGGATTAAAGTTAGTATATCATTATTAGCAAAATTTGGATATGTCAAAATATACTATAATAGCTATTTAGCTATTTAAAAAAAGGGCAGACGATTATCACGGTTCTAAAGTTGTGGCAGAAATTTTTGAATTTTTTTTTTTCAAAAATATTTTAGGAAACTTGAGATTTATATATGTTGTTGTTTTAAGTATCAGAAGCTTATATTTCTGAAGGCAAACCGGTACGTCGGTTCCTATGGCCTGGCAGACAGTATAAAATCTACCTCCCCCACGGGTATACCTGGGTGTAGGAGATACGTTGTATGGGAAATAAAATAATTTTTGTTCTTTATTTTCAATGATTGATATACTACTGTCGTATTCTATCTAACTCAAGGTTTTTTTTTGCTGCCCTCTTATGGATATCATTGAAACTAGTTTAATAGACCAGTAGATGGTGACAGATTTTGGTTGATGATTTTCTTGTTCATGCCTCTTAGAGGACTGAAATATATAAAAGTGCTGACATAATTAATGAAAAAATTGAGCCGTTCCCGCGTGGCTTTCATATGGATATTCAATTTTCAATTTTCCACAAAATTTTCCGGTACCTCGGCATCCGCAGACCTTATGCCAATTTTGTATGGCATATTCATGATGTGAACTTCCATTCTTCCAATTGGCAGCAACGAGAAAAACGCCTAAAATTGTACTTATTTTTCACAATGTTGTGATATTACAGAAACTGAAGGTGCAGATGATGAAATTCACTCACATGACGGGGATGATGATTCTGATGATGAAATCGAAGTATGAAGAGAGAATAGAAATAAAAATATAAATTTTTCAAGTTTTGATAATGTTTTAAATTAATTTTTTTATAATTTTTATAATTAATATTTTGTAATTAAATTTTTTAAATACATATTCGGGTTCAAGGGTTGAACAATGAAAAAATTATGTCATGTATATTTCTAAAATTTAATACCACACCATGGGAATAAACAGAGAAACCGTGGAGTGCAGACTTTGTGGTGACGAATGCGACGCGCTGTACAACAAGCGCTACAGAATATTCGGACAGACCAACCTAGAAATAGGCATGAATCCGAAACACCTAGTGAATAGATTACTAAACCTGATAAAAGATACGGGCCTATTTAACTAGGAACTACTGACGACAGAATACAATAGACCCCAGTTGGTCTCAGTGTTAAGGGTCACGCTCACGGGTAAACCCTGCGTCCGATTCGTCAGCCTCAAACCAACCAACCAACTAAGTAGTTCTAGAAAGGTTCTACTGTCTGCCAGGCCATAGGAACCGACGTACCGGTTTGCCTTCAGAAATATAAGCTTCTGATACTTAAAAGAACAACATAATATAAACTTCAAGTTTCTTGAAATATTTTTAATTTTTAATTTTTCAAAATTTCTGCCACCACTTCAGAACCGTGATAATCTTCTGCCATTTTTTTAATAGCTATTATAGTAAATTTTGACATATCCAAACGGCAGCCTTCCTAAAATACTTAGTTTAAAAAATTATCACACCTGTCGCACCTGAGTGTTGCTAGGTCCACCGCGCCGCGCTTAGCTAGCCCCCATCTCATGGTTGGTATGTATAACAGACTCTCTGGGTAAATCTTAGACTACCACTATTATTCAAATTTTTATTTTTGTTAATCCCGAGATACTAAGTCAGAATTCCGACTTGATATCTCAGAATTAGCTAATCCCGAGATGTTAAGTCAGAATTACGACTTAGTATCTCAGAATTAGCTGATTCGGAAATATGAAGTCAGAATTCCGACTTAGTAAGTCAGACTCAGTACCTACCACAGAATTAGCTAATTCCGAGATACTAAATCAGAATACTGAATACGTATCTCAGAATTAGAACACGTTATTTCACTCTTAATTCTGACTTTGCATCTCATTTTTCCAAATAAAGGATCCCGCACGGAAATACATGTAAAATTGGCTTTCGTCAAATTGGCTGAAATTTTATTATATTATAGTGGGATGGATAGTGAGGAAAATGTGCGAGGTTAAATGATTTTTTATGTGGTATGTGTCGTTTTGAGATATAAGCAGCCAAAGTTCGAAAATACGTCGGAGTTGGGTAGGGTTGACAAAGGAAAAAACTGTTTTGTTGGTCGTAATTAGGCCAATTCAGGATGAAATGTATTTATTGGAACTCGTTAACACGTCCAATGTTATTAATGCAAGTACATTGGGGTGTATACGGTATTAGGATATAATGGGGTTGCTATTATCGATCAAACAAAACTTTAAAAATGCATATCTTAGAAACGCAACATACAAAATTGACCAAACTTTTATATTTGATAGTCAACACTTTCATAATAGTGAGAGTAAAATTAGGTCCAAATTGACGGAACAGTTTTTGAGATATTGAATAAAAAGATTGTAAGTGACCTAAAAAAAAATAAACGCTACCTGTATCTAAATGAAAGGTAATATTGAACAACTTAATTCACCAGAGATTTTCCTTACCTTTTGTTCAATCAACAGTGGCAATAGATGATTTTTTGTATTAAAAAACGACCCGTCAATTGTTTTCAGTATTAGGGTATAATCCAAAATATTAAAAACTCATATTTCAAACAAAGAGAGTCATCAAGAAACAAAACATGTTTTTATCGCCTAGAATAGACTGAAACTGTAATATTCTACCAAAATATAAATTTTTTGTTAGAAAAAAAATCCTGAAAAACCATTTTTATACTGTATAAACCCTGATGTACTTTCATTAATAACGTTATATTTGGAAATGCTAACGATTTCCGATAAATATATTTTCATCCTGAATTTGTCTTATTTCAACTAACAAAACCGTTTTTTCCTTTGTCAACCCTACCCAATTCCAAAATTTTTTCGAACTTTGGCTGCATTTTACTAATTACTCATCCCACTATAACATAATAAAATTTCAGCCAATTTGACCGAGAGCCAATTTTACATGTGTTATCGTGCGGGGTCCGTTCTATGCGTTCTTTATCTTCCTTTTGGGGGACAAGGAGGGTAATATGATTTGACATTATTGTATTGTCATCGAAACTGAACCAACATGTGACATTTCAACTCCGCAGGATGAGAAAAAGTAGTTCTCCTTCAGCTTGCATGATTTGACCCAACCAACACAAAGCTTCTAATTACTTAATAAAAAGAGTTTTATATCAATGTGGTCTCATTTACTACCAGGTAATCTAAATTAAATGGATATATACATAACTTAATATGGTATCTTATAACAGGTAGACTATAATTATTCATGATTTCTATGCATCCATAGGCATCTAGTTGCCTGTTGTAATCATACCAACTAATCATAATGAACAGTATATCGAATGGTTTTATTGCAAAACAGGATGAGCGATAGCTGATCTTTCTATTCCTTCTCACTATAGATGTGCTGAATTTATATATATATATATATATATATATATATATATATATATATATATATATATATATATATTGCAGTCCTCAGAATTGATTTCGTAAATTCCAGACTTTCCCGAATTCTCAACTTTGTCATTTGGGCTGCCCAAAAGGCTGCGTATATAGATGTATGCAGTCATTTACACAACCCTATTTTACCAGTGAAATTCCGGCGCAGCAGAGTATAACTAAGTGCCTTAGGTCTCAAAAAATATATCACCTATATTAATCTCTACGTCATAAAAATGTTTGTTTCAGACTTGATTGATAGAAGCTGGGAAGAAAATCAGAGCCGATTATGTTCCATTTTATTTTATATTCTAGTTCTCATCACGAAAAGGAAAATCCTGTAATGTTCGGAGACTATCGTGAGAGTCGAGGAACAGAAGGTGTGTTTGAATTTCTGCAGGCTGTATGCCTCAGGAAACACTTCCCGATGCACTGAGTTTCATAGCTTTGCCGTTTGTTGGAGAAACGAGTACTGTGAAAAAGATAATCGAAGAATACAGAAAATAGACATGTTGTTCATGTCTACGAAGTGACGACAAATAGATGTGAGGACTGAGATCGACGGGTCAGTCTCAATAAGACCGCTATTGGTGGAATGATTGATACTATTTCAAAATATCGATAAAACAGAGACACATCAACAAACTTCTTGCGGTGGTCTACAGAAAAGATCGAGTCTGTAAGAGAAGTATCCCAGCGGAGACGAATGGCTCGTTTCTTGATATAATCTGAAAGTTTCAGTGCGTGTTTAGAGGCTGCACTCCATTATATGGAAACAGTATTTCAGGTCGGATTTGTAAATCAGCTCTTGGCTCAAAACATAAAACCAAGTTATTAAGAGGCATTTTTGTCAATATATCTCACATAGTTTTCCAATAAGAGGAAAGGGCTGCCAATGGTAATACCGACCATTGGAAAGGAGGATTGTAATGGTATCGACACTACTGACATAATTTTGCTGGCTACTGTGAGATCGGCGTTTCAAAAGATATGCTTGGATTTTGTTTGCATTGAATTCTACCAAGTTATTGTATGCCAACTCTTGTTAAGTCCATATTTGAATCATTCATGTTTAGCATCAATGAGGATTGAGTCAACAAACATTTGAAAAATATAGATATGTATATAACTCAAACTTTTTGTTGGTATAAAATGAAAATATATCATGCTTCATTTTGTGAAAAAACTCTACACATATTTTTCAAAGGATCTAAAGAAATGAATTCATCACATTTCAAAACATTTATATCTGGTCATGCTAGTTTTCTTTCATACCATATCTAATTAGTTATGCAAATATCAACATGTATTATCGCAAGATTTAATACTCGCTTGGCGTCTTGTAGACTTGCCGTAACTTTTATCCTGACAATTTCAATAACGTCACTGAAATAATTGATTTCTTCAATACTGTCGAATTGATGACAAATCTTTCAAAGAATATACAAGGTGTTCGCTCGAATGGAACGTGCTCTGATTATTCAAATCTGACGTCAGGCGTGGCACAAGCATTAATCTTGCGACCATTACTGTTTACTATCTACTGATCAAACATTTGACGTTGCCTGAAACGTTGTAATGCAAATCTATAATCGATGACACTCAACTCTACAACAGTTCCTCCTCATGCTGTAGAAAATGCAATTATTCATATTAACAACGATCTCCAATTTTTTGTCAACTTAGAAATCATTGTTTACTAATTAATGCTTCAAAATAGAACGTTATTCTAAAACTGTTGAAGTGATGATTGATTCTGATTGGAGTTTGGAAAAACACATCAATGAACAAATTCAGCTTGCATACTGCTCACTTTTTAGCAACAGGCACGATTTG
Organism: Chrysolina americana; assembly: GCA_958502065.1. Taxonomy (NCBI): domain Eukaryota; kingdom Metazoa; phylum Arthropoda; class Insecta; order Coleoptera; family Chrysomelidae; genus Chrysolina; species Chrysolina americana. The sequence goes on from OY293411.1 coordinate 72,651,165, forward strand.
ATAGAACAAGTATAAACAATTCTGTGCGATGCGCTGTATGACTCATGTTCAACCAGATAGTATGTGAAGAAAATCTCAGAATTTCTGTCTGGAATTCGTACATAGAATTGAAAAAAATCGCGAAGAATATTACTTATATTAATACTTCACTGGGTGTTTGGACATGGAAAACGGACCAAAACTCAATGCTGCTGCCAATTTCAAAAAAAAATTAACAAAATAAAATACCAATAATCGAACTTTGAATAATTCTATGTGTCCTAAGAACTTGCTTGGTTGGGCTTATCTTCCTCTGAAAAAAAATTAAGGAAAAATTGAGGTGGTTCTGTTAAGCGCTGCGGATATCAATGAATCATAGCGAATTGGTCTCAAATATTAAAGCGTTGGTCTTGTAGTGAGGGGACCTTTATGATTTTCAACCACTTTGGAAGCCACCACCTTTGAGTGATTTCAAGTGTTCTGTCTATACCATTACAAAAAAAATGTTCGAATGTCATTGGCCATGATGCCGATGATGTCAGTCAGCAAGAATAATTCATCTACCACTAGGCTCCACGTCAATAGTGGCAGTACCCCCCACTTGTAAACAGCCTTTGGTGGTAATGATTTGAATACTTTTGTACATCGTCTTCATTCCAGCGTTTCTTGTGGTAAGCAAACGGCTGATGCACTTGGATGTAGTTAGATCCATATCTGTGTGCATTTATTTGTTCTTTGTTTGCCTGTCCTCTATTCAAGGTCACTTTCTCTAATTCCTCAGTTCTCTACATCTTTCTTCAGTGTCTTCAGAATTAAGAGAGAGAGATTGGTCAGTTCGATTTTGTATTCTTCGTTTCTACTTTTGAAATGGTGTTCACTTTTTTCTCTGTCAAATTTAGGTGAATATGCCAAGCTGTTCTAGCTAATTTCATTATATATGGCAAAAGTTCCTTTGGAACTTGCGGTAGGGCTGGAAAAATACTATCAATTCATGGATGAAAATTGTTCAGTGCCCACTTCAACTTTGGGATGTAGGTACCTACATACATAGTTTGTTACTTCCCACCTCACCCCTCCGGGTTTATAATGGACTGCCTGCCTTCTGTAGAAAAGTAGCGTAGTAATGAATTGACACAAAATATGTGTGCCCGATCGTATAGAAGGAAAACATTGGATATGTAGCAATTAGGTACATTAACAAAGCAAAATTGAAGAAAGTGAATAATGCAGATTACGAACATACCTACTTGAACTCAATGACCTCATAACAAATAAGCTGAATTATTATTAATATTATGCGAATAATTTGAAAAATGCGAGAAGGTGAAAACAACACTTACAGTCGCGGAAACCGAATAACTTTGACCAAACCATATGACATGCAAGAGGTGGGACTTACGGCCACACATTTTGTTATAGATTTAATGTCAACGTTTCTATGGTGCCTATATTTGCGAAGATTGACACTGGGAGATCTAATGTGAAAGAATACGGGGTACCCTTCTCTCTAAGCGTTTCCACCGACGTTTCCACCAAGTGGAAAATAAAAGGCAAACATGTCAGAAAACAACTACTTCCCTGGCTAATACCGCGACGGACATTGAACTACATCTGACAGATATTCGTGCAACGTTCTTCCAAGAAAGCCTAATTGCAAGTACTTGTAATTAAAAAGAAGATTAAGGAGATCTCTTCGAACTTGGGTTTAGCCCTTACGCTCCGTGCGCTCACAATTATTGTACGGGGATCATTTAGATGTGCTAAAAGGATCAAAATAAAATTCAATTTGCTTGAAAACCAGCCAGTATGATTGTACGTGTTCCAGTTCCAACGCCAAAGCCGCCAAAGTGTTGCAGTCATTTTCAACTGAAAAATGTTTTCTGGAACTAAGTATATCAATCGTATCAATTACATTTGACACTTTGAATGAACTGAAAGATAAAAGCATGTTTCAATATATTATTATCAGTGACTGGGTAAATTTGTTTCTGTGGGGTTAGATTATTCGTCATATTTGTATGCTATCACAAGTGTGTACTCCAGGAGTGTACTGCGACAATTCGCAAGTATTCATTTCTGTTTGAACGAACAGGTGTGTATCAAAGGGGCCCTGAATATCATGAATTTTTTTTATTTGCAAATCCGATGTTGCCAAATTACAAAATGCTTCCGAAAAAATTTACGATTTGTTGGATGAGATAGGATTTGATCTAGAAATCGACTCAGATGGAAATGAAGAATGGGAATCAAATTGTTAAAATTTTTCCTTCCATCAACCGGCTGCGCCCTCACGAACAACCCTCAGAAGTCTTCGAAAGACTTGTGCGAGCTAGGGAAGACGTAGCCCTTACCTTTTATTTTACCATTTAATACCAGGCATGGGACTGGTGACCGCGCTGGGATTCGAACCCATGTACTTGCGGATGAATGGATTAAGAAGCAAACGCTTTAGCCGCGTGCCACCACTGTCGATAAATGAACATGAAGAGCAAATTGAACAAACAGAAGAAATGGAAGTGGAATAGGAGGACGAATTATCAGATGAGGATGAAGAATTCGATGATAAGGATAATGTTCCTCTAAGCAGATTTTTGAAAATCAGATACATTTTGAACAAGAAAAGTTATGTTGTATTTTAACTAAAATGTTAGGAATGAAATTAGTGATTCAAACGTATTTACAACCCACTATAGATCGAAAAATTAATAACAAAAAAAATTTGATTACAAAAATTGAAAAGTGGCATATGGCTCATCATAATGTTACATGGAGACAGAAGAAGTCGGAATGTATCAGGCGTCCCATTTGAAATTCAAAAGTTTGAGTCACTTCATTGCATCAAAAAATGCACTTCAATATCGTATACATGCATATTCTTCAAATTTCGCGGTCATCCGATATATCGTCCGTGATATACAAAATGAGAGTGCAAAATAGCCATTTTGTGCAATTTTCTTCAACATATATATTAATAATCTTCCTCATGAATATTCATATTCAAAAAAGCATTACATGTGAGGGTGGCTTACTGATTTTTGGGGGCGCATCCGCTTTTCAGCTATAGAGAAGTCCAAAGAAAACACCGTACCACCCTGGGGACTCGGATAATTCGAAATTTGTATCAATTATTACATTATCTATATCAATATTACCTACACCGTGTTTATTCTGCGACTGCCGTGGTCTTTCCTCTCATTAGCCACCGTGAGTTTTAACCCCCCATACCCATGAAATTCATTAAAACACAAGCAAACAGACTGAAGGCACCATTGGCTCATTTATACAATTTATCTTTATCCACCGGAGTTTTCCCAGAAATATTTAAGACATCAATAGGGATTCCCATTTTAAAAAAAAAGTAACACAGTCGATATAAATAACTACAGGAGGATCTCCCTACTTCCCAGCTTCTCGAAACTCTTAGAGTGTATAGTAAACCGCCAAATCATAAAATACTTGGAAGATCGACAAATATTGACAGACTCTCAAATTGGCTTTCAGAAAAATTCTAATACAACCGACGCTGCCTTTAAACTGTTAGATACCATTAATGTGGCACATCAACACCCACAGGAAGTTTTCTGTAACTCATCGAAAGCATACGATTGCGTCGACCACACTATTAGTCTAGTCTACAAGTGCCATTTAGACCAACTTTTTTCAGCAGTCTCCGAAAATTATGATTGAGGTGTCATTCGATTCGGAATGACATCCAGATGATTTTTGAAAAAAATGAAGTTCCGCATGAAAAAATTGTAAAAGTTATTAACAATTAACTAAAAAAAAAAAGATGGCTTTAGTATTTTGTAAATATCTCAAAAACTAATTAAAATTTTTTAAATCTAAAAAAAGATTCAAAAAGAGGAGGAAATTTCCTAAAAAAAAGCTCAATTCCCGGAATTGTAGCATCAATATTTATAATTTTCCCAGAGGGATGAAAATACGGCCGAAAACGGGTACTCTGGCTCGGGCAAGCCACACCCACTTTGGACACTTTAACAATAAAAATTATTTTAAAATACTAAATATGAAAATAAAATATTGGAAAAATTCAGGCACTAACTGAATAGATTAATGAACAATAATCCGCTTGAAAAAAATTTTTATCACAATTTTTCAATTAGTTAATCAATAGTTAATTAATAATTTTTTTCTGCTTGAACATGAACATTGCAAGTGTGATAATTGTTAAACTATAAATTTAAGATTTTTTTCCTCTTTTGGAAAAATGTTGAGTAATGAACAATAATTGATAAGATACTTGAATGAAGTAGTCATATTTTTAATAGTTGATAAGATTTTTAAGCATTAAAACAAAAAAAAAAAATTTCCCTAAGTATTTTTCAACAACAATTGCTATAAATTCAATAAATAAATAAGTAACAACTAAACTTTTCTGCTAAATTTGTTTTTTATGTAATGGAGAATAAATAAGTCTTAAGTATTTTCATCGTATCTCCATTAGTTTGTAAATTATAATAATTTTAAGGATGAAGACCAGGTAAGAATGACGAAGTTAGAGAGAACTTATATTTAAAAATTAAATAAAAAATAATAAAAAAATTTTAAAAAAGAAAAAAAATCATGTCTGTTTTTGTGACAGAAATTAGAATAGAAAAAAAAATATAAGGTAAAAATTTATTTGTTTATAACAAATTGTTTATTGCATAAACAATGAAAAATTAAATAAAATGGAATTTTTTTTTTTATATCAGAAAGAAAGACAAATAATGATTTAAAAAAAAATGGTTCCTTAATATTAATTAGAAGCGGGAGAAAATAATTGTTAATTAACAAATGCGTTTTCAAGCAATAAAAAATTTTTTTTAAGGAACAATTTTTCTTTTAAAAATCATTATTTGTATCAAAGATTGAAATTCCATAAAAAAAATTTCAATTATCTTATAAACAACGCATTTGTTTATAACAATTTTTTAAACAATTAGAGATAAAAATTTAAAAAAATTATTTCTATGTAGTTCCTGATAACATAAAAACGGATTATTGATAATATTTAAAAAAAAAATTTTTTTTTCAATGATTAATTTAAGTATTTAATTTTGCAACAACGAAAATTGTTAATAAAAAACTGAAAAATAAAAACTTTTTAATTTTTCCAACGGGGTTCTATTCTGAAGCCTTTCAAGAATTGCTCCAAAAGAGGAAAAAAATCTTAAATTTATAGTTTAACAATTATCACACTTGCAATGTTCATGTTCAAGCAGAAAAAAATTATTAATTAACTATTGATTAACTAATTGAAAAATTGTGATAAAAATTTTTTTCAAGCGGATTATTGTTCATTAATCTATTCAGTTAGTGCCTGAATTTTTCCAATTTTTTATTTTCATATTTAGTATTTTAAAATAATTTTTATTGTTAAAGTGTCCAAAGTGGGTGTGGCTTGCCCGAGCCAGAGTACCCGTTTTCGGCCGTATTTTCATCCCTCTGGGAAAATTATAAATATTGATGCTACAATTCCGGGAATTGAGCTTTTTTTTAGGAAATTTCCTCCTCTTTTTGAATCTTTTTTTAGATTTAAAAAATTTTAATTAGTTTTTGAGATATTTACAAAATACTAAAGCCATCTTTTTTTTTTAGTTAATTGTTAATAACTTTTACAATTTTTTCATGCGGAACTTCATTTTTTTCAAAAATCATCTGGATGTCATTCCGAATCGAATGACACCTCAATCATAATTTTCGGAGACTGCTGAAAAAAGTTGGTCTAAATGGCACTTGTAGACTAGACTATATACCCTTGAACAAGATGGAATATTATGGTATTCGGGGTGTCCCAAGGAGCTGATTTCAAACGTATCTCCTTAATCGAGAAATGAAAGTTAAAATGGAGAACAAAGAGAATGACACAGTGAATTGGACCCCGTTATGCAAAAAGGAACCAACTACTTTCAGGCAAAACGAGGTATGCCGTATTTTAGAACTCAAATATCGTTCTTAAGGTTCTGCAGTTTGTCTCTTTAGGTTATAATTCGATAGAAAAAACATTAAACAATTAAGAATGTCCTTTAAGTACAATATCATTTTCAATAATCAGTAGACTATTTTTTTCTAATTTTATTCTGAATTATGTTTCTGTCGGTTGGTTCTTTATTGCATAATGGGGTCCAATTATCACTACTCTGAACCTGCTACTATGCGTGCCGATGTACCACAAGGGTCCATTCTGGGCCCCACACTGTTTTCATGATATTGTCTGTAATTTTCCTTCGCTTTCATTCTTCCTTTTCGCGGATGATACTACAATCATTCGAGGAAATTAACAACATCTGAGGTTTATAGCACAAAACACAATGAATGCACTATCTGATTGGTTCTCAGCAAAAAAACTCACCCTACATTGATAAAACACAAAACATATTATTCAATCCCTATCGTGAGATTCAACAAAAATTTCTTGGTATTATCATTGATGATAAACCAATTTGGACGAAACATATCACTCAACTGAATTTCAATCTATGCAAAGCAATTTTTGCTATTCGCACCAGTAAAATTAACACAAATATGGTAGTTGCCAAATCAGTGTATCACGCCAATTTTCACAGCTTATTACAATATGTATCGAATTCTGGGAAACGGCAGCACAAGCGTAAACAACCTTCATAATTCAAAAACGAGCCATTCGTACTCTTTTCGGGCTTAACTTTAGGGATTCATGTAGGAACTGCAATATTCACCCTCACAAACGTATACATCTATAAAATATGTCATTGAATTCATAAAAATAAAAACTCTTTTGAACGACCTGCTGATAGACACCATTATCCATCCAAGAAGTATCCAATCAATACAAGTTCGACTAATATATCTTTTCCCGTGCGTCATCATCACAATACCATAATTCTCAGCTTAGTAGACAAATGTAACGAATTTTGATTCGCTCATAGAACGAGATGTTCGATAGAGCGTGTGTGATTTCTTCGATCATAAATTGATGACGCATGGGTAAAGATACAATAATCGAACTGTAATTTTACCAAACTATAAATACCACCGAACTCGAAGTGGACCCCTGTCTATGGGAATAAAAATCTATAATCATCTTCCGAACTCCATGAAACAGTTTTTGATGAATAAATTCAAAAACAATCTAAAAAATGTATTGCACTACCAGGTTATTTATGACCTGGAAGAATATTTGTTAGTTTTCAACTAAAGGACGTATCAATCATTTGTTGAAGGTACCCACTTCATTGTTTCAAATTTAAACCATTAGTCAGCCCTTTCCCTAAGCATTTGGCAATTGGTATGAAAATATTTTTTTTCATGTTAGAATATTGTTAATGATTTATAATGTACCTAGCTGGGAAATAAATGTCTATCAATCTATCTATGAAATATGTTTTTCTGTGCAAAATGTATCAATTTGTGATTGAATTTACGATCGTTTAATGAGCGTTTCGATATTTTATTAGAAAATTATAATCTTTAAACTGTCCAGCAATCATTTCTTCAGTTACTTTTAAAACGTCGCATAGGATATTACCTACTGGGTATAGGTCTCAGATCAGAGTGTACTCTTTGATCGGCCACCTCAGGAACGAGATTTAGCAGAGCATGATTCCATGAGAAATTGAGATGTCAGCAAAACAGTGTTGATAACATAACAAGAGAGAACTATAAAAACATACAACAAAGCTTGATAAGAGAAATACTTGAGTATATCGTCAAAAGCAGTTGACGTTTCTCATTTTCGAAACTGGAGATATCCATGTTGTATGCGAATAATGAAATAAAACTAAACATTAAGATACAGGGTTGTTTCCGTAGACATTTTCTCCATCTGACAACTTGGGGTATATTATTGGGGAACAAGAACCTCGTTTATGAGTGAATACATTTTTCAATTTCTGGGAAAACGATATTTTTGAAAATTGAACTCAATAGATTCGGAGATTCATGTTCTGAATAAAACACGAGAGCTCCAGCTCGTGCAGAAAGAACAAGGGGAATTTTCTTAATCGAAAATGTTTCAATGAAAAATAAATAAATGATGGTCGTGTTATCGAATTGTTTCCCAAATGAGTCAATAATTCAAAAAAGGATTTCACAATACCATACTATATTTGATTTGCTGCACCATCGTTCAAAATTCTAACGTAAAATGTGTATATTTTTGGTCAATCACTTCAGCAAAAATGCGGAAAAAATATAGCAAAAGAATGCAAACTTTCACAAAAGTTGTATTTAGTGCTCAATGAAACTATAAAAATTTGCGCCTTCATATAACATTGTAAAAAATATAAGATATGAGCAAGTGTGTCAATTGTAGTTATCTCGTTGAGAAAAAATTCCAAAGGCTTGCAAAATGGTGAGAACAAAGAAAATTATCATTCTTCATCTTTCCCCAATTTTGCGACCATTTCCAAGTTTGTCATCAGAGTTGGTAAATAAATTATTCATTCAATACATTATTTAATTACTCGCCATAAAAAAAATTGAAGAGATAGGCAAACGTGATAAAAACGTTGCTCTCTGTCATAATTCTTGTCGAACCTTTGCCACTTCCGCCGATGAGGCAACATATGTTTTTTTTTTTCTTCACACTAAAAAATTGGGTTGCCAACCTGAATTTATTATGGAAATAATGCAAAAGTTTTCTGAATTAGTCGCAAAAGTAGGGGGTAATTTCGTGGGAAAATAATATTTGTCACCACCACAGGTAACGGGAAAAAAAATCATTCTTAGAAATATATCTTTTGTTAAAAAAGTTTATCAAGATTAAAGTAGGTGAGTAAGAGCCAGTAAAATTGTGTTTGTTACCTATTTCTAGAGGGTCGGAAGGGGGTCAATTGAATGCTAAATAATTACCTTTCGCACTCACCGTCAACACTTAACCCCAGCAAGATGCGATTGAAGTCAGAAACATTTTTTTCATTATTCCTAGAGTGGGAAAAAGTGGCCAAATAAGTGCTACAAAATCAACATTCACATTCAGCACTTGATTTTTTTCAATTCTGTTTGAGAAAAAACCCCAGCAGCAAGATGTCAACTAAAGTCAGCAACATGTTAATCATTATCTGTAGAGTAGTAGAATGGGGCCAAATGAATGTTACAAAATCATATTTTACTAGAAATGTGATAATTTCTCAATTAAATTTAATCTCAACATTATTATAAGTGAGGCCAAATCATGATTTACATTCATCAATTAGTTGATGAATAGAGTTTCCTTCGAAGCTATTGATTGAAGCAGCTGCGACCCCGAGCACGACTTTATCGAAGCGTAGCGCTGCCCGTCTAGCTGGCGATGTCGTTTGGGAGCTTTCACCAATCTAGCCTTAAAAGAACTTTTTATATACCAAAATTTAAGCAATTATTTTGAAATAAATAAAAATAAAAATTCCAGAATCCAAAGTTGCAAATAGAACGTTTAAATTTGGCACAGATGTGTAAAATTGGAAATGAAACAACCTCGGAAACAACTATTCTCCAGAAAATGTTTTCAAATTCAAATAAGCCTATTTTAAGCGATTATTTTAAAATTACCCTTTGATATATAGCGAAAGTCACTTGACTCTGTCCGAGTAGGCTAGTGTTCATAATTTTTAAAGCACGACTCAACATCATATACGAATTTCAGAATGAGTCATTATCGAAAGTTTTTTTCCATATCCTTGAGGGACACTGTATATGGCAGCAATTATGAAAAATATGGTGGTACTCGGGCCTTCGCTGTCAGATATCTCCAAGGCGTTCAATCGTGTTTGGCAGCAGAGACTTCTCGCCAAACTTTCATCCTAGGGCTTGCTTCCCCAGTTGTGTTCCTTTTCTAGCTTTTCCTCATACAGATCACTCTACGAGGTGGGTGATGGAGTTCCATTCGACACTCTACCTATAAATGCTGGTGTTCCGCAACACTGTTCCTCCATTCATCAACTATTTGTTTGGAGCAACATAAGGCCCAGTGCCACAGCTTTCTGTATGATAGTGGATACCTTTCATACCACTTTTAATTAAAAAGTGCGATATCAGCTCTTGAAACCAGAAAACAAATGGGGAGGAGCGTGAACGGTTTAAATATGGAATTATCAGACAGTGGCCTGTGTAATACTGTCAGAAGTATCCATACCAATGAAGCTCACTAATATTTGTGCCGGAGAATATCAACATAGTGAAACAAATAAACTCGACAAAGTCGAGGTACCCTTCTCTCCACACGTTTCCACCAATTGGAAAAATGACAAGCACTTGCAATTGGGTCATCTTGAAAAAAAATTGCACAAATAACTGTTAGAAGTAGTTCAATATCCATCGTGGCTTTGGCCAGAGAAGTAGTTGTTTTCTGACAGATATTTGCATCATTTTTCCACTTGGTGGAACATTTTGGTATTACCATCAGCAGTAACCCATGAAAGCCATGTGAGGTCGGTCCATTGCCAAAACTACTTCACAAATACTTAGTTTTCTATTTTTGTACCAAGAGCTATTTTACTACCCGACAAGTGAATATATTTTATAAAAGACATCCGATCTATCCTTGAATACTTGTGTTCTTTCATATGGAGTGTAGCCCCTGAACACACTGAAATTTTAGATAATATCCCATATTAGAGTGGTCCTATCGATAATGATCCGTCGAACTCAATCTTCACAAACCTTTGTCGCAACTTTGGAGACATACCATTGCTAGGAATCGCACGTTAAAATGTAAGACCTCGTTAATCCTTAGCTCGCACAAGTTTCTACTTCTGAGGGCTGTCGTTCGTAGGAGGATGACAGCTGGTTAACGGAAAATACAATTTCAAACAATTTTTAAAACAATACCAAACACATTTCTAGCAGGGCTAGTTCTTCCAACGAACAGCATATGAAATTCACCGTCTCGGGAGTTATTTCCCAAGGCATATATCCTGCGGAAATTCAAGAACACCAATTCCCTCAGCCCTTACCACACGATGTTCTCTGAACCAAAATGAATAATTAAAAATATATTCCATTTTCGATGGAATGGACTTCCCGATCAAAGGACGAAAATCTGTACCGGTGTGAAAATATCAGCCAAAGATAGCGGACCAAATCTCTAGAAATACCCGATCGAACAGTGGCGTATCGAAACTTTATACTGATATAAATTAAAGGGCTATTATTATGATAATTAAATAATCTTCAGGGAGTATAATGACTTTTTGATTAATTTCAGGTTTGAGATAAGGTGAAAATTTTACCCTCATTCGAGAATCCTTCCTATCTAACAAAGATAATATGTACTTTCTGAATTGCGTTTCTTTTGGTTTTGGCATAAAAATATTAAATGAACAAAAATCTGTACTTTTCGTGCGGAAAATATAATTAACAATTTAGGCAATCCTTTTCAATACGAACTACAGATTAATGATTCGGTTGCAGCAAATTATGGTATTGCAGTTAATTAATTTTGCATGCGAACCAGAAGTTAATATTTCATATATGTGAAATTTCACAAAGTACTGCCACTACCATGACCAGATTTCAATGAACTAATTCATTACTTCCTATGTGTTCCAGGGTCGGGTTTTCGTACATTGTTATTAAATAAGTCTATGAAGTTTCTTTTTTATTATAAACAGATTTTGGAGATGGTAAATGTCTTTCGTGAAAAACATTTTTGACTTCCCTTGTGATCTACGGGTGGATTCGGCAACTTCTAAAGTTTGAATATCAAATTCTCTAAGAAAACCTAATTCAATTAAAAATATATTGTGGCAGTTCTTTTGCTGTTGAAGGAGTTCCCTTCGTGAAAAATTCAAATTTCTGCAAGACAACTTTGTTCAATTATTCACAGTGGCAGTCTGTTTGCTGTTGAAAGGAGTTGGTTGCGTGAAAAAATTATCAACTCTCCGTGGGATCCAGTTGTCAATTTTTCAAGAAAGTTTCAAATTTGGAATAAGTATCTAGTCCTGCTAGATAACTTTGTTCAGTCGACTTCGTGTTGTAGAAAGTTTATTTCGTAAAAAAACATATTGACTTCCCTTGGGATCCAGGGGTGAATTTTTCAACTTTAGAATTTGGAATATCAATTTTTGCAAAACAACTAAATTAAATCATAAACAGATTTTGGCAGCCCATTTGCTGTTGAAAAAGGTTTCTTTCATGAAAATATTATCGACTCTCCTTGGGAACCAGGGGTGGATTTTTCAACCTTTAAATTTGGGATATGCAGCAAAACTTTGTTCTATCTTGAACAGATTTTGGCAATCGACGTTGTGTTGTAAAAGGTTCATTTTATAGAAAATCGACTTCCCTTGGGATCCAGCAAAACTTTGTTCTATCATAAACCGATTGTGGCAGTCGACTTGGTATTGCAGAAGGTTTTGTTCGTGAAAATATTATTGGCTTTCCTTAGAATCCAGGACAGGATTTCTCAACTATTAAATTTTGCATATCCATTTTAACAAGAACGCAAATTCTATCAAAAACAGATTCTGGCAGACTTTGTGTTGTTGAAGGTTCATTTTATGTAAAAAAATTAACTTGGACTTCTTTCAGGGTCAAAGAGAGGATTTTTCAACCTTTAAATTTGGAAGGTAGGTATGTCACAACACCAAATCGAATGCCGTAATCTATTCAGATTACACAATTATTTTAATTTTAATGTGGAGAAATCCATAATGGAACTAATCGTTTTCGGAGAAATTGATATTCGGAATTTAAAAGTGGAAAAATCCACCTTCGGATTCCAAGGAAAGTTGATGATATTTTCACGAAAGAAGCCTTTTTCAAAGGCAAATGGAATGCTTATATCTGTTTATGATTGGAGTAAGTTTACTTGAAGAAATTGATATTCCAAATTCTAAAGTTGAAAAATTCACCTCTGAATCCCAGATCCCAGAAGTCGATAATTTTTTCACTGAATTGAACCTTTTTCAACAGCAAATAGACTGCCAAAATCTATTGATGATTGGACAAGGTTGTCTTGCAGAAATTATATTTACAATTTAAAAGTTGCAGAACCCAACCTGGATCACAAGAGAAGTCAACCTTCTGCAACACTAAACCGACTACTAGAATCTGTGTGATCGCGATCGCAGAATTTGATATTCAAAATTTGAAAGTGGAAAAATGCACCCCTGGATCCCAAGAGAATTGAATCTTAATCAAAATCAAATGGACCGCCAAAATTTGTTTATGATAGAAAGAAGTTTTCTCGCAAAAATTGATATTCAAAATTTGAAAGAGGAAAAATGCACCGCTGGATCCCAAGAGAAATCGATAAAAAACGGACTGCCAAAATTTGTTTATGTTAGGAACAAGACTCCTTTTATGAACCAATGCTACAACACTAATGTATGAAAACTCGACCTTGGAATCCAAGAAAAGTCATGAATTGACATATTTTTTATTTTATATGATGATAAACGCTGTCCTTCTGATTCAAACCTTATAAAATATTATACATTTCCATCACAAAAACGTCGAGTAGTACGAGTGTTTATTGAAGGACTGCTAGGTCGACAGATCTTATCATACTGGACTTTTTTCTCTGGCCCTATTTCAAATAATTACATTGGAGCCCCTACAAATATCGAAGTTTAAGTGTCAGAAGTTGAACAGTGTCTGCCTCCAAAGAGAATAAGCACTCAGATTATAGCAGGGGAAAGTTTTGTTCTGAAAACTATTGAGGACGTCACTTCGAACATCTGATGGACTAAGTAAAAGCTATCTTTTATTTTTTATATCAATTTGTATGTCCTTATTGATGTTCCATTTTTTCCAGACGAAAAATTAACGTTTTTCCATGAAGTGTCAGTTTCCAAACATCATTGTAGGCGTGTACAGTAAATGACTGTTAACCTGGCATAAAAAATATTCAGTTCAATTTCAGATTAGGTAGGTAGTTACTGATTTTCTCGACATTATTATGAAAGGAATGTTCACAGTTTTATATAGGTATGGTTGAACTTAGAAAGACAGCCTCTATAATAATTCACAATAAAGATTATGTCAATTCGTTTGAAAAAAATAGTTGACATGAAGATCTTTGACAGGTGAAAACATGTAGATAATTGAAGTCAGTCACTCAATGGCTTTCAATATACCATTGAAAAAAATGTATAAGGGAATTTATGTTTTTTTTTTCTACAACTAAGAAAGTTAAAAGGCCGCGAATACTTTGCTGAATCACCCGGTACATGATAGAGATAGGAAATATTATCGAGATTGAGCCCCACGAAACCTATTCATTTTTCAACTATACTTTTACTGTTTTTTAAACTGTAGGTACTCCAACAAAAGTTTATAATCAGAAATAACACATTCGAAGAAGATGAATTATAATTTTTGCTATAGGACTGGAATTGGAAAAAATCCAGAGACACGCCTCCGATAAATAATAGGTAGGTACCCAAATAGTATGAAGTGCAAGTTCACTACTTATCTGAGATGAATTCTTATGTCAGAAAACTTCATAGGCTTCAAAAATTGAAACAAATATACGTAAGTATCGTTTTCATAATCACAAAGGTCACATGAACTCAATGAGTCAATAAATCTCAATAAATGCACACAAGGTTGAATTTATATTCCGTTTAGTAATTCAAACAGAAACTAAAATGTTTCGATTCGCATAAGTGCTAAAATTATGGCTCAAGGTATTGAAATAGATGTGCCAAGGCTATGTGATTAAGGATTATTTGAGTGGAAAGAAACTAACACCAACGGCTAAAGTGCAATGAAAATGGACTGAAAAAATACTAATCTCATAACAAACATGGCTGTCCTAACCCCCGACAATGTAAACAACCAATTTGGCTAGCCGACCTACCCCATGGTTATCTGTCGTATACTAGTATAATATTACAAATACCAGAACCATAACCCCAAACTCACTTATCAACAAGGTACGGTCAATTATAAAATATCGCACTCTGGTAATATAAATGTCCAGAGAATCAAAGACCCTCTTCTCATTAACCCCTGAAAAATTATGATAAGAAACTTACCTGTAAAATCTCGTCCAGCAAGTTTTGAAGTAGTTTTCCACAAATAACTAGACTAACACATAGGTAATCCTGATCTTTAGCCTATTCGCGATTCACAATATATTCCGAATTGTTTATTTTTGAACCAATACATTAAAAACCAATGTTAAAAACCACAAACACAGTGCACAGATCCGTATGTCAAATGGCGCTACTAGCGATCATCACGTAATGGAAGTAGTTTTCTACTGAACCCAAGATCGATAAACCTTTTTGAAGTCGTCGTAGTCCCGGTAGAGGGTGCTGTCAGTCGCGATAAAAGCAACGAAGTAAATAACAATAAGAGATGATATGAGAAACTAGAAAGAATCGGTGCTCTGTGGATTTTCCTGAAATTTTATTATGTTACGCTCTTTGACAGCTGAGTAGCCTTATCCGTTGTGAGTGGCCAGGAATGACAAGGAAGGAACTTTCAGTTTCTGACCAGAATAAGGCTTTCTATGAGGGTTTAGGTCGGTTAGATATGGTGAATACAAGAGGTAAAATTTGAGATGAGTCTTCGGTCCTTGGTTTTAATTTATTCATTTACAAATTGACTAAAACTTTACTGTAGCTAATATTCTCAAAGACGTCAAACATAAAATTGTAGTTGTGAGAGTCCATCAAAATGAATGAAAACTAATAGCTTGTGTCGTTTTGAGATACTCGATAATGAAAAATTATACCTATAATTAGCTTTTCTTTCATTATTTTTGATATTGTAAATGAAATCAAAGAGTATTTTCCACATTCCACACTTTTTACGAATGGAGCCATTTCTGCCTAGGTTATCCGTCTCAACTCTTAATATTATTCCAGCTTGTTTCTTAAATCTAAGGCTTTCGTAACTATATTACAGAACCAAGTAAATTGATTGAATGTTTTTGTATTAGTGTTTCTTCAATAGTAGGTATGCAATCAAAAACAATATGCTGTTGTTATCTGGAATAATGATGTGAATTTCTTAAATAACATCACTAACTGAAGCCTATTTTGCTATACATAATATAATTATGTGGTGCCAGCTTGGAGTGCGCACCGACACCGACCATCCCAGGTGTGTAGTTTTTCCGGGTTCTTCTACAGCTGAAAATTGAATACACCACCAAACGTCAATAAGTCGCCCCGGAGCCCACGGCAAATAATAGTCCTTCACCCGCACAGGAATATTTTTTAATATGCCATACTGCTTTTGTTTGATCAAAAAAACATGGAAGTGTTCGGAAGTTCCTTCTTGCAATTCAGTATTAGGTTTTTTCTTGATGCAGATGCATCAAGGAAAATATTCATAGAAATAACTGATTATAGCATCGAAACTTATGTTGCTTTGTGTTTTCGGCAGGTTTTCAACTTGGAGGCATTTGTGTTTGAGTTTTTCATCCACATGTTACATTATCCATTTATCATACTTACGAAAATTCAATATTATATTTACAGAGATATGTTGTTAGGCTATGGTAATTTAGTCTTTATCAAATTGGTGTTCATCATAGATTAAAGAAACAGGAGAACATGGTCCACTGCGCACCCTGACAATTTCCCCTGATATTCCCACTCCAAAGATTCCCCAATCAAATCGTTTATCCCTACCAACGTACCGCTTTAAAGGACGTGCATTCTGTCAGATTTCGTAATGTGGAGGTTATATTGAATTAAAAGTGAAATTTTTTTTAACTAGAAAAGTGTTCTTTTATGTGTTTCGTGAACTTCATCGATAAAAAATGTCATAGTGTGTTTTGAAGCAATGCAGATACTACCTACCCCAGCGCAAATAATTAGAAGGATATAAAAATTGCTCATCTATTCTAATCAAAGTTAACAACATTTCATGTTTTCTTGCATACCCTGATAAACCGTGATGATTGCCACAAGCCATCTCAAATAGTGCGAACAAATAAAAAAATTACAAGGGCTTTTATTAGTTTTCAAATCTAAATTGATTCAAAAGTAAACAAAATTATCGATACATTACATTACATTCAGATAAAACGTAATGAGGTTATTCCTCCATAAATTTGCTCGCGGTTCTTACTCGCTGTCATAATATAAACCAAAACCGATGAAAGTGGATTCTTTAAAATTTTTATCATTTCCCCAAAATGGGGTTGGAAGTTATCCGAAAAAAGAGTAGATAAACATAAAATCCCCCATAAATATTTTAATTTGTTAATGCGATTTTTTGTTCGTTCTTCATCAGATCTTCCTATAACTGTTCTGCTAGATGAAATAATTTCACTACCATGACTTATTTCAATTTTCCGCGCGATTTTGAAAGAAGAGAATTATGGAGACGTGTCATGCAGTCGAGGTAGAACATCTGTATGAAAATTCTCGTGTATGCCAATTACACTTCAGTGTAGATTCCTTTGATTTCGAAATGTCCGCGTTTCAACTACATTTAGGAAGAAACTCTGTGTGAGGAGACACGCTGTTTCTGTGTTATTTTCGTATATGTTGTGAAAATTTTGATATTACTTTGATTAATGGATTTCGAATTTTGTTAACAGATTGCAGTTGAAGCGTCTTCACCTCCACAAGTATCACAACCGAGTGCTAACTTTATTTGCTCCTGCAATAGCATAGAGGATTAACACATATTTTAATGTTGAACAATCGTGTTGTGCCAAGAAGTCAATAAACGAGTTCCAGAAAAATCGCGTTTTCTGCCTCGTCCTGTAGTAATGTACATCATAATTGATATAATCAAAGGAAATTGATATTTTTCACATGACATTATACTCAAAAATCAAGAAAAATCCAATCGCGGAAAATATCTTTCATAATTAGCGTTAGACAATCAACCCATTTTTGTAGCTCACGCTCAGCATCACAAAAAAACCTTATTTCATCCAATTTTTTGCTTGGTACGGAATAAGCCTGTTAAAAGTGAAACTCATTCGAAGTATGATATCTATGGTTATTAATAGAATATCTACTGTATTTAAAAATGTTTTTTGAAAAGTCTCTCGAACATAAATAGTTTGTTGTCGAAATAATTTCTGCATGCAAAAGAAAATGTTTCATATGAAAAGTTTCAACTGAACCAGCGAATAAGACTAAACATTTTTTTTTTTTCAGGAACAAAAATATGTTTGCATATACTGGAAATGTCATATTGATGAAGTGTCGGATATTTCTTCCAATGAAATCGTTTCTAAGACTTGCTATGAATTACGTCTTATGGCTAACTATTTTACTTCGATTTCAGCAAATAGATGCACTCTAGTTGTAAAACTTTATTGAATAAAATTCCAAACAAGGTTCCTAATATCAAATGAATATATATTCTTAATCTAACCTTAAAGTTAGTGTTGTTCTCAAGAATTTGTCAATTTGGACGGTTGTTTGTGATAACCCCAAGATTGGTCCAATAACGATTTGGGACTCCACTGGAAATGCTAATTTTAAACTAGTTATGACTAATTTAGTCTCTATACAGTACAAAATTTCAACAAAATCGACTAACGGATTATTGGGATATTTACGAATAAACGATTTCTTAAAAAATGTTGAAACCTAGTGTCTTGTTGAAAACGAAGCATTACCAGACCTATGTTTATATCAACTTTTCATATTGAAATCACTCAAAGAACAACCTGTATAATATGCTCAGAAAGATTGTCATCGAAATTCCACGGTAACAGTAATGATGACCTCTCACTGACTTCGAAGATGATGTGCCCGTTAAACGAAGAATGAAAACTTTTAACATCTTGTGGTCAGTTTCGAATAAAAAGAACCCACATCTAAAATTGATTGTTCTTAAACATCTTCATTGGAACAGTGAAACTACTGATTACAGTTCTGTCAATAACGAGAATCTAAATACAATGAAATCTGGGATATTTGTCGAAAAATTACACATTCCTTACATTCATGAAGACAAGTAATAAATAAATAATAAATAAAAAGTCCAATTGATTTGTTTTTATTTGCTGCCATCTAGCACATACTTATTATACTTTATTAGTAAAAATTCGAACAAGTTCGAATATATTGTGCCAGAGAGTTATCAACAATGTGAAAGAATACGGGGTACCCTTCTCTCTAAGCGTTTTCACCAAGTGGAAAGTTATAGGCAAACATCTGTCAGAAAACAACTACTTCCCTGGCTGATACCACGACGGACATTGAACTACATCTGAAAGATATTTGTGCAACGTTTCTTTCATTTGGCTGGGAATGACTACCTGCATGTTTCGAAGTTTATTGTCCTTAGGGAAATATTAGTTAAACAGATTATTATTCATTTGACAGAGACAGGACAATTATAATGGGTGGTCCGACATACCCTGTCACTGATGAGAGGCAATAAACCTCGAAACATGCATGTCTGGAGGTGATCATTCCCAGCTAAATGAAGGATAATCTTCTGTTTAATTACAAGACAAGCACTTACAATTGGGTCTTCTTGGAAAAACGTTGCACAAATATCTGTCAGATGTAGTTCAATGTCCGTCGTGGTATTAGCCAGGGAAGTAGTTGTTTCCTGACAGATGTTTGCCTTTAATTTTCCACATGGTGGAAACGCTTAGAGAGAAGGGTATCCCGTATTCTTTCACATACCTTATTAGCACTTTTTCACTGTGAAGAAGCTCTGAACATCTTGCAGTTGGATACAAAGGAAAAACAATATAATTAGCATTGTTTAACAGGAGTAGAACACTATCAATATCCGCAAAACATCAGAACACCTATGCTGTATATGAAATATAAGCGACATCTTCATTGAAATAGTAAAACTTTCACTGTTTCATCGGTCACAACGATCTGGTTTTGGGGACAGTAACCTGCACGGTCTAGTATCGAGAGCCTAAAGAATCGTGCGGAAGATGACGCCAACATTCAAATATACGTAACAGAAGATGTTTATTCTCTTAATATGGGAAAAAATCTATATTACAAAAATCGTCCATGTAATATTCCTGGAATATACACATGTTTTCAAGTCTTCAGCATATACCAGAATTTTCATAGAAAATTCAAAATTGATTCATGAAATATTCCATTCTTATTTCTGATGAACACCATAGACATCATTTTAGATCAAAATCAAAATATGGAAAAAGATTTCAAATGATAAGAAAAGTGGAGTGATACCTCATTTTCGAAGAATGATAAATAAAACTTTCATCCTATATGGATAACGGGTTAAAGGGGGATAACGGGTAAGGTAGATTTCAGGGTATTTTAAGAGTTTTCAAAATTTAGGTTGAAATAATTGTTTGAAAATGTCCATAGCATGAATGGATGAAACTGCAGTAACATCAGTGTTTCATATATAAGTAAGTGCTATAAAAACATAGAAAGTTTCAATTTTGTGAAGTGAATGTGTTTTGACTGATGTCCTTTATGTTCCTGAGCTTACTAAAACCTTGTTTCAGTTATTGCAATTATTGGAAAAGAAGGAAAAGTAATGTTTGAAAAAGAAAAAATTACGGTAATGAAAGATATCTGGATAATACTTGAAGGACAGACGAAAGAAATAGTTATTTTTTTACCTAGTGCGCGAAATGCTACTTTGGTGATCGAAAACTGATTTTTTTTAACCACGCGCAGCCGAGATCAGTTCTCGATCACCAAAGTAGCATTTCGCGCACTAGATACAAAAATAACAATTTTTCACTGAAAAACTGGAAAGCTATGGCATCGAGAGTTGGATCATCTGAGTACCAATAATAACATCAGAAAGCTGGATCTATCCACAGGATTAAATATGAGTAAAGCAGACTGCGATGAAGTAAAAAAACCGTGTAAAATATGTTTGGAGGCCGATTCCTATTCAATACTGTCAGATCCAGAGCAGCAAGGCCGCTTCAAATAATCACAGATCTGTGTGGACCAATTGATCCAGTTACATGGGACAATAAAAACACACTCCACAATAATGTACTAGCAAATAATTATGAAGTTTCAGAACATCTGAAACAATATGTCCAGGATGTAGAAGCTTAGGTATCATAACCTAAAATATTAACAAATCAGAGGCGACAACGGAGGTTGAACCTCGGAAAGTATAGGCATTATTATGGACATGCTCATTTCTCATGATGATCTCATACCATGAGGTAACGGCTACATCCATCATCATTTTATTGAATCTAAGCAGAATGAAGGAAATCAACAGTCCAGATCTGATGGGCGACGAGTTTTTAGACTTTCTCTGCAAACTTCCGTCTTGAAAATTTCCTCATGAACTGAAAATTGGATTGGAATCCTCAGATACACCAGTTACGAAGTGGAACAGTGAATGCAGTTGCAAAGGGGGCCAATCTGGATTCTGTAAACATGTAGTTGCAGTCATGAAGAACTAAACGAGTTTAGCTGAACTGATGTCAAGCAAGTTTGGGATTGGGACAGAGAAAAAAAATGTTGAAGCAGTTTATGCTGAAAGAGCAGTGGACTTCTGCCATTTCGAAAAGAAACATCAATATGAATTCAAATCCAATGAAGTAGTTGAAAAAGAGAATTTGAACTCGTTAATAGAGTGTTGTGATTTTGTGAAATACCTAACTTGTGGAATTCTTCAACATCCCGATCCAGTTAGTAATAATAAATTGAAGTATTCACTTCACCCCACATCGACACCTATGTACATATTTTGATTTCTGAGTGCACATACCTATTTGTGTTGAAATGTTGTGAAAGGGTTACTTGTGAAATTTATTATTGTGACACCACAGTACATCCATTCATCTTGATTTAATTTTGAATAAAAAGAACTATCATTCGGAAATAATTATTATTTCATTTATTACCTATACAAAATAATTGTTACTGTACTCAACATATGAAATAATTCGATTAACAGTCCAGGTTTTCATTATCATGTATCAAATATTAAAAATATATTTATTATCCAATAGTAGAACCATTTAAAGGGCAATTTATGCAGATAGTTACAATAATGTGCACACAGTTTTAAGTAACAATATAAATAATTTTCAAAGGCAAACCTTGGCTACCCTAAAAAGTATTAATTTTGTTTATACTTATGTCACTGTACTTACAAATCTTATTATAGTTGTTACACATTACATAGATGAGGGATTTCATTAAAATATTGGTTCAGCACTCTGAGTAAATACTTTCGATTAATGAAGCAAAACCGTCAACAATATATTACTAGGATCACTTAAGACTATCAGCGAAAAGTATGGTTGCATTTCAGTATTGTCATGAGCGATGGGGGCAAGAGGTTTAAACAATTGACTGTCAATCCAATCATCGATAGATGTATGGGTTCGAACCTCAACAGGGTCACTGATGGTCTCGTGCATGACATCACACATTCAAAAACAAAAAGATAGGTCTTACCTAGGTCGTACATATTTCTCGAAGACTTCTCAGTGTTATTTGTGAGTGTGAGTGTTGCTTGGAGATTATCTGGAATATCTTCTGAATTGAGTATATTTTCACAATCTTTCTGTCAACACCAGTAAAATACATCATATTTTTGTCTGAATGAAGATTAGCTCTGAGATCGTACAAACGAAATGGTGTTTAAACAGATTTGTCAGCAAATTCATCTAATTTATTGGGAAGTGGTTCCGTGTTACTGCCATACTGCTGAATCTGTTCCTGGACTGAAAGTGGACTGGCTACATCCAATGAAAAGCACTGAACTGATAAAACATCTCCGATTCTGTAACTTCTGCACCATCAACAGCGTCTAACCTTGTAAAGTATTGAAATCATTAAACAATTACAGTTAGCAAATCCTGTTACCATTTTCTCCCAGTTCGGTTAACATTTCGTTGCCATGATGAACTAGTTTCTGGAAGTTTTTGAGATGGAATGACCACTTTCTTCAATCCTTTAAATGTTTTGCTTCTTGTGTCTTGAAAATACGTACATATTTCAAAATGTAGATGTCGCCCACTCCGTGGCGACCCCGAATATATAAGTAAATTTGACACCATAGAAAGAAGTCAAGATTCATAGAAACCCTGGTGTGATCTCTTATACCTGTGATACCGACATACAAAAGTGTTGATGTACGGCCTAATTGATTCAGTTATTTTTATTGCATTGGTACCGTTTCACTTCTTTAGCACAGATGGCGGCAAAATTACAGATTAATGTCATTGACGATTGACGGTTGGACAAGCGACAAGTGTCATGTCAACATTCAAAAACAATCAAATGACAAATCAAGGCACCGTGGAATGTTGGAAACTCGGCTATTTTCGACTTCTGCGCCATCCATCGACGAATGAAGCCAACGGTATCAATGCAATTACAGTATCAACAACTTTGATAGAAACAAAATCGAATCTGAGATCGCACCAGGGTTTCTATGAATCTTGAAAGAAGTTTTGTGAACTGCGTACTATCGCATATCTTGATTTCAGGTTTCTCGTATCATCTTCATTGGAGAAAATCCGAATGAAGGCGACTAATCTTCAAAGATTAATCTAGTTTTCGTCTCAGTTGCAATTATTGACGGATTATGTTTCGAAAATACCAAGGTGGACGCAACAGAGATTTTAATATTGTGGGGACAGTTACTTTCAACAAAGGCTACTTTGATTTCGAGTTTTGGAGCGAAATCCGTGTAGAACGCTCGTTCAGAGCTAGTGATAGTAGGGATTGTTGCTCAAGGAGTCCTCCAGTACTAGCAGGATGTACAATTCGAAATAATGGATTGGCCTTTGCATAGAGGATCTATGGGACAAGAAGTAATCGATACTCAAGGTGACAGAAATCACGAAGTATTAGCCATAAGGTATCAAAAAAACTGAAATTTTTATTTTTTTCCAGATACCAATACCCTCTTTTTTTCACTGTGTAACTCATTTTCAAAATAAATATCCATTCTTATTCTTCATAAATTGGTTGGGCGATTTTTTATTATGCATTAATGTTGCGGCGAAGTGCATTATTAACGTACAAACTCTGAGGCTCTTACTATAATATATTGAGGTTTCCCAAAAATAATTATTAGTTTGATGTTTGGTGAATTGAATACATCCCAACAAGAATCATGATTACGGGACAAAGGCTCTCAAGATACACCGTATAACATTTTTATAGATCTAGCGCAGATGCCGTTGACTCTATTGCTCTCGTAAATTTCCCAGTTTTCCACCAACATCCGTATAACTGTTGTCCACATGAATTACAGCCGCATCGGTGGATATCGGTGTTGTGTTCGCAATAAAGAATATTATCAAAGTTGCCGGGATATGTAAGGACGGTTTCTAGGGACTGTCTCGATATGAAATATGATTTTTTTGCCTCTGGCTATGGTTCTCGTTTAATATATTCTGTGAAGTCTTGGAAAATTGGGTTTAGTATTAAATTTTCCAAAACATGAGTTATGCATACATATATTTGTATGAGAATATCTATCATTTTAGTGTTATAGTTGTTCGGTTTTGTTTTTACAATAATACTTATAAATGACATTTATTCATTAGAAACAAAAAAATGGAGTGTTTGCTGTATTATTCAAAATAGATTACTGTAATCATGGGTTTGCTTTATTTCAGCTATGGATCATAAATCGTGAATTTTAAGGTCTCTCTCTGACTCAAAGAAGAAGCCCCAAAGTGCAAAATTATATTGAACATTGTTTTTCAAATTGAAGTGGACCAAATCGAAGCAAACGCTATACGAAAAACCACCACCACTGCTCTTTTCACATAAATCGAAAGTAACTCGTGATATTTTCGATTTAGAGGCATTATTTCATTTTCATTACATTACATTATAATTGGATCATTTACCGTTTTCGAGATGCTATTAGTAGTATGACTGCAAAACAATTTCTGTCCAAATTAACTTTACTTTCGTAAAGCTCATATGTCATTAGTCCAAAAAGCAACTTTTGCTCAGGCTGATATCTGAATCAACATTACAAGAACTCTCATAAGACAAATGTCAAGGAGTAGCAACTACGATGATTTCGTAAGTTTTGTTTTTCATCCAAATATGGAATATTTGTAGCACCTTAGCAAAGTTAGATAAGAAACAGACTGACCGATCAAACGAAGTATGTGGGTTAGGGACTTCATTTACAGTAGGAACAAGAATACCACTTATATACCAGCTAATCCACGTTACTAAGAGATCAAGATTCCAAAACTATTATCGAATGTCCCGAAATTGCTTGAATAAATTAATTAATTCAGTGGCACCACAATTACATTTCAACCACACAAACTGTCGTAAAACAGTAGGGATTATTAGAACGATTAATCCCTCTTGGGGGTCCTGAATAACGGGTATATGAGTTTGTGACGTATTCTAGGTTGTGCTTCAGACTTGAGAGCCTTAGAACTGCGAAATTTTCGCACTTTCTTCAGTTTTTAGCGTATATCCCGAAAAGTATGCGATATTTACCAACTTAGCTAAAAAGTTGATAACCCTCAACTTCTAGGGTCTGTAGGTAGAAATAATTACTTCAATTGAAAAAAAAATGTTATTGGACCAAAGTTGTACAAAATTTGATTCCTGATCAGATACTGTTCAAAATTTGAACTTCGTTCACTCCATTACTGATATATGGATTTTAATTCAAAAGAGGTCGTATATAGCCTCACATTTCCTGAAACGCAGCCCAACGCAGAAAACTTCGTCCGAACTCAAAACATTCCACTTTCTTGAAAGTAAATGCAATCAACTAAATTTGAACTCAGCAATTTTAAATCATTTAGGACAAATTGTATCACTTTATGTATTCATTACTGTATTCACTAAGTTACTGTTTTTTTTTTAGGTAGTTGATCATGACGTGTCACAGTTCAGTTGATTGCTCTTTTGTAAAAAAGAAGTGTATCTAAACCATTGGAGAATTAGTTGGAAAAGACGCCCAAAGATTATTTTGTTTGGCAGTAGAGCCTCTTCTTTTTTGCCCGGCCACCTGGTCTTCTGTCCTTGAAGGCTCCCTTTCCCATTCTCTTCACCATTCAACGGGTGCTAAAAGGAGGGACTCAGTTTAGTGTCCCTTGGTGTAGTTTTTTCAACAAATGTATTAACACCATAGCCAAAAATCCTGACCTCCAAAATGTTATCTCGATTTTCCTGATCAGTTTACTGAGGCTGGAGCAAAGTTGAGCTGTAGTTGAAGGTTAGACTACATTATTTATATTCCCGGCTGTGGTCAACATAGGATCGATCACCTTACTTTTTTGGATCATATACAGGGTCCTGCATCAATGGCGCAGTCTTCCATATCTACATTATGGTAATAGATGGATCATTCAATGAGCAAAATGATACTATTTCGTGAGCTCTACAAATTGAAAATGATGTCACTCACACAGGGTGTTCAGTTTTTTCTGGGCGGGTCCCGAATTGGTTTTTTTGATAGGCAACCAGTATTTTTTATCAGTTTTTCGGTTTCTACATGAAGAATAAAAGAAACATTATATGGATCTTTTTGCGAAAATATTGACGGTTATCGAGATTTTTAGCATGACAGCTTTTTTTTCCAAAATTCGTCACTCATACTACTTAAATTTATGAAGTTGTGCCAAGTCCTATTGAAATGAGTTTTTGGTCAAATTATGTACGTTGATGACTCTCTCAAACGATATATCGAAAATCGACCTGTGATATACAGGGTGCGAAAAATAGCTTGCCAAACATTGTAAAAAAATTGTGCAAAATCTTTCTTAATTCAAACAGTACATCCGGTATATTATCGATCCGTAAGAAGCGCCAAGTGCTTTACAAATTTCATCAAATATTTTCTTAGGTTAAAATCAATTCTTTTTTTAAAAAAGAAAGAAATTTCAGCTTATTTCTTACATTATCATTGTATCAAATTATACTTCAAAATAGGAAATTTCCTACAACTTTGATATGATGACATTAATCAATTAGAACAGTCATTTAAGACCTAAAGGCGTTAGAAATTGAAGTTTGTCAACTTTTTAGTGAAGTTGGTAAAAATTGACTATTTTTGACGGGCGATTGGGGCTGAACGGCTATACAGATGCTTTATAGGCCATTAGACGCGAAATGTAATGTTCTCTGAAAAAGAAACTAATGTCATTTTCCGAAGGATGCGTACTTTTCGAGTTATAGGTGAAAAAATTTAAAAAGATTGAAAATTTTGCGGTTTTTATGCTCTCAAATGTGAAGCACACCTAGAAATTATTGAGAACTCAGTCCAATTATTCAGTACCCCAAGAAGAATTAAAACGATTTCCAGCTCGTAATTTTTAGGGGCTAGAGCTCTTTTTTGCACTAACTTTCCAGAAACGGTAGCGAATAAATAAACGCAATTTTTTGTGTTCTCGGTATAACTTCCCGATGGAGCGTTCAAAGAAAATTTCTTTCGCTCTTTCTGTAACCATCCAGTAGAATTTGCCACTTTTCAGATCATTCTGTAGCTATGAAAAATATGTAAATTACTATCAGTTGAACCCTTTTGATACTCAATAACCAACCTATCCTATCTCATTGATTATTCAGACTATGCCAACTGTGATGGATAATAATTTTTTTCAATGGAAAATAAATCACGTGAACAATATTAAAAATTTGGTTGAAGTAAAAAAACCGACGAAAGGTTTTCATAAGCATGACAATTTGGCGCATCAAGATAGTCTGAGACAAAGTTTCCAGCAGATTGGAATTTCAAACATGTTGAAAACCGGTCGAGGACGATCGAGAACCCTCGAGGACCGTTGGTGAATGTGTCTTGTACAACCCGCAGTAATACTAAAACTCATATGCAACGAGGCTAGCTTCTGTTATAATGTTTGTTGTATACTGGCCAAAAAAAAAAGATTTCACTTGGAAACAAAAAAATGTCGCTGCGGACAGGATTCGAACCTGTGCGGGCAGAGCCCAATGGATTTCAAGTCCATCTCCTTAACCACTCGGACACCGCAGCTTGAAAAATATTGAGAGATAGGCAGTATATGACATAATTCAATATTGTATATTGTTGAGTCTGCAGCGGTTATTGCCAATTTCTGAAAGTGTCATCATTCTGGTCAAAATCATTGCCACAGTTCTACTCTCAGTAGTTTTCTTGATACATTTTTATATAAATGCACCGGGGTGGTGCTGTAGGTTTTCCGGGTTTTCCTACAGCTGAAAAGTGAATACACCACCGACAATATCAGTAAGTCGCCCCGGAGCGCCACGGCAATTAATAATAATAGCCGTCCTCTACCCGCACAGGTTATGCCTTTGGATACACTCTACGAGTGTTTATGAGGGAGTATTATTATTATTATAATTATTAGCCCGGAAATAAAAAAATTAGGTGAAATTCCATTAACTAATAGCCACAAGCTATCAACAAAATTTTTTTGGAACTTACGTACCTACTTTGATCTCCTGAACAAAAAATACAAATAAAATTTTTGTCGATCTCAATTAATTTCGGAGATATGGGCCTATTTTTGGGTGATGACTGGCATATTTTCAATTAGTGTGAACTTATCCACACTTAAAAAAAATACATAAAATTGGTTTATTGGTACAAAGTTATCGATTTGGTCTACACATCATTTGATATATTCCAAACTCCGTCACCCAATCTTGCTGTCGCCCAAAAGGGTTCAGAGGAGGAAGAGGATCGGGAGGACGCACTGAAAGCCACCTCCCCCTACCTCCTACAATTTCGGCCCTAGAGAGGGGAGCGCTTGTGCCAAGGGGTACATAGGGTCCCCGGCGAGGGAGCGCTAGCATCCACCTCCGCTGGTGTTAACGGGAGGTCAAACATTCCAAATGATAGTGGACGTAATTCGTAGAATCCATGCCTTCTGCAAAGCTTATGCATGTCGTTCGTTAGCATTCACTGTAGATACTGCTTTGTCTAAGTTTGGTCAGAGGAAGGTTGTTTCGAGCTAACCCCGGAAAAGGCTGATGCAAAAAACTGGGTCGAGGTACTTCGCGCACTATCTAAAGGCGGCTTGGTTCCCTATGGAACCGGTTCTTCCCATCTTTCTTGGAAGATGGCCAAAGATTGATAGATCAGCCCGCCGTGTTTGCGGGGCTGATTATCATGGATTCTGAGCCTGGTAAGGTCTCTCGTTAACGTACTCTTGGGGGGTTATCCACACTTCGCCAGCCACGCTTTATGACGTGTGGACAAATTAAGTTGGGATAGAGGAGATTTTACAAGCGGTGTTGCCAAGTTTCTCAGATTTCCTATCCACGTTTTGATTACATCAATATCATTCATAAGTGATTAATGACGAAGTCGGATTTGATTTGATGGAAGGAATGACATGAAGAGCTTCTAGCACTCTGACCTCAATTCGAATAGTTGAAGAGCAGTTGATACCTACTGAATGGAAGGAACACTATGACCTTCTGAAACCAATTTGCACCCACGTCGAACGAAGACAAATATCATAATTTTTGTGATTCATAAATTTTGGGAATTGTTTCGAATATTGGTTGATGTTGTAGGATGATTCTCATATTTTTCGTATTCATGGGTATACGCTTTCTTACAAATTGATGTGCTGGGTTGATTCAATCGAAGGGAGCTTCAATTAGATGAAAGAAACGCGATGGACTTCTGAAATCAATTTCTACTCACGTCGAACAAGTAGAAAAGCAATTTTATTCGTAATTCGTCGATTTGGGGAACTAGCTCGGTTATTAGTTGATGTGTTGGGATGATTCACTGATGGGGAGATTCAATTAGATGAAAGAAAGACGATGGACTTCTAAAATCAATTTGTACTCACGTCGAACAAGTAGAAAAACAATTTTATTAGTAATTCGTCGTTTTTGGGTACTAGCTCGGTTATTAGTTGATGTGTTGAGATGATTCACTGATGGGAAGATTCAATTAAATGAGAGAAACACGATGGACTTCTAAAATCAATTTGTAATCACGTCGAACAAGTAGAAAAACAATTTTATTCGTAATGCATCGTTTTTGAGTACTAGCTCGGTTATTAGTTGATGTGTTGGGATGATTCACTGATGGGGAGATTCAATTGGATGAAAGAAACATGATGGACTCCTAAAATCAATTTGTTCTTACGTCGAATGAGAAGAAAAAATATTTTTCCTAATTATTGGTTTTTAGGTATTAGCTCGGTTATTATTTTTTATTTTTAACAGGAATACAAACAGGACGAACCCCGAAACAGTATTCACACGTATTCTAAATATGCTATGTTATTATTGTATACAGTAGAATACCTATAAACAAAA
This sequence comes from Chrysolina americana, assembly GCA_958502065.1. Lineage (NCBI taxonomy): Eukaryota > Metazoa > Arthropoda > Insecta > Coleoptera > Chrysomelidae > Chrysolina > Chrysolina americana. The sequence goes on from OY293411.1 coordinate 72,681,248, forward strand.
TATTGAACACATTATCAACATTATCAATCAGAACATGGCACAAAGTGTTTCTTAAGTTTATTCACAAAGGTAGTTAAAGATTCAGAAAAAATATCAATAACTATTATGATTGAGATGGAGTTATAACTTTTCAAGCATCGATGTAAAGGGGAGTTCAAATAGTAATTTGTGTTTGGGATAGATGTATGGAACAAATCATAGTTACGAGTTGAGTATTGTGGAACATTGTATCGAATCGTATTATTTATAGATGATGAATGAATTATACCGTTTATTAATTTAAAAGAAAATTTTATGTCTGAGCTCTTCTGTCAGCAAGACTAATCAAATTGAGCTTCCGTCTTACGAAGTGATTTTGTGGTAGGTTTCCGAAATATTTTTTGTTGATATAGTTAATAAATTTGTTCTGAATGCTGTCAATTTGTTTCATGTATATTATATAGTGGGGATTCCATACGGTTGAAGCGAAACCTAGCAGACTATTCACGTATGACATGAAAAGAGTACGCAAAGTATTATAGTCTCTGAAAGGATAAGTTGTTCTTAAAATAAAACCTAGCATTTTGTTCGCTTTTTTCGAAATATAAGAAATGTGTTTGTTGAAAGTCATTTTCGAATCGAAAATAACTCCTAAGTCCTTCACTTCATTGTAGGTAAGGAGATTATGATCCTCTAGGATATAATTATGGGTAATCAAGTTAGAATTTCTACTGAAAGTCATCTGATGGCATTTGTTCAGGTTCAGGTACAGAGTATTATTTCGGCAGTACTCTAAAAATCGGTCAAGGTCTTCTTGAATGAGCATAGCATCGTTCAAGTTTGACACTGTATGAAATATTTTCAAGTCATCAGCATACATAGGAAAATTCGAGAATTTAAAGCATTCAGATATATCATTTATGTAAATGTTAAATAGTAGGGGTCCTAGATACGAACCTTGAGGTACACCCGACGTTATGTTGACTGATCTTGACAGGTAGTTAAAACAACCTGTTCACGATCACTCACGTAAGACTGAAACCAGTGCAATAGAGAGCCCGTCACACCGACTCCAGCCAGCTTCTGTACGAGCACTGTATGATCGATCTTGTCAAAAGCTTTGCAAAAGTCGGTGTAAACGGCATCTACTTGAATCCGGCTATTCAAGCTTTTCAGTATATTCGAATAAATTTGTTTCAACAGAGCGCTTTCTAATAAATCCATGTTGTTGTATATTCAAAATATGCATGACATCATGATAAAGATATTCAAAGATGATACTTTCAAATAATTTTGCTAATATACATAATTTGGATACTGGTCTATAATTTTGAAGAATCTGTTTTTGTCCAGATTTATGAACTGGAACAACGAATGCTTTTTTCCAGGCTTTTGGAAAATGCCCTTCCTTCAAAGATTTATTAAAAAGAAGATATAGAGGAAAAAACAAACTCTCTGAACATATTTTAATGAAATTTGTTGGGAGGTCGTCAGGGCCAGGGCCCTTTTTCGGAAGAGATTGTATTTTATCTCTGATAACGTTTTCAGGTACCTGATAGTTACTTATGTTTTGGATATTGAAGCGAGTAGATGCCCTGTCTGCTTGGTTTTTCAAAGGTTCACTAAAAGCTGATAGAAAATGATCGGCAAATGGTTTGACCTTCCGTCACAATTTCATCGTTTATGATTATAGATGTTATCCTACTGGATGAGTTCTTTTTTGTTTTTACATATTGCCAAAATTGTTTGGGATCGGAAGATATATTTTTCTCACATGAATCTAGGTAATTTTTGTAGTCAAGTTCTAACAAATATTTGGAACGCCCTCGTAAGATTTTAAAGGTAAGATAATCCATGTCATTATGGTATTTTTTCCATCTTGAATGATATTTATTCTTCTCTTTAACCACCTTGATGGTGCTAACAGAAAACCAACTAGGAAATTTTTTACAGATTCTTGGATTTTTAGGAACAAATTTTTCTATAGCTATATTAATCTTAGAGTATAAAAGAGCAGTGGTCTCAACAACAGTTTTCCCCAGGAACATATCATGCCAATCAATCCCAGCGAGAAAATCATTAATCAAGTCATAATTTGTCTTATTGAAGTTATAGGCATGAAATTTTTTCTCCAGATTTTTAGTTGAATTGATACTTGATAATTCCAGTAGGAAATCAAGGGTGGTATGAAACTTATCTTCGCGAACCAGAGGGGATTGGCACAATTGTAACCTTCGTAAGCAACCACAGTTATTGAAGACAAGGTCAAGTGTATTTCCAGATGTATTAGTCAAATAATTGTGTTGAGTGAAATTTCCAAAAGAGACTGTGTCGATTAGTTGATGTGTTGGGTTGATTCACTGATGGGGATATTTAATTTGATTGAACATTGTGAAATAAAAGCTTAACTTTTACATCAGTGATAGGCAGGAGAAACGGTAGTTTAATAAACTTTATTTGTACAGGGCTAACCATTGCTTAGATTCAGGAATCACATCTGAATTTAGTGAAGACTAAATACGTACATCAGGCATCAGCCATACATAGCATAAAATAATATGGAGATAAAAAACTGGGGCTGTTTATTTTGAGAGCAGATATATCTAGAAATTATATATTATCCGCTCATTTGTTTGGTTCAAGTCCACAAAATTTATCTTTTTTATGTAGCTGACCCTAGATCTGAAGAGCAGGTATTGGCAAGTGGGCATAAATGATGACGATAAGGAGAAGACAGCATTTTCAACTGGAAGCGGACTTTATCAAAATACTGTTATGCCTTTTGGATTGTGCAATGCTCCAGCAACATTCGAAAGACTCGCTGGTCCTGCGTGGGCTCACTTGGAAGACTTGCCTAGTATACATCGAAGACGTTTTAGTCATGGGAAAGACATTTGAAGAACATTTGAAAAACTTGCGAGAAGTACTCCAAAGATTTAGGAATGCCAATCTTAAACTAAATCCTCAGAAATGCTCATTGTTCCAGGAGAAAGTTGATTTTCTGGGCCACACAGTGTCATCAGACGGCATCCGAGCAGACGAAAGGAAGATACAGAAGATACAGACGATCCGAGGCTCTCTGCACCTACTACCATTGGATTTTAGAAGGATTTGCGAATATTGCGGTACCCCTACATAAGTTGACAAAAGACCGAGTCAAATTCGTCTGGTCCAACGAATGTGAACGGGCATTTGGAAAGTTGAAAGTTGCGCTATGTTTCAGTTCGATATTGAGTTTTCCATATCAAAGAGGCCTGTTCGTTTTGGACACAGATACCAGTAACAATGGGATTATGCCAGGAAAAAGTTATTGAGTTTTACGGTAAGGAACTGACCAAACCAGAAAAAAATTATTGCGTTACAAGGAAGGAACTACTGGCAATAATCGAGGCTGTAGACCATTTCCACATATATCTTTATGGAAAAGAGTTCCTCATTAGAACAGATCATGCAGCTTTGAAGTGGCTACGCGAGATGCAGACCCCTGAAGAACAAGTAGCAAGGTGGATTGAGAAATTGAACCAGTATCACTTCAAGATAAAACATCGACCAGGAAGATTGCACAACAATGCAGATGCCTTGTCCAGAAGACCTTGTTCGGATACCTGCGAGCATTGTGAGCGAATTGAACTACGCGAAGGAATCAACCAAGTGAGATCAATGGTTGACGACAATTGGAGCACAGCGAAAATGAGACAGGACCAAGAAAGTGATCTACTCATTGTGGATATTCTACGATGGAAGGAAAGTGGAGCGAAAATCTCCTTACGATCACCAGCTTTCAAGGCATTGTGGCTCAATGGGATTCTCTGATTGTTGAGAATGGTTTATTGAAGAGAGCTTGGGAATCAGCGGCAGAGAAGTGATTTCTCAATTGGTTGTGCCTAAGTCGAGAATAAAAGATGTCTGGGAGGAGATTCATGGCAGCAAATCAGGTGGACATTTTGGAGTGAATAAGACCTTAGACAAAATACGTCAGATATTTTACTGGGTCCAATGTCGTGAAGATGTAGAAAGATGGTGCTGAAGATGTCCAAAATGTGAAGCTAGCAAAGGCCCGAAGACAAGATCGAGAGGAGAGATGAAACAATACAATGGGTGCTCCCTTTGAACCAATCGCCATCGATGTAGCCGGACCGTTTCCGATGACGAATGATGGCAACAAATACTAATCAAGAAGCATCCACAATTGCAAGAGCTCTGGTGGATCGGGACGATAAAAATTGAGAGGGAGATAATGTTACGAGATTGATGAAAATTCCCTAGCTATGCCGCTTCGATTCGCAAGCGTTTTCTCGATAATTAGTTCTAAGAAAAGATTATTTGGGTGGAGTTCTGTCGTGAGTACTCTAGAGCGGAACGATACAATGGGCTAATAAGGTCACCGGAGGCAATAGCCGACCAGACCTACACAGAGATGGAGGTTTTAGCGAGTATGCCTACCAAGGAGAGTCTCACAGTATTTTTTGAGTCTGGAGACTCAATATTTCTCCATAAAGATCTCCTTCACCTCCCCAAAAAAAAGCCAGTGAAGTAGTTGCATGATTTAGTGAAGTTATAAATAAACAGTTTAGTGTGCTCGGCTTATTATTTAGTAAAATCGTAACAATATTAATCTACACTAAACGGATAGATTTAATTGAAACTTTGTACACGGATAGCCAGAATAATGTGCCTAGAGCTTTCACTGAAATAAAATAAAATCCGCGCCCCACTCATTTTTCACAGTGATACCTACTAAAAATTTTCATTTATTATTTTCTGCCTTATAAACAATTACTTTTCAGTTCAGTGTGTTATAAAAGCGTGTTTTATGGTTTTTTCAAACAATATGTTATTTCTGAAAAAAATAGAACTAGTAACTTCTCTTTTGGAACTCTCAAATAAGCATATTATAGTAGGACCTGAGCTTATAAGACTGTCAATAAGATCTTATATTACGCGTCGTGCCCTCAAACTCGTTGCGCATGCTTTGAAGGCTTACTCATATACTTGTATTAAGATACTATTTCTTTTCAGCCAGCCAGCCAGCCAGCCAGCCAGCCAGCCAGCCAGCCAGCCAGCCAGTTCAAGCGAGCTAAAATGACACCCCCAAGAAGAATTCACCCATTACTGAAATAGTGGAAGATTGCTAGGAGATTACACGAAAGTTAAGGCAAGTTTGCAATATCGGAGTCGGGCCAACTGAACAATAATATGGAATAGAAACTACGATCGAGCATAATTTTGAAATCCCTCTTTTAACTTTTTATGGTTAAGTACTGTTCTTTTTATCTCATTCTATCTTAGTCAAAGTCAAAGTCAAAATATACTTTATTGTCGGAAGTTATAAAAAACATAGACAAAGCTTGTTAGTTTTTAGATAATAATGAAATTGAATTGAATTGAATTAATAAAACAAAGTATAATGGTGATACTCTCTATAATCTGCATATCATCCCAGATGGAACACCATCACTATATATGCGCTTCGAGGCGACTTCATAATATGATGGCGCATTTGCTATTTGAACTGCAGGAAAAAACTGCAAAAACCCAAAAGTACCACCATTTAGTCCTTAGCGAATGAGGGAGTGAAACAATATAACAACTAAAACACAAATACATGCTCATCTATCATTACACCAAGGACCTCTTCTTCTCTGCCTCTCTCTACGACTCCAGCCCGTGATCTTCAATTTATAAACAGATGAAGAGTATGTACATGAAAGCAGAAAAAAATGTTATATTCAGGTAAATTCGTGGACTTCAAATAAAACACGACTTGCGGATATAAATTTATTCGGATATGTTGTCGCCAGAAAGAAACATTTAATACTGATCCCATTATCTCAACGCACTCAACTTCAAAAATGATTGTATAATGATGTACCTACTCATGCTGATTCACCCGATGAATACTGTCACGATTCACAGGTATGAATCATCAAGAGTACCGTATTCCAATATACATGATCTCTTTGGACGAAAGAAATAGTAATAATGATACATTCGTTACATTCGGCCATCCTGATCTTGGGTTGGCGTTCCCGCACGCTAATGTCACTTCAAGTGAGTTTTTCCCGCACTAGTGCGGTAATAATTTTTCCCGCACGTGAAAGTTTGTTCAAGAGCATCACATAAGATGTTTCAATGCTCTTGTAGAAAAAATCTTGATCCTCACTCATACGGAAAGGTACTATCCCGCACTCGACTGCTTACCCGAACTCCGCTTTGCGTCGATCGGGTAACGGCAGTCTCATGCGGGAATAGTACTCTTTCCGTACTTGTTAGGATAATAACTATTCCCGTATCGTAAACGATCCGGGAAAATTTTTGACGGCTTGTATACATTTTAGACAGTAAATGAATGAAGGCAAACAATAAGTATAATTCCTTAATTTATGATAATGCTGATTGCGATTTCAGAAAAAATGGTATGTGTACTTCGTGGTAAAAGCACATTCCCAGACTTCAATGCTTGTCGTCCGGGAATGTATTGCTTTTACTACTAGATATACAATATACTATTCACGTATCGTAAACGATCCGGGAAAATTTTTGACGACTTGTATACATTTTAGACAGTAAATGAATGCACGCAAACAATAAGTATAATTCCTTAATTTACGATAATGCTGATTGCGATTTCAGAAAAAATTGTATGTGTACCTCGTAGTAAAAGCACATTCCCAGACTTCAATGCTTGTTGGCCTCGGCTTATCGCATCGGCCAACAATTTACATTGTCGTCCGGGAATGTATTGCTTTTACTACTAGATACGCAATAAACTATTGATAGTCAACGTATATGTAAAAATAATGTAGCGATAGACGTTCACTCAACAATTTCACCTAAGATAAGAAACTGTGGCTGAAAAAATGTGGCTAACTTCACACTAATCTTTTTTTGTATTTGTTAGGATAATAACTATTTCTTTCAACATGCTCAGGGTCTTCTGAAGCCTATTTGGGATGATTGTTCATCACATTCTTTACATTGACAGTATTTCAGGATAATGATGAATCAGACATAGACATATTTTTATTCAATGGTGGTGGTGAGTAATAGCCCTGTATTTTATGTGACCTAATATTCTACATTACAAATTGACAATCTTAATATCATAAACTTCACCACCACACACAAGAAACGGCTTTCGATTGACTAATCATAATTGCAACCTATAATAAACCTTACCTTCTGCAGGTCATAAGGGCCATTTGAGCTTTCTTTTTAATCGGAAGTGCGTGACACAGGGACACACGGACAGCTCTAATCTTCCGGACCTTGCGTGTTCCTTCTGTCTGTAATCTGGTCGCATATCTGGGGAGATTAAGTGGCTTCAATATATATTTTAAGCATGAAAATATTTTTTCATAATTCTTCGCAATGGTGATTATCTCCAAAATTCTCATTTCTTATTTGTATTCAGTGAGGGTAGTAAGTAAATGCATTTCAATAATAGTATATCAAATAACATGTTCAGAAAAGCAAAGTTTATTAAGCTCAGTATACTCCATCTTCAAAATGAAGTCGTTTTACTCTCGTACTTTTATCTCCTGAACACGAACGCAAAGAAATTCAACGAGGTCTCTAATACTTTTCGAGATTTGTCATTTGGAAACTTGGAAATCGACCATTTTCAAATACGAATTCTTCACTCCTCATGAGAGCTTTTCATTTTTCGAAATAAAATTGACATTTCAATGAGAATTTCCTTGCTAGGCAATTTAACGAAAAAACTTCCTCTGTAAAAATTATGGTAAGGTTGTTGAAAACACAATTGTTATAAATCAATTTTCAGGAACTCCTGGCTTTTTGCATATTGTTTGCTGCATGCTTGTGATTTCAGTAGTAACAGTTGTGGGGGCAGTATTTATAAAGATTCAGTGACGACAGATGTCCTGTAATTTTAATAAATTTTTGTTCACCAATACCACTCCTGGACAATTCAGTAACTGCAGTATAGCTCGATTGGAATGGTTCATCAAGCCCAATATTTTTTACTGGAGAATTTCTATACCATCCTATAATATTAATTTTTTTCCAGAAAGGGTTAGTTGTTGAAAAAACTTCACATGTGATATGGTTTCCTCGTTTTTTCATAATTTTTTTTCAACAATCTTACTGGACATACATTTTCTTCTTTGGTGTTTGCAACCAGCCAGTTACTGTCGGCCAATCTTCGATTTTCTCCTGACCTTGTTTTCGAAAATACTGGATTATATTATACAATCTTTCTGGTTTTTTGTGCATAATTGCCTGTCTCAATTTTAAAATCCATTTTTTGCAGTTTGGTGCTTCTCCACCTCTCATAGGCAGCAATGTGGTAAAATTTTCATAGAAGTCCTTCAGGCTCTTTCTCATTCCAAAACAAGGTCATTTGAACCATTTCTTGTTTCTTGAGTGCTTTAGAACTTATTTCTGGAAGTGCTTGTTAAAATTGTGTTTTGTGTCATGGGCGTTTCTTGCTTCCATGAATTGCGTATCCCTGAACGGATTGAAAACTTATTTATAATCATTGAAGTAATTTCTCTTGTAACATTTTTGCTTTAGTGTTCCAAATCGTCTTAACTTCACTCTGTAATCTTCATCATTATTTTTCTTCATGCTGAATGACCACTCATATAAAACATAAGCTAACCTTTTAGTAGACGTTTCTTTTATTATTATGTATTTTCAGTATATAACCAAAGCAGAAAAATTGTACGAATTTTTCAATGTAGGTCACGACAGATTGGCATTTATTAATTTTCCTCACTTAGTGGAAAGTCTACGGGTTGCGAAAAAAAGAAGGTGATAGTTTTTTGTTCAAAATAGATTAGCGGCCCGTTGAAATTAATATGTATTCGCAAAGTAGACAGCTTGCGTATTACGAAAAAATAAACTGAGAAACTATTTGTGTTAAATAGTAACTGTTCAAAGACAGTGAAAGACAAAATGTTCTCGATGAAAGAACACCTTGTGGACTACAAAGGCAGTGAATTGAAGCAAGACTATAAGGAACGGGATTAAGAAACAACCGGTAAGGAAGCCGTATCCGAGAAAATACTTTCAGAAGGACAGATTCAAGAAGAAGAATACTTCGAAAAGTCTTTATTCGATAATTCTGAAATTGATTTGAACTCAGTCAAAGAAAACTAGATGAATCTGAGAAAAGACTTTGGAATTCCTTGAAGAAGAATTAGAGAAGCTCATGAAAACGCGGAAGGCTTATAAGGAGAACTTCGTGATTTGGCAAACCTATTAGAAAAAAGAATGGAAACTGGCGAGACAGCGGATGAAGTAAACTGGACCGGAATTGCTGGGTCACCAAGCGCGCGCTTTTGGCTATTGGCGGTTACAGATAGAAATCATTGAAATATGGTGAAAATAAAAAAGGAGTTGATCATGTCCAAACATTAAAGAGATGGAAGTCCTCGTCATAGGTGTTTAAAGTACAGTTGTGTCCAATAAAAAATTGGACAACTCTTATGAAGATTTTTGTTTAATTCAATGAATATTTGACATATGTCAAAATTATAAAGTAATTATGTAACATATAAATTCAGTGACGAAAGGTGGAATAATCGCAAAAATAACAACTGACCCATTTTTGGGCCTCACTGTATCAAAATATGATTTTTCGAAATTTTTTAACAATGTGTAACTCAACAAGGTTAACCACAAAAATAGTTTCCAGTTCATGTTCAGCACCCATACGGAGCGGACACGAATTTAGCTTGGCTTCAAAGCGATAGTGGTGAGCATTCAACATATCTGGCAAAAACTGATAGAGTCCTTTATCGGTTTCAGGCTGAAAAGACAGTAAAATAATAATCGTATGAGAAGGGCTAGAGGATGTAGCCTCTAAGTCCAAGAAGATTGTGAACTGGTCTAGGTACTAACAAACCGTCTATAACCATATCAACATTCCGCAGTTATCGAGTTCAAGCAGACTTCCTGCAACGCCATGGAGCGAACCTCGAAAATGACTGAAAAAACGATTCCAAAAGGATACCAAGCGACAGGTTCAACCCCGCTACCAGACATCTGAGGGAGGGACGAAATGAAGCTGCTCAGGACACAATAGTGAAACTAATGGTTGGATGAGTTGAATACAGAAGATGCAAAAACTTCTAAGGCACAGCCAAAGGAACATATGCCCCACACTTCACGGTGAGATAGGACTGGTTTTCAAAGACACAGATAAGGCTGAAGCATTTACGGATTTCTTTGAAGGCCGTTGTCGTGAAAATGACGTCGATTATACCAACAACGTGGAAGATACGGAAACTCACGAAGATAGGACAGACCAGCAGCTACGAAGAACTGACGACTCTCGCAAGACTTAACATTTTCAAACGAAATCAAGTCCATTTGAAGGTTTTTCGAAACCAGAAAAGCTACATTCCTAACGGTATACCAGTCAGAGGTCTGAAAGCCTCGCTAAGGAAAGGCATAGTTAGCTTAAATGTAGTTACTGTCATCATGATACCATGGACCATGGCCATGGACTGGAGTCCATGGCCGAATCACTGAACGTCTTTTCGGATGAAAAGTTCGGTTTCAGAAACGGACACTTAACAGAGCTCCAGATGACCCGCACTGAAGTATAGCTCATCAACTCCTTGAAAAATCAGAGATATCTATGCAGGGTCAAAAACGAACTTTCAACCTCGAGAAGGACAGCGGGAGTCCCGCAAGGAGAGGTTTTATCAACACAATCAATATTCTTCTCAATATTTATGGGTGACATGCCTTGAGCGGAAAATCCAATCACAAAGAGGGATCACACGACATATAAGCAAACTTGAGAAGGGGTTTAACCAGAAAAAAGTTGATATCAGTACAGGGAAAAACAAAGGAATCCTGCTTACAAAGCCACGGAGGAAACCAGAAGGGTATGTCATTATGAACGGCCAACAGATTTCGTGGGCGAACATATACCGGGTGACCACGAGGTGAAGTACGCACCCCAATTTATCTATATATTTAAAGATACAGGTTTCAAATTTGGTACGTCGATATATTACTCAAATACGCATATTTTGACTTCATTGCCGAAAATTCACCTCTTCCGGTTTAACCGGAGGTGACCCCAAACTTTTTTTTTCAAATGACACTCTGTATAATTTTCTTCATTATCCGGAAGAACACGTAATTTGTGATAACAATGTACTCAAAATTGAAAATCGGTTGAAAAATGGCGGAGATACAGTTGATTGTTCAACAAAGTTGGTCATGAACATCAAACTCATATCATCACAACTGACGAACGGTGTCAGCATTTACGTGAGGAAAGTTCGAGGTAAGATACAGCTGAAAATTGAGCTCCTAATGTAATTGCAGCAACCATATTTTCCAACAATTTTTAAAATTTCTTCAAAACGGAGTAGTACCCATAAAAAATTCTCACAACTGTCATTTCTCAAATGGCAACATACTGTTTCATTATGAGTGTTCTCAAAATTGATTATTCCTAAACAGAGGCGGCTTGAACCTACAAAAGCTAAACAAAAAATCATATTTTAAAAAAATAGTAAAAATTTTCGGTACATTCTGAATACCAGAAAATTGTGAGTTGTCGAAAAACATTTTACGGCGATGGAGCGAACTTTTTATTTCATTACTCGTAAACGATAAAAAAGGTATGAAGTAAATTGTTTGTTGGTTCTGGTCACTTACTACTATAACAAAAATCAAAATAATGAAACACAGATTCACAAGTACTGTTCAAAATGTTCTCCATTATGTTCTCTGCACAAAATTGCACGTCTCACTATTGCTTCCATAACTCTATTTAACTGATTGACTGAGCTTGAGTAATACAAGCAATTGCTTCTCTAAAGCGATGTTCCAAATCCTCTATTGATGTAGGAGTAGAAGAGTAAATCCTGTTCTTCAGGTAACCTCATGAAAACATCTAGTGGCGTGAGGTCCGGTGACCTCGGAGGCCATCTTGTAGGTGCCAAACCATCGATTTGGGAATTTTTCATCTAGCTAACTGGTTATTATTCGGGAATTATGGGGAGTTGCACCATCTTGATGGAAATATATATTTTGGTAGACATCGAGAGGTAAATTCTCCATGAATCCTTCTATTTCTCTTTGTCGAACGACAATCAATCAATCTTCTCATACGTGTAATCTGATAATTCATTATTTTTCAATACGACAATGTGAAAAGAGTATGTTGCCATTTGAGAAATGGTAATTGTCGGAAAATATGGTTGCTGTATGTATGTATGTTATCTTGAACCTTCCTCTCGTAAATGCTGACGCCGTTTGTTAGTTGTGATGATCTGAGTTGGATGTTCACGGCCAACTTTGTTCGATTGAACAATCAACTGTATCTCCGCCATTTTTCAACCAATTTTCAATTTTGAAGAACAGTGTTATCATAAATTGCGTGTTCTTTCGGATAATGAAAAAAATTGTACAGGGTGTCATTTGAAAAAAAAAGTTTGGGGTCACTTCCGGTTGAACCGGATGTGGTGAATATTCGGTAATGGAGTCAAAATATGTGTATTTAAGTTATATATCGACGTACCAAATATGAAACCAATTTCTTAAAAACTATAGAAAAATTGGGGGGCGTACCTCACCTCATGGTCACCGGGTATACTCGGGAATACACTCAGAAGAGTAGAAACTCTCGTGAAGCCATTAATGACCATCTAACGAGAGGACATACGAAAGAAAGACGACAGAGACAATTACACACGATTATTCTCTCAGATAGACAACGACACCCCCCAAGAGATGAGACAAATGCAGAACCTCCGGCGACGCCAGTGTCAACTAAATTAGGGCTCAAAGAAAGCAAAGCACTCAGCCAGTTTTAGGGGGGCACCATGCACGGTAAACTCAGTTGTTGATATAAAAATAAACTCATGTTATATATGAGGGAGGTTCAGGCTCGTAATAGCTGAGCACTCAAAATCATGGTTAGATTTAAAATTGCTGACCGTCAATTAGCAGAATGAGGATCCGTTCTGAGAGGGGGAGTGTCCGAGAATTTTCAATGCTTGGTAATTACTCATTCTGGGGGTCAACCGTCAAAATTAACACCCATGATATATTTATTATCTGAAATTCATACATATTTGTATAACATTTTTCTCTCAGTACCTATTCTTTGAAAATCATTTCTCAGGGGAGGTGTTCTCAAGCAGCTTATGTTGTTTTCAAATATTCCATCCATGATTCTGATATAACGTGAATATAATGTGAATCTCTTTTTTCTCTTAACCTTAGTTCCCAGATGGGATAACGTAGCAATACGGGTGCAAAGTATCTAAAACCATATAATAACTGGAAATAATAAAAGTTTGACAATGGTTTAAATTTTTGGTGACCCAATGAAATAATCGAATAGGACTCGCGTGATTCTTCAAAGTTGAGCGAGTGCTTGGTTTGCGTCCTGATTGATCTTATTTTTCTATCACGAACCTTACTTGCTGGGAATGTTTTATGGTTTAATCTCAACATGTCATTTAATATGAATAATAAGGCCATGCATTAAAATGACTGATATATCTTCATAGTTTCTGAGAACATTCATAATGTCTCAAAGAGGTCGATAAATTTTACATATTGTTATGCAGTTGATGAATTGAGAAAATGGGCGTACAGGGTTGATTTGATAACATGAATATTGATATTGATACAAAGGACTTTACACTATGGAAATTGACACTCGGATGATATATGACTGAAACATTTCGGCGTCATGTTTCCAAGGTCCAAAGGAAACCAGTTTCACAGATTCAGAGGATGAGATTACTAAACATATGAGGAGCAAATAAATAGGAGCCTGAATACTGGGTCCGATGCGAAAGAACATAACCAAAATGTGTGTCTGGTGTCGATGATTTACAGCGGGACTTCTCTATATTCGAAGGGAGAAGTATGCCAAGGAAATCTATATAAAAATATGTAACTTCAGAAAGGATAAGTTTAGACTGTTTCAAATCTTTGATTGAATATTCAGTGCTTCTTGCTTTCTTCTTTCTTTTATCGAACTTTCATTCTGGAGTCAGCTCTGACGCCGAAATAGACCCTGTTATCGAATTGCAGAAGGACACGTCACACGATGACTGGTAGCGAGACCCTGCTCATATAGGATGATATACAGTGTGCCTCACTTTTCATGGAAGCACCCCCGTAACTTCCGTAATTATCGAAGTAAAATTATGAAACTCGTAGGACTGATGAAAATGCTGGAAATGCATCTACCGGCTCAGTGTTGGCCTAATTGATATACACTGCCCGGCATTCGCGATGGAATAACCCATTTTCACGGTAAATCATACAAGGGGGCAAAATATAACTGAAAATTCTTTCGGATTCGTGATAAGGACCTCCAAATTACCACAGATTCACCATTTTCCTGAAAATATTTCACTCCTGAAAAATTCAAATTTGTCTCACTTTTCATGGAAGCATCCCCGTAACTTCCGTAATTAACGAGTTAAAATTATGAAACTCGCAGGACTGATGAAAATGCTGGAAATGCATCTACCGGCTGAATGGTGTTGGCCTAATTGATATACACTGCCCGCCATTCGCGATGGAATAACCCATTTTTAAGGTAAATCATACTAGGAGGCAAAGTAGGCTGAAAATTCTTTCACGGATTCGTGATAAGGACCCCCAAATAACTACGGAAAGACTTTTTCCTGAAAAAATTTCACTCCTGAAAAATTTAAATTTGTCTCACTTTTCATGGAAGCACCCCCGTAACTTCCGTAATTATCGAGTTAAAATTATGAAACTCGCAGGACTGATGGAAATGCTGGAAATGCATCTACTGGCTCAATGGTGTTGGCCTAATTGATATACACTGCCCGCCATTCGCGATGGAATAACCCATTTTTACGGTAAATCATACTAGGAGGCAAAGTAGGTTGAAAATTCTTTCACAGATTCGTGATCAGGACCCCCAAATTACTACGGATACACTTTTTTCCTGAAAATATTTCACTCCTGAAAAATTCAAATTTGTCTCACTTTTCATGGAAGCACCCCCGTAACTTCCGTAATTATCGAGTTAAAAAATGAAACTCGCAGGACTGATAAAAATGCTGGAAATGCATCTACCGGCTCAATGGTGTTGGCCTAAGTGATACTCACTGCCCGTCATTCGCGATGGAACAACCCGTTTTTACCGGAAATCATACTAGGGGGCAAAATAGGCTGAAAATTCTTTCACAGATTCGTGATCAGGACCCCCAAATTACTACGGATACACTTTTTTCATGGAAGCACCCTCGTAACATCCCTAATTATCAGTGTAATGTTATGAAACTCGTAGGACTGATGAAAATACTGGAAATGCATCTACCGGCTCAATGGTGACGGCCTAAGTGATATACACTGCCCGCCATTCGCGATGAAACAACCCATTTTTACGGTAAATCATACAAGGGAGCAAAATAGGATGAAAATTCTTTAGGATTCGTGATCAGGTTCACCAAATGACTACAGATTCACCATTTTCCTGAAAATATTTCACTCCTGAAAAATTCAAATTTGTCTTACTTTTCATGGAAGCATACTCGTAACTTCCGTAATTATCGAGGTAAAATCATGAAATTCGCAGGACTGATGAAAATGCTGGAAATGCATCTACTAGCTCAATGATGTTGGCCTAATTGATATACACTGCCCGCCATTCGCGATGGAATACCCCATTTTTACGGTAAATCATACTAGGAGGCAAAGTTGTCTGAAAATTCTTTCACAGATTCGTGATTAGGACCCTCAAATTACTACGGATACAGTTTTTCCTGAAAAAATTTCACTCCTGAAAAATTCAAATTTATATCACTTATCATGGAAGCACCCTCGTAACTTCCGTAATTATCAAGCTAATGTTATGAAACTCGTAGGACTGATGAAAATACTGAAAATGCATCTACCGGCTCAATGGTGACGGCCTAACTGATATACACTGCCCGCCATTCGCGATGAAACAGCCCATTTTTACGGTAAATCATACAAGGGGGCAAAATAGGTCATCCTCATCTCTAAAGACAGCCATAGTCACTATGAGATATCTATATACAGACCTATGAGCTTGCTGGATGTCATAGGCAACCTCTATGAACACATGCAAAACATAGGCTGGAAACGGAGCTAGAGGAAAACTCTTTTCTCTTCCCGAAGCAATTTGGCTTCAGAGTCTGGGGAGTCAACTTCCATAGCTTTAAAATAAATACACTGTTGCGAATGAAACTGGGGTTCGTCTGGGGTGCCATAATTGACATTGAAAACGCTTTCAATAATGCAAAATAGCATGTGACAATCGATAGAAATAAAGGAGCGGAAATTAGCACCTAATTAACTAGGACAATCACTTAGTACTTGTAGGAACGCCAAATGAAATGTGGGACATATGAAAAGATTATGATACAGTCGATTCCTCAGGGACGGTTCTTGGTCCAACCCTTTCGATTAATCTATTTGACAGTGTTCTGCTGCTAGGACTTTCACAATGGTGTTTCACGGCAGCTTCATAAAAA
The DNA here is from genome assembly GCA_958502065.1 of Chrysolina americana. Classification (NCBI taxonomy): domain Eukaryota; kingdom Metazoa; phylum Arthropoda; class Insecta; order Coleoptera; family Chrysomelidae; genus Chrysolina; species Chrysolina americana. Next base: position 72,697,717 of record OY293411.1, read on the forward strand.
CAGCCAACAGAAAGCAAGAGCTGATGGAGAAGACGTATAGGAGCCTTAATTACATTGCCCATTGGATGAGCGATAACGGACTGAAAATTGCCCCCGATAAAAGGGGGGCTATTATCATCAAAAGGCCAAGGATATGGAAAGCTATTGATTTTGAGATAGCAAGCAAACGATAATCTCAAGTAGTAAATATGTCAAGTACCAGGAACCTATAAGAGGAGAATTCTTTAAGTCGTTCAGTCAGTGCGTCATCCATCTGGGGACGAGTAATGCATATAGCCAAATACAAGAACATGATAATATTGGTACAGAGGTAAGGCCGACGCTTCAAGGGCAAGTTCCACAGGTTACACTTAACGCTTTCAGTGCAGTTAGGAATCCGATAGAATATGTTGAATAGTATGTCAAATATATGAATACTTTCACATTCTAACTGATTCATAAATTTAAGCTTCGCTCAAAGCACTGAGCGAAAGTGGTGCAATCGGCCCTAAGTATCATTACAGGTTTAAACCACAATCGACCTCAAAATAGGTTAATGGTAGATGCTGAACGAGCGGGACTAGATCACAGACGAAAGTAAATCGAAGCATTCAAAGGAGAGACCGACCAATCAGACGATGGCAAAGTCAGCTAATATAGAAACGGACCAATGGACTAAACTACTGATCCCAAGAATAAAAGACTGACTACACTGCAATTTGAAAACTTGACTAATTTTATGACACAAGCCCTTATAGGACACGGCTCTTTTAGATCTCACATGCTGAGAATAAAGAAAATGATTAATGTCCGTTGCAAGTATTGCCAGGAACAGAATACCTGTACCACACATATCTTCGTGTGCCGTTGATGACAACAGAAAAGGCAAAACTTTGAGATTGATGTTGGAGCTGGAGTAATTCCAAACAACTTGACAGGGATTATGTTGAGAGGGCCAAGACAGTGGTTGGACGGCGCAAACTTCCTGCGCAATATTATGAACAAGAAGGAGCAGGTGGAAAGACATAACTATTTCCGCAATATGTGGAAGATGTTTTGTTTTATTTATACACCTATTTTCCTGCTCAAACTATTCACCTAGACTATTATTAATACACCATAGATCCATATTAATTATCTACTCATTCATTTATTGATTTTATTCATATTGTCAACGTACATGTAAATAAATGGCCTCGGCTGGAGCCCGACACACCCGGGGAAAGGAAGAACCTGGAATTGGTAGCTCATGAAGAAGGATATCATGACAATTCAAATGACAGATCACCGCCTACTCTGACCATACTAACGTATTTAAAAAATTAAGTTAATGGTAATGTTAAAAAACCTTGGTTTGAAAGCAGGATGTGAACTTAGCGTGATACATATTCCGCTTAATGTCAATATGTGCGTAGAAAACATAATTTCTTGCTGAATTTAGTGCATGTGCCGCCTTTTTCGACCAGTAATGAACAATTATTACTGACAAATATGATTTTCAACAAGTTTACCTTCTTTGTATTTTCAATGCCTATTGTTTTTTAACTCTGTTGTTTTCAGCTAGGAGTTGGATTAAATTAAATAGTAATTCATTATTCCTCTGCAAAATAATTTGTCGTTTCGATCTAATCCCCATCTCTTGGATAACAACATTTTCATGGAAGGAAAATTGACTGAAAAATCATTTTTTCCGCTCACAAGAGGGTAGCTTGGGGTAAGTATCTGTAAGTGGATAAGTGGTTAAAATGCACTACGCGCTTCGATGAACTTTGCTCATATCTACAAAATAAAATCCAGCGTACCAGCTGCAAAGTGGTCATTGTGAAACCCGGAGGAGGTCTTATATTTTCATAGCCGACTGCAAGAAGGGACTGAAATATTAGACCGTATTTTTAATGTCACATTTTATGATTGCAGAGTTATGATGTCAGGAGGTTTAGTTTTATTACGGAACTCGTCGGTGGCTCTATGGTCCGTAATCTGAAACGTATAGAAAAGAGGATTTTGGAGTTTACGTACAACGAATTATTTGAATTTTGACGACAAACAGAGAGCATTAGGAGAAAACACAATGTTATGATTTTTTTTGCATTCACCTAAAGAGGACTGTTCACAGTTTTAAATCGACTGATGCATAGAAAATTGATAACAACAAGTATATCTGTTGCGATGAAAATACACCTAACTTTGTTTCTCAATTGAGGTATCAGTGTTACGCCGCTCCTCGAAAAGACAATATTGCTGAAAATGCTCCCTGCGGTTGTGAGCGAAACATCTGCGGAAATCGCCTCCACCAACTTCAAAAATTTGTCAGAACTGGATGAAAATTTTATATTATTCTTAAATTAAGTACTTTTAAGTCGGAGATCGAGGGAACTGTAATGACCTATCAGGATTGTGTTTTCAACACCCTGGTCTACCGATGTCGCGTGATGGGTATAGAGGTCCTTGACACTATTGAAGCAGAGCATGTCGTTTGGCGCCTGATACCATAATGCACTTACTGTCAGCTTATCAAGCTGATGCATTATCAGTCTATATCCACCATGGACATATAAAGGAATTATTTGATTTATACGTCTATGATATCCACGGGCATAATGCGGCACTAGCATCTACGACACTTTCGATATAGACAGGTGTTGCCTTATGCTCCGTGTGATATTGAGTCCGATGTGGGGAATGAGAGGCGCCGAATCTATTGGAATTACCACTAATTCCCCACCCTCAGGTTAATACAACCTCTTTTTATCCTCCACATCCATCAAAGTTAGATGATGTTCGTAATAGAGTATCCGCCTCCTGGCAAAACGAACATCGTCCTAAAAAAGTACAAAATAAATATCGAGATTTACTCTTTAAATAGGCTTCATCCAAACTGCTCTGTTAAAATTTTACTTCAATTTTTATTACCAAGTCGAAGGAAGTACCTATAATTTAGAAAATTGGGCTTGAATTTCAGAGTTCTGACAGAAGATCGTTTAGTAACAAATAATGCCTAAACCCTTTTCTTGTATGTACAAGTACTTAATAAACACCCTGTATAACCTGATCATTTCAGAACTACTGAAAATTTCATTGATTGATGAACACCATCGATTTTCCATTAATCTTCCTACAATTATGTAAACAACGAAGACCAACACGATATTTAATTGGGGTCGTTCATAAAACTAACGATGATCCAGCCTTCCAACACCGTTCAGTCGAGAAATGCACTACATAATTCATTGATCGAATTTTAATTGGCAAGCAAACATAGTACGTGTCTTATTTGTCAGTTATGATACTTATGATAGCAATTTATACGGTTTTATGCATATGAATACATTAATTGTGTATGGTTGTCTTGTTTGAATTGGTGTTGTCACTGTATAAACAGATCTGCTCATATCCCTAATTCTCCAATTTTTTGTCATAACTGTTTATTCTGGGTCATACCAAAAATAGGGGAGAACTGTATCTGTATATTTTAGTAAATGAAGTAGTAATAACATGTGAAAATATGGTTTTATAGTAGGATATTTTCTTTTAGAGTTCGGCGTTGGCCGGTATATATGGTATGAAACCTCGTGGTATACGCAGCATAGAAATTAGTATTGAAACGTTGAGAGCTTTTACTTTTCATTTTTACGAGTGTCATTGGTAAATGCAATTTCATCATGAAAATTTCGAATAGTACGAGTGTTAAAGGGATTGCTAGGTAGCCAGATCTTACTTATCACACTGGACTTTTTTGGACCCTATCTGAAAAATGTGTTCACATTGAAGACCTTGCAAATATCGAAGTCTTCCACAACCTGATACGCCATGAGTGTAAGACGTTAAACAGCGCCAGTCTCATGAGAAAATAGACACTCATAACAGGGGAAAGTCATTTTCTGAAAACAGTTAAGGATTTTACTTCGAATATATGATGTACCGATAGCTGTATTTTATTATTTTTGACCAATTTTGTTGTCGGAGTTCCATTTTTGCACAAGAAAAATTAACAACGTTTTTCCATGACGTTATATTTTCCATACTTCTCTGTACAGTAAATGACTGTTAAGTGGAGCAAATAAATCGATGACATCACTTAGACAAGATTTGAAGAGACAGTGAATCAAGCAAATGAAATGGTTATCATATGGAGCAGTCAAAGTTAAAGTACAAATGAGATAACTTCACAGGCACCAAGAAAGGAAAGGACAATTAAATGAATCGATGAAGGTAGTGGTGCTGAAAAATTATAACTGATACTGGATTTTGAGGTGAAATATCAGTTGATATGAGGAAAGAAACATCAGCTTTTCTACAAAAGTCCAGGCACAAAATAAAGGTATTTCGAAGGAAAATTTCAAGAGAGCACGTGAAAAACTGTTTTTTTTTTATAGAATTTGGTCAAGATTGTGAGAGATCTGAAGGACTGCAAACACAAAGGAAGGAGATATACAAATAACAATGCCTCTTGTCTGTACTATAAGACTATAACAAAATGGCCAAAAACTATTATTTTTCATGAATGGCTACTCTGAGGAGAATGACTAGAAATATCCAAAAGCAACCAGGACTCAGTTAATGATTTTATTCTTAGGAGCCTCGAAGTGAGGTTACAATGAAAAAGTAAAGCAGACAAAATTTCTCACAATTGATGAAGTTTCATTGAGCAGTAGTATAGGCAGCATGATCTCAAATACTAAAAAATAATAGTTTTATAAGACTTGGAAGAGTGGAAAAAGTCTCATTTTCTTTCATTTGAATTTTTGCAATAATTTTTAATGTTTATGTTTCATGGAAATAGAAAAAAAATGTAAACCAATACAAAATGCACTAGTTTATTTAATTATGTTTGTAACAGTTCCGATTTAAGGCCGATCGTTTGATTGAATCTACAAAATGACAGAAGCTGAACAAGATGTTCAAGTTCTTATTTCAGATATGGGTTCAAAAGTTTGCAAAACAATCAGGCGCAATTGCAGAAAATTCTTTGTTTCAGGCGATTAGCTGAAATGCGTATTATATTTTTGTCACTTCACATCTTATCAAGGGTATAATGAATAAATTGATGAAATACATAATTTAAAAACAAGGAGGCAAAATGGAATGTAACTCAACAATTTTACGACTTGGAAAAAGATTGGAAACTGGCTTCAAATGTAACTACAGTTATATCACCTTTATTACACATTTCCAGAAAATTTAAGAATTCCACCCGGGGGTTAGTACTGAATAAATTTTTCTTTCAATTTTTATTATATTGCGTTAACTATAAACGATATTTTCTGTATTTTGAAACCCAATAGGGTGGAAATTTTGAAAAATATGTTTCTCATGGTCCAAAAAAGTGGTTATTTTTGAAAATGGTGAAAAATTTATTTTTATTTCTTCAAGAGAAAGTCTGAATTCTATTTCCGCCAAATGAATTATCAAAAATTGGTCTATTGTGACTCTTGAAGTTTAAAACGTAATTGAGAAATAGATGGACCATTGCAACACCTAGAGTCGTAGTGAAAACAAGTTTCAAATGTTTTACTAGCATTAGCATTTGGAAACAAATCTAAATAATTGCATTTCATTGAAAAATTTATGATGATTCCTGAAAGGTATTTCAGACAAAAACAGTGTATTTTAATCCACAAAAAATATTGGGAAGGTGCAATTTTCAATTATTTCCGACAGATATTTAATATTTTGCATGTAGACATAAAATCAAATTGTAAACAGCGTATTCAAATAATTTTCTTTGAGATATACAAAAATGACCCTCCTAATCAAAATACATTTTTTTAAATCAGGTACCGTCATATTGGGTGAGATACGTCAAAAACGGTTTTTAGATTTTCCGTAATGCAGAAATGATCCTTCGCAATAGTTATTTTCGTATTAAGTGCGTAAAATGAGTGTTTTTTTGATAGCACATGAGAGTGTTAATTTTTGGTCGAGATCGCAGGTCGAAGCCAAAAATTCTATCGAATGTGCTATGAAAATACGAATTTTATACACGAAATACAAACAACATTTTTTGTAAAGCTGTGAAAGTGAATTTACATCGTCTGAAATATATCAAAAATAAATACTTCCAATAACTACATCTTGACGTGGTTTTTTATCCCGATGTTTTCGCCCCCAACGATTGGTGTCTTGAAAGATATTATTCAATGTTTTCAGTAAAATCGTATTCAAAAATATTGCCTGTCTGAAAAAAATTGGTCCAAAATAACTAAATAATACTTTTCTTTTATTTACATGTTATCCTTAATATTTCGAAAAGTAACTTGTGACATCTACAATTTCACAGCATCCAGTGATCTTTCTGTGTCGTTACTATAGAAACGGTTCGTTGGCACGCTGCGTGATTTTGACTGTTTGACTGTGTTTGTTCTTATAGTATTTGAACTGAACAGTTATGATTTTGTTGTATTTGATTGTGTGGTTCATCCTGATATATGAATCACTCCATATATATATATTTTGTTGATGACAACTGTATATTAAAATATTTGATACATATTACATAATTGTCATGTAAAGGCATTGGGTTTTTCTTGAAAACAATTTCATATAACAAACTGGAGGTCAAAAGCGGATAATCATCCCAGCAGATAGTTGCTTCAATTTCAAGTTATTTTCAAGAAGATGGATGTTGATTATGAAAGTGGTAGTGATACCCTACCAGATAAATCTTAGAAAGCAAATGCAATAGCATCTAAAATGTTACCGGCCAAATCCAAGTTAGTATATGTGAAACCTTATAATCAATTTCGTGAAAGGTGCGACAAGAAACATGTATGAAAGGTTTCTGAAAATGTGCTTGTATGCTATTTTGAGGAAAACTAAAAAATTATAAAACCTTCTACGTTATGGAGTGTCTACTCAATGTTGAAAAGTACATTGAATGTTGAAGAAAATATTGATATAAGGAAGTTTTCATAATTGGTACCGCTTATTATAGGAACAAAAGCGTCGGATACCGAGGAAAGAAATCTACAGTTTTAGCAATAAATTTATTCAAGATGCTGATAACGAAACAAATTTACCTTATAAGGTACACATATAATCATAATTTTGTAAGATTAGTAGTAATTTCAATATTTTTCTTTAGTAGATTGTCCTAATTTTGGGTATCATCGGTGCTTGTCGTCGTGAAGAATTATTACATATAACTATTGATGCCATTGTAGATGCTGGATCTATATTGTTTATTAAAATACCTGTTACGAACACCTATTGCTGTTTCAAATTGTGATTATATTGAGATATACTGCAAGTGTAGGGCACTACGGCCGCCTCATAAAAAAAGTTACAGATGTGGGCATAAATAAAATAGGAGAAATTCCTAGCTTGATTGCAAAATGGTTTGGAAAAGACATGTATAAGAGCTACTTACACAGGTCACTGTTTCAGGAGAAGCTCTGTAACTCTTCTGGCCATTGCATGGGACAACAAACATTAAATCCATAAAACGTCACGGTGGCTGGAAATCTACCTCCGTAGCAGAAGCATGTATAGAAAATAGTTTGAATAACAAAATTGGGATTCCTAACAAAATATTGAATTGTCCATCTTCTTCCAGCAGCAACATCGAACATCTTCGAGAATTTATGTTGGAAGTAATTGTTCAAACTTCACTATCAATTATTACTCAAACGAATGAAATTTTTTTATGATGAATAATCAATTTATAATTGATTCTGTTAAAAATAAATCCTTCAAAAAGTTATATTTCATGTTAATTTTGTTAATTATTTTGGCAGAGAAAGAAAGTCTTTTATATCACGGTGCAAAAAAGTAAACATTAACGCATCAGTAGAGAATAGCAAAATATGTGAATTTGCTCAACAAAGCTATGAGCAACAGTGTTTGAGAAATTTGCAAATTTTGATTTCTCACCTCGAAAAAACCCTGTTTACCATTTTTTGTTAAAAAAATCATTTTCTGCAATATTTATTCCAAATAATTACAAATATAATTTAACTTCAATACCCTGTATCTTCGAAACAATTTATTTGCGGATACATCTTCCTAAGAACCTTTTATCTAGAAATTAGTCGAAGATTTACCTTTAGAAATTTGTACAAGCACTTAATAAACACCCTGTATAATTAGTTCCATTATATTAGGAACATAATTTTATCAACAACAGTGGCGATTTTACCCCAAATTATTCATAATCATGTGCCTGAATTCATGTGGTTTTCAGACATACCGGTACGTTCTCGATAAACCCTTATCTGCCACATCTGATCCTCCTCGTATCAAAGAGAGCATTCCATTCGTTTAACAGTGAATGTGCCTCTTATCCTGACAGCATAATGGCTTTACGTCATGTAATGCAGGATAATCTATCTCGACAACTGTAGCAGGAATCGCAGTTTTCACTATCACTCAAATTGAGGACCCCGGGAGGTTCGAGGAGACTACGACTCACTTCGGGTATCCTTGACAACGAGTTTCCAGCTATTTCAGTTTTCAGTCTGCTGGCGTCGGAGGACATCGATTTGACTTTTTCTCTCTGATGCGATTGACTTCAGTCAGGATCGTAGACTGGGAGAATTGTATAGAAGGGGGAATAAAGTTTTAAAATCAACTTATTATTGGAACATGTACAGGGACGATATGTATATGGGATATACGGGAGTTTTCCGAGAAGCTCGTTTCAGTAATTTTTGTATGCGACTTCTGGTCTTTATTGAATTTTTATAATCTTCCATGAATTCCAATATAACTTCATTCGAAACATCATATGTCTAGATGGTAAAAAATGGTCAGTGCTCAGAAACTGTTGCCGAATTCTCTCGAAAATTGAGTAAGTCATTTTTTTCAAACGGTCACTTTTTCTCAACAAAAATAGGGTGAGTTTATGCTTGCAACCCCTTATCTAAATAAAACGGTAGAAACTTGTAAAAAAATTATTTTGATTTCACCAAATTGAGATGACATTGAAAAGACTGCATTTACTACCGAGAATGGGCACTACAAATTCCTTCGCATGCCGTTTGGGGTGAAAAACGCTCTGGCATCGTTCCAAAGAATGATGAGACTCCTCGGGGAGTTAAACACAACCAGCCAAACAGTCCCTGCTACCGAAAACACCAAAGCAGGTAAAAGGGTTCCTAGATTTTATAAACATCCTGTTCATTTGTTCAATAAAATCAAAGGTTCCTAGACCTTCTAGGTTACTAACGCAAATTCATCAATAATTTTGTGAAAATAACCAAACCAATGACCAAGTGCTTGAACAAGAGTTCATTACTTGTTTCAAAACTTATGAGAACTTATTGATAATAGAACTAATATTGCAGTGTCCCGACCTATCAAAACCATTTAACGACCACAGATGCAAGTAATGTATGTGGCCTTGGGCGTAATACCTATTGGAAGCGACTTACCAGAAAGCTTACGCATCTTGCACACTTGATGATATATCGAACAAAAATACATAAAAGAAGAACTAGGCCATAGTTTGAGCAACTAAATACCTTATACCTTATTTATATGTCAGAAAGTTTAACATCCTAACTGACCATAAACCATCAGAAAGATCCCAGCTCAAAGTTAACCCGCTGGCGTATCAAACTAGACAAAAAGATCTCATCTATAAGAAAGAAACGCTTAATACCAACGCAGACGCTCTTTCTAGAATTGAAATAAATTGGCCGTAGTGGTCTTGATGGTAGAGCGCTCGCTTCTCAATCACAGGGACGAGGATGTGATTCCCAGCATGGTCACTGGTCTCGTGTATGGCATCACACGCTAAAAGGTTAAAAGGTTAGGGCTACGTCTTCACTAGATCGCACAAGTATCTGACTTCTGAGGGTTGCCTATTGACGGGTATAACAATTTTTTAACAAAGAATAATCCGCCTTCTGGAAGCAAAAGGGCAAAATTTTAAGAAGGGTGGATTACTACAATGAAAATCGAACAACTCTATTCCAAAATCCCAATAATCCCAATCTTATCATAATAACTGTCCAGTCAGTAGACCTGTACATCGGAGAAATCGGAAAACACAGAGAATTCTATAAATGACGGGTTTGGACCAAAATTTAACCATATCAAGAACTCTGTAGAAACACTGAACCCTGAAATGACCCAGACCAACTAAGCACCACTAGCCATATTGACAGAGAACACCAAGACAACCCTAACCAACCAACCAATAGTTATTAAGCCCATCAGGACCATGAGTAGCAAAGTTCTTCGAGCCGTTGAGGGTCCGTCAAACTTCTTCCGGAGTTATTGGATTGCGTAATTCACTGAGCTCAGGCTGACGAAGCCTCCTGCAGAAACCTTCAAACTGCGCTAGGGCTGAAGTATCTACGTGGAGTGGCTGTGGGAAGTAATATAAGTTCTTCCAGAAGGTTTCCACCCGATCAGCCGCCATCAGGTTATCCAGAACACGTGTAGGCTCTTGGAATAGGCAAGAAGGTTTATCGCGGAACTTCATCTCGCCCGCCTCACTAGTGACTTTTTTGCAGCCACCAGCATTCGTATCCTATCAAGACAGTGCTGTTTGATGGTAAACAGCACGCCCTGATTTAGTGTGTGGTGGGCTCGTCTCATATTTGCAGCAATTTGCCGTACTGCGGGCGTGAAGGATCTATTGGCCGCCGGGTAGTCCACCACACACTGGATACGAGACGCGTGTTGTCCCGCCGACCTGATCTTAGCTTCCATCTTGTGAATGCCTCGCTGATGCCTTCCAATCAGAGGGGTGATATCCCTTCTCTCCGCTTGGGACAGGGTCTGAGCGGCATCATTCACGGAAAAGTTGATCTCCCTGACGTCAGCCTCTTCTGAATCTCCGCATCCAGTCGTGTCAGTTGTTCTGGCTTCAGGGGCTTAGTGTTATGAATCGCCCTGTGGGTTCTGATGCCTTCCGTTGATGGTATGATGCGGGCCTCCTCTACAGTCTGACCGATACGTGGCATATCTGTCACTTCGTTAACCGGCTGAAGAGGAGCTCTGACTTGGCCTCGGGACCGAAGATTAGATACATAATCCCTTAGGTCTTGGGCGGAAAAGGCAGCATGCTCTGGGTGTATTTCACACCACAGAGCATGCCTTCTTGCCATGTAACCTCTTGAGGGCTCATAGCAATGCAGAAGACCAACCTTTAGTTCATCCGTCCACTCAAAGCGTCCGTTTCCAATGTGGTCGTCGTTATGTGGCAATTCATCGTTCTGGGCTCCACCACTTTGACTATGACCCCTATTGCGAGGGGGTCGGTTGAGGGGCCCTCTTCCTCGTGTGTCCTGAACCGAGTAGTATGGTATACCGGGAAGTTAGCCTATTATTAGCTCAGGAAAGTAGTGTCGCAACTCACCAAGGCTTCCCTGCTTGCGTATTATTGTTTTGTATTTTTATTTTATTCCAGTCGCTCCTTGTCTCCTGAGCTTTGATACTACCGGAGGACGTCCTGGTGTGTCATTAACCCCAGCAAACTCTCCCCACGTCCGTGGGATAAGTGATTACTGGGTCCGAGAATCATGTGCCCTGGGTAAACGGAGTGAAACAAGAATATCGGATTGCATTCTCCCGGCTAGGTTTTCTGCCGCATCACGGCAAGCAGGTATGATTTTCAGATTCGAAAGCAGCGAGTCCATCATTCCACCAAGTACTCCTATGATCAGAACCATCATTTTGACAGAATGGTTTGGGTAAATCCTGCGGAGTTCAAAGAGTAAATCTCGATATTTTGTCCGTTTTTCCTCCTCTTTTCGGACGATGTTTGTTTCGCCAGGAGCCGAGAACTCTATGACGAAAATCGTCCTACTTTGATGGTCGAGGAGGACTACATCAGGCTTATTGGCTTGTATTTGCCTGAGGGTGGGGAAAAAACGGTTCCAATAGATTCGGCATTTCTCATTCTCCACAACGGACTCAATATCCCCAGGAGCATGAAGCAACACCGGTGTCTCGTCTGTACCGTACGAGTGTCGTAGGTGGTAGTACAACACTCGTAGGGCCGCGTTATTCCTGTGGATATAGGATGAGACCGCATAAGCTGGACAAGCTGACAGCAAATACATTATGGTCTCAACTGCCCCACGACACGCTCTGCATCTAGTGTCAGGGACCTCTATAACCATCGCGCGACTGCGATAGACTAGGGTGTTGAAGACACCATCCTGGCAGGCCATTATGAATCCCTCGGTTTCCGACTTCAGCTCACTTGACCTGAGAAAAGCGAAGGTCATGTATCTGGATAAGCCAAAGTCTTCAATGTTCTTGAAGAAGACCCCATGCATTGGCTTATCCTTATGTAGCTGTAGGAGCCTCTCACACTCCGCAGCTTTCACGTGGGCTTTTTGCTGAACGGTTTCCAACTTGGTGGCAGAGTTTGGGTTTGTCGGTTCAGTGTCGAATACGAGACCGAGTTCATCGGCTGCACGGGTTGCTGCCTCGAAAAGGAATGCTCCAATCCCTGCTTTCTCGTGATCGCATACCAAGCAGAGATGTTGATCTGAACTCCTGATGACTTTACAGGCTCTATCCAGTACCATTCTGTTGTGTAGACACTCCAAACTCAAAAGTCCACGGCGTCCCCGTTGTCTGGGGAAGTATAACCGTGTAACTACTACTTAATGCTATTATTATTATTATAAACACAATTGATAGTTGTTATCATGTTGATAGTTAGGCGAATTACAGGTATTGGTAGAATCATTTGGTAGAACATAATATCAATAATTAGTTCTCAATCTTCAAATAAGTTGATCATCATTCCTGATAATGCTGAAAATGCTGGTAAGTACGTCGAGTAGATATTGTGATGAAGTTTTGAATGAAGTGGAGACACATTTTCAACTTTATTGGAGGAACCATTAGTGTTAACGCCAATTTTATAAGCTCCCGTATTGCCTTGTTTTTGTTGTTGCCTTAGAAAAGTGTGTCAGTGAAGTAATTGTAACTTATGTCAGATTGAAAAATATCCGTCAAAGAGAAATAAAGAGTTTGTTTCTATCAAATTATTTCTCTTAAAACTAAAAAAGTGCAAGTACATTTAGTACAAATTCATAACATTGGTCCTTCGAGCCGGATAAAACCAGTAAAAACATCGAAAATTGAAAGAAAATTGAAAAATAAGTTCGAAGTAAATAAACGAACGGGAGCCATAGCAGCGGACCAGCTCTACAATCACGAGACTGGTCGTTCAATCTACAACAGAGAGCAACTGAAGCAAAAGACTTATTTTGAGTTGCTTTATTTCGTTGTCTAAATGAGGTTATTGCAAGTTACTCCGATTTACCTAATATTCAACAATATGACCGAAGAAACAAAAAATTTAATATTCAAGAGAAACTCATTAAAACAGCGACAAACAATGTTTAAAACCTACTTAGAGTCATTTACACTTCTGATAAGTGCACAACCTATTCTTGAAATTCGGTATGAGAAGGTTTTAGAATTACAATTACGTTTAGAGAAGCAAGAACCTTTACTTGCCGAATTTGAAGAAGTGCAATTTGCAACAGAGGCTTCGGTAAACGAGCCAAACGAACAACTGGTCGAAAGGGAAGATTTTCAAGAAACATATTTTCGTGTAATTGCCTTGGCTAGAAAATATATTTCAAAATATTATGCTGCAAGAGATGTTGGCTAGTCAAAGTAATCAGTCCAATAAACCTAATACTCTTCCACCAGTTGAAAATATCAAATTGCCGCAGATACATCTTCCAAAGTTTACCGGTTCGTACGAAAACTGGTTGGAATTTCGAGATACTTTTGACTCGTTAATCAACTCAAATCCGACAATTAGTCAAATACAAAAATACCATTATTTACGGGCAGAGTTGGAAGGTGGTGCAGCTCAGGTCATTCGGTCTTTGGAATTTTCTGCGACTAATTATACAGTAGCTTGGGAAGCACTGCTCAATCGATATAGTAATGACAGCTTGTTGGTGAATAATCATGTTAAATCGATTTTTCAATTACAACCTTAAACCATGAATCAGCTCATGATTTACGAAAAATGCTTGACACTGTTGCCAATCATTTGAAATCGTTGGAAACTCTCGGGCAACCAGTCGAAAAGTGGGATACCTTACTAATTTATATATTGAGTAATAAATTAGATAAAGTAACTGCACGAGAGTGGGAAGAATTCAAGGCTAACAAAAGCAGTACCAGTAAGCAAAAACTTCCTGTGCTTGATGATTTCAAATCGTTTATAAAAAACAAAGCTGATCTACTAGAAAATTTTAAAATAACCAATGATTCAAAAATGTCTAAGGGAAAGACTTTTCAAGCTACCTATCAAACAAATACAAATCATACAAATAGACAGATGTGTGTATTTTGTAAAGATCAGCAACATTATATTCAAACATGTTCAACATTTTTAAAGTTACCGGTCAATGAGCGTATTGAGCACATTAAACGAATGAAACTTTCTGTAAATTGTTTACGAGGAAATCACTTAAGCAAATATTGTTTTGCTGGGCATTACAGAAAATGTAATGCTAAACATAATACGCTTCTCCACATTGAAAAACAAATTTCTCAAAAATCTGAAAATGTTGGGCAAAATACCAATACAAATGAGGCCAGTTTATCCAATAGAGACTTGGTTAACTATTCAAGTGTTGATCAGTTCGCTTTAAAAACAAAGCCAAACATTCTATTATCAAGTAAGAGATAAGGCAGGAGGTTTACACACTGGATTCAGCTTCACAAAGTCATTTCATAACCGACGAATTATGTAGAAAATTAACTTTACCAAGAACAAGGGTTCACATTTCTGTCGTAGGGATTAACCAGGTGACATCAAACATAAATCAACAATGTACCGTGAATATAGAATCTTTTCACAATGCATTTTGCAATAATGTTACCTGTTTAATTCTTCCAAAAATCAATGAAAATTTACCTACCCATTCTGTAGACATTTCAATGTTGAACATTCCACAGCATATAAAATTGGCAGATCCAAGTTTTAGCGAGTGCGGCAAAATTGTTATGCTTCTAGGTGCAGGAATCTTTTATGATTTGCTGTGCATTGGTCAAATTTCTTTGGGTAGAGGTTTACCAAAATTACAAAAACCGTATTTGGGTGGGTTGTTTCTGGACCGATCAATTCAGTTCAGCCTGCAAGGGTTCAATGCAATTTAAGTATCAATAACATAAATGCACAAATCCAAACCCAGTTGTCGAAGTTTTGGGAAATAGAAGAACCATTTCATGAAAACCAATTTTCTCCCAGGACGACAAATTGTGTGAGGAGATATTCCTAAAAACTACAAGGCGGGATGAACAAAGTAGATTTGTTGTCCAAATACTTATAAAAGGCCCGCTCAGCTCTCTTGGCGATTCAAGGAAACCCGCGTTCAACCGATTTCGATCCATAGAAACTAAACTTAAAAGAAACCCTGGTGTGCAAAAATTATATGTTGATTTTATGGAAGAATACTTACTCTTGGGTCACATGTCAAAGAGTCCAGCTTCCATGAACAACATAACCTATTTTTTTCCTCATCATGGAGTGTTTAACGAAAATAATCAGACAACCCGTCTGAGAGTGGTTTTCGATTGATCTAATCCTTCAGAAACAGGAATTTCATTCATGGATTTACAATATGCAGGTCCAACTATACAAGACGATCTTGTGTCAATTTTATTACGTTTTCGTGAGCATAATATAGTAATCTGCTCAGACATCGTAAAAATTTACCGTCAAATACTTGTACAACCCGAGCAACGATGCTTGCAACAGATTTTCTGGAGGAGTGATCCTTCAGAGGACTTGCAGATCTATGAATTAAATACTGTGTCTTATGGGACCAAGTCGGCTCCCTGGCTTGCAGTTCGTTGTTTGCAACAGCTTGCAAAGGAAAACATGCAACAGTTTTCACAAGCCTCAACTGTCATAATGCAAGATTTTTATATGGACGATCTCTTGACCGGCTGTAACACGTTAGAGGAGGCAGTGAGACTATGTAATGAGATTTCTAATATCTTGAGTTCCGGTGAGTTCCACTTACAAAAATGGGCATCGGACAGTAAGCAATTGCTGGATCATGTGCAAGCCATAGACCCTTTGGCTATCCTAAAGCTGGGAGAGAATGATAAAACTAAAACATTGGGACTTTACTGGTCTTGCTCAACCGATGATTTGATGTATATTATTGGAAAATTTGATATAAAAAGACCTATTACCAAGCGGTCAATTTTATCTGAGAAAGCGCAGGTATTCGATCCGCTAGTCCTTGCATAATCTTGGGAAAAATGATACTGCAGAAGCTGTGGATGCTCAAACTCACCTGGGATGAAGCACTTCCCGAAGAAGTTTATTCCAACTGGTTTAAACTAAGAGTTCAGTTGCCGGAGTTAAATATATTGCAAGCTCCCAGAAGAGTTTTGAGTAATGAGGCTATTAAGAATGAACTTCATGCTTTCTCAGACGCTTTCCTAGAGGCCTAAGGGTCTGTTTTATATGTTCGTACAATAACCAAATCAGGCGAAATAATAATTAGGCTTTTGTATTCAAAGGCTCGGGTCGCTCCCTTAAAATCGCTCACCATACCGCAATTGGAGTTGTGTGGGGCTTTACTGCTAGCCCAGCTAGTCAATAAGGTGAAAACGTCTATGAGAACTACATTTGACGAATCATTTTATTGAAGTGATTCTAGTGTTTGTCTCTGCTGGATAAAAACTCAGCCAAATACCTTAAAAACGTTTGTACAAAATAGAGTTGCCCAAATTCAGTCTCTTACCAGCCCGTCTGATTGGCATTTTGTTGGAACCAAAGAAAACCCCAGTGACATTTTAACCAGAGGAATGTTTCCTAAAGATTTGCAAAATTCCACGTTGTGGTGGTTAGGGCCTCCTTGGCTGACTCTGCACAGGGACAGTTGGCCTAAGTCAACTATTCAATTTCCTTCGAACATTCCTGAATTGAAAACCCAAAAAACTACCTGTCATAACGTCAGCAGAGCTGTCAAGAAATCGGACCTGTTTTCAATAAATCGATTTTCAAATTTAAACCGCTTGCAGAGAATAGTAGGATATTGCCAACGATTTATTTACAATTGCAAAAATAAAAATTCTAACCGAAAACTTGGTCCACTTGACACATTCGAATTGATCCAAGCATTAAATTATTTGGTAAGATTAGCACAAAAAGAAAGTTTCTCGAAAGAATTGTCATTACTAAAAAATAATAAACCATTGCATAACTTTCCAACTATGAATACGATAAAAAACATCCTGCCCTTCTCTCCAGTAAACATCATTTAACTAAATTGATTTTTCAGCAAGAACATATTAGATTATATCACTGCGGTCCTCAACATTTGTTATTTTCGATTCGCGAACGTTTTTGGCCACTTTCAGGAAGAAATTTAGCGAGGCAAACAGTGCATTCGTGTGTACGGTGTTTTCGCGTGAAACCACGTCAAGATTATCCAATAATGGGTAATTTACCTAAGGCAAGGATTTGTCCTGCACCACCTTTTAACCTGACCGGGGTGGATTATGCTGGACCACTTAAAATCAAGGATAGGAAGGGTCGAGGAGCTAAAACGCTGAAAGCATATCTGTGTTTATTCGTTTGTTTAACGACAAAAGCTGTTCATTTAGAACTAGTTAGTGATTTGACCAAAGACACCTTTATAGCAGCATTTCGGCGTTTTAGTGCTCGCAGGGGTAAGCCAGCAGAGGTTTACTCCGATAATGGTACCACCTTTGTTGGTGCTGACTCAGAAATAGCAGAACTAGCAAATTTTCTAGCGAATAATCACAATCAGATTGGGGAAAGTGTTACAAAATTAGGAGTTACGTGGCATTTTATACCTGCCTATTCTCCCCATTTTGGTGGGATATAGGAGGCAGGCGTTAAGTCGGCAAAATCTCACTTGAGAAGGGTAATGGGAGAGACTTGCTTAACCTTTGAAGAGTTATTAACTCTGTTGACCGAAATAGAGGCAATTTTAAATTCGCGTCCTATTTCCCCAATATCCTCAGATCCCAATGACTTTTCCGCACTTACTCCATCCCATTTCCTCACCGGACGACCTTTAACCACACTACCTGACCCTGACGTCACGCATATGCAGATCACTAGACTGTCGAGATACCAGCTACTGCAGCAAATGCAACAGCATTTTTGGAACCGGTGGTCAAAGGAGTACCTTTCCGAGATGCAAATGAGAACCAAGTGGAAGACCAATCAATTTTCTCTCGAAGAAGGCGCCTTGGTGGTCATAAGGGAGGACCACACTTCACCTCTTCACTGGAAGCTTGGACGAGTAACTTCTCTACACCCTGGACCAGACGGCATTGCAAGAGTAGCAACCATCAGAACTATGTCTGGTGAAGTGAAGCGATCGTTTGCTAAAATGTGTAAACTCCCTGTGGAAAATGACCCTAGTTCATAGTGCGAAATCATCGCGAGTGTTATGGAAAAACAGTAACTCAGTTATAAACTGCCATTCACTATTAATCATTTTGTTATTTATGCTTGAAAGTTCAACCCTTTCAAGGCGGGGGGCATGTTAACGTCAATTTTATAAGCTCCCGTATTGCCTTGTTTTTGTTGTTGCCTTAGAAAAGTGTGTCAGTGAAGTAATTGTAACTTATGTCAGATTGAAAAATATCCGTCAAAGAGAAATAAAGAGTTTGCAAGTTTCTATCAAATTATTTCTCATAAAACTAAAAAAGTTCAAGTACATTTAGTACAAATTCATAACAATTAGTTTCAAAATCCCTAACCTAATCATCAGAAAATATAAAGCGTCTTCCAAACGTAGGCCGCGAAGTAAGAAAAAAATACATTTTAAGGAATTACCATAATTGCAGTTTTTACATATTTTTGGTATATACAGTGTCACCGTTAAAGTCCGCATCATATGGGATTTTTTTTTTATTATTCACTTATTGCAAATTTAGAGTTTGTGAACAGTTTGCGCTTTGAAAATAATGCATAATGACGATTACGATTGTTTTCTATCTATTGGCTACACCTGTCAAATTTGACATTTTTTCAAAAAATTTTCAGAATGTTAGGATATTTCTCAATATTTCGAAAAATATTATATGAAGAAGTTGTTTATTTTTCGGTTTCCTACCCACCTACCAAGTTTGAACCAGTCTGAACAACTTTTATTTTTTTCGCGTTTTCTTAATCTTTCACTTTTTCACAATTTAAATTTGATGAAATTTGGAAAAAAACAGTTTAGATGTAATACACCTACCTATCTGCTGAAAGAACTTTTTCTGTTTAAAAATATTTCTAACTGGATATTTTCGAAAAAAATACAAATATGCTAAGAAAATAACATCATACTTGATGCAAAGTGGCTCTAGTTTCAATATTCCATAGCAAAATTTGCTTCAATTATTTTTATCACAATACATCAGTGAAGTAGAAAATACTTTAGGTCTATTGGATTAGAAAAAAATTTGAAAATTCGAAACTAGAGCCACTTTGCATCAACTATAACATAATTTTTTTAGCATATTATCATTTTTTTGAAAATATCCAAGTAGAAACATTTTTAAAAAGAAAAAATCCTTCCAGCAGATGGGATTATTACATCTCAACTGGTTATTTCAGATTTACCAAATTTAAATTACCCGAAAAAGTGAAAGGTTAAGAAAACGTGAAAAAATCAAAGTTTTTTAAACTGGTTCAGATTTGGTAGGTGGGTAGGAAACTGAAAAATGAAGAACTTTTTAATATAATATTTTTCGAAAAATTGAGAAATAACCTAACATTTTGAAATTTTTTGAAAAAATGTCAAATGTGACAGGTGTAGCCAATCGATAGAAAACAATCGTAAACGTCATTTTGCATTATTTTCAAAGTAAAATCTGTTCACGATCTCCAAATTTGCAATAACTGAACAATAAAAAAAGTCCCATATGATGCGGACTTTAACGGTGACACTGTATATCGTTCCTAAATGAATCCAAGGACTTTTATCAAATGTCATTCAACAGATATATGAATGAGAAGGGCGAGAAGGGCTCTCCCAACAAGCTCGTGTTTAGTCGCGTCATTCAATAATTCATCTGTAGGTGGTCTTCAACCTTCAATTTTTCAGTAATCCAATTATACTTTGCTACTTGACACCAATATTAATGTTCTCATAAAATGATCTCTGAACTTCATGGTGTTCTACATTCAATTCGGACAGCTGTTTCCACTTTGTGCCGTCATAGCTAATCGAATATCTGTGAAAAAAGTTCAGTTTCTTTTAGGTAGTTTTTTTTTAACATATTCAGGTACTTGGCCGGAAATGGAAATATGAGGTACCAATGAAACTGATATACCTTCTATAATATTACTTTTTACTTATATACATACCGTGCGGCTTTTAATGGTTTCCCCCCTGTTAACTTTTGAACGGTTTGACGTACAAACATAAATAAACGTATTGAAGGGTTTCAACGATACTACTTTTTGAAATAAAACACATTGGATTGCTCGGTAGATGGCGCGGGGGGCACATTGAGAAGATAATTCAATTATCTTTCCAACCATCTGAATATTTTAGATTTTCGTTAATACGTTTTTTCACAATATGCATTTGAAATGTCAGAATAAGTACGGGTCTGACGGTCTGAATCCCTTTTCTTACATGACCACGACAACTATTGAAAGGTTTGATGTGAAATAACGGGACAGACATTTTTTTCTGAATGGAACGGAATAAATTCCAATATATTGGAACATTTGTTATGAAGTTTTCATCCATTATTTCAATTCTCATTAAACACTTTATTTCAAGTTACAGGTTCGTGGATGTCTTCAAATAAATTGCATTGTTATAAAAAAATCTCTTTTTTAATCAACTTCATACATGAGCAGAAAACCTTGTTCTGTCTAGAAATATTGAAAAATCTGTCATTTCAATGTTTTGAGGTCTGGACCTTCGAAGCAGTCTGTTTCTGACTTGGTAGCGCACCTGATTTTGCATGACCTCTCATCGAAAAAATAGTGGCTAATTTCCTCCAACTTTTCATTCATGCAATGTACATTCAATAAATGTAATTTTGATATAGAGGCAATTTAACTTTGGTTCAATAAAATAGCCTAACATTAAATATCTATCATTATGTGAGAAGTAACTTGTGACATCTATACTGTCTTTGCCTCAGGGGATTTATTCAGAGTGCATTCGTTTCAATTTTGAGAGACCACGTAAAGCCGTGCTGATGAGTAGGAAACTATACAGGAAACAGGAAACTAACAGTTGTGCATGTGATGAAAGTATCTAAAGAAAATTGATCGTAGGTCGGTACAGCAGAGATTCGTTGCTCAGTTTCATATGTAGTCGGACACCAAATCATTTACGATACATTCGGCTGGATTCGTTGCTTGTGTTCGGGCTGCCATTTTTTTATTATGTCACCCTGTAAAACGAAACTTGGCAGAGTTATATGTCGTTTGACTGGTGTAACGATAAATTTCTACAACTTCCGGTTTCTCTGGAAATGACCTTAACTTTCGAAATTTGAATGGGACGCTGTATATCGTTTGTTTTTAGGATTATTTAAATCATTATACATCCGAATTAATAATTCTTTAATTGGTTTTGACATAAATTATATTTTTAAATCAAATTTTAATTTTCAATCCATCCTAAAATTTCTCTACGTAGACTCACTTTCATAACACTATTAAATGCATTATTTCAAGACAAATCCAAAAATGTATAACACATACTACCATCTTCCATCCCAACTTACTTTTATTTCATTATTAAATTACATTTTGTCGATTCTCGCATGTTAATAAATTCATAGTTTCCGTTGCCATGGGAAACAATTGAATTATTGTTGTAGCCATGAGGTTTCATTTATTGACAGTGTTTGACAGTTAAATTAGAACGAGATTTGTGATTTTATGACCAAACTGCAAATGAGTGAATTTTGAAGTGAATGATTGTTAGGTATAAAGTAATCGAGTGGTGAATAATGTTTTCAAATAGCGAAAAGGTTGATATCTTTATTATTTATCGAGTTCCAAACTCTAGCATAGCGTAGTCGGTTCGAGCCCGATGTGGGTACGAGAATTTTCCTCAACTACTTTATATCGGATCGATAGGCGACCGCATGCCTTGTTGAAAAGCAAGTGTGTTGTGAGTTGTCTAGATGCCAATCTCGTCTAGTGCTAGCTTGGAGTGCACACCGAACTCCCGAGGTGTTGCTGTAGGTGTTCCGGGTTTTCCTACAGCTGAAAAGTGAATACATCAACTAAAACATCAATAAGCCGCCCCGGAGCACCACGGCAAATAATAATAATAATTGTCTTCTACCCGCACAGGCTATGCCTTTGGGTACACTCAACAAGTGTTTATGAGGGAGTATTATTATTATTATTTATGGACAGTGTGAAAAAAATGCGGCCGAAGCTGAACGAGTTTACCGGCAAGAATATCCCGACCGAATTCACTATCCTACAAGACAGTTACTGCTGTGCTAAAATCAAATGCGGTATCTACTGGTGGCATGAAATGGAGAAATCTATCATTTAAGTATTTCCAATGGTCCTCTGTAAAGAACAATATATTTTATATAAGTTGTTTGATAAAAATTAGTTTCTTGAAGCTGTCGGCTCTAGGCAACATTATAATTTTCTGCAAATCAGCAGAAACACAGATATTTCCGTCTTCAGAATCGGTGCCAGATTGTGTCTGATACAATTCTCTAGATTCGCTAGCAAGAATCTTATGTTTTTTCCAAGAAGAACATGTTTTGCAAGTTTCATGAAAATTTTCTTCATTGTGCTCATGTAATTTAAACTCTTCACATTTCTCGCATTCCTCGTGTCCCAATAGTGCAAATAAAATATTTTTTGCCCTCACACGCAAACGATATGACTCGTATGACACATCAGAATCAGCATGTTTGGATTTGTAATCTTCGAACATGGTAGAAACTGAAATATTGCTCGGCAGGTATCTTTTGTTTGGGGCATGAACCCGTCTGAAAAATGAAAGGTTATACTAAATTATGAATATGGTGAAATTTAATTCAGAACTCACCTGTAATGCGATATCGATGGATGGAATGTCTCAATATGCTCATCAATAAGAGAATAGTTTATTCTCTTTCTAGCCGAATAGCAATGCCTCGAAGTTTTCGACAATGTATCATGCAGAACTCTATCGTTTGATCGTTTATACCCTAAGGTTGTTAAAAAAAAGGTTTTGCATACTTGTACCACTTCCCCGCATTCATTTTTCAAATGATACTTGAAAGTATTCTGTTTTCTATTTCCTTCAGTCGTTCGGCGTTTTGGATCTTGCCTGGTACATTGGTTGAGCATGAAAGCTTTTTTTTGTTCATCATTCAAATCCCAGAAATTTGCGTTTATCACAATTCTATGATTTTCGTTTATTTTATTTGAACATGCTTTCTTGCAACTCTTTACATCACAGGCTTGCCGAACTTTATGCTTTTGAATCTGGTTTTCTGTTTTAATTCTATTTTATTCGATCTTAAACGTTGGGTCTATCCGTTTCCTCTTTCTTGGGTTACCTGCCTTTGTGTAACCTTTGTCATCTGAGTTTTTCGTTTCCATTTCTGCAGATTGATTTGATATCATAATTGGCATCTCATCGTCAAGATGAACAACAATTTTCTCTGATACAGTTTTCTGAAGATCTATTATGGATATAATATTTATTGACGAGTTAGATATTGGAATATTTTCTATGGAAATATCGTCAGGAACTGAAGTTTTTTGGGTTATTTCGTTTTTGATGATTTCGCATGAGTGGTTGATTTTGAAAAATTTGTTTTTTTCATTGTAATTTTGTTGAAATTCTGCTTCATTGGGTATCATATTTGACAAATCTGTAAGTACACGAACATGATCACTTTGGATATTTTCCCCAGGAATTTCATGAGGAATTTCATGAGCTGGTGATTTCTATTCACAAAAGCAAGTAATGGCAAACAATCGTCATTATCAAATATTTCTTCTTCATATAAAATCGGTAAATTGGGCATAGATTCAATATCAATAAGGTAAATAATCATCACTTCTCCGAATCAATGATTCATTTGGTGAAATATCGTCGGATTTATTTATAGTACTTGTAATTGTTGAAACCGACATCTTATCTTGGATTTCTCCTCTACTGGCTAAAGATAACAATACGTCAGTAATACTGATTGACATCTTGCTAAAATAAACCGATATTAATTGATATAAAACCCATGCAATATTTTCAGTTTACCAATATTCACCAAAAACTATCAACTACAAGTCACATACACCTAGTAAATACTCGTCATAATGTGAACTAGAATTATACTGCACAGGCAAATATAAAATTAATCGCCAATTGATCGTGGATTCCTAATAAAAAAGGCGGCAACTTCAACATACTATAAACAAACGCGGTATATGCATAAGCGCTTGAATAGATACGGCATTTCCAACTAGTAGCATGCAGATACCGCAATTACGTTAGAAATGGTAGGTAATTTGTGAAGATACGACTTGTTCTATAGTGATTTCCGGTGTGAATAATGTTGGTACCGCAGTTTTTACCTGGTATATACATAGAAAAACATATAAAAAAAACGATGTTTTTGTAGATACCGCGTTTGATTTTTGCCGGGCAGAGTACATTTCTTATCTGCTTGAAGGGAATGTTTAATCGGCAAAATACTCGATACTGGTCAACAGAAAATGAGCACCGAATGAACGAAGGACATTTTCAAGAGGTATTTGGTATGAATTTGGGACTGGGATACAGGAGAAAGGTATTTAAGATTTTTAGAAAATGAAATTGAGGGGTTCTTGGATGAATTGTCTGTTGACAAATGAATAATCGGCTCTACTTTCAACAAGATGTAGCACCGTGTCATCTCTATCTATGGACCAGTTAGGTGGCTCCCCGTTCACCAGATCTGACACCACTGGATTTTTTTGTGGGGTTACATTAAAAATAGTGTCTATGTAACACCGTCAAGAACACAACAGATTTTAGAACAACGCATACTAGAGGCATTTGAGAGCATCACACCAGAAATGCTCAGGAATGTAGCCCAGCGAAATGAATACCGTGTTTGAAAATGCAGAGATCTGCTGGGTCAACACTTCGAGCATCTAATTGGGGGGTTAGACTAGGTTATTTTTAAAATATTTATTCTTTGTGTATTAAACTTTCAATTCATTCCAAAGACTTTTTTTTTCTATTCGCAGCTATTCAAAGAATCCTAAAAATAGACAATATACAGAGGGTGTACCATTTAAATTTCAAAAGTTAAGGTCTTTTCCAGGGAAACCGGAAGTTGTAGAAATTTGTCGCTACACCAGTCAAAAGACATCTAGTTCGAATATTAACTCTGCCAAGTTTCGTTTTACAGGGTGACATAATAAAAAAATGGCAGCCCGAAAGTGATCTCGTCATCCGGTATAGAACATATCGACTATCGTTAATACATTGACAACCTATCAGAAACATTCTCTAGATATTTCATCTTGTGATATTTCTTTACCAGAAACAACCAGAATTTGAGGTAATAATGATGACTACAAAAAACATGGAAGCCTCATCTGTTATGAATGGAATATTTTCCATGAAATTCAGATCAAGTGAAATGCTATTGATATCACAAGAATAAGATCCAGTTTTTTCGTGGATTTTTCTGAGAAACCCCTTTCGCAAGAAAATCAGTATAATATATGGTAATAATAACTTAATATCCTGAATTCAATAAAGATCTAGTTCGCAATATAATCTAGAGAAGATGGGCATGGTTAGAGAGGTGCTATATACTGACATCACAGAGGCGGACCTGCAGCTTCCTACGGGTCATGAGGATTCTGGAAAGGGCAGTAAAAACCTCCTCAGCACGGTCGAGAACCCCGGTTTTTCCTATCTTCCTATGTTCGTTTATGTATTACTTAATTATATGAATACTGGTTTATCGACGAAATCAAAATCGACAAAAATTAACTTGAATTCGATATCCACAGGAAGAGCACGAGTACACGAGAGCTCTCAGCAAAAAATGGCAGAATAAAATTTCTTGGTGAATCGACTCATGTCGTTTCCACTCAACAAGAAGAGGTTTGAAACTGAGTAAAAGTGGGACGGAGGGAGAAAGGAGGTAGCTGAACTGAGGTTATTCCGTTATTCTGTTGATTCGATTGACAAACGATTAGAAAACATATAGTTGAGGTAACCCTTCATAACTCTTCAACTTTTCAAAAAAAAAACATATCGTTATCTTATACGAACCTCGAGTTACTAGGGGTTTCAAGAGCATTTTCAAAACCCTCAATGTGGTACACAAAAGCTCGTATAAGCTACAACAGATCCTGGGTTCTTCCAAAGACCGAAGAAAAATAAAAGTCGGGGATTTATAAAATAAACTGCAAGGACTGCGAGACGTATGTGGGTCAAACTAGACGAGCCATGAATGTATGGTTCAAAGAACACAGTGCTCGTATTCATTTTTCGAGACCTGAAAAATCGAGTGTTGCCCATCATGATTTGTATGGATCAAGACCGTTGTTGTTTTGGTGTTTAAGGTAGTTTCTAGTCTTTGAATTTTATTCACATCAAAGGTTCCAAATATTCATTTATTCGACTAGTCTAAAGATTCCCGAAATGTTAGGCAGCTACTACAATTCTTCTCAAATACACTTATAAACTGTCTTCAATTGTTATTGATATATCATTTCTATCAACTCATTAACGCCTTAGAGTATTCTAATGAATTCAGAGTTCAATTAACCTTCACTCATATGGGCAATAATCAGGAACAAAACTCGTTCATAAACGTGATACCGAATGAATTATTTTACAGCCATTTGCACACATTTCTCAACAGGTTGATAAGCCAATGAATTGAATTAGAATAAATAAAAAATATAACACTGGTAACTGAGCAAGGAAGGAAACAGTAGAGCGTCGATATAAGCTCGTGTGATAACCGAGCCATTTTCCTACTGCTACTGTCGGTTTTCCTTATCGGGAAACACACGAACTGGCGAGGTCACCGCCGGCAAGAAAATGTCACTGATTTATGTCGAGTTGCTCGCAAGTAAAATATCCTTGTTGGAGATGAGGAAATCGCGATGTATGGGGTGATATTAATGCACAATAATAATAACGTTTTGAAATATGCGTGTTGGTATGTTGCATGTGGGCATGAAAAATGACAAAGTTTTAATTATTCAGTCTGGTGCAAAGGTGTGCCCTAGAGGATAAATGGTTTGAACATTTCCCAGTCCATTTTTCTCACGGCACTCTCTTATTTAATCTTAATCTTATCTTGCCATCGAGCATTTTGTATTTGACACAAGTATTGCAAACTGTAAACAGAGTGGCCACTTTTTTAATGGGATTGTATTGGTAACTTTTAAACCATAAGAGTTAGAATGTCGGTCAAATGGAGAAAAAGTTGCATTCATAGAAGCATTGTCAAGCAGGTCAAACAAATCGAGATTATCAGGTCCGGATATTGAGATATCATAAGAAAAGTAAATTGTGTCATTTTGATTTTTCTTTTTTTCCCACTTTATTTCAAATATTATCAAAAAATGTTACAGAATTTTTTTTATTCACAGTAAATTATCCTCAATTTGACGTTTTCAGATTTCGTATCCAACGTTTCGTACTCTACTCTCTGGACCACCTTCAACCTCTTTTTTTTTTCAATACAGACCTGCATATTTCATGACACTTTTCGAAATAACTTTTAACGCTGATTCAACGATATAACATACAATGTCATTCAAAGTTGATTTTCAGGTGATTTTGACCCTCATCCAAATTTCTTTGGGTCGAACCTGTATTACATTTACCTTTAGTTTATTTAACAACATGCAATACATTTCGATAAGAAAATCAACATATTCATCTCAAACTGAATGGAAAGCATCAGAAAAACCTAATTCATAATAATTAAACGAAACTATCACTTAATGAAAGAAATATTAATTGATTATTCGAAAGTAAATTAAAATTAATGAAGTAAGTGTTCGATGCACTTTGCGGTTCTGAAACCCATTCATACTTCTCATACATTATTTGCTTATTTCGTCTTCTTCAATACCTTCCAATACATTCTCAATCTTCTCGCGAGGAATCCACATTGTTTGATTTGTCATTTGTACATTTGTTCCGTTGAAACAAATTACAGAATCGAATTTTATTTTCAAGATCATTACGATGTAATTTTTGCAAGGCTTGGTATTCAAATTTAAAATCATTGTATTTGCGTCTCTTGACTATTTTGTTAAGAGCAGTTTTTGATAAATTGCATTCACTGGCCACAGTTTTCGATATTTTTTCTGGATTCCATTGAATTTGGGTCAGAACAATGATATCGTTGATAGACTTGTTTTTTCTTGCATACACACAACTCGAGGTTTATTGAATGTATTATTTTCAAGTAGTAGGCCGTGGATTAAAAGAACATAACAAGAAATATCATATTTTTTGTCACTTTGTTCATTATTATTCAATTGCTAGAAAACAAGAATTGATTTCAATAAATCTTTTAATTCACAAAATTATCTACAGTCATACTGGAATAAAAAAAAAGATTTTTACTTAAAATTTTGGTAACTTATAGTTCAAAAGGACAACGGAGAACGGAGAACGGAGAACGGAGAACGGAGAACGGAGAACGGAGAACGGAGAACGGAGAACGGAGAACGGAGAACGGAGAACGGAGAACGGAGAACGGAGAACGGAGAACGGAGAACGGAGAACGGAGAACGGAGAACGGAGAACGGAGAACGGAGAACGGAGAACGGAGAACGGAGAACGGAGAACGGAGAACGGAGAACGGAGAACGGAGAACGGAGAACGGAGAACGGAGAACGGAGAACGGAGAACGGAGAACGGAGAACGGAGAACGGAGAACGGAGAACGGAGAACGGAGAACGGAGAACGGAGAACGGAGAACGGAGAACGGAGAACGGAGAACGGAGAACGGAGAACGGAGAACGGAGAACGGAGAACGGAGAACGGAGAACGGAGAACGGAGAACGGAGAACGGAGAACGGAGAACGGAGAACGGAGAACGGAGAACGGAGAACGGAGAACGGAGAACGGAGAACGGAGAACGGAGAACGGAGAACGGAGAACGGAGAACGGAGAACGGAGAACGGAGAACGGAGAACGGAGAACGGAGAACGGAGAACGGAGAACGGAGAACGGAGAACGGAGAACGGAGAACGGAGAACGGAGAACGGAGAACGGAGAACGGAGAACGGAGAACGGAGAACGGAGAACGGAGAACGGAGAACGGAGAACGGAGAACGGAGAACGGAGAACGGAGAACGGCTACTTAAATGTGTCCACAATGTCCGAATGTCCTGGACAGAAATAGTGCATCCTTTTGATAACTGTGAATGACTGTCCAAAGGACTACTTTAACCTGTCTATTGGATGGCAATAATTAATTTGACTTGAGTTTCATGTGAACAAATTTCATAATGAATCATATAAGTAATGTATCATAAAAACTTTATTCAATTCTGATAGGTATATTAATTTTTCCTTCGCAGTATCTTGTATCTTCATTTGAGCTCTATTATATAAACCATTGTGAATTAATATTGCTTGTAATATTTGATCATTTGAAAACAATGGGTTCGAAATTGAGGAAAAGTAGAACTGAACCAAATTTTCCATTGACGAAGGTTTTTCTGAATAAAATTTATAACTCAATGACTCGGAAGCTTGTTGGAAGAAGGTTGTACAGTTTTGTGGCATGATAAATATACCTGAGTTCTTCATTAGGTTTAAAGTTAGAATAAACCATTTGGCAAGTAGGCCCAAAGGTGATATTATACATTGGTAGGTTTTTATGAACTAGATATACTGTTTCCAGAATTAACACAGACGGAAATTTGAGGATTTTCTGCTCTCTAAACAGTTCCTTACAAGATACTCTTGGCTAAACCTTACAGATTTTATAACGAAATGCACGCTTCTTATCAAAATTAGTCCATTACTTAACAATGCAAAGTATGAACAGTTGCTATACAATTCGTGTTCAATTTTGGTTCAGAAGCCATTCAATTTCAGTCCATATAGATAATCCAATTTATGTACAGTATAGGTACGCAATTCGTGTCCAATTATTTATTCCAATGGATATCCAAACTTGTGGATACATACGTAGGTAAGTACATTGGACATCCATTAGACATCTGACATTACCGGACATCGAATGGATAGATTTGTGTTATTAGGGGTAACTTGGGCAAATAACATTGATTCTACGTTTTTGTACAGTGGGTATAGGATACGGTACAATAGGAACTCGTCCCTATATGCAGAGCCTTCAAAATTCATCAGCAAAATAGCAACCATATAAATAATCAATTAATTTATACCATCAATGAATGATCTAAAAGATTGTTGATAATTTTTCCTTCAGCAATCAAGATTTGCCTGTCGAATTCAATCTTTCCACCGCCCTGTTGTGTTTCACTGATATCATCATACAGAGGCACAACTCACAATTCTTCAGTTTCATGCAAATAATGATGACATAAAATTCTGAAATATGATAACTGGGATTTACCAAAATCATGGCGTGAAATTGCTTGAACAACCCCGAAATATCCTTTGCCGGGAGTTCAGGAATAAATGGACAGAAACGAAGCGAAAAACGATCCATATAGCCGACAAAGGAATGAGCGCATTTGAAAACAGATGTTCAACCTTCACACCCGCACAAAAAAAGGCAGTTTCCTCTCAACCATCTGGCCCTTAACGTACCGTCTGATGTAGTGGACTAAAACGCCATTTTGTAGAGATTGGAGGCGTGGTGATGAGCCACTTATCTGTGCTCATCCAACGGTTTTATAGTCTATATCCAAACGAATCACGGTAGAACGTGGGACCAGCGAAGACATGCGCGTGTTTATAAAACGCATCCTACTATCATTCTGTATCTCTCCGTTCTTTATTCAACCAGTAGTTGAAACGTTCTCGGTTCTCGTGACTACGCAGGCGATTTCCTGGAAATTCCGATGTACCTAGTAACGTTTACGATATTGCTCAGTTCTACAAAGAACGAAATCGTTTTTTTTTCGTGTGTAGGTTCTAGGTTTGGATATGTCGTCAAGAGACATTTTTCATGCGAAGAATACTTAGCTACTATTTTTCTACACATAACTAATAATAATAATTAGTGTATACAGATATGTACCGCGTTAAATATTTGATTAACCACATATTCACAAAGTGGCTGAAGTTAACTTTAGATTTAAATTTAATATTCGAAATATTACAGTAGCTCATGTCAATAATTTCGATGTGTATTTTTTGGCGAGAGTCCTAGCTCTCCAGGGAAAATTGTTGTGCTACGACTATAACAAACCGTTCTTTCCTGTTGTTGACATTGAACATGAGGATTGTTTGTAAATCTTCAATTATGTTGCTTCATCTGATGACACAACGACGATAATGTGTTGTAAAGCAAGGAATAGTGATTGCTGTTTGCTAGATTTTGGTTGAGATTTCAACACGAAGAACAGCGAAAGTGATTTATAACTAATTCTTCCAGAAATTATCCAAGCCACGAAACAGGCATGTGAAAGATCAATCACAAAATGATAAAAAAATGTGTTAATTGATATGTCAGGTACTATCAAGTTTTAGTTCCAATGTTTGTGATGAAATATTTTTTAATGCATATTATATGTGTTTGAAGCTAATTTATAAAATATTTGTAACCAAAAGTGCGTTTATTACACTTGTTAATATACCTACTACTCTTTAAACAGTGTCGGATTGTACCACCGGAGTATTAACGGGTTATTTCCCCCTTTTGTCCTTTCTATCAACATAGATAGATAGATATGATATTTCAGATAGATATTTTACTGGCATCTCTACATATCACAATTTTAATATTTCATCTGTAAATATTTTTTTCCTCATCCCAGAAGACCAAAAGTCTGTGTTTGGAGAAAAATTTTTTTTTATGGATGACTACATACTTTTTAGAGAGCCAATCCCAGTAATTATTTGTGGCTGGATTTGAACAAAACAAAAGAATACAATTTAAGAAAAAAAAGTAAAGTACAATATATTTTGTATCTTGAAGGGTATGCCTTTAAACATTGATGAAAAACATGTTTAATGTCAGTTTCTAAGAAATATTCGGTTATTGTCCTTAAATATTCGCTGAATGTCATTGTATAATTCAGAAACAGGCTTCCTGGGACACTGATCATAATTCGGGGGGACAGACAGTAAAATGATTTCTGTGTTGATGTTTTTCTAACGGAAGTTTATGTGTAAAGAGTGCTCATATCTCTTCAAAACCTTATAGATATTTATACAACAGTTTTTTTTTAACATTACCTATCTGGATCACGATTTGAAAAATTAGCCTCATTGTATAATATTTCTATAGAAGTTTGGATCTTGTCTGCATTTATTCATAAACTACCGACAAAACCCCAATCGTCTCTCAGGATCACCAGGTTCTAGTGTTTGCACTGGTCTTAACTTATAAGGAGAAATCTTATGTTTCTTCAGAATTCGTTGTATACCAGCAGTGGAATAGCTATTTCTCTAGATAAATCTCTGATGGAATTATTTGGATATAGGTACCTCAAAGTAGGATAAATCATCAATTTCTGTATCTTCAGATATTTCAAACCTTTTTTAGTTTTCCTCTTCTCAAAAACTTTTTCATTGGTCCTGAATCGACGACGAAGCACAGCAAAAGTACGCCGATTAGGTAATTCACGATCGAGGAACAAATTCCTGTAGTGTTGGAGTGCTCTTACTCTATTTTTCTGGAAAACCAAGTAGGATTCTAACATATCACATTTTTCTTGATGGTTACAGTAATTTATAACATTATCATGATATAATTTCAAGGCAACTTGATTGCTCATAATAATTATGTTTTATCGAATCAAACACATTTTTTCCAACCACATTCATATGACGCTCCAGTATTTTCTGTTCTGTACAAAAACGGTTTCCAAGTTATCATTACAGCAGACATATTTTAATTCACAAAATAAATGCGGCGGAAATTATCGTTTCGTACAATAATACCAAATAGCTCAGTGGTGTCAATAGAGTGGTGCGACATGATGATCACGGGTTTCACGAGTTCACATCCCAGCGCAATTTTTTCTTTTTGGACAATCATGAGGTTTTAATCGCTAAAACAAAGAAATTTTTTGTAATAGTGAAAGAAATAAATATTTCCACATAAGTCGCTCATTGTCCACTTTAGGAAGAAAGGTGATATGAGTTGAAAATGTTATTACGAATCGAATTGCATGAAAAAATATAGGGTGTTCCATTGAAAGAAATATCATTTTATGAAACATTCTGAAAACGCGACTGTCAATTTTTTTTGTTTTCGGCATCGAGAAGGCCATTAAAATTGCTACTAGTTTTCCCATTTAACCGAATTCGTAGCATCAATAATAACGGAGTTGGCAATGGTGCCGACTTAATTTGGAACGCCCTGTATAGTTCAGATGAAAAAACTACACCAGTATGAAATATGCCTGTTAGCATTTTAAAAAAATGCAATAAAAATACAGGTTTTTCAAAATGAAAAATTGTACTTGGCCCAATTTGTATGATAATATTTACTTGCGTGTCTGTATAGTCTAAAAAAGCAGCTGTAGCGAAAGTTATAAAAATCTTCACAGAATAAAAATTATATAGATAAAAGAATTTTTTTTTTGATTTTTCCTGTGATATCCAGAACTAAAGAAGCAAGATTATTTTTTTGTTTACCATACTTCCATATACACAACACAACAAAATCATTTTCAATATAAGTGAACGAAAGTTTGAGTAACCGTTACGCAGATCATGAAAATATCTATAAAGACTTGTTATTTTGATCTACGCAATGTTAAAAACTCATAATATTCTGATTCATCTTATCTAAATGGCTTATCCTATACCTATATCTTCAACAGCACGTCTGGAGCTTGTTTGGAGTTCGCGCCGACCACCCGGGGTGATGCTGTAGGTTTTCCAGCTGAAAAGTGAATATGCCACCAAAAATCAGTAAGTCGCCCCGGAGCGCCACGGCAAATAACAATTATAGCCGTCCTCTACCCGCACAGGCTATGCCTTTGGGTACACTCTATATTAACTTCCCATGTACCTACTCGAATTTATTGCAAGATGGTTTTCAGTCAAATAAAGATTATTGAAGATATGGGAAAAAATTCGGAATATAAAAAATCACAGCGTAAGTTAGTGACCTTTATATAGATTAAAATTGTGCGTTTTACTGAATATGTCAAATAAGTATTAAAATAAGATGTTTTCGATTTTGATATTTTCTTTTTCATAATTTACTCATTTTCATTTGGTAGCTCTTGTAGGTATATCAAATTATATTATACTTATAGTTCAAAAGTTTTGTGGTTGATCAACACAGTATTGATCAACACATCGGTCCATGAGGTTTGATAATTTTAATTTTTTATTTCGAAGAGGAGGGGTGTGCAAGCTTGTGCAAGGTCCTGATCAACATGCTTTTTCACCTCAATTTTTCACTCCGAAAACGTCGAAATTATTTGCATATTCCAACGCGTTATTTATGAAGCATCAATGAGTTTGCTGAGGTCCCTAAAGAACAGAATTTTTGGGAATAAAAAAGTTGTTCGACTCGAAATTAAGAACAGTTATATCTTTTTTTTAATAAGAGTTTGGCTATGCACATTGTTTGATTACTTATTTGCACGTTTTGCTCCCAAGTGAATTCGTGCGTTCCAGTTAAATTATCTGTTCATTATGCATTATGCACTCTGTTTTTTGACGCGTGTCATAATTCTCATAGAAAACCAGAACCTAATAAGGTCATTCTGCCCTATTCTCTGGCCTTATCATGGCAATAATCGTTACCATATCGTCCCGCACTGTCCACTCAACAGATCAGTAGGGTAGATAAATGATATAACAGTGGCTCACGTTTGAAAAGGAAAATAATTGAATGTTATTAGTGGATGAGATAATCTATCAGAATAAAAGAATACCTTCATCAATTAATAGTGGTTTAATATGATACTTGCAGAACTTTATAAACATTCTACAAATGTTCAGATTTCATAGTGCTAACATGAGTCAATTGAAAAATGTCAACGTAGGAAGGTAACTATACTTTAATTTTTCTATTGGAAGGAGTAAAAATACTTCTATACTTTTAGAATCTTGGAAAAATTAGTAAAATATATCAGGTATGTGTCGTTTATTGATATTTTTATGGAAATGTTTCCCGTGGAGAAATGGAGATGTTTATTATCAAGAATACGTGAGCCGTTCGTCTTTTCAAAGTTTTCATTTCTCATTACTTTGATCAATCTGCGAAAGCTCTCCGTTCTGCAATAATAAATCGAACAGAGTTCGAAAAGTCTCGAAAAGTCGACGACTCTATTGTCGTTTGACCTATCCTTGCACTGATGAGAGGAAATAACCTCGAAACATGCATGTATGCAGGTGGTCATTTCCAACAAAATGAAGGATGATATTTGATGGCTTCATTACAATCAGGATTTGCAAATAGTGTCCTCCTTGAGGGCCATTGCACAAATGGATGACAGATGTAATTCAATGTCCGTAGGGGGAAGTAGTTGTTTTCTGTCAGATATTTGCCTCATTTTTCCACTTTGTGGGGATGTGTGGAGAGAAGGGTATAGTCGGAATTATAAGAAGTATGCCGAAATTTGTTTGTTTTTTTATTGTTTTCTCACTATTATTTCAAGCAACTTTCCATGGAACTGTACAGTGCGATATACTTAGATAACATTCCTATGTGTTCGTATAAAAAATGACACTTCCCAAACGAAATTGCGTTCGAGTATAGGGTGAATCACGTATGCTTGTAGAAAAATAAATTATGGAAACTTCTTTAAAAAGTAGGTATATTGTTATTGTCCATGTCAAGTCATTGGATAGATCTATTAGTTGTGTTTTCCAGCGGTCATGTTATTTTTACATTTCCACTGTAGAAATAACAGAGGTCCTGTAATCTGAGTTTCACTGGTTATTTGAAAATTTTCTGATCTTCTACTGTAATGTCAATTCGATTTTGTGTCATCACAAAAGTATTTTCAGTAAATATCCGTAAATTCAACGAATTTATATGACAAAAGTTTCATATCAATTTGTTGTAACATATTATTTTAGAGATTTAATTTCTCGATTGTTTGCTGATTTTACGAACGTTATATGGTTATACCGATTTTCTGTATTATGGCTTTTGGGATCGTTTTGCATTTTCACAAATGTAGTTCTACCAATTTTCTGTATTTTGGTAAATGTAGGCTTCCAACATCTCATATCCGTTTGTAAATGTTATTTCACAAAATATATTTTTCACTTTTACATATGTTATTTTTTGAATTTTTTGTGTTTTTACCAACGTATTTCAACAGATTTTCTGTATTGTGGTTGTGGCAAATGTAATTTCATCTATATGAAAATATTTTGTGATTCTACAGGATTCATTTCATGAAAGATCTGTACCTAGTTTGACAAATAATGTAACTTTATAAAAATTCTGAATTTCACATGAGTTATATCTCAAATGTTGTGTATTTTCATGAATATTTGAATACCATACAAATAAGAATACAATTTACAGTTATACTTAGGAAAAAATTAAAAAGCGATAAATGAATGAATTATAAAAGATTTGAAACTAAATAATATGATGATCGTTATTATCAATAGTATTGCACGAAAAAGACAATGTTCCACTTTCATATTTGAAAAATAATTCACAGACCCTTTTACATATTCACAGATATTCATAATAGTGAAATTATAGTGGTTCTTTAAATTTGCAGAATATACGTACAGATTCCTACTTATCGAAAATACAGACAAAAAAATTGTTTTTGTTTCCCAAATTTTCATTTATACCGACAGTATTTAAACTACAATGATTATGAACTTATTTTTGTGAAAATGTAAAGAAGTTTTGTAAGTACTTTCCTTATCTATTGTAAATATTTTACTAAAATTTCGCTCCAACCATTGAAGTTCCGGAGTGTCTTTCCGGAGTGTTTTTAAAATAATATTTTGTATTTTAGTGACAATAGTCACTGTGAAATAGTTTTATATGTTCATTGAAGTGATTGTTACAGTATTTTCAGTAGTAACAGATACCACAAGGGAAATAATTTTCGCGATAAGTTTGTCGATTCATTCCTGAACGAAACTTCAGTTGAGTTCAGAAATAAAAGGCAGACTTATGAGATAAATTCAATCATAAGTGGAATTTTATTAGACCATTTCACAAAAAAAGTAAAAGATAAAATTCTGATATTTGACAGAATAAGAGGAAATGAGCGAAAGAAGTTGATCTGAGAAACTAATTGAGTTTAATAAACAGGAAACATTGACATCGAACGAAATACATATTTATAATTAAACCAGTAATCGGCTCATTTGACGTCCAACTGTCACATACACAAATCTGAAAACACCAAACCAATCAGAGTCATACGAAGGCGTAGAAGGACCAACAACATGATATTTTTTTAAATAGTTGGAATTGCCACTTTGAAGTGACAATTGCAACTTTGATCTGACAATTGTCACTTTGATCTGGCAATTGTCACTTTGAAATGGCGATTGTCACTTTGAAGTGGCAATTGTCATTTTGAACTGGCAATTGTCACTTTGAAGTGTCAATTGTCACTATGAAGTAGCAATTGTCACTTTAAAGTGAAAATTGTCACTTTGAAGTGATCAAACACCTCCGTATTCCAGACAGAGATGTACGCCATCTTGCAATGTGCGAGAGAAATCAATCTGAGGGAAATGCGGAACGCACGGATCAAAATATGCACAGACAGCCAGGCGTCACTAAAGGCTCTTATGAATCCGAAAGTGACATCGAGACTGGTTTGGGAATGCCGAGAAGAACTCAGTTCTCTCACAGAACACAACAAATTAACTTTGATGTGGGCAATGAAAAAGCTGATGAGCTAGCCAAAGGGGGTTCATCAACTCCATATATTGGCCCAGAACCCGCACTTGGGATTAACAAATCCGATATTTGAGGATGCATTCGGGACTGGGTCAAACGACAACAAAAGAAGATATGGCATGAAGCCCCTCTAATACACCACGGGAAAACATTGAAGAACCGTCAAAACACAAAACTGAAGAACTACTCAAGCTGAGCAAAAATCAAGTTAGAATAATAACGGACCTTCTCACTGGTCACAGTCCAATGAGGAAACACCTGCACAAACTGGGGCTGTAGAACGAAGAACTTTCCTACAGGCAATGCGGTAAAGGGACAGAAACAGCCAAACATGTACTGTCAGAATGCGAGGCGTTAGACCGCAAAAGACAGGCAATTTTCGGGAATCCCAGACCAACAGGGGACTAGAGTTACGGAGTGGGTGCTGTAGGAAAATAACCTGGAAAACACAAAAAGCCCAAGAGGCTGAAGTGTAGCTGGCGAAAGGACCAGCATCCAAGAGGAAAAAAATTAAAAAAAGAGCTCCTGATTGGTTCATTCGAAAAAGGTGCATCAAATAGTCGAAGAAATTCCACCATTGGAACTTCTTAGTGTTTCTCTGTGAACAATAATGATATTTGCCAGATATTCTTCGAAATGCATCAATTGCTCAAAGTTTTTCTCTGTGATCAATAATAATATTCGACAGATATTCTTCGAGCTGCATCAATTGCTCAAATTTTCCAAAATGGATTTTTATTTTATTCTGTATAATTAAAGTCTTCGGGACTTGGTCCTGCTGAGCAGGAGAATAATTCAATCAATCGTTTTGAATGCCCTGAATCACAGCAAACCACTGCTTCAGTAACAACTTTTCTGGAAGGGAAATCCTTACAATTTCAAGTTGCAGCAAATGCAGTTTTAATATCAGAACCGTTTTAATATCGTTTTTGAATTGGGGTTTACGTTTCCCAATCTTTCGGAAATTCAGTCCGTGCAGAACCTACTCATTTATCACCTGGGAACAGAACATGTAACAGGTCATAATAAACTGTATTACCCAATCTGCGCCAAAACAACCGACAGCCATAAAATAAGAAGAATAGTTGAAATACTTGCAAGTCTGGTAGGTACTAATTCTAAAGCTCTTCACTTATTACTGACTTAGTCTCACAGATATCAACTATTTCAATGTTTCAAGCTAGAAGAACACCTATGTCTAGCCGACTGATTCCGTTACGAGTTTTACGCTGTCAATTCAGTCATCGTATACTGGTGGTTGTGGAGTTGATTCTTGACAGTATTTGGCCAAAGACAGTTCAGAGGGGTCCAAATTTGATGGCAGTGGCGTAAATAGAATGTTTTCCTTCGAATTGGACCTTTTGGAGCCTCTGAAGAAACCATATTTACAAATCTACCGAAACGTAGACATTCACATTCACGGATCTCTTCGGAGGAGTATTCACTAACTTTATTGCAAATATTCCTGCAACTGTATAAGACCAGACGCGCCATTAAATCTACACAAACCGTTCCGGAGAAACGAATAATTAATTTTCATAGTGTTATTTTCAATTCCTAAATATTTTGAAATGTTGTTACTGAATAATGAAATGTTAAATTTGCAAAATCTACAGATTTTTCCACTTTCAAAATTATGGAAATTACTTGTTACTTATATGATTTCATTTTCAGAAAAAAATGAATTTCTGGCAATTATTATGATCATCAAAACACTTTCGAAATATGTTGCCTTCTACTATAATTCTCGGAAATGTCATTTTATTTCCTTGTGATTGTTTTTTATTTATTTTTGCCAGTTTCATATGTCTACGTAAGAGAAGTGAGGCACACTGTATATGTGTCAAGGAAAATGAAGCATACATTTAAAGTGAATCAGGTCTTGAGGTCTTGATTATCATGATATATGCGCAGGGATCTCGTTTATATTAATTGAATAAACGAATAGTGATTTGTCAACTTTATTTGAATATTTAGGAAACAATTGAACAGAATTCAATTTCTTTTGTTTGATCTTCAGAGAAAAAATACTTTTCAAATATTATATCACTTGCTGTAAGCTGCCATTTAACATTTTAGAAGTGACGTTCACTGCAACAGGGGATGAAATTTATTGCAGGTGACTTCATTCGTGAACGATGTCCTTCTTGAAAACGGGGTTGACATTGCCCACTCTGTATATTTGCCACTTACCAAATTAATCGATGAGTTGAGGTTTTCGTGTCATGTTAGAAACTGAAAATGATGAAAAACTATAATGGAAACTTATCTTTGGAGTAGGTGG